>CAKJTW010000044.1:18452568-19725091 GCA_917880005.1 Nanger dama
AGCCAAGGCTGGAGAAGCGCTGACTTTTCACAGCAGTCCCAGCTGAGACCTCCCTAGATAAGCCCACAGCCAGCAGACTCTGAGAAGGTAAATAAACCCAGAGAAGAACAGAAGAATTGTCTGGTCACATCTAACCTAAATTCCTGAAAGGCAAACTCATGATTATGATAAACGCTTCTTGTTTTAAACCCTGTTTAGGGTGGTTAGTTATATAGCCTTATTTTGGCAATGGAGAACTGGTACATAGCTTCATTTTAGATAGATAAGAGACTTGAAGCAGATGAGTTAAATGACAATGATCAAACCCCAAGTTGGACTTGAAAGATGGCTCTCTAAACCTGATCCATATATCTTTCTAGCTTTTAACTATAGAGTTGAGGACAAAGATAGTCAATTAATGTTTATTTCCTAATTATCCACAGTTCCTGACCATAGAAGAGATTCAACCAATGTGTGCTGAATTATGTTAAGTTCAATGAAAAGAAATTGTAGGTTTCATTTTAAAAATAAAAGATAAGCATACTAAGTGAAAAAAAAATGCAGTCATCTCTTCATCTTTCCCTTAATTGAGGGACAAAAGTGTCAAATAGCAGCATCTTTCAAATGCATTGACCTAGGAAATATTTTTAGGCAAAATAATGTGGTCTTTGATATTTGTTTCAAACTTTTCCAAGGGGAAAAAAAAAGGATTGACCAAAAAAATCCTAATAATTGCTACTGGGTACACAAAGTTCTCTGTATGAGTCTCTCTACTTTTTAAGTACGTTGGAAATTTTTCCAAACAAAATGTTTAAAAGGAAAAACACGTTTACAAAGGACACTGGTTTTCAGTTTTGCCCAAGGCATTAAATTGGGCAAGTTTCTTTCCCCTTTCAAGCTTCTATTTGTCTTCTGATAAAGCAAGAATAAGATGAGTTTCCTGAACTTTCCCTCAAAGCAAATGGTTTTTAAAAAAATGCAGTAATAAGTCTGGCTCCTTTCCCTATTCAGGGCTTGAAAAACACACTAGGACCCTTCAAGCCTTGGAAAGAAGCCGTCTGTGAAGGTTTGCATCAGTGCATTTGATGGGGAATGTGTCTGCCATGCCAGTCAGCAACCTTTGGATGTTTTCCTTCACTCTCTTTCACTTATTGTTATTCTCTGCATATGTTCTGGAGAGACTTGCACTTTAGAGGTTCAGCAACATCGAGACTCCACTATTTTATCAAGCTTATGAAGTACTAGAATATCTTGTCAACAGCATCAGTTCAGTTCAGTTCAGTCGCTCAGTCGTGTCCGACTCCCTGCGACCCCATGAATCACAGCACGCCAGGCCTCCCTGCCCATCACCAACTCCCGGAGTTCACCCAGACTCACGTGCATCGAGTCAGTGATGCCATCCAGCCATCTCATCCTCTGTCGTCCCCTTCTCCTCCTGCCCCCAATCCCTCCCAGCATCAGAGTCTTTTCCAATGAGTCAACTCTTCACATGAGCATAGAATTATAAAATCTCTCCTAGCACACCATAGAGCAGTTGTTTGGGAACACGTGTTGATTCATACTTATCAGCTGATTTAAATTCCTTGACCAGCACACACTTGGGGATTCAACAGGCGGTGTGCAAGCTTGCCATCACTCCTATGCTATAAAGTAGGACAGTGAAGGCCACGGTGCTTCTAGTGACAAGTGCTCCTCCTGGCAGGGCCTGCCTCTCACCATGTAAGTCACTCTTTACCACTGACCTACCATCCTTCAAAATATCCCTCATGGGGACTTCCCTGGTGGTCAAGCAGTTAAGAATCTGCCTGCCAATGCAGGTCACTCCCTGGTCCAGGAAGATCCCACATGTCACGAAGCAACTAAGCCCATGCCCCGCAGCTACTGGGCTGTGCTCTAAAGCCCACGCTCTGCAACAAGAGAGACCACTGCAATGAGAAGCCCACACACCACACCTAGAGAGTAGCCCCATTCACCACAACTAGAGAATGCCTGCACACAGCAATAAAGACCCAGTGCAGTCAAAAATAAAATTAAATACAAGTATCACTCATGGTCATCACGGTTCACTGGGGAGCAAGTTATCCCCTCAGGCCAGCACTTAAAGACTGCAGTGGTCTGCCCACTGTGCGCTCACTGATCATGACCGACTCTTTGCAACCCCATGGACTATCGCCTGCCAGGCTCCTCTGTCCATGAGATTCTCCAAGCAAGGACACTGGAGAGGGTTGCCATTTCCTTCTCCAGGGGATCTTTCTGACCCAGGGATTGAAACTGCATCTCTCACGTCTCCTGCATTGGCAGGTGGGTTCTTTACCACTAGTGCCACCGGGGGAAGGTCTGCCCACTGTGTATGTTAATTGTGAGGTACCCTGGTAGTCAGATAACATGGCTGGTGAAGAAAGAGGGGAATCTGGGACTAGGGAAGAGAGTAGAGAAAAATAACTCAACTACATCAGGTAGTCTTTGTAAGGGCAGTTGGATGATTCAAAACAGAACACAGCACATGTTCCCTTTTATCAGAAAAGGCACTGGAATAGAAGGATCCTACTTCAGCCAAGAAGTAGAAAAGGAGCTGTAATGTAGGGTTCTTAGAAGGTGATAACATACAAAAGACAGCATCTGGCAAATAATAGATGCTCAGTGAACTCTGGTGGAAAGTACTACTGTATCTCCATCTCACAGATGAGGTGACTGAGACTTGGATAAATTAACTTGTGTGGTTTTGCAGATTCCACAGATAGTTCCAAAACAAACAAACAAACAAACAAACAAACACTGAGCAAGTTATGGGACTATTTCCATAACTCCATGCACTTGCCAGGGGAGGACCTGCACAGAAGTCCATGGGGCAGAAACCAGTCCCCGGACAAGGGCAGTAGCAGCATGGTTTGGGGCCATTATTGTATTCAATGCAAATCTCCCGCTGGCAGTATGGCAGGATTGAACAGGATTCAGCTGGGTTCCAGCAGCTTTCTAGACCCACGGGGAAGAATAAAATAAAGCAGAGAACCTTGTTATGTAAAACAGATGAAAGGATTTTCCTGGTGGTCCAGTAGTAAAGAATCCACACAGGTTCGATCCCCAGTCCAGGAAGATCCCACATATCACAAGACAGCTAAGCCTGTGCACCACAGCTAGAGGGCCTGTGTGTCACAACTGGAGCGTCCCTGCCCTGCAGTGAAAGATTTCAACACAGCCAAAATAATTAGTCATTTAAAAATTAATAAAGTAAAATGGATGAGAATGCAAGTGTGGATATCGCTCACCAAGTGTGGAGAGCCATTATAGATGCAAGGAAACTTGGGTGTTCAGGCAGTCAATTGAATTCAAGACCTAACTGATGGACAGAGACAGGAGATGCTATTCTTTCTCCAATCAAGAGTGAGGTGGCAACTCGAAGGACTGAAGCTGAGGGTCACAGGTCTTAGTAAGTCACTACTGGGAAGTACTGAGGGTGGCTGCAGGATCTGACAGGCATCGCTTGATCTATGAAATATCAATTCCATCTTGTATCACCACAGTCACACCTCCGATCACACTCTCGCCAGAAAGCAGATGTCATCATCGTCTGCTGTGCTAACAGACTGGCTTGTTGGAGAGAATATGAGCCAGAGGGAGAGTGCAGATCCAGGTTATGAGGGCAAATCAGTCTGGTTCAAAACACAGAGCAGCCGCTGTTTACAAGAAAACAACAGAGCTCTCCGAAGCCATGCTAAAATGACCACCTTCCATAATTGCTTAAAGATTAGTGTAAGCATACAATAAATACCTGGCAGCCTGTGAGTAAATACTCAATAAACACTGCCTATTATGATGATTGTGATTCCCATTCCAATATGATTTCTAGTTGTGTTGAAGCAGCCGGTCTAATATTATTCATTTCCATTACAGTATGTCCCTTACACATGAATGAATTTCATTCCAAGAGCGTGTTCATAAGTTCAATTTGTCTGTAAGTCCAACAAACTTGGCCTAGGTACCTAACTAACACCATTGACTATATAGTACTCTACTGTAATAAGTTTACAATACTTTTCACACAAATAACACATAAAGCACAAAGAGAAAAAATAAAGAAAATATTTTTCATCTTACAGTATAGGATCTTGAAAAGTATAGAAGTATAGTACAACAGCTGGCATACAGGGGCTGGCATCGAGTGAACAGGCAAGAAGAGTTACTGATGGAGGGAGAGGAGGTGGGAGATGGTAGGAGGTGTGAGCTGAAGGACCATCAGCGATAGAAGACAGAGAGCAAGCTGCGATTTCACTCCATGTCTGACATTGATGGAACGCACATTTTCATCTTCAAAAGTTTGAAACTTGAAGGTTCGTACGTAGGGTACTTACTGCACAGTCTAGAGAAATGTGCCTTCACTGTGGCCCATTCTGACCTTAAACGGGCTGCTCTGCCAGGCTGGTTGTCAAAGAAGAATATCTGGCTATAGCACACAGACATGTGGTTATTCAATGAACTGTTGTATCAGCTTTTAATTTTGTGAATTCAAAATAACTGTACTTTCTGCCCTTCTCCATCACAATCTCTCACTTAATAAGTGCTATTCTAGGCCATCTCACCCTGGTGACAGACTGCTTTCCATCATCCTAAATACTTGGAGCAGTTAGAGCTCATTGGGCTGGGATGCTCCTTAAATTTCTAGAGTTTCCAGGTCACTGACCAGTATTGCTCCCTCCACTTTTTAATAGATGGTCTTATCACTATGCTTTCTTCTCACCACAATTCTGCTTGATCTACACCATCTGGGCAATGCCATGCTCCAAATGCCAGCCCTCCACCATCACAGGTTAGAGACACCCAGGCTCTAATAGAAAACAGTTAGGACATGGGCTCATGTTGGCTCTTCTTCAGAAATATGGTAGGATAAGAAGGCTTGTCCTATTCTTGGCTTTGCTTCTCAACCCAGGTCAGTCTCTTAGGAGACCAAGGAAATACCAATAAATACTTTGGTTGGAACAGCCCAGATTCCATGACTTTTATCCATATCCTATCATGAGGACAGGGGTTCCTGGTCGCACAGTGATAAAGAATCCACTTGCCAATGCAGGAGATTTGGGTTTGATTCCTAAGTCAGGAAGATCCCCTGGAGAAGGAAATGGCAACCCACTCCAGTCTTCTTGCCTGGAGAATCCCATGGACAGAAGAGCCTGGTGGGCTAGAGTCCATACAGTCACAAAGAGTTGGACATGACCTTGTGACTAAACAACAACCTTGTGAGTGCTCTGTCCTTCTTGCCTATTGATCTGGAAATAGCCCTCATATAAGAGCGGGCTGTGGTCTTTCTTAAATCATCTACATTTTTAGGAAACAATAGGAGCCACTCTCATGTGCCCTGTATAAAGTGTTTTATTAGTCAATTTCATTGACCTTTTTGGGTCCTCGATCATTTTTTACCATTCAAGTTTGCCTTTGTTGCTACATGTTCACTCTTCCCATTGCCCCCTTGATGGATAAAAATGACATATTAGTCCAGCTGGGAAATCACCTTCAAGCCTAGACAATTCACTTTTCTGGAAAAGCCTTAAAATTACCTGGACCTCTGTGTCCTTCACCTTGACTCTGCTTTCCACCATTTCAGCCTCCCTCATTTGACCCCTGCCTCCTGGCCTCTATATTGTCTTCCACTTAAACGCCTCTCATCAGCAGAAGCCAGCACACTGGATGCTCCCAAGGTGGGAAGAAACATCAACAACATGAGGATGCATCAAAAGCACTCTTGGGTGGCCCTTTCCTCTGAGCTTCAAGAGTCCTTGTCAGAGTCTAAATGCTGCCATCTTATCTCTTCTTCATGGGCTTATAGTCTCTCACTAGCTTATCCTCATAGAAGGAAAGAAGGAGTGATAAGGCTGTTTCTGCCTCCATGAAAAATCAACAGAATTAGCTTCTTTCAGGAAGGAACAAAACTATCAGTCATGCAGACTGGCCAGAGCAGTTTCGACCAGAGGCTAAAATCATTCAATATAAATGAAAAGTGTCCAGATCCACTCATGGTCCAAAAATTGAAGGACTTGATGTAACACCCATGGACTTACATGCCCAGCCACTGCCCTGAGCCCAGGTAAAGGACATGATGAGATTCTGCCCTGGGGCAGAACTTCAAGAGTAATGGGTAACAGGAGGACTCTGGGGCAGGGACTCAAGTTTAGAATGCACTGGTTACCCATAGGCAAGACAGGTAAACAGACTCCTTGCATGGTATGTGTGTGGTATGGTGTGTGTGTGCGTGTGTGTGTGTATGCTCAGTCATGTCTGACCCTCTGTGACCCCATGGACTGTAGCCCACCAGGCTCCTCTGTCTACAGAATCCTTGCATGAAGAGGCCCAGAATTATGTTAAATCTAGCAAATAAACCCCAGATGTCTGATTCCGAGTCAAGTTTGGGAGTTTTAGAAGAATGATGATGATGATTCCCACCACCCATGGGGAAATGCAGTTTGCAGACCCAGAGTGTCTTCTTCTTTAATAAAGATATTATGTGAGGCCTGTTAATACCAATTAAGCTTACCATTTCTCCCTTCTTGATTGGGAATGAATAAAGGAACAGGTTTGAGAATTCAGATGAGGGTCAAAAAACAGTCGTATCATAAAATGAACCGCTTCAGAGGCACCTTAGAGGTGCTTCGGCTTTGAAGAGCTAGGAGACTCCCTTTATGGCTTCCTTCCTCAGACCCTGGGGCCCATCTGGGGAAAGGCTGGTTCTCCAGGGAGAAGCGCTGAGCATGCAGTCCAGCAAAGGGTACGGTGCTCTCAGCCTGCCCCATGGGCCATGGCACGGGGGAAAGAGGAGGCCTGCATGCTGGACAGCAGGCCTTCAGGTCTGCCGCAGCGCAACTGAACAAGAAATGCGAGCAGGAAATGAAAACTGGCTTTGTAGACAGGCAGTCAGAGGGTGGGGGAGATGAGCAAGGGACCAGTCCACAACTCATTCCTGGGGAAATCACATTTCCATTTCCAACCCCACCACCCCTGGAAACTTACTCCTCTTGTCTCTGAGTCCACACTCAGCACCCTTGATGTTTATTTCCACTTACTTCTCACGGCCCGATTCCTATGACCTTAATAACTACCATTTGTTGAACAAGCGCCAGACACCAGGTTCACTCTTTCACTTAAAGTATTTTATGAAACCTTCACAGGAAACAACAACAGAGTTGATGCTATGATTATCACCATTTACAGATTGAGAAATCAGGCTCAAAGACAGTAATAAACTTGTCCTGGGTCATGCAACTATAAATAGTGGGCTGGGATGACAGCCCAGATCAGTCTGCTCCCAAAGTGCAGTATTTAGACCACTGCTTAAGTGTATAGCAAAATATAGTCTAAAAATGTGGTTATTCTGCTCAACAAGAGTTCGTGGTCAAGAAAAGAGAAGGATGCTGCAAAATTTTACCACCTTTATATTTGAAGAGGACTAATCACAATGTCAGGAGGCTAGTGGTTTATGGAACACAGCTTGGGAAGCTCTGACCCTCAAGATACTGAAACCATGTAACTAAGCAACCAGGAAGAAGAGGATAAGTTAGGTCTGTTTATTCTAAATATTCAGCAGGTTAATGGGATGAAAACAGTGGTGATGAGAGCAGTGGATCATTTACTGCATCTCTGCTCTGTGTTGGTGGCCCTTCATAAATCTTTTATAAAATTATAAAATAAACATTATTTTATAAATAACTTATAAAATAATTATAAATGTGTATGTACACATATTAATTTTCACAATTACTACAGATCAAACATTATTATTCCCATTTTCAGAAGAGGAAACTGAGGCTAACTCAAAGAATTTAGGTACCCTGTTGAGCATCGTAGAGCTAATAAATGGCAAGATTTACACATTAACTCACTCCTCACAACCTTTAAGTCTGTCTCAGAATATCATTCCAGATCACTTTTCCACTGAGATCTTCTTCACCATAGTTAGTATTCTGGAGGGCTGTAAATAATTTCTAGAGGGTCTAGTACATCCAAACAGATGCTCACACACTGAAGTACGGTCAGAAGACCTGCCAACTTGGAAGATCTGAAATAGAAGACCTTGGCAGCCATGGAACCACTAAAGTTAGAAAGAAAATGTCATGAAATTCCTCCAAATATTAATATAACAGTCCCTGACCTCTGCTTTGTTTTTGATGGATTTTATAACGAATAAACTATCCCAGACAGAAATATTTTTATAAAATGAGAAATTCCCATGCTTTAGGCTTAAGGGAATCATTTCAAATACTCTTTAATTCCATGGCTGATTCTTCGGACAAATGTTTAGAGTGTTAGGGAGAAACTAGCTCTGCTGTTGAGTGTATAAAGGGTGTCATTAACGACCTCAATCCCATTTCCAGGGCTCAGTCTTTGTTCCCCCATAACCCCCACCCAGCACTTGAATGTCTTCATTTCCATTACATTTCTGAAATTCTCTTCCTGCATTTCTATAGACCTCTCTGTGGCTGGGTCTGAACAGCTAAGTAAGTGGCTACTTGGGTTTGGAGAAAGCAGGAACTCCTTGCTGTTCTACAAATGTGTATGATGTTTGTAGAAAGCAAGCAAAGTGTGGGTGCTGAGACAGGCTATCAGTCTGGCTCTGACCAGGAAAAGAGGAATTAGAACTGATCGGAAACCTGATGATGGTAAAGCCAGCTGGAGGTTGTGAGGCTGTACAGAGATTGGACAGCAGGAAATCACTGTCACCCCAAGGCTGAAGATGGAACCCAGTGGCTGGGGTCACCAGGAGGGAACTGGAATGACAGGGGGACTATTCACTGGGGAGTTGGAGTCACCATTAGAAAGGCCACTGGTTGGGGGGGTGGGAGCAGAAATACCTTAGCTTCCTCCTTCCTTGCAGGCCCCAGCCTGTCCCAGAGCCTCCCAGGAGCTAATGCCAGCCAAGTGCCAGCTGCCATGGGACCTGGGAGATGCAGCCTGCATTTTATGTTTCATTTCCATCAAGCTCCTCCTCTGTCTTCTGAAAGGCTCTCTTCCTTAAACACCAGAATTTTCTAGCACTAACCTTTTAATTTAAATACTGTCCCCTTGGATGAAGGCAAGTCTTGGGGACCAAATGTTTTGTGTAAGCTCAGAGGAGCTTATTATGGGTATGAAGCTTGTACATTGAACCTAAGAAGATTATACAGACAACCAGCATCTTAGCCTGATGGCTGTAACTGTGGAGGGTTAAGGATGGCACTCAGAGAGCAGCAATGACTAAACCTTCCCCACTTCCTTCTTCTTGCTTTGTCTAACTTCCCCACTGCACCTTCCCCTGTCCCTGCACTATGTAGATACAGTGGGGAAAGCAGGACTCAGCACGCTCAAGTTCTAGGTTTATCATATTCTACCATTCTCCTCCTAATTAATATACTCACTAGCCACCAACTACTGAGAATACTCTCCATAAATCTGACTCTATGAGAAATCCACTGCTATCATCTTCATGTGACTAATGAGGAAACTGAAGCCCTAGAAGATTGTTATTTTCTCAGCCAAGAACGCTGGTGAATGGTGGAAACAGGCTGAATTCATCCTTGTCTGAGTATAAAGCCAAACCAATCTACTCTCCTGCTTCATAGTCACCATGTTATCGAAGGCAAGTCACCTAAAATGTGGGCTTCCCCAGTGGCCCAGTGGCAAAGAACTCACCTGCAAGGCAGGAGGTGCAGGAGACATGGGTTAGAACCCCGTGCCAGGAAAATCCCCTTGAAGAGGGAATGGCAACCCACTCCAGCATTCTTTCCTGGAGAATCCCATGGACAGAGGAGCCTGATGGGCTACAGTCCATAGGGTCACAAAGAGTCAGACATTACTGAAGCAACTGAACACACACAGACACACACAGAGACCTTAAAATGTCTGAGCTTTCATAAAATGAGTGCTACTCACCACTGACCTTGCAAGCTTTCCCTAAGTGGCTGGGATCCTCCAGGTAGATCATATAAGTGAACATGTTTTGAAGACTCTTAAGACTATCTTCCTTTTCATGATATTATTTCCACTGCTGCTTCCAGCAGGCACTGTCTGATTCCTAAGGCTCTCCACGTGGGACTGAGCTACTATTTTCGGCCTGCCAAGCTGTTTTCGTTTTTCACCAGAATGCCTGCTCCATTTGGGTAATGGCAACAGATGTGACAATGGGAACAAAACTCCTACCAGCCATGCTCTAACCCAAACATCCCTAGAGCAGCTTCCAGAAGGCGTCTTCAAACGTCTGCTCCTGGACAGGGAAATATGAGAACACACAGCTCAACTCCACTGCCTTTTACTAGCCTTGATCTTTTTTTTTTTTACCTTTTTTTTTCCTTCCACCTCGCAGCATGTAGAAAACTAGACCAACCAGGAATCAAATCCGTGCTGTTGCAGTAGAAGCATGGAGTCTTAACCACTGTACCACCAGGGAAGGCCTTAGCCTTGATCATTTCTGATAAGTGCTCTTATTAATCACTTTTTCCTTTCCACAACTTGGAGTTCTGCCGTATTGTTCCCATTCTATTAATACAGGTCTGCAGGGAAAGAGTGATTTGACGAAGGTTAAGAAATAATTGTAAGAAAATGTTTTGACATTATGTTAATGTCTGTCAGCATATTAGCCCCAATTTAAAGGTAATCACCAAAATGATATTGCAATTTCCAAAAGTATTGAAATAAGATTTGTTGAGGTGTGAATAATATAGAAATCAAGAGCCCAGAGCTAGAATAGAAGTAAACTTCTTATTTAACCGTTCTGTATTTTCCTGCCAAAGGGTGAAGAAATCAATGGTGGTTTGGGGCATGTGGATCTTGGCAAAACAATTGGGTTCACAATCCAGAGGAAAACAAGAGGTCTTTGTCTGTGAGTCAACACAATCAAGTATTGAGATACAAAGTCAAAATTTAAATCCATGTCAGAAAGGTTCCCAAAATCTGGATATTTGGCATTATGTGGGCAAGATATTTAGACAATTGATAAATAGCTCAATTTTCTTCTAGAATGGTGGTGTCTTGCCCAAGATCTGACTTTATGCCTGCAATGGCCCGTCAAACTTTTCTGCTTGGGTGCTCAGCCATCACCTCAAAAGCCAAACCAAGCCCATCACATAAACCAATTTTCTTACTTCTGTCCATGGAAGCAGCATTTTCTCAAGCTCTGACAATAGAACACTAGAGTCACCTTGAGCTCTTGCCCCACCTCTCACATCCGGTCCAAAATTGCTTTTTCAGCTGTCTCTTAAATATAAACATGACAGCAAGCATTCATTTTGCATGGGCTTTCTATTGAGTTGGCTAAAAAGTTGGTTAACAGATTCCTCTATTAGACGCATTTTATACATTATCTTTAGGGCTTCCCAGGTGGCTCAGCGGTAAAGAAACTGCCTGCCAATGCAGGAGACATGAGTTTGATCCGTGAGTCAGAAAGATCCCCTGGAGGAGGGTATGACAACCCACTCCAGTATTCTTGCCTGAGAAATCCTATGGACAGAGGGAGCCTGATGGGCTACAGCCCATGGGGTCTCAAAGAGTCGGACACGGCTGAGCACAGCACAGCAACATACACTGCATGCATTGTCCTTAACTCTCAAAACTATATTATAGGATCAGTAGAATTAAAAGATCAGAAACTGAGGGTTAGTGTGCTGACTGGCCATGGTTCAGTTGCACATGCAGTAAGTGCTGGAGCAGGTCTGTTGGTTACAAAGTGGACAGCATCCTAGGGACCTCCAGAGATGCTGTGAAGATACCCCGTGTGCCTGAGAGAGAAACAGCACACGTGAGCCCGCAGGAGCTTTTGCTGCTCTTGATCTTACTCTTCTGCCAAATGCCCCCGAGCTTGCCTTGGTCCCCACCATCACCATCCCCATCCTGATACCCAGAACGCCCCGTCAGGGTGGAGCCTCAGTCCTGGCTCTTTGGGTCTTATCTCGTCTTCCCATTCTAAACACCACTGCTAGATGAATCTTCTCAGACATACTTTGGTGGGTTTTGAGAGGTTCATGCCCCATTCTGGGCTTCCCTGGTGACTCAGATGATAAAAGATCTGCCTGAATGCAAGAGACCTGAGTTTGATCCCTGGATCAGGAAGATCCCCTGGAGAAGAAAATAGAAACCAACTCCAGTATTCTTGCCTGGAGAATTCCATGGACAGAGGAACCTGGTGGGCTACAGTCCATGGGGTTGCAGAGTCAGACGCAGCTGAGTGACTATGCAGACACACACATGCCCCATTCTAATTCACAGCCTCTTCTTGATGGCTCCTCACTTTCCTTAGGAAAATGTTCAAATTCAGCCCATCCTCCAAAGCCCTCTGTAATCTGCCATCTCCCACTGTCAACATCATCGCTCTGTTGAAACTGTCCACTCCAATAAGACAGGTGTGTTTTCCAGGGTGCAGCTGGCCTCTGTAAATTGCTCAGTTTCTCCTACTGTGAATGCCCCTTGGCCTCCGCTTGAGTTTTCCTTTTGTCTAAGACCCAATTCAAATGACCCCTCCGCCAGGAAGCTTTCCAAGACCACCTCAGATTATTCTAGTCAGCATTCCCCTTCTGTAATTTCTCACAGTACTTATCTTATCAGACATGTGGCATTCATCAAACCCTGCCTGCAACTGTGAGCAACTTTTGCCTCTGTTAAAAGCAATGTGATCCAGTGGGAAAAAACACATACTTCTCTTGAAGATGAATCGGCATTTCAATTCCAAATCTGCCACTAAATACCAATGTGATTTATCAAATTACTGACGGTTTGGTGCCAGTCTTTTCAGTAACAGCTTTAATAATAGTTTTTATTTACTAAACACTGGCTGTGTGGCTATGTGCCTTGAAGGTGGTGTCTGCGAGGAAGGTGATTATATTATCCCCATTTTAAAGAGAAAGAAAGTGAGGTTTAGAGAAGTAATTTGGAAGTTTACTTAAGTCATAAAACTGATAAGTATAGTTGGAATTACTCTGGCCGAAAAAGAAGCTTTTGTTTATCTTAAGGAGACTTGAAATGAACTCCATCTTATTAGCATTCCAGGTTTCTGCAATCTGATGCTACAAAGATCCCCTGGGAAGACTGCTACCCTGACACCTATGTCCCAGCCTTACTGTTCCCATCTTTTCCCAGTAGGGGGCGTGAAGGGGGGAAGGAACAGATGCACAGCCTTTTCACTGGGTTTCCCTGAACTCATAGCTTCTCAGGTGGCTCAGGGGTAAAGTGGTAAAGAATCTGCATGCCCACCAGGGCAGGAAACACAGGAGATGTGGGTTTGATCCCTGGGTCGGGGAGATCCCCTGGAGGAGGAAACGGAAGCCCACTCCAGTACTCTTGCCTGGAAAATGCTATGGACAGAGGAGGCTAGGGAGGTTACAGTCCATGAGGTCACAAAGACGCAACTGAGAAACTGAGCATGCACGCCTACCCTGAGCTCACCCCAGGCAGATGCTGAGAATCAAGGATCTTCAGAGTTGGAAGGGCCTGATAAGATGGGGCCCCAACTCCCCAGGCTACAGAGGCAGAAGCTGAAGCTCAGACAAGAGAAGCAACAGAGCCAGACATATCCACCTGATGAGAGTGTTGCTTCCTCACTCCCAGCCTAAATTCCCTGGCAGCCTCCTCAACAAGCCAGGCAGCCGCCTATACGCTCAGTTGAAAACCGGGCACCTTATGCGTTAAGGGAGATGTCCTTTCATCTGTCTCAAATCTGCTGCTGTTTAATTTCAGGAGGCAAGATAAATAGGGACGCCCACTCGGCCTTTGGAGAGCCCTTTGTTACCTCATTTAGCTCTGCCTTGGTCTCTCTGGCTGCTCCATGCGTCTCTGTAATATACAGTTCTAATCATCCACAGTCTCTCTGCCAGTGGGACTCACCCTCTCGCCTCTACCCCCATCTCAATCCTGATGCCTCTAATCAGCTCCACTGCCCTTTCACCCTTTCATTTATATCTTTGGTGAGATGAGACAGCCGGCCTTGGCTGCCATATTCAGAGTGAGGATGTAGCACTGATTTATAGAATGGCATAATAGTATGGCCTCATCTCAACTCCCATCCCCTTCACACAGTCCTGTCTTATCGAGGCTCTGCCCGCCACTGGGCATGGAGCAGCTGTCTTCATTGAACTGCTCATAATGACACTGGCTGTAGATCTCCTTTTTCCCCCTTTTTATCTTACTTTTTGTTAATTTCTTTCTCTACTTTTAACACAGATATGGCAGTTAATTCAGAGGCCACTGGTGTGTGCATAGAGTTTAAACTGCTGCCTTCTGGTGAGCATTGGCTAGCTCTGGTGTGCAATGCAGATAGTTTCCTGTCCGAGAAGTCACCCTCACCACTAGAACCCAGTTTAAGAATAAATCTTCAATATAAAGGTTTCTGCCTCCTGAGAGGCTCCTGGATTTCTCAAACAATAAGTCAGCTTTCCAAGGCGAGCCTGCATTGATTTGCTGAGCTATGGAGATGACAGCCTGGTAAAACTTGCTCTTCTCTCTCAAGGCTGTAACTGATGCCACCATGATAGGTCAAGTTGGTGGTGGTTCCTGCTCCTCGTGTAATATTTGCAACTGAGTCCCAGTGCTAATGGCTATGTTCTCAGATATATAAGAATTCAAGTCTGTGTTTGGTGTGGGGTCTGTATTGGTCAAGGTTCTCCAGAGAAACAGAAGCAGCAGGACAAGTGCATGTGTGAACGTATAAAAATCTGTTTCAAGAAACCTGATTGCAATCGTGGAAACTTTTGTTATTGTTCAGTTTCTCAGCTCTGTTCAGCTCTTTGCAACCCTAGGGACTGCAGCATGCCAGGCTTCCCTGTCCTTCACTGTCTCTCTTTCCCAGTTTTGCAGTCTGTTTTTCCAAATCTGATTCTAACTGTTGCTTCTTTACCTGCATACAAGTTTCTCAGGAGGCAGGTAAAAGGTAGTCTGGTATTGCCATCTCTTTAAGAATTTTCCACAGTCAAATGATCCACACAGTCAAAGGCTTTAGCACAGCCAATGAAGCAGAAGCAGATGTTCCCTGGAAGACTCTTGCTTTTCCTATCATCCAATGGATGTTGGCAATTTGATCTGGTTCCTCTGCCTTTTCTAAATCCAGTTTGTGCATCTGGAAGTTCTTGGTTCACATACTGTTGAAGCCTAGTTTGAACGATTTTGAGTATTACCTTGCTAGCACATGAAATATGTGGAAACTGGCAAGCCTTGAATCCACAGGGCAGGCTAGAAGGCTAGAGATATACAGGCAGGAGCTGATGCTATAGTCTTGAGGCAAAATTTCTCATTCGTAATTCCTGAGTTTTGCTTTTTGGTCCTTCAACAAATAGAAGAAGACCCATGCACATTAACAAAGAAGATCTCCTTTCTATATAGTCACCTAAGTATAGATATTAACCCCCTCTTCAAAATATCTTCACAGCAACACCTAGATTTGGGTGAGATTGGATAACGGAATACGCTACCAAGCTGTCACAGAAAACTAACCATCACAGCATCTCAGGCAATAGGCTGAAGCCTGGGGCCTCCTTTCCAAATCTCCACCAGCCCAAGTGAGACTCCTGGTAGCCAGGTAAAAATATTAATAACATATTTTTTATAAAATGAAAATATTAATATGTTAATAAAATACTAATCCCAGCCCTGAGCTTTCAAATAGAGCTGGCCCAGAACAAGTTACAGGGCTGGCTATAGGTATTTTCCCAGGACCACCTCAAGCTTTACCCCTTGCACTCCAGATCTTGAATCCCTTAATATTTTGGTGGCACATTCAGGCTCTTTTCACTAGTTTTTGGACTTGTCTTCCCATTACTCTCAGTATCACATGTACCCCCATTTTGGGGTCTACTTTACTTCATTGTCTCCTTCTATTAGCCCAAACTTGTAAACTGACTCTGTTGATTATGCAAAGCTCCCCCAGGAGCCGAGGGGGATTCAGGCAAAGAAAAGCAATTTATAGGATTTCCTGGCAGTCCAGGGATTAAATGCTGCTTTCTAATGCATGGGGTGTGGGTTCAATACCTGGTTAGGGAGTTAAGGTTCTACATGCCTCCTGGTCAAAAAGCAAAACATAAGACAGAAGTAATATTGTAGCAAATTCAATAAAGACTTTAAAAGGGTCCATATCAAAAAAAAATCTTAAAAAGATAATTTGTGAATGTGCAATGAAGCATAGGCTTCCCCAACGGCTCAGCAGTAAAAGAATATGCCTGCAATGCAGTAGACATGGGTTCGATCCCCTGAAGGAGTGGCAACCCACTCCAGTATTCTTGCTGGGAAAATCCCATGGACAGAGGAGCCCAGTGGGCTGCACTCCATGGGGTCGCAAAGAGTTGGACACAACTGAGCTTGCACTTATGCACAGTATAGCGCAGGGGATATATATTCCATATCCTTTGAGAAACCATAATGGAAAAGAAAAGTTATATATAACTGAGTCACTCTGCTCTACAGAAGAAATTAACACAACATTGTAAATCAACTATACTTCAATAAAATTTTAATTAATTAAAAATAAAATATCAAAGCAAAAAGAGGATCCCAAAACATAGCAGCAGGAAACAGTGGCGCTCATTGACTCTGCTCACAGCTCTGTAATGTGAGCAGGACTGAGGGGTAGTTCTGTCTTGTCCATGTGGCGTCTGCTAGGACAGCTTGACTGGGGCTAGAGAGGACGAGCTTCCATGGTCAACCCTCACACGGCTGAGAGGCCAGTGCCGATGTTTCTCTCCCCATAAACTTCTCTCTGGGGTGGTGGGTTTCCTCGTAACGGGAGTTCAAGAACTAGCATTCTATGAGACTATGAGACAGGAGAGGGAAGCTGCCCTTTTCTTATTAAACTCTGAGCCCAGGAAATAGCACACCACTGCTTCTGCCGTTTTCTATTGGCCAAGCAGTAGCAAAGCCTGCCTGATTGTAAGCGGAGTGAACATAGGCCATACTTGGCAATGGGACGTGTGTTGAGGAATTTCTGACCTTCTTGTTTCACCACAGAGTTCAGTCAAAGTGGAGGAACAGGACCAGATTCACCTCTCACTTGAAACTATTTAAAACTGGGCAAAATACACGACCCAGAATCAATCAAGACAGTGGGCATAAGGCACCAAAGGCCTGTGACCCCTAAGAGAGAAAGGGAAAAAAAAAGGTTAGGTCATATAACTGTTCCAGTTTTCCGCCTGGGGAAGTTTCCCAGACGTGGCAGAGGAAGAAAAATTCAGGCAGAGCGCAGCTTTCTCTCTTAGTTGAGGTGTCAGAGCTAGATGTCTGTAGAAGCTAAAGTGGTTAGGAGATTGCAGGGAAGAATACGGGAGAAAAGAAAGCTGCATGCAGAGAAAGCTCCAGATATGAACAGAGCATCCCCGCCAAATATTAAACTGAATATTAATCAGGCCATGTACAAACATCCCTGGTAGCAGGCGATTCCAAGAGCTAGCATCCCGTGGGATGGGAGAGGGAAACTTCCCAGTATCGCAAGTTCAGTTCCGGACCACGGCAGTAAAGTGGATATTGCACTTAAGCAAGCCACAACGAATTTTTGGCTTCCCGTTGCATATTAAAGTCATGTTTACACTACACTGTAGTCTACTGAGTATGTGACAGTACTGTCTAGAAAACCCACAATTTTATTTAAAAATACCTCATTGCCGAGACTTCTCTGGTGGTCCAGTGATTGGGAATCCACCTTGCAGAGCAGGGGATATGGGTCCAATCTCTGGCCAGGGAGCTAAGATTCAGCAGCATGCCGCAGAGCAGCTAAGCCCACGCGCCGCACCTGAAGAGCCTGTGTCTCACAACGGGAGAGTCCACACACCACGAGATCCCACATGACACGACGAGACGCCGCCGTGTGCCTCAGCTAAGACCCGAGGCAGCCAAACTCATTCACTAAGGGGAAAAAATACTTTATTGCTAAAAGTGCGAACCATCATCCGAACCTTTAATGAGCCAAAGTAGTAACATCAAAGATCACTGAGCACAGAGCACCATAAAAATCTAACAATAGTGAAAACATTTGAAATATTGTGAGCATTTCCAAAGTGTGACACAGAGATACAAAGTGAGCCAATGCTACCCCGGGGAGGGGGTGGGGGGATGCTAATAGGCTTGCTCAGCATAGGGTTGCCACAAAATTTCAATTTGTAAAACACAGGTTGTATTTGTGAAGTATTACAAAGCAAAGCAAAATGAAATGAGGTATGCCTGCTTGTGATAAAGACACACACACACACAAATATATGAGCCCAATGAAAGAATCACCTGAATAGATTAGCAGATGTACAGAATAGAGCCTGTTGAAAAACTTCAACATTTAAAGGACATCAAAATGCCAAGAAATATTTTACTTCAATAGTTGGAGGAAATTCAGTTCAGTTCAGTTCAGTTCAGTTCAGTTCAGTCGCTCAGTTGTGTCTGACTCTTTGCGACCCCACGAATCGCAGCACGCCAGGCCTCCCTGTCCATCACCAAATTAGCCCTATACTAAATGCTTGTATGGTCCCACCCAACACAGCTTAAAATAAGCACTTGAAAGGATGCCTGTTTTCAAATAATTTAATCAAACCCTAGGGCAAAACTCAAAAACATTTATAGAAATCTACCCAGTAAAATCACTGCACGAACAATGTGTAGCACCCAATCAGAAATTACCAGTCATACACAGAAGCAGAAAAACACAGCTTAAGAGGAGAGAAATTAATCTATACAACTGACCCAGAAGTGACAGCGATCATAGAATTGGAAGACAAAATATTAAAGCAGGTATACACTATATTCCATATGCTCAAGAAGCTAAAGGAAAAACTGAACTTACTAAGTAAAATATAGGGCAAGTATTTTAAAATATCAATATCTAACTTCTAGAGATGAAAAGTGTAATATCAAGATGAGAAAAACACTGAGTGGGATTAATGGCGGATTAGAGGAGCTCTCAGAAGAAAATACTAGTGAAATTGAAGGCAGAGCAATAGAAACGATCCAAAACTAAACCCAGAGAAGACAATGGAAAATAAGCAAAGACTCCATGAACTGTGGGACACCTTCAAGCAGTCAAATTTGGTGAAAGCCATAAAACCACATATCCACGAAGCTCAGAAAAGCCCAAGCAGAAGAAACGTAAACGGAACTACTTTGTCACATCATAATCAAATTGCTTAAAACCAGAAAATCTTAAAGGCAGAGAACAAGGAAAAGAACGAAAACAAGGAAGACAGCAGATTACACACTGGAACCAGCCAGAAGGTGACGGAATGACATCTTCAGAGTGTCGGAGGAACCAACAGTGGGCACCCTTTGTATCAGTTTCCTAGGTGGCTCTAAAGCATGCTACAAAGTAGGTAACTTTAAAAAAGAGTATTTCTTCATGGTTCTGGAGACTAGAAGTTTGAAATCAAGGTGTCAGTAGGGCTTGTCCCCTCTGCAGTAGAATCTGCTCCATGTCTCTCTCCTAACGTCTTTTTCTTAAGACTTACTATTTATTTTGGCTGTGCTGAGTCCTCTCTGCTGCATACGGGCTTTCTCTAGTTGCGAAAAGCGGGGCTTACTCTTGGTTGCCATGCGCCGGCTTCTCTTCTAGAGCACAGGCTGGAGGCATCTGGCTTCAGTAGTTGTGACTCACAAGCTCCAGAGCACAGGCTCAATAGTTGAGTCACATGGGTTTAGTCTGTCTGTGGCATGTGGGATCTTCCCGGATCTGAGATCAAACCCATGCACCCTGCATTGCAAGGTGGATTCTTAACCACTGGATAATCAAGAAAGCCTTCTTTCCTAACCCTGGTGGTTGCCAACAGCTCTTGGCTTACTCTGATCTCTGGCTCAGTCATCGCATGGCCTTCTTCCCTGGATCATCCCTGAATCGTCAAACCTTTCTCTCCTTACAGAGACATCAGTCATTGGGTGTAGGACCTACCTTGCTCTGGTATGACCCCATCTTAATTTATACCATCATTGTATTTGCAAAGACCCTATTTCCAAGAAAGGTCACCTGCACAGCTAATGGGTTAGGACTCAAGCATGTCCTGATGGAGAACACAACTCAAGCTGTCACACCCTTTTCTGGTCTCCCAGCAAATGGAAGTGTCCAGTGGAGCATTCCAGTGTCCTGGGGGAGGACAGAGTTACTAGATGGAAGAAGCCTGGATCCCTGAATCCCTGTGGGATGTGCTTGAAGTGAGACACGAGTGAAATATATATTTTTACTAAAGCATTCATGTGATAAGCCACTGAGATTGTCACGAAGATGGTTATGGGCTACGGTCATGGAATTAAGTGATATAATGCATGGAAAAGACCTGAAACGTGAAAGGTGCTGGATAATTGGTAGCATGACTAGGATGTTATTATTTTTTAATAATTTTTAAACTCATTTATTTCTTTTTGGCCATGCTGGGTCTTTGCTGCCGCGCGGGCTTTCCTCTGGTTGCAGTGAGCGGGGCTACTCTCTAGGGGTCGCGCGTGGGCTTCTCATTGTGGGGGCTCCTCTTGTTGCAGAGCACAGGCTGCAGGGCACTCAGGCCTCAGTGCTTGTGGCCCCCAGGCTCTAGCGAACAGGCTCAACAGTTGTGGGCATGGGCTCAGCTGCCCTGCGGCCTGTGGGATCTTCCTGAACCAGGGACTGAACCTGTGTCTCCTGCATTGGCAGGCAGATTCTTTACCACTGAGCCACCAGGGAAGCCCTGAGTAGGGCATTATTAAAGGGCAGAGAAAATAATGATATATTAGGTGTCATTGTGATACCTAATACCTGGCTGTCTGTGAACTCTGGGGAACACTTGGATCAGTGACAGGCTTATATGATATTAACAAAAGACTTTGATCCCAATAAGAATAAGTTATGAAGTAAAAAGGCAGCGAAGGCTCTTAGATCCCTGCAGGGTATGGCATTCCTCTCATTGAACCAAAACTTTCCTCCTATTCCTAAAAAAAGTAATTGAGTTAACTAGTTTACCTAAGTAATCATTAGGCAGAGCAGAAAGGTGATTCAAGCTAAATGTTTGACCTAGTTAACTGGCAAATTCCATTACAACAAACCCTGAAACATAAAAATTTGGGTTTCAGGCTGAGTCGGGGAAGAAATCCAATCTTCTGCTGTTTTCAAGCAAAATCAGTTTATAAAATTATTTTCTCTTCTCCATACATCTTCTGAAATAACTATAGACCAAATAACCAATTGATTTGGAGCCATTTTTCACTCTTATCCAAAATGGAGAGAGATATTTCATTCCTATTCAAAAGGAAAAAAAAATGTTAAATCACATGTGAATTGTAGATACAAGCACTTAAAGACTGCTTTCCTCTTTTGTTTGTGAATAATTTCTCATTTTATGAAGGAGCCAAATATCTCAGTAGGTAAAATCAATAGTAGCCACCGGAGCAGATGGAGAATTCTCCGGGCTTAATACAGTTTCATGCATGGCTGTCAAAGCCGAGGGTCTTAAGGGAACAAATAATGAATTTCCTGCCTTGGAAGAGATGTATGAATTAGTGTCTTTCCTTTTTAAAACTATATAATGCTATATAATGGTTCATTCATTCAACAGATATTCATTAAGCACTTATTGTATGCTACACACTATACATTAAGTATCAGGAACCTACCCTAGGGGAAAGAGACTTCAGAAAAATAATAACTAAATTTAAAGAGGGCTTAGTAAATTTCAAGCACTGTTCCAAGCACTTTGTAAATGTTGATTCATTTATTTCTCATCACAGCCCTACTGGTGATATGAATTTTCCATTTTACAGATAAGGAAACTGAGGCACAGAGCGTTTAGATTGCTAGTCATGGCTTACATGGTTGTAGAGCCAGGATATGAACCCAAACAGCCATATTCCCGAGACTCCGCTCCTCTTATGCACAGAACAAATATACAAGTATATCATTTCACCTATACAGCTAGAGATAAGCTTTAAGAATCTTGATGAAAAGATTCTATGTCTATATATATCTCATTTCATTATTTTTTCCAGTTCCTAGCAGAGTTCCTGGCATGCAGCAATTACTGTTTAATTACTGAATCAAATATTAAATATTACTATCTACTATTATTTTTTATAAATATTATTTCTCTACTAATTAAAGATTAGTAGAGAAAGTAGTTTAACACATATCTGGGGAGAAAGCCTGGAGGAATTCACAGAGGAGATGCTCTTGAGTTGGGTGCTTCTGGAAAGAGGAGCTAGGCGTTTAATAGGTCTGTCCAAGGGAATAAGGAGTAGCATGTCCTAGGAAGCAGGAATAGCGTGTCAAAAGGTACAGAGGCAGGCAAAGCGTGGACGATTAAGGAAAGTGCAGTTTACAATTATTAGAGAGGAGGGTAGCAGATGATCTGTGCAATATCGGTGTCTTTTTCCTGAGCAAGCAATGCCTCTAAGACAACTTCTTGAAGGCTCTAAAGAAAGAGGACTTTTAGTGCTTTTCTTCTTCATTCTTGGGGGAAAAAGTCAGATTCTTGAGGGGTATGTTTTTCTAAAGATGCTGCTTTTAAACTAAACTTTGAAGTCAGTGCTTCCTAACATGTCCTTGGAGACCAGCTAGGCCAGGATCTCCAGCCTCCACTAGACCTGGTCTACCAGGAAGTCTAAGTCAAGGCCATCCAAAGAGAAGCTGTTTCTAAAGTGGAAAAGGTCACCCACACTTTGGAAAGTTGCTGTAAGTGTGAAATTCCATCCACGGAGGTGTCAGGAAGAAAGGAAGGGATTCATCAGTATATTCTTGGTTTCTGTAGTCCAGAATGGTATCTGAATTTTAAAAGCATTTAGAGGGCTGAGCTGAGAAGATCAGTGAACAGGTGGGGATGGCAAAATGACTTAACAAAAGCAGCAGCAAGAGAAAGAGGTTTGGAAACTTGTCAAAGTAGCCACATATGAACCAATCCCCAAACAGAAGTTTCTGTCACCGTCTCCCAATTCATGCACAAAATAAAATCAAAAGAATCTTGAATCTTCCTCTCTTACTTTTCTTCTCCTTTCCTTAACTGGCCACTTTGGTGCTATCTAAGGGCCCATGATTGGGCTTCCCAGGTGGCGCTAGTGGTAAAGAACCCTCCTGTCAGTGCAAGAGACTAAGAGACTTGGGTTCGATCCCTGTGTCAGGAAGAGTCCCTAGAGGAGGGCATGGCAACCCACTCCAGTATTCTTGCCTGGGGAATCCCCATGGACAGAGGAGCTGGTGGGCGACAGTCCATGGGGTCGCTAAGAGTCAGACACGACTGAAGTGACTTAGCACACACACACATGCAAGAGCCCATGGTGACCTGAGGGATGCTGTGTTCTGCTCAGCCAGCTTCCTAACTCTAGGTGTTCTCTTCTGTTCAGACTGTTTGGGTTCTAGACCCTGACTTCTTGTTCATGAGGGGTCCCTCCCCCCTTACATAATCAAGGAGCAATGGTTAATGTCCAATGTCTGGGTTTCAAGAGCAATTCAGACAAAAAAGTGTCTATTGAACATTCTCAGCCCAACATTCAATCAGAAAGCATATATTAAGCACCTATGATCTACCAAATTCAGAGCATCAGGATAAATACTGTGGTTATACCAATGGTTACATCCAGTTGCTAATTCCTTCCAGAATGTATATTCAGGTTGAAGTTGACAGATAGAAAAGGAAAGGAGAAAAGGAGGGAAGGAAGGAAGAAAGGAGAGCAGGAAAGGAGAGAGAGGAAGGAATGAAACAAGGAAGGAAGAAAGGGAAGAAGGAAATGAGAGAAAGGAGGAAATAGGAAGAAAACAAAAAAAAAGAAAGAAAGAAAAGCATGTAATTTAATAGGTGTTTCTCAGATCACCAGCTTCGAACTAACATCAGGGTATTCATTTCAGCACAAGTGTTTGGTATCTCAGCCTCTCCAACTTTTTTCTCTGAATTAAAATAGGAAAATTATTCTGGAGGTGTTTCTTCCTCTCATTGATACTGTCCGTCAGTGACTGCCCCTTGCTTCCTGAAGAATCTATGGGCCTCATGGAAACACCTCTGCCCTACACCAGTAGCCGGAAGAGTCTACCTGCTTTCCCTTCCATCATTGCACCTGTGCCTCTGGACAGACTACCATTCCTAGGCCTCCTTACCTTGGGCAGAGCTTGGGTATGAGCAGGATCTGGAAGAAACCAGTGCCTTCTTATGTCAGCAACAGGAAAAGGCTTCTGCCACCATCACTTGGAGCCATATGCTCAACGATTGCTCAATCCAAGGTACTGGGATGGTCTACCTTAGAGCCTCCTGTGGCTCCTTCCTTTCTTCTTGTACATCCATGGAAAATCTACTGTCCCAAGTCACCAAGAAGGAGCCATTCCTCCTGCTCTGGGCTGCATCTCGGTCCCATATTTTTCCCATATTCATTCCAAGAGGGCTGGCTTCCATTGCCTGTTGCCCCAGCCAAACCTTTTGGATTCTCACCAGCAGATTTCTCTTTTGCTTATAGTTAAGGGAGATGCTACACATGGCAAGGAAAGTTAAAAGGCACCATATGTTAAGTGGCAAACCGACTGAAGAGGATTTAAGATCTACAGGCATTTAAGGATATAGGAATCAGTACAACTGTGGGATGCCCTGAACTGAGAACTCAATCTGGGTCATAAAGAATGAGTAACATTCAACTGCATAAAAGGAGGAAAGACATTCTTGAGGGTTTGGACACAGCGAAAAGGGGGGGAAAAAGAGCAAAAGAGAAAACCAGCATAGGCCAGGAAAAGACTGTCTAGATGCTTTTGGGGGAATATAAGAAGCCGGACTCATCCTTCATTCATCAGGGCTCTTCTTAAATGCCAGACTCTTCTTGTGAAACCTTTGCTGGAACCCTCAGACACATGCATGCTGTTACTGCGCAATTTCCTTTGTTCACCTAGTGATGCCTCAACACATTTTAATTTGTGGCCACTTTTCTCATCGTTCTTACCTCATTGCCATCTTCAAGTGCTATCACATCCGAGCTTTGTGGAAACTTTGATAACTTGAGACCTATCGTGTGTGCCTGCGCTTCCCAGCTGGCACTGGTGGCAAAGAATATGCCCACAACTGTAGGAGACAGGAGACACGTGGGTTCCTTCCTGGGTTGGGAAGGTTCCCTGGAGAAGGAAATGGCAACCTAGTCCAGTATTTTTCCCTGGAAAATTCCATGGGCAGAAGTGGGATACAGCCCACAGGGTCGCAAAATGTCAGACACGACTGAGTGACTGGTCGGGAGCATGCACATATAATACATGCCTATCACATCGCACACAACTTGTCCATATGCTTTATCTTCCAAACTAGGATGCTTTGGGCAACAAGAGGGGTTCAACCAATAATTGCCCCAGGACAACTTGGCATTAACCAATACAGCCCCAGGCTAATGAATTAAAGGCTGGTGATCAATTAAGGGATACCACACAGTTCTTGTGTTGAAGTTGGTTGAGATGCTGTCTTATGGTGGCATTTGTGCGCAGTGTGCTTGTGAAAAGTATCTCTATTTAAGGCAGCTACTCTCCCCTGAGCATCCAGGCTTTTCTCCTAGCAGAAGGAAGATATGTTCTTTCAATAGCCTATTTATTTTATAAACAAGTAATAACTGCACTTTTGTTAACTGCCAGACACTGTAAATTCAGACAATGCATGAGTTAAAATGCCTGGTCCTTTGTCTTCTGAGAGCTCACATTCTAGCAAGTGTCCATCTATTTACTCATTCATTCATTCATTTTAAACATTTATTAAAAGCCTGTCAGGCATCAGGTCAAGAACAACTGCCCTAGTCCTTGCCTTGATGGAATTCCCAGATTGTAATCCAGGCAACAAAGTCAGAATAGACCGTTAATAAAGTTATTTATGGGACTTCCTTGGTGCATTGGGTTAGAATCTGCCTGTCAATGCAAGGGACACAGGTTCTATTGCTGATCCAGGAAGATCCCACATGCCTTGGAGTAACCAAGGCCATGAATGACAGATGCGGAGCCCATGCTCTAGAGCCGGTGAACTGCAGCTACTGAACCCTGAGTGCCATACAGCCCATGCTCTGCTACAGGAGACACCTGAACTACAGTGCAGACCCAGTGCAATCAAAAATAAAAATTTAAGTTATTAAGGAGTCCAGGGAGGGAGGGAGCCATTATGATGGGGTGAGTCAGTGGGACTTTACGGAAAAGAAAAAAATGAAGAGATAGTCACCATGCAAAAGAGAATGGGAAGATAATTTGGACAGAGGAAACAACACAAGCAAATAGTTTGAGGCAGGAAACAGCAAGGTCAGAGGTAAAAGTGGAGAGTAAGTGGGGACTAGATCACAAAGAGGCCTGGTGGCCAAGCTTAGGACTTTAGATGTGACCAGAGGTCAGTGACAGCATAATAGTTGTGCCATGATTGTGTATGTGTTTTAGATAAATAAATGTTTTGAGAGAAAAAACTCCTTCAAGAGTTAATTTGCAGAAAATCAAGGTGATCTAACCAGTCCACCCTAAAGGAGATCAGTCCTGAGTGTCCATTGGAAGGACTGATGTTGAAGCTGAAACTCCAGTACTCTGGCCACCTCATGTGAGGAGCTGACTCATTTGAAAAGACTCTGATACTGGGAAAGATTGAAGGCAGGAGGAGAAGGGGACAACAGAGGATTAGATGGTTGGATGGCATCACCGACTCAATGGACATGGGTTTGGGTGAACTCCAGGAGTTGGTGATGGACAGGGAGGCCTGGTGTGCTGAAGTCCATGGGGGTCACAAAGAGTTGGACATGGCTGAGTGACTGAACTGAACTGAACTGAATGTGTACAGTAGCCCATGACATATGTTACCTGCCCTTCCTTGCTTAGTCTTAGGTTCCTGGAGGCAGCACAGGTCCACATACTCTCCTTGTACAGTAAGTCCCCTACATAGGAATGAGTTCTGTTTGAGAGCAAGTTTGTAAGCCTAATTTGTTCATAAGTACATTAGCCTAAGTTCCCAGCTAACATGATTGGCTATATATAGTACTGTACTGTAACAGGTTTTAAGTACTTTTCACACAAATAATACATAAAGAACAAACACAAAAATAAAAAACATTTAATCTTACAATATAGTACCTTGAAAGAACAGTAGCACAATACAACAGGTTGGGTACAGAGGCTGGCATCAAGTGAACAGACAAGAAAAGTTGCTGACTGGAGGAGGGAGAGGAGGTGAGAGATGGTAGAACTGAAGGGTCATCGGGAATAGGAGCGGAGCGCAAGCTGCAGTTTCACCCATGCCTGACATGGATGGCACAGGTCCTGTTCCTACCTAAATTCAATTCTATCTACTCGCTTGGAAAAACAGTCTAGTGATGTCTTAGTAGTAGCTCTTTTTCTCATCATAGATAACATAGTAGCACTGGATTGCATTCTGAATCACTCCTGCATCCTTCATGAATGATTCTCAAAAACTAACAGTGCCTCATCAAATAAAGATAATTCCTTTGCCATTTCTGGCACTGTGGATCTCTTTAGTTCTTCAGTTACTTCTTCTTGTCTCTCTTTGTCCTTTCTCTAGGTCACCAGTTCCATCAGGTTTTCATTAGTAAGCCTCACATTTTCATCGTTTAACTTACTCTACCTACAGAAACTTCATTATTTTCCAAAATGCCCTCTCCCAGATGGCGGGAATGTTTCTGCAATCAAATGCCCTATTTTTCTCAAACCCTTAATGTGTGGAATCTAAAGATTCTTAGAAAGTCCCTCAAATAAGTCTTCCTGAAAGAGTGAAGAAGCATCTTTATGAAATAAAGTCTTGTTAGGCTGGAACTGCTGACAACTGAATTGTTACATAGACATAAGCTCACAAGACCAGGGACGATGCAGTCTCATGAAAACAGCATCATTATAAGACTTAACTCAATAAACTGATTCTTTTGAATTGTGTGCTGGAGAAAACTCTAGAGAGTCAATTGGACAGCAAGGAGATCAAACAAGTCAATCATAAAGGAAATCAACCCTGAATATTCATTGGAAGGATTGATGCTGAAGTTCCAATACTTTGGCCACCTGATGGGAAGAGTCAACTCATTGGAAAAGACCCTGATGCTGGGAAAGATTGAAGGCAGAAGAAGGGGGTGACAAAGGATGATATGGCTGGATGGCATCACCAACTCAGGGGATATGAGTTTGAGCAGACTCCAGGAGATAGTGAAGGACAGGAGAGCCTGGTGTGCTGCAGTTCAAGGGGTCACAAAGAGTCAGACATGACTTAGCGACTAAACAACAACTGCTTCTATGCCCATTTTGCAGTCACCTAGAGTGATGATGTCTGTCTTGGCCAGAAGAGATATGGGTGAGAGTTACTCGCAAAGAGAAATAATCTACCAGCTGCCACTGGTCTTATCCACTTATCCTCACATCTTCTCAGTGGCCCCAGACTGGTCTCATTTCCTCTCTGGGGTGGCTGATTATATTGCCCTGTCTGTTTAGTCAACACAAAACCAACTTTTGATCTAAGACCTAAGGCTCCGAGTTCTTAAGTCCATGGTATTTACTTAATTCTCAAGGAATATGCAAGGAATGAGAACTAGGCCATTTCCCCATGCTCCAAAATAGCCTTGATGCTTGATGCTACAAAATAATAATTCTGGGCAAGTTTCTGAGACAGAGGATTCCATTTTTCTAATATTTTCACAAAGAATTAAGATCCATTAGGGACTTGAGTTTGGAGAAGGCAATAGCACCCCACTCCAGTACTCTTGCTTGGGAAATCCCATGGAGCCTGGTAGGCTACAGTCCATGGGGTCGCTAAGAGTTGGACATGACTGAGCAACTTCACTTTCACTTTTCACTTTCATGCATTAGAGAAGGAAATGGCAACCCACTCCAGTGTTCTTGCCTGGAGAATCCCAGGGACAGAGGAGCCTGGTGGGCTTCCATCTATGGGATCGCACAGAGTCGGACATGACTGACATGACTTAGCAGCAGCAGCAGCAGCAGCAGCAGCAGGGACTTGAGTTAATCTGCTAGAAATGATCTAACCATCTCTCTCTACTGGGCTCTCTCCACTCTTGCTGCTGCTGCTGCTGCTGCTGCTGCGTTGCTTCAGTCGTGTCCGCTGTGCGAGCCCACAGACGGCAGCCCACTGGGCTCTGCCATCCCCGGGATTCTCCAGGCAAGAACACTGGAGTGAGTTGCCATTTCCTTCTCCAATGCATGAAAGTGAAAAGTGAAAGTGAAGTCGCTCAGTTGTGTCTGACTCAGCGACCCCATGGACTACAGCCTACCAGGCTCCTCCGTCCATGGGAGTTTCCAGGCAAGAGTACTGGAGTGGGATGCCATTGCCTTCTCCACTCTTACCCTACTTAAAAAAAAATCTGTTTTTAAGAATTGTGACAAGTCATGACAGCAGAGATAGCACACTGTCTTAGAAGAGGGGATTTCAGCTTCAAAAGCCTACAACTTACTTCTTTTATTGTCTATGTTCTCCTGTGTTTTCCTGTGTCCCCTTGAGGTAGTGGATTCATTCCTTAAGTTATTCATTCACTCAATCACTCATTTACTTAAAAATAAATTTATTAGGGATTTCCCTCTTCCAGTTGTTAACATCCTTCTAATGCATGAGATGTGGGCTTGATCCTTGTTCAGGAGCTAAGATCCCACATGCAACTAACACCCATGCCACAACTAAAGAAGCCCACACACTGCAATAAAGACCTGGCACAGCCAAAATTAATAATAATAATAATAAATAAATAGGTAAACTTATTACATGCCACTTGATACTAGGCACTGACTTTTAATGCTGGGCATATTGTTGGATACAAGACAAGGTCTTCACAGGACTTATCTCCTAGAGCAGATAGTCAGCCAACTACAGCCTGGAACCAGATCTATCCCACTGTCTATTTTTGTAAACACAGTTTTAACAAAACACAGACACACCAATTCAATGTACAAATTTTCCATGGAGCTGAGTATGACCTACAAAGCCTAAAATATATCTAGCCCATTCAGGAAAAGTTTTCCAAGCATTGTCCCAACAGATGATTGAGACAGCTAGTATACAGGTCAAAAAAAAAAAAAAATCATAAGATCAAGTATCCTTATGCTTTCAAACTGTGGTGCTGGAGAAGACTCTTGAGAGCCCTGTGGACTGCAAGGAGATCAAACCAGTTAATCCTAAAGGAAACCAACCCTTAATATTCACTGGAAGGAGTAATGCTGAAGCTGAAGCTCTAATTCTTTGGCCACCTGCTACAAAGAGCTGACTCACTGGAAAAGGTCCTAATGCTGGGAAAGATTGAAGGCAAAAGGAGAAGAGGACAGCAGAGCATGAAAATGGTTAGACTGCATCACTGACTCTAAGGACATAAATTTGAGCAAATTCTAGGAGACAGTGGAGGGCAGAGGATCCTGGCATGCTGCAGTCCACGGGGTCGCAAAGTGTCTGACATGACTTAAGGACTGAACAACAACAAGAAGTGTACACATCATCCACTGCTGAATCATTTCATCATGGACATGTTGGGCCTGTGGTCCACCTACTGCTTCTCTCTAGTATTTTCCATCCTGTGCAATTAATCTAATGATATGGAGACAAGAAGAAACACTCTATAAACTGAAGCTGTGCAAAAGAAGGCAGTCCAAGAATTACGGAGAACTGCTTTCTTGGTTCTTCCCATCTTTCAGAGTCTACCATCATGAAGGTCAGGAAAAGGAAATACATCCAGTGCAATATAATTTTGATGTATTGAACATGGGGGTACATGTGTCCTTTTGAACTACAGTTTTTCAGGATATATCAAAACTACAATGAGGTATTAACCTCACTCCAGTCAGAATGGCCATCATCAAAAATCTGCAAACAATAAGTGCTGGAGGGGGTGTGGAATAAAGAGAACCCTCTGACATTGTTGGTGGGAATGTAAACTGGTACAGTCACTGTACGAAACAGTATGGAGTTTCCTTAGAAAACTAAAAATAAAACTAATCATATGACCTAGTAATCCTATTACTGGGCATATATCCTGAAAAACTGTAGTTCAAAAGGACACATGTACCCCCATGTTCAATACATCAAAATTATATTGCATTGGATGTATTTCCTTTTCCTGACCTTCATGATGGTAGACTCTGAAAGATGGGAAGAACCAGGAAAGCAGTTCTCCGTAATTCTTGGACTATCATTGCCTCCTTTGCACAGCTTCAGTTTATAGTGTTTCTTCTTGTCTCCATATCATTAGATTAATTGCACAGGATGGAAAATACTAGAGAGAAGCAGTAGGTGGACCACAGGCCCAACATGTCCATGATGAAATGATTCAGAAGTGGATGACGTGTCACCTCAGTTCCTCTACCTGCTATCAACATGACTTAAAATATGAGACACTTTCGGGACTTCCCTGATGGTCCAATGGCTAAGACTCTGTGCTCCCAATGCAGAGGGCTTGGGTTCAATCCCTGGTCACGGAACTAGATCCCATATGACACAACTAAGAGTTCGCATGTTGCAACTAAAGATCCTGAGTACCGGGACTAAGACCCATTGCAGTCAAATAAATAATAAATAAAAATAAATATTAAAAAATATTTAAGACACTTTTAGTGTGCTTTCATGAAGAAAAGATGGATTTGGGTGTCATGTAGATGTTTTCCAGGCTGATAAGCCATTTACCTTCTCTGAGGCACAATTTTCTGATCTAGAAAATGCAGGTAGTAATGCCAACTTTTGAGGGTATTTTTGATAAAGAATGAACTGGCATAATGCATGTGAAAGTGACTGGCTGGATTCCAGGCGCTTCCTGCCTATGATTTTCCCAGTTTCACGCTTCTTCCTGTCTTCATCCGCCAGGGGCACAGCACAGTTTGTGTTGATCCATGACCTCACTCTGGCTCCTTCTGATCTTTGATCAGTCTGTCCTGCATCCCCAGAGGCAGCACTGCCTGCCCTCAGTGTAAGGGGGAGTGTTGACATGAGAGATGAGCAGCGCCAGCTCACACATCTTGCTGATACCCGGGAGGAGGCAGTGGATTAGCCTCTGAGTGCAAACATTTCACTTCTTCCTCTAGAGGCTTCTCTGCTTGAGCCCACCCAACCCGCTTCTAGACAATGCCAAAATCGCTCCCCAATCTGGTGAAGTTGGAAAAAAAACTTGTAAAATTGATGAATTATTTAACATGATTCAGGCCTCAATGGATTCAGAACCAGTAGCCTCAACATCATTTAGAAATTTGTTAGAAGTGCGGAATCTAGGACTTCCCTGCTGGTCCAGTGATGGGGGAACCACCTGCCAATGCAGGAACATGGGTTCAAGCTCTGGTCTGGGAAGATCCCACATGCCCTGGAGCAACTAAGCCCATGCATCACAACGAGTGAAGCCCTTGCACCCGCGAGCCCGTGCTCTGCAACAAGAGGAGCCACTGCAATGAGAAACCCGTGCAGCGCTAGAGAGTAGCCCATCTCACCACAACCGCAAGAAGTCCGCACACAGCAATGAAGACCCAGGGCAGCCCAAAATAAAAATAAATAAATCTCAGGTCACACTCCTGACCCACTGACTCAGAATCTTCATGTTCACAGGATCCTCACACAATCTATATGCACATTAAAGTTTGAAGCCCACTGGGACAGACCAGGATTTCTTTACCCAGAATGTATACAGATGTCTCAACCACATCCCCAGAGAGTGTTTTCTTTGGTCTGGAACTTTTGCAAGCTTTGTGGATGATTTTCATCTGCAGCCAGGGTCAAGGACTGCTGATTTACAAACTGCTTATCTAGGTTGACACTCCCTGAAAGCTCAGTGGTGTTAACAGTCAGACCTCAAACCCCAGAGTGAATGTCCAGTAGAGTAGGGATTAGATAGGCAGTCCCCAAAGGTCCAGTCTACATTCATTAATCCCTATCCTATTGTTCTTTCCTGGGCAGATGGATAAGGATATAATTTCACTTTTACCTATTATTACCTATTAGAATTCACAATCCCAACTCATTCAGTCTACCCAAATCAAACTCAAAAGAAGCTATCTGGTAATACTTGTTTTCAAGTTTATAGTGAGCACAGATGATTTCATGAAATATCTTCAACATATCTTTCCCTCTGAATAAATGCTGATGCCCAGTTCTTCTTCCTTCAACATTGTATTAAACTAATGCTCTCCTTTCTTTCTCTCATATCTACATTTCTCTGCTAGTTTAACTTTTAGAATCAATCTATCTTCTAAGCCCTAAACCAAAGATAGAGTTTCTTTATAACTTTTTTCTAGGATTCCTCTAAGAATGGACTTACCCTTCCTCTGAATATCCCTATTGGATGATATGAAACTCTTTGAAGGAGAGAAGCAGAAATGATGCTCCAAAAATAATCCAAGCACACCATCTCTACATTCTCCAACTTACTTGCAGCTAGCTTGGAGCTGTGTGAATGGTTCATGCCAACAGACGTGAGAATAAGTTTTCTGTGCCACTTCTTGGCTGAGGCATTTAAGAGGCAGCACGCTAGATCCATTCCTTTCTTTCTTTAAGTAGAAAACTTGGAAGTCACATGTTTCCATGATAGTGTCACAAAGTAAAGAGAGCCTAGATCTCTGTGCCATCAGATAGTGGACAGCTCTCAGCCACCAAAATTGAATATAAAAATATTGTGCTAAGGCACTAAGATTGGGATAGAGAGTTGTGGGTAGCAGCATGTGGCATTGCTTAACCTAGCAAGAGGTCCATGACATTAATGCATCTCAAACTTCAATGTGAATATGAGTCATGTAGGGATCTTGCTAAAATATTAAAATGCAGTAGATATAGGGAGGGACTTGAGATTCTGTCTTCCTTATAAGTTTCTGATGCTATTGATGATGCTGGCCCTTGGACAACAATTTAGTAGCAAGACTCTAAAACATTCTCCATTGCTCTATAATTCTTGCACATATTCTTCTCTCTCTCCAACTAGACCATAAGTTCTTGCTGGCATGTATTAACATCCATGCCACAAATATACTCAAGAAAGTTGAGAACATCAGCAAAAGTTATGGAGCACAGCCCTCTGAAAATTCTTTCCTCCATAAAAGCAATAATAAAACTTTCAAAAATTTAATAATAAAAAAACTTTTCGAAAACTGGAATTAATCAAAGACTTGAAGCAATCTGGGGAACATGCATGCCCTCCCCCAAAATAGCAATTGTACTAAGAACAGTGAGCTTTGTAACCTTTTAATTTGTCCTAGTTCCTTTGCCTACTCTCCAGCTCTTTGTTAGCTCTGAAAGATAACTGATCAATTTCAAACGAAAATCAATAGCCTGTAAGCCATCGAGGGAGCAAAAGGAAGGGAATAAGAGTCTGTAGCTCTTTAAAAGCCTCATTTTCAGAGTACTATAATTATGACCTATATAATATTTGCACTATGTAAGTTTAGTATCACTTATAAAGATATCTGAATTTGACAATAAGGAGTTCATGATCTGAGCCACAGTCACTTCCCGGTCTTGTTTGTGTGACTGTATAGAGCTTCTTCATCTTTGGCTGCAAAGAATATAATCAATCTGATTTTAGTGTTGACCATCTGGTGATGTCCATGTGTAGAGTCTTCTCTTGTGTTGTTGGAAGAGGCTGTTTGCTATGACCAGTGCATTTTCTTGGCAAAACTCGATTAGCCTTTGCCCTGCTTCATTCTGTATTCCGAGGCCAAATTGCCTGTTACCCCAGGTGTTTCTTGACTTCCTACTTTTGCATTCCAGTCCCCTGTATTGAAAATGACATCTGTTTTGGGTGTTAGTTCTAGAAGGTCTTGTAGGTCTTCATAGAACAGTTCAGCTTCAGCTTCTCCAGTGTTACTGGTTGGGGCATAGGCTTGGCTTACTGTGATACTGAAAGGTTTGCCTTGGAAATGAACAGAGATCATTCTATCCTTTTGAGACTGCATCCAAGTACTGCATTTCGGACTCTTTTGTTGACCATGATGGCTACTCCATTTCTTCTAAGGGATTCCTGCCCACGGTAGTAGATATAATGGCCATCTGAGTCAAATTCACCCATTCCAGTCCATTTTAGTTCGCTGATTCCTAGAATGTCAACGTTCACCCTTGCCATCTCCTGTTTGGCCACTTCCAATTTGCCTTGATTCATGGACCTGACATTCCAGGTTCCTATGCAATATTGCTCTTTACAGCATCGATCTTGCTGCTATCACCAGTCACATCCACAGCTGGGTATTGTTTCTGCTTTGGCTCCATCCCTTCATTCTTTCTGGAGTTATTTCTCCACTGATCTCCAGTAGCGTATTAGGCACCTACCGACCTGGCAAGTTCCTCTTTCAGTATCCTATCATTTTGCCTTTTCATACTGTTCATGGGGTTCTCAAGGCAAGAATACTGAAATGGTTTGTCATTCCCTTCTCCACTGGACCACATTCTGTCAGAACTCTCCACTATGACCCGCCATCTTGGGTGCCCCATATAGCACGACTTAGTTTCACTGAGTTAGACAAGGCTGTGGTGCGTGTGATCAGATTGACTAGTTTTCTGTGAGTATGGTTTCAGTGTGTCTGCCCTCTGATGTCTCTTGCAACACCTACTGCCTTAGTTGGGTTTCTCTTACCTTGGACGTGGGGTATCTCTCCATGGCTGCTCCAGCAAAGTGCAGCCACTGCTCCTTACCTTGGACAAGGGAAATCTCCTCACCGCTGCCCCTCCTGACCTTGAACGTGGGGTAGCTCCCTTGGCCGCTGCCCCTGACCTCAGGCGTGTGGTAGCTCATATCAGACTTAAATTGAAGGAAATACGGAAAACCACTACACCATTCAGGTATGACCTAAATCAAATCCCTTGTGATTATACAGTGGAAGTAAGAAATAGATTTAAGAGACTAGATCTGATAGATGGAGTGCCTGATGAACTATGGATGGAGGTTCCTGACATTGCACAGGAGACAGGGATCAAGACCATCCCCATGGAAAAGAAATGCAAAAAAGCAAAATGGCTGTCTGGGGAGGCCTTACAAATAACTATGAAAAGAAGAGAAGCAAAAAGCAAAAGAGAAAAAGAAAGATATAAGCATCTGAATGCAGAGTTCCAAAGAATAGCAAGGAGAGATAAGAAAGCCTTCTTCAGCGATCAATGCAAAGAAATAGAGGAAAAGAACAGAATGGGAAAGACTAGAGATCTCTTCAAGAAAATTAGAGATACCAAGGACACATTTCATGCAAAGATGGGCTCGATAAAGGACAGAAATGGTCTGGACCTAACAGAAGCAGAAGATATTAAGAAGAGGTGGCAAGAATACACAGAAGAACTGTACAAAAATGATCTTCATGACCAAGATAATAACGATGGTGTGATCACTCACCTAGAGCCAGACATCCTGGAATATGAGGTCAAGTGGGCCTTAGAAAGCATCATAACAAACAAAGCTAATGGAGGTGATAGAATTCCAGTTGAGCTGTTTCAAATCCTGAAAGATGATGCTGTTAAAGTGCTGCAATCAATATGCCAGCAAATTGGGAAAACTCAGCAGTGGCCACAGGACTGGAAAAGGTCAGTTTTCATTCCAATCCCAAAGAAAGGCAACACCAAAGAATGCTCAAACTATGGCACAATTCTACTCATCTCAGACGCCAGTAAAGTAATGCTCAAAATTCTCCAAGCCAGGCTTCAGCAATACATGACCATGAACTTCCAGATGTTCGAGCTGACTTGAGAAAGGCAGAGGAACCAGAGATCAAATTGCCAACATCTGCTGGATCATGGAAAAAACAAGTGAGTTCCAGAAAAACATCTATTTCTGCTTTATTGACTATGCAAAAGCCTTTGACTGTGTGGATCACAACAAACTGAGGGAAATTCTTCAAGAGATGGGAATACCAGATCACCTGACCTGCCTCTTAAGAAACCTGTATGCAGGTCAGGAAGCAACAGTTAGAACTGGACATGGAACAACAAACTATTTTCAAATAGGAAAAAGAGTACGTCAAGGCTGTATATTGTCACCCTGCTTATTTAAATTCTATGCAGAGTACATCATGAGAAATGCTGGGTTGAAAGAAGCACAAGCTGGAATCAAGATTGCTGGGAGAAATACTAATAACCTCAGATATGCAGATGACACCAACCTTATGGCAGAAAGTGAAGAGGAACTTAAAATCCTCTTGATGAAAGTGAAAGAAGAGAGTGAAAAAGTTGGCTTAAATCTCAGCATTCAGAAAACTAAGATCATGGCATCTGGTCCCATCACTCCATGAGAAAATAGATGGGGAAAGAGTGGAAACAGTGTCCGACTTTATTTTGGGGAACTCCAAAATCACTGCAGATGGTAATTGCAGCCATGAGATTAAAAGACGCTTACTCCTTGGAAGGAAAGTTATGACCAAACTAGATTGCATATTCAAAAGCAGAGACATTACTTTGCCAACACAGGTCCGTCTAGTCAAGGTTCTATGGTTTTTCCAGTGGTCATGTATGGATGTGAGAGTTGGACTGTGAAGAAGCTAGCCCTGAAGAATTGATGCTTTTGAACTGTGGTGTTGGAGAAGACTCTAGAGAGTCCCTTGGACTGCAAGGAGGTCCAACCAGTCCATTCTGAAGGAGAACACAAACACATATACACCCATGGCGGATTCATGTTGATGTATGGCAAAACCAATACAATATTGTAAAGTAAAAAATAATAATAATAATAAATAAAATACGAAAAATAAATTAAAAATAAATAAATAAACAAAGGAGATCAGTCCTGGGTGTTCACTGGAAGGACTGATGCTAAAGCTGAAATTCCAATACTTTGGCCACCTCATGCTAAGAGTTGACTCATTGGAAAAGACTCTGATGCTAGGAGGGATATGGGGCAGGAGGAAAAGGGGACAACAGAGGATGAGATGGCTGGATTGTTTCCCCAACTCGATGGACGTGAGTTTGAGTGAACTCTGGGAGGTGTTGATGGACAGGGAGGCCTGGCGTGCTGTGATTCATGGGGTCGCAAAGAGTTGGACACGTCTGAGTGACTGGACTGAACTGAACTGATGGGACTGGATGTCATAGTTTTCTTAATGTTGAGCTTCAAGCCAACTTTTTCACACTCCTCTTCACTTTCATCACAAGGTTTCACTTTCATCACAAGGCTCTTTAGTTCTTCTTCACTTTCTGCCAGAAGAGTGGTGTCATCTGCGCATCTGATGTTATTGATATTTCTCCCGGCAATCTTGATTCTAGCTTGTGCTTCTTCCAGCCCAGCATTTCTCATGAAGTACTCTGCATAGAAGTTAAATAAGCAGGGTGACAATATATACAGCCTTGACGTACTCCTTTTCCTATATGGAACCAGTCTGTTGTTCCATGTCCAGTTCTAACTGTTGCTTCTTGACCTGCATACAGATTTCTTAGGAGGCAGGTCAAGTGGTCTGGTATTCCCATCTCTTGAAGAATTTCCCTTAGTTTGTTGTGATCCACACAGTCAAAGTCTTTGGCATAGTCAATAAAGCAGAAATAGATGTTTTTCTGGAACTCTATTGCTTTTTCCATGATCCAGCAGCTGTTGGCAATTTGATCTCTGGTTCCTCTGCCTTTTCTAAAACCAGCTTGAACGTCTGGAAGTTCATGGTCATGTATTGCTGAAGCTTGGCTTGGAGAATTTTGAACATTACTAGCGTCTGAGATGAGTAGAATTGTGCCGTAGTTTGAGCATTCTTTGGTGTTGCCTTTCTTTGGAATTGGAATGAAAACTGACCTTTTCTAGTCCTGTGGCCACTGCTGAGTTTTCCCAATTTGCTGGCATATTGATTGCAGCACTTTCACAGTATCATCTTTCAGGATTTGAAACAGTTCAGCTGGAATTCCATCACCTCCACTAGCTTTGTTCATAGTGATGCTTCCTAAGGCCCACTTGACTTCACATTCCATGATGTCTGGCTCTAGGTGAGTGATTACACCCTCATGGTCATCTGCGTCATGATTTTTTTTTTTGTATAGATCTTCTGTGTATTCTTGCCACATTTTCTTAATATATTCTGCCTCTGTTAGATCCATATCATTTCTATCCTTTACTGTGACATCTTTGCATGAAATGTTTCCTTGGTATCTCTAATTTTCTTGAAGAGATCTCTAGTCTTTCCCATTCTATTTCTTTGCATTGATCTGTGAGGAAGGCTTTTTATCTCTCCGTGCTGTTCTTTGGAACTCTGCATTTAAATGGGTATACTTTTCCTTTCCTCCTTTGCCTTTAGCTTCTCTTCTTTTCTCAGCTATTTGTAAGGCCTCCTTAGATAATCATTTTGCCTTTTTGCATTTCTCTTTCTTGGTGATGGTCTTGATCACTGCCTCCTGTACAATGTAAAAACTTCCTTCCGTAGTTATTCAGGCATTCTGTTTATCAGATCTAATCCCTTGAATCTACTTGTCACTTCCACTGTATAATCATAAAGGATTTGATTTAGATCAAACTTGAATGGTCTTGTGGTTTTCTCTACTTTCTTCAAGTTAAGTCTGAACTTGGCAATAACGGGTTCATGATCTGAACCACAGTCAGTTCCCGGTCTTGTTTTTGCTGAGTCTATAGATCCTCTCCATCTTTGGCTGCAAAGAATATAATAAATCCGATTTCGGTATTGACCATCTGGTGATGTCCATGTATAGAGTCTTCTCTTGTGTTGTTGGAAGAGGGTGTTTGCTATGACCACTGCATTGTCTTGGAAAAACTCTGTTAGCCTTTGACTTGCTTTGTTTTGTACTCCAAGGCCAAATTTGCCTGTTATTCCAGGTATCTCTTGAATTCTTTCTTTTGCATTCCTCTCCCCTATGATGAAAAGGACATCTTTTCGGGGTGTTAGTTTCTAGACAGTTTTGTAGGTCTTCATAGAACTGTTCAACTTCAGCTTCTTCAGCATTTTTGGTTGGGGCATAGACTTGTATTACTGTGATACTGAATGGTTTGCCTTGGAAACGAACAGAGATCATTCTGTCCTTTTTGAGATTGCACCCAAATACTGCATTTCAGACTCTTTTGTTGACTATGATGGCTACTCCATTTCTTCTAAGGGATTCTTGCCCACAGTAGTAGATATAATGATCATCTGAGTTAAATTCACCCATTCCAGTCCATTTTAGTTCACTGATTGAAACACTGCTTAGTCATGCTAAAACATGAATGAGCCTTGAAAAGAAGCCAGACCTGATAGAGCACATATTGCATAATTCAATTTAGGTGAAATGTCTAGTATAGAGAAATCCAGAGGGAGAAATTAGATTAGAAGTTTTGAAGGACTGAAAGAGAAGAGACTTGATAGTGACTACCAATGGGTATGGGGTTTGTTTCTAAGACAATGAATATATTCTGGACTTAGAATGGTGGTGGTTGCACTGTCTTGTGAAGTTACTGAAAATGACTGAATTGTATATTTTGAAAGGAAAAGACATAGTATATTAGTTTTATTTCTATAAATGTATAAAAAGGAATAAATTAGAAATGGTTGAGTTGAAAATTACAATAACTAAAAGACATGAAAATAAATTATAAACAAAAAGAAATTCAAATGGGAAGGCATGAGGAAAGAACAGAGGGGAGTAAAAATACTTTATATTTGATTAGAAGCACTACTGCACATGCAGAAGTTTCCTGAATAAGTCTTGTTTTTCAGGCTTTTCATATGTTCTTTCCTTTCCTAGGACATTCTTTCTACTCTGGTCTTCCAGGGAAAGCTTAACTCCTGACACTCAAATTTTGACTCCAGTAGACAGCATTCCTATCTTCCCTGAGCTGTTAGTCTCTCAGTTTTCTGCATAGGCATAGCGCTTATTATTAATTCTAAGAAGTGGCTCTGTATTTTCATTTTTTATGTATTAATCAAGGCATAAACTACCTGGTAGCTCAGACAGTAAAGAATCCTCCTGCCTAGGCAGGAGACACAAGTTCAGTCCCCGGGTTGGGAAGATCTCCTGGAGAATGAAATGGCGACTTACTCCAGTATTCTTTCCTGCAGAATTCCATGGACAGAGGAGGCTGGTGTGCTACAGTCCATGGAATCACAAATAGTTGGACACAACTGAGCAACTAACACTAATATTCTACTCAGTAAAGTACAAAAATGTTAAGGATAGAGCTCAATTAATTTTTATGTATGCAAAAGTCATGTGACTACACCCAGTTAAGATACAGAAGGTTTTAAGACTCCCAAAAGTCTTCTTGTGCCCTCCAAGCTAGATAATCAAAAGTGAAGTGAATGTGAAAGTCACTCAGTTGTGCCTGACTCTGCAACCCCATGGACTATGTATAGTCCATGCAATCTTCTGGGCCAGAATACTGGAGTGGGTAGCCTTTCCCTTCTCCAGGGGATCTTTCCAACCCAGGTCTCCCACATTGCAGGAATATTCTTCACCAGCTAAGCCACAAGGGAAGCCCAAGTATACTGGAGCTGGTAGCTTATTCCCTCTCCAGCACACCTTCCAGTTCCAGGAATCTAACTGGGGTCTCCTGCATTGCAGGTGGATCCTTTACCAACCGAGCTATCAGAGACAAAGATAATCACTATTCTGACCTCTCCCTGAATACATCAGTTATGTCTGTTTTTGAACTTCATATTCTTGAAATCAAATCATGAAAGCAGAGTTATTTCTTGTCTGGATTTTCCATTCAACATCAGGTTTGTGAAATTCATCCATGTACTTGTATGTAGTGTCAGGTGCTATTTTTCATTGATGTATAGTAGTCCAATAAAGATACTGTAATGCATTTATCCATTCAAATGTTGATGGCTATATATAGATGTGTTTCCACTAGGGGGCTGTCATGAATATAGTTTCCTGGACACTTCCTATATATCCCTCTTAGTAAACACAGGCACTTATTTCTGTTGGGTATAAACACAGGAGTGGAAGTGTCGGGTTATTGCAGATAACTGTGTTTAGCTTTGGTAGACAGAAACAGTTTTCCAAATTGCTTGGCCTGTTCTATAAAATCCAGAACAATGCATGAAAGCATGGTTGTTGCTGTTGTTCAGTTGCTCAGTCACGTGCGACTCTTTGTGACCCCACGGACTGCAGCATGCCAGGTTTCCCTGTCCTTCACTATCTCCTGGAGCTTGCTCAAGCTCATGTCCATTGATTTGGTGTGAGGCCATCCAACCATCTTGTTCTCTGTCACCCCCTTATCCTCCTGTCTTCAGTTTTTCCCAGCATCAGGATCTTTTTTAATGAGTCAGCTCTTCCCATCAGGTGGCCAAATTATTGGAGCTTCAGCATCAGTCCCTCCAATGAATACTCAGGATTGATTTCCTTTAATATTGACTGGCTTGATCTCCTCGCAGTCCAAGGGACTCTCAAGAGTCTTCTCCAACACCACAGTTGAAAAGCATCAATTCTTCAGCACTCAGCCTTCTTTATGGTCCAACTCTCACATCCATTCATGACTACTGGGAAAACCATAGCTTTGAGAGTATGGTACTATGTTTTCATTGCAGTCTATATAACTTTCTCCTCACTAAACTATTAGCATCCTGAGGGCACAGACTGTATTCTTTCAGCTCTAAGTTCTCAGTACCCTGTCTGAGATGGAAAAAAAAAAAAGGAAATAATTCTTGCATGGCCCTATTCGAGAGACCAGCATCCGTTTTCTGTAAAGGGTGAGGTAGTAAATGTTTTAGGCTTCATACAGTCTGTCACGCTCCTGAACTCTGCCATTTAGCAGTACGAAGCCATAAATACTACATACATCAATGAATGTAGCTGTGCTCTAATAAAACTTCATTTATAAAAACAGGGGTGTGTATCAGATTTGGCCAGAGGTAATTCACCTACCCCTGTGCTATACGACCCTCAGTCGTAGCCTCGTCATTTCTCTGACCTCATCTCCCACCAACATCTCCCTTGCTAACACCAGTCCAGCCGCAAAGACCCTCAGAACACTCCCATCCCAGAGTCTCCTCATCTCCAGATCCTCTGCATCTTTCATCTTGTTTCCTCAGAGTGACAACCTCACACTCTTCAGCTCACCAAATGTGCACAGTTTCAATGCTTTCTCATCTTCTTTCCTTGGTTTATTTTCTTCCATAGCACTTACTGCCATCTAACATATTATGTAGGAGAATGCAATGGCACCCCCACTCCAGTACTCTTGCCTGGAAAATCCCATGGATGGAGGAGCCTGGTAGGCTGCAGTCCGTGGAGTTGCTAAGAGTCGGACACAACTGAGCATCTTCACTTTCACTTTCTTGCATTGGAGAAGGAAATGGCAACCCATTCCAGTGTTCTTGCCTGGAGAATCCCAGGGATGGGGGAGCCTGGTGGGCTGCCATCTATGGGGGTCGCACAGAGTCGGACACGACTCACGTGACTTAGCAGCAGCAGCAGCAGCAACATATTATGTATCTTACTTCCTATGTCATGTTCCAATTCACTATCATCACTCTCCCTGACCCCACACACTTATATATTAGAGAAGAGATTTCTGACATTTTTCCTTCACTGCTGCATCCTCAGAGCCTGAAACAAAGTCTAGTAAGTAGCAGAAGCATCATAGGTATGTGTTGAATGCTTGCAGACACACATAGCTTCTGAACCAGGGCCCATGGTTAGGAAGTCTACTGTTACGATGCTCTCTCTAATCCTCACGACTGCTGTGGGTTCCAGCAATTCCCACCGCATCCCTGTAGTCATGAAGCTTGAGCATCCAGATAGCGGGAACACAGGGAACTGAGAAATGGTCCTCAACACAGAGCACAGGCTTAGCAGAGGAGGGGAGGCAATGAGGCACAAGTGGGCCACCACAATTACATGCAGATTTACATGGGTTATTATGCAATATTATTGTGGTGTTGCTGTTGTTCAGTGGCTAAGTCACGCCCAGCTCTTTTCAACCCCATCGACTATAGCCCATCAGGCTCCTCTGTCCATGGATTTTCCAGGCAAGAATACTGGAATGGGTTGCCATTTCCGTCTCCAGGGATCTTCCCAACCCAGGGATCGAACCTGCATCTCCTACCTTGGCAGGCAGATTCTTTACCACTGAGCCACCAGGGAAGCCCATATTAGACATAGATAATTACACAGTGCCACCAAATTAGAAAAATTAGAAGTAGAAAACAGTAATGATACTAATGAAAACCTTATTTTCACTTGAGATCTAGTTTCCAAATAGGTCATAGTGTTCTAGTCTGTTTCCCCAAAGTCATTCTCCAAGGGGGAAAAAGGTTGATGGGCAAGTTTAAACCCCATTTAGTAGAAGGGCAAACTGAGCTATAGAATTAATTGATTGAGCAAAGTCAGGACTACGGCTCCAGTCAAACATTCCTTCCACCTTGCCCCTGGGCTGTTCTGGCCCTACACATACCTTTCAGGGAAAATTCATTTTCTAACTGTCAAGGACTTCTGAGAAGAAAACGTCTAGACTCTGAAAACCACTACATGATATGTATTTTAATTATTCTCTAGAGAATAAGCAATCTGTTGAGAAAGTTCTTAGCTCTTCATGAGATCTTTTCATCCTTCCTCAAAAGCTTAAAAACCCAATGATTACCCATGGAAAGAAATTCATGGACAATGCCAGCCTCCCTTCTACCCACAGTTTTGGCCAGGTAACCTCAGGCAGTATTTCTTATCTGTCCCATTCAGGGCAGAAAAGCTGGAAAGCCTTTTGAAACAGAAGATGGAAATAACATTTATCGTACAGGTAGAAAGTTCCAGTTTTATGCTAAACGTTTACATCTCCTGTTCTAGCATTGTTCAGAAAGCATTGTGGTCCTTGTTTATGAAATTAGGGAACTTTAGGTGTTAGGTCCAAAATTTGTTCAATAACACACACAACTGGATGGTAGCTGAGAAGGGAATCAAACCAGTCTTTTTTATTCTTAAACACTAGAATTGTCACGTATTCATGGCTGTGAGTGGAAATGATTCCCAGGCAAACCACTTAGGAAAAGATATCCCTAATTCCAATACCGCTACACTACAGAATAATTGTGTGAATAATAATGATATTAATCATTAGGATCATCTTTATAAATTGATTTTTAACAGGTTTCAGTGGGGGCTTTCCCAGTGGCTCAGCAGTGAAGAATCTGTCTGCAGTGCTAAAGACACAGGAGATGCTGGTGGGCTGAGCCCCTGGAGAAGCGTATGTCAACCCACTCCAATATTCTTACCTGGGGAATCCCACAGACAGAGGAGCCTGGCCAGCTACAGTCATAGGGTTTCAAAGAGTCAGACATGACTGAAGCAACTGAACACAGCAACAGTTTCAGTGAGTACAATTCACGCGGCAAAAGTTCACCACTTAAAGTGTGCAAATCGGTAGGTTTTAACACATTCATGGAGTATTGCAGTCGTGACCAAGATCTATGTTTAGAACATTTTCATCACTCAGAGGAAACCCTGAACCCCTCAGTACTCACTCCTCATTTCTCCCACAACCTCCAGCCCTAGGCAAACACAAATCCACTGTCTGTCTTTATAGATTTGCCTGTTCTAACTGTTTCATATAAATGGAATCATGTAATATGTGGTCTTTAGTGACTGGCTTCTTTGACTTAGCATAATATTTTCAAGGTTCAATCACATTATAGAGTGCATCACAATTTCATTCCTGCTAATTGCCAAAAATATTCCCTTGTTCAGCTACATCACATTCTGTTTATTCATCACTAAACGGACTTTTGGGTTGTTTGCACTCTGGGCCATTGTGAATAATGCTGCTATAATGCTGCTATGGGTTTTTGTGTGAACATATATGTTTTATTTCTCTTAAAACCCTTGGCGCAGAACTTTTGGATCATATGATAACTCTGTGCTTCACTTTCCAAGAAACCGACAAAGAGGTTGCACCATTTTCCATTTCTACCAGCAGTGTTTGAAGGTTTCAATTTCTCCTCATCCTCACCAACATCTGTTACTGTCTTTTTGATTATAGTTATCTTAAAGGAGATGAAGTAGGATCTCACTGGGGTTTTGATTTGCATTTTCCCTAGTGACTAATGATGGTAATATCCTTAGATGTGTTTATTGGCCATTTGTACAATCTTCTTTTTAGAAATCCCTATTCAGACCTCTTTCCCATGTTTAATCAGGTTACCTTTTATTACTGAATTGTAAGATATATATTTTTCCTCTACATAAGCTTCTTATCAGATATTTGTTTGGAAATACTTTATCCCATTCTATGGATTATGTTTTTACTCTTGATAGACTCATCTAATGTACAAAAGTTTTTAATTTTGATAAAAGTCTATTTTTTTGTTGTTGCTTATACTTTCACTATTATATCTAAGAAATCATTGCCTAACCCTACTAAGATTTACTATATGTTTTCTTCTAATAGTGTATAGTTTTAGCTCTTACATTTGTTTTTGTATTTTGGGTAATTTTTGCATATCACATCAGGTATAGGTCCAGGTCCATCCTTTTGCATGTGGATATTTGTCTCAACACCGTTTGCTGAAAAAAAAATGAATTCTTCCTCTATTGAATTGCCTTGGCAGCCCTTTAAAAAAAAATCAATGGCCACAGATGTATGGGTTTATTCTAGACTATCAATTATATTTCATTGATCTTTATGTCACTATCACACTGCTTTGAGTTCTGTCATAAGTTTTGAAATCAGGAAGTGTGACTCCTCCAGCTTTGTTGTTTTTTCTACATTACTTTGGCTATTTTGGGTCCCTTGCAATTCCATATGAATTTTAAGACCAGCTTGTCAGTTTCTGCAAAAAGAGTCAATTGATATTGTAATAGGGATTGAGTTAAATTTGTAGATCAATTTAGAGAAAAATGCCATCCTAAGAATGTTAAATCTTCTGATCCATGAGCACAGGATGTTTCTCCATTTTTTACGTTTTCTTTAATTCCTTTTCAACAATGTTTTACAGTTGTCAGTCTTCCACTTCTTTTGTTAGATTTATTCTTAAATATTTTATTCTTTTTGACGCTATTGTAAGTGGAATTGTTTTCTTAATTTTATTTTTGGATCGTTCATGGTTAGTCTATAGAAATGCAATTGATTTTTTTACTATATTGATCTTGATCCTGCAACCTTGCTGAATTTATTTATGAGATCTTGTACTTTATATTGATTTTTGTTTAAAAATTACTTTAACCTTCTTCATTTCATTTGAAGTTGGAGCTGTACAGGAAAGCATACATCAGCCACCTAGTGCTTTTATATTTCAAACAAGAATCTGAAGCCTACAGAAGGGAAGTAACAGATCCAAAGACACACAGCAATAGAACAGAGATTTATAATCCATCTTAGGGGACTTCCCTGTGGGTCCAGTGGTTAAGAATCCACTTGCCAATGCTGGAGACACTGGTTTGATCCCTGGTCCAGGAAGATTCCACATGCTGCAGGGCAACTAAGCCCATGTGCCACAACTACTGAAGCCCACAAGCCTAGAGCCTGTCCTCCACAATAAAAGAAGTCACTGCAAAGAGAAGTCTGCATGCTACAACGAAGAGTAGCCTCCACTCACTGCAACTGGAGAGAGCCTTCAAGAAGCAGTGAAGACCCCGTAAGCCAAAAGCTAATAATGTTTCTTAAGTTCATCTTCAAGACAAGAGTTGAAACTGTGGAATCTGATAAGCCCATCCAGAGAGGAAAGTCTAAAGACAAAGCCTGGAAGCAAAGAAAAAGAAGAAGAGATTCAAGCAATAGAGAAGGAGAAATAACACCAGAAAAAACAAGAAGTGAACAAGAAAAAGAAAAAAAAATCATTATAAGGGGCAGGGTAGGGACAATAAGACTTGAGAGCAAAGAAGCTGAGCTTATGGTGTTACCCTGAGCACCTTGTCACTTACCTCTCAGAGAATCCATATCTTTAACTACAAATATGAGGTATAGTGTGTGCTTTAAAAGGAGGTTGTGAGAAAGTCATGTTTGTGAAAGCACTGTGTGTGGAGCCAAGGGCTCAACAAATTTGAATCATTATCATTTGAATGATTATTATTAACCAAGATTTTGCCAGTGAAGAAAAAGAACTGAATGCAAATAATATATTTGTGAGCTTCCCAGTGGTAAAGAATCCACTTGCCATTTCGAGAGAAGCAAGAGACGCAAGTTTGATCCCTGAGTAGGGAAGGTTCCTTGGAGAAGGAAATGGAAAACCACTCCACTATTCTTGCCTGGGAAATCCCATGGACAGAGGAGCCAGGCAGGCTAAAGCCGAGGGGGTCATAGAGCTGGACACAACTTACGGATTAAACCACCGCTCACTAAAGTAAGTTCATATTGGCACACATCCAGGGTGGCACACTGTTACTCCCTGAGGAGGCCCCTTGGAGTTATGCCATGCTTAGGATGCTGCTGCTAAGTCGCGTCAGTCATGTCCAACTCTGTGTGGTCCCATAGATGGCAGCCCACCAGGCTCCCCGTCCCTGGGATTCTCCAGACAAGAATACTGGAGTGGGTTTCCATTTCCTTCTCCAACGCATGAAAGTGAAAAGTGAAAGTGAATTTGCTCAGTCGTGTCCAACTCCTAACGACCCCATGGACTATAGCCCACTAGGCTCCTCCATCCATGGGATTTTCCAGGCAAGAGTACTGGAGTGAGGTGACATGTCCTCCAATGCGATGCAGGAACCCTAGTTAATAACAACCTGAAGCTTCTTCCTTATTTTCTTAGCTTATTCCACAAATGAGGACCAGAAGCCTGGGAAGAAGCTCCTTCCAGCAGAAGCAGCAGGCATTTGGAAATGGGGGCTCTATTAGCAACTCTGTGACCTTGAGCAAGTCCCATACCTTGCTAAAATTTCAGATGAAAATCTTGATAACCAGGAAGAGATTTGAAACTTTCCGGTTTGTCTTGAGGTTTCAATTGGATTTGCAGGCAAAAAGTGTCCAAGCACCATTCCTGGCACCTCTGAGCTGCTCACTTATAAGTTACATTTAAACTACTTTTAACTCTACAATATCAAGGATCTATGAAGAATCTAGTTGGCATTGTATATATATCAATGCTGTTCTCTCAATTTGTCCCACCCTCTCCTTCTCCCCCAGTGTCCACGGATCTGTTCTGTATGTCTGCATCTCTATTCCTGCCTATAGATTCATCAGTACCATTTTTCTATATTCCATATATATGTGTTAACATATTTTATTGGTTTTTCACATTCTGATTAACTTCACTTTGTATGCCAGACTCTAGGTACCTGCACATCACTAAAAATGACCGAGTTGAGAGAATTCAGTTCAGTTCAGTCACTCAGTCATAATGGACTCTTTGTGGCTCCATGGACAGCAGCATGCCAGGCTTCCCTGTCCAGTACCAACTCCTAGAGCTTGCTCAAACTCACCTCCATTGAGTTGGTGATGCCATCCAGCCATCCCATCCTTTGTTATCACCTAATCCTCCTGCCTTCAACCTTTCCCAGCATCAGGGTCTTTTCCAATGAGTCAGTTCTTCACATCAGGTGGCCAAAGTATTGGAGCTTCAGCTTCACCATCAGTCTTTCCAATGAATATTCAGGACCGATTTCTTTTAGGATTGACTGGTTGGATCTCCTTGCAGTCCAAGGGACTCCCAAAAGTCTTCTCCAACACCACAGTTCAAAAGCATCAAGTTTTTAGCACTCAGCTTTCTTTATAGTCCAACTCTCACATACATACATGACTACTGGAAAAACCATAGCTTTGACTAGATGGACCTTTGTTGGCAAAGTAATGTCTCTGCTTTTTAATATGTTGTCAGTTGGTCACAGCTTTTCTTCCAAGGAGCAAGCATCTTTTAAGTTCATGGCTGCAGTCACCACCTGTAGTGATTTTGGAACCCTCCCAAAAAGTCTCTCACTATTTCCATTGTTTCTCCATCTATTTGCCATGAGATGATGGGAACAGATGCTATGGTCTTAGTTTTCTGAATGTTGAGTTTTAAGCCATCTTTTTCACTCTCCTCTTTCACTTTCATAAGAGGCTCTTTAGTTCTTCTTCACTTTCTGCCATAAAGGTTGTGTCATCTGCATATCTGAGGTTATTGATATTTCTCCTGGCAATCTTGATTCCAGCTTGTGCTTCATCCAGCCCAGTGTTTCTCATGATGTACTCTGCAGAGAAGTTAAATAAGCAGGGTGACAATATACAGCTTTGACGTACTCCTTTCCTGATTTGGAACTAGTCTGTAGTTCCATGTCCAGTTCTAACTGTTGCTTCTTGATCTGTATATAGGTTTCTCAAGAGGCAGGTCAGGTGGTCTGGTATCTCCATCTCTTTCAGAGTTTTCCATAGTTTATTGTGATCCACACAGTCAAAGGCTTTGGCATAGTCAATAAAGCAGAAATAGATGTTTTTTCTGGAACTCTCTTGCTTTTTCAATGATCCAGCAGATGTTGGCAATTTGATCTCTGGTTCCTCTGCCTTTTCTAAATCCAGCTTGAACATCTGGAAGTTCACAGTTCACAGTTCACAGTTGAAGCCTGGCTTGGAGGATTTTGAGCATTACTTTGCTAGCATGTGAGATGAGTGCAATTGTGCGGTAGTTTGAACATTTTTTGGCATTGCCTTTCTTTGGGATTGGAATGAAAACTGACCTTTTCCAGTCCTGTGGCCACTGCTGAGATTTCCAGATTTGCTGGCGTATTGAGTATAGCACTTTCACAGCATCATCTTTTAGTATTTGAAATAGCTCAACTGGATTTCCATCACCTCCACTAGCTTTGTTCATAGTGATGCTTCCTAAGGTCCACTTGACTTCTCATTCCAGGATGTCTGGCTTTAGGTGAGTGATCACACCATCATGGTTATCTGGGTCATGAAGATCTTTTTATATTTCTTCTGTGTATTGTTGCTATCTCTTCTTGATATTCTTCTTCTCTTAGGTTTAACAAGATGGCAGAGTAGAAGGATGTATGCTCATCTTCTCCTGCAAGAACCCCAAAATTACAACTCACCACTGAACAAAACACTAACAGAAAAATGTTGGATCCCACTGAAAAAAGATACCCCACATCTAAGGGCAAAGGAGAAGTCCAAGCAAGATGGTGGGAGGGGCAAAATCACGTTTAGAATCAAAACCCTCCCCCATTAGAGACACTCAGAGGGCTCAGACAAAACCTCGTATGCACCAGAAGATCCCACAGAGACTGTGCCAGACGTGCCTTTGAGTGTTTCAGTGTCTCCCATGGAGTTAGAGGTCAGCAATGGCCTGCTACAGGAGCAGGGACTCTGGGTGCAGGAGACATAGGTATGGCATAAGCCCTCTTGGAGGAAGTAGCCATTAACCCCACCATAGAGTCACCAGAACTTACACAGGACTCAGGAAAGAGACTCTTGGAGGGCACAAATAAAAACTTGTGCTTATCAGGACCCAGGAGAAAGGAGCAGTAACCCAACAAGAGGCTGACCCAGACTTTCCCATGAATGTCCAGAAGTCTCTGCAAAAGCGTGGATCGGCGGTGGCCTGCTGCAGGTTTGGGGGTACTGAGTGCAGCAGTGTGTGCATGGGACCTTTTGAAGGAGGTCGCCATTATCTTCATCACCTCCACCATAGTTTGGCCTCAGGTCAAACAAGAAGGAGGGAACACAGCCCCTCCCATCAACAGAAAATTGGATTAAAGATCCAATTTACTGAGCATGGCCCTGCCCATCAGAACAAGACCCAGTTTCCCAATTAGTCAATCGCTCCCATCAGGAAACTTCTACAACCCTCTTATCCTTCTCCATCAGAGGTCAGAAAGAATGAAAACCACAGTCACAGAAAACTAGTCAAACTGATCACATGGACCACAGCCTGTCTAACTCAATGAAACTATGAGCCATGCCTTGTAAGGCCATCCAAGAAGAATGGGTCATGGTGGAGACTTCTGACAGAATGCGGTCCACTAGAGAAGGGAATGGCAAACCACTTCAGCATTCTTTCCTTGAGAACCCCATGAACAAATATGAAAAGGCAGAAAGATAGGACACTGAAAGATGATATTCCCAGGTCAGTAGGTGCCCAATATGCTACTGGGGATCAGTGGAGAAATAACTCCAGAGAGAATGAAGAGACAGAGTCAAAGAGAAACAACACCCAGTTGTGGATGTGACTGGTGGTGGAAGTAAAGTCTGATGCTGTAAAGTTCAATATTGCATAGGAAACTGAAATTTGGGTCAGTTTCTAACCTATTGGGCTTCCCTGGTGGCTCAGAGGTTAAAGCATCTGCCTCCAATGGAGGAGACCTGGGTTTGATCCCTGGGTCGAGAAGATCCCCTGGAGAAGGAAATGGCAACCCACTCCAGTATTCTTGCTTGGAGAATCCCATGGACGGAGAAGCCTAGTAGGTTACAGCCCATGGGGTCGCAAAGAGTCAGACACGACTGAGCAACTTCACCTTCACCTTCTAACCTATTAGGTCCATGAATCAAGGTAAATTCGAAGTGGTCAGACAGAAGATGGCAAGAGTGAACGTCAACATTTTAGGAATCACTGAACTAAAATGGACTGGAATGGGTGAATTTAGCTCTGATGACCATTATATCTACTACTGTGGGAAAGAATTCCTTAGAAAAAAATGGAGTAGCCATCATAGTCAACAAAAGAATCTGAAATTCAGTACTTGGTTGCAATCTCAAAAGTGATAGAATAATCTCTGTTCATTTCCAAGGCAATCCATTCATTATCACAGTAATCCAAGCCTATACCCCAGCAATGCTGAAGAAGCTGAAGTTTAACGGTTCTATGAAGACCTACAAGACCCCAAAATGATGTCCTTTTCATCATAGGGAACTGGGCTGCAAAATAGAAAGTCAAGAGATACCTGAAGGAACCGGCAAACTTGGCCTTGGAGTATAAAACGAAGCAGGTCGAAGGCTAACAGAGTTTTGCCAAGAGAACACACTGGTCATAGCAAACACCCTCTTGGAACAACACAAGAAAAGACTCTACACAAGGACATCACCAGATGGTCAATACCAAAATCAGACTGATTATATTCTTTGCAACCGAAGATGGAGAAGCTCTATACAGTCAGCAAAAACAAGAGTGGGAGCTGACTGTGGTTCAGATCATGAACCCCTTATTGCCAAATCCAGGCTTAAATTGAAGAAAGTAGGGAAAAACCACTAGACCATTCAGGTGTGATCTAAATCAAATCCCTTAGGATTATACAGTGGAAGTGACAAATAGCTTCAAGGAATTAGATCTGATAGAGTTGCTGAAGAACTATGGATGGAGGTTTGAGACATTGTACAGGAGGCAGGGATCAAGACCATCCCCAAGAAAAAGAAACGCAAAAAGGCAAAATGGTTGTTTGAGGAGGCCTTACAAATAGCTGAGAAAAGAAGAGAAGCTAAAGGCAAAGGAGGAAAGGAAAGATATACCTATTTAAATGCAGAGTTCCAAAGAATAGCACGGAGAGATAAGAAAGCTTCCTCACTGATCAGTTGAGAGAGTAGCACTAACATATCAGAGAAGGCAATGGCACCCACCCCAGTACTCTGGCCTGGAAAATCCCATGGACGGAGGAGCCTGGTGGGCTGCAGCCCATGGGGTCGCTAAGAGTCGGACACGACTGAGCAACTTCACTTTCACTTTTCACTTTCATGCATTGGAGAAGGAAATGGCAGCCCACTCCAGTGTTCTTGCCTGGAGAATCCCAGGGATGGGAGAGCCTGGTGGGCTGCCATCTATGGGGTCACACAGAATCAGACATGACTGAAGCGACTTAGCAGCAACAGCAGCAGCAGCACTAACATATACACACTTGCGTGCTTGCTCAATCATGTCTGACTCTTTTGCTACTCCATGGAGTGCAGCCTGCCAGGCTCCTCTGTCTATGGAGTTCTCCAACCAATACTAGGTTGCCATTTTCTACTCCAGAGAATCTTCTTGACCCAGGGATTGAACTCTTATACTGGCAGGCAGATTCTTTATCACTGTGCCAGCTGGGAAGCCATATATACACTACCATGTGTAAAATAAACAGCTAGTGGGAAGCTGCTATATAGCACAGGGAGCTCCGCTCAGTGCTCCGTGATGATCTAGAGGGGGTGGGGGTGGTGTGGGATGGAGAGCGGTGGGAGGGAGGCTCTAGGAGAGGCTATATGTAGACATAAAGCTGATTCACTTAATTGTACAGCAGAAACCAACATCGCATTTTAAAACAATATACTCCAATTAACAAAAAGAATCTAGTTGGCCCTAATTGCAAACTTTAAGACTAGGTGGAGAATTCCAGTTCCACTTACAGACGTGACTCCTAGGAGGATCTTCCCGGCTCATGAGGGTGCTGACGGCACCGCCGGCGTGCATCTTGGCATCTTAAAGTCCTGCCCCAGCCTGCTCTTTACTCAGCCCATCCTCGCTCATCTTAACAAGAGTCAACAAGGTAGTAAGTCTATTTTAAACATTTCAGACTTCCCCCTCCTTTCAGTATCATGAAAATTATCCAAATCTGTAATTTCAAAAACAAGCCTTTGGCCATCCATCATCCTCCCTGTCACAGCTGAGGTGCATATGCACCCTCCCTGAAACTTATTTGACAAAGATGTTGGAGAAGATAAACTTCCTCTTTGGACCAGCCCTAAGTATGAGCCATTCAGGGTGGTGAGATAAGCCCAGATGGGTGATAAGCCCAGATGAGTGATAAACCCAAGGAGCAAATGAACAAAGGCCACCACAAGGTCAGTCCAGCAGCCCAGAATTCTGTTCTCTGGCTCATCCAAAATGTGGCAGCTCCCACCACTTCTGTGGTTGAATCCCTGTCCCCGAATGAAAGAGCTGCCGGCAGTGTGGCCAGGAGCAAGGTATGTGCAGTCCTAGGCCCGCGACATGGGAGTCCATGTCTTCAGAATGCCGCAAAATATCTTTCTTAGCTAAGAGAGACTCTTTGAACCAGAGAACACTCTGCAAAAGAGGTCACTGGGCAGCCCTGGGCTTCCTAGGTGGCTCAGTGGGTAAAGAATTCACCTGCAATGCAGGAGACCCGGGTTTGATCCCTGGGTTGGGAAGATGCCCTGGAGGAGGGCAACCCACTCCAGTATTTTTGCCTGGAGAATCCCATGGACACAAGAGCCTGGCGGGCTACAGTTTATGGGGTCGCAGAGTCGGACACGACTGAAGCAAATGAGCACATGTGCATGAGCCACTCTGAGCCAACTCTACAATCCGTACTTCCCCATCACTGATTTCCTCCCATCATTTGGTGACACTGGGTTTATCTGCCCCATACAAATGGCCTGCTCTCTGTTATATCTGATCTTACTCAAGGACTCAGGAGGCTCTCCCCCTGAAGAAAACCCCAGATTATTTCTGGAGCCTCCTCAGTGGTCCTAATTCTTAGCCTAGACCCTGTCCACTGCTCCCATTGTTAGCATTTTGCAAAATTAAGAGGCCCTTGAGTACTGTAGAGGCATCAAGCCCTCCAACACTGGCCTCTGTTCACTGGTCTACACACTTGGCCACATTAATCTTCCTTCAGCCCCATTCAGACCACATCTGTCCCTGTGAAGACACGCACACTGACACCCTCTGCCTTATATTTAGAGTGGATACCCAACAAGGTCCTCCTGTGTAGCACAGGGAACTCTGCTCAGTGTTAGGTGGCAGTCTGAATAGGAGGGGAGTTTGGGGCAGAATGGATACATGTGTATGTATGGCTGAGTCCCTTTGCTGTGCACCAGAAACTATCACAACATTGTTAGCTGGATAGACTCCAATACAAAATTTAAAAAAAAACAAAACCAAACAAACAGTACCCTTGCATCTGGAATATTTCAAAGTCCTCCCTTATCCAGCTTGCCTTTGCAATTTTTTTCTCTTATGATCCATCATCTGATCTCCAAAATACATCCGCATTCCCCATCTCCATGGCTTTGTTCTTCAGGTTTTCTTGGGCTGGAATTCCTAGTACTCCTCTTTTTACTATTTCTACCTGCCAAAATTCTACCAACCCCAAAAGTAACTCACTTGTTATCTTTTTCCAAAAAATCTTTCCTATACCACTTGGATGGAAATGATCCTTCATGCCCTAGTCTGAAATTGTCCAGTGTCTTATATCTTCCACAGAGCTCTCCAAACTTTTGTTCATTTTTAGTCATTACTTGGGTATATGTACTCCCTCCCTTACTCATTAACAAGCTGCCTCATAACAAGGACTAGTTCTTGGTCATCTTTGTATAGCCAAATCATGTGATGGTGCCCATGGATGGAATGAGGATGGATTTTGTAATACAAGAGACCACTTACTTGCCCCAGAAAGCTGGAGAAGTTATTTGCCTATATGAACCTAGTCCCTCAGCAAAATTAGAATATGAATGTCATTCACCGTGTAGTTGTTTACTTAAAATCCCAGGCCAGGCAGGAAGTGTAGATTTAATAATTCCATGCCTTTTTCCATCCCCCTTTCCCCTCCCCTCTATGCTTCCTACTTTGTATGTATACTCTCAGTATCCATTTTGTTCTCATGGAATGCCCTGTCCTTTACCCAGGCATTGGGTTTCTCTTGACATCTTGCCTTCTGTTGTCTCCTGAAGACTTCCCCTCTCATCTATATGATAATTTGGGGCATCTTTTGACCTGGTCTGAACAATAGGTTTGTCAAGGGATTGATGAATGGGCATTGGCAAAGCTGTGGAATGTCTATCAGGAGGAAACATTTATTTTTAATTTTTAGCCACGCTGTGTGGGATCTTAGTTCCCTGACCAGGGATCAAACCTATGTTCCTTGAATTGGGAGCAGGGGGTCTTAACCATTGGAGCACCAGGAAAGTCAGAAATGTTTATTTTTAAAATTTGCAGGACTTCCCTGGTGGTTAGCGGTTAAGACTTCACACTTCCACTGCAGGGCCAGGGGTTGGATCCCTGGTTGGAACACTAATTGCCTACATGCTACACAGCACGGTCAAAAAGTAAAAATTAAAATAAAAACAAAATTGCTCTGCATAACCCATGGGATGTTTTACTTTTAGAGAAAAACAAAGAGCAATACTGAGGACAAGGACTTGTGATTTTACTCAAATGGTTTTGCCCTTTAACCCCATCCTCCTCAGCTCGAACCTTGGATGACTTATCTTTGCTTATCTACTTGTAAGTGCCTCAGCCTGGCACTCAGGGCTCTCCGCAGAACCTCTACCTACCTTCTCATGGTTCTCTCTACTGTTACCCTACATCTTACACCAGACAGCAGGGCCCTGCTGGTTTAAGGCTGGGGTATTTCAACAGGCCAAGAAGAACAGGGTATATAATAAGTTAGGAAGCAACACGAATAAGGACATAGGTTTTGACAGGTGCTGGATGCTCCCTAACCCTAACCCCTAACCCCTGTGTTCTTCCTGAAGAACACAGCCCAGCATCTGCTGAGCTCAGAAAGAGTACAGATGTAAGAGCTGTACCATAAGGAAGGCTGAGTGCTGAAGAATTGATGCTTTCTAACTATGGTGCTAGAGACAATTCTTGAGGGCCCCTTAGACAGCCAGGAAATCAAACCAGTCAATCCTAAAGGAAATCAGCCTTGAATATGCTTTGGAGGTTCTGATGCTGAAGCTGAAGCTCCAATATTTTGCCACCTGATAGGAAGAGCCAACTCATTGTAAAGGACCCTGATGCTGGGAAAGATTGAAGGCAGGAGAAGTGGACGAAAGAGGATGAGATGGTTGGATGGCATTAGCAACTCAATGGACATGACTTTGAGCAAGCTCCAGGAGACAGTGAAGGACAGGGAAGCCTGGCATGCTACAGTCCATGGGGTTGCAAAGGGTCAGACATGACTCAGAGAGGGACCAACAGCAATAGCACAAGAAAGTGCCATGTGGGGTGGGGATGGGGTGATCACTTCACCCTCTGGGCAGCAGGAACGACACTGATGAGACTTCACTGGGAAAGTGCAGCCTGGAATCCTGCATGCCAGCCTCTGTCTGTGCAGAACACAGAGAGCTGACTTTCCTTGGGGGAAGCAGGAAGACAGGGAGAGGTGTAAATGAGACTGTAATGAAACAGCTTCCTCCTTACCTCTTAGCAGCTTACAGGGAGAGAAACAGGAAATCTGTGAATTGCACACTGAGTAAGCAGTCTGCTCTGCTCAAGACCCCATTGCTGACAAGAGGTAAACGGAATGCAGAATATGCTGTGCCTGTACATCCAGGAGCCTCTTAGTTGCATGGATGGCAGAGCTCAAGTCTGGGGGCAGAAAGCATGCACGTGGGAGGGGGGATAATAATAACTGTAGCGGCAATAATGGTGATGCTGACCAGAGCATTCTACGCTGAAGTGCCTGCCCAGAGTAGTCTATGCTCCAATCTTCATAAGCATTAGTTTATTTAATCTGGAGCTTGGCCACGGTGTCACAAAGAGTTGGACATGACTGAGTGACTGAACGGCAGTATTCAGTCTTTACAAGAGCCCCCAAGAGAGACAGTTACTATTTTTTATCTCTGTCTTACAGACAGCAAACTAAGGCTTGTAGAGCTTGAGTAACTTGTCCAACTTTTGCGTTGGAGCTGGGGTTTGAACTTACATAGTGCCCAGATACTCGGTAAATACCCACTGAATAAGAGAATGAATGAAAGAATGAGCTCTGACAATGAATCAACACCAACCTGGGCACTGTTGTTCAGTTGCTCAGTCATGGCTGACTCTCTGTGACCCCTTGGGCTGCAGCCCACCAGGTTCCTCTGTTTATGGGATTCTCCAGGCAAGAATACTGGAGTGGGTTGCATGCCCTCCTCCAGGGGATCTTTCTAACTCAGGTATCGAACTTGTGTTTTCTGCATTGCAGGAGATTTTTACCACTGAGCCACCTGGGAAGCCCAGCTCCTTCTATTCCAAAGCCCCAAACACAGACCTCAGTCCCCAGAGTTATGAGGCAGCCCCAGATGGGAAAGCTATCAAGCTTTCTCTGCCAGCTTTCCCCACCCAGGGACAACCTCTCCTCCCTCAATAACTCACTCTTGAAGTCCGAACCCTGACTTTCCCAGAAATTAAAAATGTTTTATTTCTGTCCTCTGATTTGCAACCATGTCCTACAGGTCATTCAGCAAGGGCTCCACCCTGGAAACAAGGGTTTGTTTCCTAACATCATCTGGGGCTTGTCCAGCAATGTCCCACTGAGGCCCCCTGACACTCTTCCCCAGGCTAACCTCAGTTACACACCAGCACTACAAGGCTCAGTTTACAAAAGGAACCAGCAAGGTGGGGTCTCACGACAACCCCAAGCCAAAGGATGAAAACCAGGGGGATAAAAAGTAGTCATACAAGGATCCAGGAGTTCCGGTCGCAAATTTCCAACCTCCAGATGTTTGGAACTTTCTCCTTGTAATGGCTGCAATGCACAGAGCTCAGATCCAGTGCTCCGTGACTATTTAGAGGGGTGGGATAGGGTGGGATGTGGAAGGAAGTTCAAGAGGGAGGGGACATATGTATACCTATAGCTGATTCATGTTGATGTATGACAGAAGCCAACACAGTAAAGCAATTATCCTCCAGCTAAAACTACATTAAAAAAAAAGGAGAGAGAGAGAAAGAAATGGCTGCAATGAGTCCTGATTTCATGTAGATGTGACCTCAGGTAGAGTCCATTTCAGTTACCAAGTGGGGATTCACACAAGTGTACATGCATACAGGCCTCATAAACACACAAGTACACTCAGAGAAAAGGCAAATAGTTCAGGCGTTAGACAGCTGGTTCATCAGAAAGAGACCCCGGTGGCTCAGTGGTAAAAGAATCTGCCTGCCAAGGCAGTAGACGCAGGAGACTTGGGTTTGATCCTTGGGTCAAGAAGATCCCCTGAAAAAGGAAATGCAACCCTCTCCAGTATTCTTACCTGGAGAATCCCATGGACAGAGGGGCCTGGCAGGCTACAGTCCATGGGCTCACAAAGAATCAGACACGACTAAGTTCCTGAGAACACAGGCACACACAAACAAACAGACAATGCCTTCATTTACCCACCACATAGGATCCACCTCTTAAGAGACAGGGAAAGTGAATTTGAAGTGTTACTGAAACTCAGAAAACATTCCAAGACTCAAAAATGTATTTCTCCATTTTTGACACTCTGCTTTGTAGAGCAGAGAAGGAGAGAGTCCCTTGAAGCCTCGTTTTCAGCAGTGTTTGCTCAGAATTGATGCTAAAAGAAAACTAAAATAAATAAATAAATAAATAAAAAGGCAGTTGAAAACAAGGATTATTTCTGAAGTTTGAGCCTAAAATACAATATGATGTTTGTAGTATGTCTGGACTTAAGCTCTCTAATGATCTCTGCTGGCTGAACTTAAAAAAATAATAATAATACAATGATAGAGGGGGAAGGTTTGTAAACAGCTTATGAGAGAAATACATGAGGGACAGAAGGTTTGGGAAAAAAATTATTCTTCCTTGTCCAAAACTCTTTAGGAAAAATGACTGCTTAAAAGGTAGAAATAGATTTTCTCTACCTAATAAGGAAGTGAGTGCATGAATTAGAGACCCCAGCCCAGGCAATAAAGAAGGAAGAAAGGAACAAAGGATGAAGGGCAAGACAGAAAAGCTGAGATAGGGACCTCATTTTCTAATGTGTCTTTAATGAGAGGAAGTAAAGAAATCAGAGAAATTAGGAAGTTATGAAATCTTTACCCCAACTGTGGTTGTCAAAAGTTAGATAGAAAAGAGACTGGGGAATATGAATGTATACAGATCAATAAATCTTGATGACATGACTCCTGGATTATTAAGGAAATTGCCTATGTGCTGAACCACTTACAGTGATCAGAGTTACATATTATTAAAAAAACATGAAAAATTGGGAAGCCAGCCAGAGGCAGGGGAAAAGGGGTGAGAGAAAAAAAAAACTGGTTAAGAATCCACTGAAATGTTAAAGAGTTCTCTGTAGAGAAATCACTTGCCAGGGCGTGCTGAGTCCCTTCAGTCATATCTGACTCTTTGTGACCCTATGGACTGTAGCCTGCCAGTCTCCTCTGTCCGTGGGATTCTCCAGGCAAGAATACTGGAGCGGGTTGCCATTCCCTGCTCCAGGGGACCTTCCCGACCCCGGGGTCACACCCAGGCCTCCCACGGCTCCTGCACTGCAGGCAGATCCTTTACCCCTGAGCCGCTGTTTCCACAACTGCATTTCGGTTTTATGCCATCATTTTGGGCAAAGAGAATTCTGCCTACAGTAGAAAAATGAGAGGCGAATATACATTACCAAGGGGATTTAAACAATTAATCACAGGAGTGTCTAATTTTTTCCCCCACTAACAACATATCTTTCAGGGTTTTGAAGCCAGTAAGACTTCTGTTTAAAACTTATATATAATTGCTCTAAGTTTACATTAGCGATATGACCTCCCAAGATTTGAGGACTCTGGAGAAGATGGATCCACTAGTGAAACTGAAATAACAAAAGATTGTCTTGAGAGCCCAACTTCTCAGAAGGCACTTCTAGAATAGTGAGCTCAGATCAGGCTACCTCACTCCCTGAAGGAGGAAGGCTTTTTATCACAGTCACAACTCAAACAAGACAAGGGGAAGAAAGTTTGGCCAATATCCAGAGAGAGCAAAGCTCTTAAAAGTGGTGCTCGGGTTTCAGGGGAATCCAGAAAGTACTGCAAGGTCAGTCTGGGAGGGCTGGTGCAGGTCTCCAGGGCCCTCGGCTGACAGTGTGCTGAAAGTTGGAAGCCTGTCTGTGTGTGGCACAATTTGTGGGGCTCCAGGGGTGACAGAAGCATGGAATTACACTGCTCCAGAGCTCCGTGGTGCAGAGCTCCATCACAGACAATGTGGGGTAGTCACGGAGACGGGGCAGGGGTGTGTGTGTTACATGAGATCTGGAGCAAACTCCAACTGAAATTAAACTGCACCTCCCTCTCCTAGGTTAACTGCTCGGAGCCTCATATTTTTCATCTGTAAAATGAGGGTATTAGTGCCTACCTGTAGGAGAGTTGAAAAAATTAGAAATATGTCTCTGATGTTAGGAAAGATTGAAGGAAAAGGAGAAGAGGGCAGCAGAGGATAAGATGGTTAGATGGCATCACCAACTCAATGGATATGAATTTTAAACAAACCCTGGGGCATAGTGAAGGACAAGGAGGCCTAGAGTGCTACAGTGCCTGGGATCGCAAAGTCAGACATGACTGAGCAACAAAACAATAACAACAGTGAATGCATTTAATAGGAACCCAACAAACACAGGGTTTTCTGGAATACACTGTTGATTTTCCAGGAGCCTGATTGGGTGAGCTATTGCTTCTAGTTGTCAGCTGTAGAGATCTGGGGTGAGGCGACATCAACACTGAATTATATTATTGATTCTGCTTGGGGTAGGGACAATGAAAGATCTATGCAGAAAAGTCATTGTCAAAAGTTAGGAAGGAAATTTCCCTGGAAGTCCAGTGACTAAGACTCCTCACTTCCAATGCATGGGGTGCAGGTTTGACCCCTGATTAGAGAACCAAGAACCCACACGTGCTGCATGGCATGGCCATAAATCAATGAAAAGTGGTAATTGAAAGAGAAAACAGAGAGTTAGGAGACCCTAGAGAAGCAAATATAAAGAAGAAACCTCCTTATAATTTTCCTACAGGTAGACAAAGATCTCTAATTCTCCATCAATGGCTCTCAAGAGGGGAAGAGTCTGTCTCCCAGCCCCTCAGTGACATTGATAATGTCTAGAGATATTCTTGGTTTCCACCACTGGGGATGGGGGTATGACAGGCATCTTGTGGCTAGAGACAAAGATGAGAGTGGGAACCTGAAGACCTCCTACTTTCTAAGGATCCTCCAAGCTCAATCAGCACCTGAACACAGGGCTCAGAACCTGGAGGAGAGGGGGTAGAGGAGGCCCCATTGTGGATGTCTTTCCACTTGTCAATACTTGTGGAAGTCAAGGGAATGGTCCAGACCATTAGGCGCAGGTCCCTCAAGTGGGGAGAGAGAGAGAGAGAGAGAGAGAGAGAGAGAGAGAGAGAGAGAGAGAGAGAAGGTTCAGTGGAGTTCAGGGCTGTGGACATTGTGATTGCCTCTAAGTAGATGTGTCATAAGGAGGGGAGGCCCTCCAGGCACTGATGTGACATTATTTACTTGGTCCCCATTGTTTTTATGGAGAAGGAAATGGCAACCCACTGCAGTATTCTTGCCTGGAGAATTCCATGGATAGAGGAGCTTGGTGGGCTACAGTCCTCAGAGTTGCAAAGAGTCAGAAGTGACTGAGAACAGGATAGATGCATCCTTTTGATCAACTTTTCTTCCTTCCAGGGCTGATCTAAAGGTATCTAAACTTCAGAGCTGTCATGTCCAGGAAGCAGGCTGACTCAGACTCCTACATTCTACATTTCTTCTGTACAGTTGTCACAAAGCCAGCGGCAGCAGTGACTCAGGTACCAGCATCAACATTGCTTCCCGTGGTTAATGTGCAGAAGCGACCATCCATTTGGTCTCAGAGACCAGAGTCTACAGAAGGCAGAATTGTACATTCTGTCTTGTCTCCCCTCGTTATAGGGATCTAGAGTGAAGTGTTTTCTCTAGGAACCACTCACCGTCCCTACCTTTGGTATCAGCCTGAGAAGGTCATGTGGCTAGACCGTGTGTTCTTGAACCAGAAGAATGTAACTGTTGATGGGATCTGTTTTCCCCTCTGATACCTGTTGTGGTTTTTGTTGTAGTGTCTCTTTGAAGGGGCAAAATCCTCTAGAATCATAATGCAGGAGGTCAGCAAGGTTATCCTCAACTATCAAACTCAACCAAGTTACCAGTTTGCCTGCAATGGCATCCATAGAAAGTTTATAAAGCCTATGTCCTGCAGAATATGGTTCCTGCTCCAAATCCAAATCCATCCAGTGATTCAAAAGAGGAGCTTCCCGATCCAAGATAGTTCTAGGGCTTTTCAGGATTGGGGACACCTAGAGACACCACCTCAGAGAAACAGGAGGTCTACGTGCTATTATGCAGTGCTTGACAGGAAGATATGGTATTTACTCTTTTATTCCTGACACACTAAAATACGTAGAAACATAAAATTAAGCATATATTCTTTACTCTTATAACTCTTATACAACTATAAAATCAAAACAGAGTCACAAATCAAATACAAACAAAGCCAATAATATTTAAATTAACAATGTTAATTTAATGTGATGGATATGGTTCTTTTGCTAAAACTAAATTTCAGCTCATAATGTGAATATAATACTGACTGTGGTGGAATAAATTATTTTGAATGTAGCATGCTAATAGTAATGTGGGCTCTGTGATGACTCAATTTTCCTATTGCTATTTTTTTTTTCTTTGCAAGCTACTGCCAAAGCTTTGCAAGCCACCCCTTGGTTCAAAATGCAGTGACATCATTTGGATAGAAGATGTCTTTTATGCTTTAATCTACCTCTGTCCTCTCTTCCTTTGCCCAAGCAATTGGAAAACTGTCAGTTGGCCTTGATGTGATTCTAAACTGTAAAGATAGTCACTGAAATAATGATAGTAAATTCTAAATGGTGACCATTTCAAGGCTCTAGAAAATCTCTACAACATATTATCTGACATAGATGTAAAATCACAAATTTTAAATGAGATGTAGAACTCAAAGAGCTCCCAAGAACATGTCCATGGACCACCACTTTCTCACACCAAGATTCTTAAACATTTATTGCAAAACCAAACCACAGGTGGACTTACCTGGTGGTCCAGTGATTAAGAATTCACCTGCCAATGCAGGGACATGAGTTCAATCCCTGGTCCAGGAAGTTTCCACATTTCCTGGGGCAACTAAGCCCACACACAACTACTGAAGCCTGCACACCCCGAAATCTTAGGCTCTGCGACAAAATAATCCACTGCAGTGACAAGCCCCAGCTCACTGCAACTAGAGGACACCAATGCAAAGTAATGAAGACCCAGTGCAGCTAAAAATAAATAAAGTAGGGGTGAAAATGTTAGTTATTCAGTTGTGTCTGACTCTTTACAACACTTTGGACTGTAGCCCACCAGAATCCTCTGTCTATGGGATTTTCCAGGAAAGAATACTGGAGTGGGTAGCCATTTCCTTCTCCAGGGGATCTTCCTGACCCAGGGATCAAACCGAGGTCTCCCGCATTATAGGCAGATCTTTTCCATCTGAGCCACCACTTTTCACTAAGTAAGGGCAGGCACAGGGTAGGTACTCCAAGGAAGGTTATCAGTAAATAGAAGCTATTTTATTAGAGACAGCTGAAGGCAATTCCATCAGTTGAAATTTAAGACTCTAGATCAGTACTATCCAATAGAAATATAGTGCAAGCCACAAATGTAAACTACATATATACTTTTACAATTTCTAGTAGTTACATTAAAGAGGCAAAAAGAAATTTTAATACTCTATTTTATTTAATCCAGTATCTCCAAAACATTACCTTTCAACATGTAATCTGCCTGAATGTAATTAAGGAGATATTTTGCATTCTTTTATTCAGACTGTCTTTGAAATCCAGTGTATATTTTACACTTACAGGACATCTCAATTCAGACTAACTGCATTTCAGTTAACTACCATTTTAGCCAGTGCAGGTCTGCAAAGTGAATTACCAAACAAGCCAGTGCACTGGCTGCAGTGGTGCACTGGGGCATTAACATCAAAACCAATCTAATTTATTTTAATTTATTCGTTGTGAAGTGGAAGTGAAGAAGAGACTCTTGCAAGCTATCCTCGAGCCCGCTGCAGTGGACTCAGAATTGTACAGATCCCTGCAGATAGTGGCTTTCCCAGACAGTTCTTGCATTTACACCAGTTCACCACTAAAAAAAGAAACTATGGCTAAGCCAGACGAGTCTGCCTTTAAAGAAGAGGTCTTGGAAGGGAGGGATAAATTTTTAAGAGTTTGGGATCAATTATGTTACTATCTATAGAACAGATAAACAATAAAGACCTACTATACAGCACAGAGAACTCGACCCAATACTCTGTAATAATCTATATGAGAAAAGAATGTTAATAGATGAACATTGTATAACTGAATCACTTTGCTATACACTGAAACCAACACAACATTGTAAACTCCACTATACTCTAATGTCTACAAGCAATAAATGCTGGAGAGGGTGTGGAGAAAAGGGAACCGTCTCACACTGCTGGTGGGAATGCAAACTAGTACAGCCACTATGGAGAACAGTGTGGATATTCCTTAAAAGACTGGAAATAGAATTGCCATATGACCCAGCAATCCCACTGCTGGGCATACACACTGAGGAAACCAGAATTGAAAGAGACACATGTACCCCAATGTTCATCGCAGTACTGTTTATAATAGCCAGGACATGGAAGCAACCTAGATGTCCATCAGCAGATGAATGGATAAGAAAGCTGTGGTACGTATACACAATAAAGTATTACTCAGCCATTAAAAAGAATACATTTGAATCAGTTCTAATGAGGTGGATGAAACTGGAGCCTATTACACAGAGTGAAGTAAGCCATAAAGAAAAACACCAATACAGTATATTAACACATGTATATGGAATTTAGAAAGATGGTAATGATAACTCTGTATGTGAGACAGCAAAAGAGACACAGATGTATAGAGCAGTCTTTTGGACTCTGTGGGAGAGGGAGAGGGTGGGATGATATGGGAGAATGGCACGGAAACATGTAAATTATCACACATGAAATGAATCGCCAGTCCAGGTTCGATGCATGATACAGGGTGCTGAGGGCTGGTGCACTGGGATGACCCAGAGGGATGGTATGGGGGGGGAGGCGAGAAGGAGGTTCAGGATGGGGAATATGTGTACACCCGTGGTGGATTTCATGTCGATGTATGGCAAAACCAATACAATATTGTAAAGTAATTAATCACCAATTAAAATAAATAAATTTATATTAATAATAATAATAATAAAGAAAGGGTCTAAATCCCACCCTGTTTTGACAAGATGTAATTATGAAATCATTCTGGGATTCATCCTCTTCTATGCTGGAGAGAGGAGGGAGGCAACCCTGCTAATTAAATCTCCCTCTTCGCCTGGCAGAAGTCTTCCTGCTCTTGACTTGTTTTCCAGCACTTCATCCAGTGGACCATCCATTGTTTCAGACAGAAGGGCATGGCATGCTGCAGGCTCTTTTATCACCCTTGGCTCCCCCTCCTCCTTGTAGTGGCCAGCCAGACGTCTCCTAAAAGGACACAGTATCTGGGAAATGACTGATGCCTGCCGGGAACAGAGATGCAAGAAGGGACACCTTGGTGGAATGCTATTTAAATGAATATTAATTGGCACAGCATCTAGTTCTGGACAATTGATTCCAAACTCCAGATGTTTCCATTCTAACTAAGACTCATGAAGAAGGGGGGAAAAAAAACTAATTGGTTAGCATGTTGTTCATTTTTAGTGTCATGTAGTGAAATAATCCTGGACTGCTGAGCTGATGGGATTTTGCCCTGTTCCTCTGGACTTCCAATAATATTTTAATGAACTTGTTCATTCTGGGCTTCCCTGGTGGCTCAATGGCAAAGAATCTACCTGCAATGCAGAAGACTCAGGTTCAGTCTCTGGGTGGGGAAGATCCCCTGGAGAAGGAAATGGCAACCCACTCCAGTATCCTTGCCTGGAGAATCCCATGGACAGAGGAGCCTGGCGGGCTACAGTCAATCTGGCTGAAAAAAATCAGACACAACTGAGTGACTAATACTTTCAATTTCACTTTGCTCATTCCATCCCTCCTCTGACTGTGGGGTATTTTTTTCTTCTCTGTGTCCTTCAGATGCAACCAGGCTTTACATATGCCCTTCTTCATAGAGGGAAAAGTGGGAAAAATGAAAAGGTATCAAATTCCTGTGCCTTGAGCTGAAGAAAGAAGGATTTGGCTTTTGATCTGGGACATTCATGGGACTTTTCTGAAGCTGGGTTTTCTGGAAAGAGTAGAGAATTACTCTTGGAGTTTCCCTGGATGGAATTTATTCTCATATACAGAATCTGACATTGTCTAAGAGTTTGGAAATCACTACCATGGATTCAGTCATGATCCCAGCCCCAATTATTCACAGATGATGAGAAAAAGAGATAAGATAGAGAAATGTTGCCCTCAGGTTATCCGGAAAGCTCATTCCCATGCAATCTTGACAACAGCCTTGTGAGTTGAGGTTTATAACTTTCTCTGTTTTCAGTCATAGTGCTATAAACATTGGAACCACCAGGACTTCAACCCAATGAGCAAGAAGATGGGTTTGGGACGGGGGTGTCCCTGGCAGGCTAGCAGTTAAGAGTCTGAGCTTCCACTGCAGGGGGAGGAGGTTTGATCCCTGGTTAGGGAACTATGATCCTGTGTGCTGTGGCATGGCAAATAAATAAGGAGATATCATCTTTCTGTGCATCAGGGAAGAATCTATTTAAAAGGAAAAAGAGCAAGAAGGGGGGAAAGGGCAGAAATATAAGGAGACAATATCCCTGAATTTTTGTAAAACTCTACTTGCACATTGATCATACCTTGAGGTCCATCCCTACCTAATAAACAAGGCCAAGTTCACAATAGGCTCAGGAGGAATGGCCCACTTAGGGGATTCTGGAAAGACAGAACTAATCGTGCTCCTAGATAAAGGGGGAAAAGGAGTCTGGAGAACAACTACCGCTGGCTTGCTCGTCAGAAGTTGTAGACAGTCACCAGGGTGGCGCTGAAGGAAGAAGAAGGAAGGAGAAAGCAAATGCTGATGCCCTAAGCTTTCCAAAAGGATAAACAGCCATAGTCTTCATACCAAGAAATTCAGACATGGAGGAACTAATTGTGTAGGAGACCAAGGGACCCAATACCCTTGCATGAGATCCAAACTATAGCAGAAAGTATCAACAGGGACAGCAGCAGAGACTGCCAACAGGGACAGCAGTAACACACACTGTGAGAACTGTCTTAGGTGGTTCAGCCAAATTGAAAGATCTGGGGTCCATAGGTCGGATAAGTAGTAACAAAACTCAGTATGACTGACAAAAACCCCTCCCACCTAACCCCAACCTTCTTCCTGCAAAACGGCCCATGTCGGTAACTATCACCCCATCCATCCTGCATTCATAAAGGAAACTCTCCTCCAGTGACTTGCGGAATTCTCTATTTCACCTCTCACACTTACCTTCAATTATTTCTCTTCTCACCATCTTCACCATCGCCATGCTGCTTGAAAGTACGGCCAGCTGTCCTTGAGGCCCTCTGATTCAACTCTTTACATAGTAATCAGAGTGATTCTTGAAAAATGGAACTCCAAACCGTTCACTCACCCAAGTAAAACCCCTCGATGGTTTCTGATTGCTCTGTTTTGTTTTGTTTTTGTTTTTGTTTTTCGTATTTATTTATTTGACTGTGTCAGCTCTTTGTTGTGGCACACGGGATCCTCACTACACCATTCGGATCCTTCCCTGGGCACAGACTCTCTAGCTGTGACAGAGGCTCAGTAGTTGCCGTGCATGGGCTAAGTTGCCCTGCCGCAGGTGGGATCTTAGTTTCCTGATCAGGGATTGAACTCAGGTCCTCTGCATTGCAAGGTGGATCTCTAACCACTGGACCACCAGGGAAGTCCCTCCAATTGCTCAAGACAAAAGCAATGACTCCATGAGATGTATGTATACACTGGTGTTCTGGTATTACAAAGAAATGAAATATCTGCGAAAGTCAAAACAATGGTTTTACCTTTCTCTTACATGATCTATTGTTTCCCCATCCACTGGCACAGAGAACAGAACTGAGTACAATAATATAAATTGCCTTGGGTTTTCATGTAAAAATCTCTGTAAATACTGGATCTTGTTACTTTTCACTAGCTAAAATGTGTGCATTTTCCCATCCTTGGGTAACTTTCAATGCCAGTGGCCAAGTCCATCCATCTCCTGGCACCATACAAACTCTCCTCCAGAGGTATGATCCATCAGGAAAGTGGATGGAGTTCAATTTTACTGACAGCAAAAAAGAGGGAGCTGGGTAGGGGCCAAGCATGGTTTCCTAATACTTCGTTACTCAGAAAGCAGGCAACGAAGTTAGGAGTTAGTGGCAATGAACTTAGAGTGGTAGAATGGGAAGTAGGCACAAGAGGGAAGGGACATATAATTATGACTGATTCATACTATTGTATGGCAAAAACCAGCACAATGTTGTAAAGTCATTATCCTCCAATTAAAAAAAAAAAATGTTTGTGGCAAGACTTCATCTCTCACTTTCATTCCTCTTAATGTCTTGAGACAGAAGCTCAGAAGGATCTTTGGCTTTGTCAGGTAGTCAGAAGAGAGAGATAAGCCCTGAGCTACTAGAACACATGGATGGACCAGACACGGGAATGTCTGAGTTGGATGCATTTAACCCCTCTTATCCAGCTTTCTCTTTTGACAGATGATGGAATCAGAACTCCAGCAGCAGGTTCCGCTGTGGGAAAGTCTCTGAGGCTGAGTACAGCCTGTGAACCATATTGAGACAGGGAGGAAACCAGAAACCCCTTGGCCTGAAAGAAGCCCAGGACACTTGCATGATCGTGCCTTGCTCCCTGAGGATGGACAGCTCTGCAGCGGATGGGGATGGCAGCTTCGAGAAGGAAAGTGGGGGATGGTGTCGCCATGCACAGAGGAGTGACCCTCTCTTTGCCCTTGGCAGACCCTGTATAATAAGATTACTGTATAATCCTGTTGCTTGTCCTCGGGGCAGCCTTATCAGAGGGACTGGGAGGCATTTTATGTATGGATCTACTATCTGTATTATCTCCTAGCTGTGCCTATTAATTTCATTTTCAGAGACAGAGATTTACAGCTGACTGAAGAGAATGGAAATGTAGGGCCAGCCCGGCCAGCCCCACAGGGCCTCTGGGCACCTACATCAATGCGCAGGACCAGCCAGACACTGAGATGTCATTTCCCTCCCCAGCCAAGCCCTCACCTGTTGTCACGGGCTCTGCAGGGCCCTGGAGCCCCCGGGAGGCAGGAGGAGGCAGAGGGCACTGTGGCTGTTTGTGGCTGCTATCTGCCAGCCTCCTCTCCGCCTGTTTGGCGTCGGTTCTGGCCATTCATGGCATCACTGGCTGTATCCCTGAGGGCTGAGCGCTGGGAGAGCAAGATCAGGGTTGAGCTGTAATCTTGGCTCTGCAAGGCCAATATCATGTCACCCTTTGGGCCTGATGACCTCATCTGTAAATTGGGATAAGAGGCAAAGAGTCAGTTCTGGAGCTGCAGGGCACCCTGCATCACAGCAATTTACTCCTTTTGACCACAGTTTCTATGAAACCCTGAGAACGTCATGCCAGCCTTCTCTAACAGGGATGATGGAAAAGGACGAGAGATGACAAAGTGAGGGAAATGAAACAGGCAACAGCAAGCCAGACACTGTCTCCAGGCTTGTTTTACTGATTCTGACCATCAGGCGACACTCAGGAGTCCTGCCCTCAGGCCAAAACCACCCCAACCTAAGCCTGTGACTCAGTGATAGATAGGCAAAGGACTGAGAGTCAGGACTCCGAGAGAATATCAGGGTCAAGATGCCATATTCGTGGGCTGGTCCATCCTCAGTAGGTGGGCTTCTATGGAGAAAAGGGTTAAAAAACCATAATGGAAAAGAATTATTTTAAAATAATGTATGTATACGTATAACTGAATCACTTTGCTTTATGGCAGAAACTAACACACACTGTAGATCAGTACTTCGATTTTTAAAAGACAGAAAAAGCTGGACTCAAATCCCACCCCCAGCATTTACTTTTTGGTGGTCTTGGCAGAGTCACTTCCTTTCACCAGGCCTCAGATTTCCCATCTGTACCATGACTGCCACTAGATTAGAACTTGCTAACTCAAATGCCAATTGGGGTCACACCGATAAGAAAATGAACCAAAGGGACAAATATGATGTGATGGGGAGTGGCAGTGGCTAGGGTGGACAGAAGTTCAGGTATAAGGCAAAGGGGGAGCCACTTGGATTTCCCTGATGGTCTAGTGGTTAAGACTTCACTCTCATTCCAAGGGGCATAAGTTCAGTCCCTGGTCAGGGAACAAAGGCCTATTCATGTTACACTGCATGACCTAAAAAAGTAAAATGATAAAACAAAATTGCATTTTAAATGATCAATAAGTTTAAAAATTACAAAAGAAGAGGTGAAAAAAACCAGGAGGCAGGGGTCAGCCATGACCCTTTTCATTCAAATGCTGCCATGTTGAAACTCAAGCTAGCACAGTCAGATTTATGACTTTATAAGAGAAGCTGGACATCCAGGGAAAACTCCCAGGTTTTAAATGTTGACACATCATTCATTTAAAAGAAAATCTGTGTTGGACCAAATGAAATGTTGTTGTGAGTCAGATTTGCCATGGACTGGAAAAGTTGGTCATCTCCAGAGATGATCAGCTGAGATCCCTTTTGCTCTGGTAGTGTGTGATTCTGTATTCTGCTCCAAGGCACTAATAGAAAATGAAAGAATTTTAAAGGCTGCTGAAATAAAAGTAGGGACTGGATCTGAGAACATGTAAGGTTAGGGAGCTTTGATCCTGCCTGGAGCAGAAAGGCTGCAAGGCTGTGCCAGATAGAGCCCCCTGAGTCTGTCCCTGCCATGGAGACAGGACACCTGCTCGGTTTAAATTATTTTAAAAATGAGATGCCAAGTCTTACTCATTGTATGGAGAATGCCTTTGGCAAGCAGGGAACAAGTGCAGGAGACATGGCTTGAGGCTCCTGGCTTGAGCAGCGTCCTCAGAAAGAAGGTCTGTTGGTGCACTCAGAGGAGGCTCTGCAGAGACGGGTTGCTAGAGCCACAGCCAGCTCCGCTCAGCCCCATTTCTCTCCCCCATCCTTGGTCTCCTTCTGCCAGGAGCCTGCTCTGGACTTTCCCCACAGAAACTAGAAGGATAACACCTAGAGAAGTGAGTTCAGAAAGCAGAAACTGCACTGCGAACCTCAGATCTTAAAATGATAGAACTCTGGATGGACCTAGAGATGATCAGACTGAGGGAAGTAAGTCAGACGGAGAAAGACAAATACCATATGATCACTTCTATGTAGAATCTAGAACATGGCATCGGTGAATTTACTTACAAATAGAAACAGACTCACATACAGAAAACAAACGTAGAGTTACCAAAGGAGAAGGTGGGGGAGGGATTAATTAGGAGTTTGGGATCAACATGTAAATCACTATATATAAAATGGATAAGCAATGAGAAACTAATGGACAGAATGGGAAGTATATTGTAATATATAATGGAAAAGAACCTGAAAAATAATATACGTATGTATGTGTTTAGTCACTCAGTCATGTCTGACTCTTTGTGACCCCATGGACTATAGCCCATCAGGCTCTTCTGTCCATGGGATTCTCTGGGCAAAAACACTCGAGCGGGTTTCCATGCCCTCTTCCAGGGGATACATACGTATGAAAGTGAAAGTGAAGTCGCTCAGTCATGTCTGACTCATTGTGACCCCATGAACTGTAGCCCACCAGGCTCCTCCATCCTTGGGATTCTCCAGGCAAGAATACTGGAGTGGGTTGCCATTTCCCTTCTCCAGGGAACTTCCCAACCCAGGGATCCAACCAGGTCTCCCACATTGCAGGCAGACACTTTAACCTCTGAGCCACCAGGGAAGCCCTATATGTATGTAAATATAAATATGTACATATATATATATATATATATACATATATATATAATGGAATCACTTTGCTATACACTTGAAACTAACACAACATTGTAAGTCTCCTATAAGTCAAAAAATAGAAAGAAAATGATGAGCCCACTTTCTCTGGGTCCCCATCCACCTGGACCCTCTGTTGGCTATTTTGAGGACCCGCTATTCAAGGTTATACCCATTATAACCCTTCCATCATTTGCTGAGCCAGTTACTCTGCAGGCATTATTTTACAATAGCAGAGAAAAACTGTTGTTTTTCCAGTTTCACAACAGAGAAAACTGAGGCTGGTGGAGAGATGCTAAGGAACTCAGCCTGAATCCACAACCAGAAGATGTAGAACCAGGTTCTAGGTCTGAGTGGGAAGCCACAGTCCCCACTGAGCTTGTCCCAGGCTGAGAGACAACCAGAGACTGGGGTCTTTCCCATCAGCTTACTCTGTTCCAACTCTTCTACCCTCTCCCTACAAACGCACACACCCAGTCACTGCTCTCCTTATTTGGAACTGGAGCAGAGGATCTGGGATGTCTGGCCATCAAGGGAAAGATATTTAGAGGAGTAAGACCAACAGAAATGGAGAGATGGGGGTTGCCAGGTAAAAACATGAACATCTTTCTCACCCTGAAGCTGTCACAGGTCTGGGGTGGGCAACCTTGTCTGGCAGGCAGTACAGCCAAAGGCCATAAATTCAGCCGAGGGTTGGATCTGGAACCAGGAATCTGGCTGAGGGTGAGGTCACCCTTTTACCCAGTTAAATGCAATAATTTTCAGGGGATTCGAGAAATGTATTTACTGTTTGTGTGTCTCTCACTGCTTGGCACATTTCCCCACACTAACAGTCTGACTTTATGGAAGTTCTGCAATGGACCAGGCCCTGTGCTAAGTATCTTATCTATTTCATCTCATTCTCTCCCCACAGTGATCCTACAGATGAACTGCATCTCTGTCCGTATCACGCTGGTGAGACGACTGACCTCAGAGAGCAGAAATGACTTTGAAAACGATCCAGTGATTAAATGGCAGACTAGGGATTCAAACTCAAACAGTCAGCTGCCAGAGAATAAGATCCTACCCACAACACCATCCTGTCCTGCCTCCCAAAATAATAAAGCAAGTATTTGTTAAGTGCTTACTATACAGTGCTAAGTTTTCTACTTTAAGTTTGAAATTTAATCCAAGCTACAACCCGAGAAATAGATGTAACTACCAGCCTTAATTCACAAATGTGCAAAACAGAGCTGCAAAATATTTAAGTGACTTGTCCAGAGACCCAGGTTTGGAAGGTAGGAGAACAAGAAGTAGAAGGCTGACAACATGACTTCTGGCTTCGCTCTCCTCCGGTCCTATTGAGATGGGCTGGGAACGGGACCCTTTGCTGCAATGCTTGCACCTGGACACACCTCTCCTGGAACAACAAAATACAAAGAAAGTGTATGGGACTGAAAACAACAGTGTGCATGCACAGTTGGGGAATATTCTGGACCCAAAAGATACAAAAAGACCAAAGAACCCAACTGCCACTTTTGAAGAGCCTGGAGCAAAAGCAGGATACTACGTATGCCCCTTGCACACCGCACCACCTAAGATGGGCCAAACATCTAAGCCACTGGCCCGACCCCCAGACACACCCCCTCCCCCTCATCCTATATAAGGAACATGCTCACCTCCCTCAGGGAACAAGCAAGGGAACCTACTGTTTGCTCTCACTTCGCCCCACTGCAGCAGGGGCTCCAATGAAGCCTTGCCTGTTTTTCTGGTCTGGCCTCTAGTCAATTTCTATTGATTGAGGAAGGTTAACAACAGACTGGTTCCAAATAGGAAAAGGAGTACGTCAAGGCTGTATATTGTCACCCTGCTTATTTAACATACATGCAGAGTATATCATGAGAAACGCTGGACTGGAAGAAACACAAGCTGGAATCAAGAGTACCAGGAGAAATATCAATAACCTCAGATATGCAGATGACACCACCCTTATGGCAGAAAGTGAAGAGGAACTAAAAGCCTCTTGATGAAAGTGAAAGAGGAGAGGAAAAAGTTGGCTTAAAGCTCAACATTCAGAAAACAAAGATCATGGCATCTGGTCCCATCACTTCATGGTAAATAGATGGGGAAACAGTGTCAGACTTTATTTTGGGGGCTCCAAAATCACTGCAGATAGTGACTGCAGCCATGAAATTAAAAGACGCTTACTCCTTGGAAGAAAAAATATGACCAACCTAGACAGTATATTCAAAGGCAGAGACATTATTTTGCCGACTAAGGTCCATCTAGTCAAGGCTTTGGTTTTTCCAGTGGTCATGTATGGATGTGAGAGTTGGACTGTGAAGAAGGCTGAGCGCCGAAGAATTGATGCTTTTGAACTGTAGTGTTGAGGAAGACTCTTGAGAGTCCCTTGGACTGCAAGGAGATCCAGTCAGTCCATTCTGAAGATCAGCCCTGGGATTTCTTTGGAAGGAATGATGCTAAAGCTGAAACTCCAGTATTTTGGCCACCTCATGCGAAGAGTTGACTCATTGGAAAAGACTCTGACGCTGGGAGGGATTGGGGGCAGGAGGAGAAGGGGATGACCGAGGATGAGATGGCTGGATGGCATCACCGACTCGATGGACGTGAGTCTGAGTGAACTCCGGGAGTTGGTGATGGACAGGGGAGGCCTGGCGTGCTGCGATTCATGGGGTCGCGAAGAGGTGGACACGACTGAGCGGCTGCACTGAACTGAACTGAAGAACCAACTACTCCCCTAAATGCTAAATGATACTCCAGGGCCAGGTGTGCCAAGGGAGTAAGGGGTCAGGGGGAGGGAGGGGACTGGGAGGAGGATGCTAGAGAAAGGAATGCAGGAAAGGAATATTACAGCTGCTAACAGATAAACCAAAGACATGAACAGGAGAAATTTCCTTACAATTTCCACTTGCTTATGTTCTTTCCATGCCATCCTGAAGACCCTCTAATCCCAAAGACAGTGCCCCTCCCCTTGGGGACAGAAATTTTATAAAGACTACACTGGGAGAGACAGAGGGATGTGCCTCTGTGGGTATCTGCTTGGAACCTTTGCTAAATCCCTTTTGCATTTTTCAATAAGATTCAAAACCATAAATTATGTAAAGCCAGAAAGCTAAAAGGGCAGACCCTTTCTGGAGTTCACTTCAAGTCTGAAGTTCAGAACGCTTTTAATGACATAATTGCAAAAGGCAAAAATCTATTCGAGTGCAAACTCCTCTTTGAACAAGGAATGAATTCTCAGACAGTGGTGCAGTGTTCTCTCTGTCTCCTGGGCCTGGGGACCTGGGGGAGGAGGGGCGGAGAAATCACTGCCTGAAAGACAAGGGTATTTGCTGAGAGTCCGCAGGGCTCTTTTCACTATCCTAGAAATCAGTTTGATTTTTCCTTTGGATATGGAGCCAGCAGGTCCTGAAGCGAGGAGATGCAATATTAAAATTAGGATGATCTCTAGTATCTTTCTTCCTTTGTTGTTGCTGTTGTTTAGTCGCTAAATAGTGTCCGACTTTTTCTGCCACCATGGACTATAGCTTGCTAGACTCCTCTGTCCCTGAGATTTCCTTTAAAGCTATATGTTTATGTTTTCTTTTTTTAATTTGAGCTTTTGCTTTAATGAGATTTCACTTGAACTTATTTGGAGCATATTTGCTTTACAGTGTTGTGTTTGTTTCTGCTGTACAAGGAAGTGATCAGCTATATGTACACATATATCCCCTCCCTCCTGAGCCTCCCCCCGTCACCCCCATCCCACCCCTCTAGGCCATCACAGAGCACTGAGCTGAGCTCCCTGTGCTATACCGCAGGTTCACATTAGCTGTCTTGAAATGCATGAGATCCACAGTCAAGAGTTACTAAAGACCATATACAGGAAATCTAATATTTCTCCCCAGTTTATCCCTCACTTTTCAGTTCTGCTACCAGAGGCACCTATTTCCTTTAGACTCTTTATTTCTTCTTCTAAAATTTTTCTACTTAAACGAGCTTCCTCATATATGCACTGTGATGAAACGATTAAAGGTATGAGCTCTAAAGGGCTTCCCCAGAGGCTCAGTGATCACAAGTTCTCCTGTAGCGCAGGCAGACACACGTTCAATCCCTGGGTCAGGGAGAATTCCTGGAGAGGGAAATGGAAATCCACTCCAGTATTCTTGCCTGGGGAACCTCATGGACAGAGGAGCCTGGTGGGCTACAGTCCATGGGGTCACAAAGAGTCAGATATGACTTAGAGGTGCCTGAGCTGAGTTTTGAATTCTATGGTGACCCTCTTACTATACAAGCATCCTTTTGAAATAAAATGATTTGCAAATATATTATATATAAGATGGATAAACAACAAGGTTCTTACAATATGTCACAGGGAACTATATTCAATATCCTGTGATAAACCAAAATGAAAAAGAACATTTATTTATTTATTTATTTATTTATTTATTTATATATGTGCATGTATGTACAACTGAGTCCCTCTACTCTACAGCAGAAATTAACACATTGTAAATCAAATATGCTTCAATAAAATTGTTTTAAAAAGACAGAAACATGATAAATAATAAACACCGCAGGATACAGTGAGTGTACTTTCTCCAGGTGTTGTAAAGATTGAAGAATTTGGAAGGACAGAGTGAGAAAACTAAGCCATATTAAGGTCATCTGCAAGACCTTGACCTTGAAAGATTACTAAACATGTACTGTACATGTGGAAAACTGTAGATGGTTTCTGGTGGCATTTCCATAATATGGAAAGGATTCAGAGGAGACACTCCTGTTTCAAGTGTCCAAGGATCATTCAACCAACATTCAAGATGACCAGCTAATCACAGAACCCAAGAATACTAGCCCATACCCATGATCGCCCAGCCCTGAGATCACTGGAGGTAGAAAGATCATTACTGCCTGAGAAATGAAATGGAGATGTGATTGGAAATGTCACGCCTCGTGTGCCTGAGCATTATCCCAATAATCAATCACCCAGACTGAACTGCTTATATGTACATCCGATGGTCTTTGCATTATTTAGAAGCTGTTTAATGGCAGCTGAATTGACAGCATGGTTCTAACACATGCCAGAGAGATTTAGGAGACTCACAGAAACATCTCTTTCTAATTGTTTGGACAGGCATATTGATAGCTGTTTCCCCTTCCAGGGTTCTCTAAAGCACATCATGCCCTCTGTATGCTCCACACACATACCCAGGTGAACATGAGCGAGTGAGTATTAGTTGCTTAGTCGTGTTCGGCTGTTTGTGACCCCGTGGACTGTAGCCAGCCAAGTTCCTCTGTCCATGGGATTCTCCAGGCAAGAATACTGGAGTGGGGTGCCATGCCCTTCTCCAAGGGATCTTCCCAACCCAGGGATCGAACTGGGCTTCCTGCACAATCTCACTCCCTCAGTGCAAAGGTGACCCTGCAGAAGGCATGTGCCCTGCAGAGGAATGGTGTATCTAGAGTCAAAAAAGCAGGTGACAAGGCCTTCATTTCAGTGTGACTATCAGGTCCACATTCCAGACCAGAAACAGAATTCTCCAGGATGGGGGAATGTCTGGCAGCCACCTTGCATGTTCTCCAGAGAGCAGGGCAACATCTTCAGAAAGCTGTGTTCCACTATGTTGATGGTCTGCTATTCTCCCAGGGAAGCTGAAGAAACTGGCTCAAATTTGGGGCAGCAGGTGAGACTGGTTTTGGTTTTCTGTTGTTTTGTTTTGTTTTTAATTTTTGCAGAACAGCCAACAGGAGCTAAGAAGCCTCACCCTCATGTCTGTGTCTGTGACTGGGAGACAGACAGAGCACAGCGAACTGTGAGATTAAGAAGCCCTCCTTGTTGATCCTGTCTTCACCTCGCGCTGGTGTTTCCAGAGTGCATCCTTATTACACAGCCGGGTTTCCCTGAATGTTAAATATATAAAACTAAAAAGTAAGGACATTAATATCCTGGTAGATGACAGTTTTTAAGCTTATATCTATCTCCTGGAAAACATTAAAAAAAAAAAAAAAAAACTCTGATGTGCTCTGTCATCGTCTCCATTAGACATCATTCTTTTTTTTTTCCCTCTTCCTGTCAAAGTTTATTTTTCTGCTTTCTATTCTAGCCCTGCAGGCCAGAGAGGGGAATCTGTGTGATAAATGAATGCCTGAGCCTGAGCTTCAGTCCAAGCGAACCACCTGTGCCTCAGGGATTCTGAGTTCCCAGCCCAGGCCCCAACTCCTAGCATCCCTATGTGTTTACATTTAACAGAGGAAGGCTGCCTGCTCAAAGAAAGGAAACTTAGAGAGACTCACAGCTAACAAACGACTTTTGCAGAATGACACTTTGGTAAGTAAATTAATCTGAAAGGTGCTGACTATTCTCTGCGTGTTTCCAAGGTAAAGCTCAGAATAGGAGAGTGACAGCCACTTTTCAAGTCAAGACAACAGTCACTGACACGTGGAGGTACTCTCGGGGCTCTTGATGTCAGGCCCAACTGGGGCTAACTCAGAATGTAAACCCATTGTCCTGGAGATGCTGCCCACCTTTGCTGCCCCTTTGGGGCCTCAACTCCCTTGAGCTACCTCTAAGAGCACTACAGGAGGGGCTGGGGAAGAGCAAGATGAAAAGGCATAAAGTCCACGTCCTCTAGCATGCTCATGATTGATGAGGGAGGAGGCAAGAAGGCAGCTTCCTGGTGACTCAGACAGTAAGGAATCCGCCTGCAATGCAGGAAACCTGGGATCAACCCCTGTGTCGGAAAGATCCCCTGGAGAAGGGAATGGCAACCCACTCCAGTGTTCTTGCCTGAACATGGACAGAGGAGCCTGGCGGGCTTGACTTCATGGGGTCGCAGAGAGTCAGACACGACTGAGCAACTACACACACACACAGAGGTAAGAAGGCAAAGCCTGCAATGGTAAGAGTTAGCACTGAGCTCCCAGAGGACAGAAAGATAAGCTGTGACTTGTGTTTGAGCTGGTGTTGAAGGGCTGGAGGACATGACACCCACCTGTGAAGGATTTTGAGGAAGGACTAGAAGCCTTGCAACAAGAGAGCAGCAGACGCCAGGTCATGGAAGATGAAAGAGCTGGTACCATCCAGTCGGTGACCCCTGGGCATGTTACAGATGTCAGCACAGCGAGCCTGGTTGAGTGCGTCTCTAAGGGCCGCCGTGTACTCTTTGCTCATGGACCCATCAGGAGAATTTTCAGCCTCCAAGAAAGGAGAGCAGTGCCCTGGCCAGGCAGGGTCTGGAATATATGGTACGTCCCCTACATACAAACCTTCAAGGTGGGAAGTTTCAAAGATGCGAACTTGCATTCACATGTCAGATCACATAAGTTAGTTCACGTGTCTGGCGCACACTGTGGCCTGTGTGCATCCTCTACAAGTGGTTGTGCTTTTGTGCACTTTACTGCATAGTACTATACAGAGGCCCTCCCTGTTGGCTTAGACAGTAAAGTGTCTGCCTACAATGCAGGAGACCCGGGCTTGATCCCTGGGTTAGGAAGATCCTCTGGAGAAGGGAATGGCAACCCACTCCAGTACTCTCGCCTGGAAAATCCCATGGATGGAAGAGCCTCGTAGGCTACAGTCCATGGGGTCGCAGAGAGTCAGGCACAACTGAGTGACTTCACTGTAGAGAGTACAGTAGCTCAGTATTTTTATTTCAAGTCCAGGATGTCCAGAAACAAGCATAAAAGCAATGGTGATGCAGCTGGTACTTTTGTACTTTTCAAGGCACTATGTTGTTGTTTAGCAGCTAAGTCTTGCCCAACTCTTTGCAGCTTCACGGACTTCAGCATGCCAGGCTCCTCTGTCATCTACTATCTCTCAGAGTTTGCTCAGATTCATATCCATTGAGTCAATGATATTATCCAACCATCTCATCCTCTGTCGCCCCCTTCTCCTCCTGCCCTCAATCTGTCCCAGCATCAGGGTCTTTTCCAGTGAGTCAGTTCTTCACTTCAGGTGGCCCAAGTATTGGAGCTTCAGCTTCACCATCAGTCCTTCCAATGAGTATCCAGGGTTGATTTCCTTCAGGATTGACTGGTTTGATCTCCTTGCAGTCCAAGGGGCTCTCAAGAGTCTTCTCCAACACCACAGTCCAAAAGCATCAATTCTTTGGTGATCAGCCTTCTTTGTGGTCCAACTCTAACATCCTCAAATGACTGTTGGAAAAACCATAACTTTGATGTCAGCAAACTGATGTCTCTGCTTTTTAACATGCTGTCTAGTTTTGTCACAGCTTTTCTTCCGAGAAGCAAGCATCTTCTAATTTCATGGCTGCAGTCAGCATCCACAGTGACTCTAGATCCCAATAAAATGGAATATGTCACTGCTTCCACTTGTTCCCCTTTTATTTTCCATGAAGTGATAGGACTGGAAGGCATGATCTTCGTTTTTGAATGTTGAATTTCAAGCCAGCTTTCTCACTCTGCTCTTTATCCCTCATCAAGAGGTTCTTTATTTCCTCTTCAATTTTTGCCATTCAACTGGTATCATTTACATATGTGAGGTTGTTTATATTTTTCCCAGCAATGTTGATTCCAGCTTGTGATTCACCTAGCCTGGCATTTCACCTGATGTACTCTGCACAGAAGTTAAATAAGCAGGGTGACAACATAGAGCCTTGATGTACTCCTTTCCCAATTTTGAACCAGTCCATTTTTCCAAGTCTGGTTCTAACTGTTGCTTCTTGACCCGTATACAGGTTTTTCAGGAGACAGGTAAGTTGTTCTGTTACTCCCATCTCTTTCAGAATGCTCCACAGTTTGTTGTGATCCACACAGTCCAAGGCTTTAGTGTAGTCAATGAAGCAGAAGTAGGTGTTTTTTTTGGGACTCTCTTACTTTCTCCATGATCCAGCAAATGTTGGCAATTTGATCTTTGTTCTTCTGCCTTTTGGAAACCCAGCTGGTACATCTGGAAGTTCACAGTTCACATACTGCTGAAGTCTAGCTTGAAGAATCTTGAGCATAACCTTGCTAGCATGTGAAATGAGCACAACTGTATGGTAGTTTGAACATTTTTTGGCATTTTCCTTCTTTGAGATTGGAATGAAATTTGAACTTTTCCAATTCTATGGCCACTGCTGAGTTTTCCAAATTTGCTAACATATTGAGTGCAGCATTTTAACAGCATCATCTTTCAGGATTTTAAATATTTCAGTTGGAATTCTGTCACCTCTACTGGCTTTGCTCAAAAGTAATGCTCCCTATAGGCCCACTTGACCTCACACTCCAGGATGTTTAACTCGAGGTGAGGGATCACACTACTGTGATTATCTGGGTCATTAATGGTCATCTGGATCATTAAGACCTTTTTAATATGGTTCTTCTGTATATTTTTGCCACCTCTTCTTAATCTCTTCTGCTTCTGTTATGCCCTTACCATTTCTGTCCTTTATTGTGCCACTCCTGGCATGAAATGTGCCCTTGAATCTCCAATTTTCTTGAAGAGATTTCTAGCCTTTCCCATTCTGTTGGTTTTCTCTATTTCTTTGCATTGCTCATTTAAGAAAGCCTTCTTATCTTTCTTTGCTAATTCTCTGGAACTCTGCTTTCATTTGGGTATATCTTTCCCTTTCTCCCTTTCCTTTTGTTTTTCTTCTTTCCTCAGTTATTTGTAAAGCCTCCTCAGACAACTACTTTGCCTTCTTGCATTTCTTTTTCTTTGGGATGGTTTTGATCACTGTCTCCTGTACAATGTTATGAACCTCTGTCTCCAGTTCCTCAGGGACTGTGTCTACCAGATCTAGTCCCTTGAATCTATTTGTCACCTCCACTGTATAATCATAAGCGGTTTGATTTAGACTGCATCTGAATGACCTAGTGGTTTTCCTTATTTTCTGCAATTTAAGCCTGATTTTGCAAAAAGAAGCTCATGATCTGAGTGAGTCACAGTCAGTTCCAGGTCTTATTTTTGCTGACTGCATAGAGTTTCTCCATCTTTGGCTCTGAAGAACATAATCAATCTGATTTCAATATTGACCATATGTAGATTCATGTGTAGAGTCATCTCTTGGGTTTTTGGAAAAGGGTGTTTGCCATGACCAGTGTGTTCTCTTGACAAAACTTTGTTAGCCTTTGCCCTACTGCATTTTGTACTCCAAGCCCAAACTTGTCTGTTATCCCAGGTATCTCTTGACTTCCTACTTGTGCATTCCAATCCCCTATGATGAAAAGGACATTTTTTTCTGGTGCTAGCTCTAGAAGGTCTTGAGCTTCCCCGGTGGCTCAAATGTTAAAGAATCCACCTGCAATGCAGGAGACCCAGGTTTGATCTGTGGGTCAGAAGATCCCCTGGAGGATGGCATGGCAACCCATTCCAGTATTCTTGCCTGGACAATCCCGTGGGCAGAGGAAGCCTGGTGGGCTACAGTCCATGGGGTCACAAAGAGTTAGACATGACTGAGTGCCTAGGCACACTAGAAGGTCTTGCAAGTCTTCATAGAAGTCCTCAGCTTCATCTTGTTCAGCATTAGTGGTTGGGGCATAGATTTGGATTTACTGTAGTGTTGAATGGTTTGCCTTGAAAACGAACCCCGATCATTCTGTTGTTTTTGAGGTTGCACCTAGGTACTGCATTTCAGACTCTTGTTATGAGAGCTACTCCATTTCTTCTAAGGGATTCTTGCTGTACTGTAAGATTAAAAATATTTGCTTTATTTCTTGTTTTTTTTTAATGTATTTTTGTGTGAAAAATATTATAAATCTATTACAGTTCAGGACTATACAAGTGTGTTGGTTGTGTGCCTAGGCTAAATTTGCTGGGCTTATGAACAAACTGGACTTTAGAAATGATCTCTTGGAATGGAACTCGCTTGTATGTGGGAACTTACTATACTGGGAAAGGCGAGCCCTGGAAGCACTCTCCTTCTGGGACAGCTGCCTGTGCACCCTCTCCATAAAGCTTCCAGTTCATGTCCACACAGCTCAGAGGTAGAGGACGAGAATGAGATGAGGACCACTAGCTGGGGTATGAAGGAGGGAATAAAAGAACGGCGCTTCTTACCACAAAGAGCACCTTTTCTTCCAGCCTCCACACACCCGAAGAGGGGACCAGTCCTCTCAGCCTCCAGGTGGGATTGTTTGTTATCGTGAAAGCCTCCCCAGGCCCCCAGGAGATGTCAGCTGCTTGCTGAGATCTTCCACAAAGTCAAAGGTCTTTAAATATCAGCCCGTCCAAGGATCCAAAGCCCCAAGTCCCTCTTTACATGCATCCACCTTTCCACTCCCATTTCTTCCATCCTGTCCTCCCCAGCCCTGTTTATTTTTAGTGGCAATAAACGCAGCTCCTAATCTTGAGAGCTGACCTTTTGAGTACATGTAATTAACTACATCTTTACCTCCACTCTCCTCAGCCTTGGCAGGAGGGGGCCATTTGTCTTACAGATGACCAGCCTGATGGAGAGAGAAGGAAATGGACAGAGGTAACAACGCAAGACCCAGCAGCTCCTGCCAACCCGGCCCCCTCCCTTACCTCCCTTCCTTGAAAGACATCAGTTCAGGGCATGACTCTGAACTGCCAAAGTCACTCTAGAGCTCAGATGGGGGAGCCGGAGGGTGGGGATGGCAGGAAGGAGGGAGGAGGGTCTAAGCCTGACTTGGGCCAAGTGAGGGATGAAGTGCAGTTCCCAGAACAGGTGTGTGTGCACGTGTGTTCACATGTGTGTGTACATGTGTGCATACGCTGGCGTGTCTTTGATGTGGGATTAACCACTCAGGGACTATCGCTGGTAACTCCCGCCAGGGTGATAAATGCGAAGGGCAAAGCAGTCTGGTTTTTTGCGCCTGTATCTCTCCCTGCTTTGTTTTCATTAAATGCTGATTATTAATATTAGAAAGGGAACACTGCCACGAGAAGCCATTTGCCGTTAAGGCTGTCACTGCTGCCCGAGAAGTTAGAGAAGACTGGGGAAGCCATGTGAGAACTTCATAATAGCCATGTTAACAAAGCGGGTCAGGAAAACGAGGTGCAGCCAGCCTGGCGAGGTGAGTCAGTTCTGCTCCCCAGTTCCCGCTGCACCGGCCAGGGCCCCCCCATCCCTGCGGGGACCGAGGTCATGCCGGGGTGTGCACAGCTGCTCGGGCGCAGGCCAACTGTGTGCAAGGAGCTTGGGGAGCAGCCTCCCAGCCACAGCTGTGAAAACACTAGAAGAGCCTCCAGGCGGGTCTGTCCCAGGATCGGGAGGGGAGTGGGGGGAGGCGGAGCCCCAGGCCAGCCCCCCGAACCCCTGTAGATGGCGAGTCTCAGGGCATGGTTCCCCCCTCTCACCCTAGGGTGTGAGCATCCTACTCATGGGGAGTTTGGCCCATGTGAAATGACAAGGGGCAAGTCTTTGAGATTTGGTAACCGCCTGACACCTGGAGAGAAAGAAGGTTCTGAAGCCAGCTCCCGATTGGTTCATTTGTTCCTTTCAGGAGGATGAGAGCAAGGGGATGGAGTGAATCTCCATCTGCTGTGAAAGAGGCTCCTCCGTGCGCCTGGTGATGGAAAGGGAAAGGGAGGCTAGGCCCCAGGTGTCTGTTTCTCCCCTGGATTGGGGTCAGGTGTGACTGAGGAACCGCACCTACTTTCCCCTGATGCCTGAATGAGACGGACTCTCTTCCTCGAAACCAAGGATAACCACCAAATAATAAGCAGCCACTGTGTTGGTGGGTGAGTGGAAGACGTGATATACTTGAGGGATTTCTTTCAACCACTGCTCAGAGCTTACTGCATCTTATGAGTTCAGGGAAGTCTGGAAGAGATGAGGACCAAGAGTAGCTGTGTGCATTCAACGATGTTGCAAAATTGTGTTTGCACTGCAAGTGTGTCTATGCGGGTGTCACCCTAGCAATCAGAGGGTTTATTTGTTGATCTCTCTATGTGTTCAGCTAGTGCCTGCATCCACGCAGGTCCCCCCGTGACGTGAATAAACACATCTGGATGCTGGTGACCATGAGCTTTGAGTCCCTCAGGCGTGGAAAACAGCTGATACCCTGCTTATCTTGTTTTTCTACCCCTACGCTTCCTCCCACTTGGACAAAAACACAGCCTGAAATGTTCTGTAGCAGAACCCATCAGGGAGTCCTGCATAGTCAAAGAACTATGCAAGAGGAGAAAGGGGAATCAGATCTGAGGAATGCCAGTGAAATAAGCATGATTCTGACAAGAAGAGCACTGGGAAAACAGCAGGGAAACCAGAAGTTCCAAGGTTCTTTCAATAGAGACATGGTTTCTCAATCCAAGAGAACAGAGTTCTCCCCATAAACAGGATCAAGTCTGCCTATCCCAGGAATCATTAAGAATCTTTTCAGCTACGTAGAATCGAATCACTTTGATATACATCACAAACTACCACAACATTCTTGTGCTGCTGTGCCTGGTCTCTCAGTCGTGCAATCATGTCTGACTCTTTGCGACCCCATGGTCTGTAGCCCACCAGGCTCCTCAGTCCATGGGATTCTGCAGGCAAGAATACTGGAGTGGGTTGCCAGTTCTACTCCAGGGGATCTTCCCGATCCAGGGATCAAACATGAGTCTTTTGTACCTCTTGTTTTGACAGGTGGATTCTTTACCACTGTGCCAATTGTGAATCAACTATTCTTCCATTTAAAAATTTAAGTTATGATCAACATAGACATTATATTCAAAAGCAGAGACATTACTTTGTCAACAAAGGTCCATCTAGTCACGGCTATGGTTTTTCCTGTGGTCATGTATGGATGTGAGAGTTGGACTATAAAGAAAGCTGTTGCTGCTGCTGCTGCTGCTGCTGCTGCTGCTGCTGCTAAGTCGCTCCAGCTGTGTTCGACTCTGTGCAACCCCAGAGACAGCAGCCCACCAGGCTCCCCTGTCCCTGGGATTCTCCAGGCAAGAACACTGGAGTGGGTTGCCATTTCCTTCTCCAATGCATGAAAGTGAAAAGTGAAAGTGAAGTTGTTCAGTCGTGTCCAACTCTTTGCGACCCATGGAGCACCAAAGAATTGATGCTTTTGAACTGTGGTGTTGGAGAAGACTCTTGAGAGTCTCTTGGACTGCAAGGAGATCAAACCAGTCTATCCTAAAGGAAATCAGTCCTGGGTGTTCATTGGAAGGACTGGTTTTTAAGCTGAAACTCCAATACTTTGGCCACCTGATGCTAAGAGATGACTCATTTGAAAAGAACCTGGTGCTGGGAAAGATTGAGGGCAGGAGGAGAAGGGAACGACAGAGGATGAGATGGTTGGATGGCATCACTAACTCAATGGACATGGGTTTGGATAAATTCTGGGAGTTGGTGATGGACAGGGAGGCCTGGTGTGCTGTGACTCATGGGGCTGCAAAGAATCAGACACGACTGAGCAACTGAACTGAACTGAACAGGGAACTGGATCCCACATGCTGCAACTAACGTTTTGCATGCTGCAACTAAAGATCTTGCATGCCACAGTGAATGTTGGAGATCCCATGTGCCACAATTAAGAACCATCACAGTCCAACAAATAAATAAATGTTTTCAAAAGTCATTAAAAAATAAACAAGTAAATAAAATTTATTAAGTTTTAAACAAAAACTATTCACCTATTATTTGAACAGGTATTGTTTGAAAAAAATTTTCCCACTGTGAAAGGAAAGTGTCTGAGTTACAGAGACTCTGACATTAAAGTGCTTCCCATCTACCAAGAAAGTGCCAGCACTTTGTAGTAGCAGTAAATACTTGTTGAATGACAGGATGAAGAACTTGAATGAGAAGACTAACAAGCATATCTTGTTTTTTCTTCTTTCCCTTTCTCCCAGGAAAGCAGCTTCAGTTCAGTTAAATTGCTCAGTCGTGTCTGACTCTTTGCGACCCCATGAATCACAGCACGCCAGGCCTCACTGTTCATCACCAACTCCCGGAGTTCACTCAGGCTCACGTCCATCAAGTCAGTGATGCCATCCAGCCATCTCATCCTTGGTCATCCTCTTTTCCTCCTGCCCCCAATCCCTCCCAGCATCAGAGTCTTTTCCAGTGAGTCAACTCTTCACATGAGGTGGCCAAAGTACTGGAGTTTCAGCTTTAGCATCATTCCTTCCAAAGAAAACCCAGGGCTGATCTCCTTCAGAATGGACTGGTTGGATCTCCTTGCAGTCCAAGGGACTCTCAAGAGTCTTCTCCAACACCACAGTTCAAACGCATCCATTCTTTGGCGCTCAGCCTTCTTCACAGTCCAACTCTCACATCCATACATGACCATAGGAAAAACCATAGCCTTGACTAGATGGACCTTAGTCGGCAAAGTAATGTCTCTGCTTTTGAGTATACTATCTACGTTGGTCGTAACTTTTCTTCCAAGGAGTAAGCGTCTTTTAATTTCATGGCTGCAGCCACCATCTGCAGTGATTTTGGAGCCCCCCAAAAGAAAGTTAAATAAGCAGGGTGACAATATACAGCCTTGACGTACTCCTTTCCTATTTGGAACCAGTCTGCTGTTCCATGTTCAGTTCTAACTGTTGCTTCCTGACCTACATACAGATTTCTCAAGAGGCAGGTCAGGTGGTCTAGTATTCCCATCTCTTTCAGAATTTTCCACAGTTTATTGTGATCCACACAGTCAAAGGCTTTGGCATAGTCAATAAAGTAGAAATAGATGCTTTTCTGGAACTCTCTTGGTTTTTCCATGATCCAGCGGATGTTGGCAATTTGATCTCTGGTTCCTCTGCCTTTTCTAAAACCAGCTTGAACATCAGGGAGTTCACGGTTCATGTATTGCTGAAGCCTGGCTTGGAGAATTTTGAGCATTACTTTACTAGCATGTGAGATGAGTGCAATTGTGCAGTGGTATGAGCATTCTTTTGCATTGCCTTTCTTTGGAATTGGAATGAAAACTACCTTTTCCAGGCCTGTGGCCACTGCTGAGTTTTCCAAATTTGCTGGCATATTGAGTGCAGCACTTTCACAGCATCATCTTTCAGGATTTGAAACAGCTCAACTGGAATTCCATCACCTCCACTAGCTTTGTTCGTAGTGATGCTTTCTAAGGCTCACTTGACTTCACATTCCAAGATGTCTGGCTCTAGATTAGTGATCACATCATCATGATGATCTGAGTTGTGAAGATCTTTTTGTCTGACACTGTTTCCACTGTTTCCCCATCTATTTCCCATAAAGTGATGGGACCAGATGCCATGATCTTCGTTTTCTGAATGTTGAGCTTTAGGCTAACTTTTTCACTTTCATTAGAAGCTTTTAGTTCCTCTTCACTTTCTGCCATAAGGGTGGTGTCATCTGCATATCTGAGATTATTGATATTTTTCCTGGCAATCTTGATTCCAGCTTATTTCTCCCAGGCCAGCATTTCTCATGTTGCACTCTGCATATAAGTTAAATAAGCAGGGTGACAATATTCAGCCTTGACGTACTCCTTTTCCTATTTGGAACCAGTCTGTTGTTCCATGGAAACCAGCTTAGGCTTTTTTTTTTTTAGCAAATTTTTTCTTTTTAACATAGAAAGATTGAGGTCAAAGGCCACCTCTGTCGCTGTTGGTCTGTGACTTTGGACATGTCCACCTAGCCAGTCCCCTGTGAGGTTGTCCAACTGTGAAATGGTGACAGAGACACATAGAGCACTGCATTCTCTCAAACATGAGAGAAAATGCAATGCCGTGTTTTTTGGTTTTTTGTTTTTAAGAACTAAAGCAGGATTCAATTACTGTAGGCTTCCCTCTGTGTCCCATCCATGGAGAATCAATGAAGAACAATGTCTGATGACATGGTTTGGGTGGTAGTTTTAAAAACGGGTCCAGGATTCAACTCTTGTTTCCTCCACGGCCAAGCCCTGTGACCTTGAGAGAATGGCTTCACTGCTCTGTGGTTCAGTCCTCTCATTCATCAAATGGGAATTCCTCACAGGGCTATTGTGAGGAGTACATCGACTAACGCATGTTAACAGTTGTGAACAGTGCCTGGCACATAGGAAATTCTTAATAAACATTATCAATCACTGTGACTTCCCTGGTGGCTCAGATGGTAAAGATTCCACACGCAATGCAGGAGATATGGGTTCAATGCCTGGGTCAGGAAGCTTCCTTGGAGAAAGGGAATGGCTACTCCAGTCTCAATACTCCAGTCTTCTTGCCTAGAGAATTCCACGGACGGAGGAGCCTGGTGAGCTACAGTCCATAGGGTCACAAAGAGTTGGACACAACTGAGCAGTTAACACGTTCACTTCACTGCTTGTGATCTCTGTCTCTAAGAAAGAATGATCAAAATTTCCCTTGAACACTTAAGGGAGTGAAACAAGGGCAGGTGGGGCTGTTTTCCTGAAGAAAGTCTATGACCTGTGTAACAAGCAGAATCAGAACAGCCTTCTTTGTGGAGAAAGAGTCTACCTTGCTCCATATTTCCAACAAAGGAAAACGCACATGGCCATAACCGGACAAAGTGTTCTAGATCTTTGTGTGCTCTTTCAGCTGGAGAGAGCCCCTCCCACCCTCAGGGTCCATGAGCCAGCATCTTCTATGAGGAAACTTGAAGATGGTCATCAGGAGAGAAAAAGCAGGTGAACACTGACCTTCAGAGTTCAAAGATCTCCTTTCAAAATGATCTCTACTTGAATTGCAAGTTGGACAGTTGAAAGGGAGTCCTTGGCCATTTGAGAATTGGAAGACTACAATTGGAGAGATGGAAGCCTGAGTTTAAGGGTGATACACTAGCTGAGTAGCTCAATATTGGCAGGGATTCACCTGCCAATCAAAATGTGTTACTGTGCACCAAGAAAGAAGGAGAGGACATCTACACCTGTCCAATCAGCTCACTTGACAGGTGTGATTCAGCTGTCTTCTTGAATTGAGTTTCCTTTCCCAATGCACAAAATCTTTGTCTTCCCAGGACTATGTTGACCATGTATTACCTGTTCATCATGCCAGCCTGGAGAAGGTATGAAAATGTTTGGTGCCAGATAGGTGCTGGAGAAAAAAAGCTGGAGGACAGGGACATTCTTTCCTCCCTGGATGCTAGGGACATCCGAACTAGTCATGATACCCAGAGGACCAGCCAAGATCTATAGGCAAGCCCAGTGAGTTCTATCATATAAGGAAGGAAAAGAATCTGTACTTCAAGGAATGAATAGTTTTCAAAATGAGCAAAGAAAATCTTTGAACAATCAGAAGATAAAGCCATGTTCTTTAGTTTTGTTTCAGATTTTCCTAGTTGACATCCAGAGCTTGGAAAAGAACCCATCATAATTATTTCAAGTAAGGGACCATGAGTGGCAGAAGTTAGTTCTCTGAAATCTGTATGTCTGCCAGGGTTTAAGAGTCTAAACTTCTAGACCATGAATATCAACATTAGAGGTTGTCAGTCACATCACTATGGCGATAGGATGTGGAAGACATCACCCCCAGTGTCTCAGAGTCTGGGCAGAGTTGAACCTGGAGGTCCCTTCTATAGGTACATATGACCTGACTAGGGTTGCCAATAATCTTCACTTGGGATCTATTATAACATCTATAACAAGGAAAGTCATAGTTACTGAGTTGGAGCAGTCACTCTAGTTTCCGAGACATATCCACATTCTAGGGCCAATCTACAACATCTACATGGCGGCCAACACACTCTCAAGCAGAGAGCAACTGGAAAAATCACAATGTTCACTTTGGTGTAAGGCTCACCCAACCATGGCCACCACTTTCCAAATGCAAACAGTCCAGGGAAATGATTTTCAAGCATATTCAACTGCAAAGCACCTGCAATGCGCTTTGGGGAACATTTTTAGACATTAATATATTAAACTTGTAATAACCAAAGAGATATATTTGTGGTAAACTAAATTATAACCTCCTCATACTAGATATTGGCTTAAACAAACAGTAAGTGTCACAGTTGTAAGACAAAATGTGGGTACTTAAAAAATTAAAATCATTCTGTCTGGTCAATTTCTTTTTTATCTTCTACTTAGAAAACACATGAGATTATTTCATTTTTGCTAGAGAGCTCCCCAGCCTAATTCCTGGCATCCCAACTCTTGCAGGGGTTTGAGACTCACTAACCTGGTATGAAACTCACCATCCAAAAACTAAGATCATGACATCCAGTCCCATCACTTCATGGCAAATAGAAGGGGAGCAAGTGGAAGCAGTGACAGATTTTCTTTTCTTGGGCTCCAAAATCACTGTGGACGGTGACTGCAGCCATGAAGTTAAAAACGCTTGCTCTTTAGAAGGAAAGCTATGACAAACCTAGACAGCATATTTAAAAACAGAAACATCATTTTTCTGACAAAGGTCTGTGTAGGCAAAGCTATGGTTTTTCCAGTAGTCATGGGTGGATGTGAGAGTTGGATCATAAAGCAGGCTGAGCACCAAAGAATTGATGCTTTTGAATTATGGTGCTGGAGAAGACTCGTGAGAGTCCCTTGGACAGCAAGGAGATCAAATCAGTCAATCCTAAAGGAAATAAACCCTGAATATTCCTTGGAAGGACTGATGCTGAAACTGAAGCTCCAGTACTTAGGCCACCTGATTCTAAGAACCAGCTTATTGGAAAAAACCTTGATGCTGGGAAAGATTGAAGGCAAAAGGAGAAGGGGGCAACAGAAGATGAGCTAGTTAGATAACATCACAGACTCAATGGGCATGAATCTGAGGAAACTCTGGGAGATAGTGGAGGACAGAAGAGGCTGATGTGTTGCAGTCCACGGGGTTGCAAAGAATAGGATGTGACTTAGTGACTAAACAACAACAATCCTAAAGTAATGTACCTAAATGTCAGGAACTAGATCATTGTTAAGTGGAAAGCAAGAAGCAAAGAAACTTCTGGTCATTCCAAGAAGACTGGCTCCAGAACTCAGAAGCCATTTTGAGACCCTGAAGGAGTCCTCCATCCCTCCCAAAGTTAAATAAACAAACAAGAAGGAAAAACTGACAAGTAAACAAAATATCAGTACTACAAATGGGGATTTATGACTCCAAACAATAGATCACAGATAGAAAATGATGGAAGGGGCCATTGAGTTGACTCCATCTAGAACTGGGAAACTGACTTCAACATAAGCCAACCCTATTGATTGGTAGGCACTTCCTAGAGCTTTAGGCTAGAAAGATTCTAAAGTAGAAAAGTGAGCAGTGACTTATCACTTCTATTCAGGCCAACCCCAATCCACTCTCAGTCCCTTGTGGAATAAATGGTAGGTTGAGTTCCACAAAGAGATCAGACAATACAGAGGTAAGGCAGCAACTTTGACTTGTTGATACCGATTTGACTTACACATCAGAATTTGATTCAAATCAGCATGCATTCTGTTACTATGTATCCTGCAAAAATGCTGGCTCTAGGCATACACAGACCCCTCCTAATAAATCACCTGTGTCCTGAGTCCATCATTATTTGTGGCTAGAAGGAGGTCTTCAATTATGTTTCTGTGTCTGATCATCATTTTAAATCTGGGCAACTAGCAATCCCACTGCTGGGCATCCACACCAAGGAAACCAGAATTGAAAGAGACACATGTACCCCAGTGTTCATTACAGCACTGTTTATAATAGCCAGGACATGGAAGCAACCTTGTCCATCAGCAGATGAATGGATAAGAAAGCTGTGGTACATATACACAATGGAGTATTACTCAGCCATTAAAAAGAATACATTTGAATCAGTTCTAATGAGGTGGATGAAACTGGAGCCTATTATACAGAGTGAAGCAAGCCAGAAAGAAAAACACCAATACAGTATACTAATGCATATATATGGGATTTAGAAAGATGGTAATAATAACACTGCATGCGAGACAGCAAAAGAGACACCAATGTATAGAACAGTCTTTTGGACTCTGTGGGAGAGGGCGAGGGTGGGATGATTTGGGAAAAGAGCATTGAAACATGTATAATATCATATATGAAACGAATCGCCAGTCCAGGTTTGATGCATGATCCTGGATGCTTGGGGCTGGTGCACTGAGACAACCCAGAGGGATAGTACGGGGAGGGAAGAGGGAGGGGGGTTCAGGATGGGGAACACATGTATACCTGTGGTGGATTCATGTTGATGTATGGCAAAGCCAATACAATATTGTAAAGAATTAATCACCAATTAAAATAAATAAATTTTTATATATTTTTTAAAATTCAACATTCAAAAACTGAAAAAAAAAATAAATCTGGGCAACTATAAGTGCATATGGTTTCCCTGGTGGCTCAGCAATAAAGAATATGGCTGCTAATGCAGAAGACATGGGTTGATCCCTGTATTGGGAAGATCCTCCCCTGAAGAAGAAAATGGCAGCCCACTACAACATTCTTGTCTGGGAAACCCATGGACAGAGGAGTGTGGCATGCTACAGTCCATGGGGCTGCAAGGAGTCAGACATGACTGCATACAAGAAGTGCCTGTAATGTTCAAAATAAACTCTGCTGCTTTGCCCATATGTGTCATTTCCAGGAATCTTGTCAGATCACACTGCTTTCTTAAGAATTGGATGTAATTCCTTTTATTGAATCCCAAGTTCACCATACTGTATGCACTATATCCACTCCAGAAAAGTCACATGAGATTCTCACTGACAAAGTGAATTAAATACCCAAGGTCCTATGGACATCAAAGTGTCAAAACACCTCTAAGCTGTATAAGTGGAACATTTTCTTGTCTTATAGAGAGATGTCTGGATCTCAATAAAGCAGGAAGATACTTGCATTCTCTATCTGACCCCAGAAAAGGCAGGGTGTGTTTAAGGCCAAAAAATCTCTACCACAGAATTCTAAAAATGACATCATCAAATCCCAGGGCAGGACCCATGGAGGCTTAGCCACTGGTTTCTCAGCTGACCACATTTTTTCCATGCCTTGTTTACCCTGGGAATGCCATTTCTTATTCAGAAAGTAGTTGATTGTTGGCAAGCCTGAACATGCAGCTCCTTAATAAAAATGAATTTATATTAAGTGCATTGACAGCAGAGGCAAATAAGTGACTTTGGAGCCCAGTCTGAGAAAATACAGAATGCCTGTGTGGAGTGAACGTGGTTCAGAGGGAAACCTGTCTTAAATCTTGAGACTCCTTTGGGTTCTCAGAAGCCTTGAGACCACACTGAAAACTGGATCTTTTTTTTTTTTTTTAATCTATAATAGTTTTCCCAAGGGAATGTGAAATACATGCTTGTGAATGTAGCCAAGGAGCCTTGCAAAGAGCACTCGCTCTGGGAATTGCCTGTGGAGTGTGTCAAAGAGGCAGGATCACAACTAAAGGCAGATGGTCTTCCCAAACATCAACACCAGAACTTCCTCAAACTCTCAAACCCCTCCCAACCCCAAGATTGACACTTAAGCGGGAAACCAAAAGGCTGGGCAAAGCTAGGTGCAGTCCCACTGTGGAATACTACACCAGCTGTTCAAAGCTTATCCTCAGTGCTTCCATGGTGGTCTAGTGGCTTCGACTCTACCCTCCCTGTGCAGGGGGCCAGGGTTCAATGCCTGGTCAGGTAACTAGATCCCGCCTGCTGCAACTAAAGATCCTGTGTGCCACAACTAAGACCCAGGGCAGCCAAATAAGGGAATAAATAAGCAAGCAAATAAATATTTTCTTAAAAACTGATCCTCAGAAAGCATTTAAAGATAGAGGAAATCCCCAAGACATACTGAAAAATTAATAAATAATAATAATAATGGTGTTTGTCAAACCTACACACTAAGAATTCCATGTAGAAGTGTCTGGGTACTGGCTGAGACGGTCTATATGATTGGTCACTTTAGTTCTTTATGTTCAAATTTTCTCTAGTTTCTAAATTAACTGTGTAAATTGTACCTATTTCCACAGGTTGCTGTCTGGTTCATGACTCACCCAATTAGGGACTTAAAATGTTAAAGATGCCCAATTGTAGATTCTAATTTTGAAATTTTCCAGTTAAAGATTCTAGACACTACATTCTAGCACTGAATTTAATAAGTCAAAGGTTCATTCTTATGCCTAATTGAACTCTCTCTTCTTACAACTTAAGTCATGCTTTACTTTATCTTATAACTAGGAGAGATACAAGACTTTTCAGTTCAGTTCAGTTCACTCACTCAGTCATGTCCGACTCTTTGCAACCCCATGAATTGCAGCACTCCAAGTCTCTCTGTCCATCACCAACTCCCAGAGTTTACTTAAACTCATGTCCATTGAGTCGGTAGTGCTCTCCAGCCATCTCATCCTTTGTCATCCCCTTCTCCTCCTGCCCTCAATCCCTCCCAGCATCAGGGTCTTTTCCAGTGAGTCAGCTCTTCTCATGAGGTGGCCAAAGTAGGCCACCAGCTTTAGCATCAGTCCTTCCAAAGAGCACCCTGGACTGATCCCCTTTAGAATGGACTGGTTGGATCTCCTTGCAGTCCAAGGGACTCTCAAGAGTCTTCTCCAACACCACAGTTCAAAAGCATCAATTCTTCGGTGCTCAGTTTTCTTCACAGTCCAACTCTCACATCCATACATGACCACTGGAAAAACCATAGCCTTGACTAGATGGACCTTAGCTGACAAAGTAACATCTCTGCTTTTGAATATGTTATCTAGGTTGGTCTTAACTTTCCTTCCAAGGAGTAAGCATCTTTTAATTTCATGGCTGCAATCACCATCTGCAGTGATTTTGGAGTCCCCAAAAATAAAGTCTGACACTGTTTCCACACTTTCCCCATCTAATTCCCATGAACTAATGGGACCACTGACTCAATGGACCTGAGTCTGTGTGAACTCCAGGAGTTGGTGATGGACAGAGAGGCCTGGCGTGCTGTGATTCATGGGGTCGCAAAGAGTCAGACACAACTGAGTGACTGAACTGAACTGAACTGATGGGACCAGATGCTATGATCTTACTTTACTGAATGTTGAGCTTTAACCCAACTTTTTCACTCTCCTCTTTCACTTTCATCAAGAGGCTTTTTAGTTCCTCTTCACTTTCTGCCATAAGGGTGGTGTCATCTGCATATCTGAGGTTACTGATATTTCTCCCAGCAATCTTGATTCCAGCTTGTGCTTCTTCTAGCCAAGCGTTTCTCATGATGTACTCTGCATAGAAGTTAAATAAGCAGGGTGACAATATACAGCCTTGACATACTCCTTTTCCTATTTGGAACCAGTCTGCTGTTCCATGTCCAGTTCTTTTTTTTTTTTTTTTTTAATTAACGGAGTAGTTACTGTTCAAGCTTTATTGTTTTAGTTGGTGTAACTTAGTTGGCTGCATTATTTATGTAATTTTTCCTTTTACATTACAAGGCAGTATAAACTATTCTGATACATACAGTACATAAGATTCTTTAGAACAGTTATGCACATGGCATGCAAGACTGGATTTGTACATTGGATGCCAGGATGTGATCAACTGCAGGGAAATAAGTTGGACTAGACACCTTAGCTAAAGGAACCAGAGGTTATATTACACAGTAAATACACATCTGGTTTGAAGGGCAACTGCAGCATCTGCAACATGGGCAGTGGTACCTCTTGAGGAAGTTGAATTATTTGACAAATCAATTTAGGACCACACAAGGTAAGTGCCATGCAGCATCAGGATACAGCTGCAAGGTTTCCTGAACCATTCCTTGCAATCCAGCAGGGTTTTATGAACCATTCTTATTTCTAACATTAGGAAATTGATTTTTTCCTAGGCTGTCTTAACATTACTGTTTTAATCACAGATCAGATATAAAGGACAATATGAGTTACAACCTCCAACTAAAATCCTGTGTAGCCTAGACAGTGAAGTGACACAACATTGTGTGAAGTCGCTCAGTCGTGTCCGACTCTTAGCTACCCCATGGACTGTAGCCTACCAGGCTCCTCCCTCCATGGGATTCTCCAGGCAAGAGTACTGGAGTGGGTTGCCATTTCCTTCTCCAGACTTTAAAACTGCAGTTCTTTCTGGATCCCCTAAAGTGTATCTCACTCTTCTTCAAACAGGCCTCCTGCTCATGAGTCAGAGTCACTTTCACGAAGTCTGAGATTCCATTCTGTCCCAAGATGCAAGGAACACTAAGGAAGACATCCTCTTTTATTCCATAGAGACCCTTAATCATGGTGGAAATCGGATGCACCCGCCTAAGATTCTTCATTACACTTTCTGCCAAATCGGCCACTGACAGTCCAGTGGCCCAGGATGTGTAGCCTTTCAGTTTGATCACCTCATAAGCACTGTCAACCATTTGTTTGTGAACCGCTTTCCACTGTTCCTTATCTGCATCAGTGCCTAATTCAGGGTGTAAATTCTTCAGGGAGACACCAGCAACATTCACTCCACTCCATACAGGCACACTAGAGTCACCATGCTCTCCAAGGATCCACCCATGGCAGCTTAATGGGTGAACTCCCAGCCTCTCCCCCATGAGATAACGGAACTGAGCTGAATCCAGATTGCAACCACTTCCAATAACACGGTTTTTGGGAAAGCTGCTTATCTTCCAAGCCACATAGGTCAAAATATCGACTGGATTGGAAACAACAAGCAACTTGCAATTTGGGCTGTATTTTACAATATCAGGAATGATGAATTTAAAGATGTTCACATTACACTGGACCAAATTCAGATGGCTCTCTCCCTCTTGCTGACATGCCCCAGCTGTGATAATAACCAGCCTGGAGTTTGCTGTCACGTTATAGTCTTCACCAGAGACAATTTTTGGTGTTCTAAGGAAAAGGCTGCCATGTTGAAGATCCATCATCTCTCCCTTCAGTTTATCTTCCATGACATCAACAAGAGCAATTTCATCTGCCAAGTCCTTCATTAAGATACTGATGGCACAGGCCATGCCAACGGCACCAACCTCAACAACTGTAATCTTATTCTGGGGCACATGTTCTTCCTTAAGAAGATTTTGAATCAGTTGATCCTTGACAGTTGCCATCTTGGACTTTGAACCTAAAGGAACCGGAAGCGACCGTGGAGCAGGCGGGTATCGGAGGCATGCAGCGTGGGATCCGGACTTGGCTGCAGCAGCTCCGGTAACCCATGTCCACTTCTAACTGTTGCCTCCTGACCTGCATACAGATTTCTCAAGAGGCAGGTCAGGTGGTCTGGTATTCCCATCTCTTTCAGAATTTTCTACAGTTTATTGTGATCCACACAGTCAAAGGCTTTGGCATAGTCAATAAAGCAGAAATATGTTTTTCTGGAACTCTCTTGCTTTTTCCATGATCCAGCAGATGTTGTCAATTTGATCTCTAGTTCCTCTGCCTTTTCTAAAACCAGCTTGAACATCTGGAAGTTCATGGTTCACGTATTGCTGAAGCCTGGCTTGGAGAATTTTGAGCATTACTTTACTGGTGTGTGAGATGAGTCCAATTGTGCAGTAGTTTGAGCATTCTTTGGTATTGCCTTTCTTTGGGATTGGAATGAAAACTGACCTTTTCCAGTCCTGTGGCCACTGCTGAGTTTTCCAAATTTGCTGGCATATTGAGTGCAGCACTTTCACAGCATCATCTTTCAGGATTTGAAATAGCTCAGCTGGAATTCCATCACCTCCACTAGCTTTGTTCGTAGTGTTGCTTTCTAAGGCCCACTTGACTTCACATTCCAGGATGTCTGGCTCTAGGTGAGTGATCACACCATTGTGATTATCTTGGTCATGAAGATCTTTTTTGTACAGTTCTTCTATGTATTCTTGCTACCTCTTCTTAATATCTTCTGCTTCTGTTAGGTCCAGACCATTTCTCTTCTTTATCGAGCCCATCTTTGAATGAAATGTTCCCTTGATATCTCTAATTATCTTGTAGAGATCTCTAGTCTTTCCCATTCTATTGTTTTCCTCTATTTCTTTGCATTGATCACTGAGGAAGGCTTTCTTATCTCTCTTTGCTATTCTTTGGAACTCTGCATTCAGATGCTTATATCTTTCTTTTTCTTTGCTTTTCACTTCTCTTCTTTTCACAGCTATTTGTAAGGCCTCCCCAGACAGCCATTTTGCTTTTTTGCATTTCTTTTCTATGGGGGTGGTCTTGATCCCTGTCTCCTGTATAATGTCAGAAACTTCCATCCATAGTTCATCAGGCACTCTATCAGATCTAGTCCCTTAAATCCATTTCTCACTTCCACTGTATAATCATAAGGGATTTCATTTAGGTCATACCTGAATGGTCTAGTGGTTTTCCCTAGTTTCTTCAATTTAAGTCTAAATTTGGCAATAAGGAGTTCATGATCTGAGCCACAGTCAGCTCCTGGTCTTGTTTTTGCTGACTATATAGAGCATCTCCATCTTTAGCTGCAAAGAATATAATCAGTCTGAATTCCTGTCAGTCTTCTGTCATTAAACTATGGGACTTCTTTTCTTTTGTGAAAGGACTCTATTTTTCAAAATCAAATCATTTCAATTTTTCCTCCTAAATTGCCTTAATTTGCTCTTTGTTTTCATGCTCTTTTATAGAGAGAGGATTGAGGCCAGAAAGGGAGGGAGTTTTTAAGAGGTAATTTGTTTACAAACACAGGAACATGCACACCTGCACACAGCCACATACTTTGTATCTGTGCAAAGAAAAACCACTGGAAAATGTTTTCAGCAGGAAGTGCTCAGCTTTTAGGATGCTTCTTAGTCTACTCACTATCTACTAATTTTCATTACAATACTCCCCTCCTACTGTGAATTCTCATTATGTAAAGTTCAACTATATGTGATTTTAATTCTGTGTACTTTTTACCCATTAGAGAGAATTTCAGTTTAGGTTTATAAAAGTCACAAGCCCTTCTGAGTTATAAATAAAACTGCACTACAATATACATAGTAAAATGACATCTAATAACTTGCAAAGATGTCACAGTATATTACTGAGTTGAGTAAATAAAAGATTACCAAACAGTATATAAAACATAATCTAGAAAATTTTGATCCATAGGGACTGGTAGCAGTCCTGTACCATGTCCAGTGGGCAGAATATCATAAGGTTGGTTGGTTGGGTACTGGTTTCAATTGAAGGCCAAGTTGTTCAATATTTTGAACATCATCTCTAAGAGTAGCAAACTAGATTATTACTAACCCCTCTAAATCTCCTTTTTCTTACATATAACAGTAGCATGGAAAGGGTTATTACTTTTCCTACTCTGGAAACTGTTATCCAGCTTAGAACTAATGTGTGTAAAATGACCTGCATCTGGTAGTCATGTATGGATATGAGAATTGACCATAAAGAAGCTTGAGTGCCTTTATGCTGAAAAACTGATGCTTTCAAACTGTGGTGCTGGAGAAGACTCTTAAGAGTCCCTTGGACTACAAGATCAAACCAGTCAATTCTAAAGGAAATCAGTCCTGAATATTCACTGGAAGGACTAATGATGAAGCTGAAGCTCTAATACTTTGGTCTGATGCAAAGAGCTGACTCATTGGAAAAGATCCTGAGGCTTGGAAAGATTGAGGACAGGAGGAGAAGGGGACGACAGAGGATGAGATGGTTGGAGGGCATCCTCGACTTAACGGACATGAGTTTGAGCAAATTCCAAGAGATAGTGAAGGACAGGGAAGCCTGGCGTGCTGCAGTCCATGGGGTTGCAAAGAGTAGGATTCAACTTAGTTACCAAACAACAAGAAATGGTAGACATACAATAAACGACTATCAGAATATTAAAAAGCACATATCCTACAAGAATTCAGACTACAAAACATTATAGTTCTTTTCCATCATGTCATGCCAAGCCATGACCTATAAATAGTCTTAGATGAAAGTTCTAAGCTTCTTTACTTTGCCATTTTATTCACATCTGCCAAACATTCTCATTAATCACAGGACATAAAGTAGTCTGCCCTTCTCTTCCACAGTACTGGCTCAAACCAACACTTGGTTAAAAAAACAACAACATGTTAATAATAAAGTTTCTGTAAAACTGAATGTACATAGAAAAAGGATTCAGTTCAGTTCAGTTCAGTCACTCAGTCGTGTCCGACTCTTTGCGACCCCATGAATTGCAGCACGCCAGGCCTCCCTGTCCATCACCAGCTCCCGGAGTTCACTCAGACTCACGTCCATCATGTCAGTGATGCCATCCAGCCATCTCATCGTCTGTCGTCTCCTTCTCCTTCTGCCCCCAATCCCTCCCAGCATCAGAGTCTTTTCCAATGAGTCAACTCTTCACGTGAGGTGGCCAAAGTACTGGAGTTTCAGCTTTAGCATCATTCCTTCCAAAGAAATCCCAAGGCTGATCTTCTTCAGAATGGACTGGAAGTACATAAAACAAATAAATACCATTAAGTGTCTCTGAATGGTTGTAATGTAAGCCATTTTTATCTCCAGCATTTGTAGTCTATATTGATTTCCATAGAATGTATATTGCAGCATCTACAACAATAAGTAAAACATTGTTTAAATAAAAGAGAAAATATTTTGAAATTTTCAGTGTAAGACCAACCTCATAAAATAATGTCTCATACCCTCCATAACATCTTTAAATGGTTTTAGAAAATTATAAACACCTTATTAAATTTGCAAAGAATGGAGTCTTGAAAAGTTTCTAGGCAACAAAGGTGAGTAAGGGAAAATTAGCTGTCTTCTATTACTTGTTAATAGGGTAAACTGTCACTGATTGTCTCACTTAGGGCTCTCGCCTTTACTGCTTTGTTTTCAAGGAAAGAAAATTATTTGTGTCTTGTTAGTAGTTCACTCACGACTACAGGCCTCAAGCATTATTTCCTTGAAAAGGCCTTATGTATTTAAACATGAATTACACTACCACAAATTCTCCTTATACAAGATTTTGTTGTGAATATGGCATTTATGACCAAGAAGCCTAAACTATAAAAATTCTATTTCTCTGTATTTATCTTTCTTGATCCTCAACAAACTCTGTGAGGGTTTTGGGTGTAAAATAAAATTAGATCCCTGTCTCTTACCATGTATCAACATGATTTATTAAAAAAAAATTAAGATTTAACTGTAATAAATTATAAAATTTACTTTTTAAAAAGCAGAAGTAATTACTTCTGTTATCGTAAAAGGAGGTTGTCAAAGGCTATAGTCAAAAACAAAAGGGTGGTAGACTTGAAGGCATAAAAATCAAAACAATGTATGTAGAAATTGTCACGACAGACAAAGCTGAATGACCAGGGATGGATTAGGGAGAATCTTTGTTTGTACTGGGCTGGCCAGAAAGCTCATTCTGTAAGAGTAGATGAAAATACATGAATGAAATGTTTGGCCAACTCAACATCAGCCAAGATGGATCAGCGCAGTGTATAGAGTACTCTTCCAAACTAGTAATGTGAATGAAAAATATTCCCTGCCACATCAGTAAAGAAGGCTAGAGCAGCTATCACACTATCACGTTGCAGCTCTGACTGTGCACCCTGAGGAGACTTGGGTTGTGAAAACACAGGATAATGGCCTTGGAGAGCTGAGATGCATATCCAAGGAATGATTCCAGTGAGCCCAGACTCCGGCATCTTCCCATACCTAGAAAACCACTCATTTCATTAACTTGAGATGTCTGGTCTTCCTTAAACAGTAGCCTTTTCATGTTCCGACTACCTAGTCTTTATTGCAAAAACTCCTATGTATCCTGGTTCCCCTCTTGCTGCTTTGTAGCCGTCCCTCAGAGATATCTGAGAGGCTTTGTCCTGGGCTTAAGCCGTCTGCTTTGTCTGCTGAAAAGAACATAATCGTCACCTCTTAGGTTGGGCATTTCTTTCAGAGGACAGCACAGAAAAAAGTTGGAAGGGGAGGACCTAAAGAAAGGGCATTATAGCAGATAGTTAAGTGTTAAATGTGGAGAAGGCAATGGCACCCCACTCCAGTACTCTTGCCTGGAAAATCCCATGGATGGAGGAGCCTGGTAGGCTGCAGTCCATGGGGTCACTAAGAGTCGGACATGACTGAGTGACTTCCTTTCACTTTTCACTTTCATGCATTGAAGAAGGAAATGGCAACCCACTCCAGTGTTCTTGCCTGGAGAATCCCAGGGATGGGTTGCCGTCTCTGGGGTCGCACAGAGTTGGACATGACTGAAGCGAATTAGCAGCAGCAGCAGCAGCAAGTGTTAAATGTGTTGGTTACTCAGTCAGGTCTAATTCTTTGAGACCCCATAGACTGTAGCCCACCAGCATCTTCTGTGCATGGAATTCTCCAGGCCAGAGTACTGGAGTGGGTAGCCATTCCCTTTTCCAGGGGATCTCCTCCAGGGTCGAACCCACGTCTCCTGCATTGCAGATAGATTCTTTACCATCTGAGCCCCCAGGGAAGCCCTTCAGCAGATGGGAGGTGACCCAAATTCAGAGCCACCTCCACAAGTGGCCACAGCACATGGATCTCCAGGCTTGTATACGATCCAGTCAACTAGAGCAACTCCAGAAAAGGGGATTGGAACTATTTCTCTTCTGAGAGGAAAAATCTATTAGCTTTAGTCAAAAGGGAAAGAAATGTGACATTTCCTCGCACCTAAACATCTTTCAACAGTACATCTTTTTCTTTGCCTACATTTTCTGAAAAACAAAAGATTGCACTTTAAAGAAAAAGTGTCATTATATTCTCTTTCTAAGGGAATGCTGCTAAAGCAGATTACACATTTGAAAAATAAACAAAATGGGGCAAAAACACAGAAAGATAATGACGAGATTAAATGAGATGTGAAGTACCTGGGATGCTCTCTGTCGGCTCCTTGAAATACACTTGTCTTCCACTCCTGCCCCAGACTCACTCCTTCATCTCATTCAAGTTTCAGCTCCCAAACCACCTCTTCAGAGAGGTCTTCCTTGATCACACTTATCTAAACAGCTTACATCTTTTTCCATCACTTTTCTGAGGTCCATCCTGCTTTATCTCAGACTGAAATAATATGAAATATTTATTCGCTGAAATATTTATTTTTCTGTCTGTTTGGCTGGTTTCCCCACCTCCACAAAGTCAGGGAATTTGTTTGATCACTATTTTATCTTCAGGCCCTAGAGAGATGCTTGATAGATAGTACATGATCAAGAAGACATTTGCTGATTGAATACAAAATAATTGTGAAGTGATGCCCATGATCGTCAGAGGTGGTAATGATCCATCTTTCTACAGGGGCTCAGATGATCAGCACTGAGTTTTGCAGAGAGCAGAGGTCAAGCAGTGGAGTCAGGGAATCAGACATAAATATTTCCCCCAACGTTTATACTCTGAAAAATCCCAACCTATAGGAAACCCGGAAGAGTAGTACAATGAACACTCAAATTCCTTTCACCTAAATTCACCATCTACCATCTACCATGTGAGTTCTGGCAGCTTCCTTTGCCTCTCCAAACCTTGATTTCCAAATTTACAAATGGAGGGTAACACTAATCTCTCTCTTAGGAAATGCTTAAATAAAAGAATGTGCAAAAGCTTTTGGGCTTCCTGGGTGACGCTAGTGGCAAAGAGCCTGCCTGCCAATGCAGGAGACCTGGGTTTGACCCCTGAGTGGGAAGATCCCCTGGAGGAGGACATGGTAACCCACTCTAGTGTTCTTGCATGGACAGAGGAGCCCAGCAGGCTACAGTCCACAGGGTCGCAAAGAGTCAGACAGGACTGAAGGGACTTAGCAAATAAAACTTTCAGCACAGAGTCTGATTCTAGCTCAGTCTTTTACCAGCTGTGTGACCATGGACATGCTGCTTGGGCTCCCTGCACCTCCTTTACTGTAGCATGAAATCACAGTCACTAACTCAGAGGGATGTTGTTAAGACTAACAGTTTACACATGCAAAATGTAATAAGCATCCAAAAAGTGTTTCTAATTCTCGTTGTTATTCATAAATGACAGGTGAGGTAATAGAATGATATCACAACAGCCTTTGAAGTCTAAAGCTGCCTGTTTCTTCTCCACATCATAGGACACTCTCATAGGAACATGTGTCTTCCTTTCATAGTAGCTCTGGTCTCTCTTCTCTGTGAGGCTAACTCCTGGACTTATGCTCTGATCATAACACAATCCATCCTCACTCTTCAAACTCATAACTAATAGCCAGTCCACCTTTCAGTAGTGGAATCCAGATGGCTATACTTGATAACACTGAGTATTAATAGGGCTTTCCCAGTGGCTCACTGGTAAGTGCAGGAGACTCAGGAGAGGTAGATTGGATCCTTGGCTCAGGAAGACCTCCAGGAAGATCACTCCAGTATTCTTGCTCCCATGAACAGAGGAACCTGGCAGGCTACAGTCCATGAGGTCACAAAGAGTTGGACACAACTGAGCACACATGTGCAAGCATAAACAGGTACGAAATTGAATCCACATTAGTCCCTTCTTGCCTTCTTTTATTTAGTTCACTTAATTAACATGAAGCAGCTGGGTAAACATTCACCCAAAGTACAATCAACTGAAGTACCTATCATCCAGTTTAAATAGCATCATGCCCCTCATAGTGGGCTTGCAAGGCCAATAAGATTTAATATCTTCATCAAGGGGCTGGTTGAAGAATTAAGATCATGCCCATCAGTCTGCCCAGGGATCGAGCAGCACTTACTTGTTCAGAGTCTTCCCTCACCGCCGCTCCGCCCCCAGAGCCCGTGATCATCAAGAGGGTGCTGGGGCCCCCAGGAGAAGCCCTGGTCCTTGTCTCTTCCCACAACATACTCCTTCCCCATCACTGTCTGACTGCGCCTTGGGTCTGACTGCATTCCTTCGTGGATGTGATTCTGCCCTTAGGCTCCAGCTCCACCTGCATGGGTCACCCCAGGCACCACTTCACTCCTCTGTCGCCCACAGCGGTCCACAGAGCCAGCGACCTCTCGGTCCTGCCTTGCCTCTCAGGAGGAAAAATAACCAACATCAGAATCAAACCAGATCTGTCTGGATGAACTCCAAACCAGATGTCAGACTCAATCCAATATCCAGCCCAACTGTTTGTTAGCACTGAATGGAGCTAATAATTTGATTTAATTGATCTATTTTGACCCAATCTATATTATTTTAAAGACATCTATAATGCCAGTGGGCTTCCTCGGTGGCTCAGGGATAAAGAATCTGCTTGCAGTGCAGGAGATACAGGAGGCACGGGTTCAATCCCTGGCTGCGGAAGATGCTCTGGAGAAGGAAATGGCAACCCACTCCAGTATTCTTGACTGGGAAATCCCAAGGATACAGGAGCCTGATGGGCTGCAGTTGCAGAAAGTTGGACACAACAGAAGTGACTTAGCACACATGAGCACATAATGCCAGTACTGTCTTTAAAGAGATGGTATAGATATAGGTACGCCCTTGATTTAGCTAGACCTTTCAGATTCATTCCCTCCCATAAATCTGTAGGTATGCCATTGTAGGATTTCAAGAGTGCATGTCATTAGTAGCTCATTAGAAACAACTCTCCTTAAAGAAATCCTCAGTAAAATAACTTCCACTCTTTATTTCACATACGACCATCCCTCTGGCTATTTAAACAAAGCTGAATTCATTTCTAAAAGCAAACTTAAAAAGATCATAAGTCCAAGCCCTTTAGTTTTACTAGTGTCTTTAACATACTGTCCTAGATGCTAGGCACAGACACCTGTTTAACTGTTCCTCTCTGGCTCTCCTAATACACGAGTCTGTGTCTCTCATATTCAGAAAAATAATAAGAACTTTTTTGGTTCCTTCTACCTTACAGGCTAGAAACAATATTTCAGAAGCTGTGCCTAGTAAACAATGGGTAATGCTATAAACAACATAAAGGGACGACAGAGAATGAGATGATTGGATGGCATCATTGACTCAATGGACATGAGCTCTGAGCAAGCTCTGGGAGATGGTGAAGGACAGGGAAGGCTGGCATGCTGCAGTCCATGGGGTCAAAAAGAGTTGGACACATCTCAGCAACTGAACAACAACAGCAAATAAACAACATTATTCTGAGGAGAAAACTAGAGAAGAATAACAAAAAGTAACATAAAATGCTGGGTGGCCATCAGAATAACTAAATCAAGAAAAGAAATACCATGAGCATAAAACAGGCAATTGGAATATCTAATTGAAATAATCCTAAAATCATCTGCTTTTCATGTGCTTAAACATTTGCTAGATACTAAAAGAAGATAAGTAAGACAGTTTTTGCACACAGGTCAGGACAAGAGAGAGAGATGTGAGTGGATAAAGATGCAGTACATGTATACAACAGAGTATTACTCAGCCATTAAAAGGAAGGAAGGTGGATCATTTGTAGAGACGTCAGTGCAGCTGGAGTCTTGTTGTACAGAGTGAAGTAACTCAGAAAGATAAAAACAAATATCGTGTATTAATGTATATATACAGAATCTAGAAAAATGGTACAGATGAACCTATTTGCAAGTCAGGAATAGAGATGCACACACAAAGAACAGACATTTGGACAAGGCAGGGGAAGGGTGGTGGGATGAGTTGGGAGATTAGGATTCACATATATATGCTACCATATAAACTAGCTAGTGAGAAGCTGTTTGTGGCAGAGGGAGCTCAGCTCAGTGCTCTGTGATGACTTAGAGGTATGGGATGGGAGGGAGAAGGGAAGTTCAAGAGGGAGAGGATATATGTATACATATAGCTGATTCACTTTGTTATACAACAGAAACTAACAACATTGTAAAGCAACTGTACCCCCAATAAATGGATTTTTATAATGTATAAAAGTATGATACCATAGGATTAATCATTGCTTTATTTATCCCTGCTGCTGCTGCTGCTGCTGCTAAGTCGCTTCAGTTGTGTCCAACTCTGTGTGACCCCATAGACAGCAGCCCACCAGGCTCCCCCTTCCCTGGGATTTTCCAGGAAAGAACACTGGAGTGGGTTGCCACTTCCTTCTCCAATGCACGAAAGTGAAAAGTGAAAGTGAAGTCGCTCAGTCGTGTCCGACTCTTAGTGACCCCATGGACTGCAGCCTACCAGGCTCCTCTACCCAGAGGATTTTCCAGGCAAGAGTACTGGAGTGGGGTGCTATTGCCTTCTCCATTATTTATCGCTAGGGAATCTAGGGACCCAGAAAACTACTGTGCAGAGCATTCAAGGTTGAGTAAGAGTTTACAACATGAATATGATCAGGAAAGATAATCTGAAGAGCAAGAAGCATATTGTGCCTGGATTATATACTGAGGACTGGGGGAAATGGAATCAGAGTGAAAAGGGAAAGCAAAGTCAGGAACAACAGATCACACTAAGAATATGAATCTGATTCATAATCCCAGTTCAGTACAGTTCAATCACTCAGTCGTGTCCGCCTTTGCGACCCCATGAATTGCAGCACGCCAGGCCTCCTTGTCCATCACCAACTCCCAGAGTTCACTCAGACTCAAGTCTATCGACTCCGTGATGCCATCCAGCCATCTCATCCTCTGTTGTCCCCTTCTCCTCCTGCCCCCAATCCCTCCCAGCATCAGGGTCTTTTCCAGTGAGTCAACTCTTCACATCAGGTGGCCAAAGTACTGGAGTTTCAGCTTTAGCATCATTCCTTCCAAAGAAATCCCAGGGCTGATCTCCTTCAGATTGGACTGGTTGGATTTCCTTGCAGTCCAAGAAACTCTCAAGAGTCTTCTCCAACACCACAGTTCAAACGCATCATTTCTTCGGTGCTCAGCCTTCTTCACAGTCCAACTCTCACATGCATACATGACCACAGGAAAAACCAGAGCCTTGACTAGACAGACTTTAGTTGGCAAAGTATTGTCTCTGCTTTTGAATATATTATCTAGGTTGGTCATAACTTTTCTTCCAAGGAGGAAGTGTCTTTTAATTTCACGGCTGCAGTCACCCTCTGCAGTGATTTTGGAGTACCCAAAATAAAGTTTGACACTGTTTCCACTGTTTCCCCATCTATTTCCCATGAAGTATTGGGACCAGATGCCATGATCTTCATTTTCTGAATGTTGAGCTTTAAGCCAATTTTTTCACTCTCCTCTTTCACTTTCACCAAGAGGCTTTTTAGTTCCTCTTCATTTTTTGCCATAAGGGTGGTATCATCTGCATATCTGAGGTGATTGATATTTCTCCCAGAAATCTTGATTCCATCTTGTGTTTCTTCCAGTCTAACGTTTATCATGGTGTACTCTGCATATAAGTTAAATAAGCAGGGTGACAATATACAGCCTTGATGTATTCCTTTTCCTATTTGGAACCAGTCTGTTGTTCCATGTCCAGTTCTAACTGTTGCTTCCTGACCTGCATACAGATTTCTCAAGAGGCAGGTCAGGTGGTCTGGTATTCTCATCTCTTTCAGAATTTTCCACAGTGTATTGTGATCCACACAGTCAAAGGCTTTGGCATAGTCAATAAAGCAGAAGAGATATTTTTCTGGAACTCTCTTGCTTTTTCCATGATACAGCAGATGTTGGCAATTTGATCTCTGGTTCCTCTGCCTTTTCCAAAACCAGCTTTAACATCTGGATGTTCATAGTTCACGTATTCCTGAAGCCTGGCTTGGAGAATTTTGAGCATTACTTTACTAGCGTGTGAGATGAATGCAATTGTGCGGTAGTTTGAGCATTCTTTGGCATTCCCTTTCTTTGGGATTGGAATGAAAACTGACTTTTTCCAGTCTTGTGGCCACTGCTGAGTTTTCCAAATTAGCTGGCATATTGAGTGCAGCACTTTCCCAGCATCATCTTTCAGGATTTGAAACAGCTCAACTGGAATTCCATCACCTCCACTAGCTTTGTTTGTAGTGATGCTTTCTAAGCCCCACTTGACTTCACATTCCAAGATGTCTTGCTCTAGATGAGTGATCACACCATCATGATTATCTGGGTTGTGAAGATCTTTTTTGTACAGTTCTTCTGTGTATTCTTGCCACCTCTTCTTAATATCTTCTGCTTCTGTTAGGTCCAGACCATTTTTGTCCTTTATCGAGACCATCTTTGCATGAAATGTTCCCTTGGTATCTCTAATTTTCTTGAAGAGATCTCTAGTCTTTCCCATCTGTTCTTTTCCTCTATTTCTTTGCATTGATAGCTGAAGAAGGCTTTCTTATGTCTTCTTGCTATTCTCTGGAACTCTGCATTCAGATGCTTATATCTTTCCTTTTCTCCTTCGCTTTTTGCCTCTCTTCTTTTCACAGCTATTTGTAAGGCCTCCCCAGACACCTATTTTGCTTTTTTGCATTTCTTTTCCATGGGGATGGTCTTGATCCCTGTCTCCTGTGCAATGTCATGAACCTCATTCCATAGTTCATCAGGCACTCTATCTATCAGATCTAGTCCCTTAAATCTATTTCTCACTTCCACTGTATAATCATGAGGGATTTGATTTAGGTCATGCTTGAATGGTCTAGCAGTTTTCCCTACTTTCTTCAATTTAAGTCTGAATTTGGTAATAAGGGGTTCATGATCTGAGCCACAGTCAGCTCCTGGTCTTGTTTTTGTTGACTGTATAGAGCTTCTCCCTCTTTGGCTGCAAAGAATAGAATCAGTCTGATTTCGGTGTTGACCATCTGGTGATGTCCATGTGTAGAGTCTTCTCTTGTGTTGTTGGAAGAGGGTGTTTGCTATGACCAGTGCATTTTCTTGGCAAAACTTTATTAGTCTTTGCCCTGCTTCACTGCACGTTCCAAGGCCAAATTTGCCTGTTACTCCAGGTGTTTCTTGACTTCCTACTTTTACATTCCAGTCCCCTATAATGAAAAGGACATCTTTTTTGGGTGTTAGTTCTAAAAGGTCTTGTAGGTCTTCATAAAACTGTTCAACTTCAGCTTCTTCAGTGTTACTGGTTGGGGCATAGGCTTGGATAACTGTGATATTGAATGGTTTGCCTTGGAGATGAACAGAGATCATTCTGTCATTTTTGAGATTGCATCCAAGTACTGCATTTTGGACTCTTTTGTTGACCATGATGGCTACTCCATTTCTCCTGAAGGATTCCTACACACAATAGTAGATATAATGGTCATCTGAGTTAAATTCACCCATTGCAGTCCATTTTAGTTCACTGATTCCTAGAATGTCAACACTCACCCTTTCCATCTCTTGTTTGACTACTTCCAATTTGCCTTGATTCATGGACCTGACATTCCAGGTTCCTATGCAATATTACTCTTTACAACATCGGATCTTGCTTCTATCACCAGTCACATTCACAACTGGGTATTGTTTTTGCTTTGGCTCCATCCCTTCATTCTTTCTGGAGTTATTTCTCCATTGATCTCCAGTAGCATACTGCACACCTAATGACCTGGGGATTTCCTCTTTTGGTATCCTATCATTTTGCCTTTTCATACTGTTCATGGGGTTCTCAAGGCAAGAATACTGAAGTGGTTTGCCATTCCCTTCTCCAGTGGGCCACATTCTGTCAGACCTCTCCACCATGACCCACCTGTCTTGGGTTGCCCCGTGGGCATGGCTTGGTTTCACTGAGTTAGAGAAGGCTGTGGTCCTAGTGTGATTAGATTGACTAGTTTTCTGAGTATGGTTTCAGTGTGTCTGCCCTCTGATGCCCTATTAAAACACCTACCATCTTACTTGGGTTTCTCTTACCTTGGGCATGGGGTATCTCTTCACAGCTGCTCCAGCAAAACACAGCCACTGCTCCTTACCTTGGACGAGGGGTATCTCCTTACCGCCGCCCTTCCTGACCTTCAATGTGGGATAGCTCCTCCAGGCCCTCATGCGCCCGCGCACCCACCACTCCTCGGGTTGCTCCTCCCGGCCGCTGCCCCGATCTCGGACACGGGGTGTCTCCTCCTGGCTGCCCCTGACCTCGGACGTGGGGTAGCTCTTCCCGGCCGCCGCTCCTGACCTCGGATGCGGGCTGCTTGGAGCGGTGCACTAAGCGTGGCCAAGGAGAGTTACCCCACATCCGAGGTCAGGCGCAGTGGCTGAGAGTGTCAGGCTACAATGGCACAGGAATGGCCTAGAGGAGCTACCCAAGTCCAAGGTCATAATCCCAGTCATACCATATATCCCATATATCCAGTCATACCAAACTATTGACCATCTCCTTAAGATATCTGATAAAGAATCCACCTGCAATACAGGAGACAGGGGTTTGATCCGTCGTTTGGGAAGATCCCCTGGAGAAGGGAATGGCAACCCACCTCAGTATTTTTGCCTGGAGAATACCATGGACAGAAAAGCCTGGGGGGGGCTACCATCCAAACGGTTGCAAAGGGTCGGGCATGACTGAGCGACTAATGCTTTTTATTCATCTTGACAGCAGTTTAATCTTCTTCTAAGACTTAATCCTAGCCTCTCCTCCTGTGAGGGGTTCACTGAAGACTGCCCCATAGCCCTCACCCTCCATAATGGTATGAAAGTATAAAAGAGATTAAAATACATAGTTCAGGAACAATTAATAAAATTATTACAAGCTAAAAGATAGCCAGATTTAAAATATAATTTTATTCCAGTATACACTAGGAATCAATCTAAAAGCTCCCAGAATTTATTAGATTTTGATAAGTGGTAATAAGAAATGTAAAAATGCAAAAAAAATTTCCTATATGCCAACAATAATAATTTTAAAGGTAAGATTACATTTATGATAGTAAGCAAAAATATCAACTACCTACAAAAATGACCTAAAAGTTGTGTGAGAACTCTATATATAGGAAATAGTAAAATTAGAAACAGAAAAGAGATTTGAGTAAATAATGTTTCTGGATGGGAGGACATAATTTTTCCAATAAGTTAACATTTCATAAAGAACAAGGTTAATCATCTAAATCAAAATTTCATGCAGATATTTTGAATATTTACCAAAGTTATTTTAAGATGTTCTAGAAACAGAAAAGTAATAGTTATTTTTGGGGGAAATGAAGGATTCACTTGCCCTCGCAAATATCTTATAAAGCTGTGGTCATTTAATAACCATGATACCAGTCAAACAACCAAGAAACAGTCCAGTGAAACTAAATTGATAGCCCCTGAATAAGTGAAAAGTTACTAATAAAAGGGGGTACAATAAGGCAATGCAAAAGAGTTTCAAAAGTCAATAGAAGATGTCACAAAAATAGTAAACTATTTAAAAAACAAAATCCTAGTATGCACATTAAAATGTATTCTAGGTATATTAAAGAGTTAAATGTAAAAACTTTTAGAAGAAAACATAGATAAATAACTCTCTAAATGATAAAGTGAAAGTGAAAGCGAAAGTGAAGTCGCTCAATCGTGTCTGGCTCTTTGCAACCCCACGGACTGTAGCCTAACAGGCTTCTTTGTCCATGGGATTCTCTAGGCAAGAATACTGGAGTGGGTTACCATTTCCTTCTCCACTAAATGGTAAAAATACCTTCTAAACAAAAAAGCAATAGAAAAAAAGAGAAACAATATACTAAATACCATATAAAAATGTAAGCTTCCATATACCAAAAATAATAAGACACAATGAAAAAAATGAAGAAATATTGTAGAGAAATATGTATAAAAATTGAATAATACAAAGGCTAATGAAAATATATAGACCATTCTTAAAAAACAATGAGAAAAATATTAAAGATAAAATAGACAGTAAAAGAAGACAAATGAGATAAAAATAAAAAATCACAAAAGAAATGTAAGATTAATAATGAGATTTTTTTTTAAACCTTGAAAGTGAAAGTCACTCAGTAATGTCCAACTCTTTGTGACCCCATAAACTATACAGTCCATGGAATTCTCCAGGCCAGAATACTGGAGTGGGTAGCCTTTCCCTTCTCCAGGGGATCTTCCCAACCCAGGGGTTGAACCCAGGTCTCCCACATTGCAGGCAGATTCTTTACCAACTGAGCTATGAGGGAAGGCCTTAAAAAGCTTAAATCTCACTAAGAAAATAATAATTTTTAAAAGATGCTATTTTAGCTTATGAAAACAGCAAACATTTTTTAATATGATGATATTTAATGTTGACAGCACTAGTTAAGATAGATATGTTAATACAAATCTGCTGGTAATGTGAAAGGGTATATAATCTTTGTAGAAATCAAATTACAGTACACATAAGGACATTAAAAATAAACCAAAATTCTAGCTTTACAGTAACACAGAAAAGGTATTTTGTCTTTTAGCCTCTAAAAATAACCATAAAACTACATGAAGCAAATGCAACAGGAACAAGACCTCCATTTTCCATGAAACTAGGGAACATCTTTAAATGTGAGCATAATACATAAAATCAAAATGCAGATGGAAAAATAATGAGTGATTAGCAGAATTTAAGGAAGTCAAAATTAAGTAGATGGAGAATTTCTATGGAAAGTTTCCTTGGATTTCTTGCTCTTTTCTGTTCTATTATTTGTTGTGTGACTATTATAATCACAAGATAATTGCTCAAGCACCAGCCACTACATCTGTGTTCCAAGCAAGAAGGAAGAAGGAAAGGGAGAAAGTCACAATTCACTTATATGTTATCACCCTTTAAAGAGCGTTTCCCCTTAAACGGGGCTCTCCTTGTAGCTCAGTTGGTAAAGAACGTGCCTGCAGTGCAGGAGACCTGGATTTGATCCCTGGGTTGGGAAGCGCTCCTGGAGAAGGAAATGGCAACTCACTCCAGTATCCTTGCCTGGAAAATGTCATGGACAGAGGAACCTGGTGGGCTGCAGTCCACTGGGTCACAAAGAGTTGGGCACGACTGAGCAACCAACACTACTTCTTACTTCAGTTCAGTTCAGTCACTCAGTCGTGTCCAACTCTTTGCAACCCCATGAATTGCAGCACACCAGGCCTCCCTGTTCATCACCAACTCCCAGAGTTCACTCAGACTCACGTCCATCGAGTCAGTGATGCCATCCAGCCATCTCATCCTCTGTCGTCCCCTTCTCCTCCTGCCCCCAATCCTCCAAGCATCAGAGTCTTTTCCAATGAGTCAACTCTTCGCATGAGGTGGCCAAAGTACTGGAGTTTCAGCTTTAGCATCATTCCTTTCAAAGAAGTCCCAGGGCTGATCTCCTTCAGAAGGGACTGGTTGGATCTCCTTGCAGTCCAAGGGACTCTCAAGAGTCTTCTCCAACACCACAGTTCAAAAGCATCAATTCTTCGGCGCTCAGCCTTCTTCACAGTCCGACTCTCACATCCATACATGACCACAGGAAAAACCATAGCCTTGACTAGATGGACCTTAGTCGGCAAAGTATTGTCTCTGCTTTTGAATATGCTATCTAGGTTGGTCATAACTTTTCTTCCAAGGAGTAAGTGTCTTTTAATTTCATGGCTGCAGTCACCATCTGCAGTGACTTTGGAGCCCAGAAAAATAAAGTCTGACACTGTTTCCACTGTTTCCCCATCTATTTCCCATGAAGTGATGGGACTTCCCCTTAAATGACTGCCACATGCAAATCATCAACTACCCTATAAGGGAAGCAGGAAAGGCTGGTTCTTTACCTAGAAACCCCAGCCCCTATTATATAGTGCCTAATGCTAAGCAAGAAAAAGAGAGTAAATTCAGGCTAGAAAACTCACCTCAGAAGTAAAATTGAATAATGGATAAAAATGGAGAATCAAAAGACAGCAACGCATGCACATTAGTAAGAAATATGGAAGCAAAAAGCAGCAGAAGTAATCATAAAATTTGAAAGGTTTTGTCTTTGCAGGGAGAAACAAGAGAAAAAGGGAACCAGAGGGCTGATATTTTCTTTTTGTTATAACTCTTTTAGCGTTATTTGCCTTTTTATACTACAGACTTGCACTCATTTAGTAAAATAAAATATAATTTAAAAATTCAGCTTCAAAAAGATCGTGGCAAATGCAAAGCTACTCACTCTCATCAGTAACCAAATTAAAAAGCAAGTTCAAAGAACAATGAAATATCACTTTCACTCATCAGTTTATAAAATATTAAAATAGGAATAATAGCAAGTATTGGCTCAGGTGTACAGAAACAGGTCCTCAAATACTGTTGATGGAAGTATAAATTGGTACAACATTTTTAGAGATGAGTTTGGCAGCTTCTATTAAAATTTAAAATATGCATATCCTTCAACCCAGAAATTTCACTTCTAGGTACCTACCATAGAAAAATGCTTGTCATCAATGCAAAATGGCAGAGACAAGGATTTGTATTGCATAATTATAGTAGGAAAGAGTTTAAAAGATCATCTGTGTCATCAATAAGAAAATGACATGATAAGCTAGGGTCTATTTATATCATGGAACTCGATGTATTATTTTTTTTAAAAGGAAGTAAGCCTTACCTGTATTGTCATGGAAAGGACTCCTACCTATATCATTAAAGTAAAAAAAGCAAGTTGTGCAATAGGTACAGTTCAACAGATTAAATATTTATACATCTGTTAAAGTTTGGAAGGATAGTCTTTAGATTGACCACAGTAGTTTCCTCTATGAAGGGAAATCTGATTAGAGAAGTTAAGGGAAGGCAACTTTATTCTTAAAATGTCTTGTACGTATGAGCATATTACAAACTTAAAAACATGAGAAAAACAGTCTCCTAAAAAATAAGCCCTCTAATACTGAAGAATTTGTAGACTCCAAGACTATGGCTGGATGGGGTTCTGTGGGTCTGCGCCTTCTATTTCTGAGGACTCTTCATCCACCTGGAAGAGTAAGTCTGTCTCAAGGGGGCCATAGGTGTATTCACTGAAACGATCTGAGGTGGTAATGAAAACAACCTATTTTTCACTTTACCTATTTTTGAAATGTTTGTTTTAATTGGTGATTAGGCAGTTTTGTTAAGGATGCAATTACAGACATAAATTACCCTTTGAAAGCCCTACTTAAAAAAAAAAAAAGTCCACAAATGTAAACAAAACCAAACACACACAAGAATACAATTCAAACTCAGCTGTGCAGTTATTTTAAGAACAAGATGTATTCAGGCAAATGCAAGAGCAGCTAACCCTTTACTTAACTGAATTCCACCTCTATTGCTTTTTTCCAGCCCAGTTGGTATTTGACTCTAGAAATTGCAATGGTTACATCTGAACAAGTTGGGCTGTTGACATGTACATTGGGGTCCTGATTCACAGCCTGTGTTTCAGGCATGCAAGACTGCTCTTATATCACTGGGGTGTTATTGTTTGCTCCATCACCATTGGTTCCATTCATTTAACCGCAGACACAGACGCTGCCCTAAATCCTCAGACGACACAGAGGACCACCATTGTTAGAGCAGAAACTATCTACCTTGGCCAGCGGTGTGTGGATAAAATGAGAAATCTCCTTTTTCTTCCATCCAGCACAAGGCTCTCACTCAGAAGGGAAAGCAAGGCACTACCCATGCAAAGCACAAGAAAATTTCAAGAGGGCAAATTTCAGCAGGGTAAATTTCAGAAGGTCAGAATACAATTATACGGTCAGGAACTTCCCTCCTCTGACCTCTGGGGGAATAAAACACACCATTTGTATTATGTCATATCAAATATTTGAAATATCTTGGACAGGATCCAGGAGGCAGTTTGAGATCCTCTTTATTCCCTGTTTCAGAGTTAGTAAGGACAATTCATGAGATAGATGAGCTTGACGTGTATGGAATTCTAGAGCAAGATATCTGCCGTGTTTGCATATCAGACTGGAGTTACATTTTGCTACCTATGCAGAGTTTGTGGATGAGAGAAAAGTAACTGCTCCCTTTTAATAAAATGCTCATCCATTACAAATTGTCCCCAAAATATCGCAAGAGAAAAAAAAAATAACCTCTCCATTTATATCATCCTTGGCAAAAGTTCAAGTGCTCAAAATTAATTTTGCAAATAACTGCACCTCCTAAATGGCTTCTCTGTAAACTGAGAGGTACACTCTCCAACATATAGCAAAGAAAATTCCCAGGTGAGCAATAAAGACAGCCTGTGGGTACCTTCCTGGTAATAACTTGGCCCAGCTTTGCTTCTGGTTCAGTGTACTCTGCAAGAGTTTTGTAATAGAGAAGAATAAACCGTACTCCATACTGAATCTGTTTCTTTTACTTTAACCTTCTTATCTATTGCTTTTGCTGCAAGTTAAGAATGTTGTCTGTACCCTGAAATACACAAGAGCCATTCCCAAGGCTCTGACCCTTGAGGGTATAACACTTCTCCATTCCTACAGACATACAAAGTTGCAAAACAGAGAATACCATTTGTCTTGCTGGAGGTTGATAGGAACACTGTGACTAGATTTACATGAAGAACAAGTGATTCTGGCACCAAGAAGTGTGCACACATCGCCTCCCCTTTCAGTAGAAAAGAAACCTGAATTGGGAGATTGTGTTCACCTATGGCTGATTTGTGTCAATGTATGGCAAAACAAATACAGTATTGTAATTTTTTTAAAAATAAATAAATTAATTAATTTAAAAAAAAAGAGAGAGAGAGAAATAAAAGAAACCTGAATTCTAACTGAGAACTATGGTTCTTTGGGACACAGTGTCTCACGCATGCATATCTGGTCTTCTCAAAGAGAAGTAATATTTATGCGTCACTTCTTTTTCTTTTTTTTTTTTAACATGTGTGCTTGTGTTTAATGTATGTAATGACTGCAACAGGCACTACGAGGTATGGGTGACAGGAGAGGAAACTGAACCCCAGAGTCAAAGGGTCAAAAGGGACAGGGTACAAAGCCCAAAGTTCAGGGCCTCAGCCAGAATCTCACTTACCCTGGTTAGGTCTCAAATGCCACGGTAGTGCCTCAGGGCAGCAGCGAGCCCTCAGCCTCAACGTTTACACCTGGTCAGGAGAGCTGGAGAGAAACGCCACTGAATTGAGGGAGAGGCTGGAGATGCAGGAAAGGGTCCTCCCTCCTCCCCACCCCGCCCCCCAGAAGCACAGGCTGCGCATACCTTGGGCTGTGGCCCTGCCCCTTCTCGTTGCCCCGGTAACTCTATCCAGCTGTGATCCTGCTCTTTGTACTCTGCCTTCGAAGCCAGTTCAGGTAACTCTCTGTCCATCCAGTCTTCCTCACCCCACCATCTCGGATTCAGATCTTCCTCACTCTCACACACTTTTCTGTGTATATGGATATTATGTCTCCATCTACCTTCTGCCTCCTGGGATGGTCATCTATGAACGTGTCTACACACCGCTCTCACATCTATCACTGAGTATTCAGCCTCCTAAGAGAAGGACCAAGCCCTTCTAGTTTGTTTCTTTGTTTCCACCTGGACTGTTATACAGGACAACGGAAGATGATTTGCACACGCTTTGGGTTCTTAATACATGCTGAAGTTCTGTGAACTGAATTACATTCACTCGATAGAAGGAAACTTAGATAACACAGTTTTACATTTTTTATTATGCTTACACACTGTGTACACACTCTGAAAAATATTTTGCGTGTCATATATTAATAGGGTTTCCCTGACGGCTCAGATGGTAAAGAATCTGCCTGCAATGCAAGAGACCCGGGATTGATCTCTGAGTTGGAAAGATCCCCTGAAGGAGGGAATGGCAGCCTACTCCAGCATTCTTGCCTTGGAGAATCTCATGGACAGAGGAGCCTGGCAGGCTAAAGTCCACAGGATCATAAAGAGCTGGACGCACCTGAAGCAACTTAGCACGCATGCGTGCCACTCCGGCACCGCCAAAAATATATGTATAAATAAAACATCTTTTGTCTCCTTCATATCACAGTCTCAGGATAAAAATACTGCCTTGTTCATTTTACCATCTTGCCAGGTCCTCTAAACCTCTGAGCTGTCTCTGTCTCGCTTTCTGATCAGGCTGGAAAGTGACTAAACAGAACCTACCTCTTGTGTGTACTGCCCTGGGGTCAGTAGAGAGGCAGGGTTCTCGTTCATTCTGCCCAGCTGGGATCCATAAAGCCAGCTGGTGCCAGGATGCCTGGGCACCACCAGCAGCAGCAGGAGTGACTGGTGCAACAGGCACTACGAGGCTGTTGTTTTGGCGGGAGGTGCCTCTTGTACTCTGGCTCTTTTTTCAAATAGAAAACTTGTCCTTTGTGTAATTACATCGACAATGCTGTGTCGAGTGGCAGACTGTCCCCAGTGAGATGCTTCGCCACTGCCTGCTTTACCCTTTCTGCTGCTCTAGGCTTCCCCCAGAGTTTCTACCAGAGCACAGGAGAGCATCTTTGACCTGGCCAGGGATCACCCTAGTCCTCTGTGGTTGCTTCTCCATCAGACCTCTAATTCTGCTGGATTCCAGAAATTCTCCATTTATCTGGAAACTTTTCCCACAAAGGCCCAAAACACTTTGCCACCAGTCGGAGAACGAGGGTCCACAATCTTTTTTTTTTTTCATGTGGACCATATTTAAAGACTTTTTGAATTTGTTACAACACTGCTTCTGTTTTATGTTTAGTTTTTTGGCCGCGAGGCATGTGGGATCTTAGCTTTCCCACCAAGGTTTGAACCGCACCCTAGGCCAAGTCCTAACCAGTGGCCCACCAGGGAAGTCCCCCACAATCTCTTCTTAATCCACAGTCTCTTCTCTCTCAGTGAAAGCATTATCAGATCCTTCCCACAAGTCTACAGTAATAACTGTGGGATATTACACAAAGAATGATTTAGCCCAATGTGAATTTGGGCAAGAGGCTGCATCTCAGGGCCTCAGTTTTCCCATCTGTAGAATGAGAGGTTTGGCACAACTGATCTCCTCAGATCCCACCCAGTCACAGCCTGCAGTTTGTGAAGTTATTTTGGGCTTCCCTGGTGGCTCAGAGGTTAAAGCATCTGCCTGCAATGCGGGAGACCTGGGTTTGATCCCTGGGTCAGGAAGATTCCCTAGAGGAGGAAATGGCAACCCACTCCAGTATTCTTGCCTGGAGAATCCCATGGACAGAGGAGCCTAGTGGACTACAGTCCACAGGGTCGCAAAGAGTCGGACACGACTGAGTGACCTCACTTTCACATTTTATTTTTTTCTTCCTTGGTTGACCACTTGTTAGATGGGACTATGACTATCTGCCTACTTTATTTCGTAGGATGTTTGTAAGGACATCAAAACAATTGCAGGGTGAGGGGTGGGGGTAGATGTATTGCATCAAGAAGCTAGGAAAGTTCTCACTAGTCCCAGAAGCCAAGAACACCCCTGTCACTAGCCTTGCCTGGAAGTCAAGAGCTCTGCTGCTGCTGCTGCTAAGTTACTTCAGTCGTGTTCAACTCTGTGTGACCCCATAGATGGCAGCCCACCAGGCTCCCCCATCCCTAGGATTCTCCAGGCAAGAACACTGGAGTGGGTTGCAAGTTCCTTCTCCAATGCATGAAAGTGAAAAGTGAAAGTGAAGTCGCTCAGTCGTGTCCGACTCTTGGCAACCCCGTGGACTGCAGCCCACCAGGCTCCTCCATCCATGGGATTTTTCCAGGCAAGAGTACTGGAGTGGGGTGCCATCGCCTTCTCCGTCAAGAGCTCTAGGTGCCTTTTTTTTTTTTTTTAATTTGTTTATTTGGCTGTGCTGGGTCTTGATTGCTGCACAGGCTTTTCTCTAGTTGCAAGTAGAGGCTACTCTCTAGTTGTGGTTCTAGATAAAATTTCTGTTTTATGTTTAGCTTTTTTGGCCACGAGGCATGTGAGGTCTCAGTTCTCCCACCAGGGTTTGAACCCACACCCCACGTATTGGAACCCTCAAGGCTCATGGCCTTCTCATCGCAGTGGCTCCTCCTGCTGCTGAGCAGGGGCTCTAGGCGCATGGGCTTCAGTATCGCCACGTGCAGGCCCACTAGTTGCGGCTCCCAAGCTCTAGAGCACAGGCTCATGGTTATGGCTCACAGGCTTGGTTGCTCTGAGGCATGTGGGATCTTCCCATACCAGGGATCAAACCCGTGTCTCCTGCACTGGCAGGTGGATTCTTTACCACTGAGCCACCAGGGAATCAGACCCTCTTTAGGGTCCCTCTTTATCTGGGTCACTTCCTACCATCAAACTGAATCTTTACTGAGAAGCAAGTCATTTTGAGGCAGAGTCCCCCAAAATCACAGTAAGATACTATTGAGGGGCCCCAGCACCATCCAGAACTCTTAGTGCCTAGTCTCTCTTCCATAATATTCAACCTCAGTTTGCATACCTCCAGTGATGGGGAACTCACTACTTCACAAGGCAGTCCATCCAACCATCAGATAACTCAAATTATTAGTAAGTCTTCTTTTTGATTGCACTGGAGTCTACCTTTCCTAAATGCCTAAGAATTGGTAATAACTGTGCCCTTTGTGGCTGCATAGACATTTTAATCCCACCAAGCTCTACTCTGACATCCTACACATGGTCCTACATGATGTCCTACATATGGTCTTTTGTGCCCCTGGTCTTCTTGTCCCCAACTACTATTGGGCTCACCAGTGCATCTGGGGGCATCCTCTTGCTTGGTTACATTTCCTGTAACATTGAATCAAGGGCTGGTTTGAGTCTGACTGGCAGGGGACAATATGTCATCCCTCACATTCTAAACAGCTTTAAGAGATGTGATTTTAGGGCCTGTGCAGAAGAGGCATGAGGCTTCCCCTATGACTCAGTAGTAAATAATCTACCTGCCAATGCAGGAGACACAGGAGACTCAGCTTCAGTTCCTGGGTCGGGAAGATCCCCTGGAGGAGAAAATGGCAACCCACTCCAGTATTCTTGCCTGGGAAATCCCACGGACAGCCCATAGAATCCCACAGAGTCAGACATGACTTAGCAGCTGAGCACACAGAGGAGACATATTCAGCAATAACCGTTCAAAGTTTCTGATCAATTAATATAGCAATTTTCTGTCAGTTACTTCATTTAACCCTCACCTCTACCCTATTAGTTGAGTATTATTAACACCATTAATCAATTTTAAAAAGAATGAGGGAGGTAAAGTATCCTCTTTATAGGGACCCTATACATAAGCATTGCTCGTGTACATGCTAAGTCACTTCAGTCGTGTCCAACTCTTTGCGACCCTGTGGACTGTAGCCAGCCAGGCTCCTCTGTCCATGGGATTCTCCAAGCAAGAATACTGGAGTGGATTGCCATGCCCTCCTCCAGGGGATCTTCCCAACTCAGGGATCAAACCCATGGCTCCTGTAGCTCCTGCATTACAGGCAGATTCTTTACCTCTGAGCTGCCGGGGGAAGCCTACACATAAGCTTTGAACCCTGGTCAAATTCCTGAATGCTTCCTAAGTCTTCCCAAATACGTGTGATGCTTCCTCCAAGCTCAGCCCTGATCTGTATTGCCATCGTCTTCATCCCAACAAGTTTATGTGAAGGGGACAGGAGCCCATGAAGCCTGGGTTTCTCAATTCCAGGCAGCTGTCCGCTTGCCTCTTGTCTTCATCTCTTGGAGCACCGGCCGCTGGGACTCATCTGTCTGCCATGTGTCTCCCACTCAGTAATACACCACTTTCCTCCGGATCCTGCCTTACCCCGATGGCTTGAAACTACTGTTCTTTCCCGTCGTTGCCATCAGCCTTCTGTCTTTTCAGAAGGAGAAAAACAATCCACTTATCTCCCCCACCTCATTTTTACTCTGGGCTGTAATGGCCTTACTCAGCAACTCCTTTCAAATACCATCTGTAATATCCTACTTTTCACAGCCACATTCACAGGCCGAGTGTGATTCTGTAAATAAAAAAAATCTGGTTATAGGAACCAAGAAGTGCGTGAGTCCAACAAAGCTGCCAGGAAGAATTAGAAGCCTTGAAGCCCCCAGGAGACAGGGAATTTGAGATGGACATGTACATACTGCTATATTTAAAGTGGATAACCAACAAAGACCTATTGTCTAGCACAGGGAACTCTGCTCAGTGTGATGTGGCAGCCTGAATAGGGTGGGAGTTTAGGGGAGAACGGACACACGTATGTGAATGACTGAGTTGTTCTGCTGTCCACCTGAAACTAATAATCACAGCACTGTTAATCAGCTATACTCCAATATAAAATTAAAAGTTTTAAAAAAATTTAATGGGAGGATGGGTAAAAGAAACCTTGAAGACCCCAGGATAGGAGAAACTGGCAGGGAGGGGAGCTGTCCTCCTAGTCGATGCCTCTCAGAAGGTTGGAAGTCCTGTGGCTGTTCCCTGCCTGAGAGTGCTGTTGCCACAGCTTCTTGGCATTTTAAAGCTTTCGTTTCCAGAAATCAAACTGACAGTCCTTATAAAACAGTGAGTTCCACTAGACTTGACCTTGCCACTGTTTGACAGGGACCTTTAGAGACACAGTGCCCTGGGTTCAATCCTGTCTCCCACACAGCCAGCCGGAGCCCTTGGGTGCATGACTCCTTCTCGCTGACCTTTTTCTTCACCTATAAAACAGAGGTGTTTATATCTTTCAAGCAGACTAGTCAAAAGATAGAAAGAGATATCACCTATAGACTGCTCAGCACAGGGCAAGTAATCAGAACTTGTAATTACTGATTGAAAATACCACAAAATTGTTTGAGACTCTAGAATTTGTTTCTCAGAGCAATGAGAGTGATAGGGGTTGGAAAGGCCTTAGCAACATCTTTCCATCTTTAAGCCTCATTTCAGGCGGCCAGGTCACTGGAAAGCCAGGCTAGGATGGCAGTCTTCAATGCTTTGAAAGGAGCTTCTGGGACTTCCCTGGCGGTCTAGGGGCTAAGACCTCATGCTTCCAATGCAGAGGGCCCAGATTTGATCCCTGGTCAGGAAACCTGATCCCATATGCTGCAACTAAGAGTTTGCCTGCCAGAACGAAAGATCCAGCATTCTGGAACGAAAACCTGGCACAGCCATATGTCTGTGTGTGTGTGTGTGTGTGTGTGTGTGTGTGTGTGTGTGTAATACACGACTGTATATTTGAGTGCATCTTCCTTGCCTGTATCAGTCAACTGCTTGCCTGCCCTAGGCCCCACCCTCCCCCACCTTTGCTTGTGCATGCTCAGTTGCTTAGTCGTGTCTGACTCTTTGCCACCCTACGGACTGTGACCTACCAGGCTCTTATGTCCATGAGATTTCCCAGGCAAAAATACCAGAGTGAGTTGCCATCTATTCCAGGAGATCTCTCTGACCCAGGAATTGAACTTGCAACTCACATCTCCTGCAATGGCAGGCAGATTCTTTTACCTTGGTGCCACCTAAGAAGGCCCAGGGATCCTGCAAACAATGCATCCCAGACTCCCTCAAGGTCTGGCTTCTATGAGTATCTGAGATCAACTGGGGACTGAGAGGCAAAAACCAGCCAATCCCTTTCTACTTCTCTCTCCGTGGCTTTGAGTGGCACTGGTGGCAGTGGCCCTGTCCTGAAGTGGCCTCAGCTCTTGCCAGCGTGGCACTCACTCAGTGGGCCCATCCCCCCCGGAAGCCCCGGATCTTGTGCTCAGGCTAAACCCCCACCATGCTCGGTGCTTGCAGCCCAAAGATGGTGGTGAATCCCTGCTATTGCCAGTTTGGGGGTTTCCTCACCACCCCATTGGGCTCTGCAGTGCTTCCAACACACTTGGTCCTTGTATCAAACCCCCTTTGTTAAACCACCTTGCATGGGTTTCCTAGCTAGACCTTGACTGACACACAACCCAGAACCGGAAGACCCTGTTCTTCAACCTGCAGTTGTAATTTCCTAAGCAGAATCTGTAAGACTAGATTTGGACTAAAAATGACTTATCAAAAAATGCCAGTCAAGGGGTAGGAGATCGGAGGGAAGTTCAAGAGGGAGGAGAAATATGTATACCTATGACGGATTCATGTTGATGTATTATGGCTAAAACCAACAACATATTGTAAAACAATTATCCGTCAAATAAAAATAAATATTTTTTTAAATGCCAGCCAAAAATCAGAAGCTTATTTGTCATAGGTTTCCCTTAGAGGTCATCTGGTCTAAATCTTTTTGTTTTTTCCATTTTGAAAAATCTGAGGTCCTGAGTGCTTGAAGGACATGCCCAAGGTCATTCCATTAGTGGCTCTTCTCATTTCCCAGTGAGTATTATCCCAAGGAGATTTGAATATCTTCTTCTCCGTAGCACAAAAACAAACATCCTATATTTTTATTTCACTTGAAGGGGTTGCCTGTATTTACACAGATCTTTCTTGAAGGGCATGATGCAACTCTGCATCTTTGCATTGCAAATAAGTGTCAACTTCTACTAGGTCAAATATAAATTATAGACAATGCTGTGGCAAGGCTCTGCTGGACTCCTAAATTCATGCCACCAGATCCCTACCCATACAAATATAGATGTAGCTGCACAGATTTAGATAGAGAAAAAGACACGTATACAGGGAAGGAACTGACACAGATAGAATGTTCTCCCCCAGGTCATTACTTGGTTTTAAAAGGAATGAAAACAGCATGCTTTTCCACTTACCATGCATAAATCATCACCGAGAAGGAGCCCGGCAGCATCTCGGCAAACTTAGAGAACTGAAATGCACCGAAGGTTTCTTTCTTGATGACCCAAGCAGAACAGTTCAAGAACAAAGTGGGTTTGGCAGAAGCAGGGCTGGAGGGGAAGTTGGCCTGGCTCACAAAGGTTTGTGGGCACCCAGGACGGGGAGATTTAGAAGGAGATTGTAATTACAGAAGCTGCACCTGATCTGGGACAGGACCACTAGGCTTACTTGTTTTAATATTTCTTTCTGTTTATCATTTGGCTGTGTTAGGTCTTAGGTGTGGCATGTGGGACCTGGTTCCTTGACCAGGAGTTGAGCCCGTGGTCCCCTGCCTTGGGAGCAAGGAGTCTTAGCCACTGGGCCACCAGGGAAGTCCCCTGCTGGCTTCCTACCAAAACACAAAGGCTTAGGCTGAGCCCATGGTTTGGAGTCCAGAGCTGAAGTATAACAAGAAAACATGGCTAGAAGGTCAAAGAGTGACTCTTCCAACCAGGAGACCAAGTCAACCATGGGGGAAAGACAGAGTGGATTAGAAATCACACAGAAACCAAAGCAACAACACTGAAATTTGAAGCAAAAGCCAAAACAAACCAAGAATGGATGTTTTGGAGATCTGACCCACTGTCCACCTGGAGACCCACTGAGCCTGTACAAGGACGGCATCAAGGAATATGTGTGTGTGTGTGTGCTTAGTTGTGTCCGACTCTTTGCTGCCCTGTGGACTGTAACCCACCTGGCTCCTCTGTCCATGGGATTTTCCAGGAAAGAATACTGGAGTGGGGTGTCATATCCTCCTTCAGGGGATCTTCCTGACCCAGGGATCAAACCCACATTTCGTGCATCTCCTGAATTGGCAGGAGGATTCTTTACCACTGAGCCACCTGGGAAAATGAATGCGATGTTCATCTAAATCAATCTCTTGGGCTCAGCTTTTGGGCTCTTAAAGGGGCAGAGTCACATTCTATAGCGAGAGCCTCATGGTCCGGGCACAGCCCCAAGGAGCCTAAGACTTGCAGGCCGACTTCACCAGTGCCAGGTGACGTCATCTGCCCTGCGGCCACTGACAGGCTGTTTCTCAAACGTGCCTAAATGCACCTCCTGGGCAAGCGGAAGTTCAGGCCACTGGGTAGGAACCCCAGCAAGCCTATATCAGCTTCTGCACTGACAGCTTCCCACGTAACATGGTCTGGAGCCCAGGAAACATGGGTCCCAATGCTGAATTGGTCCTTAGGAGCCTTCTGACCCAGCCTTATTTCTGCATCACATTTATCACCTTCCCATCCTCCAGGAAGTCACAGAATCTTCTTTTTCATTTCCTCTCACCCTCTCCTTTAATCTTTTCATATCTCTGCTGACAGTGCTCAGCAAATATTTGTTGGATTTAAATTTGGAATTCTAAAATACATATAACAGTGGGCTTATTAAACAGAGTGAGTCTATCATATTCGAAGCCCTAGCTTTATGAAGTCCAAGCCCTCGCATGCCTTTCCAGCTCAGACTGGTATGATTGGCAAGAAGGGGGGGAAGTGGGGGACCTCATTTGGACAATGGAAGCAGGGAAGTCATCCAATCAGGGCTCATACACACACTTTGTGGACATGTGATTGATCTCATTCATTGTTCTTTAAAATATGTATTTACTTACTTACTTATGTTGTGCTGGGTCTTAGTTGAGGCATGTGGCATCTAGCTCACTGACCAGGGATTGAACCCAGGTCCCTTGCATTGGGAGTATGGATTCTTCTCCAATGGACCATCAGGGAATTCCTATCATTCACTATTGATCTACCAGACAAGTCTGAGTAACTGTCTTGTGAAAAGTAAGCAACATCCAGAATGGGTCATACAAAGCTCACTGTCCTCCTCAAGTTTGAAATCTACTTATAAGGCAAAGATGTGAGTCAACCAAGCCTACACCAGGGAAAGCATTGTAGGGATAAATGAGAAAAAGGGAGAGAGTGGCATGAGCTGCTGCAAGTGAGATGGAATTTGAAGCCCAGAAGACATGAGTATCATTCCAGATCCATGTCTAAACAGCCCTGGGCTCTTCAATAAATTTTTAGCCTTGTGCTGGTAGTCACCATTGTTGGAAAAAAAAAAAAAGAAAGAGAGAGAAAATAATACAATTTGTTTCTGGATTTATTTTAGAGATTAAATGAGGTGCTTTCAAAAAGACCTTGGCTCATTTTTTTCCCACCTTCCCTCACTGAAGTGTACAACAAAGGCCTCATAAATGCTTTATGAGAGGTTGAAGGAATGGGCGATCTCTTTCGGCTTCAGGATCAAAGAAAATAACTTGGATAAAGTGCCAAAGGGTGTTTGATGTGCTGGATGAATTTGGTAGACAAACAAAAGCAGGAGGACACGTCCGTGGTGAGCAGGAGTCAGGACGACCCCAGAAACAGGGATGGGTGTGCTGGGTGCGCTCTATCTGCTGAACCCAAACCAATGTCTCCATTTTCTGAACACTTTTTACATTCTTATCATTTTGCATTTCATCTTTTGAATAACTTTTTTTTTAAATCCATGTATCATTCGAGGCACTGGATTTATATCCACAAACAACACAGGCAAAATTCTGCTCTTCGGGGGTTGATCACTAATACTGCTTTCTCTAAAAGTCAGTTGAGGTTCGGGTATACTGGTTCTGGCTTCTTCTGTATTCCTGTGCACACAGCAAGTACTTAATCATAAAAGCTCATTGGTTAATTGGTTGACTGTGTTCCCCAAACCATGCCTGCCCACAGCCTCGGATTCCACTTATAATCTCACTATCTCCTTCCAAATACCCATCTTTGATCTTGAGTAAGGGTGTGCAAAGCAGTCTGAGTTCCACACTCAGGACAAGGCCAGAAAACCTAACGTGTAAGCCAGACAATAGCGAGTGAGAGCAGTCTTCAATATAAGTGCGGTCCATATACAAAATATGAACCCTGAATATTCATTGGAAACACTGATGCTGAAGCTGAAGCGTCAATATTTTGGCCACCTGATGTGAAGAGCTGACTCACTGGAAAAGACCCTGATGTTGAGAAAGATTGAGGGCAGAGGAAAAGGGGGGCAGCTGAGGATGAGATGTTTGGATGACATCATCATCTCAGTGGTAAGTCTGAACAAGCTTCAGGAGATAATGAAGGACAGAAAGCCCTGGTGTGCTGCTGTTCCTGTGGTTGCAAAGTGTCAGAACCACTAAGCGACTGAACAACAACTTACAAACCAAAACAACAAAACACCTTCAACCAAGTAGATTGTATCCTAGTGGACTGGATAGACACATGAAGTGCTTGATCGAGAATTTTAAAAATGTATCAAAAACACTTATAACACATTCAGACAGGTGATTAATAAAGCAGCCTCTTTATGTTTCTATGCTGCTTCTGCTGCTGCTAAGTCGCTTCAGTCGTGTCCGATTCTGTGCGACCCCATAGACGGCAGCCCACAAGGCTCCCCCGTCCCTGGGATTCTCCAGGCAAGAACACTGGAGTGGGTTGCCATTTCCTTCTCCAATGTATGAAAGTGAAAAGTGAAAGTGAAGTTGCTCAGTCGTGTCCGACTCTTAGCGATCTCATGGACTGCAGCCTACCAGTCCCGTCCGTCCATGCGACTTTCCAGGCAAGAGTACTGTAGTGGGATGCCATTGCCTTCTCCGTTATGTTTCTGTAATCGGATGAAATTTTGACTGAATATTTTTAATTCACTCATTATGACTATGGGATTTTTTGTAGACTATTTTCTTAATTAATGTTTGCTACTGATCTGACATGTGTCTCACCAGCCTTTGTGAAGATGGAATTTTTTTTTTTCTTCTTGATCAGTCTTGCCATTTGCAGAACACGTTATTCTAGACAGAAGCTGCTTTAGTATTCCCATCAGGTTCTCCTGCCTGTCTCCCTCTCCAAACCCAAGAGAAGCATTCACAGTGGCGTTTTGAGCTAGGGGAACCCTTTACACACCCCTTCTCCAAAGGCTGCAGAGAATTCTCATCATTAAACACCCAAGCCTGGAGTCCTCAGTCCCACGTAAAGCCCTTGTCCAAAACTCAATGCCTCATCTCGAGACTTCTTGAATTGGGTCTATGGTCTGTTCCTGATATCCCACAGAATAAAGAACCTGAAATGATAGAGACTGGAAGAGAATTTGGTTAAAGATAGACTGAAGAAATCAGGTTCACGTCACTGCAACTGACTCTCAGTTGCTCAGTCATGACATTTGTGACCCCATGGACTGTAGCCCGCCACGCTCCTCTGCCCATGGGATCCTCCATCCAAGAGTGCTGGAGTGGGTTGCCCTTTCCTCCTCCAGGGGATCTTCCCACCCCAATGACGGAAGCTGTGTCTCTTGTGTCCTGTGCATCACAGGCAGACTCTTGCCACTGGTGCACGATTGACCTTGAGGGACCCATTAGCTCAGTGTCGCCTTTCACAATGGCCCAGAAAAGCCTAAGGACCCAGGACAAGAGACAGTTCCAGAAGAGGACCCCGGATGTGCTCTGTGTGGGGAGCCAAGGATACAGTGAGCTGGAGATAGGAATCGTTTAGAGGGTGTGAGACCACACAGGAAACCTGGTTTCTGTCTTAGTGTTCCTCTGCTTTCTTTGAGCACATGCTACAATGTGGAGTCTAAAAGCCGCCAGCCTCCTTTAGCACAGCCTGTAATCCTATTAAAAGGATTATTCCATTGTCCTGGGCTATCAGATCTTGGTAAGAATTCATTTAGGTCAACCTTTTAGGAAATTTACACACACATGAAAAAAAGTTAAATAAGCCACTTGCCTATGTCTCGAAGACAGCCAAGCTTGGCAGGCCTGACTGTATAAACCCTTGTGTCTCTCTCATTTTCTCTTAAAGCCTCATGCAGATCCCACTCCGTGGGCCCTTTCATTGCTCAGTTCTAACTGAAAATGGGGAGAGGGTGCCCAAGCAAGAGTCAGAGCCTGGTAATTTACATTGAAAAGACTGGAATGTTAAATCCACTTCAATCACCTCTACTTGCTATAAATTTCACCCTGAATTCCTTTAGTCTGCTCAAGTTTGAAGGGAGAGCAAGTATTAACAGAGAATAGAGCAGGATGGATGTGGGTGCCCAGTCGGGAGTTAAGAAACCCTTTTACTGGGTTTCTGAGTGTCTAGGGACCCAGCCTGACCTCTGGGTTGGCATTTAATGCCCAAGCCTGATTCTGCTTTGCCCATTTCAAATAATGGCATCATTCTTATCCAAACCAAAGTTCTGAAGGCATCACTTGCTCCTTCCTCATCTCTGTAACCCATACCTCATTACTCTCTCTCAGGGCGGTTCAGGTTTCTCAACTTCTCCCAAATCCCCCTATAACAGGCAGCTTGTAACCTGGATCCCATGATTCTCCACCTCCTGTGTTCAACATCCTTTTGTAATCCACACCCCTTGAGTGTGAACCGGACCTTGAGATTTCTAACCAGCAGAATATGCCAAAGGTGATACGATGTACTTCTGTCATTAGGTTTTGAGAGACTATGACTTCCATCTTGTTCACACATCCTGTCTCCCTAGTTCTTCTTTTGGAGAGAAGTAGGGGCAAGGAACTGAGGGTGATCTCCAGACAACAGCCAGCAAAGAATGGTGGTTCCCCAGTCCAATAGCTCAGGGGGAATTGAATCTTGCCACCAACCACCAAGAGACCTTGAAAGGGGATCTCACCCAAGCTGAACTTCAAAATGACAGTAGCCTGGTCGACACCTAAACTACAGCCCGTGCGAGACTCTGATGTAAAAGACCAGTTCAACCACATCCTGACCCCTAAAAACTGCGAGATGCTATCTAGACATGTATTGTTCCAAGCCACTCATTTCAGGGTAATTTTTATGCAACATACAACAAATACAACCCCTCCCATTCTATCCTCTGTCCAGCTTTCATCTTCCCTGCCTAGAAAATTCTAAATAGCCACTTAACTTGTCTGCCCTGTATCTCCAAACTCAATCTGTCATCTACAAAATTATCAAATGATCTTCCTAAAGTAAATCACATTGTTACCAAAGTATGACAGTCTAAATCATCAACTTCCATTTCAACCAGATCAGCTTCAGTTCTACCCAGTTTATGTCATATTCTCCATTAGAGTTCATTTGAGGGTGGGGATGGGAAGGAAGAAAATGACACTTCCACTGTAAAATTGTAAACTAGAAATAATTTGAGGGTGAGGTGAATAGCCCAGGGAACATTTATAAATACTCTGATTCTTGGACACATGGTGAGACTACTCTTCTCTGCCTTCATGAGTTGAGGTGTGGCCCTGTGACTGGTGGATGCAGATGAGATGTGAATGTACATGTCACTTGCAGGTGAACATATTTAGTGGCCCTTGCTTGAATTCTAATTTCCAGTTCCATTCTGTGGAGCCTGGGACCCTAAGAGGCTATAAAGAGAAGAGCACCCCTACCCACTCATATTAAAGCCTGAGTATGAAATAAACTTTTGCTGTGTTAAGTCACTTAGAATTGGTGGCTATTTGTTACACAGCACAGACCAGCCTTCCCTGACTAACACAGAACACAGGTGAATCTGTCCCGTCTCTGTATGCAAGTGTGCTGTCGTTTCCGTCAGTGTTTGATTCTTTGCGATCCCATGGACTGTCGCTGACTAGGCTCCTCTGAACCTTTTGTGACCCCTTGGACTGTAGCCTGCCAGGCTCCTCTGTCCATGGGATTCTCCAGGCAAGAATACTGGAGTGGGTTGCCATGCCCACCTCCTGGGGATCTCCGTGACCCAGGGATCAAACCCATGTCTCTTATGTCTCCTGCATTGTCAGATGGGTTCCTCACCAGTAGCACCATCCAGTAATTTCATAGATTAGCAAACTAAGGAGAGAAGTGATTGCTTGAGGTTATCCAGTAGAAGCTTCATCCCAAGCACTTTCCAGGACACTAGTCCCCCTAGTATGTCTATGAGGATTGATGACATGATTGCCCAAGCCATCATGAAGATGTCTACAAGATCCCAGCAGAGGGATTAGAAAGGGACTAATGCTCATGGTGGGAAACAAGTAGACAAGGGGTGTCTGTGTTGCTACATGGAGGGTAGGCCAGTAAGAGGCTAGTGATTCCTAGTGAGTTTTCAGATTTTCAAGTTTGTGTGTGTCTGTGTATGTGCACACAAGCTGTGCTTTCAAGATGTGAAATCGGCCAGAGAGAAGGGTGACAGTTCAGTTCAGTCACTCAGTCATGTTCAACTCTTTGCAACCCCATGGGCTGCAGCACACCAGGCTTCCCTGTCCATCATCAACTTCCAGAGCTTGCTCATACTCATGTCCATCAAGTCAGTGATGCCATCTAACCATCTCATCCTCTGTTGTCCCCTTCTCCTCCTGCCTTCACTCTTTTCCAGCATCAGGATCTTTTCCAATGAGTCAGTTCTTCCCATCAGGTGGCAAAAGTATTGAAGTTTCAGCTTCAGCATCAGTCCTTCCAATGAATATTCAGAACTTATTTCCTTTAGAATTGACTAGTTTGATCTCCTTGCAGTCCAAGGGAGTCTCAAGAGTCTTCTCTGACACCACAGTTCAAAAACATCAATTCTTCTGCGTTCAGCTTTCTTTATAGTCCAACTCTCACATCCATACATGACTGCTAGCTTTGACTAGATGGACCTTTGTTGGCAAAGTAATGTCTCTGCTTTTGAATATGCTGTCTAGGTTGGTCATAGCATTTTTTCCAAAGAGCAAGTGTCTTTTAATTTCATGGCTGCAGTCACCATCTGCAGTGATTTTGGAGCCCCCCAAAATAAAGTCTCTCTCTGTTTCCATTGTTTCCCCATCTATTTGCCATGAAGTGATGGGAGTGGATGTCATGATCTTCATTTTCTGAATGCTGAATTTTAAACCTGTTTTTTCACTCTCCCCTTTCACTTTCATCAAGAGGCTCCTCAGTTCCTCTTTATTTTCTGCCATTAAGGGTGGTGTCATCTGCATATCTGAGGTTATTGATATTTCTCCCAGCAATCTTGATTCCGGCTTGTGCTTCTTCCAGCCCAGTGTTTCACATGATGTACTCTACATATAAGTTAAATAAGTAGGGTGACAATATACAGCCTTGACATACTCTTTTCCCAATTTGGAACCAGTCTGTTATTTCATGTCTGGTACTGTTTCTTCTTGGTCTGCATACAGATTTCTCAGGAGGCAGTTCGGGTGGTCTGGTATTCCCATCTCTTGAAGAATTTTTCAGTGTGTTGTGATTGACACAAAGACTTTGGTGTAATCAATAAATGTTTTTCACTTAGCCCAAATTCCTTGGGGCAAGTCATCCTTATTGCTGACTGGCTTTTAAAGTGCTCTGAATTCGGCATCGGTCAGCTTTCAGCAGGGTGAGCGTCTGCCCCAGCTTGCCCAGAATAGTCCTGGTTTATACCTATTGCTCTGGCATAATTATTAATAGCACTCCCTTTCACTCTCAAACGTGTCCCAGTTTGGAAGATAAATTATCCCGTCACTCTAGCTTTGAGACTGCAGTTACTTGCCAAGTTTCATTTCCCAATTCACTCTCTTTACAGACTACTGACCACTGGCTGGTGGAAGAGAAAGACTTTCCACCAACCCAGAACTGCCAAAGAAAGTCAACTTCAAGTAAATTTTGGATATTGGGGATCCTGGATTCCTATATCCTCTACGATATCATCTGGCTGTGTGATTTTTAAAAAGTTGATTTTTCTCTTTGACTTCTGTGTTATGCAAATTAATGGAGTTGGATTGAATGGCCCTTTGATTTCCTTCCAGTCTTGGATTCCACAAACCTTTCTACTGGAGAGGTTTCTGACAATGGAGAAATCCACAGGGTACCAAGCACTGAATATAGATGGAATCAATCATGTGGCCCATAGATATATTTACAACTTTTCCTTTCAAATCCAGATAGATGCTGTTGTGATTGAAGAATGCAAAATCTCTTAAAAACATTACAGAATTCAGAGTCGCTGTGTGTCATTGGACATTTTCTCAATCAACAAGATGAGAAGCACCATTAAGATCAAGTCAGGGAGGGGCATAAAAAGAAAAAAAAAAAAAGGACATTCTTAGTCAAACAGGTTGAGAACCACTGCATATAAGAAGCAATCAATAAAAGCATGCAAAATTTTGTGTCACCTTCATATTTCCTTGTTCTGAGGAAATTTCATCAACTTTTCTAATGAGTCTATGACCAAGATAAGATCCAAGATAAATGTTCTGGAAAAACAAGAAGCATGAATGATTTCCAGAAACTTTGTTAAGCCCCATTCCCCGCCTACCCCCAAATCACGATAATATTAGCTTCTACTTGTTTTACCCCTATGATGCAATGGAGATTATGCTAAGAGCTTTGCTCAGCCATCAAAGTCCCTAAAAGAGACAAAATGAGAAAATTAAAGACACAAAGGAAGCAAGACACTTATCCTAAATTTAGTATGGGCAGAGCCAGGGTTCAAAGTCAAATGCCTGTAACTGGCACTGAAACTGGAGGGAAGGGGCAGGGCACAAACTTTACGAGAGTGACATAGCCCGAGGGCACAACATAAACTGATTAGAACCAAATAGGTCCAAGACAGTGGACAAGGCAACTTCCACCAGACCTTGAGCCTCAGTATAGACTCTTGGTAACACATCATCAAGCTAAGTGAAATATCCACAGGCGTCCTGGCAATTCCAAGGCCAACCATAAAATTCAAAAAGTGGTTGGTGGCCCAGCTCTTAGAAATTCCCACCCCTTCGCCAAAATAGCTGTTATATTCCTCCCACTACTTAGCCCATGAAATTATCCAGCCTATCAAAACTAACCACGCCCTATTTGGAGATCTTTCTTTTCTCACCTTCTGATATGGCCTACATTCTGACTTTGGTCTGTTTCTCTATAAATAAATCAAACCCATCACCTTTTCTCTCACTGATTTCTTTCTCTGTTGAAACATCAAGAACAGAAAGAGAAGAATGGAGAAGCAGCTCCATTAAGTCCTGAGACCAGGTTAAAAGACTGTAGGTTCAAGTCCCAATCTGTGTTACACAGTTTCAGCACCTTTATTCTCTAACTGTGCCATGTTAAACCCCCTGCCCAATGAGGGCTAAACCCCAGTGTCTGTTCTAGATGGTGTGATTTCTTGAAAGAACAGGGCTGTCCAGACAGCATGGAGTGAGAGGGAGAGAAGAAGGAGGACTAATACTTTCATGGAACCATGCTTCTCATCCCAGTGATAACAACCAGGGAGCAATGGAAGGCAATTTCTCTTTAAGAGGAATATAAATAAATAAGTAACCTAGATAAGTGAGTGAGATTCTCCTTTTGAATTTTAAAAAATATCCTTTGAAATTTGCAGCCACAAAATTAGCTGCTGGGCTAATTTCCTTCCTCTATTAGTTAAATTGGAATTAAAGGAAATGTTCTGTATTATTTTTCTGCTTTAGCATTTTCTGCTGGAAGGACCACAGTGTCAGGTTGAATTCCTAGGGCACTGGGCAGATGAGCCAAGTGGGGATCAAAGAGGCAAATCTCTGGTCTCTGGGGTGTCTGCACCTATAAACGATATACAAGGGGCAGGCAGAAAATGGGGTGGCTATACCAGACTTCTTTCAGTTTCTTCCCTTTGTAAGTCAGCAGGTAAGAAACCCTCCCTCAGGGTTTCCACTGAATCCTGGGCCACAGAGAGCCCATGCAAGGAGTCTCCCCAAACCTCCAAGCTCCCCAATCCAATCCCTCTCCTACCATGGTCCTCTGCCCACCTCGCCCTTCTGTCTTGTGGTTCTTGCCTCCTCTCTCACTTGGGGTGTTGACAGCTATCTAATGATTCAAGACATCTTCTTCTTGGTCTATAGAAGCAGACAGGATACTTCACTTAGAAAAACATCCCCCTACCAACTTCATCCTTTATCCTTAATCTCAGTTCTATAGGATTAGAGACTGTGAGAGCTTGTACTTAGCTGTCTTTTGAACAACCAGAAGGATGAAACAAAGGGTACCAGTGACTGCCTTTACTCTGGCACAATTGAACTCAAACAAAATAATATCTTTCATCTTACATCTTGCTTCACCCTAAAGGTTCTGTTGGCCTTAAACTCATTATTTCAAGAGCCACTCTCATCATCACATGAAAACACTGGCATCCTAGAGGATTTTTCTTTATTTGTTTTTCTTCATCTATCGAAAAATATGTGGCAGGGACTTCCCTGGTGGTCAGCAGCTAAGACTCCATGCTTCCAATGTAGGGGGCCCGGGTTTGATCCTCAGTCACAGAACTAGATCCCACAGGCTACAGCTAAGATCTAAGATCCTACATACTACAACCAAGACCTGCTGCAGGCAAACACATAAATATTTTAAAAAGAAAAGTGGTGGTGGGGGTTAGTGTTCACCATATCTCTATGGTTCTCAGTAGGCCTCATGGCCAGTGTGGCAAATGAGATGGGAACTAAAGTGATGGTGACCTGCGTGCGTGATTCTTTTGGGTAATCCACAGTAAGAACAGCTGACACTTCCTCCCTCTCCCCTGCAGAAGCAGCTCTGGAGGCTCCATGTTCCAGATGGCGTGTTCACCCAATGGAAGCCACCAGGATCTCTGTCACTTCTTGGAAGAGAGTGTGACCGAGGGTTGGCCAGCCATTAGGCACCAGGTAAGTGAGATATAAAGTTGTATGGTGCAGGCCTCTGATGGGTCAGTCTGTTATGACTTCTGCACAGTCCATTCTAACACAATATCAGAGCCATCCCTTGTGGAATCACAGGAGTGCTCCTCTCTACACCAGCCTGGCCCGGCACCCATGTGAGCCCATAGCTGCAGCAGCCACAACAATGGCAGGAACGTTCTCTGCCCACTGCTGCCATCAAAAGGTGGCTCAGCTGCACTGTCTGATGCTCTGCTCTCGGTTTCATGGTCTTGAGGCAAAGATAAGCTGGTCAGCCCCCTCAGAGCCATCAGTCATGCCATAGAGCAGTCACAGAGCAGGGCTGTGGAGCACAGACATGACCTTGGAGGGCCCGTTCCTAGGCACAGGGTCTCACTAAGAGGAGAGCAAATGCCCAAGACCATGAGATGGGCAGCGATCCCAATCACTGTTGATGGCAAGCCTCCACACACAGTTTCCTAACATATCCTGAAAGCCAATCAAGATTAAAATTCAAAAAAAAAAAAATAGTGTTGATAGGCAGGAGGGTGAGGGAAGAAGAGATATGAGGGAAGAAATTGAGGTTCCGAAGAAATGAGATGAGACCGGAAAGGGAGGAGTGATGGATGGGGGTGGAAGAGAAGTCACCTCAGAGTCCAGAGGAAGCATTTCAACCAGAGCATAACTGAAGAAGTGGTGAATTTCTAAAGAAACAGTTTCTATCACCAGTCACGACAGTTTAAAAAAGTAACACTGGATGATATATGTATAAACATAGGCTCAGGTGCCCAGTCGTGTCCAGGTTCCTCTGTCCACTGGGATTCTGCAGACAAGAACACCAGAATGGGCAGCCATTTCCTCTTCCAGGAGGTCTTCCCAGCCCAGGTATAGAACCTGTGTCTCCTGCATTAGCAGGTTGATTCTTTACCATTGAGCTACCTGGGAAAGCCCATAGGCAAGGACACATATGCACAGTGTAATGATCTCCTTTCAGAAAGAACCAGGCAGGGGCCCAGCTCCTCAGCCCGGCCCCATCCTGGGCACTTCTGGACAGAAGCGGATAGACAGTCAGCAACTCCATAGCCACAGGCACTCCTGACAGCAAAGTCATTCACAGGAAATCTTCATTGTTTCCCATTCGGCTTGTCATCTTTGAGACCCTGCTTTTTCCTGGTTTGGGTCATTACACATAGCCTGGATGTGTGGTCTCTCACCAGTTCATCATTTCACAGTTGGCTCTGTGCTCAGGTTGCAATGGTTCCAAGTCCCCACACCCATAACCAAAGAGGAGCTTATTCCAACCAAAATGTTTACTACCCACCTCCCGCAAATTTTTACACGTGCCCACAAAGGAATCCTTAGCTGTCTTTGCCACAGACTGTCCCTCCTGTCTTTCTCTTCCATCTGCCCTTTGTCAGTTTCTGCTGCTGAGAAACACCTGAGGGCGTCCGCTCTGCAGAGCGGAGCCCTCTGTCCCTGTGTTCTTGGAACTTACAATCCTCAGGACAGTGGGACTGCCCTGGTTTCCACATGCCTGCAAGGACATTCACAGCTTCTTCCTCAACCTGGTGGTTCTGGGACTTCTTAGTTCTAATGCAGCCCCCTGGGATCCTGAGATTCAAATGGACTCTCCAGACTAGCTCTATCGAAACTTCTGACTTACAACCTTTAATATCAACATGGGAAAGACTCCCACCACCAGTCTCTCTTGGCCATTTTCTCATCCCTTAACCCTCAATCAGAATGCCTTGTCCCATCCCCAATCCCCAGTTACCTCCTACTGCATCTATAAGCAGGTGAGGACTTTCCTTGTGGTCCAAGGATTAAGAATCTCACATGGCATCGAGATCCTGAGGAATTTCAAGACAAAATTCAGCACTCAGGGACAAAGCTGCACAAAACACCATCAAAGAGAAGTCTAATTATCTCTAAAATCACGAAGAGGCGGGAACTTCCCTAGTGGTTCAGTTGTTTAGGCTCCACACTTTCCCTGCATGTCAGGGGGCATGGGTTTGATCCCTGGTTGGGGAACTAAGATCCCCCAACCTGGTGCAGCCAAATAATAAAAGATAAATAAAGTTACAAATGAAGTCGCTCAGTTGTGTCCGACTGTTTGCAACCCCATGGACGGTAGTCTATGAGGCACTTCCATCCATGGGATTTTCCAGGGAAGAGTACAGGAGTGGGTTGCCATTTCCTTCTCCAGGGGCTCTTCCCAACCCAGGGATTGAAACCAGGTCTCCCGCATTGCTGGCAGATGCTTTACTCTCTGAGCCATCAGGGAAGCTCAAATGGACTCTCCCAATCAAAACTTTTGACTTACAGCCTTTAACATCAGGATCTGAACCAAGCCCAACAGACTGATGGAAAAATAAAGTTACAAAGAGACAATGAAAACCTCTCTTTCTCAGGGCAGACCACCCTGTCTTTCAGGGCATCAGCAAAGGGAAGCCCACCATGACCCGAAAGACCCAGAGAAGAGGATGCGTTACATGAGGGGCTCCAGGAGATCTTTTTCTTGATGCCAGTGTCCTTGGGAAGGAAACTGAGAGAAAAAGAGTCTCATCTAGTCCTGACTTTCAAAGTCTCAGGAGCTTACCCACTTCTGCAGGTAGTAAAGAAGCTGCTACTAGGTCTCTGCTGGACTTTCCAGGTGGCGATAGTGGTAAAGACCCCACCTGCCAATGCAGGAGACATGAGAGACTCAGGTTTGACCTCTGGGTCAGGAAGATCCCCTGCAGGAGGGTAAAGCAATGCACTCTAGTATTCTTGCCTGGAGAATCACCTGGACAGAGGAGCCTGGTGGGCTGCAGTCCATGCAGTCACAGAGTGGACATGACTAAAGCAGCTTAGCATGCAGCAGGCACCAGGTCTCTGCAAGATGCCTGACATGTGCCACACCACACAATCCCTAAATGCAAACCCAGCCAAAACTCTCTGAGACCTGGCACACCTCTAAAACCAGTTTCAATCACCTCTTTGTTACTCCGGCTTCCCTGCCTGGCTCCTTATTCCTGAGCTTCTGAATAGTCCTCACAGTTATTTTTTCCCAATACCTAACTGAAAAAGAAAAAGAACATACTTTAATTGGCTCAAAATAAGGGAAACTCAATGGCTGAGAAGAGAGGCAGACACACTGCGGTTGGAGTGTTTGCAGCCAGATTGAAATAAAAGCGAATTTCCTGGTCCCCCCCGCCCCCAACCAAGAGTGCAAGGTCCTTCTTAATTAAATGCTACAACTGTTTGGGTGTTGCCTGAAGTAGATCCACAGCACACTACCCTTTGACCTCTGGATGCCCCCCTCCTTCTTCTCTGATGGGGTAATGAGAGCTTCTCTGCCAGAGGTTGAAATTATATCTCCAAATTGCTTTGCTGCATTTTGCCCAAATACAAAAGATGGGCGTCTGGAGCTCTCAAGGAAACAAGAAGCTATTCACACTTAGCTCAAAAACAGGCTGGGTGAGGACAGCAGGAGGCCACACCCTTCCAACAACCAGGACCAGCCCTGACTGCAGGGCCTGCGTTCTCTCATTGAATAGGGGACAGAAGATAATTTTCCCCAAACGGGTAGAAGGAAGGGAACGCTGAGACACCTGCTAATGACTACCCGCAACACAGACAGTCCCTTTGGCCAGGGGGCTTGTCTGAGAAGCCTATTCAGGCATGGATGAGCCCTACTCACTCCTAGTAGACTCTGGACAGTTCTCTTGTCCACTTTGGCCAAGCAGAATCCTGCCTACAAAACACACTAGTCATCCATCTGTTGATTTTGATTCAAAGCGAGAGGTTGACCTGGGCGGCCCAGCCAGGGGTGATGATGTGGCTGTTTATGGCACTAGATAGAGAGGAGTTTCCTGGTATAGCCAGAGGCTGGCCCCAAAGAAATCCTTAGGCCCTTCCATTCACCCATCAGAGCTGAGTGAAGAAAGCGTCCCACAAGACCTAGAAAGGGTCTGTTCCAAAAGCAATTTACAGGGTCAAAGTAATTGACTTTCTATTAGCTTCCTTGAGGGACTGTTTCATTCCATCGACCTTTGGTCATATGCAGACGTAATGTCTAACTCAGTGAGGCGAGAACAGTTAGCAAGGTCTGGAATTGTGTTTCTCCTGCACCATTTATTACAGTGACCCATGTTTGAAGTTAGGACAACTACTTCACAAGAGCTGTTAACAAGGGCCTGCACTTCATAACCTTAAATCACCCCAGGGAGACAGGCTCTACAAACACTCATGGGTGCTAACAGTTCTCATTAAGAAGGTCTGCCTTCTTAAATAGAGCCTGGGAGAGGAGGCTCTCTGAAAATACAGTTCAGGAGCCTTAAGCAATTCTCAGTCATTTTCCAGGTTCCATTCTCAGTTCGGTGGGAGGATCAGTGATAAATCAGAAAATATCCATGGCTCTAGAGGTCATACTCTCGTGGACAAAAGAATATAGAAGGCAAGTAATAAGTAGATTGCGATAGGTACTATTAAGGTCAAAAGCAGATGACTGTGGTCATGTGTTTCGGATGGTTTCAAGAAAGTAAAGGTGGAAGGTAAAAGAGGAACATGTATGTTGAAAGTAAGTTCCCAGGGGAATTAATGTTGTCACACTGAGGACCACACTTTGACAATCACCATGTTAGAAACTACTCTGGCTGCAAGAGAGATGAACTCACCGTAAGCTTGCTTTAGCAAAGAAAATTGAGAGCAAGTCATCAGCTCACTGCAACAGAAAGGTTCGTAGAAAGTGTAGGCTTCAGGCACAGGTGGATATAGGGGCTTAAATAATCTCATCAACCTATGGCCACTGTCTTTCTCCTTTTCCAAGTTCTATTCTCTCCTCTGTTGATTTCACCCTCAAGGAAAACTCGCTGTGCATAGTACCTCTGATATTTCAAACCTATAATTGTATTATAACCAGAAACCCTAGAGTAGAAAATAAAATTTACTCTCTCAAGTGTTAAAGAAGTTCCAGAACTGACTTTCTGATGATTTGACATAGGCCAAATGCCCATGGCTCACCCAGCTGAGAAGATGAAATATTCTGATTGGCTGGGTATAGATCACGTACATACAATCTCTGGACTCTTGGCATGAATGAGTCCCTTCCTTTCCACAAGAAAATAAAGTGCTGTTAAAACAAGCAAAAAAATCAGAATGAATTTGTGGCACATAAATACAACTGAGGTTTTACAGGTAGATAGCTACCTGGTCAAAAAATGGTGCCAGCAGCCTGCATGCAAGGGGGTTTGGGAAAAATGGGTACGTGTGTATGGATGGCTGAGACCCTTTGCTGTCCATCTAAAACTGTCACAACACTGCTAATCAGCTATACTCCAATATACAATAAAACCTTAAAATCTAATAAAAATAGAAATGGTGCAAAGCAAAAGAATTTAAATATTACTAATATGATGACAAAAGTTTTTGTTGTTTGTTTTTTGAATCCTGCCTTACAGGCAGTATTCTTCAGTGACCTCATGATATAGACATACAAGACACTCATTTGTGGTGCTGCTGCGGCTGTTCACTTGCCAAGTTGTATCTGTCTCTTTGCGACCCCATGGACTGTAGTCTGCCAGGCTCCTCTGTCCATGGGATTTCCCAGACAAGAATACTCAAGTGGGTTACCATTTTCTTCTCCAGAAGATCTTCCGAACTCAGAGATCAAACCCAGGTCTCCTGCTTGGCAGGCAGATTCTTTTACCACTGAGCCACCTGGGAAGCCTGTTTTTGTGGTACTGTTATTCAAAATAATTCCTGAGGACACAGGAGCTACACAGTTTACTTGTTAACAGCTCTTGTACTTTACTTCAGTCCTTTACTGAAGGACTTCTCAGGGATTTTTAAATGTTAATGAGCATAGTGAATCTTCAAGAGGGGCATATGATGAGCAGAAGTTCCCAATAGAAACCCTCCCATCTTTTTCTTTTTCCCAAGAAGTCACTCTTGGGGCTCATGTTCAGCAGAACACACTTTGAAAATATACCTTTAGAATGATTCATCTGGTGATGGGCAGCTTGAGGAATGTGGGGGCTTAAGGACTCTGAGAACTGGTTTTCTTCCACTCCTCCCAACTTCTCTGCAGATTCCACCTGCCCGTTCCACTCTTTTCAATACACACACACAATTCTTGAATCCGAAGGGACCAGGGCAGAGTCAACGAGCACAGCATCTCAGCGAGTCCTATGTCCACTGTACCAAAGGCTGGTCCAGCATCACACTCGTGGTACCACTTCGGCTTCCCTCCTAGCATCTGTGTCCTGGCACACAGCCCGTTTAGCTGCATTCCTGCTTCAGAGTAGAGATACCACCAGCCCTACTGCAAAGGGCTGGCTTCTGCTACTTACATTTCCATCTGTTGACTGGGAAGGTCCACATTTGTTTGTGATCCTGGAGGGTCCTGGCAGAAAGAAAAATGTGAGCTAGAATCAGCACAGAGACAGAGCCTGGGGAAATTGACTCCAAATATCAGAACAGTAAGTGGTGGGAATAGCATGAGCTTTGGAGCCAGACCAAGCTGGTGTTTCTCATTTGTGAGTCTCTGTTTACTCCTCTGTAATAATAATAATGTATGCATGCATGCATGCTTAGTTGCTAAGTCATGTCTGACTCTTTGCAACCCCATGGACGGTAGGTAGCCTGCCATTCTCCTCTGCTCATGGGATTTCCCAGGCAAGAATATTGGAGTGGGTTGTCATTGCATCCTCTAGGGGATCTTCCTGACCGAGGGATCAAACCCAGTCTCCTGCACTGCAGGAAGATTCTTTACCCTCTGAGCCACCAGGGAAGCCAATAATAATAATAATAATAATAAAGTACTTTATTGAGTCCTTAATTTGACTGATCATCGAAAATAGTTTTTGCACCCTCCCTTGAGACCTCCTACATCACAGTCTCCAGGAAAGAGATGCAGGTGAGAGGGAGATGGGCACGTGATGACCAAGGCCTTCCAGCTTGGAAAGTACTAATCCCAGGTTTATCAAGCCTGCCAGATCAGAGGGATCATCAAAGCTCTCAATCGAAACACTGGCATCTTCCCTAGAGAATGTGATTCCGTGGAACCTGAGAATCTGTAATTAGCCCCTGGTGATTCTCACAACAAGGTGGAGTTTGGGAACCAAATCTATAAATTATTTCAAGAATTGTTAACCCTGGCTGCATATTAGAATCACAGGGGGTGTTTTAAACATACTCAGTTTCCAGGTCAGACCACAATACTCTCCAGGAATAGGGTCCAGGCATCAGTTTTTTTTGTGTGTGTGTTTTTTTTAACTTCCCCATGAGGTTCAAATGATCTTCTGGTTAACCTCAAAAGCTTAGGGAAAGGCTTCAGTGAGATCATATAGTTACAACAATTAGTGCAGTGCCTGACAAATACTGAACACCCAATAAAAATATGATCATTAATTAGAGGGATCTGAACAGTGTGAAAAGCAATAAAATAGTCTTAAAATTTTTAACTCAAAAGCTTTAGGGTTTCTTTAATAATTCAAATATACAGTAGAGAGAGGAGTATAATAGACATTCATATACTCACTACCCAGAGTTTTTAAATATCAAAATTTTGACATATTTGGTACAGATACTATTTAATTTTTTTTTTAAGGCAAGATCTATACAGTTCAGATTTTTACACTTCCATTCCCTTCCCAGAGATTACTTTACTGACATTTATTCCCTTTCTTTTGGCCCTTTCCACAAATACCTTTATACACACGTTTTTTAGTCACTAGGTCTGATTGGACTCTTTTTGTGATTCCAGGCTGTAGCCCGCCAGGCTCCTCTGCCATAAGTTCTCCAGACAAGAATAGTGGAGTGGGTTTCCATTTCTATCTCCAGGGTAGTTTCTCAACCCAGATATTGAACCCACACTCCTGCATTGCAGGTGAATTCTTTACCACTGAGTCACTTGGGAAGACTTATACACATGTACTTACTCATAAACCACATAGAACATAGCTTTATATGTGTTCTAAATGTACATAAATGATAGTATATTCTAGATATCATACTGACACCTTCTTTTGAGTCAACATTTGGGTGAAGTGCATCCATATTCAAGTAAAGAAGATCAATTTCATGTATTACAATCACTATAAAAGCTATCATATGAATAAACCACCCTTTATGTATCCATTTCCCCACTGACGAAATTGTTTCCTAATGTAGACGACTGAAAACATTGCTGCAATGGAAATCCTTATACACATTCTCCTTGAATAGGAGGAAATATCCTTAATGCCATTTGTAGCAATACAGATAGACCTACAGGTCAGGAAGCAACAGTTAGACCTGGACATGGAACAACAGACTGGTTCCAAATAGGAAAAGGAGGACATTACACTGCTTATTTAACTTATATGTAGAGTTCATCATGAGAAACACTGGGCTGGAAGAAGCACAAGCTGGGATCAAGATTGCCAGGAGAAATATCAATCACCTCAAATATGCAGATGGCACCACCCTTATGGCAGAAAGCAAAGAACTAAGAGCCTCTTGATGAGAGTGAAAGAGGAGAGTGAAAAAGTTGGCTTAAAGCTCAGCATTCAGAAAACGAAGATCATGGCATCTGGTCCCATCACTTCATGGGAAATAGATGGGGAAACAGTGGAAACAGTGTCAGACTTTATTTTGGGGTGCTCCAAAATCACTGCAGATGGTGATTGCAGCCACAAAATTAAAAAACACTTGCTCCTTGGAAGAAAAGTTATGACCAACCTAGACAACACATTAAAAAGCAGAGACATTACTTTGCCAACAAAGGTCTATCTAGTCAAAGCTGTAGTTTTTCCAGTAGTCACTTATCGATGTGAGAGTTTGACTATAAAGAAATCTGAGCATCGAAGAATTGATGCTTTTGAACTGTGGTCTTGTAGAACACTCTTGAGAGTCCCTTGGACAGCAAGGAGATTCAACCAGTACATCCTAAAGGAAGTCAGTCCTGACTATTCATTGGAAGGACTGATGCTGAAGCTGAAACTCCAATACTTTGGCCACCTGATGTGATGAACTGACTCACTGGAAAAGCCCCTGATGCTGGGAAAGATTGAAGGTGGGAGGAGAAGAGGACAACAGAGGATGAGATGGTTGGATGGCATCACCGACTCAATGGACATAAGTTTGAGTAAACTCTGGGAGTTGGTAATGGACAGAGGGGCCTGGCATGCTGCAGTCCATGGGATCACAAAGAGCTGGACACAACTGAGCAACTGAACTATTTCCCCTATCTTCACCAGTATTTGGTATTACTTGTTTTTGTTACTTGTTCTTGTCTGACTGATTTGTGACTCCATGAACAGTAGCCCACCAAGGTCCTCCGTCCATGGGATTTCCCAGGCAAGTATATTGGAGTTGGTTGCCATTTCCTTCTCCAGGAGATTGTCCCAGGGATTGAACTTGGGTCTCCTACACTGGCAGGTGGATTCTTTAGCCTGAGCCATCAGGGATGCCCTTGGTATTTCTAATGTACTAAATAGAAACAAACTCTGGTTGATTCAAGTAGAAAAAAAAAAAGAACATTATGTAAAAGACTTTGAGTGGTTGACAGAACCACCATTATGAAGGTTGGGAACTAGTTTCACAGCTACTCAGCTCAGCATAACATTCACAATCCAGTCCAATGAGGGCACTATTATCAGGCTGCCATCAAGCCCAATCACTGTACGTTGTACCTACATCACTCAGGTCCCTAACACTGCCTTAGAGGCCTGGGTCATCACCCTCAACACCTGCTGTAAGTGGACATAGCAGTCTATTGCCCTACCAGTATGACCACCCCTTGGAAGAACTGTTGGCAGTCAGCAGCATTTTATTGGTGAAGTCCATGCCATATGCCCCAAGTTCTAGCTCCACTAACATCTAGCATTTTCAGGTTCGTAGAGGACAGCTGGTTTTATCATAAACAGATGAGTCTATTTGCAAAGCAGAAATAAAGACCCAGCCACAGAGAATAAATGTATGGACCCCAAAGGGGTTGTGGGGGATGGGCTGAATTGGGAAACTGGGATTGGCGTATATACACTGCTATGTATAAAATGGATAACTAATGAGAACCTACTGTATACAACAGGGAACTCTACTCAAAACTCTGTAATGACCTAAATGGGAAGGAAAATCCAAAAAGAGGAGATATATGTATACAGATAGTTGATTCACTTTGCTGCACTGCAGAAACTAACACAATAGTGTAAAGCAACTGTACTTCAATAAATTTCCTTTAAATGTGGGCAAGATTCCCAAACATATTAAGGGGAGCTTAGATGCTGGATGGACAGATTGACAAATATCCATGACACTGATGCTCTAATGAATATGAAAATTAGACAGTTATTGGTTTTATTTGCATTTCCTTATTACTATGGATTTTTAATATCTTTTTCATTTTTATTAGCCATTTGAGTTTCCTCTTCTGGAAAATATCCTTCATATATTTTCTTTATCTTTTTCACTGAGTTGCTTGCTATTTCATATTGATATGTAGTCACTTGTATATTCTGGATAATTACCTTTTGTCGACTATATATGGCAAATGTATTCTTCTGTTTCTTGTATTTTCACTATACAACATCTTTGGTTGTGCAGAAGTTTTTAATTTTAATATTTTTTAACATATGGATAAATTCCTTTAAGAGTTGTGCTTTTTGTTCCTGCTTGAGAAATTTTATCATAAGTTCTAGAAGATTCTCCACTGTGTTATCTCTAAAAGTTTTATTAAAGATTTTATTTTTATATTTAGATTTTTAATTCACCTGGCAGTTATTTATGCAGATAGGGTAAAACGGGGATTAAATTTGTATACAGAATTGTTTTTTCCCCGTTAACTAGCAAATTTCTTTTCCCACTGATTTTTAGTGGCGCTTCAGTCTGAAACTGCACTACCATTTTTGTTTTGTCAGCTTATAGGAGCTTTATTATAGAGCTGCGCTGCCAAGCACACACACATGATTACATAAATTTAAATTGATTAAGATTACATGATATTAAGAATTTTATTTCTTAGTCTGACAAACCACATGTGGTTACCGGCTACTACACTGAACAGCTTAGCATTTGAATATTTTTATCATCATGGAAAATTTTATTGGATTTCCCTATAATTTTGGTCACTTTGTTCAACCTTCATCCTATTATACACTTAAATGATTACTGTGGCTTTATAATTATTGAAACTAGATAAGACAAATTCTCTTATAAATCCTCCCTTATTATACTTCAAAATTGACTTAGCTATTCTTAGATACTTTCTTTAAAAAATTATTTATTTATTTGGCTGCACAGGGTCTTAGTTGTGGAACGTGGTGTCTTTGTTGCTGCATGTGGGATCTGGTTCCCTGACCAGGAATCAAACCTTGACCACCTGCATTTGAGCATGGAGTCTTAGCCACTGGACCAGCAGGGAAGTCCCTAGACATATAGACTTTAAAACAAATTTAAAAATCAATGTGTGCAGTTCTTTGAAAGGTCTTATGTGGATTTTACTTAGAATTTTGTTGAATTCATAGGTTGTTATCTGAAGAATTCATATAATATCATGTCTTCGCACTCATGATTTTAATATATTTCCAGGTTTACTCAGGTTTTTATAAACTTTAATAAAGTTTTATAATTTTCTCCATTTTTTCTCTGCATGTCTTTTATTATATTTATTCTTTGATATTTATTATTTGCTACTTTACAGAAGTGTGGCTATTGTGAATGAATTTTTTTATAAAGTTTTCTATCTAATTGGTAGAATATAAAATTTATTATCTATTGTCTGTTGATCCATCATTTTTATCCATTTATATACATCATTTTTGCACCTGTTATAATTTTCTGTAGGTTCTCTTATTTTTCATGTTTATGATCATAAATGCATCTGCAAATAATAAAATATTTTCCTTCTTTATAAACCATATATCTCATTTCTTTATTTTGTCTTTGAGCATTAACTAAGCCCTTCAGTACCTATTGAATAGTAAAAATGAAGAAAAACATTATGGAATTGTCTCTGATAGTAATATGCTCACATCTAAGTATTACTAGCAAATATATTTTGGTAGACCCAGTCGTGTTAAAGATTACTTCCTTTTTAGTTTTATATTATGTGTTTCTATTCATCAGTATATCTTCAAATTTCTCAAAAGGTTTTTGTTGCAGCATATCTTGAGATGATCATATGATCGTTAATATTTAATATAATAATATGGTGGTGGTGGTGTCATTTAGTGGCTCAGCTGTGTCCAACTCTCTTGCAACCCCATGGACCATAGCCTGCCAGGCTCCTTTGTCCATAGGATTTCCCAGCAAGAATCCTGGAATGGGCTACCATTTCCTTCTCCAGGATATCTTCCCTGACCCAGGATTGAACCCTGGTCTCTTGCATTGACAGACAGGTTCTTTACCACTGCACCACCTGGGAAGTCCAATAATATGGCAAATTAGATCAAAAGCCAACTTTGGACTTTTGGGATATATCACATATTGATTTTGCTTTATCTTTCACATCACGTTTTCAAATTTATTTGTGATTGTCTTTAGAAATTTTTACATCTATGTCCGTGAATATGATTGGGCAATAATTTTCTTTTGCAAACCCTGTCTGACTTTTATTCCCTAAGAAAAATTATTTTGGGAACTTTCCTTCCTCCCCCTCCCATTCCAGGGCAAATTTGCATAAGATAAAGATGATCTCTGCATTGATAACCTTTAACTCTTCAGTTCAGATTTTTCTTTGTTCTCTAATTAAATTTAGACAAATCTCATGGATTTTTTTTTTTTAAATTTCCAAACTTCTCTTGTCTGGATATGGTGGTGGTTCTGTTCTGTTCAGAACCAAATGTTAGAGGCTTTAGAAAATTATTTTAAAGTGTAAAATTTGGAAATTTCCTAACTCCAGTAGTTTTATGGGTAAGAAGTGGGCACCACATAGATTTATCTGTTTGATACAGTGCCAAACAGTATATACGGACTTTGGAGTGAGACAGAAATTGGTTCAAGCACTAGCTTTGACAGTTATACCTGGGAGATGTTGGGCTAGTTAGTCTTTGAGCCTTACTTTCTTCATATATGCGAGGAGATACATTTAACAGCAATTCCCTCTTCTAGCTACTGGGAGAACTACATAAGCTAACATATGTGAAGTGCTTAGCTGAGGTCCAGCTCAAGGTAAACACTGAATAAATGAAAATAATTATTATTATGAGTCAGGGCTTAAGAAACCTGGGCTTCCCTGGTAGCTCAGATGGTAAAGAATCCGTTTGCCAATGCAGGAGACTAGTGTTTGATCCCTGGGTTGGGAAGATCCCCTGAAGTAGGAAATGGCTACCCACTCCAGTATTTCTGACTGGAGAATTCCATGGACAGAGGAGCCTGGTGGGCCACAGTCCATGGGGTTGCAAAGAGTTGGACACAACTGACCACGCATATACTATGCGTATACCAGCACGCATGCAACTGGTATACATCTAAATGGAAGAAGAAAGAGTGATTTTGTGTGGTTTTTCCTATTGGGTAAAATACAGGAAGTTATATTATCTTCAAGAAGACTCATGGTAAACTGTTCAATTTCTTCAAATGGTTGCAAGGCTGTCAAGTAAGAAGAAGGAGCAATGGCTCTCAGTGGTTGCAATTAATGAGGAGAGGCTTCAGGGAAATAGATTTAGCTCCACATCTCCTGAGATGCTGGCCAGTTCTCTGGTCTCCCTTTCCTTCCTCTTCTGTGGTCCACTGCAGTTTACAATTTTCTTTCTCTTCCAGAATCACAAGGCACTCTCTGTAGGGAGTCTTCAGCTCAACCCTGGCACTACCCACAGGGTGAGTGAGGCATGGTATTCTCAGCTCTCTACTTTTTGTTGCTGCTGTTTTTCAGTCACTAAGTTGCATCTGAGTCTTTGTGACTCCATAACTTATAGCATGCCAGGTTCCTCTGTCCTTTACTATCTCCCAGAGTTTGCACAAACTCATGTCCATAGAGTCAGTGATGCTATCTAGCCTTCTCACCCTCTGTCACCTCCTTCTCCTCCTCCCCTCAATTTTTCCCACCATCAGGGTCTTTTCCAATGAGTCAGCTCTTCTCATTAGGTGGCCAAAGTATTCCAGCTTCCACTTCAGCATCAATCTTTCCAATGAATATTCAGGATTGATTTCCTTTAGGATTGACTAGTTTGATCTCCGTGCAGTCCAAGGGACTCTCAAGAGTCTTCTCCAGCACCACAGTTCAAAAGCATCAAAACTTCAGTGCTCAGTCTTCTTTAGAGTTCAACTCTCACATCTGCACATGACTACTGGAAAAGCCATAACTTTGACTCTATGGACCTTTGTCAGCAAAGTGCTATCTCTGCTTTTTAATATACTCTCTAGGTTTGTCATACTTCTTGCCAGCATTTAAAGACATGGCCATGTACCCTTTCAGTATAAAAGGTTTTCTGGATAACTCACGTTAGGAAATTGACAGAAGAAAGATCCAGGTTCCCAGAATCTTATGAAGCTGTTGCAGACTGGGCCTTTTGTCTCAAAGTCTTGACTTTATTATGAAAGATAGTAACTAATGGCCTTGTTGGATGCCTGATCACCACTTTTATTCCTTGGAACAGGTTTCATGAGGGCTTACCCCTCTTTCTTCTCTGAAAAGCTATCTTCCTAGTTTAAAAAATACAAAAGAGGCCATCAGGACAGAGCAGCAGACGTCTGCTGGTGTTTAAGCAGGTCATGTGCCTCTGTGAGCCCTTCACGCTGGATGACCACTTGCCTCTGGGCCTCTGCACTTCCTGTGCATTTTTGGCGTCTGTTTCTGGCGTGTAAAAGCATCCTCCTTGCCAGCTCTCTTGAGAAATGGAGGAGCAACAGCCCTCCATGTGGAGTGAGATGGGAAAACCGTCCAGGGCTGAAACAAAAGAAAGTTGAATACAAGGAGACTGCTGACTGCTGTTGTCCCTAAGCCAGGTGACCTCCCCTGTAGTACTCTGGCCATTGGAGCATGCAGAGGCCGGAGAAAGGCACCACGGAAAGCACATCACAGCCACCCAGTAGAAATCATGCACAGCAGTGTCTGCGAATGAGTCAGTTTGGTTCTTTTTTAAAATAAAGCATTTGTTAACTAATCTATTTATGCTGTGCTGGGTCCTCATTGCTATGGGCAGGCCTTCTCTAACGGGAGAGCAAGGGCTACTCTCCGGTTGCAGTGTGTGGGCTCCTCACCGCAGTGGCTTCTCCTGGTGCAGGGCACAGGCTCTGGGAGCACGGGCTTCGACAGCTGGGGCACACGGGCTTCGTTGCCATGCAGCATGTGGGACCTTCCCCGATCAGGGATCGAATCTGTGTCTCCGGCACTGGCCGGTGGATTCTCAACCACTGGACCACCGGGGAAGCCCTAAATTTTATTCTTGACAGGAAAGCATCGGAACTCTGATGCTGAAGATTCAGCTTTGAAGCTCTTGTGACCATCAGCCCACGACTATTCTGGTTAGAATGTGGGCTTCCACCAAAGTGTCTTCCCAGAGAAACGCAAACTGGATCCAGTTACGGTCTTGGGTTTTATATCTCCAAATGTTTTGAATTTTTCCTTGGGCTCAGAATGCTTCTTGGTTCCACACAAAACTTGATTTGTTTATCAGTCTCCATTCCTTACTGTCTGAGAACACTGCTTTCTGGACTCTCTGAGTCTGACTCCACAAGGTCAGGAATGTCTGCCTCTGGTCACGTCCACTTGGACAGCTCTTTCTCGGGGCATAGGGTCTAGGCAAGTCTAGCTTTTTTTTTTTTTTTTTCTTAAAACAGATGGGTATCAGTTGGATAAGGCAAACTTATTCCTTCCAGGGTTAATTTTGAAGGATGTATAAATCACTCTGCTCTTCAAGAAATGCACTATAGTCCTGATACTGCCTAGCTGGCCCTGTGATTTTAACTATAAAACACTCTCAAAGGTCCCTTGGGAGATGTAGGTACTTGACTAAATGGTAATAAACGAAGCAGCCTTTGCATGTGGTGTCTGGTGAACTTATCTAGAAAGATATGTCCCCCCATTTGGAAAACGCCCCTCCGCAATGGAGAGGAAAATAAAAATAAAGGGCCTCTTATAAAATTATTACCTTGTCACTTAAGTCAACAGCAGCGATGCCATGATAGAAACCAGCAGTTGTGGCACATTGTTTTATCACTCTAATTACATCAAGAACACAGTAACTGTCTGGCAGAGATAAGATTAAGGGAAGCAGAGCCCTTCTCAAATTTCCAATAGACAGCACCTGGATTTATGGACTGATTTTGTGTTTGGACATTAAGTTCAATTACTTTTCTTTAGCCCTGAAGAGTTCTGTCGCCAGAGAAATAGCATCTGGTTGATCCCTCATCACCCGGGCCCCACACCCACACTCTCCTTTGCTGCTGATCTGCCCAGACAGAGCAGGGTCTTGCTCTGGGTGACAGAGGCTGTCAGTTTCCCTCTCCTTGGCCTTCTCTTCTCTTTTTTCTGTCTCCCTAGAGTCTGTGCAGGAGAGTCATAACCCTTCTCACTGACTGAGAATCTCAGAATCAAAACATGTTGGATCATAGATTGTTGGTGGCAGGAGGACCCAGTGGAGTTGTCCAGTCTGGTCCCTTGGCTCTCCATGGTGGCAACTAAGGCCCCAAGTGTCAAGGCTGTGCACGAGCACACAGCAGACACTGCAGCCCAAGCCTGAGTGTCCAGCCTGCTGGGAGATGCTAAGCTCCTGCCGGCTTCTCACGCCAGACCTCTGCCTTCCCTGGCTCATGCTGGCGTGAGTCCAGCCATCCCTGCCCCAGAACGGGTCTGCCTTTCAAAGCTGAAAACAAAGGCATAGGGAACTATGCTTCTTGAACCATCAGGTTTTGCTCCTCTTCTTCCTTTCTTTGAGGCAGAGAAGGGGAGGGTGATAAATTCAGCCTGCTGTGGCTCCTTCATACTTCTAGGCTCCTTATGAAGTCAGAGACACCCACAAGAATTTGGGAACATCCAGGTGGCCCAGGGCAGGATTTCTCCAACCTAGTTGCACAACTGAACAACTGAATGGCCTGATGAGCTGTTTTTTAACTTCTTATTTTGCACTGGAGCATGGCTGGTTGACAAAGCTGTGGCAGTTTCAGGTGCACAGCAGAGCAGCTCAGCCAAACGCATGCATGTATGCATTCTCCCCCAAACTCCTTCCCATCCAGGCTGCCCCATAAAACCGAGCAGATTTCCATGTGCTATACAGTAGGTCCTTGTTGATTATCCATCTTAAATATAGCACTGTGTACCTGTCAATTCTATGCTTCTTATTCCTTCCCCGATCCTTACTCCTGGGCTTCCCAGGTAGTGCTAGTGGTAAAGAATTCTCTTGTCAATACAGGAGACACAGAAGATGGGGATTCAATCCTTGGGTTGGAAAGATCCCATGGGGAAGTAAATATCAACCCACTCCAGAATTCTTGCCTGAAAAATCCCTATGGACAAAAGAGCCTGGTGGGCTACAGTCCATGGGATCTCAAAGAGTCTTATAGGACTGAGCAACTGAACAGGCACACACCCTTCCCCTTCAGCAGCCATAAGTTCATTCTTTAAATTTATGAATCTGTTTCTGATGTATAAATAAGTTCACTTGTATCATTTCTTTTTAGATTCAGTATATAAGGGATGTCACATTATTTTTCCTTCTCTGTCTGACTTACTGCTCTCAGTTTGACACTCTCTAGCTCCACCCATGTTGCAACAAATGGCATAATTGTGTACTTTTTAATGGCTGAGTGATATTCCATAATATTATATGATGAGCTTTTAAAAGCACAGATTCTTGAATCCCTCCTGGGCTACCAGACAGACTCCCTGTAGGTGGATTTATACATTTAATGTTTCCTATGCACTTTTACTGTGCTTATCTCAGAACAAATGAAGAAACCACAGTTTGGAAACCATGAAGTTTAGATAGATAGAACAGAAGTTTTCAAAAGAAAAAGAAAAATCCCAGCTCTAGCTCATATCTCTCACTGTGACCTTGGACAACTTACTTAACTTCCCTGAGCCTCAGTTATCCCATATGAAAGATAGACTTTTGGGTAAATATAAAATATAATGTGTATACATAATTATGGCAATGCTAGTTTACAAGTGAAGTTTAAATAAGCTTTGGAAATAACACTTTCATACTGATAGATGTCATGGATTTAATAAGTAGTTATATATATTTGGGAAGGGTACTTGGTAGCTCAAATGGCAAAGAATCTTCCTGCAATGCAGGAGACCCAGGTTCGATCCCTGGGTCAGGAATATCCCCTGGAGAAAGAAATGGCAACGCATTCCAGTGTTCTTGTCAGGGAAATCTCATGGACAAAGGAATCTGGTGGGCTATAGTCCATGGGATCAGAAAAGAGTCAGATAGGACTGATGGGTTCAACAACAACAATGCACAATTATATATACATAACACCCCACTCCAGTACTCTCGCCTAGAAAATCCCATGGACGGAGGAGCCTGGTGGGCTGCAGTCCATGGGGTCTCTAAGAGTTGGACATGACTGAGACTACCTCATAGGTCTGTGATTGGTGGCAGGAGGAAAAGGGGACAACAGAGGATGAGATGGCTGGATGGCATCACGGACTTGATGGACATGAGTCTGAGTGAACTCCGGGAGTTGGTGATGGACAGGGAAGCCTGGCGTGCTGCAATTCATGGTGTCTCAAAGAGTCAGACACGACTGAGCAACTGAACTGAACTGATGCTTCTCTGTAAGGAACAATTCTAAGAAGGTTGACGCTTAATCGTGAAATCCTCAGGTGTAGTTATTGAAAATGCATATTTGAACCCCTATCTCAGACCTCTTAAATTTAAAGTCCTATAACTACTATTGTGGTGGAATTATCTTGGGATTTCAGTCCAACATGTAAAGTGAAAGTGTTAGTCACTCAGTCATATCTGACCCTTGTGACCTGATGGACTGTAGCCTACCAGACTCATTTGTCTGTGGAATTCTCCAGGGAAGAATACTGGAGCAATATAACATATCTGGATTCAAATTCAAACTACCACTGACCAGCTGTGTGACTTGGAGCCTATTAAACTCTCCAAATTTTAGTTTTCTCATCCACAAGATAATAAAACCTCATGGTATTCTTGTGAGGATCACTATTAAAAGATGCATGAGGAGCTTAACATAGCACTTGGAATATTATAAGGGATCAACAGCTACCACTCACATATCCATAAAACCCACAGGCAAACTTCCACTTTATATAAGGCAGTGCCAAGTTTCCCATATAGTTATGTATTAATACAAGAAAGTGTGATAGTCACTCAGTCGTGTGCAACTCTTTGCTACCCCATGGATTGTAGCACACTAGGCTCCTCTCTGTCCATGAGATTTCCCAGGCAAGAATACTGGAGTGGGTAGCCATTTCTCCAGGGAAACTTTCCCCACTGAGGGATTAAACCCAGGTCTCCCGTATTGCTGGCAGATTCTTTACTGTATGAGATACCAGGGAAGTACATTTTAATACTAAGTGAGATTTAAATTCTCCCCTCGTGGATTCACCAAGGCCTGTATGGGCTCTACATATCTTACCAAAGAAAAATATATAAGAATAACAAGATGTGTGCTTTTTTGGTGGCCTTTTTCAGCACCTGCTCTATGGGACTACAAACTCTTTGAAGAAAAAAAAAAAAGAGTCAAATCTCCTGGCCATCAGGAATTTTCAAAGAGAAAATCTGTGTTTCAAACACTGAAGAATTTCACACATAGAGAAAGAGACAACACAGCTATTAATATGTCAGTTCTGTAAAAATAAAAATGAAAAAGAACAAATCTTATCAGGAATAGCCTCAGAGATCAATCAGTGAAAGACAAAGGAATGAAGAGAGAAGAGGACAATTTCCATCAGAATCAGAAAACATTATCTTAGATGAGCGTTCCTGATTGATACAGCAGCTCAGTTCATCTCAGTCACTCAGTCATGTCCGACTCTTTGTGGCCCCATGCACTGCAGCACGCCTGGCCTCCCTGTCCATCACCAACTCCCGGAGTTTATCCAGACTCATCTCCATTGAGTTGGTTATATCATCCAACCATCTCATTCTCTGTCGTCCCCTTCTCTTCCCACCTTCAACCCTTCCCAGCATCAAGGTCTTTTCAAATGAGTCATCTCTTTGCATCAGGTGGCCAAAGTATTGGAGTTTCAGCTTCAACATCATTTCTTCCAATGAACACGCACAGCTGATCTCCTTCAGAATGGACTGGTTGAATCTCCTTGCAGTCCAAGTGACTCTCAAGAGTCTTCTCCAACATCACAGTTCAAAAGCATCAATTCTTTGGCACTCAGCTTTCTTCACAGTCCAACTCTCACATCCATACGTGACCACAGGAAAAACCATAGTCTTGACTAGATGAACCTTTGTTGGCAAAGTGATGTCTCTGCTTTTTAATATGCTATCCAAGTTGGTCACAACTTTCCTTCCAAAGAGTAAGCGTCTTTGCATTTCATGGTTGCAATCACCATCTGCAGGGATTTTGGAGCCCAGAAAAATAAAGTCAGCCACTGTTTCCACTGTTTCCCCATCTATCTGCCATGAAGTGATGGGACCGGATGCCATGATCTTAGCCTTCTGAATGATGAGATTTACGCCAGCTTTTTCACTTTCCTCTTTGACTTTCATCAAGAGGCTCTTTAGTTTTTCTCCACTTTCTGTCATAAGGGTGGTGTCATCTGCATATCTGAGGTTATTGAGATTTCTCCCAGCAATCTTGATTCCAACTTGTGCTTCATCCATCCCAGCATTTCTCATGATGTACTCTGCATATAAGTTAAATAAGCAGGGTGACAATATACAGCCTTGATGTACTCCTTTTCCTATTTGGAACCAATCTGCTGTTCCATGTCCAGTTCTAACTGTTTTTCTTGGCCTGCATACAGATTTCTGAAGAGGCGAGTGTGGTGGTCTGGTATTCTCATCTCTTTGAGAATTTTCCACAGTTTATTGTGATCCACACAGTCGAAGGCTTTGGCATAGTCAATAAAGCAGAAATAGATGTTTTTCTGGAACTCTCTGGCTTTTTTGGTAATCCAAAAAGGATGTTGGCAAAGAGGATGTTGGCAATTTGATCTATGGTTCCTCTACCTTTTCTAAATTCAGCTTGAACATCTGGAATTTCACGGTTCACATACTGTTGAAGCCTGGCTTGGAGAATTTTGAGCATTACTTCACTAGTGTGTGAGATGAGTGCAATTGTGCAGTGTTTGAGCATTCTTTGGCATTGCCTTTCTTAGGGATTGGCATAAAACTGACCTTTGATATTGTAATAAAAGTGAAAAAACCAAGTTGCTCAGTCATGTCCAACTCTTTGCAACCCCATAGACTATGAAGTCCATGGAATTCTCCAGGCCAGAATACTGGAGTGGATAGCTATTCTCTTCTCCAGGGGAACTTCCCAACCCTGGGATCGAACCCAGGTCTCCCTCATTGCAGGCAGATTCTTTACCAGCTGAGCCACAAAAGAAGCCCTACAGCAAGAAAGGCCTCTGTAATTAACACAAGAGCGACATTTTAAGCTATGTGTACTCTACACATTGTTTCCTGTATATATTTTTTGCTTACATTAATTGACTTAATCTCTTTCCCTATTTCATTTTCTGGCATAGTCATGTCCGACACTTTGTGACCGCATGGACTGTAACCTGCCATGGTCCTCTGTTCATGGCATTTTCCAAGCAAGAATACTGGAGTGGGTTGCCATGCCCTCCTCCAGGGGACCTTTCTGACCCAGGGTTAGAAATTGTATCTCTTATGTCTCCTGCATTGGCAGGTGGATTCTTTACTATTGCATCACCTGGGAAGCCCTCTAGCATAAATATTTTTTCTCAATTAATCTTTTCAGTTAAAATAATGACTTGCTATGCATGCCTCTATTATAGCTCTTCTCACCCTGTCATTTATATACAGATGTAGTTCCTCAGTTCAACCCGAGGAAACTGGGAGGCCCAGAAGCCAGCACAGACTTTAGCACATGGTAGGTATTTGCCATTGTTGTTGTGTTAGATTTACTTGAGTTAAAAAGACGTCTGAACATCACAGATACTCTTCAGGTAAAAAGAGTGGACAGACAAGGGAATGATCATTTGCAGTTGAGTTATCTGAACAGTCGCCCCTTTCAGAACATGCCATAAAAAGACCAAAGAGAGATCAGCAAAGTTCACCAGTGATGTAAGCCCTCTGTGCGGTCCTAACTGTGTGATTCAGGTGCTCTGCAAGTCTACAGTCTCAGAGTGGGGGAAAAAATTCATGCAACTTTACTGGCTATAAGTTTCTAGCTTCTAGCCTGCCTATGGGTTAATATCCTGGATACTGTACCTCCATCTGTTATTTTAAAAGTCAGAGAACTGAAATTCCTGTGGATCCCAGAAAATTGCCTCTTACAACTTTTGCAACCCTAGGCAAGTTATTTAATGTTTCTGCCAAAAGGAAGTTACACTCATAGCTACTCATGGAGCAGTGGTAAGAATCAAGCAATATAAAGAATGTGAAGGTTTCAGCAAGGAACAGGGCCCAAAGTAAGTATTCAATAAATTGAAGAAGAAGAAGGCTAGAGGAAAAAGGAGGAAGAGGAAGTGGTGGCTGGGAGGCTCACAGGTTGTATTATATATATAACATATGCTGCCCATGCCTCTCAGGTGGCACACTGGTAAAGAATCTGCCTGCAGTGCAGGAGATGCAGGAGACTCAGGTTAGATCTCTGAGTCAGGAAGATCCCTTGGAGTAGGAAATGGCAACCCACTTCAGTATTCTTGCCTAGAAAATTCCATGGGCAGAGGAACCTGGCAGGCGATAATCCATAGTGTCACAAAGATAGACACCACTGAGCATGCACGTACACCCTGCCCATGCTCTGGCTCATAGCAGGTTATCAGTAAATGAACTTTCCAGCCACTGCAGGCACCCAGTGAAGTCATCTCGAATTACTGAATAGTCATCTCTCAATCACTCAGTAAATGAACTGATGTATATTTGACTTGGAATTAAGCCGCTCTGTTTCAGATTTTTTTTTATTCACTCCTTTAATACTTCAGTGACATTTTGACCTTAATAAGTGAAACTTTCAGATTCCTTTCTCAATGTTTTCTCATCAAACCTCTCTGAAAACTTTTTTTCCCTTTTGACATGTTGGGTTATAAATTCAGTAAGCAGTGCTGATACCTGTCATTGCCAGGCGATGAAAATTTTCTCTGACAGACAGTATCAGCTCCACCCCAGTTTCAGGAGGACTCCTTCCCCCTCCAGTGTCACGGGTATACAGTGGGAACAAGTAGAAAAAATGGAGTCACGGACTCGACCGAGTTCCGAGTGAGCCCATGTTGAATATGAACAATATCTGATCGTAGTCTGCTAGAGTGATTCCCAAGAAATAAACCTGAAGCTGGAGCTGGCCACTTTCTGCCCTTAATTAGCCCAGAAGGAAAGGCCTCCTTTCTTCCCTCCTCCTTCCACCTTCCCTGTATTCAGTGGATGTGTGCCTGTGCATGCTAAGTCGCTTCAGTTGTGGCCATCTCTTTGTGACCCCGTGGACTGTAGCCATAGGGTCTTGCTCTAGCTGGGCACCGGGGTGCATTAGTGCCAAGTGTGGAGCACCTGTTCTCATGAAGATCTCTGTTTTAGCTGCTCCCTACATCACTAAGCCAAAGCTATCTCTACTGTCTCTGGCTCTAAACAGATGATACTCAGTGCATCTCTGTGCCTTTTAAAAACTTTTTATGAAGTGAAAGAGACACATGTACCCCAATGTTCATTGCAGCGCTGTTTATAATAGCCAGGTCTTGGAAGCAACCTAGATGTCCATCAGCAGATGAATGGATAAGAAAGCTGTGGTTCATATACACTATGGAATACTACTCAGCCCTTAAAAAGAATAAATTTGACTCAGTTCTAATGAGATGGATGGAATTGGAACCGATTATACAGAGTGAAGTAAGCCAGAAGGAAAAACACCAATACAGTATACTGACACATATATATGGAATTTAGAAGACAGTGATAATGACCCTATATGTGAGACAACAAGAGACACAGAGGTATAGAGTCGACTTTTGGACTCTGAGGGAGAGGGAAAGGGTGGGATGGTATGGGAGAATGGCAATGAAACATGTATACTTTCCTGTAAGAAACGAAACGCTAATCTATATGTTCAATGTAGGATGCAGGAGGCATGGGGCTGATGCACAGGATGATTCAAGTAGAGGATGGGGGGTGGGAGGTGGGAGGGGATTCGGCATTGGGAGATTGTGTTCACCTATGGCTGATTCGTGTCAATGTATGGCAAAACAAATACAGTATTGTAATTTTAAAAATAAATAAATTTAATTAAAAATAAATAAATAAAAACTTTTTATTTAGAAATAATTTCAGATGTACAGAAAAGGTAGAAAAGGAGTAAAAAGAGTTGACATATAGTCTTCAATTGGACTCCTCAAATTTTAAATGTTTGCCTCAGTGTTTTCATCCTCCTCTCTACATTGATCTGTGCCTACATAATCTGAAGTACTTTAGAGTAATTTGCAGATATGTGGCCCCTTTTTGTTTCAGCACATATTTCACAAAAGCAAGACCTTCTTTCACATAACCATAGTGTATTTCCCCAGGACAGCAGATTAACATTAATGGAGTGTTATCTTATTTGGGCTTCCCTGTGGCTTAGATGGTAAAAATCTGTCTGCACTGCAGGAGCCCTGGGTTCATTCCCTGAGTTGGTAATATTCCCTGGAGAAGGGAATGGCAACCCACTCCAGTATTCTTTCCTGGAAAATTCTATGGGCAGAGGAGCCTGGTGGGCTACAGTCCATGGGATTGCAAAGAGTCATAATTAACAGACAGCCTTCAAATTTTGCCAGTTGTTCCACTAGCATCCTTTGTAGCAAAAGCAAAATAATTTTCTGTTCCAGAATCCATTTTTAGGACCCTGCATCACATTTAGTCATCATGTCTTTATCTCCTTTCATCTGAAACAATTCCTCAATCATTTTTTGTTTTTCATGACCTTCTGTAAAGAAAGCTGAGTGCTAAAGAATTGATGCTTTTAAACTGTGGTGTTGAAGACTCTTGAGAGTCCCTTGGACTACAAGGAGATCCAACCAGTCCATTCTAAAAGAGATCAGTCCTGGTGTTCTTTAGAAGGAATGATGCTAAAGCTGAAACTCCAGTACTTTGGCCACCTGATGCGAAGAGTTGACTCATTGGAAAAGACTCTGATGCTGGGAGGGATTGGGGGCAGGCAGGAGGAGAAGGGGACGACAGAGGATTAGATGGCTGGATAGCATCACTGACTTGATGGACATGAGTTTGAATGAACTCTGGTAGTTGGTGATGGATAGGGAGGCCTGGTGTGCTGCAATTCATAGGGTCACAAACAGTCGGACACGACTGGGCAACTGAACTGAACTGAACATTTTTAAATAGTACTGGAGTGTTCCTCCTGCTAGCCCATCCCTTTAGGTTTGAATAGTATTTATGACTTAATTAGAGTTGTGAATGTTTAGACAGTTTGCTTTTTTTAATGTGCAGGCTTATTTATTTATTTATTTTTAGCTGTGCCGGGTCTTCATTGCTGTGCTTGGCCTTTCTCTAGTTGTGGAGAGCAGGGGCCCCTCTTTGTTTTGATGCAAGGGCTTCTCATTGTGGTGGCTTCTCTTGTTGCAAATCACAGGCTCTAGAGCATGTGGGCTTCAGTAGTTGTGACTCCTGGGCACTAGAGCACAGCCTCAATAGCTGTGGTGCTCAAGCTTAGTTGTTCTGCAACGTGTGGGATCTTCCCAGACCAGGGATTGAACTCATGGCTCCTGGATTCATGGCAGATGGATTCTTTACCACTGAGCCACCAGGGAAGCCCCAAGTTATGCACTGTTGATAGAATAACACAGAAGTGACTCTGTGTTCTCAGTACATCACATGGGCATGTGACATCTAGCTGTCCCGGGGTTGCTGATATTAATTTCAATCTCTTAGGGTGGCAGTCATCAGGTTTCTCCACTATATGATGCTATTTTTTTCTTTGTAATGTATCAGTGCCCTGTGGAGAGGTGTTCGGAGACTATGAAGATATCTTGCCTCCCATAAAAATTTCACTCACTGAATCAAACATTCATTGATAACACTTGTCTGAAAAAATTATTACTGTAGTGACTGCCAAATGGTCATTCTAAATTTCATGATTCTCTCTTCATTTATTAGTTGGAATTCTACTCAAAAGAAGAGCTTTCTCTCCTCCATCATTTATAATGTATGTGTGTGTGTGTGTGTGTGTGTGTGTGTGTGTATGCATATATTTTTGCTGTTCCATCGCTCTGTCATGTCTGACTCTTTGAGACCCCATGGACTGTAGCATGCCAGGCTTCCCTGTCCTTCACCAACTCCTGGAGTTTGCTCAAACTCATGTCCATTGCATCAGTGATTCCATCCAACCATCTCATCCTCTGTCACCCCCTTCTCCTCCTGCCCTCAATCTTTCCCAGCATCAGGGTCTTCCCCAAAGACCCTTTTCCAATGTCCTTCCAATCTTTTCTTTGTATCAAGTTGGTACCTGCCATCTACTCTATAAGAATTAAATCATGTGGTATAGCAACTGCTGAATTTCAACACCCCTGAAAATAATTAAGGGAAGAGACCAGGCAAGAGTCACTCTGTGCTCTGGGAAATACTGGAAGGACAGGTCTTCAAATACTTAAATATTTTCAGGATCCAATATCATAAGTCCAGTTTGTGTGTCTCCTCATGTCTATACAAGGACTAAAATCTGTGGTGATGACTTCTCCTTATGACTAGCAGACTCCTTCTGCAAAAAATATGTGCTTGATTGCCTGTATTCCTCCTTCACCAAAATCACAAATCACTAGCCATCCATCCTGCCTCTGGAGCAGTTCCTCAGAGCTATCTGAAATGCTGTTTCCCAGTCTATATGCCTCATTTTGCCCCAAATAAAAACTTTATTACAACTCTCGTGTTGTGCATTTTTAAGTCAACACTATATATATTAAAAACCAGTTTATGCTGACACCTCCATTGCAAGTCAGCATCACACAGTCCATTTTAGCTTTTCCTTTTCATATTTGCAGTTTCCTTCTCTGACTTTAGAATTCTCACTCTCCTTCTCTACAATATATTTTGTATATTTTTTCAGCTCAGAACTAGTTTTTGTATTCGCTGACCCCTGTGCAAATAGACCTACTAACTATAATATAGTAGCTATTTGTAGTTTTTTTTCTGTCTTTAGCCTGAGAGCAGAGTCAGAATATGATATTTAAAAATTGCTCAGGCTTCCCAGGTGGCACTAGCGGTAAGGAACCTGCCTGGCAATGCAGGAGACATAAGAGATGCAGGTTTGATCCCTTGGTCCAGAAGATCCCCTGGAGGAGAGTATGCAACCCACTCCAGTATTCTTGCCTGGAGAATCCCATGGACTGAGGGGCCTGGAGGGCTATAGTTACATGGACTCATGAGGTAGCGAAGAGTCAGACATGACTGAGCGACTAAGCAGCAGCAGCACAGAATCAAAATATGATATTCAAACATGACTCAAGTTAATTCCCCCTGGTGTGTTCAGTGCAGCTGTGCATTCTTTGTTTATTTCCCCCAACAAGAATGACCACTTTACCAAGCAAATTTTATCAAAAACTATAAATCAACTGGAAACCCTTCCTATTAGAGGAGTCACTCTGTTTGATGGCTCCTTTATAGCAATTTCTATTTTATTTTAAATTGTTTCCTTTTCTCTGGGTGTCTCCAATCAGAATGAATGTCATGAAAGGGTACCAGAGTGACCTCTCACCATTCTAATCTTCCATAGAGCCTGCCAGATAAAACATATAAATCTTTGTGGAATCAATGAAATCAGCCCTCTGGCTAAAAAAAGAAGGAGAGAGAGAGATGATTAAAGAGATGAGAAAAAGAAAAAAGCTGAAGGCAAGCAATCATGTCCCTTACAATTCTAGCATTTGTGGTTCTTCCCACTAATAGTAATATTTGACCTATTGCCTATTCTGTCAGGGCTTCCCAGGCGGCTCAGTGGTAAAGAACCCACCTGTCAAGCAGGAGACATGGGTTTGATCCCTGGGGAGAGAAAAATCCCTGGAGAAGAAAATGGCAGCCTTTCCAGTAGTCTTGCTGGAAAATCCTATGCTCAGAGGAGCCCAGCAGGCTAAGCCCATGGGGTCACAATGAATTGGACATGACTTAATGCCTAAACAGCAACAACTATAATGTCTAGAGTTCCTCTTTGACCTACATAACATCTGTTGAGCATAGAGATATGGGTGTTATGGTATCCATTATTATGAAAATTAAGGTTCATATGATTGAATAATTGGCCCAAATATCCTGCTTGAAAAATGGTCTGGTGGTGGTGGTGATGGTTTAGTCACTAAGTCGTGTCTGGTTCCTCCAACCCCATGGACTGTAGCCTGCCAGGCTCCTCTGTCCATAGGATTTTTCAGGCAAGAATACAAGAGTGGGTTGCTATTTCCTTCTCTAGGGAAATGGTCTGGAATAGAACAGAATCTCCTATAGAGAAAAAAAAAATTAAAAATTGCTCTTCGGAAGGCACATGCTTATTGTTACCAAATTATTAAGAAATGAATAAATGAAAGCTAACAGTCTTTCCTTTCCTTGCCCACATGCCATCAGTGATAACCATGTCATGTGTATCTGTCCACACCTTTACTTTCACAAAAGCTTGGACTCTTGAGACCTTCATGAATGCCAGGATTCTGAGAGTAGAAGATGTTTGACCCACATGAGATAAGGGAACAGAAGCAAAAGACTCATTCATGAAGCCACTCTAACACTCACATACTGGCTATCTCCCAGCTGATAGCCTTGGACTTTCAAAGAGGTTCTACCACCTGGAGCCCCCATGATGTCAGGGGTATACAAATAGATTTGCACTCTGAGTCTCATTTTTCCTACCCCATAAAATGGAGATCATAGCAAATTGTACCCTGAAGTTTAGCTGGATAAACCCATGATACAAAACTATTTTCTCTTCTTAAGAGAAGAAGGAAGCTTTGCATTTTCAATCTACCCCATGCTGAGAGACCACAAGCGACACAGAGTGTTCAAGAGGATGCAAAAGTCTTTCTCATTCTCTTTGAGAGCATTCACTTCATTTGGAGAACTGAAGGGCACAGGTAATAACACCTGGATTCTTAACTAGCCATCCTTTCCTGTTTTGCTTTCTGTTGAGTGCCTGCTTTCACAGCCAGGATCTTCCTCAATTGCTAGTGACATCCAGTTTTGCCCCAGAGTAACTCCAGTGACTGGCCAGAATGGAGGAGGGTTCTGTCTCCAGGGAAGGCTGAGGCTCTATAAACATGTTTCACCTGCAGCTTCTGCATTTAAAAGCATGAATCAAGCGCCCTATCCACAGTCCCTGTGACATCTGTAATTCAGGTCAGAGAAAGAGGAAGTTCCCAAGGGACTCTTTCTTCAATAATCCATACAAAGTTAGTCAGTCAGTCAGTCAGTTCAGTTGCTCAGTCGTGTCCGACTCTTTGCAAACCCATAATTGCAGCACGCCAGGCCTCCCTGTCCATCACCATCTCCCAGAGTTCACTCAGACTCATGTCCATCAAGTCGGTGATGCTATCCAGCCATCTCATCCTCTGTCGTCCCCTTTTCCTCCTGCCCCCGATCCCTCCCAGCATCAGAGTCTTTTCCAATGAGTCAACTCTTCGCATGAGGTGGCCCAAGTACTGGAGTTTCAGCTTTAGCATCATTCCTTCCAAAGAACACCCAGGGCCAATCTCCTTTAGAATGGACTGGTTGATAGTAGATACCAAATATGAAGTAGTAGTCCCCTACATGTGAAAGAGTTCCATTCCAAGAGCATGTTCCTAAATCTAATTTGCTCCTAAGTCCAACAAAACCAGCCTAGGTACCCAGCTAACACAATGGGCTATATAGTACTGCACTATAATAGCTTTGTAATACTTTTCAAACAAATGATAACATTAGAAAACAAAAAATAAAACAACTTGAAAGCTCCAGGAGTTGGTGACAGACAGGGAAGCTTGACATGCTGCAGTCTGTGGAGTCATAAAGAGTCGGACACAGCTGAGTGACTGAACTGAACTGAGTCTTAACAGTATCTTGAAAAGTACAGTAGTCAGTACAACAGCTGGCGTACAGGGGCTGGCATCAACTGAACAGACAAGAAGAGTTACTGACTGGAGGAGGGAGAGGAGATGGGAGATGGCAGCGCTGAAGAATTGCCAGCAATAGGAGACAGAGGGCACGCTGCCACTTCACTCACACCTGACACTGGTGGCCTGAACTCTGGTTCCTTGCTGGGTTCAGTTCTATCTACCATCTTGAAAAAGTGATGCAGTGATGTCTGGGTAGTAGCTCTTTTAACCTTGTCATAGATGACACGGTAGCACTGGATTGCATTCTGCCGAAACCTTCCTCTTCTGTTCTACAAGCAGGTCTGGTGCCTCAGAAACTAACAGATAGATAAAAAAAACTAACAGATAAAGAAAAAACTAACAGATAAAGATGCCCCCTCAGATAAAGAAAACTCCATTCCATTTCCTGCACCAAGGCTCTCTTCAGTTTCTTCAGTTACTTCTTCCTCTTGTTTCTCTTTGTCCTTCCTCCGGTTCTCCAAATCCATCAGGTCTTCATTAGTAAGCTCCACATTCAAATCTTTGAAAGTTTGCAGCTTGAAGGTTCGTATGTAGGGGACTTGCTGTACCTCTCCCCATCCCTCCACAGTGAGAATTTCCCCAGAATCCAGTAACCCAGATTTGGGTTCTAGCACAGTCTCTGACATGATTCTTCACTGTGTATCTCTGGCCACATTCTAATTCAGTTCAGTTCAGTCATTCAGTCGTGTCCAGCTCTTTGCGACCCCATGAACCACAGCACACTAATCCTCCCTGTCCATCACCAACTCCCATAGTCCACCCAAACTCATGTCCATTGAGTCGGTGATTCCATCCAGCCATCTCATCCTCTGCTGTTCCCTTCTCCACTTGCCCTCAATCTTTCCCAGCATCAGGGTCATCAGGTGGCCAAAGTACTGGAGTTTCAGCTTCAAATCAGTCCTTCCAATGAACACCCAGAAATGACTTCCTTTAGGATGGACTGGTTGGATCTCCTTGCAGTCCAAGGGACTCTCAAGAGTCTTCTCCAGCATGACAGTTCAAAAGCATCAATTCTTTGGCACTCAGCTTTCTTCACAGTGAAACTCTCACATCCATATACGACCACAGGAAAAACCATAGCCTTGACTAGACAGAACTTTGTTGACAAAGTAATGTCTCTGCTTTTTAATATGCTGTCTAGGTTGGTCATAACTTTCTTTCCAAGGAGTTAGCGTCTTTAATTTCATGACTGTAATCACCATCTGCATAGATTTTGGAGCCCAGAAAAATAAAGTCAGCCACTGTTTCCACTGTTTCCCCATCTATTTCACAAGAAGTGATGGGGCCAGATGCCATGATCTTCATTTTCTGAATGTTGAGCTTTAAGCCAATTTTTCACTCTCCTCTTTCACTCTCATCAAGAGGTTCTTTAGTTCTTCTTCACTTTCTGCCATAAGGGTGGTGTCATCTGCATATCTGAGGTTATTGATATTTCTTCCAGCAATCTTGATTCCAGCTTGTGCTTCTTCCAGCCCAGTATTTCTCATGATGTACTCTGCGTATAAGTTAAATAAGCAAGGTGACAATATATAGCCTTGACGTACTCCTTTTCCTATTTGGAACCAGTCTGTTGTTCTGTGTCCAGTTCTAACCACTGTTTCCTGACCTGCATACAGGTTACTCAAGAGGCAAGTCAGATGGTCTGGTATTCCCATCTCCTTCAGAATTTTTCAGTTTATTGTGATCCACACAGTCAAAGGCTTTGGCATAGTCAATAAAGCATAAATGGATGTTTTCCTGGAACTCTCTTGCTTTTTCCATGATCCAGTGGATGTTGGCAATTTGGTCTCTGGTTCCTCTGCCTTTTATAAAACCAGCTTGAACATCTGGAAGTTCACAGCTCATGTATTGCTGAAGCCTGGCTTGGAGAATTTTGAGCATTACTTTACTAGCTTGTGAGATGAGTGCAATTGTGTGGTAGTTTGAGCATTCTTTGCATTACCTTTCTTTGGGATTGGAATGAAAACTGACCTTTCCCAGTCCTGTGGCCACTGCTGAGTTTTCCCAATTTGCTGTCATATTGAATGCAGCACTTTGACAGCATCATCTTCCAGGATTTGAAATAGCTCAACTGGAATTTCATCCCCTCCACTAGCTTTGTTCGTAGTGATGCTTTCTAAGGCCCACTTGACTTCACATTCCAGAATGTCTGGCTCTAGGTGAGTGATCACACCATCATGATTATCTGGTTCATGAATATCTTTTTTGTACAGTTCTGTGTATTCCTGCCACCTCTTCTTAATATCTTCTGCTTCTGTTAGGTCTCTACCATTTATGTCCTTTATTAGCCCATCTTTACATGAAATGTTCCCTTGGTATCTCTAATTATCTTGAAGAGATCTCTAGTCTTTCCCATTCTATTGTTTTCCTCTATTTCTTTGCATTGATCATTGAGGAAGGCTTTTGTATCTCTCCTTGCTATTCTTTGGAACTCTGCATTCAAATGGCTATATCTTTCCTTTTCTCCTTTTCTTTTCACTTCTCTTCTTTTCACAGCTATTTAAGGCCTCCTCAGACAGCCATTTTTATTTTTTGTGTTTCTTTTTCTTGGGCGTGGTCTTGCTCCCTGTCTCCTGTAGAATGTCATGGACCTCCATCCATAGTTTCTCAGGTACTCTGTCAGATCTATCCCTTAATTCTATTTCTCACTTCCAATGTATAGTCATAAGGGATTTGATTTGGGTCATACCTGAATGGTCCTGTGGTTTTCTCCACTTTCTTCAGTTTCAGTCTGAATTTGTCAATAAGAAGTTCATGATCTGAGCCACAGTCAGCTCCCAGTCTTGTTTTTGCTGACTGTATAGAGCTTCTCCATCTTTGCCTGTGAAAAATATAATCAATCTGATTTGGTGTTGACCATCTGGTGATGTCCATGTGTAGAGTCTTCTCTTGTGTTGTTGAAAGAGGGTGTTTGCTATGACCAGGGCATTCTCTTGGTAGAACTCTATTAGCCTGTGCTCTGCTTCATTCCATATTCCAAGGCCAAATTTGCCTGTTACTCTAGGTGTTTCTTGACTTCCTACTTTTCCATTCCAGTCCCCTATAAGGAAAAGGACATCTATTTTGGGTGTTAGTTGTAGAAGGTCTTGTAGGTCTTCATAGAACTGTTCAACTTCAGCTTCTTCAGCATTACTGGTTGGGGCATAGACTTGGATTACTGTGATGTTGAATGGTTTGCCTTGGAAACAAACAGAGATCATCCTGTCATTTTTGAGACTGCATCCAAGGATGCATCTTGGACTCTTTCGTTGACCATGATGGCTGCTCCATTTCTTCTAAGGGATTCCTGCCCACAGTAGTAGATATAATGGTCATCTGAGTTAAATTCACCCATTCCAGTCCATCTTAGTTCGCTGATTCCTAGAATGTCGACGTTCAGTCTTGTCACATCGTTTGACCACTTCCAGTTTGCCTTGATTCATGGACCTAACATTACAGATCCATATGCAATATTGCTCTTTACAACATTGAATCTTGCTTCTATCACCAGTCCCATCCACAACTGGGTGCTTTTTTTTTTTGCTTTGACTCCATCCTTTCATTCTTTCTGGAGTTATTTCTCCACTGATCACCAGTAGTATATTGGGCACCTACCGACCTGGGGAGTGCATCTTGCAGTGTCCTATCTTTTGCCTTTCATACTGTTCATGGGGTTCTCAAGGCAAGAATACTGAAGTGGCTTGCCATTACCTTCTCCAGTGGACCACATTCTGTCACACCTCTCCACCATGACCCATCCATCTTGGGTGGCTCCCCATGGCATGGCTTAGTTTAATGAGTTAGAACAGGCTGTGGTCCATGTGATCAGATTGGCTAGTTGTCTGTGATTGTGATTTCAGTCTGTTTGCCCTCTGACGCCCCCTCTCTCAGTGCCTACCATCTTACTTGGGTTTCTTTTACCCTGGATGTGGGGTTTCTCTTCACAGCTGCTCCAGCAAAGTGCAGCCACTGCTCCTGACCTTGGGCGTGGGGTAGCTCCTCTCGGCCACGCTTCTGCACCGTCCGTTGCAGCTGCTGCGCTTCAGTGGTCGTGATTCATAAATCTCATATCATCATAGAGCCTGGTTAATTAATGGCCATTCACACTGAGAGGCTTTCAACTTTACAAGCAAAATCCAGTACAGATATTTCAGCCAGCCTAACTACCTCCCAGAAGCCACCTAGGTTCTAAAGTTAATCACATCTTTTTTTTTTTCCCCCATTCCTATTTTACATTGTTACTTGCCTTGGCAAAATGGTCAAAGGTTTCATTCAAGTGATTCCCAATCTGGGGTCTCTAGACCTGTAGGGATCCATGAAGAGGGTAGTGAAGGTCTTTGAGCTATTTTCAATATTTCCAAAATCCTGACAGAAATGGTATATTATCTGAGATAAGACTGCATAGGCTAACTCAAATGTCAAGTTGCTCAGCTTTTTGCCCAGATCCTATCAGTTCAATGTGTAGCCATAGCTATCAGGGATTGATCTGGAATTGAAATTGGAAGGCCTGGGTGTCTGTTAAACAAGAAAAGAGAGGGTATTAGTGATACTTCAGGTTTCTCATTAGACAAACTATTTCAAGGCATGGGATCTATGTGGGCAAAAAAAAAAAAAAGAAAAGTCCTTGCTGGTAAAGAAATGGAAATCCCAGATCTAGCTGTCCATAAACTTAATCCACAAATTACCCTCACATTACAATTTCACTCTTGCTTATGGAGGTATCTCAATGAAGTTGTCAACGACTATGATTCTTTTGCCTTGGGATATATGGATCTGCTATGGAAGAAAGTCAGGCATTCGTCCAGGTAAGTATTAAATATTTTCCAAATTAGGGAACTCTAAAAGTGAAAAAGTGAAAGTGCTAGTCTCTCAGTCATGTCTGACTCTTTTGCGACCCCATGGACTATAGCCTGCCAAGCTCCTCTGTCCATGGGATTTCCCAGGCAAGAGTACTGGAGTGGGTTGCCATTTCCTTCTCCAGGAGATCTTCCCACCCCAGGGATCGAGCCCAGGTCTCCTGCATTGCAGGCAGATTCTTTACCACCCAAGCCACCAAGGAAGCCCCAAACATCTCTAAGGAAGCTGTAGGAGCCAGAGTTCCAGCAGAAAGAAGCGGTGGGTCCTGGAGTTTGCTACTTTTCAGGGCTGGTATATGTTTCTGGGTATATGTGAGTGTGTGTGTGTGTGTGTGTGTGTGTGTGTATGCGTGCATGCTAAGTCATGTCTAACTCTTTGTGACCTTTTGGACTGTAGTCTGCCAGTCTCCTCTGTCCATGGGATTCTCCAGGCAAGAATATTGAAATGGATTTCCATTTCCTCCTTCAGAGGATCTTCCCGACCCAGGAATCAAACTCACATCTCCTGCATCTCTTGCATTGCAGGTGGATTCTTTAACTCACTGAGCCATCAGGGAAGCCCCCTGGGCAGGAGGGAGTGTGTATGCATGTTCAGACTTGTGTGCAGATGTGCAGGAAGTGAAGTGGAGCCCTGGAGCCTCCTGACAAAAACATTGGAGAGAAACTCTCTCCCAGGCATCTGCTGAGTGCAAATACAATAGACAGAGTTTACGATTTCATAGATTCTAAATAAACGGAGGGTTAAATCAAGTTCACCTGAAACAAAACAGCCTGTAATAAAGAGCCTGGTATGACCCAATCTGGCAGAGGATGCTGATCACACCTTTCCAACCCAGCTGCAGATGTAGGCTGTTCTCTCTTGCCAGCTCTGCAGCCCTGGATGAGGGAGCAAGGGTACTTGGGACTGATGAAAGGAAGACACGAGGTCTGCCTGAAACTACAGTGAACAGACACACGGGGAGTTTGAGGGACCCTTTCTTTGGGGATGAGGGCGAAACACAGTCAAAAGAGTCCCCTCTACCTTAATAGTCCTTAATAATACTGACAGAAGGTTCTGACTAGTCCCCTGGGATTTTACAAGATCCCAGTTGGCTGGACTCCTGAGAACCTTGGCTCAGTGAGTGTATTTCAAGGTGAAATACAGAAACACTATGACCTCTCCTTTATGATGGAAGTCTAAATCACCTAAATCCAGTGCTTAATACCCTGGGCTTCCAATGCAGGGGACACAGGTTCAATTCCTGGTTGGGGAACTAAGATCCTATGTGCCCAGTGGCAAAAAAAAAAATCTTAAAAAAAAAAAAAATCACCTCTTTTTTTCTATTGTGGACAGTCTAGATCACCCATTTGCCTTTTCTATCTGTCTGACCCAAATTTCAGAAGACTCTATTTCATCTAGGAGGTCCTTATGCCAAAAGCTGTAGGTCCATGGCAGGGCTCCCAGTCTCAGCTCTGGAAGGTTTGGCTCTTTGGTTGTTTGTTTTATTTTTCCCCTGTTATACCCATCCCACAGTATCTAGGGGACTTCTTTTGCTATTGAAATTTCCTCCAAATAGACCCCAGAATGCCTGGGCTGAAACCAGGATGTCCAGAGCCAGCCAGTATGAGAGGGCTGAGGGCATTGACATGCATCCTTGGTGAGTCCAAGAGACCAGACTCACCTCCCAAGAGACCTGGGTGCCCCATGCAATTCTCCTCCCTGACTCCAGCCTGCCCTTCCGAGCAGGCTCACATGGACTGCCTGCTTCCTCACTCCACTTCCTCTAATCCTTCTCCACACAGCCAGACAAGTACCGTTCCAAAAGCCCAGATCTAATCTTGTTACTCTCTAGCTCAAAATCTTTTGTCTGCTGGAGAAACTCTAAAATCTTTTACCTGATATTTCAACTCTTGATCTGGTCTTTACACTCTGATATTCTGTTGTCGTTGCTGTAAACTGCATTTACAAAATCCCTTTCGGCTCCGGCCAAGCAAGTCTCTGCCTAGGATTGCTGCGGATTGGCTAAGGGAAGACAAAGGAGAAAACTGCACGGTGGAGAGACAAACTTGTCCACCTACATTTCCTTCTGATACTTTAAAAACTGTGCTTGTGGTTAAACTTTGAACTGATCTGAAATGTATCCCCATGTGGATTGTTGCTTCAGAACAGACACCAACTGTCTGCGTCCTTCTCCCTCTGATTTAAGATCTCTGAATCTATCACACAAAGAATACACATATAATCTTTTGCAGAATGTACTCTTTTATGCTGCTAAAATATTTATCTATTCTACTGGTCGGTAAATTATAGCCCATGGGTCAAATCTGACCCACAGCCTGATTTTATACAGCCTATGAGCTAAGAATGGTTTTATGTTTTTTAATTACTTAAAAACATAATCAAAAGAAGACTATGTCTTGCCACATGAAAAATATATGAAATTAAAATTTTAGTCTCCATAAATCAAGCTTTACTGGAGCACAGCCACCTCCATTTGTTATGTTTTGTGTGACATCTTTCACACAGCAGAGCTGAGCAGTTGCAACAGAAACTGTATGACCGACAAAGCTGAAAACACTTACTGTATGTACAGAAAATATTTACTTACTCAATCTAGTCCCCAAACAATATAGCATTGTTTAAATTACTCTAGTTTTATGTGTTTTTATGCCCACCAGGCTAGAAAAATTTCAATTTTTGTAGGGCCTAACACTTATAACCTCAGATATGCAGATGACACCACCCTTATGGCAGAAAGTGAAGAGGAGCTAAAAAGCCTCTGGATGAAAGTGAAAGAGGAAAGTAAAAAAGTTGGCTTAAAGCTCAACATTCAGAAAACCAAGATCATGGCATCTGGTCCCATCACTTCATGGGAAATAGATGGGGAAACAGTAGAAACAGTGTCAGACTTTATTTTGGGGGGCTCCAAAATCACTGCGTATGGTAACTGCAGCCATGAAATTAAAAGACATTTACTCCTTGGAAGAAAAGTCATGACCAACCTAGATAGCATATTGAAAAGCAGAGACATTACTTTGTCAACAAAGGTCCGTCTAGTCAAGGCTATGGTTTTTCCTGTGGTCATGTATGGATGTGAGAGTTGGACTGTGAAGAAAGCTGAGCACCGAAAAATTGATGCTTTTGAACTGGGTGTTGGAGAAGACTCTTGAGAGTCCCTTGGACTGCAAGGAGATCCAACCAGTCCCTTCTGAAGGAGATCAGCCCTGGGATTTCTTTGGAAGGAATGATGCTAAAGCTGAAACTTCAGTACTTTGGCCACCTCATATGAAGAGTTGACTCATTGGAAAAGACTCTGATGCTGGGAGGGATTGGAGGCAGGAGGAGAAGGGGACAACAGAGGATGAGATGGCTGGATGGCATCCCTGACTTGATGGATGTGAGTCTGAGTGAACTCCAGGAGTTGGTGATAGACAGGGAGGCCTGGTGTGCTGGGATTCATGGGGTCGCAGAGAGTCGGACACAACTGAGCAACTGAAGTGAACTGACTGAACACTTACATAATTTGGAAGATCCTCTTTAAGATGACTGTGTTGTGTTCATCACTCAGTCGTGTCCGACTCTTTGCGACCCCACGGACCGTAGCCTGCCAGGCTCCTCTGTCCATGAATTCTCCAGGCAAGAATACTGGAGTGGATTGCCATTCCTTCCTCCAGGGGAACTTCCCAACCCAGGATTGAACCCTGGCCTTCTGCCTCACAGGCAGATTCTTTACCATTTGAGCTGCAGGGAAGATGAAAGGATACCAATTTACAGTTGGATAATTAGGTGTAAAAGTAAATACTTATTGAGTGAGAAAAAGTTCACAACAAATTACACATTTTAAAAGTTTTGAAATACTACAAACATCAAGAAATCCAGAAAAAGAATACACTCTCTGTAACATACTATATGTATTAACGAATTGACACATCTCTGTGGTAGCTCTTTCGCTCCATTCTGGGGGCTGTGTGCTCTTTTCTGGCAGTGCTGGGTCTAAGTTGTGGTGCACAGGCTTAGTTGTGGTGCACAGGCTTTCTCTAGGTGCGGCTGGGGTGGGGGCTGGGGGCTACTCTCTGGTTGCGGTGCATGGGCTTCTCACTGTGGCGGCTTCTCCTGCTGCAGAGCATGGGCTCTGGGGCTCTTGGGTTTCTGTAGTTGTGGCTCTCTGGCTATAGAGCGCCGGCTCAGTAATTGTGCTGCACAGGCTTTGTTGCCCAGCGGCAAGTGAAATCTTCCTGGACTGGGGATCGAACCTGTGTCTCCTGCATTGGCAGGTGGACTCTTAACCTGGGACTCTTAACCCCCAGGGAAGTCCCCAGCCTGTATATGCTTTATTGCCCACCTAAGATGACAATAATTCTGTAATATTTTCTACAGGGAGAATAAGAAAGTTACTCAAGCTTTCCTCTGAGTTAAAGTTTAGTTTTCCATTCTTAATAGCTTTAAAAAATATTTCAGTATAACAAAAGTTATAGGTAATGACAGTTTTAAGATTTTTGTCAAATTTGGAAAATTCTCTAACTTCTTTTCTACCTGAGCTGTAAAGTTTCAAGGCTTTGCAAGTTTTCTATGATGTGATTAATCTGAAGGACTCTGGGAACTGACAACACTCATTAGCCAGTTCCATGTCGATGTACTTGTTGTAGTGGCAAATTATAAACTTATTTTTGTTGATATCAGCATATTTATCAAACCAGCAACAAATGAAAATATTTTTCCAGTGTGTTTCTATGCTTCATTGTCTTTGTGACTTGGATTATCAAACAATATATGAGCTTATTCATGACTTCTATTTAAAACATATCTCTTTCTCATGATAATTATCCCTTTTGATATAATTTGGCAATTTTTTATATTTTTCTCCTCAGTGTCAGCACAATTTCTGTAAATTTTATAGCTCATTTTTATTGCTTGAGTTTCCTGCTTCAGTTTTTCTCTGACTCCTTTATCTATTCTTTAATAAATAAATTTAAAGATGACAAAGAAGTTCCTTTTTATATCCATCCAAATCAGAAGTCTATAATTTCTCACTATTTTATTGAAATGTTCCAAAACTTCTTTCCAAATTGCAGTTAAAAAGGGTATTCACTTTGTGAATTAATTTTGTATCTCATCTGCTTTCTAATCTTTCTCTTCAAAATGAATTTTAGAGTCCTGAAAATATCATTGAAATCACATTGCAAGAATGTAGTAGTGTGTTTTGTGGTTCTAGCTGAAAGTAAGTTGAATTCGGGGTAAATATATGGGGTTCACAGTCACTTTTGTGTACAGACTGGCTTCTGCAAAGCCATTCCAATAGAGAAAAAGCCTTCAGCAATGGCCACAGTTCCCCATGACCTCACCTTGAAGCTGTCCTGCTGCTGCTCCAATACCTCTGGATGCAAGTTGAAATATGACAGAGGGGCAGGTAGAACAGAAAGAGTCATGTAGTTAGGAAATTTTAATTTGGCAGTTTTCGCGACAGCATATGACTGCGTTAGTGTGCAGCTGGGCTCATCCCAGGAGAAGGGTCCTGTGTTTGAAGCTTCATTCCCTTTAAGGAAAGTTCACTTCTGCTGGTAGTTTTCCCTCATTGTCCATTTTTAAAGATACCTTGGCTCTACTTTTTTTTTTTCCTTTTCTATGAATTTGAGAGTCAACTTACCAAGTTCCATGAAAAATGCTATTAGATTTTTATTGGGATTGCATTGAAATTACAGGTAATTTTGGATACTCTTTTCATCCTTCCCATACTAAATATTTCCATCCAGAATGAATGAGCCTGAGCCTGTTTTATGTCCTTCAATAAAATTTTGCATATCTCATAATATATATTTGGTACTTACTTATGTTTTTGAAATGATTTTTGATTGTTGGGCTTGACTCATGTTACTAAATGCTCATATTCATTCTAATATTTGTCAGTAGTCTAGGCAGAAGATTATATTGTCTGTAGTAAAAAGGAGGTTTTTGTCTCTGCTCCTCTGATATTTATAACTTTTAAACTTTTTCTTGTCTTCCTTTATTGAATAGGGCTCCAAATACAACACTGATGTTTCCAGCTGACACCTTTATCCCAAAAGGGAGTTGTTCTGGATTCCTCATTGTCGAAGATGTTTCTTTTGATTATTGAGTTCTTTGTTTGTTTTGTATGAATGTTGAATTAGGAGAAGTACTTTTCTTAATGAATTGGGATAGATGAACAAAGAAATTTTCCTTTGTCTATTGGTGTGGTCATTTATATGAATATTTTTCTTATATTTTTATATTTTCATTTATTTCATCACAATTTTTAATCCATCAGTAGCTTTGTCCCTTTTTAGACTGAATTATTTACTTATGTCTTATCCCATCTTTCATTAAGTAAATTTGCTCAAGATTTTCTCTTTTAGTTGTCTTTTTAAATAAGAACTTTTGGTTTTATTGACCACATTTTTTTTTTTTATGGCTTGCCTTTCCAATTAGTTTTTACTCCATGGGGAAGGAGGACTCCTTGGTATTCCAAAGTTCTTTTCCTCACTTCTTCAGTGAGAAAATTTATTTATTAACATTTAATCTTTCTCACTGCCAAATGCATATAAAACTATAGATTCTCCTCTGGCTTTTACTTACCTGCATCTCACAGGTTTTCTACAGAATACTCTTGCTATGGTTCATTTCTAGGCTTAGCAAAGTAAAAACTCTTTTAAACAAGATACAAATTGGGCAAGCCATAAAACAAAAGATCAGTAAAGTTGACTGATCAAAATAGTCTCAACTTTAAAGTTAAAAGACAAAAAAGACTTGAAGACTATTTGTTTTTCATGGAAGAATAACGTTATATCCATGATAGAGTATTGCTTTCTATAAATCAATAAAGAATAACTCAATATAATACTGGGCATAGGATGTTAACAGGATTTCACAGAAGAGGAAATAAAATAAGTGGCTAGTAAGTATAAGAGAATGATGTTGAATGTCCCAATAATCAGTTAAATGAAAATAAAAACTATGGTCTGAAACCCTCTCTTATCTGATAGGCAAAGAGGGAGCCCCAGAAAAGAGAGTATGAGAGAAGCACAAATTCAAAGTAAATATATAAAGAAAATCAACAGGCATTCATAGTAAAAACTCTCAGCAATCGAGGACATGAAGTGAACTTCTCCAGTGTGATAAAGGGCATCTACAAAACAATCAAAGCTGACATATTTAATAATGAAATAATGATTTCCTTAACTGTGAAATCAGAAACAAGGAAAAGGGGACCAGTCACACTATCTTTATTCAACACAGTGTCTTTACCATTGTACTAAAGCTGGAAAATAAACAAAAAGCATAAAAACAAACAATAAAATATAATCAGTAAAAGTGCCACTACTGTAGATGACATTATTGGTTACATTCAAAATCTCAAGGTGATACAGCAGATTCCTTATATATAAAACTGATGAGTAAAAGTAATAAATGAATTTATACAGATCACAAAATAAAAGGTAATATGCAAAGTCCATTTTTTTATATTCTAGTTACAGACATAAAAATGTCAAAATTCCAATTACAAGTGAATTAAAACATACAAAATACTCAGCAGTAAGTTCTCAGAAGATGTGCAAGTTCTACACATTAAAAGTTAGAGAAAACTAAGAAAAAGAAGACAAATGGAGATCTATCATGTTCATGTCCCCATAGATTGATCTATAAATATGATTCCCAGGCAAAATGTCAGCAGGTTTTCTTTTTTTCTCAGAAACTGACATGCTGAGTCCAATGTAAATAGAATTGAAAAAGACTTGGACTATCCAAAGCAATTTTGGAAAAAAAAAAAAAAATGCCTACTACCTAATATCAAGACTTACTACACAGCTTCAGTGATAGAGTGTGGTACTGGCTAAAGGATGCACATGTTCACCAAAGATAAGGAAAGACCATCAAGAAATAGACCCATACATATATGGTCAATTGACTTTAAACAAATATGCAAAAGCAATTCAATGGAAAATGGACAGCTTTTTCAACAAATGGAACAGAAACGTTTGGATGTGTATATGCAAACATAAATAAATAAATAACAATAATAATCTCAATGCATCTTCACCAGTGGAGAGTCCAGAATAGGGAGTCCAGAATTAGACCCACATTTTACAAGTGTTTAGTTGTTATCAAAGGTAACAAGGCCGTTCAACAGAGATACATAGATCTTTTAAACATATGTTTCCAGGCCAACTAGATATCCACCTGGAAAAGACCACTGCCTCACACCAAACATAGAAACCATTCCAAAACTGATCACATACACAATTTTGAAAAATGAAACAGTGAAGCTTTTAGAGGAAGACAAAGGAGAAGAGATTTCAAAAGAATCAGAAATTTGTTACTTTCCAGAAAATGACACAAAACAAAAGATAAATTATATTTCATCAAAACTAAAAGCTGCTTTTTATAAGGTATCACTAAGGAAATGCTTCAGCAAGCTATAGATTAAAAGAAAATATTTTTAAAATATATATCTGACAAAGGACTGTTGGGATCCTGAATATAAAGCACCTCTACAGCCAATTATAAAAAGGCAAACAACCCATTCAAAAATTGACAAAAGATGTGAATGGTTACTTTACAAAATAAGACTTCTGTATGACCAAAAAGCAGATGAAAAAACATTTAGCATCACTGGTATCAGAAAAATACGAATGAAAACCACAATTAAATCCTTCTACATACTTGCCCAAAGAGTTACATTTAAAATGACTGGTAACACCATATTTTGGCAAGATTATGGAACAACTAGAATTCTCATACAATGTTAGTAAGACTATGCTGCTGCTGCTGCTAAGTCAGTCATTTCAGTCATGTTCAACTCTGTGCAACCCCGTAGATGGCAGCCCACCAGGCTCCCTCGTCCCTGGGATTCTCCAGGCAAGAATACTGGAGTGGAGTCCCATTGCCTTCTCCAATAAAATGGTACATTACTTTAAGAAAAGGCCTATCAGCTTCCTATAAATATATGTGTACTCTACAACCCAATAATTCCATTGCTAGGTATTTACACAAAAGATATGGAAATATTTGTACACAAAAGGACTTAAACAATAACATTCAGAGCAGCTTTATTCATAATAATTCTAAATTGGAAGCCATCCAAGTGTCCATCAATAGGAGAATGAATATTATACAGGATATGGTCACACAATAGAGTCATGCTCAGCAAGAAAAGAATTGGATAATGTACACCCACAACACCGTGGGTGAATCTCACAGACCTTATTCTGAATGATAGAAGTCTTACACAACAGAGTGCATATTGCGAGATTCCAAGTATACGAAGTCCAAGAAGAGACAAAATCAACTCATAGCAGAAAAGAACTAGGAGAGTAGTTTCCTTGAGAAGAGCAAAGGCTGATTTGACAAGGGAACTTTCCGAGGTGATGTGTATGTTCAGAATCTTTATAGGAATCTGGGCTACACAATCATTTGGTAATCATTTACCAAAACTCAAGGACACTTAAGAACTGTACACTTCACCGTATATTAGTTTTATTTCAAAGAAAAAAACATCCTATAAACAAATACTGAACTATAGGTGATGGCATGGACACTGAAACATTGAGGGGCATGTGCATTGATACTGCAAATTTAACCTGAAATTCTTAAAAATTAGAGAAATTAATGGATGGGTGGAAGGGTGGATGAGTAGATCGATATGATAAAATAAAGGTAAGTTGAGAGCAATCTGAAAAAGCAAATGTGGCAAAAACATTAAGAGTAGAGGCTGGATAGTAGGTATATAAGTATTCAGTAAGGTTTGCTGTATGTTGGGAAACGTTCATTATAAAATACTAAAAGAAGAAGGAGGAGATTGATGAAGAGGAGGAGGAAGAGAGGAAGGGAAGGAGAGGCGAAGGAAGGAGAGAAGAAGAGGAAAAGAAAAAGCAGAAGCAGGAAGAAGGAAGAAGAAGGCTACCAACTCACAAACTCGCAAACTTTTTAAGTTTAAACCCTGTAGCAGTCCTGGCTGCACCAGCCCCCCAAGACTCTCCCCACCAAAGAAGCAGGGCTCAGTCAGCTTCCAAATCTGCTGTAAAGTCAGACAAAAGGGTCCCTTCTTTCCAGGGCTCTTTTCCTTTGTTAAAAAAAAAATAGTTGGAATACAATGGTTTCCTCAAATGTTTAAGCATTCATTTATTGCTTCAAATTCATAAGAGGGATTACAGCAAAAAGCTGAGAAACAAACCTATACAGAATTTGACAAATGCCTTCTGTCACCATAAGGGAGAAGTTAGAGCCTGAGATATTGTGTGCTTTGACAGAACCAGACAATTAGAACTTTCAGAAGGAATAACCCACAGTTGTTAAAAAAAAAAAAAATCAGACCTACGTGGAAAGCTGGATTTTGCCTGCAATCCCTCCTTTAATGCCTCCAGACTGAACAGTCCCACTTCGGGGAGATAAAACTCTTTGCAGAAGAATTCTCTGCAGTAGGAGATCTGAAGATACTGACACGAGGGCTGCCGGAAGAAATCTAAGAAGAAGGAAACGCTGCGCTGAGACAGGAGTTGAGAGTGAACAAGATTTAGGTCGCCACAACGTTGACGTCAAAGGCTCTTTCACTCAAGTTTGCTTTGGGATGGCTTTGGAGTCAGCCATGTCCCAGCTCAGCTGTTCAGCTCCATGTGGGGTAATTTGCTCATCTGGTTAAAGGCAGCCCATTCAATGTACACCTACACGTTCTTCTATATGTGTCTGCAAAAGCCTTTCATATTAAGACATAAACACATCATGAAAAGAGTTCTTGAGCAGGCTTCCTGCCATTTTCTTGTTTCAGACACAATCATTGGATATGCAATAGCAGCATAAGAAAATTCTACTTTTTGAGTGCCTACTATCTATAGGCACATGCTGGGTCATATGCTGTGTCTATAGTGACTTCCAGAGTCAAACCCTACCCTAAATGTCAGCTTCACACACAAGGAAACCAAAGCTCACAATGTGTTAGTGCCCCAGGGTTCCCAGCTGACAAGCAGTTGGGGTCAATCTCAGAGTTACTTCTGCCGGGGTCCAAAATCCACGTGCCTTCCATTTCATCCTCTTCATGTATTCGGTGACTATTTACATCCAGACCATATCTCTGCCCATCAATGGCAGACTGGAGACTCAGGCTGTCTCCAGTGTTGGAAGACATGCCAAGTAATTCACAGTTGTAGTATTCAAGGCTGCCTTAGGCCCCAGATAGACCAGCCTTGAGTCCAGGAAACCAACTCAAGAGACATGGTATCCTCTGTTTATAGGGCAGAACTGAGGCCTCCAAACACCAGAAAATACAAGATGCATCTTGAACCTTGAAGGCCTGGGGTAAGAGGTAGAATAGGATTTATCTGGGTGAAATGGGTGTATTCCAGGAGGCTCTACCAATAAACTGAATCATTCCACAAAGCAGTCCCCTCTTGTAATGCTCACAGTTCCATTGTGTGACTATATAGTGAGATGCAGGTCAAGGTCATGGTCATTTGCAAAGGTGGATATTATCCCCAATTAGGTCATTCATTAACTCGAAGAATTTCCCAAGGCACGTAATCTAACTTAACCTGATTTAACCAATTAAAATTTCTCCAAGTGTCCTCCAGTCATTAACATTCTATGAGATTAGGGGACTTCAGATTCACTTTGAAATAGTTTTTAGAAATAATTTCCTGTCAATTGTGTTAGCAAATTGCTAGAAAAGCAAAAGTATACTCACTCAGTGTGTCCAACTCTTTGTGAGGCCGTGGACTGTAAGCCCTTCAGGCTCCTCTGTCCATGGGGATTCTCCAGGCAAGAATACTGGAGTGGGTCACCTGTCCCTTCTCCTGGCAATCTTTCCAACCCAGGGATCGAACCTGGGTCTCCTACATTGCAGGTGGATTCTTTATCATCTGAGCCATGTATTAGTGTAGGTTTCTAGAAATTTGCTGCTTCCCTATTAGCTCAGATGGTAAAGAATTCGCCTGCAATACAGGAACCTGTGTTTGATCCCTGGATTGGGAAGATCCCCTTGAGGAGGGCATGATAACCCACTCCAGTATTTTTGCCTGGAGAATCCCCATGGACAGAAGTGCCTTGTGGACTACAGTCCATGGGGCCATGAAGAGTTGGATACAACTGAGCGACTAAACACACACACACTAATTAAACAAGTTTCATCTAGCACAGTATTGGAGACAAAGATGTTGGCATGCACCATATCCAGTGGGATGAATTCAATTCTACATTCAGCTCTGCAAGACAGAATATTATCTTAGTAGTTAGTAGTTTGTCGCTCAGTCATGTCCGACTCTTTGCAACCCCATGGACTGTAGCCTACTAGGCTCCTCCCTCCATGGGATTCTCCAGGCAAGAGTACTGGAGTGGGTTGCCATTTCCTTCTCCAGGGGATCTTCCCAACCCAGGGATTGAACGCAGGTCTTCCGCATTTCAGGCAGACGCTTTAACCTCTGAGCCACAAGGGAAGCCCTATCTGCATCTTATGATAAGGCAATTCAAAACTCAGAGAATTTAACTTATTTCACTGATATGTAGCAGAATCCAGATTCAAGACCAGGTTTTATTCCAAGTTCAACACTCTGCTGCTGCTGCTGCTGCTAAGTCACTTCAGTTGTGTCCAACTCTGTGTGACCTCATAGACGGCAGTCCACCAGGCTCCCCAGTCCCTGGATTCTCCAGGCAAGAATACTGGAGTGGGTTGCCATTTCCTTCTCCAGTGCATGAAAATGAAAAGTCAAAGTGAAGTTGCTCAGTCGTGTCTGACTCTTAGCGACCTCATGGACTGCAGCCCACCAGGCTCCTCTGTCCATGGGATTTTCCAGGCAAGAGTACTGGAGTGGGGGTGCCATTGCCTTCAACACTCTAGCATACCATAAAAGTGTTGCCTTTAGATCTGCAAGCCCTGGAAATTTCAAACTCTTAGTTAAAGTACTTGGCTTTCATGACTTGTACATAAGGCTTTCATGTACATAAGGCAAATGCTTACAAAAGGCTGAACCACTGTGGTGAAGTAAAGTGAAGGTGCTCAGTCATGTCCGACTCTGCGACCCCATGGACTATAGCCTACCATGCTTCTCCATCTGTGGGATTTTCTAGGCAAGAATACTGGGGTGGGTTGCCATTTCCTTCTCCAGGGGATCTTCCCAACCCAGGGATCGAGCCTGGGTCTCACGCATTCTAGGCAGATGCCTTACTGTCAGCCACCAGGAAGTCACAATCACTGTGGTAGCGGTTCTTAACTGTGGGGAGATTCTGCTTCCCAGGGGACAGTTTCCCACGTCTATAAACATTTTTGGTTATCATAACTGAGAAGGTGCTGCTGGCATCTAGTGGGAAAAGTAAGGGATGTTGCTAAACATCCTACACCACACAGGACAGCCCCCCACGCCTCCCCCACCCCCCCCCCCCGGCCAATAAAGAAGCACCTGACCCAAAATGACAAGAGTGCCTGGCCTGAGAAATCCTATGCGGTGGTTAAGAGAGGTAAGAAATGAAAAAGGGAAGGGCTGGGGAGGAATCCATCTGAATTAATATTTATAAACAGTACCTATAGCACGATGAAAAATGCTCTATCCTTTCGAAGTTATTTTTCTAAGCCAGACCCAGAAGAATTAAGGAGAATCAAAGTTTGAAAACAATCATATATCACTGATGTTACAAAGGGGCTTCCCTGGTGGCTCAGCAGTAAAAACATAAAAATCTGTCTGCCAGTGCAGGAGACCCGGGTTTGATCCCTGGATTGAGAAGATTCCACGGAGAAGGAAATGACAATGCAGTCCAGTATTCTTGCCTGGGAAATCCATGGACAGAGAATCCTGGTGGGCTACAGTCCACGGGGTTGCAAGGCCAGGCACGGCTATGCAACGAAACAACAGAGCATAAACAACACAAACAGCTTTTTGTCTTTTAGTTCCTACCACCCAAGCTCTGCCAGGCAAAGGGCAGAGGTGCAGATTTCAAGCTGAAAACTCACGTGGTTTTCCCCGTCTGCGACTATGAAGGCTGAGGGTCAACAGTGAGGGGAGAGGGCCGTGGCAGAGACTTACTGCCAGAGAGCTGAAAATCCAAGTGCATATATACATATGCTATGGTTTTCCAAATGGAGTTGATGTTGTGATCAGCAAAACACAAGTTCATTTAAAAACACTACTGAGGACATTGGCCTTGTTTATCTTTTTTAATTGGTGATTAAAGAATTAAATTATTATGACAGTATCTCAGGTTTGTTTGCTACTGATGCACAAGCATTGTGTAGATGTATACAACCAGAGTAGCACCTCAGATTTTCCTGAACCCAAAGTGAAAACCATCACCAGTCCTAGAGACACTGACAGCTGTGTCAGTCCTAAGGGAGAAAGAGCACCACTGATTTCAGTTAGCGGATCATTTTCTTCTGATGAACTGTGATACCAGATTAGACTCTGGGATGATAACCAAGCCTGAGAGTTCTAAATGATTGGATTTCCAGATTCTCATAAGGACCCGCAGTCTAATCTGCAGGGCAGAGAGCAAGGCTGCACCCGGGCTTGGCTGATGGCCACAGCCCTGACCTCAGTCAGCGTATTCGGCATCATCCCCCACTGAGAAATGGCCTTCCTACTCATTCCCTGGCAGGAGCCTTCATTTCCTGGGAATAAATGTCCTGCCCCTCCAACTGCAGGAAGGTGAGGATGTAATTTAGAGATAGAAGGAAAGAAAGGAACCAGATTTGAAAATAATAGCCTCACATAAATATCAGAGTAACATCAATCAGGCAGTTTCATAACACCTGAAACTTAAATAATCCCACTCAGGAAATATTTCTTTAAAAATTCTTGACAAGTCATCCACCCTACATGAGAGTGGTTTGAAAATTCACAGCCAAAGGATATGCTCTGACTTACAGAACATGTGTGTGGCCCAGGTATGCCGCCCTTCCCTCCCCGCACCCCTGTGCCTTGCAGGGCAGCTCAGGTCCACAGTCAGCTAGACCTGGATCAAATCCCAGCTCTGACTCAGACGACTCAAGTGATCACAAACCTACTAACCCCAGTTGCCATTGTTGTGTTAGTCGCTCAGTCATGTCTCACTCTTTGTGACCCATGGACTGTAGCCCACCAGGCTCCTCTGTTCATGGGATTCTCCAGGCAAGAATCCTGGAGTGGGTTGCCATTCCCTTCTCTAAGGGATCTTTCCAACCCAGAAACTGAACCTGGGTCTACCCACCTTGCAGGCCGATTCTTTACCATCTGAGCCTCTAGGAAGTCCTAAGTCTCCATTTTTCTCCAGTATAAAATGGAGCCAATGGATCTACAAACAGGGTTTTAAAAAGATAGGGAGACCATGTGTACTTGTTTAAACCAGAGTCCTCAAGTCTTATACAGGAAGGAGTTGCCCTTCCCTTCATACCGAAAAAAAATGTCAAATCTCACTCACGCCACAGTAAGAGGGAAGTTAGAGCTACCTCCAGAATACCGAGGATCCCAGGAGCTAGGGGTAGGAACACTTAGATTTTACTGTCACTTCTTGCACCATATTCTGTTTTTGTTCGTTTGTTTTTGTTTTTAAAAATGAAATGTCTTAATGCAAACTGTTACGTATAGAATGGATAACCAACAAGGTCTTACAGTGTAGCAAAGGGAACTATAATATATTCAATATCCTGAGATAAACTTTAATGGAAATGATTGTAAAAAATATATGTATATGTATAACTGAGTCACTTTGCTCTACAGCAGAAATTAACACTGTAAATCAACTACAGTTCAATAAAAAATGAAGTGTTTTAATTGCTCATTTCCTTCCTTCAAAACTTCATGTTTGAAGTTTATAGGCCTCAGCTACATGAAAACGAATAGTAAGTGTTATGCCTCTGGCTTACTGATCCCAACTAGCCTTTATTCCTAAAGACTAGAAACACAAAAGCTGAACAACAAAATGTTATATAGCTCACTCCTGCACCATAGTCTTATTTCTGCTCCTTCTGGGTCCCCCTCTGGGTGAATTCCCAGTTATCCTGCCCAGACAGCTCCCACCTGTGGAGGCTGTCCTAGTGCCTCCCAGCTCTGCCTCAGCCTGAATCAGCCCCCCTTTCCTGTCATCCCCATAGCTCAGCTGGCCCAAGGCTGGGTGTGCAGCAGAGTCAACTAAGAGCCTGGAGCAGAGTTTCTCGCCCTTGGCACTAGTGACATTTGGGACTGAATGGCTCTTTGTTATGAGGCTCACTTGTGCCACAGAGGAGGCTTAGCTGCATCTTTGGGGCATGACTCACTAGATGCCAGTAGCGCCCCCGCCAATCTAAGCATGGCAACCCCAAATGTCTCCTGATGACCCTGCCAAAGGCATGGAGGACAAGGTCACCTCCTCTCGAAAACTGTTTCTTTCACGGCAACAGTGGAGGAGTTACTGCCGCAGAAAGGAAAACAAAGGCAGGTTGATACCTTAAGTCCCCTACATGCAAATGAGTTTCATGCCAAGAGCGCATTCGCAAGTCCAATTTGTTCCTAAGTCCAAAAGTTAGCCTGGGTATACCCAGCTAACAGAGTCATTATTGCTTGGAGCTTCTTAGCAGTAACAGCTAACTCACCACAGCTTTTACGCTTTGCTGCTGGACATCCTGGACTTGAAATAAAGATACTGCACTGCTGTGCTCTATATGGCAAAGTACACATAGGAACAACCACTTGAAGAAGATGCACCCATATGACGATGTACACCACACATGAACTCACTTCAGTGATTGGACACGCCAGCACACGTTTGCATCTTTGAAAGGTCGCAATTTGGAGGTCCGTATATAGGGGACTTACTGTACTCAGTAACATCTTCTACTATTTAGTAGGGCTCTTCCCTTTGAGATCCTGGATGCTTCTTCTGACCTCTTCTCTGTCCCCCTCCTTTGCAGACCACACCCAGCATTTCTCTCCTCTCTGGCCTGTTGCTTTCTTCAGTAGAGTAATTTCACTCTTTCTTACTCTGTACCCACTCTTACCCAGACAAGCTCATATTCCATGATCAGTAATCCATCAAAGTGTTATCCTAAAAAAAATGGAGGCTCTTCTCTTCAATAGAATTCTTTCACAGTCGTGAAGAGCAGACCCAGGCTGCTAACATAGCACCCCCATCCCTTCTATCAGTGGAAACCAGCCAGCACAGCGCATGGCAGAGAGCAGCCCTCTGTAGATGACAGCCGTTAACATCTCAACTGCTGGCCTTGTACCCAACGGCAGTCATATGTGTGCTTTAGCCTTTTCATTTATCCTATGGGAGTGCCCTTCAAAGACGGTCTGAGTCAGCTCTTCTTGAGTCTGGAATTAGCCTATGGTGGCCTCTTTAAAAGCAGGCTTTCTCCTTTCATCCCTGTATCACTGAGAATCCCAGGGAAGCAGAGCTTTCTATAATCCTGGGCCTTCTATTTAAGCCAAAGTGTCACTTATTCTGTGATATTTCTATTGAGGATCTGGGCTTGTGTGTGTGTATATGTGTGACAGTATGGGGAAGGCAGGGAGCCATGAGTGGGAGGGCGTGTGTGCATTCTAAGTCACTCCGGTCGTGTCCAACTCTTTGCAACCCTTTGGACTGTAATCCACCAGGCTCCTCTGTCCATGGGATTCTCCAGGCATGAATACTGGAGTAGGTTGCCATGCCCTTCCCCAGGGGATCTTCCAGACCCAGGGATAAGATCCGCATCTCCTGCATTGGCAGGTAGAGTCTTTACCACTAGTGCCACCTGGGAAGCCCTGGATGGGAGGGTAAGCAGGCTTTACCGGGAGCACACTCCAGCATTTGAACAAAGAAGGGGTTTGATACCCATCACACTTCCAAAAGCTCATTTCCCTCTGTGGCTGAAGCTAAACTCAAGGGCACACTGCAGATGCCGTGGCCTTGCCTCGAGGCCTCCTCGTCCTTGCCTTATCATTTCCGTTTTCACAGGTTTAAGTGTCTCCCTTTGCCAATAACATTTCCCCTGCTGCTTATGTCCTTTCCATCTGATTCGTATCGATCGAGTCCTCCCAGTCCTGAAGCTGTAAAAGCTGCAGCAGCTGGTGTCCCCAACCCTGGCCCATGACCTCAGTAGCAGTTCTCCCTGGAAGGCTCAGGCTTCAGACCTGGGTTGGGTTCCCCACATGAAGGCATCTGACTTCGTGCCTGCATGGTCAGAGATCCTAAAATGTCAGAGCCAGGAGGGCATAACCCAGGCATCTACTTCTCCATGCTGAAGTAATAGATAAGGAAATAAAGATCAAGAGAGACCTAAGAACTTGCCCCGTGCCACTCAGATAGTACTGAGCTAGGACTTGAGCTCTTGGGTTTGTTTCTAAATTCTTATTGGGGTACATGTGCTTTCCAATGTTAGGGCAGTCTCTGCTGTACAGTAGAGTGAATCAGCTATACGTATACATATATCTCTTGTCTTCTGTATTTCCTTCCCATTTAGGTCACCACAGAGCCTTGGAACTTATGACTTTTTATGCCTGACTCCCATTATAACAATTTCCTCTAGTCTTTATTCCATTTTGGAAGCAAAAATTCCTCCTTACTCTGGAATAATCTGATTCCTCCTTATTCTAGAATAATCCAATTGGGGGCTGCCATGCTCAGATGGTAAAGAATCTGCCTGCATTTCAGGAGACCTGGGTTCAATCTCTAGTTAGGAAGACTCCCGGGAGGAGGAAGTGCTAACCCACTCCAGTGTTCTTACCTGGAGAATCCCATGGGCAGAGGAGCCTGGTGGACTACGTGCAGTCAATGGGGCTGCAAAGAGTCAGACATCACTGAGTGACTGGCACGTGGTATACACGGCCCTCTCAGTTTGGTTGGGTATTCCAAGGGACTCATGTGATATCATGTGATATGACTCATGTGATATATTTCAGGTCCCAACCACGCTGAGGCTGGGGCGTCCCCAATATGTCAGTAATCCCAGCCAAAGCTCTTTCTGCCAGCATGACCATGTGTCTTCAGCTGCTAGATTCTTACAGAGAGTTGTTTCAGTAGCTGGGGCAGTCCATCTCATTTAACATAAGAAGCGTGCTTCTGAAGAAAAAAAAAAATTGTACACCTGGTGAAAACTTTTGATTCATAAGTGCTCTGGGTCCAAATCTCCTTTTTAAAAATTCTCAGTCAGGGGTACCCAGGGTGGCAGCTTTCGGTAGAGGAGGCTCTGTAGTTAACACATGCAGGATTTGTTAATGTAATCACATTTCCATGGACTTTCACTATAATTCCCAGGAAGTGTTAATGAATGCCTCTTCATTTCTGATTGATCTTTAACGGGCGGTGACTTTTAACACTTTGGCTTTTTGGTTTTCTCCTCTTTTTCCCTAAAATAAGCAGTTTGTGACTTATCAGGAGATGTTTAAATACCCCAGGGAAAGAATTTGCTGGGGGAGGCTGTTATTAACTAGTTGCTATTTAAACATAACTCTGTGACAGTGGCAGATCCCTAGGTAAGCCAAAGACCTGTTATGTAATAAAAATAATTGCATTTTAATAGGCCTGTTGGCAACTGTGGATTTTTTTTTTTTTTTTTGTACCTTCCTCGGGAGGCAGCGAGGAACATAGAACAATTCAGTGAGTCAAAATCCTGGTAGTCCAGGTTTGACACTCTGCAGTTCGTTTGCTTTGTCATTTAGGGTAAATCATTTAACAGCTCTGTGCCTTGAAGTCCCACCTGTAAAACGGGATTATTGTGATGATCAAATGGCTGCAAAGGCTGCCCACTTCTTTTCCTTGTGTCCTTTCTTTTATTTCCCAAGGCAAACTGGCCAGGTGAGAGATGCTAAAAGTAATGGCATCGTTTAGGGACAAAGTGCTCCTAGACCACCGGCTGTCCTGACCCCAGCTGAGACTTGTTGGCATCAGCACATGACCCGTTGCCGGCCTTCAAAGTCAGCCACTGTCTCCCCTTTTCTCCACATCAGTGGCTTCTGCACCCCTTCTCTGGTATCAGTGTCCAAGTGTGCAGAACCTCACACCAACAGCGGCAGTCTCAAGGTGCCCCAGCCTTTGCACATATCACACCCACCACCCAGAGCACCTTCCCACTTCAACCAATCTATAACCCCTTTCAGGAAAGACTGACTTTAGGAAAGACTCAACACAAGCACCCCCTCACTACCTGCAAAACCTTTCCTGACCAATGTCTTTCAAGGCCAACTTTGAACTTACTCCTCCAGCCTTATAAACAGGGGTCCAGTCATGGGGCTCGACAAACCTCTCCTGAGCTTTCTTTTTCATATACATGATTTATTTTCTTATTGCCGCCCTGGGTCTTCGTTGCTGTCTGCAGGTTACTCTCTAGTTGCCATCTGTGGGCTTCTCCTTGCAGTGGTCTCTCCTGTTGCAGACCACAGGCTCCAGGCAGGCAGGTTCAGTAGCTGCGGATCCAGGGCTCTAGAGCACGGGCTCAGCAGTCGTGACACGTGGCCTTAGTTGCTCCGAGGCATGTGGGATCTTCCTGGACTGGGGATCAAATCCGTGTCCCCTGCATTGGCAGGTGAATTCTAATCCACTAGATCACCAAGGAATTCCGCTACTGAGCTTTCTTATTGGACACATCTGTCTCTTCAACTAGTTGGTGTGGTCCTTATGCAGGATGACCTTGACTTATTCAACATATATCTCCAGTATCTAATATTGTATCTGATACTAGGTGCTCAGTAAATGTTTATTGACTGACTGACTTAATGAATTAGTGTTAAGCTGAAGCTGATGGCCAGCAGGGTGTGCTGGATTAAATAGTGTTCTCCCAAAATTCATGTCCATCTAGAACCTGAGAATCCGGCATTATTTGGAAATAGGGTCTTTGGCGATAGAATCAAGTTAAAATCCGGTCACGATGGATTGGGATAGAACATCACCCTAGTGACCAGTGTCCTTATATGAAGAAGAAAATCTAAACAGACGCATGTGCAGAGGGAAGGCAGCCATCTGAAGACTTGGGCACAAGCTGAGAAATGCCAAAGAAGAGGCAGGAAAGGACCTTTTTCTAGAGTTTTCAGAGTGAGCACAGTCCTGCAGACATCCTGATTTTGGATTTTCAGCCTCCAGAGCTGTGAAGGAGTAAATTTCTGTTGTCTTAAGGCACCCGTGTGTGCGTGCTCAGTCGCTTGGTCATGTCCAACTCTTTGCAACCCCACGGACTGTAGCCTGCCAGGCTCCTCTGTCCCTGGAATTTTCCAGGCAAGAATACTGGAGTGGGTTGCTACTTCCTCCTCCAAGGGATCTTTCTGAGCCAAGACTGTGGCCCTCGTCTCGTGCATCTCTTGCGTTGGCCGGTGCGATTCCTCACCACTGTACTACCTGGGAAGCCCCAGCTCATGGTAAACTGCGAAAGCGGCCCTGGCAACTAATGTGCACAGTCAGGGTGCATCTCTGGATTGTTGAAGCAGCAGATGAAAGGGTTTCTCCAACCCAATGCCTATTTAAGAAAAAAATTAGAATATAGTTGCTTTACAATATTGTGTCAGTTTCTGTTCTACAGCAAAGTGAGTCAGCCATATGTGTACATATATCCCCTCCTTTTTGGATTTCTTCCCATTTATGTCATGGCAGATCACTAAGTAGAGTTCCCTATAGGTTCTGATTAATTATCTATTTCATACGTAGTAGTATATATATTGGAGAAGGCAATGGCATCCCACTCCAGTACTCTTGCCTGGAAACTCCCGTGGACGGAGGAGCCTGGCAGGCTGCAGTCCATGGGGTCACTGAGTCAGATATGACTGAGCGACTTCCCTTTCACTTTTCACTTTCATGCATTGGAGAAGGAAATGGCAACCCACTCCAGTGTTCTTGCCTGGAGAATCCCAGGGACGGGGGAGCCTGGTGGGCTGCTGTCTGTGGGGTCGTACAGAGTCAGACACAACTGAAGTGACTTAGCAGCAGCAGCAGCAGTACATATATGTCAATTCCAATCTCTCTCCAAATTCATCCTACCCCACCCTTTTCCTTCTTGGTGTCCATACCAAGTTTATTCTGCACAACTCTGTCTCTGTTAGTGCTTTGCAAATAGCAGTTTTTGCAAAATAAATGCTAGAAAAAATAACATTTTTCTAGATTCCACATATATGCATTAATATATGATATTTGTTTTTCTGACATACTTCAGTATGTATGACAGTCTCTAAGTCCATCCACATCTCTGCAAGTGGCACAATTCTGTGCCTTTTTATGACTGCGTAATATTCTACTGTACACATGTACAATATTCCATTTTATGTACAATGTGTTCTTCTATAAAATTTATCTTTAATTTATTTCTAATTGGAATATAATTGCTTTACAATGTTGTGCTAGCTTCTGCCGCCCCACAGAGTGAATCAGCCGTATGTATACAAATATCTCTTCCCTCCTGAGCCTCCCTCCTCTGCCCCCAACTTACTCCTCTAGGTCTTTATCCATTTCTCTGTTGATGGACATTTGAGTTGCTCCTATGTCTTGGAAACCCAATGCTTTTGATTGGATAAAAGTGGAGCTGGTATCCCAAGATACCCAATATATCTCAAGGGCTGTTCTTTCCACAGCACACCCTGCCTGGACTTCCTATAGCCAGGGAGAAGGTGGGGGCTTCCAGAATACCTCTTATACTTGCAGTTCCTCTGTCTTCCTTAAAACTGAGAAGACAGCTCAACCTCTGGGTGCTCCTGCCAGGCCATATTCTGGTATCCTAATGGGAAGACTTGGACAGGTTACTTAATTTCACTGGAATTTAGATGCTTCACCTTCTCAGTAACTAGCTCATGAGGATGTTGTATTGAATGAGTTCTCACAGGAAAAGCTCCTGTTGTGGCATGTAGAAAGGGCTCAATAAATGTGACCATCAGACAGTAAAGAATACACCAGCAGTACAAGAGACTCGCATTCAATCCCCGGGTTGGCAAGATCCCTGGAGAAGGGAATGGCAACCCATGCCAGCACTCTTGCCTAGAGAATTCCATAGACAGAGGAGGCTGGAGGCTAGTTTATGGAGTCACAAAGAGTCAGGCACAACTGACTGAGTGACTAATAAATAAATAATTAGTTCTGGAGCATCATTATCATTATTCACAAGTCCAGGCCACCCAACCTGCACCCCAGTGCACACATACACCATCCTGAGAACATCCAGCGTTTTGAGTTCCACTTTACCTAACCCCCAGCTCCAGGCAGAAGCGATAGTTTGAATAATGTGATGTTGCCTATATAAAATCATTCCTGACCTACAAAAATGGGAGTTTCATATAGTTTGATTTAATAGATGCCAACTCTTTTTGTCCTTAAAAGAGAGAGACTTAAACAAAGGTATCTTGCTAGCCTTCCAGGAGAGAAATTTTAAAATAATTTTTAAAATGTTTTTGGGACTTCCCTGGTGGTCAAGTGGTTAAGACTCTCGGCTCTTAATGCAGGGGTCCCCAGTGCAATCCTTGGTCAAGAAACTAGATCCCATATGTCTCAATTTAAAAAGATCCCGCAAGCCACATCTAAGACCTGACACAACCAAATAAATTAATAATAAATGGTAAGTTAAAAAAAATTTAATAATCGAAGGATTGATAAAGCGCATGCCCTTTGCAGCTTCCCCTGGCAAGGAGGGTGGGGGTCCCCTGGGAATGGAGTCCGTCTGAGATGAAATAGGTCCCTGTGCCCCTCCCCATAAGATGAGAGACAAACCCAGGAGGGAGGCGTGACCCTCCCCCAACTCTGGTGTGGGCGGTCTAACATGTGAATTGGCCCAGAGCACAATAGTTAGTACTTTGGCATCTAAAGAATGAGGAGGAGGACTTGAAAGCCCTGAGACAAAGAGGATCTGTGCTCTGAACACCCAAGCTGTCCTCTTCAACTCTCGAAGAAAGGCCTCCCATGACTTAGGGCAGGTGGGCAGGGCCACCTTCTCTGGCTCCTAACTCGGTTCCTTTGATGGCAGCTCAATCTTCTCTTTCTCCCGGAGAGCCCCTGCTGCCTCCGTCCACCCTTTTAGCACCTCATTAGCACCCTGCTAGCAAGAAAATCTATTTCAACAGCTCTTGCTAACACAGCAGGGCCTTCCCCTGCACTGAGGATCCTCTCCCTTGTGACCACGGCACAGCTGAGCTTGCAGCCCTGCCCAGCTGGTTCCTGAGATGCCTGGCCTCTGACCTCGGCAGGTCCCAAGCCCTGTGGGCCTGCGGTCTCCCACATCTGCCAGTACTGGGGAGGCTGGCGATGGGGGCCGCCTGGGACTCAGGACCAAGCTGCCTGGGACTCCCAGTAGCTCCCAGCTGCCAGCAATCCCAGTCTCTCTGGCTTTAATGCAAAAGGAGCCACCTTATTTACAATAGCCAAGATACAGAAACAACCTAAGAGACCATCAACAAATGAGTAAATAAAGATGTGATACACACATACACACCCCCGCCCACACACACACACACACACACACACACACACACACACAATGGAATATTGCAGAGCCATTAAAAAGAATGAAAACTGCAACAACATGAGTGAACATGGAGGGTGATATTTAGTGAAATAAGTCAGATAGACAAATACTATGTGTTATCACTTACATGTGAAATCTAAAAGATAAAGGAAAAGTGAAAGTGTTAGTTGCTCAGTCACATCTGACTCTTTGCAACCCCATGGACTGTAGTCCACCAGGCTGGCTCCTCTGTCCATGGAATTCTCCAGGCATGAATACTGGAGTGGGCTGCCATTCCCTTCTCCAGGGGATCTTCCCAGCCCAGGGACTGAACCCTGGTCTCCTACATTGCAGACAGATTCTTTTCCATTTGAGCCAACAAGGAAGCCCTCAAAACAAAAGAACAAATAGATATATTTTTAAAAAACAACCACCTCTGGATGTGCTCTGTCCATGGGATTCTTCAGGCAAGAGTACTGGAGAGGGCTGCTATGTCATCCTCCGTAGCATAGCCAAGAGTTGGACATGACTGAAGAGACATAGCGCACACACTGGATGTGCAGTTAGAGAATTTCACTGATGTCCACTCCATCAGCAAAACTCATTCTCTGCCCTTTATTGCGCTAAAGCTCAATAGATGTGCTCACAGAGGCATCATCATTCACTGGCTCTTCTGCTCTCCTTGGTGTCTTCACCCAAATGACTTTAACCAACAGTTATCAGACACTTACTGTATTGAAGACCCTTTGCTCACATAGTCTCAGTGTTTTTCGCCATGGGAAGTAGGACATCAGGGTTGGCTAGGATTGACAAGCACTGACTCAGAGATGGGGACTATCTGCGGTGGCGAGTCTTGGCAGCATGTCACTCTGCAGCAGCAAAAGAGGAAACCTGTCAACTTAGGGCAACTTGATAGGCTATTTGTGCTTCGGTGAGGGTAGGGATGACAAAAAGGGAAGCAGGTACTAAAAATTTCTGAAATATGGTTTAGTCTTTGGTCCTATGTGGCATCCACCAGCAATGCTAGAATTTGGACTAAGTAGTGAAATTTGGAGCCTCCCAGCCATGGTCCTTTCTAAGTGAAATTAATTCCTACCTTCACTCAAGGGTCAAATTAGGCAGCATATTTCATATCCCATGATACCTTCCCCTAACACAGTCCATAGTCCATAACAAGGGTGATCCTTCCTTACGCCTAGCACAAATGGAAAGATAAGCTGAGACAATTAGAATCCTCTTTGTCCACTTGGGACGCACAGAAAGATGGAGCACACCAAGATGCAGAAAGCAGGATGGAACGAAGTGTGGAAATATAGAGGGATTATGGATGTTCTTTGTGCAAGCCAGGCTCGTGAGGCTCCAACAAGAACAAGGAAACAGAGGGAGCAAGGGAGAGAGAAAGGAACAAATGCTCAGTGAGGAGCCGAGATCTGAGCAAAGATAGGGGAGAAAAGAGGAGGATGGGGGAAGAGGTGGAGAGAAAAGAAGAGGATGGGGAGAGGGGAGGGGTAGGAAGGAAGAGAAGGAGCAGCAGCCCTGTGAGTGAGAAAGGGGGGAAAGAGAGAGACCTAAAGCTGTCTCCATCTATGACAAGCCTCCATTTTTCCTCCAGTTCCCATGGAGTAAAACATATAGTTGTGCCACCTCCCTTTTCTGAGGTTTCTGGTCCTTGTGTCCACAAGGCATCAACTAAAACAGACTCTGGAGCTTCCCTGGTGGCTCAGTGGCAGAGAATCCACCTGCCAGTGCAGGAGACATGGGTTCAATGCCTGGTCAGGGAAGATCCCACAGGCTGCGGAGCAATAAAGCTGGTGGACCACAACTACTGAGCTTGCGCTCTGGAGCCTGGAGACTGCAATTACTGAGACCTCACACCACAGCTGCTGAAGCCCGTGCGCTCTAGAGGCTGTGCTAATGCAGGAGGAGAAGCCGCTGCAAGAGAAGTCCGTGCACCACAGCTAGAGAAAAGCCTGCACAGCAGTAAAGACCCAGAGAAGCCAAAAATAAATTTTTAAAAAATGTAAAGCAGACTCTAAAAGATGACTGTGCTGTTCCCCTGGTGTTGGTATGTAAATGGGAAAGTACAGAATCTATCAACAAGGCCTCTCCGGGAGTCCTCAGAGATGCCTCCATTTCAGGATGCAGAAGTTCCCTGACTTGAGAAAAAGAATCCACACATATACTATGGGTCCCCGACAGCCTCAGCAGGGTCCAAGGCCGCACCTGTAATCAAACACATAAATATCCCTGCGGTGCAACATATGAATATTCACACCACATAGATAACCTCCCATCAGATAAGGTCACATTTTTTGCAGTCAGATGAGTTCAGATCAGGTCAGGTTTTGCTGCTAATTAAGTTACGAAACACATTTCCATTTTCTGAGTTCTTGCGGAATTGCAGATAAGGCATTGTGAGCCTGCTGTATTTGCCAGGGAAATACCAAGTTCACTGTCGGGGGGCCTTCTGTAAGCAAAAACAAGGAGGCCCCAAGGATGCCCGGGTGGGCCGTCAAGGTGATGGCCACACAGAAAGCAGCCGGAGGGCCTTGGAGCATGGCCAACGCCCCCGGCTGGCAGCAGCGGCCTGGCTCGGAGAGCTCAGGGCTCTGATGACTCACTGCTCCTCCATGTGCTCTCATCAGCCCTTGACCTCCCCCCCTCCCCACACAGCGATGCCTCTTTTCACAAGAGTCAGCAAATCCAGCCCCCAGGGAACTGGCCAAGAGTCACATGCCTTGTGCCAAAAGGCCTCATTAAGCACTGCCTGCCATGGGAACTGGGCCTTCCTGGAGCTTCCTCACCCTCCCTTGTTCCTCATGGCCATTGTTTTATTAGGGTTACTCACCTGCTTGCATTTTCTAGGGCTTCCTGATGACTCAGATGGAAAAGAATCCACCTGAAATGCAGGAGACCCAGGTTCAATCCCTGGGCCGGGAAGATCCCCTGGAGGAGAGCGAGGCAATCCACTCCAGTATTCTTGCCTGGAGAATCCCATGAGCAGAGGAGCCTGGAGGGCTACAGTCCATGGGGCTGCAAAGAGCTGGACACAACTGAGAGACTAAGAACGCACAGATGCATGCATTTTCTGAAGGGGAAGGACCTTATGGGGCACGGAGCTCTTCCTCGGCTGGCCCTGTAGCCCTCATCTCAGAAGAAGACTGAGATCCATCTGGTTTGGGGGACTGGTACTTGATCCAGTGGGACCTGCAGATGCACCTCAATTCCCCAGGCCTTAAATGAGCACTTCTCTGCGGGAGGCCCTGGTCTAGACTCTCTGAGGAGCTCACAGATGAATAAGACCAGTAGCTGTCTTCAGTGGAGGAAGAAATGGCAACCCACTCCAGGATTCTCGCCTGGAAAATCCCACAGACAGGGGAGTCTGGCGGGGTCGCAAGAAGTCAGACATGGCTGAGACTGAGCACACACACGCTGTCTTCAGGGGAAGGGGAAAGTGAAACGTGGAAGTGTTAGTCACTCAGCTCTGTGACTGCATACACTCACTGTAGCCACCAGCTCCTCTGTCCATGGGATTCTGCAGGCACAAATACTGGAGTGGGTTGTCATTTCCTCCTCAGGGGATCTTCCCGACCCAGGGATTGACCCTGGGTCTTCCTCACTGAAGGCAGATTCTTTACCATCTGAGCCACCAGACAAAGAGGGAGGTAATACATTCTCCAGTGATTTTCTAAGTGTGAGGCGCTTCACCCGCATTAACACACTGACACTCATGACTCTCCCAGGAGCTGCCTGGGTTCATTTGACATTCCAGGTCGGGGTTTGGGCAACGAGAGTTCTTCCCTATGAGGAGATAAGAACTGTGGAGCTGGAAGAGCAAACTCAAAATTGTGACCTTCTGCGGACGGGCAGGATTTTCTAGGTATTTTCTCCCATTTAAAAAGTCCTAATGTTGCTAATTACTGTCGTTGTTGTTCAGCCGCCTAGCCTTGCCCAGCTCTTTGTGACCCCATGGACTGCAGCATGCCAGGCCTCTCTGTCCCTCACCATCTCCCGAAGTTTGCCCGAGTTCATGTCCATTGTATTGGTGATGCCATCCAACCATCTCATCTTCTTACGCCTTCTCCTTCTGACCTCTATCAGCACCAGGGACTTTTCCAGTGAGTCAGTTGTTCACATCAGATGACCACAGTACTGGAGTTTCAGCTTCAGCATCAGTCATTCCAATGAGTATTCAGGGTTGATCTCCCTTAAGATTGACTGGTTTGATCTTGCTGTCCAAGGGACTCTTAGGAGTCTTCATCAGCACCACGATTCAAAGGCATCAATTATTAGGTGCTCTGTCTTCTTTATGGCCCAGTTTTCACAACTGTACATGACCACGGGAAGACCATAGACTATATAGACTTTTGTCAGCAGAGTAATGTCTCTGCTTTTAAACACACTGTCTAGGTTTACCATAGCTTTTCTGCCAAGAAGCAAATGTCTTCTGATTTCATGGCTGCAGTCACCGTCCGCAGTGATTTAGGATCCCAAGAAGAGTTCAAATCTGTCACTACTTCCACATTTTCCCCCTCTATTTTCCATGAAGTAATAGAGCCCGATGCCCTGATTTTAGTTGTTTTATTTGTTTTTGTTTGTTTGTTTGTTTGTCAATATTTAGTTTTAAGCTGGCTCTTTCACTCTCCTCCTTCACCCTCATCAAGAGGCTCTTTATTTCCTCTTCACTTTCTGGCAGTAGAGTGGTATTATCCACATATCTGAGGTTGTTGTTTCTCCCGCCTATCCTGATTCCAGCTTGTAACTCATCCAGCCTGGTATTTCTCATGATGTTCTCAGAGTATAGATTAAACAAGCAGGGTGACAGCAGATAGCTCTGTCATACTCCTTTCTCAATCTTGAGACAGTCAGTTGTTCCATACAGGGTTCTAACTGTTGCTTCTTGACCTGCACACAGGTTTCTCAGAAGACAGGTAAGATGGTCTGGTAGTCCCATTTCTTCAAGAGCTTTCCACAGTTTGTCATGATCCACACAGTCAAAGGCTTTGGCATAGTTGATGCATCAGAGGTAGATGTCTCTCTGGAATTCCCTAGCTTTCTCTGTGATCCAGTGAATGCTGGCAATATGATCTCTGATTCCTTCCTTTTCTAAACCCAGCTTGGACATCTGGAAGTTCTTGGTTCACATAATGCTGAAGGCTAGCATGCAAGATTTTAAGTGTGACCTTCCTAGCATGGGAGATAAGTGCAATTGTCTGATGGTTAGCACATTCTTCTTGGGAATTGGGATGAACATTGTTAATTATTAGAGAAATGCAAATGAAAACTGCAACGAGGTATCACCTCACTCTGGTCAGAATTGTCATCAAAATCTCTGCAAATAAAAAATGCTAGAGAGGCTTTGGAGAAAAGGGAACCCCTTACAGTGTTGGTATAAATATAAATTGATGAAGCCAGCTAGTTATAGAGAACAGGATGGAGGTGCTTTAAAAAATGAGAAATAGAATGTCATATGATCAGCAATGCTACTATCATATGATTAGTATCCCCAGCAACACTACTCCTGGGCATATATCCACAGACAACTATAATTTGAAAAGATGTATGTACCACAATATTCACAGTAGCACTAGTTATGATAGCCAAGATATAGAAGCAACCTAAGTGTCCATCAACAGATAAATGGATAAAGAGGATATAGTGTATAAACAATGGAATATTACTGAGCCATTAAAGTGAAATAGCATCATTTGCAACAGCATGGATGGGTCTAGAGGTTATCATGGCAAGTGGGATAAGCCAAAGACAAATATGATATCACTTATTTGTGGAATCGTAAAAAATGATCCAAATGAAATTATATACAAAACAGAAATAGATTCACAGACAGAAAACAAACTAATGGTTACCAAAGCGGAAAGAGGGGTGGGAAGAAATAAATTAGGAGTTTGGGATTAATATATACAGTCTACTATGTATTACTATGTAGCACAGGGAACTATACTCAATATTTATAATAATCTATAGGAGAAGAGAATCTGAAAAATAATATTTATACTTTATGTATGTGTATGTGTGTGTGTGGTGCGTGTGTGTGTGTGTGTGCATGTGCATGCGCTCAGTCCTGTCCAACTCTTTGTGACCCCATGGACTGTAGCTCACCAGGCTCCTCTGTCCATGGGATTTTTCAGGCAAGAGTACTAGAGTGAGTTGCCATTTCCTTCTCCAGGGGATCTTCCTGACATAGGGATAGAATCTTCATCTCTTGCATCTCCTGCATTGAGAGGCAGGTACTTTACCGTTAGTGCCATCTGGGAAGACCATATATACATACGTATGTATCTATAATTGAATTACTTTGCTGCATACCTGAAACTAATATAACACAATACTGAAATCAATTATACTTCAAAAATATCTTTGAAAATGATAAAATGTCCTTCTAGGCTCATGAGGTAGTTAGGACTGCAATGATCATTTTACATGTGATATTATAAATAATATATACATATTGGTATATGGTAAAATATAAGTAATTGTATCTATTATGAAATTGAAACAAGAGGTGGATAAATACTTATGCAAGATCACACTGACATTTACAAACTCAGCAGTCTGGGTGAATGTGACCCAGAAACAGAATTATTCAAGTGACCCAGTTTTCAGGGTGTGTGTGTGTGTGTTTGTGTGTGGTATATTGTGTGCCTTGTTTGGATGAGGCTAGGGACAGGATGGGAGAATCTATTCACTTTGATTGGAAACTGGATTAAGATTGATCAGGGAGGGAAGTGTAAAGAGTTTGAACTAAATAAGCTGTTTTTATTTCAATAAACAATCAATGACCCCTTTATTTGGCTTCCCAGGTGGCTCTGTGGGTAAATAATCTGCCTGCAATGCAGGAAACAGGGGGTCAGGTCCTGGGTGGAGAAGATCCCCTGGAGCAGAGCATGGCAATGCACTCCAGCATTCTTGCCTGGAAAATCCATGGACAGAGGAGCCTGGCGGGCTATGGTCCATGGAGTCGCAAAGAGTCAGACACCACTAAACGATGAGAACAACAATGAGCCCTTGTGTGCCTGGCTGCTAGAAGTACGATTATTATTAACACACTGACTGTACCCTTGGGGAGCTTGATTCAGAGGAGCTGGGAGGGCTTGTGCCTGAGCCTGTACAGAAGAGGATGACCGCAATGTACTGTAAGGTCCTGTGACCATATTAATCTACACAAGAGCTTAGTGGGAACCTATAACAGAGAAAAAGTGTCTTGAGAGAATGAATGAATGAAAGTGTGGGTGAACCCTCTTACACCATGGCCACGCCCAGGCCCTGAGCACGTGTCCACCCCATTTGATGACACTCAACTCTGCCTTGGCCTTGGTACCAACTTAACCTCAGACAGGAAGGGCCTTGAGAGCTCCAACACAGCCTATTCCAATACCTGAGCATCACCTTTCCTAAGACACAAGTCCCCACCCACCTCTTAGAGCCCAGGGGTGGATGATCCACCTCTGTCTGGCAGACACACCCTCCAGACCGTGACATAGGTTTTTCTTACCAGCTGACTACTGGGACCAGCGTTTTCCCCTCAACCTTCTTTACGGTCTGGAGTCAGGCTGCTGGATTCTGATGTGTCCCAGGTGCTGGCTTCGAGGATGGCTTTGGATTGGTTGAGTGGGTTTCCCCACACTACTCTCAGCCCTTCTGCTAGGGCCCCAGTGACTTTGCACTGGACCCGCTCATCCATCCCTGGCTGACTGTTTGACCCTGTACCACTTCTGTCCCATCTCTGTGCATTCATCCTGGTGGACTGACCTTTCTCCTAATGCCTGCAGCTGTACCTGCCCCACCTTGGTGGGCAAGCCTGGCTCCAGACCTCACTCCATCCCAAGACACATATCCCTTGGCTATGGATCTGGTCTTGCCTGGTACCATCACTAGATACAGCATCCAGCCTGGCCCATGCCCACCATCTGAAGGGTTACTAGTGATTGACACAGCTTTGAGGAAAGCATCATCAAAGGACTGCAGCCTATAGAGTGACTCAGAGCCCAGGTGACCGAAGATGGCTCAACAGTCCAGAGACAGAAAGTCCAAGAAGCAACATCAGAGTAAGCAGCTAGAACAAAACAGAGTCAGAGTGGAACAGAAGGCCATGCCTTCATCTGCCAGGGCCAGGCCACCCTGAGCCAAGGCTGTTCAGTGCAGCTCTTCCCTGAACGCATCCTTTCTCCCCAAATCTCCAATGTGACCCTGGCAGAGAAGAATTCTAATGACTGTGGGGAGGGAAGTGATGGAGGCCACCTGGGTGCCGAATCATCATGCATGTGGGGGAGCTGCCTCCAGGCAGGCCTCCAGGGATTAGTCCTGAGAGGTGAGTGTCAGAGCAGCAGGGGTGGCCCATGACCAAGGCAGCTCGCCTCACCCCATATCAGCCTACAGCTATTGCTACTTAATGTTTGATGACAGATTCAGGAAGCTTCCAGAGGCAGAACAGAGAGGAAGAAAAAGAATGACTTAGACAGTGGAGAAGTGGGCAGCATCCAGGGACTTGGCAGGGGACCCAGCCCTGCCCTGAGGATCAGAGTGAGGTCCAGGGCCACGGCTGAGCCTACTGTACACCTCATTGGGAGCCTAGGTTTCCATGCTGCTTGTTTCATCAAGAGCATTTAATTTTACAAAGCTGAAGAAATTGGAGAAAAGAAACAACGAATTAAGACGTCTCCCATGTGCCAGATATGCTCATACGCACATGCTCATCTGATTCAATTGCCCCCAAAACCCTGAGGATCATCATTACCTGAATTTCACAGGTGGGGCACCTACCAAAACATACTCAGAATAGGGGAGTGCCTGAGACAATGTCATTGAACTGAGGTCTTCGTGACTCAAGTCTACCACATCAGGAAGTGGTGTGAGCTGATGGGATTAAACAGCAAATAAAGGATAAACAAAAGACAGTACATCCACACAGTGGGATGCCATTTGTTGTTGTTCAATCTATCAGTGGTGCCTGACTCTTTGTGACCCTAAGGACTTCAGCATACCAGGCTTCCCAGTCCTTCACTATCTTCGGGAATTTTCTCAGACACATGTTCATTGAATCAACAATGCCATCCGACCATCTCATCCTCTGTTAACCCCTTCTCCTTTTGCCTTCAGTCTTTTCAGCATCAGGGTCTTTTCCAGTGAGTCAACTCTTCGAATCAGGTGGCCAAAGTATTGGAGCTTCAGCTTCAGCATCAGTCCTTCCAGTGAATATTCAGGACTGATTTTCTTTAGGATGGACTGGTTTGATCTCCCTGAAGTCCAAGGGACTCTCGAGAGGCTTGTCCAGCACCATAGTTCGAAAACATTAATTCTTTGGCACTCACCCTTCTTTATGGTGCAGTTCTCACCACAGTCATCCGTACATGACTGCTGGAAAGACCATAGCCTTGACTGTACAGGATACCGTTAGCCATAGAAAAGAATGAAGTGCTGACACATGCTACAAAATGGATGAGCCTTGACAATGTCACACTAAATGGATGAAGCTAGTCACAAAGGGCCACATACCATATGATCTTATTTATATGAAATAAAAAGAGAATAGGCAAATCTATGCAGACAGAAAGATTAGTAGTAATCAGGAAGGGGCAGGGGTGGGGTGAAGAAATAGAGACTTTCTGCTGAGTGTGTATGGGGCTTCTGCTTGGGGTAATGAAGAAGTTATGGAACTAGATAGCAGTGATGTTTTTTATAACGTTGTGAATGTACTTAATATCTGACACTGTATACTTTAAAATGATTAAATAGCAAATGTTATATGTATTTATTCTACCACAACCAAAAAACATATAAAAATGAAAAAATGTAATCCACTTTTAGCAAGATGGCCCGGCAGTGGGTCTTGTCCCACTCACAGGGAGAGGAGCAGTTGCAGACATCCACAGGAACTCCGCAGTGCTCTGGCCCGCTATGGCTGAAAGATGAAAGTGTCAGCTACTCAGTCATATCTCACTCTTTCCACCACACAGACTGTAGCCTGCCAGGCTCCTCTCTCCATGGGACTCTCCAGGCAAGAATACTGGAGTGGGTTGCCATTCCCTTCTCCAGGGGATCTTCCTGACCCAGGGATTGAACCTGGGTCTCCTGCATTGTAGGCAGATTCTTTCCCATCTGAGTCACCAGGGAAGCCCCTCTATACAGCTGATGGTGACGTTGATGCTAAGTCACTTCAACTGTGTTGGACTCTGTGTGACCCCATGCACTGTAACCCACCAGGCTCCTCTGTCCATGGGATTCCCCAATTGAAAACACTGGAGAAGGTTGACGTGCCCTCCTTCAGAGGATCTTCCAGACCCAGGGATCAAACCCAGGTCTCTCACATTTCAGACAGATTTTTTTACTGTCTGAGCCACTAGGAAGCTAGCCCTGCTCAAAATTCTACAAGAATCGCCCAACCCCAATGAATGGGCAGCGGTAAAGGGTGTCTATCCCTTTAAAACTTAACCACCATTCACACAGAGTTAGTCCTAACCTACTTGAAAACAGGCAAACACAGACACAGGAATACAGGAAAGAGATACATATATACATATGAATGAATGGGAACATATACATATGAATGGGGTATGGAGGGAAACCTTCCCATTTACACTGATCACCATGATAGGAGCAGCCACAAGTTGAATGGCCTCTGTGTGCTCAGCAGGAAGCCTGATGTTTTTGATGACGAATACATTTTATAAATTCTACAAAGGTGGTTTTGCCATCCCCATTTTACAGACTGGGAAACTGACTTCTCAGAGGTTAAGTGGTTTGCCTGGGACTACACAGTTGCTATGTAGTTACAGCAAGAATTCAAACCCTTTACTCAAAGTCTATGCATACTTAGGAGAAGAACTGTCTGAAATGGGGAAAATCCTGAATTACATGATATGGATAAACTACTGTGGGGTTTTTTTTCCCCCAAATACATTGATGAAAACTGGTGTATGGAAAATTTCCTGATTTTCCTAAGTGTTAAGCATTACACAGGAAATTGCATGCTAAGGTTTTGTTTGGAATTTTGAACATTTGAGTACTGCTTTGTGGCATACATGTACACTACTAGAAAGGAAAATATGTGCAAAGAAAAACCCACTTGAGTCTTTAGCCCAGCGCAGAAGGGCGGGTCTTGGTGATCTATTCTCTCCCTCTCAGTCCCCACACCCCTCTCAGCCCTTCCGCTGGGGCCGAGGGACTTTGCACTGGACCCACTCAACATCCGTGGCTGACCGTTTGCTCTGCACCACCTGTGCCTTCGGCCTGGCTTAGCCCTGCACACAGGCACCATCATCCTGAGTGTCAGGGATCCCTCTGTAACATCTTCCACAGGGCACTAATCACTGGCATTTGAAGATGAAGTTTTTCAGATGGTGCGATTTGGATGGACTCAGCCAAGTCTAAGGCTTCCCTGGTGGCTTAATGGTAAAGAATCTGCCTGCGATGCAGGAGCCTGCGAGCGTGTGTGCTATGCCGCTTTAGTTGTGTCCGCCTCTTTGCTACCCTATGGACTGACGCCCGCCAGACTCCTCTGTCTATGAGATTCTCCAGGCAAGAGTCCTGGAGGGGCTTCCCACGCCCTCCTCCAGGGGATCTTCGGGACCCAGGCATGGAACCCATGTCTCCGATGGCTCCTGCATTGCAGGCAGGTTCCGTACCGCTGAGCCACTGGGGAAGCCCACAGTGCAGGAGACCGGGGTTTAATCCCTGGATTGGGAAGGTCCCCTGGAGAAGGGAATGGCTCCTCACTCCAGTATTCTTGCCTGGGAAAGCCCACGGGCAGAGGATTCTGGCGGGCTACTGTCCATGGGGTTGCAAAAGAGTCGGGCACACCTGAGCAACTAAACAACAACAGCAACAGCAAAGTCGGGAGCAGCAGTGGCCAGTGAGGAAAGCGGGAGAGACTCTATTGTGAATCCTGTCATCATCTTAAAGATAGGATGTGGACTGGGCCTGAGCCCTGCCCGAGAGTGAGGAAACCGTTGCTGGTGGAAACCAGGTCTCCTGGAGACTTCCCTCCCTACAGATGGCAAACGGAGACAGTCGTTGAGGTCAGGCTGCCCCTCTTAGAGTAACCATGGAGACATGCCACCCCAGATGCAGAACCGCTGTCTCCCCCTTTAACCTCAATTGTTTGTTCTCCTATCACCTACTTGTCGTGAAACTCCATCTTAGACAACAAAGAGGTTGCTAACATGTCATCAGTCACGTAGCGGGGGGTGTAAAACTGGGCCTCTCAGAAACACCAGGGTCTGTGCTGGGAACTGATCCCCCTTGGACCCTCTGGCATAATAAACCGTACTCTGCTGTCTTGGGGTATCCTCTGAGGGGTGTTTTGCGATCCAGATTCCACAACAGTCTCTGTCAGCTGGACCACTTAGCGGTCCCCTGTAAAGTCTGTTGATGGAGAACCCTCAAGGAACAAGGACCTACTTGAAAGACAGCTTCTCAGCTGAGGTGCCAAGTTGACCATCCAATCAGTGGGGAGTAAAGGAGAGATTGGCTCTGTGCCTAAGCAGCTCCCTGATGCCAAGTATAATACCTCAGGGCCCTTTCCATAAGCTCCTCGCCCCTCACCCCCGCCCCTCCAGTCCTCTGAGAGGGCAGAGAACATTAAGGTTAGTATTGACTGCATCCAATTTCTATTCTTCATGAGGCACAGGGTGCCCAGTCCCCTCGTGATCTTCCATCTTGATTCTCAAGATCTTACACTAGAAGTTTAAGCGGAGTTATTTTTTTCCTCTGTGACTCCCATCTTAAGCACCCTAATTCTTAAAGCAATCAATGCACATGTCCCTCGCTCAGTGGTTTGTAAAGTGAGCTGAGGTTGATTCATTTAGGTATGAGAGAAAATATTAAAATCTCAGTATATTATTTCAAAATAAATTTTAAAATATACTTTATTAGCTCTGAACACATATGGATAAGTCATATTACATATGTATATTTTATAAATAAAAATATATATATTTGTTCAACTAATAGGAGTGTGCAATGAAAGAAAATTCATAAACTGTTCTAGGTGTTCCAAGGGGTATATATATATAAATATATATATGTATGGGGGATAAAGTAAATATTTCAAGTACTGTGTGTTTTCATTTCACACATATGGCTGATGAAGACTAAACATTCTCATTTAATGTTAAGCAGAAGTAAAATATATAACTCCTGACACAGTCTGGGCAGATGTTAATCCACCTTAAAATGTGCTCGGTGCCCAGTAATACCCATGAGTCCTGCAACCTGTAAGCAGAGAGCAGTTCAGGAGTAAAGCAGGAATTGTTGCAAAATATCTGTTAGGCAAGGGTTTTCTTCGTTTTCTTCTAGCCCATCTTAGATTCTGTGGCTCTGTAAAGGACCTCACTTTAACATGAAGCCAATCTCAGGATTTATGGGTATGTACAAATGCATGTACAGCATCCGTAGGAGAGGAAGATTAAATTGTTAATCCCACTAGGGGACTGTAAGTAGAGAAATATGGGAAACCCCTGTTGGTTAATGATTACTCGAGAAAGCAGGTTTGCTTAACCACAAAATCAAGTAGGCTTGCTTAGCAACAAAACCATGCAACAGAACCACGGGACAAACCCCCAAACAGTAAAACAACAGTGGCAGGAGCCCCACATCCCGCCCAGGGAGCTCAGTGAGTTAGTGACCCCCGTCAGTAACCCCTAAAGCATGTCCTTTGGCTCCTAAGACAAGCTCTTCACACCACGCCCCCAAACAATAAAAGAATACTAGAAAATAAGGCCTACCACCTGCCCAGTGGTGTCATCTGCATTTGACACTACGTAATGACCCTCAAAACAGGCTTTGTGCACACAAAAATTATTATGGGAAAGTAACTTCAATGTGAAGGAACCTCATTGCCCTGAGACCTGAAAATATTTTTTTCCAAAGTGCTATGATGGTCCTGGACTGATCAAACAGGAAGGGACAAATAAATTTCCCTGCCCTACCTGGGGGAGGAATTGATGAGGCAAACAAGGCATCTACAGAAAGACAAAGAAGGGCTTCTCCCCCTCCCCACGTTTCCTTTGATTACAAAACTGTAGCCCAGTAAGTTCTCCAGGCATGGCATTTCTTGTCACAAGCTTCCTATTCTAATAAATCACTTCTTATCTACCACTTTGCTCTCGGTGAATTCTTCTCTGCAATGAGACATAAAGGACTATGTTACCAGAGCTCTTCGGAGCCCCCCTTACAGGAGACATGCTTCTGACCCATGGACAAAAATACACACTGGTGCCTGGCTCTGCTGGTCCCTGATGCCCCAGGAGTTGCAGAGCAAGGATCCATGTGAACCCTGACCTTGGCCACAGGCGTGAGCTGCTCACGGGCTGTCTCCTTCCCTCAGCCTCTGTGCTCACCGAGATCACATTAAGACCTGGAAGCTTCTCATGGGGGAGAGAGGAATACAATTTTCTTATTGTACAATCCATTTCATTCCCAGCTGCGGGATTAAATTTATTCCTTTCTGAAGTGTTGTCTGTGTGTATAAATCATTTAAGCTTATATGTTTTTGTTGCTGTGGCAACAGTGTGGCTAATTGAATTCCAAAGTGTCTTTCTCGATTTCATACCCATGATAAAGAGCCAGAGCATTTATTGGTGGGAGTCAGAACAGAGGCAGAAGAGGTGGTGGGAGCAAAATGAAAACGACGCAGCCACCACTGTCTCCTGAGTCCCAGAACAATGCCACTCTGAGGTGCCAAGCAAAGATACAGGAGACCTCCTCTGAAGGGAATGGTTAATGAACGGTTGCCAGGGCTTCTCTGCAGAAGCCCCTGCATCTTCTGACCCTGAAGATCTGAGGTCTCTCCTTTTTCATCCTATCTGACCTGCTGGCTCTGCCAAGGGCAAGGATTGAATCTTTTCCTATTGAAGTTTACTAGCACTTAGTAAACACTTTTCCCAAAAAGTTTCTTGATGGATGGTTGGATGGCTAGATCAATAGATGGATGGATGCATGGATGATGGATGGGTGGTTGGTTGGGAAGGTGAGAGGGTGGATGGATGGATAATTGAATAGATAATTGGATGGATGGTTGGATGAATGGATGATAAATGGTTGAATGGGTAGAGGGATGGATTGGAAAAGAATTACCAGAGGCAACTTGAAATGAAACTGGCATCGTTTAAGGGATGACCTGGACTTCCCTGGTGGCTCAGACGGTAAAAATCTGCCTGAAATGCTGGAGATACAAGTTCAAATCCTGGATTGGGAAGATGCCCTGGAAAAGGAAACGGCAACCCACTGCAGTATTCTTGCCTGGGAAATTCCACGGACAGAGGAGCCCAGTGGGCTACAGCCCAGGGGGTCTTAAGGAGTCGGACGCGACGAGTGACTCCATGAAGTCTTCCCTGGTGGCTCCGTGGGTCAAATGTCTGTCTGCAATGCTGGAGACAGGTTCAGTCCCTGGGTCGGGAAGCAACCCACTCAGGATTCTTGCCTGGAAAATCCCGTGGACAGAGGAGTCTGGTGGGCTACAGTCCACGGGGTCACAAAGAGTCAAACAAGATTGGGTGACTAACACTTTCACTTTCTTCTGATGCAATGTAACAGATGTACTGTGTGGGCATACATCTGTTACATACTCGAAACAACCTTTATAAAAGCAACTGTGATGTGTTCCTTTTATAGATGAGGAAACTTCAGACTTCAGTTTAACAAACTTGTCTAGAGATCCTTTCATTAAGTGATAGATGCAAAATGTACCCAGACCTCTAAAACTCCAAAGTCCTTTCAGCTATAGTCTGCTAGCTCCCCCAGTCAGAATAAAAGAGTCAGAGCCTTCGTACCTCTCCCCCAAAAGAAGCCCCACTGTTTCTTCTCCTTTTATCTCCCTTTCTCTCACATTCTTTCACTTTTTTCCTTCCTTCCTTTGCTCCTTCCTTTCTTTTTTTTTTTTCCTCTGTTTATCCCTCCATCTTTCTCTGCCTTGATTCTATACTTTCTTGAACAATTTTATTCTTGTCAATATAACATGTAAGTGTAAAAATTTAAACGATATAGAAAAAAATTAAAGGAGGAAAAATTCACCAAATATCTCACCACCTAGAAAGAATACTCCAAATAAATGAACATTATTGCAAGCTTTTATCTATATATGTTCAATAAAGAAATAACACTTTCAACGTACTCTAAAGTATACCTAGTATACTTCCTCGCTGTGCTGTGCTTAGTCACTTAGGCGTGTCCGACTCTGCGACTCCATGGACTGGGGCCCGCCAGGCTCTTCTGTCCATGGGGATTCTCCAGGCAAGAATACTGGAGTGGGTTGCCATGCCCTTCTCCAGGGGATCTTTCCAACCCAGGGACTAAACCCAGGTCGCCTGCATGCAGGCAGATTCTTGACTGTCTAAGTCAGCAGGGAAGCCCCAGAATAGTAGAGTGGGTAGCCTATCCCTTCTCCAGGAGAACTTCCCAACCCAGGAATTGAACTGGGGTCTCCTGCATTGCAGGCAGATTCTTTACCAGCTGAGCTACCAGGAAAGCCCAGTATACTTTATCTCTCAGATAAAATTATAAAACTGAGTAATCAACTTTCTCCATTAGTGGTTACTCATCATAAGAAACAGTAATTACTAGAAACTTAATCTATGGTTGATACACAAACATAAAAAACATTAAAATATTGGAGTCATTTTTAAATTACTTGTTTCACTTTTTATCATTTTGATTAATACCCCACTAGGAGAAATGGAGGAATACTTACACTGGTTTCCACCAGCTTCTGTTAACTTACATTATGTTTTATAATTTATATTATGTTTTCGATTACCTTATGTTTTGTTAATTTAATTATATTTTATATTGTTAGTTACACTATGTTTTATATTGTTAATTACATTATATAATTATATATATATATACACACATTTACAACATACTGCAATATTTGTAATATATAAATGTATTACATTTTTGCTAGGTCTTTCTCAATCTGGGCAACTATGTTCAGACCCTCTATTTATTCTGATTTAGATGCTTACTCCTTGGAAGAAAAGTTATGACTAACCCAGATTGCATATTCAAAAGCAGAGACATTGCTTTGCCGACTAAGGTCTGTCTAGTCAAGGCTATGGTTTTCCCTGTGGTCATGTATGGATGTGAGAGTTGGACTGTGAAGAAGGCTGAGCACCAAAGAATTGATGCATTTGAACTGTGGTGCTGGAGAAGACTCTTGAGAGTCCCTGGGACTGCAAGGAGATCCAACCAGTCCATTCTGAAGGAGATCAACCCTGGGATTTCTTTGGAAGGAATGATGCTAAAGCTGAAACTCCAGTACTTTGGCCACCTCATGCAAAGAGTTGACTCATTGGAAAAGACTCTGATGCTGGGAGGGATTGAGGGTGGGAGGAGACGGGGACGACCGAGGATGAGATGGCTGGATGGCATCACGGACTCGATGGATGTGAGTCTGAGTGAACTCCGGGAGTTGGTGATGGAAAGGGAAGCCTGGCATGCTGCGATTCATGGGGTCGCAAAGAGTCGGACATGACTGAGTGACTGAACTGAACTGAGGGTGGGTGAATTCTCTTTGACCCTCCTCCCACTTGAATTGAAACATTTACCTACCATCAGGAGTTTGAGAGTTGTGTGTCATCAGTTTTTCTGTAGTTGGAGAAAATCCGGGAAGAAAGAATAACTGCCCAGCAGGGACCGAAGTTGTGAAGGACTCAGCAAATGTACTTTGACAGAATATCTGACCGATATCTCAGACATGGCTGGACACCCTGGCGATGTTGGATCTATCCCCAGACAGAGTGGAGCTCTGAGCTTTGGGGAGCGCTGATTAACTTTCCTGCCTTTGATGATAATGTTTACAAGCAGGCAGGGCTTCTATACCCAAGGGATTGCCCTTGACTTCCCTATACTCTACTCAGTCACTCATCTACAAATATCAGCATTTTTTTTCAACTCGCATTCTTTCTCTAGCATAACTTCCTGGGGTTAAGGGAGAAAGAAGCACCACACCAAGCCCCCGGAGTGTTTATTGCTATAGCCACCACTCTTTGAAGTTTATGGCATGAGATTACACCCCAGTCCCTACTTGCTTCCTATCTAGTAAATCGTTTTCAGGTTCTTTCTCTGATCCTTTTTAAAGATTGGGAGGGAGAGGTTCTGTTCCTGGGCTTAACTCCTCCATCTTTCCGCTGTCTCTCCTCTTAGTTTATGATTCCTTTAAGCAGCACTATGGCACTGAGTTTAGAAGGTCAGCAGACATTGGCGTGAAACAGAGCTCCATCCTTAAGGACAGTAGTTCTCAACCAGAGTCAAATTTACCCCCACAGGGGACATTTGACAATGTCTGTGAATTTTGATTATCATGACTGGGGACATCTAGGTCAAAAATGCTGCTGAACAACCTTCAGTGGCATAATCTGGCTCCAGCTCACATACTCATGGGAAAGCCACCCACAACAAAGAATTATCTGGCCCAAAGTGTCAACAGTACAGAGGTTGAGAAACCTTGCTTTAGAAGCTGAGTACATTGGAACAATTTTCTTAACCTCCTTGAACTTGATTAACTTGTTTTTAAAATGAACATAATAACACCTGTCCAAGACTGTCATTATGTGGCATATTTTAATGATCATGATAATAATATAATAATACTTTTCATTATTATCATCAGCATTAGTAGTAGTAGTAAAATTGCCATTTTTTGAACAGGTGTATAAATGCAAGCAATTGCTTCACCTATTCTGACCTTTAATTATTGTAGACAGAGCTGAATTCACTTTGAGGGTGGCATTGTCTTCCACTAACACCTACTATTTCAACTGTTTTGTCTGGTTGTTGTTTTAACTTGTATTATTTATCTTTTTTTTTTTTTTTTTTTAAAGACTCCTTGGTCCTTTATGGGAAAACAGCTTCCTCTTGCTTTTTCTTTTTAATTTGCAAGTATATGTTTTGCTTGCTTCTTTTTATATAAACGCCTCATATTACACATCTCCTCCATATTCATTTAGCTATATCTATAGAGCAACCTAGATAGCATATTAAAAAACAGAGAAATCACTTCACTGACAAAGGTCTATATAGTCAAAGCTATGGTTTTTCCAGTAGTCATGTATGGATGTGACAGTGGACTATAAAGAAAGCTGAGCATCAAAGCTTTTGAACTGTAGTGTTGGAAGACTCTTGAGAGTCCCTTGGACTACAAGGAGATCAAACAAGTCAATCCTAATGGAAATTAGTCCTGGATTTTCATTAGAAGGACTGATGATGATGCTGAAGCTGAAGCTCCAATACTTTGGCCACATGATGCAAAGAGCTGACTCACTGGAAAAGACCTTGATGTTGGGAAAGACTGAAGGCAGGAGGAGAAAGGGACGACAGAGAATAAGATGGTTAGATGGTATCACTGCCTCAATGGACATGAGTTTAAGCAAGCTCTGGGAGTTGGAGATGGACAGGGAAGCCTGGCGTGATGCAGTCCATGCAGTCACAAGAGTCGGACACGACTGAGTGACTGAAATGAACTGATATAGCAGTAGACGGCCAATGGAGGTTAGAGATAGAATTATTTTTAGAGATCACCTAATTCTTGGTTTTTCCAGATAGGAGAACTGAGTCTCAGCTCACAGAGACTCCAGGGTCTGGTTAAAAGTGTCATACAAGGACAGCTTTCAACTCCATGGCCAGGGAATTGACTTAGGCACTGCCTCAGAGGAGCCCTAGTAGTAATTCTGACTTTGATGCTGCAAAATGAAAGTCAAAATGTTTTGGTGGTTCTAGTAGTAAAGAACTCACTTGCCAATGCAGGTAGAGCTAAAAGTCATGGGTTCAACCCTGGGTTGGGTCAGGAAGATCCCTGCAGGAGGGCATGGCAACTCACTCCAGTATTCTTGCCAGAAGAGTCCTGTGGACAGAGGAACCTCATAGGGTTACAAAGAGTCAGACATGACTGAAGTGACTTAGCATGCACGCACACATATTGGCAGAAAGTAGCCATGGTTTATGGCTCAATGTTGATTTTCTGTTGTACATTTAGGTTAATAATACAGAACATCATTTCTCCATGTTCCTAAGACCAGTAAAGTATTAATAGATGTTGTAAGATACCTGCCCAGGAATAAGATGATCTAACCCTGAGGCAGCTACATTTTCCAGATTTTTATTCCTTCTTCTCAAGGTCTTGAAGCAATATAGCCTTGACTCAGGGCTTAGAAAGATCTTCTACTCCTGGCCCATAAAGATTACACATGGAATGGGAGTGATGGTTGTGGTCTTGGATGCCTTGGTTCTGCAAGCTCATCTAATCAGCTCAGAACTGACAGCCCAGAGGAGCTTTTGGAGAAAACTGCAATGTATGCTCAATCATGTGAAGGTGTATTTGTGTCTATAAGTCCTTGTGAGTTTATAAAAGTAGCAGAACATTGTAGAACTAATGACCTTCAGAGTCAGATAAACCTGTAGAACTAACAACCTTCAGAGTCAGATAAACCTATGTTCAAACTCTCCTCTGTCATTTACCAGCTGGGTGACATTAGACAAGGCAATTAACCTCTCTGAGATTCAGTTTTCTCATTTGGAAAGTGGGAGAATAATAAGGTCCACCTAAGGAATCATCCACTGGATCATGGAAAAAGCAAGAGTTCCAGAAAAACATCTCTTTCTGCTTTATTGACTATGCTAAAGCCTTTGACTGTGTGGATCACAATAAACTTTGGAAAATTCTGAAAGAGATGGGAATACGAGACCACCTGACCTGCCTCTTGAGAAATCTGTATGTAGGTCAGGAAGCAACAGTTAGAACTGGACATGGAACAACAGACTGGTTCCAAACAGGAAAAGGAGTACATCAAGGCTGTATATTGTCATCCTGCTTGTTTAACTTATATGCAGAGTACATCATGAGAAACACTGGACTGGAAGAAATACAAGCTGGAATGAAGATTGCTGGGAGAAATGTCAATAACCTCAGATATGCAGATGACACCACTCTTATGGCAGAAAGTGAAGAGGAAATAAAAAGCCTCTTGATGAAAGTGAAAGAAAAAAAAGTTGCTCAACATTCAGAAGACTAAGATCATGGCATCTGGTCCCATCACTTCATGGGAAATAGATGGGGAAACAGTGGAAACAGTGTCAGACTTTATTTTGGGGGGCTCCAAAATCACTGCAGATGGTGACTGCAACCATGAAATTAAAAGACTCTTACTGCTTGGAAGAAAAGTTATGACCAACCTAGATAGTATATTCAAAAGCAGAGACATTACTTTGCCGACTAAGGTCCGTCTAGTCAAGGCTATGGTTTTTCCTGTGGTCATGTATGGATGTGAGAGTTGGACTATGAAGAAGGCTGAGTGCCGAAGAATTGATGCTTTTGAACTGTGGTGTTAGAGAAGACTCTTGAGAGTCCCTTGGACTGCAAGGAGATCCAACCAGTCCAATCTGAAGGAGATCAGCCCTGGGATTTCTTTGGAAGGAGTGATGCTAAAGGTGAAATTCCAGTATTTTGGCCACCTCATGTGAAGTGTTGACTCATTGGAAAAGACTCTGATGCTGGCAAGGATTGGGGGCAGGAGGAGAAGGGGACGACAAAGGATGCTGGATGGCGTCATGGACTTGATGAACATGGGTCTGAGTGAACTCCAGGAGATGGTGATGGAAAGGGAAGCCTGGCATGCTGCGATTCATGGGGTCGCAAACAGTCGGACACAACTAAGAGACTGAACTGAACTGAACTGAAGCAATCAACAGGACTTCCCTGGTGGCTCAGACGGTAAAGCATCTGCCTACAATGTGGGAGACCTGGGTTCAGTCCCTGCATTGGGAAGATCCTCTGGAGAAGGAAATGACAACCCACTCCAGTACCCTTGCCTGGAAAATCTCATGGACGGAAGAGTGTGGTAGACTATAGTCCATGGGGTTGCAAAGAGTCAGACACGACTGAGCGACTTTCACTTTCAATCAATCAACAGATGAGTCTTAAACGATAGCTTCTTCTGTTCCCTTGTCCTTTTCGGCTCCAGTGACCTTCTCATTGTGTGACAGTCAGACACAAATAGCCATGACTATGCTGGGGAAGCTGAGGAGAGAGGGGGCTGAATTTGGGCAATGGTTGGAAAAATGTCTTCACTCCTGGGGTTTTCTTTTATTGTTTGATTTAATGAATCTCAAGAGGGTTTGGCCTTGGGAGACACAAATCAATAATGCAGTTCAATACTGTCAAGGGCTTTCCTGTCTGCCTCAATAGAGAGAAAAACCCCCAAAGTGCGTCTGACAGTAGTCAGGAAGGCATTTAGTTCTTACAGCAGGGGAGATGGAGACCACTCTCAAGCAGATGAGGAAGTTGATGGTGATGATGGTGATGGTTTTGCTAGTGATGGTGGGCATGGCAGTGATGATAAAGATGATGGTGGGGATGCCAGTGTAATAATGATGATGATGGTGGTGCTGATGGTGCTGATGGTGACGGTGCGGATGACGGTGGTGATGATGACGATGATTCTGGTGATGTGGGGATTCTGATAATGACTCTACCATGTATTTAAGGCATACTAAGCGCAAGACCAAGCACCAGACACTTCATTCATGTCCTCACATGACTCCATACTATAAGAGCAGAGCTTAACATGACTATGTGTCTTTTACATATGAGAAAACAGAGATCCAAAAATGTTAAATAACTTGACCAAGGTCCCCAGTTTATTAATGGATGAAAAAGGCTTTGGGATAATGAGAGGTTTTCTTCCTTCCTCATTGTTTGGGGCACAAACCTCACTGGTAGTACCAAACTGAAACAGAATTTACTGGGCAGTTAGTCAGATAGAAGTTTGAATTTTGCCCTTGCCTATTATTGGATCATGTCATTTGACAAGGAAATTAATCTTTCTGAGACTCAGCCTCTCCAAGCCTCAGTTTTCTTAACTAGATATGAAAATAAAAATACATAACACACAGGGGATAGTTATGACGGCTCAGTGAAGCTTTATCAAGATGTTTATCTGGTGGTACATATTATGGGCTTAATGAAACTTACTTCCTTCTTAGGGACCAAGAGGCCAGAGCATGGAGGTCTCAGGGTGGAAACCCATATCAGCTCTGCTCCAGCTGGACTATAGGATTTGGGCAGACAGGGCTGACTGAGAGTAAAACTGAGGGAAGTTTCATCTGTGAGCATAACACTGGGGGTGGGGTGGGGGTGGGGTGGTGGACAGGGAGGGAAACATGATAAGGACTTCCCTGGTGGTCCAGTAGTTAAGACTCTGAGCCTCCACCGCAGAAGGTATGAGTGCAGCCCCTGGTGGGGAAACTAAGATCTCACAAGCCACAGGCCAAAAAGTGAGAGTGTTAGTTGCTCAGTCCCTTGTGTCTGACTCCTTGAGATCGCATGGACTGCAGCCCACTAGGCTGCTCTGTCCACGGCATTCTCCAGGCAAGAATACTGGAGTGGGTAGCCATGCCCTTCTAAAGGGGCCTTCCTGACCCAGGAATCGAACACACATCTCCTGCATGGCAGGCAGATATTTTACCATCTGAGCAGCTAGGGAAGCCCAAAAGTAAAATAAATAAATAAATAAATAGGGCCAAAATGTAAAAAAATATATATATACTGCCAAAAAACAAGATAGAAACTGGTCTCATTTCTCTGGAAAAATTATATAAAGTTCTTATAAAAGAGAATAATCTCTTTTTTTTCTTTTAATATCACTGGTCTCAAGGAAATTTGCTGATCCATTCTTTCTGGATGGAAAACTCTACATTTATAGAAGGAGAATAAACACTATCATAACTCTCTGTGGGTCTTTCACTCAACCTTTGACCTCTCCTAATTTAGTATGGCAATCTTCTTGGATATCTCAGAATGCATTCTCACCCCTACTCTTGATTATGCTTGAATGATGGGAACTCAACCATGGGAAGAACATCAACTCAAAATGAGTGAGTACAACTCTCTTCACTTTGCATGAACTGAAGCCCCATCCAAAGGCTGGAGATTAGTGGTCATTTTGTTCTACTCATGAACTAGAGGGATAAGGAAAAGACATAGTAGCCATAATCCAGGCAAGATCTGTTATCCTACCCCATCAGATCTCTTTCAAGTGGTCAAACACCACTTTGACTCTGAGTTGCTCTTTGTCATTTATTTTGACCAGTTTTGAATCACAAGAGACATCTGTGGTAGACATCCATCGTGACTGTATCTCTGACACATACACAGGTACCATTCACCAGGCACAAGAGGTGATAGTAACATCCTCTCACTCTGGGGTGTCAGGCTCCTAGTCTCACCCGGACAGACAGAACCAAGGGCTCAGAGCACAGCTCATCCCCTAAGAGGACAGAGTCCCTGATGAGTATAGCATCAATAAATATCAGAGCAGATGCCATGAAATTCCAATCAGAAGAATTTATAATGTGAAGTCAGATATTATATACTGAGAAATAAATAAGCAGAAATTGTCAGTCAAACTCCTGGCAGCTGGGGCCGGCATCAGAGGCAGTAAATGAACTAACTCCATAAATCATATTTATGATTAGCCCCATGGCGCATAACTCTGCTGGTGGGGCTTTCCATTACATAGCAGGAGCCAGTGGCTTGTTGTGTCTCATAGAAACAGAATTGAACAGAGGCAGTTCATCCCTGGAGCAGTGACCCAAGGGTGTCAGACTATGATTGAAACATCACCCTACTCTCTCTAGGTCAATGTCTGTGTAAGGGTTTGGGAGACAATTCTGGCTTCCCACCTGGAGTAATATCTAGGAGCAGGTCAAGGCCTCCACAGAATTCTGGCTAGGTGGATCTCAAAGCCCTTAACCTTTCCATACACAACACAAGGACAAAAATGAGTGAGAAGTTGGCTCTCTTTCAAGAGAAGCCAGAGGAGTCTCTTTATCAAAATCCCTTCTCTTAGTCATCATCCAAGTCATAACTGAAATCCTGTCCTCTGTTGCACTCTCTCTGAACCTCTTATAGCCTTGAGTTTGGCAACCCAGATGATCTTCTGTCTAATGAGGGATCCAAAGTATGGGACAAAGAGGAGCATGGTCTAGGGGGAGAGAGGATTTTAATCTACTTCACATCTTCAGGCTTTGATGTATTACAGTACCTCTAATATAAGACTTGGAGAAGGGAATAGCAACCCACTCCAGTTTTCTTGCCTGAGAAATCCCAAGGACAGAGGAGTCTGGTGGGCTACAGTCCACAGGGTTGCAAAGAGTCAGACATGACTTAGTGACTAAACAACAATATAAGATTGCTCTCAAATTTATTCAATAAATAAATTAAAAAAAAAAAAAACATCCTGAAAGAGATATCTTCTCATTTTCCCCATTGTTCCTGTTTGTTTGGTTGCTTTTTGGCTTACAGTCCTCTATTATGGTCTCAGACAGATGAGTCAGTTCCTGAGATGGAAAAGACAGAGAGGTGATTAAGATCATGCATATGAAACCCAACTACTAGTTTCAAACTTTCAAACTCTACTTCTGCCTCAAGTAACTGTGCAGCCTTGGAAAAGCTACCTAAACTTCTGAAGCTTGATTAGTACATCTATACAATGGGAATATGAATATTTGTTGTTTTTTAGTCGCTCAGTTATCTGACTCTTTGTGACCACATGGACTGCAGCACGCCAGGCTTCCCTGTCCTTCACCATCTCTCGGAGCTTGCTTGAACTCATGTTCATTGAGTCGGCGGCAATGCCAACCAACCATCTCATCCTCTGTCCTCCCCCTCTTCTCTTGCCTTCAATATTTCCCAGCATCAGGGTCTTTTCTAATGAGAATATGGATATATGACCCCATTGAACTAATTAACTCATGCAGAGTGTTTGCAGACAGCTTTCTGGGAAAATAGTGGCATGTGGCTTAAATATGAATGCCCGTGACCATGTCTGACAACTTCTCTCTTTCATGACCTTTCTCCTTTAGAGTTGAGCATTTGCCTGCTAAAGTGACTTGAACTACTACTTGAGAATGTCTTCAAAACTCTGAGGATAGGGTGTCCCTGGTGGTGCAGTAGTTAAGAATCCTTCTGCAAATGCAGGGGACATGAGTTTGACCCCCGGTCTGGGGGATCCTAGATGCAGCGGGGCAACTAAGCCCGTGTGCCACAACTACTATTACTGTGTTCTACAGCCCATGCTTGGCATTAAGAGAAACCACTGCAATGGGAAGCCAAGTCCCTGTACTAGAGAGAGACCTTGTGCAGCAACAAAGCCCCAGCATGGCCAAAATAATTTTAAAAAATAAATAAATAAATGCATACATAAACAAATATTATTTTAAAAGTCTGAGGATAAAGGACTGGCTAAGACACTCATAGAGACTGGTTGATTTCCTACAAGTACTGTGCTTTCCTCTAAGGCTTGGGTCCCTGGCCATGCACTGTAGTCAGGAGATGGCCTTATTCATGGACTCTCCCATGCTATACCATTCAGATTTCCCTAATAAGACCCAGCTCCCAGAGAACCTTCCACAGAAGCTGCCCTTCCCTACTTAACTGATTTAAAGTCGTTCCCTGGTCCTTGCAGCTCATCAGCAAGTAGCAAGCAGAGCAGTAATTAGACCCTCTGCTGAGCCCTACACTGGCGATTTGAATAATTGAGAACACTGCAAACCTTGGTAATGGGAGGAAAAGAGAGGCTAAAATAGAACATTTCCCTAGTTAATAGCTAAGTAACCTTGAGCATCCTAACAGGATCAAGGAATGGGGCATGGCTAAGGGCAAGGTGTCCCTCAATGCCCTGAAACACTAGAGGACTGGGTTCTGAGAAGCTCAAATAGAATTCCTGGGAGTTCCCTCCTATATATGTCCACAATGCATGCCAAAACATTACCACCTCCCCTAGGACATCAGGGCTGTTAAACTGTATCTCTACCTAGTGTCTCATGCATACCTTTCTGGCATGTCTACGATCAATGTGATGATAGGTGGCCTCCAGGTTCATTTTCAAGGATGGCCAGCTGCTATTTCTGAAGTTTCCCTGTTAAACAATTGCTTCTTTGCCCTACTGAGGTAATGATTTTTCAGAAGCATGTTATCTTTATAAGACAATAGTATTAGCCATGCCCTCAGGCATTGGAAGATGCTATCAATAGGGAGATTGACCCAGTTTTTGCTTACCTAAGCACACTGGCTGCAGGCCAGTAGGTGAATGAAATTATTAATCAGGGACCTTCCAGACCTAGAAGTCCGTAACCTTATTCAGTCCTTAAATTGTAATTCCAAAATAAAAGTAAAATAATTTTTCATGAGGGTGTAAGGATGTTCTGAAGCGCGGGTGCAAGATTCCAGGGCCTCCACAGCCTTCCTGTGGAGTAGGAAGGAGTCCTTGGCAGAAGGATGATGTTGGGTTCAATTCCCTGGGATGGAACCTGCTGTCTCTCACCGCACTTCCACCATTTGCTATCACTAGACTAGACAAAAGGGGCCAAGCCACCAGGGCTGGGCTTCTGAGGGCATTTAAAAATCCTGCTTTGAGAAGCATTACTTTTGCCTTTAGGCAGCCCAGGGAGACAGGATATAAAGGCAGCCAGCCACATGCTGGGGAGGAGAAAGATTTACTCATAGCTTCCAGGTGGTTGGGTGGTTCCAAATTCTGGATCCTCAGCATTTTCACATGTGAGGTTCACGAGGCACAGTGGTAGCTCTTTGAATTCAACACCAATAGTCTGGGCCTTGAAGAATGAGAAATCGAGTTCAACATAACAAACATCTGTTAAGTATATACTAATACGTATCGGGCTTCCCTGGTGGCTCAGATAGTAAAGAATCTGCCTGCAATGCAAGAGACCTAGGTTCAATCCCTGGGTCAGGAAGATCCTCTGGAGAAGGGAATGGCTACCCACTCCAATATTCTTACCTGGAGAATTCCATGGACAGAAGAGGCTGGCAAGCTCTAGTCCATGGGGTCAAAAAGAGTCGGACATGACTGAGTGAATGTACTACTCCCCCTGCTGCTATATATATAGGAAATATACTACTAAATATATGTAGAAAAGATGGCCATTATGACCTCATTGTAGTTTCCATTTGCATTTTCCTATATATATACAAAGCACTCCTATATAACTCCTGTTTAACACTCCTCCTACTATATATTTATCACTGTTCTGCTTGCTCAGCAAAAGGAGCTGATACACTGAGGACTTTTGTCCCTTGCCTACAAAAGGCCTAAGTATGCGCTTGCAATTTTTCAACTCTAATAATGGTATTCTGTTTTATCCTTTAAGCTTTTGGCCACACCGCATGGCATACAGAATCTTAGTTCCCCAACTAGGGAGCAAACTGCCCCCTGCAGTGCAAGCTCAGAGTCTTAACCACCATGAGGCCACTAGGAAAGTTCCATGAACTTGTGACTTTATGTCACCATGTGGCAAGAGCCAGGTAAAAATATAATTTATTGCAAGAGACAATTGAAGAAGAAAAATCTTTCATCCTTTAGGTTGCTAACTTTCTTCACAAGGGTAAAACTTTCAAAAAGAATATTTGGGTTTCTTCCCACTCAGAGGTATACAAATCATACATTTTTAAAAGTAGTATGAATATATATTCTAGGGGCAGCAATGTGTTTGATATATGGAGATGAGGAAGATACTGTTGAGGCTGTCTGAACCCCAGAGGTGGTGGTGTAACTTGATCTAAGCAGCAGGCTTGGAGAAGGGAGACAAGGTAACCATGTGGGCTGCCCTGACTCAGTGGTAAACGATTCACATGCCAGTGCAGGAGACGCTGGTTCCATCCCTGGGTCAGGAAGGTCCCCAGAGTAGGAAGTGGCAACCCACCTCAATATTCTTGCTTAGAGAATCACATGGACAGAGGAGACCGGCAGGTTACAGTCCATGGGGTCGCAAAGAGTTGGATGTGACTGAGCAACTGAGCATGCACATGCACACACACACACACGCCGGTCTAGTAAGGGCATGACCCGGGGCTCTTGACTTTCCTGAATGAAACTCCTTTTTCAGTACTGTATGAAACTTCAGGGTAACAGCCAAACCCTCATACCAGTGGTTCTCAACCAGGGCAATTTTGCTCCCCCCACTTCCCGATAGGATATTTGACTCTGTTTGGAGACATTTCCGGTGGACACACCTGGGAGGGGGGACAGAGAGCAGCACTACTGCTCTAATGAAAGTGCTGATAAACAACAGACAATCATATGACAACACCCACAGCCAAGAAATCTCTGGTGCAAAATGGCGATAGTGATGGAAGTGGGGGATTCCGCCTTCTGCACCTTTGCTGAGCTCGCGTGAACGACATCACAGCCCCGTCCCTCTGCTGAGCTCGCGTGAATGACATCACAACCTCCCTGTCTCTCTCCCATAATCCAGCAATGCTTTTGAAATAAATAAATGGAAATAAGTCTTCCTCATTAAAGGAAACACATAATATATGCTGTAAAGAAAAGTCTAGAGAAAAGAAGGGAAATTGAAAAGCAAATAGAGAGAGGAGAAGAGGGGAAAAGGTGGAAATAGGGGGAAGGAGTTTTCATGTAATTTTGCCAAAGAATCCTAAAATCTTTGGTGGAAAAAACAAAATCCAAGGAATACATTTTCTCATGTTAGAAACTGAATTTATTGTAACTAGGAAGCTGGTGTCTGTGGGATGACAGGACACCATGACATAGACCTGGAGATAGTCAATCCTTTCCTTGGGCCCTGACTCAAATTATAAATAAGTGTATGTTCCTGAAACATTCATCTCAACCCAATATCCAGTTTAAGCATCGTGCAAGTGATCTCACCTTCAGCAAATCAGGGTCCCAGCTCTCAAGATGGTCCTGAATCCCACAATCTTTGCACACAGTTGGACTTTCCCAAACTTCAACCTATTTTTAAATTCAACACACTTCCCTACTAAATAATAAATCCAAATAAAACGAGGACATTGATAATGTTTTATACTTTATTTGAGAAGAGACCCTACATAAACTATGTCAGGAGAATACAGATCTACACACAATTTCATCAATCAGTAAATGGAGTTGTTAACATAACACTGAAGATATGATACCATGAAGAAGACAGATGTATGACCAAGGAGTATTTACAACTCTCACATATGATATATTTATACTGGAGATGGATATATACATATATACATGTACATGTGCATATACATATATAGGTCCATACATACACACACATATATACATATATATGTATAAAATGTTTTTAAGCAAAATCCAAGAAAAGAGTTTGCCTTCTTGTAGTAATTAACCATTTGAAGGTGAAGAATGGTTGGTTTCATCAGAGTCATGGTGTTAAATCTCTGCCCCCACATTGAACTCCAAGACGGATAGATTCCAATGAAGACACATTTGCCTTGGGATGGAAGCATGAGGGTGAAGAATGGGGTGATGGATTCGGGGCCGAGAGTGAAGGACATGCACAATGGGAGAAATGACCTTTGGTGATACCATTAAATCATCCTTTTGTATTAAACATAAATTAGTAATACAATTTAAAAAATAATTTTCTGTTTTCTTTTGAGGTTGGGGAGGAAGGAAGGGTGGGCTGGGGAAGAGAGAAATGGAGGGCACTTGCCTTTTCAATGCATCTTTTAATATTAACTGAGAACACATCTCCTTACCCTGGACCCATCTTATCAAATTAGAATATGGGTTTTTTTTGGGGGGTTGTTTTTTCTTTGTTTTGCATAAAACACACCTTTACATAAGAATTTTAGTCAGATCATGAGCCTCTTCTCCAAACGCAAATAACAATCATTGCTTTAACCAAACTGACTCGCTAAGACTTGCCAGGATGCAAGTAAACTTAGCTTAGCTAAGGGATGTATTTGTTAGAAAGGAAAAGAAGGGGAGAAATAGTACCTCAAGGAAGTGGCACTACTTATTAGGAAAACCCAGTTTTACTAAAACCTTAGGCACCCGTTTTTAAGTCAAGAACTTCGGTATCTGAATAATAGGAAGCAAGAATGATGGGCAATTTCCAGTGATCTGGGGAGAAAAAAGAAACAAGAATCATGGAGGAATATTTCTAAGTCATACAACAGACTTGAGGAACAATCAATTGAGATTAAAATAAAGGATGTCAAATCCAGTTGAGAAAACCTTGACTCGGCTGTTGCCAACGTCTCCACCAGTAAGTGGTGGCTTGGCAATCATGTATCCCTCATTAAACTTTTCCCAAGCCACACTGTATTGTTTCTCTTCCTATACTCTGTAAGATTAGCTTGGCCTCAGAACAAGTGTGTACATGGATCACATATCCACATGCCATAGACACCGTTGCTCAGCTGTTGCCATGTTCTGAGGAACCCTTCAGATGGCTAATATATTTACACAAACATTGGGAAACACACACAAACACATGGGATGAGACAAGATATAATCACTTTACATATATTTAGTACAGAAAGCGTAGAGAGGGGGTGGAAATCAGTTACATGAGCACCTAAACTTCATTTGCAAAATTCCTCTCTGAGAACGTAATTTCCAACAAGTGCACTGAAGTAGGTACCAGCTGATTTTCCAGATATTGAAAGTTTGCTGCCCAACATCAGCCTAAAGATAAAGGGACATGTAATGTCCATTAGGAAACAAATCAGTGTACATCATTTACACAGCAATAAATCCTTCATTTCTCTTGAAATAAGATATGTAAAGTAGCACTTAGTTCAATACAAGTTTTGTTCTGCTTTAGACCTAGCTGTAAAAGCCATTCATGCAAAAAATTACCTCCAGTTTTCGCTGGATATTTAAAGGACACTTCTCCTGAAAACAAGTCCCTTTGATATAGGGAAGGGGGACAAATCCCACTCTGGACAGCCAGTGTTGCTGGGAGTGGAAAATACAAGACTTTGGTGTTTGTAGGGCATATGCCTTAATAGCTCAGTAGAAATGCTGAGCTTGCCTCTAGGGAAGCAGAGGGCTAGACATGCCCTTGGAAACTTTAGGAATTTTGCAGAAAAAGTAATGAGAATCTTTGTAGTCTTTTATTCTCTGGCCCATTCTCTCCTGAGTCTTCCCTGGCCATCATCTCCATTGCTTCTGTATCTCTGTCTCAGATCATTTGCCCCACTGACCAATGGATCATTTGTTTCCTGTCAATCAACCTACAACTTCTTCCTCTCTGTTCTGAGAAAAAGGAATAGGTCGTATTAAACTCTGTGGAAGCTGTTGGTCATTCGTGTGCATATTCTTTCTAAATAGGATTGTCCCTTGATTCCAATTGTAAAATAAAGCTCCTCTATTCTAAAGGACTCCAACAAAGGATTTTTGACACAGCTCTCTCACCCTCCTCACATAAATAATCTGGAGAAACTCTTTCCATGACCCTTTTGCATGGAAGCACTGGAATGGGATGCCCTCGGGAAGACAAGGAATGTAGGGGAAGGATGGGTTTTCCTCAGACCCATTCAAAGTTTCAAAATCAACTCCATTGACTTGGCTCCTTTGAGATCTGGTTCTGGTCTAGTTCTACCACCTCATTTATCCTTAAAAAGGACTCCTTGTGGTCTTGCAACAATAAATATTATGGATTATGCTAAGCAACACTGAAGAGAGGAGGAAAAAGTGAAGCAGAGGGTATAACGGAGAATTCAAAGACTTAGACGAGATGGTTCAGAAGAAATTGAAGTGGAATATATTTACCTCTGTGAAATAGAAGACTGTATTTAAAGTGAAATTCTCAGTGACTCTCTTGTCTTCCCAATGGAGTGTCCACCCTGACATGTGTGGAGAATGCTGACAATTAGTTAAGAGAATGCAATGCTGCCTCTAAGATGGCAACTACGTATGATTGTGCTCTATGACAACTCTCCCACCACAAAGAAAGGTGACAAAATGTGCTTCTGCTATGCACCTTCTCAGGGTAAGCCTTCAGTCTAAACTGACAGAAGGCTTAAGGAGCCATTTGCATTTTTACTATGATTGTTTAAGGCAAAGTTAGCTGCTGAACAGCATTCAGGATTTAAAGGTGGCTGCTGGTATTCAAAGCCATGCCCCACCGAGTGTTCAAAATGCTTAACAACAGCATCACTGGGCCCTTTTTTGTCTCCAAAGCTCATAGCTTCTGCTCAACTCTTGTGACATATTGCCTCCACATATATATGGAGTAAAATACAGATTTGCATTTTGTGGAGAAATGGGCAGAATTTTTTTCTAAGTGATTACCAATGAGCAATCCTCCATCTGGGAGTTTACAAGTCATTGGCGCCCTGTGAAGACTTTTGCAGTGCATAGCCATGCCAAAATGTGTCCTCCGCTGATGCCTAAGTGTCTTTCTTTCTGCTCCTGTGAGCCAAGAGATTTGGGCGTGTCAGTCCAACACCTATTATGTGTTCACAGATTAAGAATGTGACAGAAAAAGGCTTGGGAATAAATAAAAGATGTGAGTACCTGATCTTAAGAATAATGTCTTCCAGCTTTATGTCCCAAAGGATGGAATTAAAAGAAAAATTCCACCCTTCTTTGACTGGCAGGTAAATCACAATAGCAGGCATTGGTTCAATTGAGGGAGATGTTGCTGTCCTTGGTGCTGAAAACAAATACCACCCCCACCCCCAAACTATTGACAGATGGGAGAAGAGAGAAATTCTGCCTAAGAAACTGAAAATTCTCACAACAGAGGCTGATTTTAGGGGACAGTCCTCAAAACGTGTTTTAATGGCCTCTTTATTTACACCATTCCAAATGAAAACAGCCCTAAAGCATCCCTAGTTTTCCTGTTGGACACAGTTAACACACTGTCATAATACCTCCTAATACCGATAGGGTATCTCACCCCAAACCACTCCCCATTCAGGCCCTATTGGTATATTTTCTCAGGTGAGTCAAACATACTTAACTCTTTGAAAAGGAACTTATCAATTGGATGAAGCATTGGGGTCTGCAGAAACTGCCTACTGACTGACTCCTTTTCCTGATACCTTAAGGTGGCTCAGGTGGTAAAGAACCCGCCTTCAATGTGGGAGACCTGGGTTCAATCCCTGGGTTGGGAAGATCCCATGGAGAAGGGAAAGGCTACCCACTCCAGTATTCTGGCCTGGAGAATCCCATGGACTATACAGTCCATGCAGTCGCAAAGAGCTGGACACGATGGAGTGACTTTCACTTTCCACTTTCTTTCACTTTAGATATAGGATATATGTGGCTTGCAAAGGACTAAATGCTTCTGAAAGAAGCATTTGGGTAAAAATTTGTCATATACTGAAACACAGGCCTCTGAATTCCTCTCCATCCCTAATTTTATTGTCACATTCTGAGAAACTGAGCAGAGCTTTTACTATGCTCAAGAGGAAGTCTAAACTCTCAAACAACTACTTCTTAATGTTCCCAGCTCCTCTGCCACCCAACACACACACACACACACACACACACACACACACACACACACACACACACACTCAGAAAGTAAAACCTAGTTGAGAAAGAACATGACTATTCCCTTCATATTACACAAATCTTTGTCAGAGAGAGCAAGACTGCTGCTTTCTCTCAAATTCAAACTGAGAATTTTCTTGTCCCAACTTGCCCTCTTTTCATTTTATTTTGACAATACCCTTGAGCTCACTCGCCATGACCCACACACATAACCAAGAAGGGTCCTTGATTCTGTTGGGTAACAAAAGATTAACATGGGTCATTTGGGATTGCCTCCAGCTGCAATGTGCTTGGGGGAGCCTTTCTATAGACATGAATTATAATTAATTTTTCCTAGCCTTGAAAAGGAAACAGCCCAAAGGCCTCAAGAAAGACTAAAATCTCAGAGATAGGAAAGGAAAAAAAAACATTAAAATAGGTTATTGTTGTTCTTGTTAACATATTAAATCAAATTTTCCATACCCAGTGAGTTATTTCTCAAATGATATCTCTGAAATCCTTAAGTAATCAGATCTTGTCACTAGGAAGTTACACAGGGAAATGGCTTGTTCAAGGCAGGCTGTGAAGAAGGTCAACTCCATGGGATTAGCAGAATGAATTATGGAACATCACCCTGAATCAGCTTGCCTTCTCCAATTTCACATCATAATTTAAAATCCTAGTCATAACCCAATTTGGACTCTCATTTCAAAGTAAGCTAAAATGCTTTCTGTCTGCTGTACAGCTGCAGGGAAAAAGTCACAGGGACAGAGGTTCAGAACAAAGATGCTGCTTTCCTATCTAAGACAGGCAAAAACTGACCCTCAGGTAGAAAGAGAAGTGGGAAGCTGAAATGGTCTGAACTTGAGCAAAAGATTTGTGAATTTCTTAGGATTTCAGGTCCTCAGGATTATTGTGATTTCTCTCTGGAGTGAGAAATTCTTTAAAAAGAAGAAGCATGCACAGCATTTAGTCAGTTGCATTGCACCTGATCATAGCTTGGAGATCTAAAGGAAATTACATTTGAAAAATTTAACATACCAAGTAATCACCCTTACAAACAGTGGTTGGTGTTACAAACACCTGGGACCTTTTTCTTAAGGGGGCTGTAGATGACATCACTGTTGTAACCTTGGTAATCTGGCTTCAGGATGTCTTGTCAGGGGTTTCATTTCCAATCAGATGTGTTTCTCAGTGGGAATCCCAATCACACCTATTTGGGAGTGCTCAAGGCTGTTAGAAAGGTGGTCTGGCATTTGGTCTTCACTTCAACAACTTTTTCTCCATCTTAAGGTTATTTTCCTATACACAAAATGCTGGCCCCGGAATGAACACAATACTGTTTCAGGATCATTATCACTTCGGGTGCTGTTCTTCAAGACTGGCTTCACTACCCAATTTATCAAGGAAATGTAATAGAGTCCTAATTAAAAAGACAATTACATTGAAATCTACAGAACCTCACAAAAGCAATAACAGATAGATAATATAGAGTTAAACACAGCAGGAGCTGCCATTTTGCTATAAAACATTCAGGATTCCAGACCTGAAAACAAGGTCTACCATCAAAGCTTTTTCTGTGACAAAGTCATATGAGTAAAGCATCCTTTTTCTGCTTATATTTTTGGAAAGGCATTCTCTGGCCTTCCAAGCTTGATGATGATTCCAAGAGGAAAATACCTATGACAAAACTCTAGAAACCAAATCACAGGAGGGACTTAAGAAAGATGCTCTTCAAAATAGCACATCTCCAAAAGAACTCACAGCCTCAACACCTAGGAAAGCTCTTGGCAAAACTCACTGCCCAGAGCATGGGCTCTACTGTTTGAGGTGTCCGTGAAGCCCACAGGGTGCTTGGACAACTATGATCTCATCTGGTGTGGACAGGGAGCTATTAGCAGCTTTATTTTGTAGATGAAGAGCCAGAGGCACAGAAGGGCTAATGATTTTTCCAAGATCACTTAGCAAAAATAAGAGTTTAGATGTCCTGCCTCCCTCCCTAGTCCTATGGTTGTCCCCCTACCCTACACTACTTTCAGTCTGTTCAGTCATTTTATCATACACAAAATTTTAAATTGACTCTATGTTTTTCCTAAAGAACATAAAATAATTTAGAAATCTTACTGAAAATATTAATAGTGATCAAGAAAAGAAACAATATTAAACTATCCCCAGAAGTACCAGGGGAAAACTATATTAAGCAAATAGGAATGTGTCTAAATGTGATGAATTTGGTTTTAGTAGTTAACATGGCTAGTTGATCTTAGGTCACTGTTGGTTCTCAGAGCCATTTGAGAGAGAGAGTTGAAATATCTACTGATACAGCATGATTTGTGGACTGGAGGATCTATTCTCCCAGGTCCTGGGGTAATTTCTTCCACCTCATTGTTCCCTTAAAAGAGACCATGTTATCAGGTTCAATTCAGTTCTTAAGGTATAAGCCTTTCTGGTGCCATTACAGTAAAGATCTCATTTGATTGAAAAAGACTCTTTTATCCCCTTCAAGATTTGGATGCTGCTGCAAATCTGTGTTTCCACATTATAGCCTTTCCACTAAATAAATAAACATCTTGCTGACATGTGACATTCTTATTCTGTAGGGATATAGTACACCTGTGCTGATAGGAGCCTAAGCAGGAAAAAAAAAAAAAAAAGAAGGAAGCCATGGTTTACCATTTATCAGTCTATTGAACAGCCAGAAAATGACCTAAGAAATTTGAAGGAAAATCTGTTTGTGGTAAGGCAAACCTCTCTAAACCAAGAGAGAAGGAACAAATAATCCTCAAAAAGATAGAACAGGACATTATCATGGGTTTGTTGTCCCAACATCTCTTGTGCAAGAGGGACTGATGAGGTGATAATAAGGAGCTAATCATTTGGTCAAATGAGCTGGAAAAAGACTGATGGCTGAGAGCACACTGGTTTCTCTCTCCAGAAACTTTGGCTAAATCACAAATGTGGTTGATACCCAAACTAGGAAAGAGGGAGATGGGCCAGTGGGGCTTTTCCTGACTTGGCAGAGATAGAGGGATGCGATAGGGGGTAGTGGTGGATGGTACAAATGTGAACTTTCAAGAACATACAAAGAACAGCTGCAAGGGATGAACTGAACACAAGACTAAAGTGAGGCTGAATCTTCAGGACAAGGACATTTGCGGTCTTGTTCTAGGGGAGACCTGGAGAAGATATCCTTCAGTCAAAAGTGATCTGAGCAACAGATGAGTTGGAGATTGACTTATTATCACTGCCATTCAAGAAGAGGCTCAGGTCTACCAGCTGCCCACTGTAGACTAAGGACGCTTACACATCAGCCCAGAGAACTGAAGTAACTTGGCAACAGTCACCCAGACAAAATATACCCAGTGACTTTTAGCCCAGTGCTCTGTCCTTGTCCCCTGGAACACTGCAATCTTCCAGGAAAGTCTACCACTTCCCCTTCATGCTCCCATTCCATTTGAATGTTTGATATCTCATGGTTTCAGTCCCAATACAGGTTCAGTAATCTGCTTGAACTAATTTACATTTATACTTATACATAATACAATATGTACTATTCAGGCTCCAATCCAATGCTTCTCTTCCATCCCAAAAAATTAAATAAAATCTGCATCAAGTTTCAGTTTGGTTTTATGTTTCTCTGAAAAAATGAATCCAACCATTAAATATGAAGGTTCTGAAAATTCAAGATATAATCTTCCTTGAAAAGGCCTTAATTTCATAGATGATCCATAGTGCAAAAAGCCAGAAAGCTGAAGATTGTGTAGATAATAAAATAAAAGGTGAGAAATAATAAGTTTAAGAAGCTTCAGGCTTGGTGCACACTTATTTGCACGTACGTGTGCATGGATATTGTTGGGAGAAAGACAAATGGGGCACACTGCTTGTTAGACCTTTTAGGACCAATAGGAGTGTAAAGGTATTTGTGTGTGTGTGCGTGTGTGCATGCGAACAAGTTTAAGTAATAAAATAGAAAGATGAATGCAGTTTGCCCTATATGAGCTTGAGCACCCAGACAAAATAAAAGACTGATAATTGCTTTTAAATAAAGTCATCAGGTCTGCCTCTTTATATGGCTGTGACATTACTTGGCCCAGAAACCTATTTTAGCAGTCAATAAACACAATGTCCTTGACTGGCAACTTTCATTTCTCCTAAAGAATGTCTAAGGGAATACAAGAAGATTCCTGCTACTCATATTAAATATAGGAGGCAAAGTGGGAAAAACAATTTCAGGGAGAAACAGAAATCAGTAAGACACCAGGGAAATCTGTGGTCAATGAATTTACACTAAAGGATGTTTCTCAAGACTTTTGGTGTCATAAGTGGCCCCCGGTTGTAAAGAAGTTGTGATTTTCACTTTGAGGTTTCTTCTGGCTGTTGCACCCCTGTGTGGTTTCACATAGTGAATTAGAAAGGGTATGGGCCACTCTGGAGCCTACCACCCCATCAGGAGAGAGTGGGCAAAAAGATCGTAGTGGACAGCTGCAACCAGGAGAAAAAGGAGCTATGCTACCTCTTTTGTTAGAACCATAGGAAACACCTACCCAGACATAGGGCAATATCTTTGTCCATCAGAATCCATCACCCCCACCTAACCACCAAGCTGTAGTCAGGACCTGTTACGTCTGAACCTGGAAATGCTAGGGAACTGGAGAGCTCAGAGCAAGTCTCATAGATGTGGGGCACACTAATTCCTTATAAACCATTTCACTTTGTGCAGTATAAAGATATGCCACAAAATTGTTTGTCATCAGCAGAGTGGCTTTCATGCCTTGATTTGTAGTCCCCTGAGGGGAAAACCAATACAATGACAACCACCATCACTCAAGCTGAGCACAAAGCCTGTTTCAGCACCATGGACAGAGACAGAGACACAGAGAAGGGGGCCAAATTCCATCTCCTGGGATCAGATCCCAGCCATGGTTCCTGGAGGTTAAAAAGTCCACAGAAGGGGAGAGGAGTGGGTGGGGAGTGGAGGGGCGTGGTGTGGAGGGTGGCCCACCAATGGTTCTAGATGGGATTTGCAGAGATCCACCACATACTTCTCAATGAGCTCGGCAGTAAACTTCACTGCACAGAGGTTAATCTAGATGTCAACATTGTCTGACAGTGCTGAAATTACTCCAGGGCAGGGCTCCTTCAGAAGTCTTAATATAACAGTCAATTCCATCCTGCCTGCAGGAAATGAAAGTTTTCTGCTTTGTGTGCCGAATCATTCAGCGCCAATTTTCTCACTGTTTGAAGTCCAAACTGTTTGTGGTCCTGAGATTCACCTTATATTAAGACTTTTCATGGAGTCTAAGAAACTGGATTGTCAGTCCTATGGAAGCAGGAGGATAAGAACCAGAAGAAAAAAAAAAAGAAAAAGTAAAAAGAAGAAGAAGAAGAAGAAGACAACAATGAAAGATGTTCTTCTTTACTAAGATTTACTTCTCTACTGTGGAAAGCAGGCATCAAATCAGTTGGACCAGGTTTATTTATTCACTCCAGAAGTGAGCTTAGAGGAATCAGCTAATGTCAGGAAGCTGTGGAATGAAGATGGAGCATAAACACTTCTCCAAGAGAAAACAAAAGATGTCAGGAAGCTATTCACTTGAGTATGTGCTACCTGTTAACATATTACAAAATTTGTTTTTATGATGCCCACGAACTCTTCTTAAATGAAGGAATAGCTGTCAGACTTAGCTTAGCTACTCACATTTCTCATGGGCTTTAGAGATGCTGCATCCAGAGAAGTGTCAGGGTAGACTGTGGATATCCATGTGGTCAATCTACCTTCAGACATTCAAGAAGGAAATCTAAATTTTTGTCATCACCTAAACTGAGAAGAAACCAACTTATCTCATGAGATGTAAAGCTGAAAAGCAAGATCTGAGTGACAGGTATTTCTCAGAAGGAGACTCCAACAAGCTTTCTTCATCTATACTATGTTGATATGCCTTCCATTATAAATTTCTAGTTTATTGGGCATAAGTATCTCTTGCAAGCTCCAAGCTTGGGTCATGGCACTGCACATAAAATACCATTTACCTTGGTGGTTGGGAAAAATGAATAGAGCTCACTCTCTTGCCTCTATAGGATGGGAGACAGACTGGAACACTGGCTTAAGATACAGCTCTCCACTGCAAATATCAGATCAGGTCTTGTTTTAAATTTGGAGTTTAAAGAGGAAGTGGAATCTGAATTTTTCTTACTTGGACCAAGAATTTCAAGTGCTTTGAGAGAGCACCCCCAATTTCCTTGGATCTCCTTGTGAAGTTGAATAGTGTCTATGATGGCATATCAAGACTTGGGTGGGAGGATCTCTTGTTTGCAAAGAATTTGTTTAGACAGTCCAGGGAACTCTGATTCAGAGGAACAAACCAGGGAGGCAGAAACTATGTCAGAAGCCAGGATACCAGATTCTCTGTGTGAAACTGATTATTCTCACAGCAAAAGTCCTCATACCCCATGCAGGGATTCACAGATATTCACCACACCCACCACAGTCAGCAGTGCCTTTCAGAAAGAGCGATCAGTGATCAACATCTCACATTCTTTCCATCCCATCCCTCCCACAGATTGGTTTCACCTGCAGAGCTGGTGAATTCAATACCAGCCCAGAAACAGGACAGGATGTGTAGAAATGGTGAGTTCTCATGTGATCCGTGAACCAGGAAGAGCGATTTTCAGATACTCGGGATGTCGTCATTAGCAGAATTTAATTCAGGGAGCCCTCAGTGATTGAACTTTACAAGAGAACAGATTTCCCATCAGGACCTTTCTGAACATCTCTTACGCCAGTCCATCTCCGGATTTCTCATCCCTGAGACATGTAAGGCTCAAATTGATGAAGCTTGATGGAATCAACTTCCTTATTCCAAGGGGACCTCCACTGAAGTCTTTTCAGTGAAATATGTGGATATAAGCATATAAGGTATATAAGCCTATTCTCTCCGTAAGTAGAAAAGGAAATGGCAACCCATTCCAGTATTCTTGCCTGGAGAATTCCATGGACAGAGGAGCCTGGCAGGCTACAGTCCACGGGGTCGCAAAGAGCCAGACATGACTGAGTGACTACCATTCACTCACTCTCCTTAAGATAACTTAAGATGATTCCCAGTGATGTTAAGCAATCCCAAAACATGTTCTAAAGCTTATACTGATATCTTAATGATGGTACAAAAACTTGGAATCTTCCTTTGAAACTTATTAAGTATGGCAAAAAAGAAACAAACAAACAAAGATGGATATCAAAGAAGATACTGGTGCTCCAGGAACCAAAACCTTATTGGTTACAGAATCATGATCCACTCTAAGGCAACTGCTATGGGCTCAATAGCAGGCTGGCTCCCAACCAAAGCTAGCAATAGACAGTCAAGGAGCATTTGAGGGCAGCTCTGTAGACTGGCAGCACATAGCTCATGTGACAAACATCCATAGATACTTCTCTGCTCCAGACACTGAGCAAAGCACAAGCAAGACCCCAGACCTCAAGACCATCCATAGTAACAACCACACCTTGAGTGAGAATAATACTGCTGCTGTTTGGTTTGGAAACATGGCAAAGAAGTCACTCATCACTCCTGGATGGAGCAGAACTTTGATGAATAGTCTGCCATTTAAAACACTGATGTCTTTTCAACACCCTAGATCCTTACAATAGCAGGTGAAAGAAAAGATCTCTTGAATTTGACTCAGATAGTCAGCAACCTATATGAGAGTAAGCAGGCACACTGTCTCCAAGTCTTGGAACAGTTTCTGCCAACTTTGGGTATGTTGGTGTTGAATGGAGTAGCATGACCAGTTGAGGGAGACAGGTTGGTATGATCAACCAAGGGGCCAGTTGGCAGCCTTCCTTAAAAGTATGAAAATTGGGTCCTGGGCTTGTCTGCTTAACTTCCCTCCAACAACAACTCCCAGACCTAATCATCACTGAGCCTGTCTGATTTGGCTTCTATAATCAATATCTTAATCACTGATAATGCTCTCCTCCTTCTCCTCCTTACCTATCTTTTACTTTCCTAATTTCTAACAAGCAAGTCTAAAAAAAAGTGTGAACACAACACATTTTTAACTGAAAGAGACCTTAAGGATAACCATTCCAACTTTCTAAATGCCTCAGATGAGAAACAGGACAATCTGTGAGACTAGTTGACTTGGCCAACATCCCCTGAGCAACTAGAGCAAAGGCAGGAATCTCAGAGGTCTTTCCACCACTCCATGTCATCATCTAACTTCCCATGTATCCTGTGCTCTCCAGGCAAGACCGACCTGCTTTTGCTTCTGAGTTGAGTCTCAAACAGCTCTAAAACGGGCTGGCTGGCTGTTCTACCATTGGTGTTGGTTTCTGTAGTATTTAGCACCAAAAATAGTTGCACTAGTGTAGTCCGCAAAGTAAGCATCAGAGGAGGAGAGTCATGGCCAACTCGAGCCCAGAAGGGCCAAGGAACCTTTGTCTCCCGTAGCAGGTCTCTTTCCAGGGATGATTTGCACACCATCTTCTGAGTGGAGGAAATATCAAGATTTTGTCTGTTAACTAAACGAGGCTTAGTGACCCCCAAGATTCACTCAGAGGTCAGGGGTATAATTAGAGGACAGCATTGGCTTCACCACCAAAATCAAGAAGAACTGGAAAGACCCCTGGCCATGGCACCCTATTCCCAGGTGGGCATCTAACAGCAACTCACTCACACTCAGTCTTGGGGGACCAGGTGAGGAGGGTGTAGCAGGGAGACAAGCCTGGGGGACCTCACGTGTCCACCACAGCTACAAAGGAGCTTGCATGATGCTACGCCCCTTCCCAGTCACTCTGGCATGGACTTATAAACTGTGGAGTTTGGTAGCGGGCCATGAGATTGAACTAGATGGGGGTGGCCATATTGGCTAATGGGGTGTCGTTTCAAAACCCATCTAACCACCTCCAGCTCTTTAAAAATAAATAAGCAAATAAATAACCCTTTACCAGGGCTTTTTGAGTGTGCAGGGAGGTTAGGAGGGTGAAGGAGACCTAAAGTGACCTTGGGCACTTCAGCCCTGCAGCGTTGTGACTGGCAAGGAGGAGAGGAGAGTCTTCTCGGAAGCCACCCACATTCAGGAGGATGAGCCCTCTGAGGCAACTGCCCCCACCCACTCAGGGTCTACAGAGGGCACCCCTGGAAGTACAGAGTGGCCCTAAGGAAAAGGGCACAGAGATTTAGGGCTGATTCTATGAATCTCAGAACAAGGAAGGGGCCAGAGTTGAGCAAGCACATCCTGCCTGTCGCAAATGGAGACATGGAGACCCGGGCACGCCCTCTCAGTCCCACCCTACAGAAGGAAACACCTACTTGACTCACCCCAGAGCCCCGAGGACCCTTTCCATTGCTGCAGCCCCATCCTCTGCCTCTTCAACTTTCCAAAAAGACTCTTGATGTTTGCTACCCGCCGAGGTTAATAAGTCAATGTGCAGACTCTACACAGAGCGCACAGCAAGGGCAGCGAAAAAGCAAGCCCTCCCCCTCTGTATCCTTCATCTCAGACTCTTACAGGAGGCAGCTACCGACAATGGATGTAATGAGGGCATGACCCCCAGGCCAACACAGAGGCCTGCGGGACTAGGACGAGGGAAATTTGACAACACCAGCCTGCGTGCGGGCAAAGGAATTGCCTTCTTTCATCAGGCCAGGAGGATTCAGCACCCTGTATTGAAATCTTGCTGCATTCTGAATTCCCAGTTGCCCACTGATCCCTTCTCACCTCCCCATCTTCAAGACCATCAGAGACTCTGAGGTTCTAGGAACACACAGACAGGAAGATGGAAGCCACACAGTGTATGTGTTGGGGGGTTGGGGATGAGGCAGCAACAGGAGCCTTGGGGACTCATCTCTCACTAAGAGAAACCTCCCAGGACCTCCTGAACGTTCCCTTCTGGAACACCAGTCTTTCATTTAGCTAGGACCAAGCCAGACCGCAGCATTCAACCCAGCAGCAGCAGCCCCGGAGTGGCCCAAGAGGTCACTGCCATAGGACAGCACAGGACTCCTTTGAGGTGGTCCATCCCAAGAGCTCTTCTCAAAAGTCCTTGGGGGCGGAGAGCACAGCACAGCGAGAAAGCCCACACCCAACTCCGACTCCTTCCCCACCCCTCACAGCCCACTCAGCATCCTCACCCATCCCCGAAGCCCACCCGTGCCCCACCGTCTGAGCGCTGCTCTTTTCTATCTGAATCAAATTATTTGTGGGTCTTAAAAAAAGAAGCAAAGCCACAGACACAGAATTCAGTCTCCCAAACCCCACACAGGATGACTGTCCAGCAGCTGACCAGAACGTCCAAGCTGCCGATTGTCCCTTAAGCTGGCAGAGAGGAGGCCAGGTCAGGGGACCTGGAGATGCCAGTTGGGCAAAAGGCCAGTCCATTCGGTAGCTCTGTGCCTGGGGCGAGGTGAAAGGGCCTGTGGCTTGGGAGAAGCACAGCCTGTCCTCCCCTGCGGGAGGGCTCCCTGGGGCCAAGCTGTCGGTTTCCACGGGCCTCTTGTGGTCATGGGTCAGGGGGCCCAGAGACCCACCCCATCACGGTCCTTGATAGCGGGCACTGAGAAGGCAGTGATCTCCCTGGTGCCGGGGCAGAGGCAGCTGGCCCCAGCCCAGATGCTTCTTCGTTCTCTCTCCCTGGTGGGGCTCCGTCCTCATTAAGATGCCCAGCCTGCGGCAGTGGCCATTGGATGCCTCCCAAAGCAGCCTCGGCCCTTCCCCCACCCCCAGCCCACAAAAGCGATTCCTCAGCCCCTGCATTTTCACAGCAGCTCAAAGGCAGATGCATCAATCCTTCCAGGGGCTGGAAACGTGAGGGGAATGCCAAGGGGCCAGGCGCAGGTGCCAAATAGATTCTCCCGTGCTGGCTCCTGCCCACACCATCACCTGACTCTCTGAAACAAGCACTGCCAGTGCCTCTGGCTGGACCTGGCCCCCTTTTCCAGCAGCGGGGTTTACCTGGGGCTTAACAGAGCTCCCGAGAACTGGGAGCTAGAATCTAGAGGAGACAGGATGAGACACAGAGGCCCCAGAGGGGCACACCTTCAAACACCTGCAAGGCATGAACTCTCCTGCTGTTGGAACCCTGCTATAGCCACATTTACAGACAACACGGGGGATGTCCAAAACCCCCTTATCTCCCCAGTAGCCTGAATGTGGGAGGCGAGGCCAAGGAGTCTTTGCCTGATGGAAAGACAGAAGGCAGTGCCGTGAGAGGGTTCAGATTTCGGCTTTTAATTCTGTGGCTCATTAAATCCAGAAGGTCCAGTCTTTGAAGTTCAGAGGATAGATGACACATCTCTTTCAGATTTAGAAAGGAAGGCGCGGTTTACACTCAGATGGATGTAGTCCACTGTCGCCATGGTTTCCTGTTTTGCTGTTGTTTGTTCAGTGTTTACCTGTAGGCGCCGTTGTTGACTCCCCAAAGCATGAGGACTGCACTTTCCAGAAAGGACAAGTTAGAAAATAGTCTAGAAGTGGTAGAGAGCAGGAAGGCGGTGGAGACGATGGTCAGGGGAGGCGTGAGGTGTTCCAGCTGCCCCTGGTCTGGTGTTCTTTCCTTGCTGACCCTGTTGACATGGTCTGCCCATGCGCCTGTGTAGAGCTTGAGGCTAACACACCTGTGCAGGTGATCACACCTATGTAGAAGTGGTTGGCACTCCTCCCCAGCTCCTCCCACCCCAACACAAAGATTGTCTCTCTACATCTTTAAGATTTTCTGCTCTCAAAAGATGGAGCTGAAGAAATACAGGCCATAGCCTACACCTACGCAAATTTCCAATTGCGTTCATAATATGTAAGATTTTCTGGGTTGCCATTACAGTCTTGCGGTTTCTGTATCGGCAGCTTCTCTGTGCATTAGAGAAGAGGGTATCTCTCTGTAGATATAGATAGATAGATAGTTAGATATATAAATATATATATATATATATGCCAAACTGCCTTACAGGGTTTTCTCTTTCTTTTTCAGTGTTGTATGTGTAGCAGGCACTTGAGTTTATATGAAGATGTTTGCTTCAGTCAAGGATGGAAGAAAATAGTCTGTGAGGTGGAAAAGAGGGATGGGGCAAGGCCAGGAGAAAAGAGGCAACAGAATATGGATTTGTGACCACTGGCCACTGCTAGCCAAGGATGTCCAGGTAGATGGGGGTGGCTTTCCCCAAAGCATGGAGGATCTTGTAGATCTCCTTGATATTCAGCCGCTGCTGTGGTTCCCTCTGCCAGCACCCCAGCATGACATCATACACCTCTTTGGGGCAGACTCGGGGCCGCTCCAAAACACGGCCTTGGGTGATGCACTCGATGACCTGGAAAAGGGGGAGAAAAAGGAAGTCATCGCCAATGCTCAGCTGTGGCCCAGCAACTCAGACTCAGCAGAAGGCCATGACTTCAGTGATGCTCTTCAGTGAAGACTGGGCTAGAGATCAGAGCTGCTCGTCTGTCCTGGGCATGAGCTCCAAGTGCTAGGACCCAGCATTGGCTGGTCCAGGCCCCCTGCTGCCCTTTGCACTCCATCTCTGCTTTGTTTAATTGGAGGATAATTGCTTTACAATACTGTGCTTGTTTCTGCCGTACAACAACGTGAATCAGTCACACACACACACACACACACACACACACACACACACACACACACACACACACACACACACACACACACACACACAGGGGCTGCAACCCACCAAGTTCCCCTGTCGAAGGAATTTGCCGGGCAAGAATATTGGAGTGGGTTGCCATTCCATTCTCCAGGGGATCTTCCCAACTTAGGGACTGAACCCAGGGGTGCGTGTGTGTGTGTGTGTGTGTGTGTGTGTGTGTATATCTCCTCTCCCCTTCAGTCTCTTTCCTAACACCCCCATCCTGCTCCTCTAGGAGGTCATCACAGAGCACCAGTCTGGGTGCCCTGTATTATACAGTAACATCCCACTAACTTATCTATTTTATTCATGATATGACAACATATATATCAATTCTACTTTCTCTGTTTCTTTAAAAGTCCTTAACACTGGGACCAACTGCTTGATTTACCACTGCTGAGCTGGATGGCCAGAGAAAGTCAACTGGCCTCATAGGATCTCAGCATCCTTGCCTGTAAGATAGGCACCATCCCTTGACCAACTCCTTTAAGGACCAGATGAGAAGGAAAAGGGGTTGTCTGACTTGATGTACCAAAGGGGAGGCCACAAGGAGGAGCAGGAAGAAAGCAGATAAGGTATGGTTGGACCATCTCCAGCTGGGAACTCAGGACCATGCCTGTAATTTGTGGCTGGAGTCCAGTTCCTCAGAGTGACTTATTTGCTGCCATTGTGAATTTTTAAGATTCCATCTTCTAGTTCTCCGGTTATTTGAGCTTCTTCCTAACTCTCACCATGTAACCTTGGGCAGCTTACTGACTCCAAACTACAGTTTCCTCATTTGAAGAAAAATTGGGATGATAAAAACACACAGAATCGTCTCTAGGCAAGTGCTTTCCTGGTGGTTCAGTGGTAAAGAACTTGTGTGCCAATCCAGGAAATGCTAGAGACTTGGGTTTGATCCCTGGGTTGGGAAGATCCCCTGGAGGAGGGCATGGCAACCCACTCCAGTATTCTTGCCTGGAGAATCCCATGGGTAGAGGAGCCTGGTGTTGCAGAGTCGGACACAATTGAAATTTAGTAGAGAACTAAAAATGCGAAAAGTATTATTGGGCTGGCCAGAAAGTTTGTTTGGATTTTTCCTTAGGACGCAATGGAAAAATATGATTAAACTTCTTGTCCAGCTTCACATTTCCCCTTTGGTCCCCATTAGTTTATCTGTAGTCTTTTTACTTATTTATTTATTTTTACTTTTTGAATGTGCTGCATGGCGTGTGGGACCTCGTTCCCTGCCTTGCGCTGGTAGATGGACTCTTAACCACGGGACCAACAGGGAAGTCCCTGTATGCGTAGCTTTTATCTCCCTAGGCTGCCCCCAACAGCACCTTGTCTGCAGCGTAGCCTCATGTCTCTGGGGCGGCTTGTCAAACAACCCCTGTGTCGGCACTCTCTTGCTCCTGGTCTTCCCAGTCTGCAAAGGCCCACTAGGCTCTGTTCTTGGCCAGTCTGATAGATCTCCCGCTGCTCATGTTCCCTGCTTTTATTCGAGCCTTGTCTCCATCCTCTATTACCTTCACCTCCGTGAAAAGAGGTCTAGTGGAAACTGAAGGAGTGGTTGCTAGGGCTAATAGTAAAAGCACTAGGATGTCTCCTCCTCTCCAGAGTGCCAATTTGATAGAGAAATTCATGATCGGTGACTTCTAGGACTTGATTGCTGGGGTGGGTGGAGTGGACAAGGAAACTGGGGGCAGGGGGGAGGGGGCTGGGAAGTAGGAAGCCCATCTTCAAGGCCAATGCCTAACTAAGGAGAGTCAGAAATGACCTTGTTTGCGATGCTGAGGCAGGTTAGACATCCAGGACAGACTGTCTGTTGAGACCAATAGCGCCCTCAGCCTAGAGTCCCCTTTCCACTAGAGCCACCAAACTACACGGGGGCTGTGATCAGGATGCTTTGTGTCCCTGAGTGCATGCAAATCTGCCAGGATTGTACACATGGATATGTGTGTATGCATTCGGTGTGTGTGTGTGTGTGTGTGTGTGTGTGTTTACCACCACCTCCTACCCAGGAAAATAATAGTTTTGTATGTGTCTGTGTTAGCCTCTCAGTCATTTCCAACTCTTTGCAGTCCCATAGACTGTAGCCCACCAGGCTCCTCTGTCCATGGAATTCTCCAGTCAAGAATACTTGAGTGGGTTGCCATGCCCTTCTCCAGGGGATTTTCCCGACCCAAGGATCAAACCCAAGTCTCCTAAACTGTAGGCAGATTTTTTACCATTTGAGCCACCGGGAAGCCCATGAAGCGCCATAACAAATGAGTTTTGATATACACACTTTCACTTTTTTAGAAAAGTTGTTAAAATGTATTTTCCTGCTTTGGGAAATGTCGTCAGGACCCATTCCATTTCCAAATGATAACATGTTGTAAGTTTAAAGAAATGCCTTCTTTTCAGCCTTTGATATTTACTTAATTAAATGGTCAGGGTACAGGAAAGCCAACATGAACATAGCTTCCAAAAAGAAAGACACTTTCTGGAATATTCAGATAGTATCCTAATATCAAAAGGTCCTCGTGTTCATGTTTTCCCAGAAAACAGACCATAGACTGCAATCTTTTATAGTTCTGCTGGGTTGGGAGACCCAGCCCTTTACTGCCTACAAACTAGACTGGGTTCCCTGGGGCAACACAAGTCACTGAGAAGCATCTTGTCCTGGACCACAGCCCAGGCCTTCTCCAGGCGGAAGCTTTCACCTCTGAGACCAGGCCAATCCACTCCAGAACCTCAAGCAGTCCCCCTTCCTTTGTCTTGAATTTCAACAAGCGTTTGTGTGAAAAATCCTGAGTTAATACAGGCTAATGTGCTTCAGAAAATGCCTGGCTTTAAATGTGAGCTGTTATTCAATTTGATGGTTAGCACTTTTTATTAATACTGTACATCAAAAGTATAAAAAGGCATAACGTGTATATTACTACATTTACTATTATGATTCATCTTACTCCCAGAAGTCCACACACAGCTCTATCAGGTGCGTGAAATTTGCCTTCCCCATCCACCCTCCAGCACATCTCTGGGCCTGGCCTGCCTAACGCCTCTGGGGACCCAGACGATCTGGTGGACTTAGTAGTAGGTGTTTCCACAAGATGGCACAGTTGAAAAACCTCATAGTTGTTTTTTTGTTTTCACTTTCTGTCCTAGTGAAACTTTTGTGATTTTCTAAGTGTACCAGAGCAAACGGAACTGTGCCTTGCATCTCAATTTTGACATCTGACTTCATGCTCTCCTGACAATCACCGCACATTTCCTACAGTTATGCTTTTCTTCTTTTTCTATCAAGAAGGTCGTTCTCCTCCTGCTTCTGCCATTTGCTCTGCTAGCTTCAAAGCCCACCCAGTGTTTTGCATACTCTTGTCTAGAAGCTGGCTTCAGATATCTTTTATCAGCCTCCCACAGGTCAAGGTTCCCACCTGCCCCTTTCTTTCCTTTTTAAAACTTTGTGTTTTATATTGGGGTATAGACGATTAACAATGTTGTGACAGTTTCAGGTAAACTCAGGCAACTCAATCATACGTATACACACATCTGTTCTCCCCCAGTCCCCTCCATCCAGGCTGCCCCTAACACTGAGCAGAATTCCTTCTGCCGCACAGTAGGTCCTTGCTGGTTATCCATTTAAAATATAGCAGTGTGAACATGTCCATTCCAAACTCCTTAACTATCCCTTCCCCCCACCCCATCACTCCTCCAGGCATCTGCCCCCTTCCGTACTTCTGTGTTTGAGAGCTGGAACCATGGCTGCTTTCCGTAGGTGAAGATCTCCCAGAGAATCACCCCAAAGCTCCACACGTCACTCTCCGTAGTGAACTTCCGGTACATGATGCTTTCAGGGGGCATCCAGCGAATGGGGAGCATGGTGTGTCCTCCCACCTAAAAGGGGCCAAGACAGAAGCACACACAGAATGACCCGATGACCAGAATCAGTTGCATCAGCCTGCACTCGTCATCTGCAGATGCCCTCTTGATGCATCTTATTCTAAGATAGCCAAATGGGATGCAACTTTTGTATCGAAGGGCCAGTGGAGATGCTGACCTCCAAGCCCTAGGATGCTAGAGGCAGCTAAGGTAGCAATTAGAGATCACACCTAAGGGAAGGTAGGCTCCTTGGCATGGAAGGTCAAGAAAGATTATAAGATGATTTGAAGTGGGAGAGAGGGTTTCAGAATCTGGTACTACAGTCAGATCTAGCCTTGAGGAGTCCCAAAGGAAGTCACAGAATCACTGAGTGAGTCTAACAAGTCTCAGAGGATTTGCAGACACTACGTTAGACTCCTTGGCCAAGGAGGTTAAAGCATGGTGTGGTCAATGTGCACCCAGCCTGTGGAACTACGGCTTTAGCATTTACCTGACAATCTTGAATTTCTCACTGCAACTTAGGGTTTGGAGAGAAGGGGATAGGGAAGTTCAAAAGCATGAGAGATAACATGCTAATAAGAAATCAGGTGGACTACAAGAGCATTCACAATCACTCTTAGCAAGATCACAAAAGCCAGGAAGGAGAGTGTTTTTAAAGTAACCCAAGGAAGACATTGGGCTTCCACAGTGGCTCAGTGGTAAAGAATCTGCCTGCAACGCAGGAGATGTGGGTTTGATCTGTGGGTTGGGAAGATGCCCTGGAGAATGAAATGGCCACCCACTCCAGTATTCTTTCCTGGGAAATCCTATGGACAGAGGAGCCCGGCGGGCTATAGTCCCTGAGGTCACAAAACAGTCAGACACGACTTGGTGACCAAACAACAACAACAATAATGAGGACATTAGCCAGCTGTGGATCTACTGATCTGACAGTCCAGGATATGAGGAAGCAACTGCCATTCAGGCTTTACTTCCCTGAGAAAAAAACCGTAGAGAAATCCTCACTGCCCAGCAGGTTAGCCATATTATTAGCATAAGTGGAAGAAAATTCACAGCATGTTTTAGAACTCACGAACTAACTGCATCATTCATAAACAGAGCAGCAGAAATTGGAACTTCTGGCTAACACATGAAACTTGTTAGAAGACTGTTTTCCACTATCGAAAAAGAGCTCTCTATAAATGAGCTATTATGATGAACAGTGAATTGAAGCTCTCATTTCTATGATGGGCCAGTTGTAGGAATTATAATCATAAACACATAAGAAAGAATGAGTTGCTAAAGACGGGCAATCTTGTTACTAAAAAAAGATCATGTTTGCATTATCCACAAAGTATTTTAGAAGGTAAATGATAATATGGATTTGCAGACATTGTTTTCAACCTGGGGTTTTATAATCAAGACAATTCTGCATCAAGTGTAAAGACAAATGAAGATGTTTCTTTCAGATAAGTAAAGACTCAGAGAGTTTACCACTCACGGCCTTTCAGAGAAATAATGCAGAAAAATTAATTGAGGATGTACTACAGGAAAATGAAAACAGAATCTAAAATATACAATGAGTTGGAACATAACAAACAGCGCAAAGCAAATAAGCCACAGAAACACAATTTAAATCAAAATAATGGTCAGTACTATGTTAGTTAAATGTAATATAATTACTAATAAAGGATTTCTGTAAAACAGAGGTATAAAGTAAATACCACCATTAATAATGCTAATAGGAATATCATTGCTACTATTAACAATATTCTGGAATGAAACTTTTAGATAATATTAAAAATAAGTGCACATAAGAGTAGATAGGGAAATAATTAAAAGCCCAATAAAGACTCTGCAAGGGAATTTATAGTCTTCAATTTTTGTAACAGTTTAACTTTAAATGTGCTTGCTAAAATATTAATGTAGCTACTAAAAGAATAAAAACAGTACATATAGTTTCCAAAGCAGTTTCAGGAAAATAGAACCAAAAATCTCTAACCAAGTGGTCTTTTGGGGATAATGGTGGTAATGGTGAATAGCAAGCACAAAATGAAAAAGAACTTTAAATTACATCACTATTAGACAATGAGAACTAATAGACTATACTAACTTTTAAATAAAGAAAAAAATTTATGTTAAAAAAACCAGTGTTATCTAGAAAAGACATGTTTAAAAGGAAATAACAGAAAATATTGAAAATTTTGAAAGAATTTAAAAACACAACAGTAAAAAAATAATATATGATGTGCATAATATTTAATACACTGATACATAAAAATAAAGGGTGAATATAATTGAATAGATAATATAACTTGAATAGATAATATTCAATATATGTAATATATATGAAAATATAATCCATATATAAAGTATATTGTATATATGCTATATAATCAATATAGAATATATCAAAAATTAATATGCATATGAAAAATATTTCAGAAAGTCAAGAACTAAATGAAGACAAAGTGATCTATATTATATCTGAAGGTGATAAAATTTGCCATTATGAAAAATCACAAACTAAAAATTAACAGCAATAAAAATGTATAAAAATGTAAAATAGGTTATAAATAAAAGAAACTGACAAAGCTACAATTACAAAGGAAAATTAAAACACTTATTATGCAAAACGACAGATCAAGAAGACAACAAAAATAAAGATACATTTTAAAAATATAAATAATGAGTTTTAATTGATAGATATAGGTGATGTATGTATCTTTCAGCCTTCTTAAAAAGTTGCATATTATTTCCAATTACCTAAAACATGTTTACAAAACTCAATCACATTTTATCCTAAAAAGAAGTCAGAAATTGCAAGAGAAAAAACAAGGTAAACCAAACTAAAAATAAAAGAAGAAAAGCTATTCTTTCAAAAGATGCCCCAAACTACCAACATCCTTTCCTGACTAATAGTGCTAATTCATTAGTAACAGAAGGTAAACTTCCTTTATTTCATACACTAAATATCATATTTACTGATAAAACATTGAAAGCATAGATGGTATCTTCTATTACAGATTTGATGCAAAACTCTGTAAGTGATCCTAGTCAATACAATAAAGTGAGAATAAAAACAAGATAAAAATACTCAAAAGGAAATCAAACTATCATTGTTTGCATATGATATGACAGTTCAAGACAATTAGCTATAAAGCAATTAGAACCATTTTATGATTTAGTGAGCTACCCAGATATGAAATGAATATACAAAAATCAAATTACTCTCATGCACCAGTAGCAATGACTTCAAAATTTAATGAAAATTAAACTTGTTTGTACAATAGCAACAAGAACAACCAAAAAAATATTTAAAATTTTTGGTATAAACCTTAGCAAAAAATTTATAAGGTTTATGTAAATATAACTATTAAAAACATAAAAGATCTGAAGTCATGGAAAGATGTGTCTTTTCTTGGATAAGAAGACTCAGTTATAAACTTCTCATTCATCCCAAAATTAATCTAAAATTCAGCACCATCTAAATAAAACTCTCAATGGCATAATGTATGGAGACTAACAACACAGTACCAAAATTCATCGAGAGGAGAATTTGATTAAAAAAACTAAGATATACTTGAAATAGAACAACAAGGGATATTTGCTCAATCAGATAGAAAAACACAATATCAAACTACAGGAATGAACACACTGGGTTATTGGCATAGGAATAGACAAACTTCTTTCATCAATGGAACAAAGTAGAGTCCAGAAACAGACTCACGTATCAATACTGGAATTTAATATATGAAATGATGGGTTAGTAATCAGTGTAGGGACAATGAACTATTCATTTAAAAAGTACAGTTAGATACCTACCTCACACCATATACAAAAATCATTTCCAGATGGATTAAAGAGCTAAACATAAAAAACAAAACAATAATCATATTAGAAGAAAACTTAGAAAACTATTTGTATAACCTCAGGAGAGAAAGGCCTTCCTAAATAAGACACATGTTCAAGAAGCCATAAAGGACAGAATTCAGAGATACCCCTGGTAAAAATTAAATACTTTTGCATGGCAAAATACAAAATAAGCATAGTTAAGAAACAAATGGCATATTTGCCATACATGTAAGAAGGAATTAAAATCCATACATTATAAAGTGTTTTCTTTAAATTAGTTAAAAACAAGAAATCCAACAGAGAAATGAAGAACAGATGATTCACAGAAGCCACAAACACATGAAGAGATGTGAGTTAAAACAATAAAGAGACACATTCTTTATCACGTGGGGAAAATGAAGAGACTGGTACTATCCAGTGTATAAAAAGCCTGAGGAAAGAGTTGTTCGTTGCTAAGACTGGGCAGCCTTTTCTGAGGGCAGCCTGGCAGAATATGTCTGCCCTAAAGATGTTAGATGCCTTTTAATTCAGCAATTTCACTTCTAGGAGTCTTAGAAAAATACTTGCTTATGTAAGCAAAAATACTTTGTTAAAGATATTTTATTTCATTGTTTTTAAGGGCAGCAATTTGTTCATCATTAAATGTATATGCAGCACTTAAAAGGAATGTAGTAGAGTTATGTACACTGATATGTAAATACGTCCAGGATACAGTAAATGAAAATGTAAAACACTGTAAATATATATTAGCATTCTCATTTATGTAAAATGTGTGTGCATAAGCAAATATATTAAAAGGCAATAACGTATAAGTCTGTAAATGCATAGAAAAAGGTCCAGAAAGATAGTCATTAAGCCAGCGATTTCCTCCAGGAAGGAAAAGTGAGAGAATTGACCACAAAGAAAACTCCATTTTTTCTATATTATGTATTTCTATGCTGTCTGTTCATGAGCAGGTACCACATTTGAAATTTTTAAAACTATAAGAGGAAGAAAACTAAACATATGACTAAAGGAAAACCAGTGGACCTAATTTATTTATGTTCTAAATCAAAATATTTTTTTGACAAAAATTAGGTTTTCGATGAAAGCTAGTGGAATGGTTTATTGCACCTGGTTTCTTGAATGAAAACGAAAAGAGGTTAGGAATATGGGAACATTTCTCTTGATGAGAAATGGTAAATACCAGATTCTTACAAATTGACATGGGCTGTTTACCTCATTTGATGATTCTATACATAACCCAGAAGAGCCATTTCAAATTGAAATTTCCAAATGTACAAAAAGAGATATATCAGTGCGTTGATATAAATTTTGAGGAGTTTAAGTCTCTGGACCAAAATGATCAGAAAGGTATTAATCAGTCACAAAGGTACTCCTAAGAAGAATTTTATTAAGATTTTCACTGGGTGGCATCACCAGTGTGGGTGAAATTTATACAGCATTCCTCCAGAAGTGGACTAAAATATTTCTAATGGACTGTGATATAACAACAACAACAACAAAAGCAATAAACTGGAGTCAAAAACCCTGGGTTCTGATGTGACTTTTGACAAACTCTTAACCTCTTTGAATTTCAATTTCCTCGTCTCCAACATAGAAGTTAATCAACAGCTGTGTCTAAAGTGAGATGATATATTCAATATACAGAAACCCACCAAGCATCATGAAATACAAGAGTATACACATAAAATGCAGAGACTGTGTCCTGTGTGTGCATGGTGAGCACCAGGACAAGCCTGATTTCCGAGACTGTCCATATTTCCCATAGGTCTGCCTAGACTGGGCTTCCCTGGTGGCTCAGACAGTAAAGCATCTGCCTGCAGTGCGGGAGACCCAGGTTTGATCCCTGGGTCGGGAAGATCCCCTGGAGAAGGAAATGGCAACCCACTCCAATATTCTTGCCTGGAAAATCCCACGGATGGAGGAGCCTGGTTGGCTACTGTTCATGGGGTCGCCAAGAGTCGGACACGACTGAGCGACTTCACTACCTATCCATCCATCTATCTATCTATCTATCTATCTGCCTAGACTATACTGATTTTCCTTCAGAGCTGCCTGCTTTCCTGTATCCTTCTCTCATATTAGAGAGATCCACTCTGGGAAAGTTATTGGTCAAATCCTTCCCAGGTTAAAATAAACACACACACACACACACACACACACACACACACACACACACACACACACAGACAAATATCCCCATGATGAAACCTAGCCAGGCAAGCAATGGGATAAAATAATAATCTTAATAAGAATAATCCTAATTAATACACACTGAATATCACTTGATGTGATGCACACGGGATGTAACATACCAATGGATATTACACAGACTGCATTTACGCCTCTCTCTCATCCTCTGTGGTAGAATTCCCTGCGATCCCCATTTCACAGATGAAGACAAGGTAACTTGGCCAGGCACTGCCTGAGAAATTCTAGCTAATGATCCAAGCTCTCAATGAGATACACTAAGAATCTGAAGGCTGAGCCTTTGAACAGGAAATATACAGGAATAAGGCAAAAATTCCAAGGAATGAGTCAAAAAAAAATAAGTCCCTGGAGATCTTTGGATTATACTACCTTAGGTAACTCTTCCACCACTGCTATTATTGTGGATTCAAGATGCTTGTCAGCCTGACCTTCCATCACAAATTTCCGTTTCAGCTGAGGATGTCAGTGGCCGCTGATGGTCATCGCTGACACCCATTATTTCATTAGTGGCTGCAAAGGGTGACATCCTAATTCGAGCATTCCCTCTGCATATATCAGCTGGAAATCTTGCGTGAATAAGAACTTTCCTTCGTTAACTACTGGCTACACTGGTGACAGTTTATACAGAAAGTCCTTTTATCCACCAGTTTTCAGAATAATGAGTTCCTCCTCTGTATGTGTGTGTTAGTCTCTCAGTCGTGTCTGAATCTTTGCAACCATGTGGACTGTAGTCTGCCAGGCTCCTCTGTCCACAGGATTCTCCAGCCAAGAATACTGGAGTGGGTAGCCATTCTCTTCTCCAGGGGATTTTCCCGACCCAGGGATTGAACCCAGGTCTCCCGCATCGGAGGCAGATGCTTTAACCTCTGAGCCACCAGGTAGCCATTCTCTTCTCCAGGGGATCTTCCCGACCCAGGGATCGAACCTGCATCTCCTATGTTACAGGCAGATTCTTTACTGTCTGAGCCACCAGGGAAGCCTGAGCTCCTTCGCTAGCATCCTCTGAAGGTGACCAGTGAGAGGCTTCTTTGAGAAGCATACTTAATTATTTGTGCATGTGTGTGTGTGTTTACACATTTGAAGTGTTTCAGTCAATTATAATTTCTCTTTTTGATGCTCACTGTTCAATCTTTGGCCAGTAGCAGCCTCTGCAAGCTGGCACGTTTCACCAAACCCCAGTGGTCTTTGATAGCATTCTTGCTTTCTGACATGAGAAAAAAAATCCTAGGCTCATATTGTCCACTTGCTGTCCTGGCCCTAACTCAGTTATTTTTTTCAAGGAGCCTTGGGTCCTTTCAGTGGACAATGAAATTTAGGGACCACGTGATGGAAGCCAGGAGTGCTCACCTCTGTCGGGTTGATCAGTATTTATGTCTAGGTCCTTACAGTGGAAAACACTAGAAAAATATTTCCTTTGAAAGGAAAACATATCATGAGTTCATATTGATTTTTCCAACTCAAATTTAGGATTACAGAGTTCTACTTAATTTTTTTGGTTTTATATTTGGTGTTTTTTTCTTATATTAGTAATATTACTTTTTATCCTAATATATATATATATATTTCAAATTCAGCTCGAGATCATTATCAACATGATTCCTGAAAGCTGTCTTTGCAGTTCTACTCATCTTTAGGATGTACATACTAGGGACATATCTAAGACATTGCTGTGTTTTAAAGTCACAGGAAATAATTCCTCTCTGAGTGGCCAAGTCATCAACATAATGTGCCGGTTTATTTGTGTCATTTTGCTTTTGATTTTTAAGAATTGCTTTCCTTTTTCTTTCCCATTCAACATAATATTTTGTAACAATGCAAAAACCATTACATGATTTTAAAGTCAAACCCAAATCAAGGTACATGAACCTAAGTCGAGTTTCCTTTCTGCCCACTCCCTCCATCCTGCTGTCCTCCTCCTCTGAAGGCAACCATTTCATGCTTGTTTTTAGTTTATCCTTCAATTGTTTTTAACATAAGCAAATAAGGATTATATAATTTTCCTCACTTTCATAAATGGAAGTACCGCACCATATCTCTTTTATACTTCACTTTTTCCCCCATTAGGGTTCTCTCTTTCCTTTTCTAGCTAGATTGGACTCCACGTGCATGACTACACCACAGTTTACCTAATCAGTCCACTATTTATGGGTCTGGGATGGCTGCCATTCTTTCATTATTGCCAACAGGGAAACGCACTTTTACATATAGCTCAGGATATTTCTCAGTCCTTCTAAAGCGTAATAGCCTAGAATTCCCAGAGGATAATAGCCTAGAATTCTCACGCAATATAATAGGCAGAGAGAGCCTTCAGTGACCACTGAAATGACTTCAACCTAAGGTCCATATAACTTTGGAAATACACGCAATCTTGGAACCTAGCAAGGATCGTTTTGAAGGTTTATGCAGATCCTTAACTCTCTTACAGATTTTTTCTAACATTGAGAACCCCCTGTGGTAAAGCAATTTCCCTGCCCAACTGTTCATGCACACATGCACTCGTACCACACACACACACACACACACACACACACACACACACACACACACATGCTGCCACTCTCAAAGGGGAAGACAAATGTTTCACTCATTCTAAACCTCAGGAGAGAAAACCTACAGACCACAAATGAATAAACTCTATGAAATATTAGTATAGGTGTTGAAAATGAATGTCTCTAGTGACCGGGAAATAAATTCTTTTGCAAGTCCGGTGGTTTTTAATTCTTTTCAAACCACTGAAGGGGGACAAACCAAAAAGAATTATCAACTGAGAGAAGAGTAAAAAGAAATTTTGATAAGAGACCAAATGTGATTTTAGGCAAATAACGAGATATGAGTTGTAGTAATAAAACACTTTCCTTTCCCATCCATTCATTTATTGTGAATAGTGTTTCTCATTTCTTATATTTATAAAAATAAAAAAGCAGTAATAGAGCTGATTCTGAACCTTAACCTTATTCCTTATTTTAGCACTAAATAATATTGATTAATGAATACAGGCTAATACTAAGGTCCATCTAGTCAAGGCTATGGTTTTTCCTGTGGTCATGTATGGATGTGAGAGTTGGATTGTGAAGAAGGCTGAGCACCAAAGAATTGATGCTTTTGAACTGTGGTGTTGGAGAAGACTCTTGCGAGTCCCTTGGACTACAAGGAGATACAACCAGTCCATTCTAAAGGAGATCAGCCCTGCGATTTCTTTGGAAGGAATTATGCTAAAGCTGAAACTCCAGTACTTTGGCCACCTCATGCAAAGAGTTGACTCATTGGAAAAGACTCTGATGCTGGGAGGGATTGGGGTCAGGAGGAGAATGGGATGACAGAGGATGAGATGGCTGGATGGCATCACGGACTTGATAAACGTGAATCTGAGTGAACTCCAGGAATTGGTGATGGACAGGGAGGCCTGGTGTGCTGCGATTCATGGGGTCGCAAAGAGTTGGACATGACTGAGTGACTGAACTGAACTGAACTGAACTGAAAGATATGAGATGGATTTCCAAAAATATTATATGCCTTATCTTTCATATTCATCAAAAATTGTTATATGTATTATCTGATTATTATTTTGATGTACTGCCTATTTCTGTATATTACTAATAATTATGATAATAACTCAATCCAAATCTCTTAACATCTAGAAACTTAAGGCCACTGGTCATTAAAAATTAAAGTCTTCATACACATTTTTGTGGCCTTCCCAGGTGGCTCAGTGGTATAGTATTCACCCATCAATGCAGGAGACAGATATAGGTTCAAGCCCTGGGTGGGGAAGATCCCCTGGAGGAGGGCATGGAAACCCACTCCAATATTCTTGCCTGGAAAATTCCATGGACAGAGGAGCCTGGTGGGCTACAATCCATGGGGTCACAAAGAGTCAGACACCACTGAGCATGCACACACGCATGTATTTTTGTCACCTAAATTATGACAAAATGGCCAATAAAAGGCTTTCATGCATAAAACAAGAATCCATAAGGATATTTGGTGGGTAAACTGGAATGAAACTATAAATTCAAGAAGAAAATGGAACCATGTAACACTGAGGACTTAAGTACTTGTTCATGTGTTTAATAGATGATGGATCAAATTGCTCTGGTATTTAAAGTTCATTAGATGCATTAAAGGAGTAATGTGTTTTTAATGTCAATATTTACAATGTTGTGGAAATGGCATACTTATTATAAACATGTGGAAGATTTTAGATGGTAAATTAAAAAGTGCCAAGGGGAGTACATTTTTTTTTTTTAATTTGTTTAAGGGCATTAAAGTTTGAAGATCACGGGGGCATTAAAGATTGAGCATGCAGGGTGCAAAGTCTAGAGTCTTTCTGGCTAAATTCCATCTTTCTCCATGGCTGTATCCCACCCATCTTCAGGCCTACAGCTGTATCATGGGAAAGATGTGAGAGAAAACCATAACTGAAAACAAAACATGTACCACAATGTTCACTGAAGCACTATTTACAAAAGTTAGGGCATGGAAGTAACATAGATGTCTATCAACAGATGAGTGGATAAAGAATCTGTGGTACATTTATACATAATGGAATATTACTCAGCCATAAAAAGGAATGCATTTGAGTCAGTTCTAATGAGATGGATGAACCCAGAACCTACCATACCAAGTGAAGTAAGTCAGAAAGAAAAAAACAAGTATCGTATATTAGCCCATATATATGGAATCTAGAAAGATAATACTGATGAACTTATGTGCAGGGCAGCAATGGAGATGCAGACATAGAGAACAAACTTATGGACACGGGGATGGGGGTGGTAGGGGCGGTAAAAAGAAGAGGGCGGGAGAAACGGAGGGAGCAGCATGGGAGCATACACACTAACACATGTGAAATAGATAGCCAGTGGGAATTTGCTGTATGACTCGGGAACTCAAACTGGAGCTCTGAAACAAGGGGGAGTGGGATGGGGTAGCAGATGGGAGGGAGGTTTAAGAGGTGGGGGACATAGGTATGCCTATGGCTGACCCATGTTGATGTATGGCAGAAACCAACACAATATTGTAATTATCCTTCAATTAAAAATAAATAATTAAAGAGAAAAGATATAAGAAGACTAAAAAAAAAAAAAATACAAGAACTACAGCCTCACCTCCATCTTCCTGGGGTGCCTCCCTGAAATCCCTCAACCTCATTTCCTCCATTCAAGTCTTCAGCCCTCACTCCCGGCTACGCCCTGAGAGCCAGGAGTAAGCAGGACTGAAGGGTGGAAAAAGAGAGCTGCTGGGGCTGCCAGGCTTGGGTTCTGCTAGGGGCAGGATGCCCTGGGGCAAAGTGCTCCTGGCAGGAGGTGAACCTCCCACCCGCCCACCCCTGTCCACAGTCATCCCATCCCTTTGCTTTGGATCCTCCCTTTCCTGCACAAGGAAATTGTCTTGCTCATTTCTGTTGGATAATGCCAATTTCCCTGCAGTCAGAGGGAATCCAGTGCTGTGGTGGTTTGGTTTTTTTTTTTTTTTTAAATTACAATACTGTATTTGTTTTGCCATACATTGACAAGAATCAGCCATAGGTGAACACAATCTCCCAATGCCGAAGCCCCCTCCCACCTCCCACCCCACATCCTCTACTTGAATCATCCTGTGCATCAGCCCCATGCATCCTGCATCCTACATTGAACATAGATTGGCGCTTCGTTACTTACACGAAAATATACATGTTTCATTGCCATCCTCCCAAACCATCCCACCCTTTCCCTCTCCCTCAGAGTCCAAAAGTCCCCTCTATACCTCTGTGTCTCTTGGTTGTCTCACCTACAGGGTCATCATTACTGTCTTCTAAATTCCATATATATGTGTCAGTATACTGTATTGGTGTTTTTCTTTCTGGCTTACTTCACTCTGTATAATTGGTTCCAATTTCATCCATCTCATTAGAACTGAGTCAAATTTATTCTTTTTAAGGGCTGAGTAGTATTCCATAGTGTATATGTACCACAGCTTTCTTAGAAATTCTGCTGACCTCAAGAAGACTCTCAGTTCTGTCCATCTCATTACACAGAAAGGGAGGCAATTTCTTCACAGGACACATACAAGCCCACTTCTCTCCCAGAAGTTCAAAACGTCTATCCTCACACATCTGACAGGGTATAAAGGAGACAGAGTGACCCATATATGCCAGATAAAGGAGCCAGGACCCAAAGGTGAGCAAACACAGGGCATTTTTGATACCCATAGAATGATTCAAGCTTTCTCTGAAATCGCTCATCCATGGGGCCATGTTGAATCTGTCAAAGTAGAAGAGAGTGGCAACTTCTTTCTGAAGACTTATGGAAAACTTGCAATGTACATTAATGGCAAAATATCTTAATTCAGGAGATTATCGTTAAGACTGTCATGCACAGTGTCATTTTTTATTTATACAATTTTAATCTTTCTTGATTGTATGTCTCAGGACATAGGAGAATCTCCATATGCATTAAGGAAAAATAAAAGTTTAACCTATGCTTTCTTTGTCCCCTGAAAGTGTCCTGGTTTCCCAAATGCCCCAGCAGCTTTGCCTTTTAAATCTAGGTCTGCAGGTCTGAGCAGTCCATCAGCCAGGGCTGGCAGCCCCGGCAGGAGCCCCAGCAGCCACCAAGCAGTCTTTAAAATCACCGCCACTCTTATTCAGACTATGCCAGGCTTATGGAGGCTCTGCGGTGTTCACCCGCATGGGCTGCCCATCGGTATTAGTGACCTCCAGTGCAGACACAGACTTCCATACACTGGGAGGGAAACTGTTTAGATAAACATATATGTGTGCCAGCCACACACAAGTGGATTGTTGTTATTGTTCAGCTGCTAAGTTGTGTCCGACTCCTTGTGATCCCATGGACTGCAACACACCAGACCTCCCTGTCCTTCACCATCTCCTGAAGTTTGCTCAAACTCATGTCCATTGAGTTGGTGATGCCATCCCACCATCTCATCCTCTGTCACCCCCTTCTCCTCCTGCCCTCGATCTTTCCCAGCATCAGGGTCTTTTCCAACGAGTCGGCTCTTGACATCAAGTGACCAAAGTATTATGTAACTTCTCATAGACATAAACTGAAGATCATGGCCCCAATGTTCTTGGAATTCTTTTGAGGCAAGGTGCAGAGGAAACTCACAAAGAGGCCACTACAGTGCTGCTCCGTCAAAGCAAAGCTTTATGACAGCTTAAGCAAAAGACATTCCGTTTAGCAGAACCTCCACGGAATGGCTCTTTCAGGCTGAGCCTCTAGCCCGGATTAGGAAAAACCCTTGGAGTTTTTCAAAAACACAAGGAGTGTAACAGTTAAGCTGTTGAGCAGTTCGAGCCTGGAGGATAAAGAGGCCCATTGTGATTCTGCTCAACTCTTTCACCTAGAGCTGCATCTGCCAGGAGCAACTCCTCAGATAGAAGCCCCAGGAACACACACCTTTTATAACTTCCCCTTTAGTTTTCTTCTTTCTAAATTCTGTCTAAATGTTGGCAGTCATTCTGAGACCTCATTGTCCTTTACTGCCCCAAGCAATATATATTTTTATAGAACCTTACATTGCAAGTCCAAAGATGTGGGTTGAAAAATGACTTGGCTTTTGTTTTCTTTTCCAAATGCCCGGACTTGGAACCTCCTGGTTGATATCTTCTCATGGAAACAAACTTTAGGGATGGTGCTAAAAGAGCCCAATTCATGGAACAAAGCCAGAGATCTCAGCTCAGCTCAGATCCGTAGATTACCCTGGACCCAGACTGATCCATTCAGACTCCAAACACATGCTAAACATTAATGGGTAAAGGAAGGCAAGAGAATAAAACCTCCTTGAGATCAATCTAGATTTTTAATTTACCCTGTACAGCTCAGGCACCAATAGGTTTCGGTTTAGATTCAGACTTATTTAGCAAAAATAAGATAATCCCTTTTAAGCAAGAATGGCTTTTCTAATATTTAGATGCCCTTCAAAATATGGAAAATATAACAACTGACATTGAAAATGCATGCATAGGATGAGGAAACAGAGGATCCAAAAAAGCAAAAAGAATAATTTATAACCTGGCAAATGTCACTTAGCAAAGCAACACTGTGTGCTAAGTTGCTTCAGTTCAGTTCAGTTCAGTCGCTCAGTCGTGTCTGACTCTTTGCGACCCCATGAAACACAGGTCCAACTCTTTGTGATCCTATGGTCTATAGCCCGCCAGGCTCCTCTGTCCACAGGATTCTCCAGGCAAGAACAATGGAGTGGGTTGCCATACCCTTCTCCAGGGGATCTTCCCAACCCAGGGATAGAACACGTGTCTCCTGCATTGGCAGGCGGGTTCTTTACCACTAGAGCCACCTGGGAAGCCCCATGGCAACACTAGATGTTTAACTTCTGAAGAGTTGGCTTCCTAGGATGCAAAATGAAGATAATAACGAGGTACACAGAACATGTACAGACACTAAATGCGATATTAAATGTAACAGAGACATGGCAGGTTTTCAATACACACACATATGCTTAAGACTTCAAATCGAAATCTTTCTTAGAAGGTGCTTTTTCTCAAACACTATATTTGCTGAATGAACAGCACTTCTTCACTTTTCCAGGGGCTTGGACATTTTCCTCAGAGACTCTTACAAGAAAGAGGCGCCATTTTTGATTTCTGTATAAGGAAACCGGCTCAAGATTGGAATGTCAGCAAGTGTGTGGATAGAGGCCAAGCTCAAAGTTAACCCACTGCCACACTCCAAATCCTTCTCTTTGGGGGTTTTGTGGGTTCAAGACAATTCATCAAACACTAGCAGCAGCTAAAAGGGGCTTCCAGGAGCAGCATGGCCACCAACCTGAGTCCTCTTGGAATATCTGACTGTTTACCAAAGCAGGATTTAGACACAGGAAGTGCAGGTAACATGAATCTCAGGGGAGACAAGTCTGAACTAATTAGAACAGGGCATTTCCCTATGAACTGGCTGCAGCACCTATGAAAAAGGCGTCAAAGGGAAAAAGAAAAAAACAAGATGATTTGGAGTTTAAAAAGCAAAGACTCAGATGGGATCTCTTTCCTCCAAAAGCAAACCACATGATAAATTGTCTCCTCCAGCCATCTTCTCAGGGAGATTAATAACAGCACCGATAACACTTCCTATAAATATCCCACCAGCCTGAAGACTACAGCATTGAATTCCTTAGCCTTGATTCTTCTCACTTTATGATATCATCTTATGAGGCGGAGCTTTCCCTCCAAGTGCAGTGGGGAACAGATGGCAGAGGTACACTAATAGCGCCATGAAAGAATGAGCTTGTCTAATAATCACTGAAACAGAGAGGTTTGGATGGCACCACCAACTCAACGGATACGAGTTTGAGCAAATTCCGGAAGAGGGTGAAAGACAAGGCAGCCTGGAGCGCTGCAGCCCATGGGGTCGCAAATTAGGAACTGGATTAGGAAGTAAATTCCAAGTGTCCTTGAGTATGGCTCTCTCTTAAAAATATATATATATATATTATTTGTTTAGTCATTTATTTGGTTAAGCCAGGTCTTAATTGTGGCACACGGGATCTCTAGCTGTGGCATGCAAACTCTTGGTTGAGGCATGTGGGAATCTAATTCCTTGACCAGGGATCAAAGGTAGGCCCCCTGCACCAGGGGCATGGAGTCTTAGCCTCTGGATTGCCAGGGAAGTTCCTGGCTCTTTCAGTGTAGGGCTGCCTGGAAGGAGAAGTCTTCTTGGTTCTGTGCCACTGTAAGAGGTTGAATAAACCCTTGCCTCCTTTCTCCTGCCTCCCTCCACTTGCCCTGTGCCTGTAATGAAGCATTAGCCATGCCCTGCTTGTAGTGCTTAGTGTGGGTTGAACACATCAGCTAGAAAAGCACGGCTGTAGGTACAGGTAAAATCTGCTACTTCCAAATCGCTCCAAATTAATCATTCTAGCCGGAGGGAGACGTGGGCCTTTGGGCTCACCCTTTGTTTTATTAACTGCCAACCAAAAATGCCAGAAGTGGCTGGGGAAGAAGCACAAAATGGGGGACAGGGAATGCTTTGCATATTTTAATTACTTGAGTAAACAATACATACCGCAGCAGAAACCTACCATCAATGGCTAAGTCCCCAGGCAAAGGGAATTTGGAAAAGCATCATGGGACCTGACATAAAACACACACAGCTCCTCCTTAGACTAGAGACTGCTTTATCTGGCTTCCCTGAGCTGGAGCAAAACTTCCAGTTTCTCTTCTAACTAGCTGCTGGAGCAGCTCCAACTAGGACAGGAAAGTGAATACACAACTTTCCACATACTCAAAGCTCCCTGGAGAATCGAATGCCCCTCTTCACCCAGTGGAAAGAAGGACTCCTCTTTGAGTCATGACACAAGACCTATCAATTCTTCTTTCTGTTTTATTTCTTTTTTCGGTTTTCTTCACTGGTTTATTTTTCCAAATGAGCAACGGGCTGTCTCCAAGATTTTCAATGATCTATATTAAAATGACAAAGCTTTACTGTTTGAAATCTAAATGAAAAAAAAATTATAAAGGCACATTTGTTCTGTGCATTTAAAACAATTCTAATGAAAGCACTGAGGAGAAGCGTATCTGATTTTTTCGCTCATCCTGTCCGTACGTTGGTGGAGATGGATGTCTCATTCTTTTAGAATGTGGGCTGCCGCAAAGTGAGCACAGGGCATCTTATTCTTTAATTACTGCTTTGTTTAATCCTTTGTATCTGAAATTACCTTTAATTTATTTAATATTCATTGTTTACAGCTATGCCATTTTCCAAGTACCTGTTAGTTACTAGTATTTGTGTGTATCAAGTATTTATGTTTAGTATATTCTATTTACAGTAAACTAATCTCCAAAGATTTCCTTTTGAAAACTCTTTTCCTCCTCCTTAATTTTTACATTCCTTACTGTTTTACTAAATAATCAGTGCTCTTTGATCATTTTTGTGCTTACATGTTTTAGGGCCAAGACCTTTAGATTCTAAAAGCAGGACACTTGGTGCCTGAGAACAGTGATCTCACAGATCACTGGCTGCCTCTCTGGCAGGATCACAAATGTGAACCAGTGGATAACATCCTCCACCCTCATTTAAAGATGGGGATCCAACTCAGAAAAAAATAACAGGGTTAAAATCTCAGGGAAGCCTGCAAATGGGTGACAGCTGCAAAGTGATTGATCAACAGAAGTTAATACCACAGCTATTTTTAAGCACCACAGGCTCCTCGCTAGCCCTTCCCATATGAAATTCCAGCAAAGAGTATATAGGCTAATCTAGTCACACCACCCTTACAGTAACCTGGAGGAAGACAGGCAGAAGGAATATCTGACATTAAGGGAAGCCATGGAGTCCAGTGGGGAGAGCACTGGACTGAGACTCAGATCAGCTGAGTTCTTGCCCTAGTTCTAGGGAGTCACCCTGTGCCTTTGGCACCTTCCGCTTCCTTTCAGTCTCAATGTTCACATCGGTAATAAGCACTGGACTAAGATTCCTCACCACCTGAAAATGATATGAGGTTGTCCAAAGCAAAATTTTCTAATCTGCATGAGCCAGTATACCAAGAGGACTGAACCTAAGCTCATCTCAAGGCCCTTCCCAAGGGATAGGTAGGGACTTTGGGAAGGTCATGTACATACCGTTATACTTAAAATGGATAACTAACAAAGATCTACTGTATAGCCCATGGAACTCTGCTCAATGTTATATGCTAGCCTGGATGGGAGGGGAGCTTGGGGGAGGATGGATACATATATGTGTGTGGCTGAGTCCCTTTGTTGTTCACCTGAAACTACAACATTGTTAATTGGCTATACCCCAAAACAAAATGTTTTGGAGTTTAAAAAAATAAATTAAAAAAAAAAATTCTCATTCAAGGCCTTTCTCAACATCAGCAGCCTTGGCAGCCTGACTTTGCAGTTGTGTGTGCATATATACACACACATTCATGCACGTGTGTGTGTCTATGTGTGTTGCAGGCAATGGGCCAGCACTTGGGAACTCCAGGGCCCTGTCTTAGGTTTACATCACACCACCTGGCTCATCCCTGGGCCCCTGTGTCCTCGTTTATAAAATGGTAGGATGAGGGAAGAGAGGTGGGCTCATTGACTTTTCAGTATCATCGAGTTCCAAGACACTGGTGATGTGGTGAAGCAAAGACTGGATAACCTCTGGATGCCCCTCCCAGCCCTGGGAGAAGGTTAGAGTTCTGAGACCCACGAGTTCCACACAGCCCACTCCTCTACGACTGGATCCCAGGGTGCCTTTTTGCAGTGAAGGGTGTGAGCCAAGGGTAATCTCAGATGAAAGGACTGGGGGAGCTGTCCCTCTGCACAGCATCTGGCATCTCGGGCCATCATCCGAGGCCTGCAGCTGTGGGCTGCTCCACCTCCCCTTATAAACAAGCACCACCTCTTGGCTTCTCCCTCAAGGTCAAAAGGAGGGGGAGACTGTTCTGAGGGTGAACCCAGGAGAAAGTCTTAAATGCTGAGCCAGGAATCACAGTTGAATGGTTTTTTCAAAGGCATTCCTACTCTGGTGTACACATTCATGTTTCCAAAAGCAAAAGAAAGGAGGCTCAGGGCAAATGGACTTCTTGTTTCTCATCAAACTGGGACAAAAATCTCTTACTGAGGGTCATTTAGGGAGTCCTCAGGAGGTAGAACCAGGCTAAGTCTAGGGTAGACCAGTCCACAAGCCTAATGCCCTCATCTGAATTTATTTAAACCTCTGGTCTCCATTATAAAAGAGGCAGAAAGAGATTCTTCCAGTGTTTCAAGGCTGAGGCAGAGGTGGAAGCTCTGTCTCAGTGAATAGGGATACAGAATAAAAACTTATTGAGTGTTTATACAGAGCCAGGGTCTATGATGAATGAGTTAAAATGCACTGCTTCATCTACTGCTTCCAAAACACCTTGGCTCTGGACCTTACTGCTACCAAAAGCATCACACCAAAGAAGGAAAGAAAGGAGAGGGAAGAACAGGTTAAGCAACTCATGGGAGTTCAAAAGGCTGAAGATGGAAAGATCCAAGTCTTACACCTAAGGTGTTCTGATTTCAAAACCAATGTTCTTCTGCACCCTGCAAGTTGGAGTTCTTACGCATCTCCATGTTGAAGGAAGAATCACTAGCCGAAAAAAAAAAAAAGTTTTCAGGCCTGTACATTGATGGGCTGCAGGCAGCAGATTTGGGGAAATGTGAGAAATACTAGAATTTGATTACTCTGAAAACACCCATAAAAGCAAAAGAGGATTTTCACTAAGAAATACCTAAATCTGCAGATGCCATGAAGGAAGATAGGAGCTGACATCAGCCCAGAGAACATCCATAAAAATGACACCAGAAAACATCATGTGTTCCTCCTCGTAGAGAGAATGGAAAAAGCAGTCAGTTATAGGCTTTGCTTCCTCCGTCTTTGCTTTGCAGCTTTGCCCTGCATGATGCCTGGCCTGACGCCTCTAGAAGTGACGCTGATTATTTCTGCTGGCCTCCCCCTCGCCACCCCCCCATCACTGATGAAGACAGGTCTTTGTTAGCGACCAACTAGGTCCTGGGTAATCTGCCCAGCTGCTGTAGCATGTATCGTCATCCTTTTCAAAATTCATTAGCCTTGATTGTTTGGAAGTCTATTTCCCATTAATGTCTATTTTTCTAAGATCGTCATCTCAGGCAGAAAAAGATGAAGGCAGAGAGAGATGGAAGGATGATGGGAGGGTGGGGGTTGAGTAGAGCTGAGAAGGAAGGAGGGAGAGAGCTAGCAACACATGGCAAGCCTGGTGGGGTCTTAGAATTAAGCCACCCCAGAAATAAGTCCTAAATCTGAGTTTTTGTAATTACTGAGACAATATACTGCCTTTTTGCTTAAGATAGATTAAGTTTTCTCTCACTTGTAGCTAAAAGAATCTTAATCCAACCGTCGAAAATTTGACTCTCAAGTTCATGTCCATTTCTAGGAATAAAATGTCTATTTCCAGACATGAACCTAAGAAGAAAGACTCAGAGAGATCCCAAAGGCCTAGATAGAAATGAACTTGCCTAGCTAGGATGGAATTGCAATACACTTTCTCTCACACATAGCATGACCTTTTCTCCTTTCCTGCTCTGCTCGCTGGCACCTGCCTGCCAGGGTCTCACCAGCCACAAAGCATCACAGACACAGTTTACACATGTGTGGCTCCCAGATGGTCCCAGTGCAGGAGATGTAAGAGATGCAAGTTCGATTCCTGGGTCGGGAAGATCCCCTTGAGGAGAGCATGGCAATCCACTCCAGTATTCTTGCCTGGAGAATCCTATGGACAGATGAGCCTGGCGGGCTACAGTCCATTTGGGGTCCTAAAGTGTCAGACACAACTGAAACAACACAGCTCTGAAACCAGCACCTGAACTGAAAGCTTTCTTTGCAAGACCACATCCACCCCACACCAGTGCATTTGGCTGCAGGTCACATCAGGCATCTAGTTTCCATTAAGGTTAGCCACAGGTGCCAGCATGGGAGGAGATGGCAGAGATCAGAGGAACTAGCTAATACTCAAGAGAGGTAGGGACCAGCCCAGCAGACCCAGGCAAGAGAGATCGCGGAAATTAATGTTATTTCCACCAGCATCTCCAGACAGGAGGTGCTGTCACAATCCTCCCAGACATATGGATTTCTCATGAGTCATCCATCCCCAAAGAATTGTGGAAACAAATGGATTGACCAGCTTTGAAGGTAAGATTCAGAACAAGGTGGATAGAGTCCCATTGCAAAGGTTAGGGCACCCTTGCTAATGAGCAGCATGATGGCACAGCCATACAGTTCCTTTCTTTCCTCTGCCATCTTCCCTCTGGATCCCCCAGAGCCTTTTTACATGAAGGTCTGAGCATCATCCCATTCCAGGCTACTCTCTTCGTGCTGTTCTGGGGGCTTGCTCTGATCTGAGGCATCTATTTTCAGATCATCAGAGAGCAAAATGCCAAGGGGCCTAGGAGTTCAAAGTTTAATCACCACTGAATGGGCAGAGCTCCTATCTCTGAAGAAACCTCGGCCTTGGGAGCGCACAGCCAATGTTCCTGAACCTAAGGACGTGAGATGCCGTGTGAGTAAGAGGCATCTCCCACAGGAGTGTGTATGAGGTTCCCTCCCCACAGGCCCGTGTTCACTATCTTAAATTGTGAGACTTGGAATAGCAACACAAAGGAGGAAAATCATATCCCACAGTCTCAAGGCTATTCAGCTACGTGGCATTTTTCCCCATCAAGGTCTTAGTGCATCTTAGAATACTCTCTAGCTCATAGGCAACTTCTTGGCAACCTGATTTACTCCACAACCTCCATCCATGATGGCTGAAAAGCACTAATATACAGAGAGGATGTAGAGAAAGCTCATACTGAGTTCTCCTTGTGTGCCTTATGCATGCAAAGAGACAGAGACGTGTTTTCAGGTGAATTAGAAAAACTGGGTTCATTGGGGTGAGGAAACACACCCTTGGACTCCCAGCATGCTGATGGAAAGAGTGTGCCTAGGGTCTCTGAGCACGTTCCCAGACTGGGACTTACTTGCGATCGTGTGCCCCCTCAGAGACATGGGTTGAAGGCATTGGCCTTCGAGCTGCAGCTAAGTCCTTTCCAGAATTAAGACTTATTCTATGTGTGAGTGGCAGGGTGAGCCTATGTAATCAGTGAAAGAAGGAATATCTTTGTCCACTTAAAGGATAATTTTAGATATTTCTAATCTTTATCCCCATTCCACACTGGTACTCCACAGAGCACATGGCTTTAGACAGAAGTCACAGGTGTTGAAATGGGTTAATATTTTAGGAGAGAAGGTAGTTGGCATGGTTGCTTCCTTATACCAGGGAGAGGACTCTTAGATAAGTCAGAGAAGTGTCTCCTGTGGAGGAAGATAAATGATGCTTTTCTCCTTAGCCTGTGAGTTTCAAAGTGATGGAGGGAAACTAGATAATGGGTCATAAGCAGTAAAGAACCAGGATTTGATGAAGCCATCATCATCCACTATCTGGAAGACCACAGTGAGGGACATTCAAGGGCCTGGAGTATATTCTTAAGTGATGCTGACATTGTGACGGTAAAGAAAATCCTTGGTAAATGACAGAGTAATAACTTCTCTCTATCCATATGACACATATTGTGAAACTCAGAGACATTGCCTTGACATGGATTGAGACCTCTGGGTAAATATGTTACAGAAGTCCAATGAAATAACTGCATTGCAGGTGGGAAGATCTTCCATTAGCACAAAGGAAAATGGGAAAGGATTATTGGAGATACCAAAATAATTCTTTGCTTTGCTATAACAGCTCTCTCTGGTGCACATAGAGGGTAGCTTGCTTGCCACGTCACTTTACCAGGAGCCCAATTTATGCATAAAATAGGATTCTACTTTATTTTTCTTTTCTGAGAAGTATGTAAATGTACATTTCAAGTAAGCATGAGATCACAGAGTGATACGGATGTTAAGTATAACCACAATAAGATGTCGTCCAGAGATTTCATGCTTCTTGCTAACAGCAGTCCCAAGACTAGATGAAGTCAGTCTGTGGGCTCTATTCACAAAGGCAAGCAGGAAACTGAGGATTCTCTCCAAACTCAACTCTTCACTCAAGCCCCTGTTGAAAAACCTTTGTCTGATCTCAGATCTGCATGCATTCTTCCTATCCTGTTATATAGATTCTCTCCCTTCTTATTATATGCATCCTCCCCACCTCTATTATATACATCCTCCCTATCCCTATTTAACCTGCCCTCCTCCCTATGTCTATTACACACACCCTCCCCACCCCTATTACACACATCCTCCCCACCCCTATTACATATGGCCTCCCCATCCCTATTAACTATCCAGAGACCCATGTACCACCCTCCTTCCAACATGCATGAAACCCAGGAATCCAGGATGCACTGAAGTCAAGTTCCACCTCTGCCAAGGATGGATGTCAGACAAGAAGGCTTGCTCTCAGGCTCCCCAATGGTTCACACCTACCCCCTTCCCAATGACAACAACATAAGGAGAAGCATAAGAATTCACTATACCTTCATGCACAGTCAACAAAGACGTGGACAGCCACTCAACACATCCACTGTTGATCTAGCCATGCAAATCAGCCCATTCGCAGGACCTTGCCATCACTCAGCAAGTCCTACTTCTTTTATTTCAACTACTTCCTGCCAGCTGGTGGCTATGGATGGATGCTGAGACTAATTGATAAAGGCAGGATTTCAGACTTACTTTCACCTGGGTTTAAATCCTTGCTGCACTATTTTCTAGTTCTGTGTTTAAATATCAATGTTCTAATCCCTAAAGTTCTTTGGAAGGACTGATGCTAAAGCTGAAACTCCAATACTTTGGCCATCTCATGCGAAGAGTTGACTCATTTGGAAAGACTCTGATGCTGGGAGGGATTGGGGGCAGGAGGAGAAGGGGATGACAGAGGATGAGATGGCTGGATGGCATCGCCGACTTGATGAACATGAGTTTGAGTGAACTGCGGAGTTGGTGATGGACAGGGAGGCCTGGCGTGCCGCATTTCATGGGGTCGCAAAGAATCAGACACAACTGAGTGACTGAACTGAACTGAATCCCTAAAGTAAGACTATGATAACTTCTTCAAGGGAACAGTATAGATTATACGTTTAGTTGCCAAGTCATGTCTGACTCTTTGTGACCTCATGGACGGCCTGGCTCCTCTGTCTGTGGGATTTTCCAGCAAGAACACTGGAGTGGGTTACCACGTCCTCCTCTGGGGGATGTTTCCGACCCAGGAACTGAACTTGCATCTCCTGCACTGGAGTCAGATTCTTTACCACTGAGCCACGTGGGAAGCACAGGTTAAATAAATGTATTCAAAGCCTCTAGCCAAGTACCTGGCAGGTGTAGGTGCTCAGTACATGTGAGTTGCCATCCTGTACCACCCCCAAGGCCACCACATGGAAGAAGAAAAGCCTTGAACAATCCTAAATGGCCAACAGAGTCAAAGATTGAAGGACTTTCTACAAAGATGCTTCCCAGGCGGTTAAAGCCACAGCCTTACATACTTTCTGATGATGGTTGAAAATGAAGCCTATCAAACAGGCCAGGTATGCTCCCAATGCCATAACCACCCTGGATTCTGCCTTCTCCATTTTTTTTATGGGTCGTTCTGAAGTATTTTCTTGCTGTGGATTCAAAATGTCCATATCTCACTTGTTTGAGAAAAATTTTAGCCAAGCCATTAAAGCCCTCCTTGGCTAAATTAAATAACCTAAATAAACTAAAATGCACTAAGATCTTTAGGGAACGCAATTGCTTTGACCTCCCTATCTAAAATTGTGCACACACACACACACACACACACACCATCCCCATCACCATCTCCAATACCACCACCAAGCGTTTATTTTTCTCTTCTCTATTTTATTTTTCTTCTAAGGATCTATTATTCTCAAACTTCAATATATTAATATTTTACTTTATCTTAATTTTCTGTCTCACTTATTAAGGTCAGAGATTTTTGTCTGTTTTATTCACAGTTGTATCCCTAGCACCCAGAACAGTTCACAATACATGAAAAGAGTTGCCTTATGTCCTAATTTCTCAGGCTAGATCCCAATTTATGCCTCTGATATCTGTTTTATTATTAGTAGCTTCTCTTTTCAGTCTCTGAGATGTCCTCGTTTAGACCATCAAATACACATAGCTTGATTAATAATAAATATTTGTTGAATTTAATTAACAAATTTGACCAATATACTTTAATTAAACCCATCAACTCTTGACACCAAGAGTTTTACTCTGATGTGAATGAAATGCATATGATTTTTTGTAAAAGCATGAGGAAAAAAGTGATTAATCTCTTATAATTATCCTTCTTTCAACATTCCAATAAGACTGGTAAACATGTTCTGATAAACTCAAGCCCTACACAACTATTGTTAAAGTTAATGCCTTTATTAGTAACAGTGCCAAGAAGAAATACCTATAAAAATGAGACCCTGAGAGAACCTGGGAGGCTATGCTTAATTTACCTCCCTAACCAAATCACAAGAGAAGTGAATGGAACTATAAAAACATCCCCATGCACCTTCCCATAAGACTGACATCAGAATAATGTCACATAATAGAAAGCAGAGGCTTCTCACTTCAAACTGAACTGCAACCCCCCAGTCAGTACTTGGAAGCAGCATTTTGAGATGGCACAAAGGACTTCTCTCTTCCTAATCTGGGTGGGCTTTGTAAGGTCCAGTGGTGGCCGTTCAGTCTCTCAGTTGTATCTGAATTAGCGACCCCAGGGACTGCCGCACACAGACTTTCCTGCCCTTCACTATCTCCTGGAGTTTGCTCAAACCCATGTTTTTAAGGTTGGGTGGGTAAATTTTGTGGGTCTATTTTCAAAAGTGGACCATTTCCCAAACAGAAGGAAACAGCCCTTGGGCAAAAAAAAGTGGAAGGAAGCCATCTACTTCTGTCTGACAATCCAGGCAAGACTTTGACCAGAGATGCAGCATGTCCATCTCTACTTCAGAGATTACAGTAGAAATGAAAACAGGGATGGGGAAAGACTTTCCTTCCAGTACTCAGGCATGTGACTTGCCATGGAGCTCTGTAGTAACTATCCTGAACATCACATTTCTTAGACTAAGCTTCATCTGAAGTCAATGGGGATAGTAAAAAATGAAAGTATTAGTTGCTCAGTCATGAATGACTCTTTGCAATCCCATGGACTGTAGCCCACCAGGCTCCTCTCTCCATGGAATTCTCCAGGCAAGAATACCGGAGTCAGTAGCCATTCCTTTCTCCAGGGAATCTTCCTGACCCAGGGATCAAACCCGGGTCTCCCACACTGCAGGCAAGTTCTTTATCATCTGAGTAACCAGGGAAGACTTAAGTCAACTGGGAGACCTCTTAGTCACTTGAGCCTATGTGGTACCCTTAGTTCCTTCAAGTGTGTCTCTTATGGAACATAGGCACTCAATGTGTTTTCAGAACTCAAGGTCACACTTCCTGAAATGCAAGAAAGCAGCCAATCCACTGTCCATGCAGAGCCTCCAGCCTCTACCACACGCATAGGGAGGGACAGAACCCCTGGCAGCCACTCGATCTCCGGGGGCCTTCCCAAATATGCACCTTGTTTCAGCAGATCATGGCCCCGCCACCCTCCTCCATGCTTTCTGCCCATGAAACATCCGAAGCACATCAACATCATGGCTTTGGCAGGAGACTTCCATGAATAGTCAATGGTGTCCCCGGAATGGGAAGCAGGGGAAGAGAGGTGGAGAGCAGCCATAGCCCATGGAAGTTCCTCTCCAAAGTCTGCAAGCTGCCAGTATGTGTGGACTGCCCAGCCCCCTGACCCCAGAAACGAAATCCAGACTCACTGTGGAAGCTGACGATGCTTCTAGCCTCTGCCGCTGCCATGACACGCTGGGCGGGCCCTTCTGGCATGGCCCTTCCTGACAGTGAATTGGGGAGACAGGAGGGCGGGGGAAGAGAGAAGAAAGGGATGAAGGTACAGGAAGAAAGCATGAAGGGATGAAAGCAGGGAGGAGAAGGGAGGTGAGTGTATTTTTAACTGGATGGAGTGACTCTCAGCCATGGCTTCCAAACACCACTCCCATGTTACCAGAGAGAAAGGCTAACTGCATGAGCTCATCCCAACTGCCTTTGCTCAGGGGTCCATGGCTAGGCAGACACCCCATCACACCACTCCTAGGACATGGCACCCAGCTTCTTCCTTTGCAAGCCACCAAGATCTAGCTGGTTTCCCACCAACAGTTCTACTTTTGACTGGATGAGCCTCCCAGTTCATTGAGGCTCTGAAAGGAAATAGCTCTTATCCTAGAATTTTTCTCCCTTTAGGTCAAGAAATGGCACCTTCTCCAAAGCTTCTGAGAAATATTTGTCTTCAGCAGAAAAATCAATAAACTCATCTCTGCTTTTAGGGGTTTCTCTCCCGGATACTTTCCCTGTTTTCCAATTTGGAAAGGAGATGAGCTAGCAGAACATCATCTATGTAGAGTCTCAACTCTCCTTCTCTTTGCTGTCAACAAAACCACCATTTATCTTCCCTATTACCACTTGGGAAAAACCCATTTCTCCCAAAAAGCCTCTTGAGAAGTCAGAGGAGGGGGGTGAGGGTCAAGCTGCCTTAGAGAAGGGATGTATGGTGACTTAGCGATGGCATTTCTCAAACACCTCCCAAATCAAGATCTGTGGCCAGAGCACACAACCCCATCCCTGCCTTCAGTCAAACCAGAGGCAGAGAAGCACAGCAATGACCCAAAGAAGATGCACATTCATGAAGTGACACATCTGTGTGTGCAAACCAATGGGGCCATGCCAAGGAGACCATCCCGTGAAGGCAATGAGATGGGCCCTGCTGGGGTTTGATGGCAGCAAAGAACAGACAGAGAGAAGAGACAAAGGGGGAGATGAGAAAAAGAGCCCATGGGAAGTTGGGAAGAGAAGATATAACAGGTTGAATTCTGTCCTCCAATAAAATTCTTATGTCCCAATCCCCAATACCCCAAAATGTGACTAGATGTGGAGACAGGGTCTTTAAAGAGGTAACTAAGGTTAAATGAAGTCATTAGGGTGGACTCTTATCCAATATACTTGGGTCCCTAGAAGAAGAGAATATCTGCACAGAGACATGTACAGAGGGAAGACAACGAGAAGGTACAGGGAGACGGGCATCTACAAGCCAAGGCGAGAGGTCCAGGAGAAACCAGTGCTATAATACCTTGACCTTGGACTTCTGTGGGACTCTGTCATGGCAGCCCTTGCAAACTGATGCAGAAGTCCTCATGCAACAGTAGGACTTCGCAAATGTCACTGTGGAATGGGGGCAGGCTGGCTGGGTGTCCCACTGAGGGAGCTTCTGGTGGGAGGGGACCGGAAGGAGTCTGGCAGAGTGCAGAGTGAGAAATGTATATTTTTGAGACATGAGTATTTCCCCAAGGCTTTCAATAATCAGGCAAAATGATGAAAAGTTTGGGAACTAAGGGTTGGTGGGCTCTAAGATTGAAGGTGCACGCACTGATCCAAGTATTGATCTGATGAGGGTGTGAATGAGGATTGTTCTTGCCAACATGCAAAGAACAGTGATACTGGGGGCTATGAAGACAGAAGGATTTGGTGAAGACTTAGGTACCGATGATAAAGAGACAATTTAAAAAATGACTCCCCTTTGGGAACCTTTCAAAAGAGTTTTTGTTCATGCCAACAGACTGCTGAGGAAGCAAGAGGTCACCAAAGTGAGTTTTATCTCCAACAAGGTTCAATCCCCACAAACTCTCCAGAGAAGATTTACAGACTAAGCAAAGAGAGAAGAGGCAGAAGCTAAAAATGTAAATTCAAGGACTTCCCTGGTTGGTCCTGTGGCTGAGACTCCATGCTTCTACTGCAGGGGGGTGCAAGTTCAGTCCTAGAATGGGGACCTAGATCCCTCATGCCATGTCATGTGGCCAAAGAGTAAAATAAAATAAAAATGCAAATTCAAACAGCTTTTACATAAGGCAAGGAGAGTTTATAACCATTGAAGTGCATGAAGATTCCAAAGTAGATGTCTAAAACAGTGGCACCAGAACTTCCAATGGGAGAGAAACCAATGAAAGAGGCAAAGAATGGCCAGAAAATGTGAGTAGAGGGACTTCCCTGCTGGTCCAGTGGTTAAGACTCTGGCTTCCATAGCAGGGGGTATGGGTTTGATCCCTGGTGGGGGAGCTAAGATCCTGCATGTATGGAAGCCAAAAAAAAAAAAAAAAAAACCCAAAACCATAAAACAGAAGTAATACTGTAACAAATTCATAAAGACTTTAAAAATCGTCCACATCGAAAAAGAGAAAGGGAAGTAGATTGTGGATTGAGGCATCAGTAAGGCATTGAACAAGGATGGTAAGCAGTGGGGGACTGGAGATGTGGGACAAGGAATGCTGCTGTTATTGATAATATCATTCAACAGTTAGTTCAAAAAGGATTTGCATTTTCGAGCAAAGACTTTTGAATTTGGGTATGGTGAGATAATTAGTGACCCCCAAAATGCAGAGTCAAGGAATGGGTAAGATCAGAAGCTTAAAAATAAAGACAGAAGGGATTTTCCTGGTGGTCCAGCGGTTAAGAGTCTGCCTTGCAATGCAGGAGACTCGGGTTCTATCCCTGGTCGGGGAGCTAGGATCCTACATGCCGTGAGGCAACTAACCCCACCACATCTACTGAGCCCTCATACTCTGGAGCCCACGTACCGCAACCAGAGAGCCCCTGGGCTGCAAGGAAAGATTCTGCATGACACAACGAAGGCCCCGTGTGCCACAACTAAGACCCAACACAGCCCAATTAATAAATATTGCTACAAATTTAAGACAGAGGACAAACATGACTATTTCAGCAATTGAGGAGACAAATGAAATTTGGGGGTGGCAGAAAGTTCAAATGAAGAGTTTTCTTTCAGGTAGAAGAGAGCATGGATTTTAGAATAGAAAAAAGGGAGAAAGACTTCAAGATTGAGCGAGAGAGTCACAGCAAGAGGTGGGCTAGAGATCGGGCATGTGACAGATGGTGAGGTATGAGGGAAGTGAGAAGGAACGCAGACGTGTGACTCTGTTGATAGGGAGAGGGTGAATCTGGCCTAATATTTCATAGCATCACAAAAATACATACTTGATACAGTTCCATGCAGGAGTATAATCATAATTTCTTAAATTACTCTGCCACTTTGCACCTGTCTAAGCCCTTTTCATCACTAAGTTGACTCTTAGGATCCGAGAATTGGAAAAAAGCAAAACTTTGAGGTCATCTGGTATGTGTCTCTATAGCATCCCTAAAAGGTGGTTATTTGGATTTTCTGAAAAATCACCAGGGGTGGAGAATACACAATCTTACAGGGTGGCCCATTATTTCCACATAGGAAGGGACACTGTCTGTGACACTGAGCTCCAGCACCCAAGAGTCTTCTAATCCTGACCCCGTGTGGGTAAAGGACTGGCAGAGCCTATTCACCAAGTCAGACAGAAGGAGGACAGTCCCCGAGGACTTTGAATGTGATGAAACCTGGTTTTGTGATTTCTGATTGTCCCAAACTGCAGTGCCCTGGAGCACCATCCCAGATCAGCCATTCACCGAGAGATACACTTGTCTCTTTCTTTATTTCACCTAACAGACATTTATGGAATGCTTACCCTATACCAGGTATGGTGTTAAGCAAAGGATATGTGACTGGTGGAATAAGGCATGGATACTGCCCTTTCATACATCCCAAGGGGGACTTCCCTTGGTGGTCCAGAGGTTGGGAGTCAACCTGCCGATGCAGGGGACACAGGTTCGATACCTGGTCCAGGAACAAGGATCCCATGTGCTGCAGGGTGACTAAGCTCCTGTGCCACAACTATTGAGCCTGTGCTCTAGAGCCAGAGCACCCTGGAGCCCGTGCTCTGCAACAAGAGAAGCCACTGCAGTGAGAAGCCTGCACAACACAACTAGAGAGAAGCCCATGTGCAGCGACAGAGACCCAACACTGCCAAAGATAAATTAAAAAAAAAAAGGAAAGAAATCTCAAGCTACTAAAAACAAATGCATGTCAACAGATGTTTTGAGAATACATTTTCACAATAAACGTATAAAAAGTCACTTCCTGCAACACATTTAGAGGTACTAGGCCAGCATTCCTCATTTCCAATCACCATCTCTTCTGTTCCTGGCATCCTTTTCTTACTCTTTAGCTTCACTGAATCTGTTATAATTTGGAGACTACACGTGGCTAGCAACACCTTGCTACTGCTTGCTTTATTACCTGCCTGGAGACCCAAACTCCCTGAATTAGGGTCTCCTCATTTGCTGAATGGGCCAGCCCTGAGTCACCCCAACTGTTTACCTTCTTTTCATCTTTGTCACAAAGCCCTCCTGGGGGGGCGGCGGGGGAATCATGACACTAGTTTCTTGTAGGTTCACACTTCTAACTTTAAACTCTACCTAAGCTGATGGATATTGTACTCTACTGGTAGATCATTTCAAATGTCTATTCACAAATGGCCTCACATTCTTGATTCTATTTTTTAAAGGGATACAGCTATTTTTTTAAAGATTTTTTTGATGTGGATCATTTTAAAGTTGTTATTGAATTTGTTACAATATTTCTTCTGTCTTAAGTTTTGGTTTTTTGGCTGCAAAGCATGTGAGATCTTGGGCTTCCCTGGTGGGTCAGTGGTAAAGAATCCTCCTGGAATTCAGAGACATGGGTTCAGCCCCTGGGTTAGGATGATCCCCTGGAGAAGGAAATGGCAACCCACTCCAGTATCCTTGCCTGGGAAATGCCATGGACAGACCAGCATGGTGGGTTATAGTCCATGGGGCCATGGGGCAGCAAAGGAGTCTGACACAACTTAGCGACTAAACAACAACCTCAACTTGTGGGATCTTAGATCCCCAACCAGGGATCAAACCCACACCTCCTGCACTGGAAGACAAAGTCTTAACCACTGGACCACCAAGGACATCCCATGACTCACATTCTTTATAAAACTTTACTTGGGAATCAGAACACAGAACCCAACTCTGCCCTACCCTACTTTTTGTGCACTCTGAGCAACACCAACTAATCTCTCTGATTCTCTGTTTAAAGATCTGTAAGTGGGAATAATAATAATACTAGCCTGGTCAACCTCAAAGTCCTTTGATGATGATCAAAGAGAAGCACTGTGAGATGGGAGAAAAATTTTCTTGTTTTAACTCTATCTTCAATTTGATGCATGAACTTGAGAAACACTGGCTCTTTCTCTGGACTTCAGTGTCTACATCTGTTAAATAAGTGGGTTTTATAATACGACCTCCAGTGGACATCTAGCCAGAATTTCATGAGTTTGTCAGTATAGATCGCTTACCACATTTCATGGTATTTATCAAGGATGCTCACAAAATACTTAGGAGATTAATAGGTGTAGGAGAAGAGTCTGACTGGGTGAGAGTTCTAACCATAGCATGACTGCACTTAAAGAATGCTGAAAATCAGATCAACATGGATTTGAGGGCAGGACTCTAGCAGCAAATCCAAGTCTTGAATTATTCCACTCTCTAAGAAATTAAAAATATGTTTCAAGTCATTACTAGTGTGTTGATAAAAGCTCTAGATGACGAACTGGAAGGGAGAGTTGTATCTAGGCCATATAAAGCTTTGGCAGAGTGGAACAGGGAACAGATCTATGAAGAACTAGGCATTTTTTTTCTGTACATAAGATTATAAATGGAGACGGAAATGGCAACCCACTCCAATATTCTTGCCTGAAGAATCCTGTGGACAGAGGAGTCTTGCAGGCCATGGTCCATAGGGTTGCAGAGAGTCAGATATGACTGAAGTGACTAAGCAAGCAAGATTCTAAAACAATAGAAACAACTAAATGTTTAAGTAAAGTGTGTGAAAAAGGCTGCTGCTGCTGCTGCTAAGTCACTTCAGTCGTGTCTGACTCTGTGCGACCCCATAGACGGAAGCCCACCAGGCTCTCCCGTCCCTGGGATTCTCCAGGCAAGAACACTGGAGTGGGTTGTCATTTCCCTCTCCAATGAATGAAAGTGAAAAGTGAAAGTGAAGTCCCTCAGTTGTGTCTGACTCTAGCGACCTCATGGACTGCAGCCTACCAGGCTCCTCCGTCCATGGGGTTTTCCAGGCAAGAGTACTGGAGTGGGGGTGCCATTGCCTTCTCCGGTGAAAAAGGCTAGTGGAAGGTAATTTAGAATACTGGGTTACTAGTTCCATTGATGTAAACTTGGGCAAATAAACCTGTTAGCCCCAGTAATGAAGGCCCATCTGGCACACCCCTTCCTTTGTACATGATCTTTAAGAGCAGTGCACTCAATAAACTCACATCTCTGCCTAATTATACTACTTCCAACTGTGAGAAGCTAAGGTTAGAGCATGACAAAAGGGTACAGTAGAATCTTTGAACTGAGAGCATAAATTGGGATGGAATAGTTCAGGACTGCAACTATACAACACAAGTACCAGCATCCCCTTTCCTATGCTCATGGTAGACATCACCCGCTGACCCCACAGGCTTTTTCACTGCCTGTAGATACAGTCACCAAGCTCTTCTTATCACTCTACTGCGAGCAACCACTACCAGTCATCAGAACTGCTACCTGAGACCTACTTTCCTCCTCTGGGGCATAGATTACTTGGTACCAAGGCAATTATATTTGAAAGCAACCAAAAGAGTCATTTTTTAGGGATAAAGGACAATCAATGACATGGAAAGCATGAGGTACTTTGCCCGTAAAGTGACCCCCTCCCAAGTATTTGGAAATAAAGACAAGGCAATTAATCTCCTTAAGATCAGCATAAAATGGATGAAAACATGAATTTACATCCAAGTCTGTCCAAAAGCCTGAGTACCTTCCAGGCCATCATGGCTCATTTGTAAACTGATGGATACAGATAGTAAAAGAGTATGATCATAGAGACTGGTAAAGGTCATGGAATTAGATGGTGGCGATGTTCATCTTCTCCTGGCTTCAGTCAGGGGAGAGAAGAGGATTTAGGCAGAAGACTGAGAAGGCAAGAATTCCTTGCTCTCAGATCAGTGGAGACATATCAGTATTTTTTGGCTGGATGACATCGACCATTTGATTCATCTGATGTCCTTGCTCTGACTTCTTCCTCCTTAAGCAACCTTCTCAGTGTGGTCAGGCTTCCCACACAGGCTGGCTTACTGAGAGTGATGCTTTGATCACAGAGCCTTTTAATAATCCAGTCCCCTGTGAGCATTAATGAATTGTCCTCCTGGTGCTAACTCCAGTCTCATGGGTGTTTTAATTATTGTGAGACATTCACTCAGGCCTTCTCACTGAGAAGCAGATTGTTTGGGCCTTTGGTAGGGAATCAGATCCTGCTGACTTTTTCTTAGGTGATGTTATTGCATCCCGCAGACTCTGTTGTTGCTGTTGTTGTTCAGATGCTAAGTTGCAATCAACTCTTTGTGACCCCAAGAACTGCAGCATGCCAGGCTTCCCTGTCCTTCACCATCTCCCAGAATTTGCTCACACTCATGTCCATTGAGTCAGTGATGCCATCTAGCCATCTCATCCTCTGTCGTCCCCTTCTCCTCCCACCTTCACTCTTTCCCAGCATCAGAGTCTTTTCCAATGAGTCAGCTCTTCGCATCAGGTGGCCAAAGTGTTAGAGCTTCAGCTCCAACATCAGGCCTTCCAATAAATATTCAGGGTTAATTTCCTTTAGGATTGCCTGCTTTGATCTCCCTGGCAAGTGGGTACACTTGAAAGTACTTTGGATGTTCTTCCTTACCCATTATAAACACTTGACATATGGCTACATATTTTTCAATTAAGCACTTTTATTAAGTATTTTTATGTACAACATCGCTGTGATAGAAACGGAGTGGGTTCCTTTGCCTTCAAGGGAATTTCTGCTGCAGAGAGCTACAGGATATGCATGTACCTGAAAGACTCAAGGACATGACTAAATAAACACAAAGGTCAAGAAGTTGAGGGTTGACCCATTGAGTAAGGAAATGACCAACTTCAAGGACAAACCAGGCTGCAACTCAAAGGTCCATCCTGGCTATAGAGGTTAGAGAGTGTGACTCAGTGGAAGAGAGGCTGTCATGGTGTTTGGCAAAGAGAAAGAGATGGTATATTGATGACCAGTGCCAATCAAGTTTGGGATGTTGAACTTTTTCCAGAGTGCCTGTAATCATCTCCTAAGCAGGGTATATCGTGGTAATGGAGGTAATAGTGGCGGTGCTCATGGTGGTAATAAAATCAGCAGCACCCAAGTCAATGATTTTACGAAGCTCTTGCATATCTATTACCCCATGTTATACATAGGAATGAATGCTCAGGTTATCAAGTTGCATTTGTAAGAGAGAAAAAGGCGGGAGGACTGGACTTAAACCAGCTTGTTTCTATCCGCAAGGTTCAATGACCCTAATATCTTCCTCTGCAGTGATAAGGGGCATCGCACACTTAGGAGGCCTGGAGAATGGGTTGTAATTCTGCAGGCCTTTGTTGACCACAAAATTCATAGTTATAGTTATCAAAAGTTAGTTCCTTATTGTGGCTACCAGATCCAAAATGGGAAAGCCCTTCCTGTGACCACCCAAATGCGCAAATGGGCTTTCTTTTTCTTCCTGGACACCCAACCGACCAGTTCCAATTGTTTAAATCAGTCCCAGAAGATTGAGAGGTTTTGTTTTGTGTTTTTTTAATCTCTCCAGACTCTTCTCCCCTTCAATAGTATCCAGCACCAAAGACCATAATAGAAAACACTAGGCTTATACCTTAAAATAATTTGCAGTTTCTTATGTAGATCATCCTTGACTTACAATAGTTTGATTTTACCAGAGTATGAAAATGACATGCATTCGGTAGAAACCATACATCAAATTTTGAATTTTGATCTTTTCCTGGGCTAGCAATATGCAGAAGGAACTCTCTCATGATACTGGGTAGTGGCAATGAGTCTCAGCTTCTGGTCAGCCGTGATGTCACAACCCACACATTTATAGCCATTCTATACCAACACAACCTTCTGTTTTTCACTTTCAGTAAAGTAATCAATAAATTACATGGGACACTCAACACTTTTTTATAAATACACTTGATGTTAGATGATTTTGTCCATTGAAGGCTAATGTAAGTGTCTGAGCCCATTTGAAGTAGGTTAGGCTAAGCCATGATGTTCACCAGCTTAGGTGTATTAGCTGCATCTTTGACTTCTGATATTTTCAATTTACAATGAGTAAAGGAAAACAACAGAATGGGAAAGACTAGAGATCTCTTCAAGAAAATTAGAGATAACAAGGGAACATTTCATGCAAAGATGGGCTTGATAAAGGGCAGAAATGGTATAGACCTAACAGAAGCAGAAGATATTAAGAAGAGATGGCAAAAATACCCGGAAGAACTGTACAAAAGGATCTTCACAACCTGGATAATCACGATGGTGTGCTCACTCATCTAGAGCCAGATATCCTGGAATGTGAAGTCAAGTGGGCCTTAGAAAGCATCACTATGAACAAAGCTAGTGGAGGTGATGGAATTCCAGTTGAGCTGTTTCAAATCCTGAAACATGACACTGTGAAAATGCTGCACTCAATATGCCAGCTAATTTGGAAAACTCAGCAGTGGCCACAAGACTGGAAAAGGTCAGTTTTCATTCCAATCCCAAAGAAAGGCAATGCCAGAGAATGCTCAAACTACCGCACAATTGAACTCATCTCACATGCTAGTAAAGTAATGCCTAAAATTCTCCAAGTCAGGCTTCAGGAATACGTAAACCGTGAACTTCCTGATGTTCAAGCTGGTTTTAGAAAAGGCAGAGGAACCAGAGATCAAATTGCCAACATCCACTGGATCATGGAAAAAGTAAGAGAGGGTGCAGAAAAATATCTATTTCTGCTTTATTGACTATGCCAAAGCCTTTGACTGTGTGGATCACAATAAGCTGTGGAAAATTCTGAAAGAGATGGGAATACCAGACCACCCGACCTGCCTCTTGAGAAATCTGCATGCAGGTCAGGAAGCAACAGTTAGAACTGGACATGGAACAACAGACTGGTTCCAAATAGGAAAAGGAGTACGTCAAGGCTGTATATTGTCACCCTGTTTATTTAACTTATATGCAGAGTACATCATGAGAAACATTGGACTGGAAGAAACACAAGCTGGAATCAAGATTGCCAGGAGAAATATCAAGAACCTCAGATATGCAGACACCACCCTTATGGCAGAAAGTGAAGAGGAGCTAAAAGCCTCTTGATGAAAGTGAAAAAGGAGAGTGAAAAAAATTGACTTAAAGCTCAACATTCAGAAAACGATGATCATGGCATCCGGTCCCATCACTCCATGGGAAGTAGATGGAGAAACAGTGGAAACAGTGTCAGACTTTATTTTGGTGGGCTCCAAAATCACTGCAGATGGTGATTGCAGCCATGAAATTAAAAGACGCTTACTCCTTGGAAGAAAAGTTATGACTAACCTAGATAGCACATTCAAAAGCAGAGACATTACTTTGCCAATTAAGGTCCATCTAGTCAAGGCTATGGTTTTTCCAGTAGTCATGTATGGATGTGAGAGCTGGACTGTGAAGAAGGCTGAGCGCCGAAGAATTGATGCTTTGGAACTGTGGTGTTAGAGAAGACTCTTGAGAGTCCCTCGGACTGCAAGGAGATCCAACCAGTCCATTCTGAAGGAGATCAGCCCTGGGATTTCTTTGGAAGGAATAATGCTAAAGCTGAAACTCCAGTACTTTGGCCACCTCATGCGAAGAGCTGATTCATTGGAAAAGACTCTGATGCTGGGAGGGATTGGGGGCAGGAGGAGAAGGGGACAACAGAGGATGAGATGGCTGGATGGCATCACCAACTTGATGGACGTGAGTTTGAGTGAACTCCAGGAGTTGGTGAGGGACAGGGAGGCCAGGCGTGCTGCAATTCATGGGGTTGCAAAGAGTCAGACACAACTGAGCGAGTGAACTGAACTGAACTGAAGAAGTAAGCCCATTGTCCTTGGTGGCTCAGACAGTAAAGCATCCACCTGTGATACAGGAGACCTGGGTTCGATCTCTGGGTCGGGAAGATCCCCTGGAGAAGGGAATCGCAATCTACTCCAGTATTCTTGCCTGGAGAATTCCATGGACAGAGAATCGTGGTGGTCTATAGTCCATAGGGTTGAAAAGAGTCAGACACAACTGAGCAACTAACACACACACAAGCCCATTGTAAGTCAAGGAAGATCTGTATATAATTTCTACCTTATTCATTTACGTAGAATAATAATTATCTATCATCTACTGAGTGCCTAATAGATACCAGGCAATTTGCATACAAGATGTTTTACTTAATCCACACAAAAGAAATTGTTTTCACTTTTTTCAGATGAGGATCTAAGGCTTAGAAAATTGAATAATATTTCTTAAGTTCTAGAGTTCATAAGCAGAAACTCAAGATTCAGAGGAAGATCTTCTCCTCTTCAGTGTTAGCATCCAGCACTACATAATGGAAATACTCTGGCTTGCAACTTTAAATTACAAGTGGGTACCTGGCCCACTTTCTCTTGGGCCACGTTCTCCCCATCCCACCTCAGCTTTGCCCTGTAGGATTAGCTAAACCTGAAAAGTCAACAACCAGGAGTAAAAACTATGTTTAAAATTCAGAATTTCAAATGTAATGTTGACCCAGTCTTCTACCTCCTCCTCCTCCTCCTCCTGTTTAGACTCAGATCACAAAGTCTTGGGATTTGAGGATTAGGAGAGAAATACAATTCCCCACCAGAAGGAAGTCAAGGGAATATACTGTTCTCTTTACATGCAAATATCTTAATTACAGCTTGTAAAGAAGATATTTGTATGGAAATTTATGTATCTTTATATGTTATATATTCAGTTTGCCATTAACCCTTTACACTTGGGGAACCTAGACAGGGTCTATTATAATACTTGCCACAGTCAAGTTACAAAGAGGCTACCATGCCATCCAACCATAGGAGCAGAGAGAGATGGAGTGAATCAACACCTCGCTGCCTTTTCTTCTCCTTCCTTGAGGATGGGTTCCTGTACAAACATGCCTCAAGTTCTTGAAATTTTCTGATGAGGATTTACCCTGGTCCTTTTTTTTAAAATCAATATCTGTCCTCATGGAGATCAGGCTGACTATGATAATATCCATTGAGATGGAGATCATCCATGGAGATCAGGCTGATTATGATAACATGTCATTGAGAAGAGAAAACAGCTAGATTTCAATACTGTAGGGAGATGAAACCAAGTTGAGGAGACTCCTGGAAACTGCTCTCAGGAAAAGGATATAGATAGATAGATAGATAGATAGAGGCATGTCAAGGGAGGGAGAGATTTATATCCCATTGATTCCCCTCCAACAAATAAAATACAACCAACTACCTATGAGACATACCAGGCCATTTTGCTCTCACTGAGCATCTACTTAGCATTTTCCTGAGTGTTCTAATGTCTGTTTTAGAATATAATCTGTGTTTATCTCTTCTAAGGATACTGAACAAGATAAACTTGTTTTGCAGCAGGCAGAGGCTAGACATAACTGAGAACTTCCCATTTCTAAAGGGTGCTACAAATTAGAAAGAAAAGGATAAATCTCTCACCGATGAGAGTTTCCTTTTGCACAGCTGGAAGGAATAAGGAGGAACCAGTGGAATCCCGGGAGATGCAGGGGAACAGAGCAAACAAACCATCTGTCGGGGAAGATTTTGAAGCTGCTCTGCCTGGGGCCACAGGGGTGAAATAGATGACATTTAAGGCTGCTTCCAGCTTCATGTTTCTTTAAAATTGAATGATTTGGCATTTGTTCATCTGTTTTTCTAACACTCTAGGGACGCAGAATGGACTAGGTGGCCTAAAAGATGCATTTGTTAAAAATCTATCCTGACCCTTCATTTCACTGTTATTCTTTTTCAAGGTTATGACGATTCAAAAGAGCAAGAGGCTTTGAGTTCCCAGGCCCCGGCCTTGAGTTCACCTTTCTCAGCCCCATTGATTCCGATGGCTTCTCTTCCATACTCCACTGCTACCACCACTGCCAATAGCCTTACTGCCTCTCCCCTGGACCATGGCCACGTCCAGCCTTAGTGGCCTCAGGTCCCAGTGCTCTCTCCTACATGACACTGCCTGATGGCGCGTCCTCACATAGCCTCATTTACACTAAAACAGATGACAAATTCCCAAGGCTGTCCTGCAGCTACCCATGTCAGAACAGTTGGCCTTTCAAGAGTTGCCACCGTGTCCCACCCTTTATAAACATTTCCTTCCATGTATCTTTCATATACCTTAGGTTTGGCTGGTTGAGTGATACACTATTCTAGATCCTTCTCTCAGTTTGCAGATTTCCAGGCCATCTTCATTCCTCCTAAAATTCAACCCACTGACTGTCTCAAGATCCAAATCATCCATCTAATTAGATGGGCTTTTGAAATTGGTCATCCTATTGCATTACAGTGGAATTACAAATTTTCTTCCTGTTTTATATTCCCTAAGGAAACTTTTTTGTGCCCTCCCACCTCTGTGGCATGTGGGATCTTAGTTCCAGGACTGGGGATTGAACCAGAGACCCCTGCAGTGGAAGCACAGTCTTAACCACTGGGCCTCCAGGGAAGTCCTGCCCTATGAAAATTTAATTCCCTTGGGAATAAAGATTGCATTCTCTTCATCCTTGAACATAGGGAATTGTATTGAATCCTGTCTCTAACACATAGACCTCCTCAATGGCTATGGGATTTGGCACAAAGGGAAATAAACCAGCATGGACAAGTTTAGCAAATGCACATGGTGCATTAATCATCCAAAGGCTGTAGAAATGTTCTAACACTGACTTATTGTTGAGGAATCTCAAAGCCTTGAAGACATCACCAATCCTCATCAAGGCTTAGCTATAAAATGAAGGCTAATGATATCTGACCTCTTACTTACCTGGAAGGTCTTCTAAGACCCTCTATTTTCCTGGCATAGCACTAAGAGTCTGGTGAGAAAGAGCAAAGCTCCACAATCAGCATGTGTAAAATGAGTGCTTCTTTAGCTGGTTTGAGTGAGAGGGCTTATGAGATAGGGTAGGGAGGCGTGAGGTGGGGGAATCAGATGGGATTCAAGGGAGAGTGTTCATCCACTGATCCCCTGCTGCTACCATCCTGTTTGTTCCCTCTGTCACTATTAAGCGTAGCTGGATACATAAGATCCACTCTAGATCTTATCTGGAGAGCCTAGGACCTCCCTGGTGATCCAATAGTTAACAATCTGCCTGCCGATGCAGGGAACACGGCTCGATCCCTCATCTGGGAAGGTCCCACATGCCACAGAACAACTAAGCCCATGCACAGCTACTGAGCCTGTGCTCTAGAGCTCGTGAGCCAAAGCTATTGAGTCCACATGTTGCAACTATTGAAGCTTCATACCCTACAGCGCATGCTCTGCAGCCGGAGAAGCCACCGCAATGAGAAGCCCTTGCACTGCAATTAGAGAGAAGCCCTGGCTTATGACAGAAGAGAAAGCCCATGCGGCAATGAAGACCCAGCACAGCCAAAGATGCCCAAATAAAATTAACTGGGGAGCCTGCTGACTGATCCTGACTCCCAGCTCTGCAGAGCATGGAAGCCCCCCAACCCTCCCAAAAGTGATGCCTATTCAGGTTCTTCTTGGTCTGGCTTCATCCACTTCCTGCACTCTGAATTTCCACTCTGACGCCATCCATGCATTGATTCATATTTTTACTGGGTGTCGGCCAGGTTCTAGGTCCTGTGCCAGGCACAGAGGATGACAAAGGGAACAGGAAGGCACTCTCCTGGCCCTCTGGTTCAGTAAGATTGGAGCACCAAGCCCCTCCAACCTCAACCTCCTCTTCTTCTAGGACTTTCCTAATTCCAGACTTGACTCCTCAACTTGTAGTGTTGTCTGATACTCTGAGAAAGATATAATGGTACTCAAAACGCATCTTTGTCAAAGCCTGTTTAAAGGCAGTCTCGGAAGTGGCTGAGCCAGTGACCCATCAAGGAAAAGGGATCTGTCATGGGGCACAGTCTTAAGAAGACAGAACAAATCTCTCTGGCACTCAGTCTGGGGCAGAGCTGTTTGTTTTTCTCTCTCTAAATATGTAACAGGAAATTAGGCGGTTCACCTTTGTGCATCACTTTCATATCATCTGTACACGAGCCAGATGGCACCTCATTGTGTTAAGAAATTTAAAAGGAAGGCTAAAAGGAGAAGTTTATCTCCACTTCCTCTGCCCTCCTAAACACATCCTGGAATCTACACTGGGCAGGGGAGCACACACATACACATACAAACACACACACAACATACACACACACCAGAGTGCTATGCATGTAGCTATGTAAGGCGGGCTTCCCAGGGGGCTTAGTGGTAAAGAACCTGCCTGCTGATGCAGAAGATATAAGAGATGCGGGTTTCATCCCTGGGTCAGGAAGATCCCCTGTAGAACGAAATGGCAACCCACTCCAGTATTCTTGCCTGGAGAATCCCATGGACAGAGGAGCCTGGTGGGCTACAGTCCACGGGGGTCACAAACAGTAGGACATGATTTAGCACACATGCATGAGGCTGTGTTAGGCCCCAGAAACCAGCAAACTCCTAGACCCAGTAGATTTCAGTAACATACGGGAGCCCAGAGGTGCAAACTCGTCCTGGGTGTCAGCTTGCAGAGAGAGTCCTTCAGTGTTCTTGCTATCTAATAAATCACCACCTTCCCCTGGAGTTTCAGCCAGTGTACCAAACAAACAAACAAAACAATCTTTCATAAATCACCTGCACACGGGCTTGGCTCTAAGATTCACGAGCAGGACCTTATAAACACTGACCAGAAGAACAGGCAAGTACTGGTGACCCAGCATTTCTGGTTAAGTTGAAATCTTGGGAGGGAAATTTTCCCTACGTGATCAACATAAAGATCTGCTCCTTCAGGGAAGCTGTGCTATCCCAGTTCAATTTCCAGTGGTCAGGAGGGCCTTATCTCTGACTCAAAACTTACACCTAGAAGTAAGATTATCCCTGAGGTTCTCCTGCCTTGGGTGTGATGGGAACTAAGGAAAACAAACAATAATTTCTCCAGTTAGAAGTGTATTCCAGGCTCTTTATGCATATTAACTTGCTGAACATCAAAAACAACTCAATTGAGAGACTATGTTTGTCCTCGTTTGAAAAATGGGACGATTACATAAAGGTTTCAGGAAAACACATTGCCTGTGTTGTGAACACAGGTTAGATTGCACCCAAAACAGAACTCCTTTGTCACCTCAATGTCATCCAGTATGAATAATAAGACTTCCTAGTTTATTACTGATGTGACCTCAGGCAAGTCTTTTGTTTTACAGAAGTGGGAGTGGGGCTGTGTTCATATTAAAGCATCGTGAGCATCTGAACGGGAAGAAATGACACAGCTGATCTTTGAATATGGAGAGTATAATATCTATCCAGCATCAGTGGAGTATGTAGCTCTCTGACGGAGCACTGTGTTTTGACTGCAATGTTGTTATTTAGTCACTAAGTCATCTCCGACTCTTTTGGGACCCCATGACTGTAGCCCACCAGGTTCCTCTGTCCATGGGATTTCCTAGGGAAGAACACTGGAGTGGGTCACCATTTCCTCCTCTAGAGGATCCCAACCTAGGGATAGAACTCAAGTCTCCTGAATTGCCAGCGGATCCTTTGTCAGGTGGCGCTAGTGGTAAAGAACCCGCCTGCCAATGCAGGAGACATAAGAGCTGGGGGTTTGATCCCTGGGTTGGGAAGATACCCTGGAGAAGGGGATGACAACCCATTCCAGTATTCTTGCCTGGAAAATCCCATGGACAGAGGAACCTGGAGGGCTACACTCCACAGGGTCTCAAAGAATTGGACACAACTGAAGTGCCTTAGCCTACAGGAGCCACTGAGGAAGACCTTGGATTGCAATAGCTCTCCTTTTTTTAAATTTCACACTTCTTTGGAACCATACATTTTCGAGCCAGCTGGCCACTGCCTATCTGGCTTAGCCCTCGTGTAAAGGGAACTGTGGCTACCTAGTATAAGAACATTTTCCCATCTCACTCCCTTTCTTGAATTCCAACCTGCCCTAGAGCCCACAGAAGTGAGATAGATTTACTTCTTGTAACTCTCCCAGGAGTAAAGAGTGATAGTTCACAACTATTTAAGTCAGGGCAAAGCAAGATCGTTTGGAGATGGGATCTTTTCTTTCTTTCTTTCTCTCTCTTTTAAAATCAGAATGGAGAAATATTAAGTGTACTTCTTAAAGCGAGTTGAGGTTGCACACATGCTGTTCAGATACTATTTCCCAAGATCCCAAGATTGGTCTAATCAAACATCTGTCTCACATAGAAAAACAATGATCCATCCCTAGCTTTTATCAACACCAACATAAATCTGAGCTCAGCCAGACAGGTCAGCAAACCCTATTATACAGAGTGTAGAGGCAATTAAATGGTGCCAGCTCCAGCTAGACTCACAAAATCTATGACCCATGGTCCCTTGGTAACCACACCAATGCTTCTCTTGGAAACAACTGGAAAAAAATTGGTCTAGATGGTAAAGAAAAACTCAAATTTGATATTTCCTGGCAAGTCTGCCCTGTCCATCAGTCTATGCCTACCACTACATTATGCTTCTTTTTCCAAAACTAGGGATGCTAAGACTGGGCAGGTGGCTAGACAGAAGAAGGGTTTCTTCTGTCAGCAGAAGGTAGCTTTCTGCTGACATTCTACCTTCCCTACTGTTTGATCTACTTTGCTTTATATCCTCATGATTGTATATTATTTGCCATCTTTCAGTTATACTGTGAACATGTCAATTTTTAGGTACAAAAGGAGTTTTTCAAATATTCCATTTTTCTCCAGGTTATGGCTAAATTAAAGTGTCTTCACTGCTATATTTAAAATGGATAATCAATAAGGACCTACTGTATAGCATAGGGAACTCTGCTCAATGTTATGTTGCAGCCTGGATGGGAGGGGAGTTTCGGGGAGAATGTATACATGTATATGTATGGCTGAGTCCCTTTGCTGTCCACCTGGAACTATCACAACATTGTTCATTGGTTATGCCCCAAAGCAAAATAAAAAGTTAAAAAGATATAAGATAAAGTGTCTTGAGTGATTCATTATAATGTCTGGGCAATGTTTTTAGCCAAAGCCATTGTGAGCATCCAGACAGAGTTGATTTGCAGATGCCAGTCCCAAACTCCCAGCCTCCTGACCCACCATGCTCAGGCCAAAAACACAGCCCTGTCTGGGTCCTTTGAGTCACAATATGATCATTCATTCCATACAAAGAAGATGAAGGAAATTGCTGCCTTGTCTCTCGACCTACAAAACATCACGCCACTCTCTCCTTATACACCATCCAAACTCTTTATCCATTCAAAGTCCCTAAAGTGAATCTCCCATGTACTTGAAGCATCTGCTTCTCTAATCAATATGCAGAAGTTATTGTTTCTCTGTATACAAGTTGCACCCATATTTCTCCTTTGGGAAAAAAAATGCCACTTATGCCCACTTGTCCTTTCCCTGGCAATAATAACATTGTCAGAACCACTCTATGATCCATGGGAAGAAGATTCTCAAATATTAAGGGGGAAAATGTGGGGGGTGCAAAGTAAGATACCTATTAATATAAAGTATAAAACTGTATTGAAGTAAAGTTGAACGTGGTATTTCTCTCACCATCAAACAGCTTCCCCTAAGGCCCATTTGCAACTGTCTCCAAAGCTGGCAATGAGAACCTGCTTCCTTCACTCATCTTTCTTATACTATTTGGATAATTCTGCTCAGCAACACACTAACCATTTTGATCCTTTGTGTTGGGTTCTGCCTTCTCATTGAGATCTATCTTTACAAATGAGCCTATATGGTCACCAGATAATGTTAAAGAACAATAATGTGCTGTGGGTGAGGCTGGGTAGGGAACTGCGTTGAAAGATATTAAAATGTAGCATCAAGTTGAACTTGTCCATGTGTGCATTGGGGGATATATTTATGCATATATATGTGTATATATATGTATATATTGGTATCTGTTTACATGAAGAATGAGTACTGATGAACATAAGAACACAGTGCTTATGCCATTGCAATGTAAGGATATAGTCGCGTATTCCTATCCAGGTGGAAGGATGAGTAAGCTATCAAGAGAAAAACTGACAGGTATGTAGAGATGCAGGCGTGGCCAAAGGATAAGCATCAAGTGTATACCTGGGCACAGGAGTGTATGCGTGGCTCCAGAATAACAGGGTTAATGGACAATGACGGAGACATGTGAGCAAGGTGCTAGCTGGGCCATGGATGCTGCATCGGGGGAGGCCCCCTTACCCTGTAGTAATCGGTGCTGTAGACATCTCTGGACATGCCGAAGTCTCCGATCTTCACCAGCAGGTTGGCTCCAACCAGGCAGTTCCTGGTGGCGAGGTCCCGGTGCACAAAGTGCTGGGAGGCTAGGTACACCATGCCGGAGGCAATCTGACTGGCAATATGGAGCATCTGGGAGAGCCCCAGCTCGCCTTTCGCCTGGCGTGGTTGCCCATCCACAAGGATCATCGCATCTGGCCCATGGGCCCTGTAGGGGTGGGGGTAGGAGGAGAAGGGAGGGAGCAGAGAGAGTTCAGATTAAGGAGAAACGCCCTCTTGATTTCCTCATCTCTGGAATGCACCACAGAGATAAATGAAATCTCTTTCTCAGCCTCCTTGTGGCCTATTTCTATCTACCCCAAACTCCATTATGTGAGCCTGATTAGGGTGAAATATGACAATTAAGATTCCCAGCTAAGAAGACAGCAGACTCGTTTTAATGAATCAAGGAGTGAACATACTCTTTTGGATATTTACTGCCATCCAGGGGCTTCCCAGTTCCTTCATGTCTACTACAGAGTAATTAATGAAACGATAATTAACACTTACATAATCCTGACTATGTTCCATGTACAGCTTTATGTATCTGTAATGTACTAAGTCCCTTAATCATCCCCCCACCCCAATTTTGAGATAAGGAAACTGAGGTACATCATCTGGCCAAAGTCTTGCAGCAGCCGCATGGGTGACACGTGACTATGGAGGAGGGTTTTAAACTTTAAGCATTCAGAGGGCTTGTTAAAAAGATTCCTGAGCCCCGCCCCCTACAATTCTGATTGGCTAGGTAGAGCTCTTTCAGGTGCATTTCCTGCAAGCTCTCAGTAATGATGCTTCCAGGAATGATACAGTCCACACTGTGGGTAGCACTACTCTTCAGTCTACACTCCTAACCTCCCCACTCCCCCGCCCAGGACTGGGCAACTTCTGTGGATGGCAGGACAGGATGAAGAGAGCCTGCGACCCTAGGCAGAGACCTGGGAGCCACAGCACCCACTGCATCTCAAATCATGGCCCAGATTTGTTATCCAAACACCTTGCCCTGTCATATCAGTCACTTTTAGTATTCATCTTTTCTCCAGGAAGCCCAGTGAGCCGTAACCACACCCAGGCCTTTATTTATGAAGTTGTGAGCCAAGGAGCCCCACCGTACAGAGAAGCCTTGGCCTGGTTTATTGCTTCTCCAATTTCCACTGAAAGGCACCGTTAAATATAAACACGTTCATTTTATTATCTCCTGTGGGCACTGCCTCCCTCATGGGCTCTGCCTGCCTCATGCCTCTTGAGGAGAGCAACTACATTAACTCACAAAGAAGACAGACCAGCAGACAAGCTCCATTCCAGTTTATTGGAAGAATGCACTGGGTTCCCTAAAACCCACCAACTGGGAGATGTGAGAGTAGGAAGGACCTTCTACCCTCTTTTTCTTCCTCTTCCCGTAGAGTAGACATGATAGGGACATAGAGCAGTACTCAGGACCTCTCTTTAGCCTTGCTGGTGGGGTTGCTTAGGTCTGAAGGTGCCACTGAATCAATGGGGAGGGTTTGATGGAAAAACAGAACATATCCCTTGACTTCAGAAGAATGGAAGCACAGGAAGAGGAAGATCTCAAGAACTGAGAAAAGATGCTGTTTGTTTTAGAAACTATCATGGTTCACAGTTCTGATAAAATAATATTGCAATAATTTTAATCATAGCTACCATTGGTTGAACACTTGTCCAGGCTTTACACAAATATAATCGCTGAATACTCATAACAACAAACATATGAAGCAGTTATGAATAGTCTTGTTTTCCAGGAGAGAATTAAGAGTTAATAACTTGTTCTAGGTTACATCACTAAGACATATCCAGGATATGAACCCAAGTCTGTCTCATGCTAAGGACTTAGTTCTTCAGAAAAGGAGTAAATTTCACCATGAAATCAAGTTTAGGAGGTTTAGAACATCCTACAGATACTTTCAAATCCTCTAGGGCCAGTTTTGGAAACCTGGTATCTACCCTTTCCATTTCCTCTTCAAAGCACAGGACTCATTTGAATGTCCCACTTCAAGATGCTCATTTGGTTTAGAGGAGTATGCTAGAGTTTACCATAACCCACACATGAGCTCTGGAAATCTCATTCTCAGCAGTAGAACTCAAAAGTTCCTATGCAAAGACCACACCCTAAAAGCATCCAGGGCCTGAGTGTTCAATATGTTTTATGAGACCCTGGATTGCACACACTCTCACACATGCTTGCTCCCTCCACATCTGGGCAGTAATTGGAGACAGCAGGTGTGGGAGGCAGAGAAATGCTAACTCTGCTCTATTGGTGAGATGCTATCTTCTCTGGGGAAGGTAGATTTCACATCTTCCTAACCCCTACTTGTAACTCCATCCAGCACTCTGGCTGGGGTTCCAGGCTCTTAGAAGCTCTATCAAGAGCCTCTCAAAATCCAGATGATCCTGCTCCAGGCTTGGGGAAACTCCTTTTACAAAAAAAAAAAAAAATCCAGTCCTTATAGAACAGTGCCAGCCAACAGGACTTTCTATTAATGGAAATACTCTGTACCACACTGTCCAATATGGTAGCCACTCATCACATGTGGCTACTGAGTACTTGAAGTGTGTCTGGAGAGACAGAGGAATTTTTACATTTTACTTAAATTTAGTCACTGTAGATTTAAATTTAAATAGCCATATATGGCTACTGTACTGGATAGCACAGTTCTAAATTTATCTGGGGGAAAATCTGCCCTTTTTTCAACCATCTGTCTCCCCATGAGTTTGTAACCTTGTCCTTTCTTATTCACCATCAAAAAGTCTCCGACAAGGAGGCTTTCAGTAGGTGTGGTAGGGACTAGCCTCACTTTGCAAGTGAGAACATTAGACATAAAGTCAGAAAGCTATTCAGAACATCAGGGGGAAAACTGGCCCTTTAGAATCTTACAGTTGGAAGTTACACACTGGCAGTCCCTCGAGGCTCCCTCCTTGGAGCCATTCCAGACCTCGCCCTTCTTCTCAGTCTACCTGAGAATCAGGAAGAAGAGTGCAGGTTACTTTTCATAGCTTCCTCAACTTCCCTCCCGAGAAATCAGGGGCAAAGGCCCGCATCCAATTGCTCAGGAGGTATGTAGAAGAATGAAAGGCTGCTTCTCATTTCTAATCCCCAGACAGAAGTGTTTGGAGGAGCAATGGGACTTCTGGCTCCAGACAGAAGCCCAGGGGTTCAGGGGGTAACAGGAGGGGGTGGCCGTCCTGGCGTACCTGAGGAACTTGTTCAGGTCTCCATGCTTCATGTACTCAAAGACCATGATGAGGGGATCCCCGTCACCGCACACCCCATAGAACTTGACGATGTGCTCATGCTGCAAGTTGGTGAGCAGCTCGGCTTCCCTCTGGAAATCCTTCCGGGCTGCCAGGGTGGGGTCCTTCAGGGCCTGGAAACAGCATGGGACATTGGTTATTAGCAACTAGAGGGTGGGGGGCTTGTCTATTTCCTTCCTGGGAAGAAAGCTGGTGCCCATCCCAAACACAGTGCTGATCCCCAACAAGTAAGATCTTAATCGAGCTTTAAAGACCATGAGACTAAGTCACAAAAGCCAGGCCTGACTTGTTCTTCCTTCAGCATTGTGAACCTTACAGAAACAGAAGCCAACTTTCCGGTATCTATGTCACATCTGCCAGCTAGGAAGCCCTAGGCTTCCTCTGAGATTAGTGTGAATGACAGAGGAGTGAGGGGAGCTGAGAGGTGGGATACCTGACGACCCCCATCCCCTAAGATTTCCTCGAAGAAATGGTCTCACAGTTAAAACAAACAGTGGGGAAACCACTGCCCCCAGTCGTTTTAACTTTGCAAATTAGCCTGTACCCACAGCCCACCCGAAATCAGACTGACAACATAATTAAGTTTCCTTAGTCTTTCTATTCTTTGATTTTAGATTGTGAAGAAGTGAATATTTGTAGAGAAACAACAGGGCTTCCCAGGTGGTGCTAGCGGTAAAGAACCCTCCTGCCAATGCAGGAGACATAAGAGACGTGGGTTCGATCCCCTGGTGAGGCGGAAGTGGAGAGGATCCCCTGGAGGAGGGCATAGCAACCCAGTCCAGTAGGCTTGCCTGGAGAATCCCATGGACAGAGCAGCTTAGTGGGATACAGTCCATGGGGTCACAAAGAGTCGGACACAACTGAAGCGACTTAGCACACGTGCACACACATGAACACTTTGGCTCCTATAAAGGCATTTTAATCCTCCTTATAGATGGAAGCATTGGGGGTAAGAGGGGCTACAGCTCTGGGAATGGCATTCAATGGGCAGAAGCCCCAGGACCCAGCCAGGACTAGGGCCAGGGGCAGACCTGGTCTACCCTGTTAAGTCCCAGGGTAGGATGGGAGGGTGGGCAGCTGGTGGCCATGGAAATGTCACACCTCGGCCCCTTTTGAAGAATCCAGTATGCAGGGGAAGCACTAGACCAGGCCCCTTGCCCTGGGACCCAGGAAGATAAATGGAAGAGCAATGCTCAAAAGGGTTATCGGGGACTTCCCTGCTGGTCCTGTGGTTAAGACTTCACCTTCCAATGCAGCAGGCTTAGGTTCGATCCCTGGTTGGAGACTTAGGATCCCACATGCCTCGTGGCCAAAATACCAAAACACAAAATAGAAGCAATGTTGTAACAAACTCAATAAAGACTTTGAAAAAGTTCGTCGGTGAACAGGGACTTTCTAAGACCAAAAGGGAAGGGTGAGACCAGAGCACATCCAAGGGATCTTGAATAAGGCACTGCCTTGGGGGTGCAGGCATGTTGGCCACGGCGAATGATGAACTGTGAAGGGGAGGGTCATTCCTGCAGGAGGAGCCACCTGAGCAGGAGTGTTCACATATGCCTTCAGCCTTCCTTTCCCTCCGCATGAGATCAGAAGGCAACTGGAGCCAAAAATCCACTTGCTTCAGTAGACGGTTTAGTAACCCCAAGAGAGAGGACATGAGGCAAGGAAGGACTGGGTGTGCACTTCACATGTCATTTTCAGGTTAGTGAGAATCTAACAGGAGATTGGTTTTCATTCCCTCTGCCAGTTTCTGGCCTTTTCTGGTTATTTAGGCTAAGTTCCTCCATAGACGATGCTACTATTGAGAAACCTCCCTAGCCAGACATCTTTTTCTTGCCACGGCAACCCCCATTAGCTGAAATCCACAGGGGTGCCTTGGCTTACAGCGCTGCAGGAATGTGAATGCGTGAAAATTGTATCGCGGGGCCCATCAAACCTCCATCAGTCATTAGCATACATTAGAGATGATGGACTCACAGCTTTAAAAGGGCCCTAGATATCATCATTGGTTTCCACCTGCTCACTTCTGGTGTTGGAAAAACTGATGCTCCATCCTGTTTGGGGATCAGCACACATTCACACATCTTAAATGACAGAAGCTGAGAGTTTAACTAGACTACAGTGATCTTTTGGTGCTTGACTTCTTTGATGTCTCAAAGCTCAGTGGCAATACCTCAAGGGCCATGGTCTCTCAGCCAGTGATCAAGGCTCACTCCAGTGTCAACAAGCATCACCCTCCCTTCTTTTCAACACTTGGAGTTTTCACCAAAAACCTGTTGAATAAATGATCCTAATGTTGACCACAGTGTTGGAAGCCACTTCATACAGCTTTCCCATTTTATAGGTGAGAAAACTGAGGTCCAAAACAGGGAAGTGATTTGCCAAACATCATTCGAGAAGTAACAGGTTGAGCATGAAGTCCAGGATACATTCCTGTCCAGCTTACCTGCTTGAGTTAATTTATCAGGTCAGTTAAGTCAATGGGCAGGTCCCTGGGGGAATGGTGGGCACAGAAACTAAAAGATGTGAAAGGGCAGAGGAGAGGGTCAGGAAAGGTGAAGAGTGTGGGCTGCCAGCAGAATAAAGGGGTCTGACAAGGATGCCAGGCTTAGAGGGTGGGCCAAGGTCAAAGGGATGTGGGAGGGCCCCTGGTCCCTTGCTGATTTTTACCAGCTCTTATCTCATGTGCTTTCTGCTTCGTCTCTGGCTGCCTTCTCAGAAAAGCTACCTGATAATAAAGGCTGCCATCGGTTGCTTTGGATTCACATCCAACCAGAACAAAGATGTGTGCAAAGCTTTGTTGGTACAGAAGAAGGCAGAGGTTGATGGTGACAGGAAATCTTTCTCGTTGACCCAGGTCCTGAGCTGCATGAGCTGGGGTGTGGGTCTGTACAGGCTGACTGCCAGTGATTTATTTATTTTCATGAAGCAAAAGAAGAGGGGAAAAAAGGAACCCAGCATGGGTGGGATGGGAGAATGCAAAGATTTATGTGAACCCTGGATTTATGAGAGGGAAAAGCAGATCAAATTTGGGGCCAGCCAAATGGCCACTCTCCATCTCTGTAAATCATTCTCTCACACAGTCTGGACGCCACTGGCAGCCATTGGGTATTTCCGTTCTCAGCTCTCGAGCAGTGCCAGCCGGCATGCCTAAGGCCGGTGCCCTATCTGCAGGGCAGATAGGAGGCACACATTCGGGAGATGGGGCACAAAGCAACCGCCCCTCTCTTAGTCTTCCTGCACCTCTTCTCTGCCAGTTCTTTCTCCACCTTTAGGATGGGCTTTCCAGCTCTCCCAGATTAAACCTGAAGTTCCTGTGTAATTGGCAAGGGGTCTGTTTTGGCAACTGGAATCCAGAGCTTTGGAATCCAGAGCTGCAAGTGGCCCAGGTCCCCAGGGGTTGACACAATTGGGAAAGAGATGCCAAGAGAGGAATCTTGAGGAAGAAAATCAGTTCAGAGACTCTCATGTGCCTCTCAGCATCTTCCTCAATGCTGGGAAACTTCATGATGGGTCACTCACCAGCCAGGGGCATGGGAGGGAGCAGGGGTTCCTTGCTGCTGCCAACTGTTGGTTCAGGGAGACAGGGTTGCCAAGGAGTCCCTGAAGCCAGGCAGGTAGCTGGCTAGATCCTTCCTGTGGCATCCATAGTGCAATGAGAAGAGCTGGAATTTTTCCTTCCAATCTCCTCTGCCCCCACCAAAACTGAAGACATTTCCTTTACCAGTCTCCCATCTATGTACATCAAGTTTCATGTTCACTCCCAGCTCTGGGTGTCAGTGGGGCTGTGAGTTGGATAGGAGGGAAGGATCTAGATGGCCAGAACATTCATAGTTCTCCACACTTCCCAACACCTTCAGAGTCATTTCACATCATCTCTTCCAGGCTAGGGGTTTTGCTACTTTCCATTTCCTTTTTATTAGAGTGGAGATATTTCCATTTCAAATTTTACTAATATACTGAAACACATTTTATTACATGTGAAGAACTACACATATCCCTAGACACTAGAGCTTAGTTTTACTTATTTTTTTTATTTTAAATAAGTGAAATCACACATGTATCTATGCATATATAATATATTTCTGTATCTGTCTATTTTCATTCAACATTGATTTTGAGATTCTTCCAAGTTGTCTCATGCAGTTGTAGTTCATTCATTTTCCTTGTTGAAGAGTTTCCCACTGAAAGAATATACCACATTTATTTGTCCGTGCTGCAACTGATGGCCACTGGGTTTGTTTCCAGCTTTGGGTTGCTATAAAGAGTACTTATAAACATTCTTAAGCATACCTCTCCATAGATAAATAGGCAGTTAGATAGATAGAGGTGAGACAGAGAGATCAACAGATATAGACGATAGATATATACACACGTAGGTAGGTAGAGAGACTAGATAAATAGATTAGATAGATGCATACATTAGATAGTCTTCCCTGGTGGCTCAGATGGTAAAGCATCTGCCTGCGATGTGGGAGACCTGAGTTCGATCCCTGGGTTGGGAAGATCTCCTGGAGAAGGAAATGGCAACCCACTCCAGTACTCTTGCCTGGAAAATCCCACGGATGGAGGAGCCTGGTAGGCTACAGTCCATGGGATTGCAAAGAGTCAGACACGACTGAGCAACTTCACATACATTAGATAGATAGATAGATATAGGTGAGACAGATCAACAGATATAGATGACAGACACGAAGGTAGGTAATTATATGGATAGACAGATAGATAACCTGTCAGGTCTAGACCTAGAATGCAAATGCTGGTTAACACAGATGCTAATGTTCTAAAACACCGAACTGTTTCTCAGAACAGTTAGACCACTTTATACTTTCACCAGAGTATGAAATTTGTAATTGCTCCATATCCTCGTAAGCACTTTGTTTTGGCACTGCGACTTAGCCATTCTGCGTCACATACCGTGGTATCTCATTCTGGTTCAATTTGCATTTTTCTGATGGCAAATAATGCTGGACACGTTTCTCATATTCTTATCAGCTATCTGTCAGAGGAAACTCTTTTGAGTAAGCCTTCTGCTGCCGCTGCTGCTGCTAAGTCACTTCAGTCGTGTCCGATTCTGTATGACCCCATAGACAGCAGCCCACCAGGCTCCCCCGTCCCTGGGATTCTCCAGGCAAGAACACTGGAGTGGGTTGCCATTTCCTTCTCCAATTCATGAAAGTGAAAAGTGAAAGTGAAGTCGCTCAGCCGGGTCCGACCCTCAGCGATCCCATGGACTGCAGCCTCTCAGGCTCCTCTGTCCATGGGATTTTCAAGGCAAGAGTACTATTGCTTGTCAAATAACTATTTAAGGGTGGCACCACCTATTTTAAAATATTAAAAATTTCAAATGCTTCTAATGTCACTCTTACACCACACATACATAAAAATCACACTGCTTTGTTCTGCTCTGTTTCTTTCATGGGTATTCCCTTGTCTCCCCAACAGTCTTCAGAACAGAGACTGGGATTTCTGTTCTTTGTTTCCACCATAGCAATTGCTGGGCAAAAAAAAAAAAAAAAAAATCTTGCTTTAAAAACCACAATTGTGGGAAAACTTAATTTGGGATTATTCTTGGATGTGTTCGCTGGATGTCCACAATTACTCTGCCTCAACCTAAGAACAGACTCAATGGGAAGGAGTCTGAAGAAAGGAGTAAAATCTAGAGGATGAGAAGCAGGAAGCACCATTTCCTGGCTGTTCTCCAGAGAAAATGAGCATCTTCTCCAGGGGCTGGGCGCTGGGCGGCTCCATCAGGCAGCAAATGGCATAAAATCCGAGAACATTCATCTCCTCAAAGTTCCCAGACCCAAGGAGGAAAGGAAACCATTTTAAAAGGGTGAAAACAGAAACACATTTTCTGCATTACCCAGTCTGGGCACTGCCCTTTAACACCACAACACTCAGTGGGAAACACTTCCCAGGGTTGACGACATCATTTCATTTCCTGCTCTAAGCGCAAAATTGTTCAGTTTCATTCACCAGTCCCCAGACAAATGCTGGAACACCCAGCAGAGGAGTGTCATCCTAAAATTAAAAATTTTAGGGCAGGGTAGATTCTAAGTGTAGGGACAAGTCCACACTCCTGGTCCAAGCAGTTTAAAGACACCCTTGCTCCTCTGACCACCTCACGTCTATGGAGATACACTGAGCAAGTTTATTCATAAGAGAGCCGGCAATAATAGGCATTAGCCTTTTCTGGGACAATACGCTAGTTCCTTATTTATCTTTTAGAGCAGAGGTCGACAGGCAATATCCATTCTTATAAAAATAAAAACGCACTGGACGCCAGCCACCACCCCCATTTATTTATGTATGGCTTAGGCTGCTTTCCCACTACATGGGCAGAATTGAGTAGCTTACAGGAAGCGCCTATGGTCCTCAAAGCCTACAACTTTTATTATCTGGCTTTTAGAGAAGAAGTTCAACAGCCCCTATTCTAGATGGTCAATGTAAGCTTGGCAAGTCGTACGTCACATGTCTAAGCACACGTGGCTACTACCAGCATCAAGAATAATGATGTTGGGACTTCCCTGGTGGTCCAGTGTTAGAACTCTGAACTTCCACTGCAGGGGCCACAGGTTCCATCCCTGGTCAGGGAACGAAAATCTCACCTTCTGCATGATCAAAAATAAATAATAAATAAGTAAACGAACAAAGGGCTTCCCTGGTGGCTCAGTGCTAAAGAATCTGCCTGAATGCAAGAGATGCGGGTTTGATCCCTGGGTTGGGAAGATTCCCTGGAAGAGAGAAATGGAAACCCACTCCAGCATTCTAGCCTGGAAAAATCTCATGGACAGGAGAGCCTGGAGGGCTACAGTCCATAGGATCATGAAAGAGTCCGATATGACCTAGAGAATAAACAGCAAAATGAACAAAAGAACCTTAAAAACAAAGTATAATGATGTTGACAAAAACAAATAGCAATGACTCATTCCTAACATTTACTGTATCCCAAGCAGTATATGAAACACTTTTCATGTTATATAATTTAATCACAAAAATTGTAAAGAAGAACTATTATATTGCCTATTAATCAATCCTGAATATTCACTGGAAGGACTGATGCTGAAACTGAAGTTCCAATACTTTGGCCACCTAGTACAAAAAGATGACTCATTAGAAAAGACCCTGATGCTGGGAAAGACTGAAGGCAGGAGGAGAAGGGACGACAGAGGATGAGATGGTTGGATGGCATTAGTGAATCGATGGACATGAGTTTGAGCAGCTCCAGGAGTTGGTGATGGACAGGAAGGCCTGGCATGCTGCAGTCCATGGGGTTGCAAAGAGTCAGACTGAACAACTAAACTGAACTGATTATACAGATAATAAAACTGAGGCTCAAAGAGATTAAACATCAAGGTCACCCTGCTAATCAGTGATGGCTAGATGCCCACCCAGGCCTCTGATTCCCATTCTATGCCTGTAGCCCACACATCACTGTCTGCATCTTCCGAGGGTACTTGCCCTCTGCAGACACACCAGACAGAGATCCCCAAAGCCACAGAAACATTCAGCTTCCATCAAGAGAGCGGCTCAGTCAGAGCCCTCAGTGTTAAAGAGGGGCCTTTCGAGGCCCTGGTGAGAGTCCTCATGGGGAGGGTATCTCAGCTCCCAGTCCTCTGTCCATGGAACAGAATTCACTCCAGCCTCAGAGGCCTGCTCACCACACCTACCCCCGCACAGCCCACTCCATGCCCCAAACCAGGGCTCCCCAGACCCCGTGGGTGCCTCAGGGAGGCCACTTGATTCTTGTCTGTGTCAACTGGGTTCAAAGATTTGTCCAACACTGACTGACAGAAGCGGGAGCAAGGGTGGGGGAGGGTAGCTGGCAGTAGCAAAGTGCTTTGCCTACTGCCCCAGGCTATTTGGCTCCAGCTGCAAATCTGCTCAGCTGGCTCAGCAACAGAATAACCCTTGTGGTTCCTGGACCTAAGCAGCTGCCCTCAGGCATGCTGTCCCCTGGGGGCTGAACCTGGATCCCAGGGAGGCAGCTGAGCATGCCTTCCAACCCCACCCACTCTCCTCCCTAGGCTCAGCACTTGACCCCTCCACCAGCCTACTTCCTATTCCCTGTGAAGTTTGCTGCTCTGAGCAGTGGCTCTCGGGGCCTCCATGAGCGACCCATCCCTCATGCAACTGTACTTGGGAGAAATGATCAGATGACTTTCTGGGCATGGACAGGACATACTGTAAAGTCCCTGAGAAGGGAAGAGGGTCATTGGGGGACAGGGGTGAGCCCAGGCCCTCCAGAATAAAACAGGGTCCATCATGGGCTTCGCTAATCCCTCCAGGTGCATCTCCGACACAGCCCTCCATTGTGTGTCACAGTTCGTGACCTCTGAAGCCAAAAAGTCCAGAGGAAACTTCATGAACCTTGGAGCAAGCGCATCTGATTACATTAGTTTATACCATTTTGAATGCATCTGATAACGTTCATTGATACCATCTTCCAGAATGGAGCAAGCCTCTCTTTCCCACCCCCATGGCTGGCAGCCACACCCCTCTTCCTTCCTGGGGCCCACGTCTGTCTGAGCATTACCTTCACAGCCACGAGCATCTTGTCCTTGGTGGGGCTGAGGTTGTAGCATTCGGCCAGGAAGACCTTTCCAAAGGCTCCCTCACCCAGCTCTCGCTTCAGCACGATGTCTCTCCTTTTAATGTGCTGCACATCTGCAGGAGGGGACAGAGGAAAGCAGCCAGGTCAGTCTCGGGTGCTCGTTCTCTCATTGGAGGCTCAGGAGTCTGGATAGAACAGGGGTCCAGAGCAGGGCGCTCCACCTTGGAGGCCACGGCAGGGCCAGACGAGCTCCAGCATCTTACCTTGGCTGTAAAAATGGGCAAATTGTAGTGATTTGAGTCTTACCCAGAATCGAATCTCAGCTCTAGCTGACTAGCCCCGAAGCTCTCTAAATCATGGCTGCCTTGGCTGGAAACCAGGAAACCAGAGCCAGTAGTCTTTAATACCCAGGATTCAGGCATAACTGGCTATAAGTACTGAGCACAAGAGTCCTCTGGGCATCACACGGGTCCTGACTCAAGTGGGTCTGAGACTCAGCATCTCTAGTAAACTCTCAGGTGATGTCTGTGTGCTGTGGGTCCATGATCTGTTCTGGGTGACCAAAATCGGGTTTGAACCCTGGTTCCTCCTCCCTGTGGGTTTCAGAGCTTGAGAAAGTTATTTCAGTCCACAGCCTCAATGTCCTCACCTGTGAACTGGAATGAATACCAATACCTTCCTTTCCAAATGAGGATTATATGAGATAATTCATATGAAGAGTTTAGCAGGGTCTTGGTACACACACTCACACATACACAGACACACCACACTGGCTCTTGTTATGATGTCTATAACGCTCCTATAGCAAAGTGTCTGCTTCAGGACAGAATCCACAAAGTGGAAGTTAAAATGATCTGGGGGAAGACTTTACATGAGAATCCCTCTCCCCTGAGAGACAAAAAAAAAAAAAAAAAGAAGAAGCCAATGAAATAAGAAAATCAAGTCTAGAGACCTCCCCAGAACCAGGGTCTATGCAGAGAGAGAGAAGGACTGCTACGATCTCGGCTAATTTAGCAACCTAATTAAAGTCTGTCAGCCAGGAGGAAGCAAAGCTGTGACCTCAGCCCTCCCACCTATTTGGAAAGAATGCTTCGAAGGAATCATACAAGAAGTGGGCTGATGACGGGGGGAGCCTGCCAGAGATTACTCACCGACCTTTCCATTCATCGTTCAACAGGCAGAAGCCCATTAAATACCTGCATTCACTTTATGAAGAGCATTACAGAGCCAGGAAAGAGTGCTGTCTCAAATGACCTCGTCAAAAAAATGAACACTGAAGACAGAGGACCAGGGCAGACTGTCCCCCAGGGCGAGGGGACACAGGACCAGAGCAGAGGGATGTGCCTCCCAGGCCGTGGTTAGCGTTTTGCTTAGCGGGGGGTGGGAGGGGCGATTCTTGTTGTAATGGATTACATAATTTTTTTTTCTTATCACAATTCTTGGTAGCCCTGCTGTGTCCCAGATGACCTGCCCTCCCACATCTGTGAGAGGAAGCAGTCACACAGCATTTTCTTCCCTCTCAGTAAGACATACCTGCAGGCTTCCGGGCCACGGGGTGGCTGGGGAGCTACCACGTGCTGAGGGGCTTTGCCCCCATCTTTACAGAAAGGGAATTAAAAATGGGTTCCCTTTTCACACCCTTTGCGGCCATTTCCCAGCCTCTGAGGAATGGGATATTTTGGCCTTGAAGGGGAAGGCTAAGCGTCCCCCACCAAGAGAAAATGAAAGGTCACGACCTCTGCAGGGAGCCCATCTGCTCATCGCTGCACAATCATTCCCAGGTGATTACTGATGACACACAGGTCCCCAAAGATGAGTGCCCTGGTGGGGCTAAGTGTGGAGATGGGGGTGGTAACAGAATGGTAGCTTCCTAAGGCCATGCCTACACCTCTGAACCCACAAGGGTCAGTCAGGAATAGGAAGTCAAGGGCACCTGGATCAGGACCTGGCTCCTCCCCCACTATGGGCTTGCCCACCTCACAAAACATCTTGAGTCTCAGTTTCCTTATCTGTAAAATGGGTGAGGAATACATATAACCCAAGTTCCACTTACCTGCTACAGGAGCTATTATGTGTAAAGGTCTGTAAACCTTCAAGTCCTCTGAAACCATGTGTGTTTTGGTGTTTTCATCATTATTGATGAAAGGAAAATGAGGGCCAAGTCAGGAATTGCCAACTGGTGGTTGAAATGGAGCTTGAATCCAGAACACCAGGACAAGTCAGAGTGGCAAGGCCTTTTATGGAAAAGCCCTCTTTGGCCTCAGACCCCTCCTCAACTCCAGCCTCCAACAACATTGCAACAGGATGAAAATAAAATCACCTAGAAACTTTATGAAAACTGATCACTCAGCCCTCCTTCCTGAGATTCCTATTCAGGAGGTCCAGGCTGAGGCCTGAGAATTTGCCTTCTCTAACAAATTCCCAAGGTGATGTTGGTACTGCTGGCCACCCAGGATACCTCTTTGAGAACCAGCTGAATAGGTTGACGTGAGTGGGGCAAGAATTCAGCCAGCTGATAACAGATGCTCACCTTAGCAGACTGGCCTCAACAAGTTCCACACCCTCAGATATAAGTCAGGCATCACCACTCAAAGACCAGGAGGAGGCCTGCAATCCTAGACTTACCTGCATGGCCTCATCAAGGCCCCTTTCAGAGCTTCCAGCCCTCATCCTCACAGTGGAGACCATGACTCTCTAGATTCCTTACTTCCTGGACTCTCCTCTACAAAGGCAGGGCTACAGTATACACTGTGTGTTCAGTTACTCAGTCGTTCCAAGCTGGGAGTTGGCAGCTGCCTCAGGGTTCTTGTGCATGCTAAGTCACTTCAGTTGTGTCTGACTCTTTGTGATCCGCCAAGCTCCTCTGTCCATGGGATTTCCCAGGTGAGAGTACTGGAGTGGGTTGCCATTCCTTCTCCCGGGGATCTTCCCAAGCCAGGGATCCAACTTGCATCTCTTTCGTTTCCTGAACTGCAGGTGGATTCTTGACCACTAGCACCATCTGGTAAGCCCACAGTATATATTGGGCTAGCCAAAAGTTAATTGCATTTTTCCAGAAGATATTACAGAAAACTCAAAAGAACCATTTGGACAACCATATATTCCTGAGTCCTTAAGTCCAGCTTTGAGCTGGGTGCTCTCACCAGCTCCCCACCCTCCTCCCCAGCTTCTGGCTCTCGGCCACAGTGAGTCCAGAATGAGAAGGGAGAATGTCTATGGAGGGCAGGGCCCCGTTTTCCAGCTGCTGAGCCTCAGTCACGTCTCAGAACCCTCCATCTCCTCTCCCTCCCTCGGCAGCAAGAATCCCAAGCCTTGGAAGATTCAGACAAGTCTTGTGGCAACAGCGTAGAGGGGGCCTTTTCTCAATGCTCCCTCCAAATCTCAGGAGTTAAGTGCCCAGGCTTCCCAGGTGGCGTTAGTAGTAAAGAATCCACCTGCCAATGCAGGAGACGTAAGAGAACCGAGTTCGATCCCTGGGTCGGGAAGATCCCCTGGAGGAGGGAATGGCTACTCACTCCAGTATCCTTGCCTGGGAAATCTCATGGACAGAGGAGCCTGGTGGGCTACAGTCCATGGGGTCACAAAGAGTTGGACATGACTGAAGTGACTTAGCACACACAGGCGCCCCAAGGCAGCTGCCAGCCCCCCAGCCCCAGGTCACAGGCTTGACAGCTGCGGGCCTTGAACGTGGCTGAGAGGAAGTGCCCATGTCCCTGGGAGCTCATCTGTCTTCTGCAACCGTGAAGCAGAAGCCGCCCGTGGCCCAGCATGCCTGCCCCCGGTCTGTGAATGGCTCTCCCTCAGAGACTTGGAAACACTCAGTGGCTCAGAATAACATCACTGGACCCTAGTCATCTGCAGGGACAAGTATTTCGAGACCAATACTTGAGCTTAGTGCACAGATGGAGTGAGGAGACCTGAGGAGGGGTACAGAAGGGTTAGAAAACCAAAACAGACTCCATCCCACGGAAATCCTTCCCCAAGAGAGACCCTCCCTCCCCCCGTGGGGATAAGAGCTCCACGAGGTAAGGGGAGCTTCGGCGATGGAGAGGCTGGACTGGGGCCAAGCGCATAAAACTAATCACTTCCATGTGGAGAACCCTGTGTACCAACGAGACTCGAGATCCCAGAACTCTGTCTGCGCAGCTTCTTTCTCTGAACCCAAAGTGGAAGAAGACGTAGGTAAAGGGATTCATGGGTCCCCAGTCCTGTTATCTGCTCCACATGCCATTCTCACGATAACATTGAGAGGTAGGTGTGATTGCACCCTTTCACAGATGAAAATACAGAGGCGGGCGGGTAACTTTCCCAAGTTGGCGGAGCTAAGACGTGGCCAAAGGACTCGCTCTTCTTTTTCTGGTTCCTGAGTCTATGTGCTTTCTGTTACCTGAAGCCACATTTCTGAGTATTTCTCCACTTTGTGGAGGAGACAGTCGGTCCTCAGAAGCTTAGACTTCCGTCTTCCTGCTTCCGCTACTCCGGCCCGACTTCCCTTACCCTGTCCATTCCCGGATGGAAGGCAGCATTTCCCAAGGGAAAGAGTAGGAGCCTTCCTCCACCCACCCACCCGGAGGCCCCCAGGAGAAGGGGTGTAGGTGGGAAGAGTGTGGGAGGAAAGGGTGCTGTGCGGGCCCCCAGGGAGTGGCGGGAGTGGGCCATTTCCATCTCAGACGCCCACACGGCTATTTGGACCTTTTTTGTGTGTTTATTTTTAGCTCACACTGCGCAGCTCAGAGCTGCCTCTGGTGAAGCCATCTGACCCACACGCCAAAAAGTGATGGATTTTCCTAGGAGGCAAGGGCATCAATCTCCTTTTACTGCCTGCCTGGCCGGCCCAGCAGAGTCTGGGTCACAAGGGGAGGAGGCAGGACCCAGGTAGGGAGGAGGGGACCCAGGCAGGGGAGGAGGGGACCCAGGCAGGGGAGGATGCAGGACCCAGGGAGGGGAGGAGGGGACTCAGACAGGGGAGGAAGCAGGACCCAGGGAGGGGAGGAGGGGACCCAGGGAGGGGAAGAGGGTAGAGGGGGATGCAGATCCCAGACCCTGGGAAGACCTCCCAGCCTCCAGCGCTGAGGGGGCTGCCCAAGAGAGCAAGGGGCTGGTACACAGTGAGGAGCAGTCTTGGGGAAACGGAAAGGGTTCTTTGCCACTCTGGGATGGCTCTTCCCTAAATCCTTTTTCTGGGAAAATCACCAGTGGTTCCTGCAGAGCAAGCCACCTAGATAGCCTCCTGTTCCCCCAGGACAGCTGGTTCATCAGAAATCCTCATCCTATGGGGACTTCCCTGGTGGTTCAGTGGCTAAGACTCGGTACTCCCAATGCAGGGGGCCCGGGGCTCGATCCCTGGTCAGGGAACTAGATGCCACTTGCTGCGACAGCTGAAGATTCAGCGTACCACAACAAAGATCCCACACACTGCAGCTAAGACCTTGCTCAGCCAAATAAATAAATATTTTTAAAAATAATGGTAGATACATGTCATTATGCATGCATCCTAAGTCGCTTCAGTCATGTCCAACTCTTTGCAACCCTATGGACTGTAACCTGCCAGTCTCCTCTGTCCATGAGATTCTCCAGGCAAGAATACTGGAGTGAGTTGCCAAGACCTCCTCCAGGGGATCTTCCTGACTCAGGGATTGAACCCACATCTCTTACATCTCCTGCATTGGCAGGCAGGTTCTTTACCACTGTGCCACCTGGAAAGCCCATATGTAGAATGGAAACCTTCAATATCTACTTGGCAGAGTTGTTGAGGGAACTACTTTAATAAAATTTAAGTCAAAGAGATAATAGGAAATATCTGAAACCTATAGGACATTTCACAACAGAACTTTTCCTTCCTTTCTGCAAGATTTTGCTTTCAACAAAGAGCTCGATCTACCTGAGAACAAAATAGTGGCTTGGAAAGAAACTTGGAAAGCGTGGTGATATTCTGAAATAAAATGGCATGAGTTTGCACAGGGGTTGGGGCGGGGGGCCAACAGTGATCAGGGAGTCACTGGCAGCCTATCTGAACAGGCCACCACTATGTCCAACCCCTTCTTCCTTCAGGTCCAAAATAGTTTGCTCAAAGAGGTTTGTCAAACAATGGAATAAAGACATCGACAGGCAGTGACAGCCACCTACTAAAGACTGCTATTGATCCATAGAGAAAAACCAGATTTCCCAGGGTCAGTAGTTATAAATAATGGTGATCCTGACTCTGCTGTATGTCAACAGTAAAGTCAGTCCCCCAAAGCCACATGCTCCCTCAGTCAGACTCAAAATGTCTTAAGAGAAATTCATTGGCCAACTTGATGCTTTGGTTAATTACTATCCTAGGAAGCCAGGTGTGCATGCCGTGCAGACATTGTCCTTCCTGAAGGCTGTCACCTAGGGGACACTGAAGCAGCACCCTACGGGCTGCCCATAAGTTCCCTTAGCTGAGTGCTGATGGATTTTCTAACCACCCTGCCTTCCCTTCTTCCTCGGCCCATTGTAATACCGAGTTGCTAATTTGTTCCTGGGCTTCCTAGGTGGCTCAGTGCTAAAGAATCTGCCTGCCAACACAGGAGATGTGGATTTGATCCCCGGGTTGGGAAGATCCTCTGAAGAAGGAAATGGCAACCCACTCCAGTATTCTTGCCTGGGGAATCCCATGGACAGAAGAGGCTGGTGGGCTACAGTCGATGGCGTTGCAGAGTCAGATATGGCTTAGCAACTAAAATAACAATAATGACAACAATTGGTTCCCAGGCTCTGTGCTAAAGCCTCTCGGATCTTTCCCCATCGACTCCATCTCGCTCTGCCCTTGTCCCTTTCAGCTCACCACCATCCCCTGTGCCCTTATTAATAAAGAAAATGCCACGGGCTGAGTGCTTATTCCACAGCTGGGCACCATGCTAAGTAACACTCAAGACACCTTGTCTCTTCTTCACAACTCTCTTAAACATAGTACATTGCTCCCCAAGTGCTACAGATGAGGAAGCTGAAGCTCAAGGTGATGAAGCAATTGCCCAAGATCACCCAGCTGTTAGAAGTGACCCACTGGACTCTAAACTCTGGTGCAGGTGGACCTGGCCACCAAGCCATCCTTCCGCCATTGCTCCCTTGCCCCTTTAACTGACCTCACATCTACAAGGACAGAGATGCTCTTCCACTAACACCCACTCCTGTCACCCTTGGTTGTCACCACCTGAGCTCCAGGTGGGCGGTGAGGATGCTTTCTGGAGATGAGGATGCACCAAAAGTTGGAAAGCTAAGACCCCAGTGCCCCACAGAAGGACAGAGGGTCTCCACAGCCTGGGTGGCTCTCGAATTACAAGGTGAGTCCTGAGAGCAACTGTAGGCAGAGGAGGAAGGAGATTCTTGGCAAGAAAAGTAGGGGAAGAGGGAACGGGGAGAGGAAGGGCGGCTCTCTGAGAAGTGTGTGTTTTCTTTGCACTCACCAGACCCCAGGGTCTCAGGCTGCCAAAAAATGCTCAGAAGAAAACATTAATGTGATACCACACATTTAATTACACATGAAATGGAATGTCTTTAAATGGAAAAGAATAATATTCCCGGATCGCCAACTGTGGGTTTTTGAAGCAGCAGGAGGCAGATAGAAGGCCAGCTCTGCCTCTCGGAGAGGGGAAGGCGGGCAGGACCCCTGCTTTTGCTAATAGTGGGAATGTCCCTTTGCCACCGCAGATCTGGCTCCATCCCTCCTCTTGGCCCCACTGCAGGCCTCTGCACGGCAGGGCAAGAGGAACTAAATTCCCACTGCAGGAGAGCATGGCAGGTAAACATGTCCACAGGCAAAGCCAGACCTTTGCTGTAGTCTGCCATCAACCCAGCCAGTTCTCCACCTGCAGAGAAGGACAGAGCATGGCTGCACCGTCTCAACAACTGCTCTTGCAAAGCAATGCTGGGATGATTTACAGACTAGGAAAACAAGTAGGACCTCCTGGGTCCACGTCAAGGATTTTCCAAGGGAAGACATTTCCAAGGCTAGAGAGCCAACAGAAGAACTCTGCAGAATTTCTCTTGGCGGTCTGGAAGTTTAAATTAGTCCCAGGTTACCAGCCAAACAGAGGAAACAATGACTTGGAAAAGGATTCCAGGTCGAAGGAACACCATCGCTGTCTGTTGCTGTCACTGCCCCTTGGTGAGGCTGACCTGGGATTGTTTGTCTAAGACACTGATGTTTCTGCAGCCCATATCATATCCCAAGGCTCTTCTCACCCCATGCTATTTTCAGAGTTTGATGGCTTTGCAAAGGGCCTTTGAAGGGTGCTAGTGCATGTTCAAGGCAAAAGGGCAACATCCTGAACTACTGTCTTTGTAAATTGGGTCTAGCACAGGGCCCAATATACAGTAGGTACTCACTCAATATGGAATAAATAAACAAATGAACCAAAAAGGACCTCCAAGCCACTGCTAGAGACTTTAGCAAGAAAAACACTACCAAGAGGGAGGAAGAAGGGAAGCCGAGGGAGCAGTAAAAAGAAGAGAAAGATGAGTGAAAATCGGCAAGGATCCAGAAAGTTCCAAAGAGCAAACTTATTTCTGATCTGGCTCTAAGACTGGCCCCAGGAACCAAGATTGCACGGAACCAGGACAGTCCTGAGACCCACGTCCTACCCCCTCAGTCACGGGCACAGTGGACTGCTAAACAAAGCGCCCCTGCAGGTCTGTATCTGCTGAAGCTCAGCAAAAACCAGGGCACGTGTGCACCCGTAGGCTAGAGGTAGCGGTCTAGGATTCCAAGACACGGTGTTCCCACCAAGACGAATAAATAAACAAGACACCCTGCTGCTTCTGGAAGCAGTGAAGAGAGAGGATCAGCAGAGGACTGTCTGTTCTGGGGCGATTTCCAGCTCACGTTTCCTGACACAAGAAGTTCAGAGATGAAGCTAAGGTTCAGATGTATTTCTGCCCCCAGGTGCTACCCCTCAGAGTTCAACCATCAGGAACTCAGACATTTTACTAACATCGCAGGGCCCCTGACATCAGCTCACTAACCAAGACCACCCTTTCCTACCCACTTCCTTCACCTCCATACCGCGTTGGCTCTTCCCATGGTGAGAAGACCCCTCTGGCTCTCATTAAGCATGGACTGCCCGAGCCAAGAGTAAAAAGCAAGCGAACTCCCCAAGGAGAGCATCTGGAATTGAGAAGTTAGGTGCTGAAAGATGGAGCTCAGGCTCCAACTGGGAATCTGTCCCTCCAACAGCCTACCCAGCTCCCCACTTCCTCTCCCCCTTCTAGATGTTCCCTTTCCAAAGTGATAGTGTCAAACTCTCATTCAAAATGCCCATACAAGGGGTTCCTTCTCCATCTCAGTCTCTGCAGAGGCCCTTCTCTTCCGATAGTTGCCCAGCGATGCTGTCTCTGCCTCTTCCCATCCCTGGCATCTAATTCTGCTCTCCCAGGTCCGTCTGGTGTCATTATGATTTCTCACAGCAACCACAAAACTCTAGGTTGCACCTTCCCGTCCTGGAGCTCTGGGCCAAGACCTAGACTGCAAGACACACGGAGCCCTGCATCTTTGCACAGGAAGTCTAGGGGTCAGCAAGCAGGCATACCTATGAAAACCTTCCTCCACAGAGGAAGGGCCACAGGACCACAGTGACCCACTCATGGAACATAGATGGACGATTACCAGTACCAATAAAAACCTGAACACTTCAGGCAGGAGGAGATCTGTGTCATCAGAAACAACAATAGATCCAAATATACAAAACAAATACCAAAGGAAGAAAGGACATTAGTGTTAGAGCAAGGGGGATGAGGAAGAGCATGGCTCCAGAACAAGGCAGGACTGGGTACAGAGTCACATTCAATGACACGTCTTAGCAGGCAGCGTTTGACGATTTACTCAGTCAATCTCAAGCCTTGATGTTTTCCTAAGTGAAATTAAGAAGGTGTCCGTCGCACTAAGTTGTCATGAGGAGTCAGTGAAATTATGCGTGTACAGTGAAGTGCGTTGAATGAACTCATGGCTGTAAAGGTTCATAGAGGAACAGGTCTGTTCCTTCCTTTCACCTGCTCCCCTACTCAGCCTTTCAAAGATTCTCCCCAAGGATGCAGTCTCTCTGAGCCTCGATTTCCTCACCAGTAAAATGGAGATGGGGGAAAAACTGCTTATTGCATGGAGCTGTGGTGTCCTTAAATGAGACGCACGCCTGCATGCTAAATTGATTCAGTCATGTCTGGCTCTTTGTGACCCCATGGACTGTAGCCTTCCAGGCTTCTCTGTCCATGGGATTCTCCAGGCAAGAATACTGGAGTGGATTTCCAGGCCCTCCTCCAGGGTATCTTCCTGATCCAGGGACTGAACCCACAACTCATGTCTCCTGCATTGGCAGGTGGGTTATTCACTATAAGTGTCACCTGGGAATGCTTTAAATGAGATGAGAGGTGTTAACTGTTGAGAACAGTGCAGGAGACCAAGGGAGGTGCTCAGATCAGCCTACAGGATCAGTGTCCTTAGGGTAATCTTTGATCTTAGTTCTGATTTTTGAGAACTCTGATAACATGGCCCCAATCCCCAGGTTTCTTCCTCATAAATTCTCAACATAAATGCATGAAATAGGTGCAACAGATGGACAGGCTGGCTGTTCACTGTCCTCTCTGCCCACTTCATGAGTTCATGCCCATGTATCTATGCCCACACCATCCAAGGTACCCTTCTCCCACTAGGAGAAATCAACCTATGTTTCCAGATCAATTCTAATCCCATTTCCTCCATAAGATCTTCCCCCAAATGTCTTTTTTTTTTTTTAATCTTTTAAAATGTCTATTCTTATTGCAAAAACATGTGCCCTGGAATCACCTCTGCATTCTTTGCTACATAATCCCAACTCACCTTGGAACAGCTCAGAGAAAACCATCTATAAACAGACTTGCTACATCACTAGAGCAAGTAGCATTAGTAAACACCAGTATTAGATTTTGTAACATGCATAAGACATATTGGGGCACAGGATTCCAGCTGATTTACGGGCATAGGATGGGCCATTAGACTGCCTACCTTCCCTAACTGCCAAAGCTGCTGCTGTCTGGTGGCCTAAAGATGCTGCTTCTCTCTCATCCTTCCCCCAGCAGTAAACTTCATGAAAAGACTTTAGTTTTAACACAAAGCACCGTGGGAAGTGAACAGGTAAACCAGGATGGCCACGGACCCTTTCTGAGAGCCCTGGGAGGCCCTATTTTTAGGAAAGGTCAAGTTCAACCCTGCCCAAAGCAGGAGGCAGGGCTCAGGCACCAGAGAGAAGGTGAGTTGCCCAAGAGAAGGCAGGACACAGTTCATAGCCCTGGGAATCTAGAAACCACACATCCCCATGTAACCCCGAGGATCTGCTTTCAAGAAGGACTCATCTTTCCTCTTCTTTGTGTAGGGCTTGAACTGGGACCTAACTGGGACCTTACTAAACCTATGCACGTTTTCCTGGAAAGGGCCTGCACCCAGGTGGAGGGTGCAATAGCAGGCTGTCCTCCTTACCCACTGGGTAAGTTCCTGTCTTCTCCTAGCTGTTGCCATGTGGAGGGGGTTTTGGTGATAACTGTCACCTGCTAATCCGCACATCCTCTCCCTCACTCCTTCCAACTCAGCTGGGCTCGGGCACACTTTCTTTTCAGCCCCAGCTGCACAAAGCGCTCTTTGCGGCAGGCTCAGCACTGCCCAGGCTTCCCTGGTGACTCAGCGGTAAAGAATCCACCTGCTAATGCAGGAGATATGTGTTCGATCCCTGGGTCAGGAAGATCCCTGGAGAAGGAAATGGCAACCCACTACAGTATTCTTGCCTGGAGAATTCCACAGACAAGAGGAGCCTGGTGGGCTACAGTCCGCACAGTCACAAAGAGTCAGATACGACTAAGCGACTAAAGAACACCACCACCACTCCCCATCCTATTAAATCCCGTCAGGTCAAACTTCTCCTGGCCTCGGGGTCTGCACCCAGCTCTTCCAGGCTCTGTTGGAGGCCCATGACGCCCACCTCCGTAGATCTCAGAGGCTGGCGGGAGGCCCGAGGAGTTCACGCATGTCCAGCTCCGCCCCCTCACCCCCCCCCCCCGCACCCCACTCCAGCTAAGGCGTCCTCCAGTCACGGGCCCCCTCCCTCTCTAAGCCTCCTGTTCTGGTCCTCACTCTCTTCAGCCTTGTGTCTGATGGGGTTCAAGGTCAGAGCTCCGGGCGTGGGTAGCCTGAACTCTGTGCAGCCAGCAGATTCGTTCCGCTCGGCCTGCAAGACCCCGGCTCCCAGCCGCCCGTGTGGAAGCCGGCTCGCCGCACCAGGTGCTTTCCCACCACATCCTCTGAGCTGACTTCCAAGAGCTCCCCCACGCCAGATGTTAAACGCACTGGCCGGGGGTTTCCTGGCCTGTCTCCTGAACCTCCTCCTACCCTACCATTTGCAAGAAAAAAAGAGAGAGATAAAGTTTAAATTTTATCTCTGGAAATCTGAGTGCCACGCCTGACCCCTGGAATCCCTCCCTGGACTTGGCAGCTCAGACTAGATCTCGTCAAGTTCACCAAGTTCCAAGTGTGCTGCCTAAAGGTATCTGCAAACCCTCAGATGGTACCTTGGATCAGAAGCCCATTCTTTCTAGTTCTCCTAGTGCCCAAGGAAATGGAGCTAGAGAGAAGCATGGGCTTCGAACAATGTAGGTATTATTTTTTCCTTACCAATCCTTTGGAAGATTCCAGAAGGTGAGGGACTGTCAGGATTAACGTCAGTGGAAAATCAGGAGAGGAGAGACCTCACTGAATATCACAGACCGCAGACCAGTGTTGCTGACAAGTGGGCAACTCTCATTGTTAGCTCTGGATGGCTTTGTGTGTGCTCAGTCGTGTCTGACTCTTTGTGACCCCTGCCAGGCTCTCCTGTCCATGGAATTTTCCAGGCAAGAATACCTGAGTGGGTTGCCATTTCCTGTGCCAGGGGATCTTCTGGACCCAGGGACCAAAATGGCATCTCCTGCATTGGCAAGCTGGTTCTTTATCACAAGTGTCACCTGGAAAGCCCCCTGGACACCCTTGGGTGGCTCCCAAAAGCATCAGCCTCAAGAATTCACATTGGATACGCTCAGGAGCCCTGCGAGATGCCATAAGTGGACCCCAGCTCCCCCTTCCCATCAGGCTAGGGGACAGTCTCCTTCTCATTTTCCATAGGAGACCTTTGCTTGATGTGGCAACATCTACACATCCTCTGTTTACTGTGGGTGCCTTCATAGGGAGCACTGTGACCCCCTTTTCCTGACCCTCACCACTCCTTTCTGTTTCTTTGAGAATAGGGTCTTCCTAACCCTGCCCACCTGCTCCTTCTCCTTGTGGGTTACTGGTGTTCATTGTTGGCCTGCTCTTCACCACTTTGTGCAGCTGCTTTGCTCCTGTGTGACCTTTTCAGTGTGTGTGCATGTATATGTGTGTGCATGTATGTGTGTGTACACTTACGTGCTTTCTTTTGAACTAGATCTCTACTTCAGGCTCCCAAGGCAAGTGAGAAGGGCTCCTGAAACTCCATGGTGTAAGGTTCAAGCAGGGTCCAAAGACCTGGGCTTCTGTCCTCTCCCACCAGCTCTCTGAGAGGCCAGACTATGAGCAGGGCTCCCTTTGCACAGCCCCTCCTGGCTCCACTGACTGCTGGCAGAAGAATTATTTGGGATCAGATGTTTCCCACACTAGCTCTTTGACCCTTTCCCCGTATGTCTCTTCTCTGAGAACTTACCCACTTCCTCATTTTCAGCGTAAACAAAGGACAGAAGCTGAAAGGCCAGGCAGCTATGGCCCTTTCCTGCAAATGTGTCTTTTGTCAATTACACGTGGATGTCATCCTGTATAACTTTTCCTTATCTGTGAGATTTTGGATCAAACAGACATGAATATCCAGTTACTCCAGGTCATGACTCAGGAAGAATGATTTAGGAAATCTACGTTATAAAATCAGGAAGGAATTAAATTTTGGATGGAAGACTGGCCATTAAAAAAAAAAAAAAAGCTATCTGCAAAAGAGCAAAATTGCTTGATAAATGTCTCACTGAAATGAGGGAATTCCCTCAAAAGTTTCTAGCAGATCAGTTTGATAAATTGAATTTGCTGTGCAGTGCCCATAATGACTAATTTAACATGTGTGAAAAGCTGTGTCATGCTCTTTACCTGGTACACTGTCTGTTCTATTTTCATTTCGTGGATGCTCAAAGTCAACAGATTAATAAATAAAACCACTTATAAGTGCATTCATAAGTTCTCTGACAGCTACAATGCTCTTGAGGGGTCTGACTTTTTATATATAAATCTTTTCACTGCTCGTGTGCAATTTCCCAGGAGTGTGGGAATAGATTTCCCAGGAGTGTGGTCAGGAGAATGAACCCATGAGACAGAGCAGATTTCGGGTCCTGTGGGAGTCGAAAGGGCAAGGATGGAGAAGCACTGCTTATGGTGGTTAGTGGCTCCCGTGTTCATTAGACATACCCAATTCTGCTATGGAATAGCTGTGGGACACTGGACACCTTAATGAACCTCTCTGAGATGACATCTCACCTGATAAGGGTGATCCACCTTCGATGTTTTTAAACAAGTGAGGTAGTACCAGTCTGTAAACCTCTTAGCACAGCATCAGGCATCTAATGAGCACTAGATTGAGATCCATTTCTGCTCTCTCAGCCAAGATTGCTCAGTTTGGGCTGCCTCGCACATCCTCACTCACCCTGGCACTCATGCACACAGAGGGATGGAGTGAAAGGTTCTCCCTTCTCTAAGAACATGCCTATTCCACCAGCCCACCTCAAACAAGGATTTGTCTGCAGAAGCCTCTGCCTGCCACTTTCAGCTGGAGAACACTAATCGCTCCAGGCCAGACACCTTCCAAAAGGGCCCTTTGCTTGACTGATGGAGGCTTTTTGTTATCTGCTGTCAGGAGGGTCTGATGACATGGAAAGGCATAAGGAAGCTGGAAGGCAGCAGCTGACTCTTGATAAGCTCACAGTAGGTAGAAATCACTTGGCGCAGCTTCTGCATTGGCTCATGGGGCGTATGTGTGGCTGAAAGGGACACAGGCCAGTGAGTGACTCTGTGTCTGGGTCCTGGCTAAAAACAGCATATTTCTATGCTAGAAAATGTCCATAGAGCCTGTAAGTAACCCTTGCTCCAAACTTACCTGGCAAATACAACCATTGGTCCACCCTAGCCCCCCACATGGTGGTGATCCTGCACTGAAAAGAAGGTGTGCGTGCATGCTAAGTTGCTTCCGTCGTGTCCGACTCTTTGCAGCCCTATGGACTGTAGCCCACCAGGCTCCTCTGTTTATGGGATTCTCCAGGAGAGAATACCGGAGTGGGTTGCCATGTCCACCTCCAAGAGATCTTTCCCACCCAGGGATCAAACCCATGTCTACTGCATCTCCCAAATCTCCCACATTGTGGGCAGATTCTTTGCCACTGAGCCACCAGGGCTTCTTAGTAGCCTAATACAAAATAAAAAGCTTAAAAAAAAAGTTACAATGTGTTTCCCTATGTGCTGGGGACACAGTGGGGCACAAAAGACTGTCCTGGGTCTCCAGGAGTCCATGAATCTGCAGTCAAGATGGCCAAGCCACGGCCAAATCCAACACAGGGAGATGAGCCCCATCGATGGGCAGGGGGTGGCAGGTGTAAGGAGAAGACTCCTGGAGCATGTGGATGGCGCATCTAACCAGCTTGAGGGATCAGGGAAGGCTGTGCAGAAAAATCGACTCTCTCTCAGCCCGAATTTCTTCCTGTAAAACTGCGAAAATACATGTAAAAATGACTTTCACCAACAGTCTGAGAGAAAATGTTCTAGTTCTGTCATCCTCCAACAATAGCAATAAAAATACCCGAATAACACTCTGCAAGTTACTCCAGGTACGTACAAAGGATGCCTCTCTGTGTTTTAGTTGGGGGAGGGGAGGCTGTTTAGAGGAGAGCTGCTCAGGAAAGCTGGCCTTGCTCTTCTCACTGCATCTCAATCCTCTGGCTGAGCCAAGAAATCTCCCACTGCTGGGCCAGAGGGGAGGGTTTCATGCTTCCTTATCTGACTTGCTTGGCTCTGACCTTGGTCAACGTGACTGAGGAACCAGTCTGGTGAGGATCAAATTCAGCCTATACCAACCATTTTGCTCTGTAATCTCAGGCGGGTTATTTAGCTTCTCTGGCTCTCAGTTTCTTAATCTGTAAAAAGTTTGGATATACTGGGACTTCCTTGGTGGCCTGATTTTTATTAAGACTCTGCTATCCCAGTGCAGGGGACATGGGTTCAATGCCTGGTCAGGGAACTAAGATCCTGCATGCCAAAAGTCATGGCAAAAAAAAAGAAAAAAGAAAAACTGCATATAATAGTGCCTGCCTCATAGAACAGTTCTGAGTGTAAATATGTTAGTAAGTGAAAAATAATTAGAAAAGTGCCTTAAATTAGGCAGGCATCGTTAAATGTCAGCTGTCATCTCTGGCACCATGTCCCCTTCCTCATCGAGACCTTCATCGTAAGAAAGAATGACCGCAGACCCACTGCAGCACCCTGCTTGTATAGAGGCATTAGTGGCTCCTTGGAAAGTGAAAGTCGCTCAGTCATGTCCAGCTCTTTGCAACCCCATGGACCATATAGTCCATGGGATTCTCCAGGCCAGAATACTGGAGTGGAGAGCTTTCCCTTCTCCAGGGGAGCTCCCGCATTGTAGGTGGATTCTTCACCAGCTGAGTTACCAGGGAAGCCCAGTTTCTTGGAGGATGAATAAATAAATTGGGAGAAAGGGATTAACAGATGCACACCATCATATCCATAATAGATATCGAAAGCGTCACTGCATGGCACAGGGAACTAGACTCAGCATCTCTCTATAAATTATAAAGGAAAGGAAGTTTTGAAGAATACAGATACATGCATATGCATGTGCTGCGGCTGCTTTTTAGTCACTCAGTCATGACTGACTGTCTGTGACCCCATGGACTGTAGCCCCCAGGCGCTCCATCCCTGGGATTCTCCAGCCAAGAATACCAGAGTGGGTTGCCATTTTCCTCTCCAGGGGATCTTCCCAACCCAGGGGTTGAACCCAGGTCTCCTGCTTGGCAGGCAGACTCTTTGCCACTGAGTCACCTGGGAGCCTATGTATATGTCAACTACAAGCTGGAATCAAGATTGCTGGGAGAAATATCAATAACCTCAGATATGCAGATGACACCAGCCTTATGGCAGAAAGTGAAGAGGACCTAAAGAGCCTCTTGATGAAAGTGAAAGAGGAGAGTGAAAACGTTGGCTTAAAGCTCAACATTCAGAAAATGAAGATCATGACATCTGGTCCCATCACTTCATGGGAAAGAGATGGGGAAACAATGGAAACAGTGTCAGACTTTATTTTGGGGGCTCCAAAATCACTGCAGATGGTGACTGCAGCCATGAAATTAAAAGACACTTACTCCTTGGAAGAAAAGTTATGACCAACCTAGAAAGTATATTCGAAAGCAGAGACATCACTTTGCTGACTAAGGTCCATCTAGTCAAGGCTATGGTTTTTCCTGTGGTCACGTGTGGATGTGAGAGTTGGACTGTAAAGAAGGCTGAGCGCCGAAGAATTGATGCTTTTGAACTGTGGTGTTGGAGAAGACTCTTGAGAGTCCCTTGGACTGCAAGGAGATCCAACCAGTACACTCTGAAGGAGATCAGCCCTGGGATTTCTTTGGAAGAAATGATGCTAAAGCTGAAATCCCAGTACTTTGGCCACCTCATGCGAAGAGTTGACTCATTGGAAAAGACTCTGATGCTGGGAGGGACTGGGGGCAGGAGGAGAAGGGGACAACCGAGGATGATATGGCATCATGGACTCGATGGACGTGAGTCTGAGTGAACTCCGGGAGATGGTGATGGATAGGGAGGCCTGGCGTGCTGCGATTCATGGGGTCGCAAAGAGTCGGACACGACTGAGCAACTGAACTGAACTGAACTGAGAGCATTTGCCTGCAACTGACTTTCAACACCCACTGAGGGAGTTCAGGGTGGAGTGAGGCACTCTATGCTCCAGGGAATCTGGTGGCAGGAACTGACACCATAATCCCAATCCTTGGATCTCCTCATATCTAGAAAAGCACTAAATCCCTTCATGATGACATTACCTCCTTGGGACCAGCAGAAAACCTTTTGTAAAGTAAGCGCCTGATTGCACTGAACTCTTCCTTCACCAAAATTTTATATATTGACCTTCCCCCACTGCCCCTTTGGAGCAGTCTCTCAGAGCTCTCTGAGGTGCTGCTTCCCAGGCTGCAGTCCTCATTTGGCCCCAAACAAAACTTAACCAGCAACTCTCACATTGTGCATCTATTTTAGTCAACATATATATGTATAACTCAATCACTTTGCTGTACACTTGAAACTAACACAATACTGTAAATCAATTATACCTCAATTGGGAAAAAAATGAGGTAGTTAGACTTAACTCAAACCCAGCTTTCACTACCCGTATTGTCATTTTGAGGCTCAATTTCCTCATCTGTGAAATGGGCTAATAAGAGAAACTGTACTACTGTGTTGTTGTAAGATTAAATGAGTTCACATAGAGAAATCATTCAGCAGAACCATTGGAAAAAGGAGTTCTTGGTAAATGGTCATGACTGGGTTGCTCCTGGGTAACACAGAGGAAATCAGTGTTTACATCTCATCCAACCATAGTCACTGAGTTCTTTAGGAAGGGTTGACACAATTCATGCAATCAAAAATGACTCTTACTGCTTCCTTTGCTTCTCAGAGACTGTGAAAGAAGACAGAAATGTTTCAGGCCTCTGCTAGTTCTCCCTACTGCTAGCAGTTGGACAAGAAGTAGCTGGCCCATTGTTTAACAGAGCACGTTAATCCATCTATGTAAATGCAAAAGCAGGCTCAGCGCTGAGTAAGGAAAGAACCAAATTGGCCTGGATGATGAAGTGTGGTGCTTGGATTTCCCTGGGAGGAGATGAGCAAGGAGAACTTGACAGAGAATAAAAGAGAGCCTAGCAGCTTGGAAGAAGGTCATTTAGGAACAGAAGTGTCTAGGACTGAATATTAGGGCATTTGTATTGCTTCCATATAACCTTCTCGTGTAACATCAAAACTATAGCAAAAGTCACTCTCTGTGATGATCTGAGGATAAGACACTGCATGAAAGACACATTTCATATACCAGGATAAAGATTCAGTGGCTCATGGAGCTGCTGAGATTTTGGTGTTCAGTCCCTCAGTTATGTCCGACTCTGTGACTCCATGGACTGTAGCATGCCAGGCTTTCCTGTCCTTCAGTAACTCCTGGAATTTGCTCAAATTCAGGTCCATTGAGTCCGTGATGCTATCTAACCATTTCATCTCTGTCATCCCCTTCTCCTTCTGCTTTCAGTCTTGCCCAGCACCAGGATCTTTTCTAATGGGCTCTTCGCATCAGGTGGCCAAAGGAGTAGAGGTCCAGCTTCAGCAACAGTCCTTCCAATGAACATTCAGGGTTGATTTTCTTTAGGATTGACTGGTTTGATCTCTTTGTTGTCCAAGGGACTCTCAAGAGGTTTCTCCAGCAACACAATTTGAAAGCATCAGTTCTTCGGCACTCAGCCTTCTTTATGGTCCAATCTCACATCCATACGTGACTACTAGAAAAACCGTAGTTTTGACTATATGGACATTTGTCACAATGTAATGTCTCTGCTTTAAAATATGCTGTCGGGAGAAGGCGAGGGTGGGATGATTTGAGAGAATAGCATTGAAACATGTTATATTACCGTATGTGAAATAGACGACCAGTCCAAGTTCAATGCATGAAACAGAGCCCTCAAAGCTGGTGCACTGGGACAACCCTGAGGGATGGGACGGGGAGGAAAGTGGGAGAAGGGTTCAGGATGGGGGACACATGTACACCCATGGCTGATTCATGTCAATGTATGGCAAAAACCACAACAATATTGTAAAGTAATTAACCTCCAATTAAAATAAATAAAATTAAAATTTAAAAAATATGCTGTGTAGGTTTGTCATAGATTTCCTTCCAAGGAGCTAACGTGGCTGCTGAGGCAGGTCTGCAAACTCATCCATCCTGAAAGCAGGAACTTGGAAGCTTTTACAAGAGGACATGCTCAGCCTATCCCATCCCTGGGCATCTTAGGAGGAAGTGGTGGAATGCATATGTGGGTTGGGGCTGCAACAGTTTCATGTGAAGGATGCTCAGTTGTCCTCTAGCTTGTGAAATCATCTTAATTGTCCAAATCCCTACCTGACATCTCTGCCTGGGTGTCTAGTGCTGTTTCACATGTTGCAGCACCAGAAGAGAATGCTCACTTTTACCCCTATCCCTGCCCAAGACCTCAATTTTCTCCAGTGTAGAAAATGGCATTCCCAATCATTCAGTGGTACAAGCCCCTAATCCACCAGGTTTCCTGGATGTGCCACAAAACCCATCAATAAATCTTACTGAAAAACATTTCTCAAACCTGTCCACATCCCCCGTGGAAACACTTCTTCCCACCTGGCTGCCACCATCTTCCATCTTCACCTGAGCAATGGTCTGCTAACTGAGCTTCTGTTCTTCTCCCATCCCTCAATGTCATCCCTCATCCCCATTGTGGAAGCCAGTCCATCAGCCAGAGTCATCTTTGGTAAAGTCAAGTAGCAAAACAGAAATAGAGACACAGACATAGAGGACAAATGTATGGACACCAAAGGGGGACGGGGGGCAGGGGATGTGGGGTGAACTGGGAGATCAGGATTAATGCATATACACCACTATGTATAAGATAGATAGCTAATGAGAACCTGCTGTGCAGCACAGGGAACTCTACTCAGTGCTCTGTGGTGACCCAAATGGGAAGGAAATCCAAACAAAAGGGTACGTGCATGTATTACTCTGCTGATTCACTTTGCTGTACAACAGGAACTCTCACAGCATTGTAGAGGACCTATACTCCAATAAAAGTTAAAGAAAAAATTGCTACGTCTCCCCTACTTTAAATCTGACTTTAGGGTGAAAGCCAAACTCATTTCATCGTTGCTTATGGGACCCAATCCAGCTCAGCCTCCGACAGCATCACTGGCCTCTCCTGCACACCCCCCCAACCTCCCCCACTGCCCTCCCTTCTCTTCTCACACGTGCCAAACTCAGTGCCACCTTGTAGCCCTGACAGAGCCTTGACAGCCCTGACTACCTGTCCCTGAATGCTGCCTTTCCAACCATTCAATTGCAAGGAGCTGCTTCTATCACAGGACAGTGTTTAAACTTTCATGCACAGCACTGCCACCACAGGAGAGCTGGATTACTGACTTATTTGTCTGTTTATCAACTGGTCTCCCTGGTGGAACTCCCCCGCCCCATGAGAGCTAGGCTAGGTTTCCAGCAGAACCATGCCCCAGCAGATCAAGGGACGGAGCACTGACCGCCTGAGTGGGTTTTATTCTCATTATTCCATAGGCTCCCATGACTCTGAAAACCTGCATTGAGAACTGGAAATCCAGCACCATCCATGGTGGCTGCAGCTTCAGCAGAACCAAATTCAGAAACCAAAGTGGACTTGCTAGTTACTAAACCAGGACAGTGCCCAGCAGGAGGGCAGTTCAGATCTGAGTTAAAGCTTAAGACCTCGGTCATCTGAGGGTAGACTCCACCAGAAAATACAAGAATGTCAAGATTACTGAAGTCAGAACCCCAAGTCTCCATCTCCATGGAAATCCCAGCTTCTCCTCAACCTGAATGCCTATACCCAAGTTCACAGAATTAATTCATTAAACCACTGACACAGACTGGAAAAGGGCCATTTCTTCGACTGGAAAGTCTTAAACTGCCTTGCAATTATGTGGGTTCCATGAACCTTTACAAGGGTAAAGCTAGACTGAGGCCAGGCAGGTAGCCTCATTCCATCTCCAGGACTCAGGATGGGCATTCTTGTATGGGGCCACCATATTCTGCCATGGCTGCCAAGGTGAGTCCTCAGCAGGCTGGGAGATGAGAATAATGGAGTTTGCCTACTGCACTTCCCAGGCGGCACCCTACTAGGCAGCCCCAAATCTGGCTATGATGCAGGAATAGTCAAATGTGCATAGCAACAGTTCAACCAAGACTCACAGTAGCGGAAATCAGAGCAATTCTGCATTCCTTTATGAATAGAAGTTCATCAATATCTGGGTTGCCATCCCAAACAAGACTCCTTTCAGGGGAACCACGAAAAACTTTCCCAGCATAAACCAACAAACACATTCTCAGTGACTTTGTTCTCTGCTTCACCAAGAAAACAAAAAAATTCCCTCAACTCCCCTCTTCAATTTTACTTATCTCATTTTTATTTTTCACTCTTGTTTTAGATGAATTGATAGTTGGTTTTTTGTTGTTTTTTTTTTTTCCACCAAGAATAACTTCTCCATCCAAGCTCTCATCTTCAGTTTTTCCCATTTACTTTTTGGACATTGTTCCATCTAGTACTTAACTCCGTTCAATACTATAAATCTCTCCTTCTCAATGACTTCTTAGAAAAGAAACAAGATAAGGTTTCCTCCAGCCTAATAAAAGCATTCTTTGACCCTACCTCCCCTAGAAATTTCTGCTATCCACCCTCCCTTCATCTCCAGGCTCACTGATCTACCCACCCATGCCTCCTACCTACTTTCAGCTCCCTATTTATTTCTCGAGCTCTTCTTTTTACCACTTCACTCCCCAACCTGTCACAAAGTCATGGTGATCTCCTGATACCCACATCCAACAGCTTTTTATTAGTTTAGTTCACTTCACTCATTCAATTGTGTCTGACTCTTTGTGACCCCAGGGACTACAGCACACCAGGCTTCCCTGTCCATCACCAACTCCCAGAGCTTGCTCAGATTCATGTCCATTGAGTCAGTGATGCCATCCAACCATTTCATCCTTTGTCATCCCCTTTTCCTCCTGTCTTCAACCTTTCCCAGCATCAGGTTCTTTTCCCATGAGTCAGTTCTTGATATCAGGTGCAGATGAATCTCAAGTCATTTAGAGTCTGACCACAGCTCACCTAAGCTCTCTCATCAATAGTTACTTTGCACATGACTAGAGGCACTCACTTATCTTGTCAGACACAGATATGATCAGGATTATGAAATTCCAGGAAGCAGAGCGCACACACAGACTTATCATAGCATCATGTATTACCTCACTGTGCATAGCCATCTCCCTATGAAGCAGTAACTAGATCTTAATCCTCTTTGCCACCTTGATGCATGGCTACTAAGTCGCTTTAGTTGACTCCTACTCTTTGCAACTCTCTGGGGTGTGACTCACCAGGCTCCTCTGTCCATGGGATTCTCCAGGCAAGAATACTGGAGTGTGTAGCCATTCCCTTCTCCAGGGGATCTTCTTGACCCAGGGATCGAACCCGAGTCTTTTAGGTCTCCTGCATTGGCAGGTGGGTTCTTTACCAATAGCACCACCTGGGAAGCCCACCCTGATTCATAGCCCTGTGCTTCAAATTAAGTTTAGATACTCATTCAATCTCAGAATATCATTAAGAGAATGTGTGTCACTGAGGCAGAAAAATTCTCAGTGAGTTGCATGGGTGGACTTCCAGGGAAACTGGAAATACTCCTTCCTGGGAGAGCTTTCAAAAGCAAGGAGCGTTTAGTTAATGACTTGGTTAATAACTTTGGAAAACTGAACAACTGTTTATAAGCACCCACTGTGCTGGGCACTATAGCATTAGCATATGGGCACACCGGCTGCAGCAGGTCCTGGGGAAGGGTGGGGTGGGGTGGGGGTGGGGTTAGGCAGGCAGGAAGTGAGCCGGAGTGAGAAGGCTGCAATGGCAGGGCCTATTTCTGGGTGACCACTGTGTTCTCTGCTTCCTGGGCTGGAATAGGTCCTGCTGAGGACATGACTGAATGAAATAAGAGGGAGTGGACATTTATTTTTACGTAAGTGAGGGCACCAGGTCCCCTTTGACCTGGGCATCAGTGGTCCCCTGCTGCTCCAATTGCCTGCTACTTGCAGTCCTGTTGCAGGGAGGGAGACGGGCGGGCTCTCAAGAGGTCCGTCCCATGCTGTACTTCCTTGATTCTCAACTAGCCTGGCTTCCGGGGTGATGCCAGAGAGCCTCATATGGTGCGTCACACATGCCTGAGTGGGCTTCCAGGGCTGGCATCCATGTTCCCTCCCTCAGCCTGGCATATAGGGAAGACCAGCACCCAGGGATCCTGGAATACACATGGCATCTTGGCAGTGTCAGCTAACAGATGACCCACAGACAGCTTGCTTGGGCTGTAGGAAGTAATACAAACCTAATTGTGCTCCTTGGTCTCGACTTCAATGCTCCTCCCAGGCCCGTTTTTCTGTTGGTTTTTTTTCCTCCCTTCCCTGTTGCCACTCAATCTCGGTCCTTAATATCACCCCCCTTATGCTTGTCTGTGCCCCATATGTTTGGGTTCTTTCTACACCATCTGCTGGGCTGTCCACGTATCCTTCCTTTGCCCAGGACCTCCTCTCCAGCACACAAGAGCCCAGGATTCAGAAGAGAGAAGACCCAGTTTCTCCTCCTGGTCAGCTTCTGTCCCATGCCAACCCCCAGAGGGACACTAAGGGCCCTTTTAGGAAAAGAGGAGGGGTCCTGTTGGAATCCCACCATGCACTTTGCTGTCACCACTGAGAGTTCCCACAGAGAAAACATGGCTATCGCTTGGCCTCCAAAGCTGCAGACTTAGATAATCTTATAATCCATCTCTCCACCCCTTCATCTTTCCTATTGCTATTTCCTTGAATCGGCTCCAGCTGGTTGCCTTCTCTCCAGTTTGGACCCCTCTTCCTCCTGGAGCCCAGATCACTGGGTTGGCAGGAAACCTCTCACTTCAAATTGTCTGTGGCTTTTTCTCGCAGCCAGCTTCAATCTCTACTGCCGTGCCCCGAATCAGTACATTCCCAGGAGGTCACCTGCTTAAAGGTCGGGGCAAGAGGTCAGGATGAAAGGGGACTGCCTCCCAACCTTCACCCTGACCTTGAGAAAGTCAAGCCGCCACGCTTGGTCAGCCATCTGTACGACATAAAAGATTAGAGGCTTCACTCAGAATCCCATTAACATTTCTGGACTATGCAGCTCTGAATTCCCAAACCTAAAATGTGGCAAGACTCTGGCCAGAAGAGCCCTTTGGAGAACAACGTTATGGAAATATTGGCAGCACTTCAAAGTCACCCAGGAAAAGGTAATGACCGCTCCACTCACCAACTTTGTATCCTGGGCTCTGAAGACATCATATTGCAGAAGATGATTTCCCCTAAGTTAAGAGAAGAGCTGTCTATCAGGAGAGTCCACTGGCTATCTGCCTGGGGAGTCCCTAAATACCCAGGAGATGTCTGCAGTGGCCCACAAGGCCGGGATGCAATGACACACAGCGTCTCTAGTGGGCGCTGCTGCTCAGCCGTCTCCCTCATTCAGCCTGGCTACCAAAAGTACACATGCCTGCGGTGTTATCCGAACGAAAAGAAAAATAATGCAAAATAATACAGGTGTGCAAATACTAAAATAAATATGGTATATACACACAGTGGAAAATGCAGTTCAGTTCAGTCGCCCAGTCGTGTCCGACTCTTTGCAACCCCATGAATCACAGCACGCCAGATCTCCCTGTCCATCACCAACTCCCCGGAGTCCACCCAAATGCATGTCCATTGAGTCAGTGATGCTATCCAACCATCTCATCCTCTGTCGTCCCCTTCTCCTCCTGCCTTCAATCTTTCCTAGCATCAGGGTCTTTTCAAATGAGTCAGCTCTTCGCATCAGGTGGCCAAAGTATTGGAGTTTCAGCTTCAACATCAGTCCTTCCAAAGAACACTCAGGACTGATCTCCTTTAGGATGGACTGGTTGGATCTCTTTGCAGTCCAAGGGGCTCTCAAGAGTATTCTCCAACACCAAAGTTCAAAAGCATCAGTTCTTCCATGCTCAGCTTTCTTTATAGTCCAACTCTCACATCCATACGTGACTACTGGAAAAACCATAGCCTTGACTAGACGGACCTTTGTTGACAAAGTGATGTCTCTGCTTTTTAAATTTCTCTGCTCGAAAATTACCCAGCCGTTAAAAATCATGCTGTGACCCTGTATTTAGCGAGGCTGCAGAGAATCTCATTCTTATTTATCACTGAGGGTACACACTGGTATAACCTAACATGGGTTATATGTGTAAAACAGGTATACCAAACAGCCTGTTGGGGGTGATTTGTCCCTGTATTAATGTTGTATTGGGGTTTAGCCACATTCATTCAGGTTCATTATATTTATGATCAATCCACTAAAGTTACTTATAAGAACAAAGTTTTATAAAGGCATTAAATGAATTGGGATACATCTATGCAAAGGAATAGTATGTATCTCTAACAAAAAAAAGAATGAGGAATTTCTCTCGGAGCTCCAAGGAACTGTCAAGGAGAATACTAAAAAGAACAGAATAATATATATTATATACTTTCACATGTGCAAAGTGGAGGAAAAACAAAAGTGCATATTTGTATTGGTTTATATATCATTTGTTTGGATATAATTCACAAGGACACACCATGACAGTGGTTACCTGTGTGGTGACGGTGGTGGTAGTACAAAGAACCTGCAGAGCAGGGACAGGTGCAGGGAGAATTTATATATACATATGTTATGCGGATTCTTTACCAGCTGAGCCACCAGGGAGGCCCTATATAGATGACATGATATACTTATTATATATAATAACTGAGGTAAACAATAACTTAATAAATCTTATATATAATATCTTTATTTTACATCAATATATAACACATACTTATTATATATGCCATATATATCACCTTTCTTTTACATATATATTTATGTATGAATAGGTAAATTTTATTGAGGTGTTGTTCATGTACCATAAAACTCACCCATTTAATTTACTTATTTTATTTTCTTAAAATCTTTTATTTTGTATTGGAATATAGCTGATTAACAAAGTGGTGATAGTTCCAGGGGTACAGCAAAGGAACTCAGCCATACATACACGTGTATCTATTCTCCAAACTCCCCTTCCATCCAAGCAGCAGAGTTCCCTGTGCTATACAGTAGGTCTTGATGGGTATCCATTTTAAATATAGCAGTGAAAACTTACCCATCTTAATGTAAAATTCAATGATTTTTACCAGTGGTACAACCATCACCGTAATTCAATTTCAGTATTAAATACGGCTTCATCACTCCAATTAGATCTCTTGGGTTCATTCACAAGTAACCCCAGCCTTAGGCAACCACTAGCAGTCTTCTTATCTACACAGATTTACCTCTTCTGGACACTTCATGGGAAATGGCATCACATAAAACAAGGTCTTTCATGTCCTGCTTCTTTTACTACTTAGCATATTGTTTCCAGTGTTCATTCATGTAACACATACCAGCACTTTGCCCCTTTCTATTATTGAGTAGTATTCCATCATTTGTTTATCTCATATTTCATTTATCATTGGCTGACATGCATCTGGGTTGTTCCTACTTTGGGGCTATTTTGAAAAATGCTGCTATGAACATTGATGTACAAGTGGTGTGTGTGTGTGTGTGTGTGTGTGTGTGTGTGTGTTTTAACCATGTGACTAGGTTATCTGTTAAAAAAATCTTTGATATCACAAAAGATTAAACAGCACATGAAACAATCTTATAAGGAAGGAAGTAGCAAAGCAATGGGCGTGTGTGTGCATGTGCCTGTAGAATGATTTGATTCTGTTAAATAATTAAATAAGAACATAAAAAGATTAGAAGGCAGAAAGCTAAAATGTTAACAGTGTTGTCTCTGGGTGATGGGATGGTGGATAATTTATGTGTTTGTGTGCTTTTCTGTATTTCAACAAATTGTCTACTGTGAATATAAATTACTTTTGTAATCAGAAAAAAAAGCACAACGTTATTGGAAGAAAAAAAACACCCTTCCCATTCAGTTTCTCCAACCTCTCTGTTGCAGAAAGATATCTTCCCAGTAGGCCACAAATAGGGGAGGGGAGGGCATCCCTCTTTCTCTTGCTCTCTCTGTTTAATGCTGGTCACAGCATCCAGAAAACTGCAGATACCCAATAAATACAAATCAATTTTGGAGACCTGGAGATCAGTCTCCATGGCAACCTGACAAGGGCATGACACTATATGAGTTCTGCCCCAGCGTGGAGATGGTCCAGTAGGAAGAACACCTGACTTGACAGCCCGAGGTGGCCAAAGGGCCATAGTATTTATTTGTGTGGCAAAGGCATCAGGCTTCCTAAGACTCAAAGAGACAGACATTTCTCCAAATAATGGAACACTGGAAGTGTGAACTGATTATCCTGACTGTGGGTTCCCTGAACTGCCATTTCTATTTATACAGCTGCAAACAGATGTCATGATTCAGTATTTTCCAGAACTACACTTAGGAACTAAGTGTCCTTCCTCTCTGCTTACCTCATGCACAATTTCATCATATTGCTTCATAATTACTCACTTGTCTGCACAAGGCCTGTCCCTTATATTTGCAGGACTTGGGACAAGAGGATAATTAGAAGCCCACATCTCACATGTTCCAAAAGTTGGAAGTCATAAACTGAGCTAAGGTAATGCTAGTTGCTCAGTCATGTTTGATTCTTGGTGACCCCCTGGACTGTAGCCCACCAAGCTCCTCTATCAACGGGGTTTTCCAGGCAAAATACTGGAGAGGGTTACCATTCCCTTCTCCAGGGGATCTTCCTGACCCAAGCATCGAACCCAGGTCTCCTGCATTGTAGGCAAAGTCTTTGCCGTCTGGGCCACCAAGGGAAGCCCAAATCAAGCCAACACACTGTTAAATAAGGGACGTCTTATCTTCCTCTAAATATATTTTCAGAATTACCTGAAGAACCAGACACAAATTTAGATGCCTTGGACTCCCTGGAATTGTGAGACAGGACATGCAGTGTCAGAGAGCAAGACCCCGGCTTGTTCCCCCTTTCAATCTCACAGCAAAGGAGGCTCCAGGCACACTCAACCTGAACCACTCCACACATACACTCCCCTGTGCCCCCAAACAGCAGGCCCCTGACCCACTTGGGCTTTCCCAGGCACACAACTGTAGTGCAGCCCACCCTTAAGAGGAAAGACAGACAAAGAGGTTTGCACATGTCCTGGAAGTGGACTAAGGGCCATTTGGGTAAGAAATTCTGGAGTAGGCAACTGAGACTTTACACAGAAGGGGCATAAGATGGAGGTTGTGGTGCCACAGGCCTTGGAGCCTTGGAAGCTGAAGGAAGAGCCTGAAATGTAGGAAAACCCTCTCGTCCAAGATTAAGGGATACCGGTCCATATTCTCGCTAGATTGGATTTTCTTGACCTTGGCACTACGGACAATTTTATGTCAGATAATTCTTTGCTGTGGGGGCTCTCAGAAGCATCTACCCTTAGTTGTGACTACCAAAGTTTCTGGGGGACAAGTCACCCCCGCAGTGAGAACCAGCTCAATAGACCCTGAAGCTGTGGGGGGAAGGAAATGCAACTGCTTCACTTAGTGGCAGAGTTCATGGCAGAGAGTAGGTATGCAATCACTGAGGGATGAGTGGACGAACCAACATCTGCTCATGATCTCAGAGGCATTCTTGCAAGACCTCATTTTCCTGGTGAGGATTGTGAAATGTTGGGAACAAAGAACTCCTCAGAACAAGCTGAAAGCTGTTCTTGATCTCCTGAGTATAAATGATAAATCTGGGATAGAAAGGTAAAAACGATAGGAGGCATGAACTCTGTCCTGAGCCCAGGACGGGACAGCTCCCTCTTCCTGATGGATGCACGGAGCTGACCCAAGGAGGCTCCTTAAGATGTAAGGACCATTTTATGGTCCAGTCCTTCTCTACCAAAGCTGCCCTGGTTAGGAGAGTGAAGGAGGGGCCAGGGACTCTAAACTTAAATAGACTCTCCTAAGGGACCTTGTAGAACTCTGCTAAGCCCCAAGTGTTCCTTAGACAAACCAAAATGTGATGCACAGTGACGGCTGTGATACACGTGGTGATACTTCTGACCGGCAAGGTACTGACTGCAAAAACTCTTCGTCCCCCTGACGTTCATTCTCCCTGCCCTCACCAGTGGGATTTTGCAAACCTTGTTTATGCTGTTTCTTCCACAGCCAGTAATGTTTACAGTTGCATCAAGCCCATGTCTCTTTTGCAGGGCAAGCACACCCAGCCTCCTAGTTTTCTTTATAATCGATGGATTCCTCCTTGTATGATTTCCACATTTCTAGCAACTGAACATGGTTATGTCCAGTTAGGCTTGGGTCAGCACTTAAGGGGCAGTTGGTGATGCTTGCATGAAGAAATGAGGTTCTCATGGAGCCCAACACTTGGAGCAAAGTGCATGACTGATTCTATTCACTGATATCAAGGGAACATAGACTCGGTTTCAGAATCTGCTCACTCTTCAGGTTTCCCTAGAGTGGCAGGTCTCAAAACGTGATCCAAATACCCCTGGTTGCCCCTGAGACCCTCTCAGGAGATTCACCTGTCAGACCTACTTTCCTAGGAATACTAAGATGGTCTGTTCACTTTTGTTCACTCACATTCTCTCACAGGTATGCATGGAGTTTTTCCAGTGATTTACTGACATGTGATGAACATTTTGCTCTGATGGTTAAATACAATGCCTGTGTGAATGCTTGTGTGTGTGTGTTTTCCAATGTTTCTCAGTTTTAATTTCAATTATAGTAAATGTAGATGTATAAAACCCACATAAGCAAAAACTCTTTGAGGTCCTTGTAATTTTTTACTGTAAAGGGGACCCAAGACCAGGAAATCTGAGAACCTCTGTGCTGCAGCAAGAATGTTAGTCATACCTCTACATCATTGAAAATCAAGAGTGGGGAAAAATATTTGGAAGATCTTTCTGAGAGGTAGAGTAAGTTACTGAATATAAAAATAAGTACACTTTCAGAGTTTTATAACAGGAGTGTCACTGTGACATTTTAACTGCAAAATGTTCTCTAGGTTCTTTGAAGTGGAAAAAAACAAGTTTTTTTTTTTAAAAAGCAAAAGTACAACTATTTTCAATAAAAGCAATACATCGTAAATACAATATTGCTTGTTTGGAAGTTTACTGATGATCTGAATGGCATCTGGACTAGCCTCATCTCAAACACCCCCAACCTGTCCCTGTCCAAAGACTGGCTCTGTTTGTTGGCATTCTTGAGAGATCCAAGGGTGTACAAAAATAATTAGAGGGAGAGTGACTGAGAGCATGTTTGTATTGTTTGTGAAAGGGGAGGAAGAATATCTGACACTTACAATTTTAAATTTAACTGCAATTTTGAGACCATCAGTGGCTTTCAGTTACCCATGCTATAGAATCAGGATGTGTTATCAACCAGAAGTATTTTTGTTAAGATCTAAACAATATTACTGACCAAAATAAACAGATAAAAGACCCCATTCATTCCCTCTACCTTTAACACCAGTCTTTTCATCACGTCTGAGTTTCCCTTTGTAAAGTTCTTTACTTCCTTTCCCTCCCTTCACATAACATAGATGCTATTTTCTTGCCCCCTCACCAAGTTTCCAAGTGATTTGATTACAGGGTATCATCCATAGTCCCAGGACACCTAAAAGAGCCATATAGTTGGCTCCATATTTCAAATGGAAGAACTGACACGTGAAATCTACCTTCCCAGATCAATATGGCGAATTGTCACCCAAGATGCTACCCACCCACTGTTTGAAGAGGCACTAGGTGGAAGCCGATGGGGATGGAAAGAGGAGGTAAAGGGCTTGCTGCGGATCCTTTAAGAGGGAGAGAGAACTCTTGCTTCTTTGCAACAATCATTTCTAGAAATTGCCTCTCCCCAACTCTTATAATCAAAAGCCATGTGTTATCTTAACGAAAAAAAAACCATAATAGTAATCATAATGACAGATAGGGAGAGGTCAAGAGCATGTCACCAGCAAGAAAAGTTTTACTATTTCAAGGCTTGGGCAGAGGGATCCTGAACTATTATCTGAAGCCTGGCCACTTCTCTGCATTCCAGCTTCCATCTTCTGCACTATAAATAATTCAGAGTTTTCTTCTTTCTTAAATATCACAGAACCAAGTCAGAATCTTTATGTGAAGGATTCTCGAGTGTCCCTCTTTCCCTCCGCCTCTGCTTCCCTAGCCAGCCCAGGCGGCTCCCAGGAGAACGACCCCTCAAGCTTTAACATTTCTTCTTTGACATTTCAGACTATTTGTTAGGCAGAGCTGCCTTCTTGAGATCAAAGTTGGAAAATCTTGCCAAGAACCCCCGCTTGGCCCTGTCCAACTGTGACAGAGAGGGTCTATTAACCTCCAAGCATCTGTTTCTTTCCTCTTCCAGAAAAATCTGCCAACTCTCACCCAGAAGGGCAGCCACCCTCCCCCTCTTACCACCTTCCCCAGCACTCCAGAAGGGAGCAGGGTCACCCTTCCCAAGTGACACATCAGACACACAGCAGAGAGAGATGGACCCCAGAACCAGAAGATGCCCCCACTAGGAGACAACAGAGATTCATGGGGACATGGCATTTGGAACTCCTGTCTGGCTGAGATCTCCTCTCTGAGGAAAATGTTCATGGGTGCTCAGTTGTGTCCGATTCTTTGCAACCCTATGGACTGTAGCCCACCAGGCTCTCCTGTACACAGGATTCTCCAGGCAAGAATACTGGAGTGGGTTGCCATTTCCTCCTCCAAGGGATCTTCCCGACCCAGGGATCGAACCCACGTTGCCTGCATTGGCAGGTGGATTCTTTCCCACTGCGCCACCTGGGAACCCCAAGGAACGGCAAACTCAGAGACAAACATGGAACAAGGAAAGATAACTTACCCACGTTATTTTGCTGGTGGTAGGGCTGAGACTGACGCCAGCTCTTTATTGCTACTGCTAGATGACATCACCTCCACCCGCCTGGGAGGGTGAGCAGGTTTAGGGCTGAAGTCTTAAGCTCTTATGTGAAGTGATTTATCATTTTCTTTTGAAGTCTCGCAGAGAAGGTTTCCTGCACTTCACAAGAGTACCTACCCACCGGCCCCCAGAATATTGTCTGCCTCCTTACAAAGCCAAGGGCAGAAGTTGGGGATGGAGCCTAAAGCAGGGCAGAGGTGCTGGGGTTTGGCAGTTCATCTGGATGTGAGAAATCAGTGGTTAATTAATACATCCTGCTTTGTTCTGCTTCAAAAGCTGCTGCCTACACCCTGACCCAGTGTGACTTAGAGTGTGTGCACTGAGTCTGTTTATAGGTATTAAGTGAAGAGTGTTTCATGTTCAATTAGATTGAGAAAGGGGTAGAATCAAAAGGTTATTTAAAGCAGGACTTCTCAGAGCCTTTACTGTCCTATCATGGTGAATCTTTAAGAGGCTGGCTAAATACCATATAACATTCTCCAGAGTGATCTGATGGGCTCTTAGCATCTCGTGAGGCTACAGGGAAGCATTTCCAAGGCCAGTGAAAAGGGGAGCATGTGATCCTTTGCTGTTGTTCAGTACCTGAGTCATATCTAATAACTCTTTGTGACCCCATGGACTGTAGCCCGCCAGGCTCCTCTCTCCATGGGATTTCCCAGGCAAGAATATTGGAGTGGGTTGTCACTTCCTTCTCCAGGGGATCTTCCTGGCCCAGGGATTGAACCCATGTCTCCTGAATCGCACGCAAATTCTTTATCGCTGAGCCACCAGGGAAGCCCATTCGATCCTTACTACATGATTTATGTGATAACAAGTTGGGCATTCAAATGAAGAGAGAACCCTATTGCAGAAACTGAAGCTTTCCCAGAAAACCGATCAATACATGTAGGGCAATGCTTGGTCAAGCAGCTGATCCACTAAAACTACTGAGATACCATCCTGAAAATGCACAGGGGTGTCACTCTGATCTTTGTAATGACCCGATTGTCCACTTGGTATCAAAGGCACTATGCAGCAATTGCCTGTGATGATACCAGGAAATGTCAAGTTGATAGCCATAAAGATTGAACGATTCTGTGAGTCATTCACACGTGGACTCAGAATTTCAATTCTCGCAGGAAGGACATTCTCAGAATATATTCTCTACTCGTGGTACCTCCTCTAACCCGCCTCTCCCACAACCCCCAAAGTCAAGTTCTCACTGAACAGCTCTGCAGCTGGCTCCCTCTGAAGCCAAATGCTGGGGTCAGCGCTGCGGTCCTCAGATGGGAGTGACTAGAGGTCACTGTACCCTCTTGGCCAGTATGACTTTTCAGAGGATTAAGGCTCGTGACAAAAAATTGCTTTGAGGTTTCCTCTCGGGTTCTCCCTCACATGAATTTTCTCTCAGAATTAACAGCAAGAGAATGCTGACGCATTGGTGTCTACTTAATACACAGGTTGGGCATAGCATCTAGCCTGCATTCTGGAATTTCCCTTCTCTTTGAGATTGTTCATAGGAGAGCCCCCGGGAGAGGCACCTACATTGGTTGGTCCATGGGACAAAGACTTTAGGACTTGTCTTTCTGGACTTTAGCAGCTGGAGAGCATATCTTGGAGACAGCTTGTCTGGTCATTGCTGAGACGAGCCTGGCAGGAAGACAATATTTGTAGTTCTAGGGGTCTCCTGTGTTATGGAATCTAAACACTTTGAGCTTCAAATTCAAGGGCTTCCCATGTCTCCCTGCTCCCGACACCCTTGAGAATCTGACTGTGTGCCGTAACTATTTCCCCGAGCCTGTCCAGCCACTAAGAAGCATGGCACAGGACTGCAGACAGACATCATTCCTCCCAGAGCACCCAGGACCCCACACCCTCTCTTCCCCAGGGTAGTCAGTCTCTCCGGGAGTTAGGATCATGTGATCTTTGGCCAAAGGCCATTGTTGCAAGCCTTGGAAGTAAAGAACACTGCACTGCAATTTTAAAACATCGCAAAAACCAAAACAGACCAAGGCTGGTATGAGCTTCAGAGTAAAAAAAGTAAGTGACATTTCAGAGCTCTATAAAGGAAGTATCACCAGGCCATATTTGACAGCAGCGAAGTCACTTTACAGGGGTTGGGTCCTTGCCCTTTCCGCTGTGGAATGAATGTATGGACAAGAGAGGGAAACCATGTCTTTTAAAGGAAAATAGGCTGGTTGCTCCAGTGAGGTCCCCAAAGGTAGAACCAGGCTTCATTTTGCTGCTATGGTTACAGCACATGGGAGGCAGAAACAGAGGGGGAGAAGAAAGAGCGCCATAGACCAGCTGGTGTCACTGTCAGCCACCAAGGCCTCCACCATTGCTCACCCAAGTCAGGCTCAGTGGGGTTTTCTGAGCAGACATGATCCTCTGTTCCTCAAACTTGGATGGAACCACAAGTCAGACACCACTCTGGGACTCATACCTTTAAGGAGCCTCACCCCTGGGGCTTCAAACTCTCTCCGTAGCCAACAGGGCCTTCTGATCCACCCTCCAAAATCTCAGACAGTGCTTGACATCATCTTAGATAGAGGATGAAGGGACAGTTGCTCTTCCTCTCTCACAGAAGCCAAGCTCCATTCTTCCTGCCTTATGCCGTTGCCCCTCCCTCCTCTCTTAGACAAATCAAAGTCAGATTCATGGACCTCAGGGAGACTTTGAGTGGCTTCTATTGCAAAGGATCATGGGAAGACAAGTGATCTGGAGAAGCCCAGAGCTGCTGTGAGTAAGAAGCTCACACATCTCCTGTTTCCCAGGCTTGAAAGGCTCACCAGAGCCCTCAGTCAAGTCTTCTCTACAGCTCTGGCTCTTCTCTTGGGATCTGGTAACCCTGTCTTTCTCCTCCACCCAAGTAGTTCCAAATTCCTTCCCACTGGATTGGCACAGGCCTGGCCTTGCCTTTGACATAGAATCTGAACCATCAGCATTGTCTGTGTCCTTCTAGGACCCGGGCTTCTCAGAGATTCTCCTGCCTTTCTTCTTCCTTTCTTGCATGGAAACCAAACATGCTTGAGTCAAAGACTAACTGCAATATCTCCCCAATTCTCACCATGCCCAACACCCAGAACCACAGGACATCGGAGCAATGCATCTGCCTGTACAGGAAGGCAAGAGGGATGGGAAAGGAAGAGCTAGTGCCCTCAGGCATGCACCCATGAGGGGAGAGGGTCCTGATGGACAGGTAGGAAAAGGCAGTGAGATCTTGAGGCTCATCAGCCAGGCAGAAGTCTCCTCCCTGAGCAGCAGAGCTTAAGTCCCAAGGGCAAATTGGGCTTACTTTGTAGAAGTTTTACCCACTGAGTAGGAGAAACTGGGATTAAAATCCTACCCAGATCAGAATCCTGATGGAATGCCCAAACCATCCAAAAAAGCAGACAAGAAAACATATCTCTTGCCAGCAAGAGATCTTCAACTTACTTTAGGTGCAAGGAGGGTGGAAGGAGGCTTATTTAGCTCTGGGATATATGGTCAGGTTTTGGCTGAGGTTTTCTTGAGGGGAAGTGCATGGGATGGGGTGTGTGTGTGTGTGTGTGTGTGTGTGTGTGTGTGTGTGTGACTTCAGCCCTGTTGGACTCTGTGATGGCACAGACTGTAGCTCACCAGGCTCCTCTGTCCATGGGATTCTTCAGGCAAGAATAGTGGAGTGAGTTGCCATGCTCTCCTCCAAGGGATCTTCCTGACCCAGGGATCAAAGTGGCATCTCCTAGGAAAGGTGGATTCTTTACCACTGCATCACCTGGGATGGCAAGGGATTTCTAGAGGGAAAATGCAAAACCAGAGCCATCCAAGGCAAATGGAGCCACAGAGCAGACAGCGTCTCCAAAGCTCCTAAAACAGTGAAGTTGTGGGGATAGGGCAGAGCTAGGTGAGCAGGGGACTGGAGCTTCAGCCTCCTGGACAACTTATATGCAAACCAGGTCCCCCTGACACTCCCACCTCCTCTGGCATGCTGAACCATTGGAACCTCAGAGCAGCCGGCATCACTCCACCCTCATTCATCTGGTCTGTCCCTCACTGAGACTCTCTCATCTTGCTCTCCCTTTCAGTCACTCTGGTGGCCATCTGTGAGTCTAGGGGAAGCCCCAAGTCAGTAAACACTGAAGGAACAAAGGCCCTCTGCTTAATCTGCATCTGGCACGGTCCAGGAAGCTACAGGCAATGAAGTCACCTTGCACTGATCTGCTGTGTCTGTAGGATCAAACCCTCCCTGGCATCTTGCTCTTGGATCAGAGATGCATGAGCCTCTGCCCAGGTCTGGCCTTGCAGGAGCTGAGTGGAGCCAGGGAAGTTTCACTGACCCTGTACTAGGCTGAGGTCATGCCTACGGCTGGGGCCAAGGAGGATGTGGTGGCTGGAAGCCTGGCTAAAGAAAGGAATTCCCAAGAACGGAGGCCAGTGCAGAGCCCAGCTTCTTGCTTTCCAAACTGAAGATGCGTGGCATCTGTTGTCTCCCTGAGTGGCAAGGTCACAGCAGAGCTTCCATGTGTCAGGAGGTCTTTGGGGAAGGATGGAGCATGTTCAGGTTGGGGGAGCAGAAGTCAAGCAAGGCTCTTCCTTCCACAACCTTCCAGTCTGAAGCTGCTCACATTGCCCAGACCCGGGCAGCCTCAGCTAGCAGCTTCAGGACCAGGTGTATCTCAGCTGACAAGTCCTTCTCAACATCAAAGATGCCACCCTTGTCTGTTTGGAAATCTCACCAACTGGAAACAAGATGATTCAACTCAGATCTAAGAACAACCATACTTTCAGGCAACCAGGGTCACCAAATGCTAGAATGGGTGAAGAAAGAGCAGGGCAGATGCTCTTTTCTGGGGAGTCTTTCAAAATCACCATGCTTGTCTGTTTCCAGAAGGATGATAAGGATGGCATCTAGCCTTAAAGACCCCTGAAGGACTTCATCTCAGGAGGTGGGGGAGCTTATGATTGTGGAGTCCTCAGGACTTCAGCTTTCCTGGAGCAGAAGATGGATTGCTCTGTGGTGCAGCTGAGAGTACTGGGCGGTCAAGGAGACCCCATGTTAGACTTGGCTCTGCCATTCTCAGCTGCCTGGTCGTTACTGACTCTTGAGCTTCAGCTTCCATGGGTCAAACAGGCCTGGTTCTGAATAGGTGCTTTGTAAGTTTGACATGATCGTTATTATGTTCCCTAGGAAAGCCCTACTTTGGAGCTTGGCAGCCAGTTTCAGGATCTAACCACACAATGCTAGTGAAAGACAGAGCATGTCCCTGGAAAGCCCTACACTCGAGTTCCCCACTGTCCTACACCTTCTTAAGGAGAGTGAGTTCCCCACCCTTTGAGTGTCAGAAAACAGTGTTCAGAAAAGGAGCCTTTCCTTTCCTCCTTTCCTCCAGGATGAAGATCCACAGAGCACACAGCAAGCACACCGGCTTCTGGGATGAGCCTTTGCCACAAAGTCCCCCATGACCAAACGCAAGCTCAAGTGCAAAAAAGCCACTGTGAAATCCTGTGGGTGAGATTCCAAACCCAGAAGGTCAGAGCTGCAGGACTTGCGGGTCCCCCTGAGTCTCCCTGGAGGAAGCCAGTCCAAGCCAGCATCCTTAGCAGGCTGAGTTCTGTTCTGAAGGCCTCCTCGTGCCAGCTCTGACTGCTCCGGAGCCTCTAACATCGGAGTAGATGCCATGGGACTTCAGGGCCCAGCAGAAAAGCATGGGAAACAGAGTCTTGCACACTCAACATGGTTCTCCAGCTTCGGCCAGTCCTCATGCCTCCTGGGAACTTTCTCACACTTCCCTGCCATCTGCCATGGTCTCTTCTGCTGCTTGGAGCCTTCTTGGTGCTCGTTGATGTTCCCACTTGCACCCCAAGGCCTCGCCTTACACTTTAGAGGCAAAATAGAAGCCCCAAACAAGGCTTCTCTCACTCCCCTGCCCCCAAATCCCTAAACCCTCATCTCTTCGTCTTCCTACTGCTGCACTCTCACTCCGCATGAATGATGCTGGCCCTTCCTCCCAAGGATGGGTGGTTTTCTTTCCCATCTTCCCAGGGCCTGTTTCTACTCGTCATTTTTTTCTCCCATGCATTGGCAGGCTCTATGCATCCAGATAAAACAAAGCTTAAATATCTCTAAGTAAAAGCGTTAGTTGCTCAGTCGGGTCCAACTCTGTGACCCCCATGAACTGTAGCCCACTAGGCTCCTCTGTCCATGGGATTCTCCTGGCAAGAATACTGGCATGAGTTGCCATTTTCTCCTCCAGGGGATCTTCCCAACTGAGAGATCAAACCGGGGTCTCCTGCACTGCAGGCATGTTCTTTACCGTCTGAGTCACCAAGGAAGCTGTAAATAATGAAATTGCCCCTGGTGTCCATGCCGCCTGATGGCTCCAAAGATGGTCTCAACCCTTGGGGCATCCCTGGTCCAACTTTAGAACCCTTGAGAACAGGAGAATGCAAAGCTGGGGCAAAGCCCCTGTTCAGGCCACTCTACAGAAAAGGAGCTTCCACTTGGGGTGAGGTGAGGGGTGGGGCTCAAACAGTACTAGACTCCAGTAGGAGAGTAAGACAGTAAGGACAGAGAGTAAGGATAAGTAGAAAAGCACCGACCTAGCCTGATCCACCCTTGTTGGACTTCCACCTTGAGCTCGCCCACCCACTCTGCCTGCCTCATCTTTACTTCCTAAGTAAGAAGCTCCAACAAAGCTTACTGAGACCCAGGGAGGGGTCCAAACCCTCCCAGGAGCCCTTCCCCAGCCCCCCAGCCTCCTCTATTGCTCCAAACCTCCTACGTACAAAGTCCTCTCCTCCTAAAAGGAAGATATTGTAAGCTGCACCCATGCTCAGTTGCTCGGTCATGTCTGACTCTTCAAGACCCCATGGACTGTAGCCTGCCAGGCTTCTCTGTCCATGGAATTCTCCAGGCAAGAATACTGGAGCAGGTACTGTTCCTTTCTCCAGGGCATCTTCCAGACCCTTACTTCCTCACAAATTCTATAAAATCCTTATTCTTTCAAAGTCCAGCTTAAAACTCTAATTATTGTCTGTGATTCTTCTGTTGTTCCTCTTAAATAAAATTAATTCTATGTGCCTCTTGTCCGATTTCACAAAAACTTACTGATGCAGTCATTAAGACATGTCTTATGATATGTGGTTATTAATGATCAGCTTTTCTAGGTCTATCCCTCAAGTTTAATTATGTGCTTTTTAGGACTAGATGATGTCTGTGCTTCCCTAAGACCTAGACCAGTGTCTAACAGTTGAAAAAAATACAGACATATTTTTTTTTTTTCAAGTGCTAGACACTGGTTTTTTGTATGTATATGTGTCTTCAATCCCTGAATTTTATCTTGGAACTGCTAAGCAAATCCTGACTCAAGAAAATCCAATACATCACAACTAAAGCCCATGCACTAAAATAATGGCTTGCATTTTGTGAGTTGTTGTTATTGTTTAGCTGCTAAGGCGTGTCTGACTTTTCTGTGACCACCTTGGGCTAGTATGCCAGGCTCCTCTCTTCCATCCATGGGATTTTCCAGGCAAGAATACTGGAATGGGTTTCCACTTCCTCCTCAGAAGGCATTTCAACACTTGTAGCTGTGTCAGGGCTCAGGAACCAAGGGCAGACAGGCATACCAGGCTCATCTAAGCATTTCAGTCTCAGTAGGACCCCAGGACTCGCTTCCTCCCTTTCTCTGGTAGCCCACATGAGACCTGCCATGAGAGCTTGGTCCACCTGAGTATATACGTGCTATGCGTGGGCACGGGTGGGGGTGTCTCTGAGTAATCAGCAGGTTGACCTACAGACTCAGAGCCCCATCTTTCTCTGGGCAAGGTCTCTTCCCTAAGATTCATAAGGGAGCTATAAAACCACTCCAACCAAGGGAAAAATCACACTGGGTTGCTGGTGCCCCAAAGATAAAGGATCCCTTGACCCCAGTCCAGAGCCCCTTACACCTCAGTTCTGAAGAAAGAATCTCCAAAGGTCTTGGCTGCTCAGACAACAGAGGAGTTCCCTGCCACCAGAGAGGTGAGGGTCTCAGTCACCTGAGTTGTATTTGGTGGAGTCTGGTTTGAATTTTGCTTCTGCCTCGTGTGCTGTGTGACTGGGTGAACTAATCAACTTCTCTGTGCCTCTAATGCCTTCTCAGTAAGATTGAGGAAACACTTCACTGTATGGGCTTAGAGTGTATCTGGAGAGGTCTCAGTGAAAGCAACCAATGGAGCAGATTGTAAAATCCTTTGCAAACAGGAATTGGCTAAGAAATTTCTTTAAAAGAGTAAAATAGGGAGGAATTGAAAAAAAAAAAAGGGGTAACCTGAAATGTCTTTAATATTCTTTGCAAAAATGCCAAATAAGAGGTCTGATTCAGTCATTTCATTAGAAAATAAAGTGTTTATTAAGAAACTATACACTGAACACTCCTATAAGTCTCTGTGGAAACAGAACGTCCCATGGTCTTAGCACAAGGTGAGGGAAATGGCAGAATAAAAGATGCTGGGATGGATGGAGCCTGGGAGGCTAGAAATGAGGTAATGAATTACAGTAATCAAAAAACATCCTCAAGCTTACTCCTTAAAGCCACACTCAGAAAGAGGCCCTGGCCCAAAGAGTTGGCAGGACACAGTGGGGATTGGTCAGACATGAAGTGGTGGGGAGCGGGGTGGTGGGGAGCTGGGAGGGGCTGAATAAGCACATCCTTTGAGGTCCTGGAGACAATCTGAACCCCCATGTGATATTCTGGACATTCAGGCGCCCAGGAGGTCACCCCAGACACTGGGCAAGAACTTGGAAAGCTCTGTATTTTTAAAACCCACAGAGGGCATCTCCAGAACCAGGCTAGGAACCTGACCTGAAGAACCCCCATCCACAGGACTCAGGACCTAACACCCTAAGAGGGAATCCTAACCCCCAGGGAACTCTCCCAAGGCATGAAATCTGCTATCTATCGCTGTGCTTCCTCACTCCCAAACTTAGTGGGCTAAAACCACCACCGTTTTGTCCTACAAGCTCCCCATGGTTGGCCCTTTCCTCTTCCGTGCTCCACCCTCAAGGGGGCAGCCTGTGCTGAGCCCCCACAGTGGAAGTACCAGGGGTGGGAGGAAGTAGGCCACGCCCCCGAAATCTACTAAGCCAATATGGCAGCAAATCTAGAGGACTTCCAGGCCCTACATCTATACTTTTCCTATGGAAGCTGGGGCAAAGGCATTCCCTCCACTCTTCCCCGCACTGTGGATCAAGGTGAAAATGGGGGAAACAAATCCCTCCTCTTTGGGAGAGGGCGGCCATGGAGTAAGGCATGAGTCAAAGCAAGCAAAGTAAACACATATATTGACCAGAGGACAGGATGACACTTCCATCGGTGCCATGAGAGGGGCTGGAGGCCAATTTTTACGTCTCTTCCCCTTCAGTTCATCTTGGCCTTGAAATGGTGATTCCATTGGGTGCCGAAAGTTCTGAGTCAAGAACGAGTAAAAGTGGGGGAAGAGCGCCAATGCCGGAATCACGGACCAGCAGGAAGGGCCTTGGTCCCTGGTTCCCTTGTGGTCCCTTGTGGTCCTAGCAGGATGCCCGGTTCTCAGGCAAGACCTCCTGCAGCCAGAGCTCGTGGGAACTGTAGGTCTAGGGGCCAAGAAGAAGCCCTGGAGAAATCCCCTTCTCCAAGGGGTTTTCTAACACCACTCACTGAGCCGTTGCAGAGAGAAGAGGAAGTAGGGGGAAAGTGTGTCCCCAAAAGACATGGTTTTCTCCACCAAAAAAAAAAATATATATATATATATATATGTATATATATAGAAAATGATTGGTGTCCATTCTTTCCTCTGAGACCTAATCTGGTGCCAACACGTGGGCCTGGCTCCCCCTCCTCTCACCGCGCCGTCTCCACCTCTCCTTAGATGTTCTTCCCCACAGGAGGCTGCAGGGCGACGAGGTCACTAAGAGGGCGGCCAGGGAGACCCCACGCTTCCAGCAGAGAAAGTGAGGGCGGAGCATGGCTGGACTTCATCAGGCTTTCTCGTGGTGGCTGGGTTGTTTTTGGAAAGCAAGAGACTGCTAGTATGTTTAAGAGATGGTTCCTGGTGCACAGGTGTTTAATTCTCTGTATTGGCTCTAAAGATGATGGCAGGAGCTGCCTTGGAGGCCAGGAAAAAAAAGGAGCACAGTGATGACTGGAGGGGAAGGGCAACCCTGCCAGTGGTGGATTGGGGGGCGGGGACACACCCGTCTTGGTGGCGATAAAGGATGCGGGGGGCACCAGTGGCTTGTGTGGTTTCTAGTTAGCATCCTCGGCTCCAAACAGAACAATGCCTAGAGCTTCCAACCTCTCAGAGGGCCCAGCCTACCAAGGAGACATCAAAACAGGGAGGCTTAAAAGGAGTCTTTAAAAGCCATGACGTCCTTTGCTGAAATAGACATTGACATCCTCAACATAGATGCCATGGTTAAGAGGCTTGGAATGTCCGGGAAGGCTTATTGGATTCAACATAATTTCTCTGAAACCTATAAAAAACAAAAACAAAAGAAACAGAAAAACAGAAAAAAGCAAAATAAAGTAAAAATCAAAACCTCCAAAGAAGATCAAAACTAGAAGGGGAAACAGAGTGGGAGTTCGAAAGGTGGGGGCGGGGTGGGGGCGTGTGTGGGTGGGGGGACAGGGGACAACTGGAGATACAGATACAGATATACTGGGAACAGACAAATGAATTCTCAGCAAAAGGGGAGGATAGGAGGAGGGGATTAACTTAAAACCAAGCATGGTCAGAGAAACTGGAAACACTCCACTTTTGCTGTGACCTCCACTGAACTGAGGAAGGGATGGGAGCAAAACATTTGGGGGCATGGCCTCGGATTGTCCTGGAAGAGGAGGAGCAACCTCATCTAAGTAGGAGGAGGCCCTGATGATGGGCCTGGGAGAGAAGTGGGGAGGGGTCATAATTGCCAGGGTGCCTGGGGAGCAAAAGGGTCAGAGGAGAATGCTCTGCAGACATTCGTAAGGGGTTCTAGTGAGCCATTTCTAATCCTAATTGGCATGATGTGGGCCACCTCTGACTGCACCAGGCTGGGGGTGCTGTGCTTCCAAGACTAGAAACTCCTTCTTGTTCACTTTGTCCTCCCACTTCACCCATTCAGTGAAATGATGGCTGATCACTCCACCTCCCCATAATTCCGTCTTATGTGCTCAGTCGCTTCAGTCGTGTCTGACTCTACGATCCCATGGACTATAGCTCACTAGGCTCCCTTGTCCATGAGATTCTCCAGGCAAGACTACTGGAGTGGGTTGCCATGCCCTCCTCCAGGGAATCTTCCCAACCCGGGGATCAAACCCATTTCTTTTATGTCTCCTGCGTTAGCAGGCGGGTTCCCTACCACTAGCGCCACCTGGGAAGCCCTCCAAATCTTACAGGGGATGGAAAAATCTTGGAGGGGTGGCACTGGTGATCACCAAGCCATGGGCAGCCTCAGGCAAGGAGGACTTCCATGCTGGCTCAGCTCATCTCTGGCCCACACTGCCATGGATGGAATTTGGATATCCAGAGGCGTGGGTAATATTGATCAAATGTTCAGAAGGAGGTTTTTCAACCAATCTCACATTAAAATCATGTTTATAAAATAACGTCTGTAATGGGCGTGTGTTTGTTTAGCTGCACATGCAGACAAGACAGGAGTAAGCCTATCTTTCTAGGAAAGCTGTGTGCAGCTATGTGGAGGGTGTGATGGGCAGTTGGAGGTGGTGGGGAGAGATTGGGTTGGTTGCACTGAGACTTTCCCCTCCTTATTCTCAGGACATATTGCAATGAAAAGAGAGTTGAGTCATCTTGGATGCTGGGTGCCCTCCTTCTGCAGGCACTGGGGTCCGATTGTGGAGACAGAGGAAAAGTGCCTCGCTGATGATGCCGTGTTTAGAGGGAGACTCACTCTCAACGTGAGATGTTTGTGTGATACCATCACTGTGCTAACCCAGGACAAGGGCTCTCATGGGTCTGTGGCAGAGGCCATGGGTCTGGGCAGTCTGCCTAAAGGGTCTCTGACACTCTTGCTTCTCCCCAAGCCATAGTCTCTCTCTCTTTTCTCCCAAATTCCTCATCCAGCCCCTGTGAAGTATCTTGGCCTGGAAAATCCCCCTCACCTAAGGGATTTTAGTACCAACCCACATCAGGCACCTAATCATCCCCCAGTCCTCAGGGACCTATGAAGACATCATGAGGTCTTAAGATCTTAAGAATCAAAATTGGTGAGGGGTGAGGGGAGTCTGTACTGCATACAAACATGTCAAAGGAGGTAACTCACCATGTGACCTTGGGTAAGACACTTCCCCACTCTGGACCTCAGGTTCCTCATATATATAGTGAGTTGATGGGACTAGATGATCTCTATTGTCCTTCAAGTTTAATATCCCATGATTGTCTATGTTTGAAAAGACCCCTGGCAGAAGAGGCAGACACGGGGAAATTAGTGGTCAGTATTGAGCCCCAAGCGCAAAGACAAGGGGAAGTGGTTTTCTTAAGTGCGTAAGGCCAAAAACAGAAATCCAGGTGTTCCCAGCTCCTGTGCTCACACTGCTTTAACTGTAGGGGCACCTGCCTTATTTTAGCTATAAAATCTAGATACATGGTCTTCTGAGTATCACGCGGTGGCATGAAAGAACTGCTCGAGGGAATCACCATAAACTCTGTCCAAGCTTTCCCTACCATGCTTACTCCCATCCCTCTTCTTGGGCCGGGGAACCCTGAACTTGTGCCCACCACTGATTTTCTGGATGTCATTTCTGGGGATGGACGGATGACTCCTATGCCTTGAGGGATGATCCTACTGGTACTGAGAACCCCTTTTGGGCCCATTCCCCCGATAAAGAAGTTCAGCTGCTCTCCAAGAGGGAAGCAACTTGGCAAAGGGGAATGAAGAGCAGAAGAGATGGGGAGTTTGGCCATCTCAGGGCACAACAGTCAGAACAACAAAAACTGCTGGTCTCCTTAGAGACCTGAAAACGCTTCTATGAAAGAGGTGTCATGATAGCTTGAGAGTGAAATCTCCCTTAGAAGCCACACAGCAACGCAGGCCCTGGAAGACTCCATGTTGGGTCCATTAAAGGCAAGGCCAAGCCTGCCTAGGCCTTTGCCAAGGCCCCTGAAGCTGCCTCCGTGAACATGAGCCTTTTCCCATACGAGCCAGGAGCTGAAGTTTGTTTTCTCTGGAACTCTTTCCCAGGCGGAGCCTTTCCAAGATTCTAAATGCTGAAGCCTGATAGCATAAGAGGCACAGATCCAAAATCTTCTGTTGTTCCCCCTTTCTCTCAGAACAACCCCAGAGCAGGAAGGAAAAGGCATACGTTGCGGGAGGTGGGGGTGAGGCAGGGGAGACCAGGACCACCATGGACACAGACGGAAAGAGACAGACGGGTGAAGGGAAGGCCACAGTGGGCAGACACACCTCGGAAGAAAGCCTCACCCACCCGTGGCCCACGGACCCCCACGTCTAACCTTTTCCTCCATCTGTAGACAGCGTTCCCCAGAGTCATCCAGCACAAAGTTTCTCGTAGGCCCTCTGTAGTTCAGAACAGAGCCTGGTCTTTGGGGACTGTCTAGGTGTGTGTTTTCCTGAGATGCGAACCAGAGACTCTGGGGTTGTTTTGGGGAAAGGAGGGAAACTGTGAAGGAAGAGGCTTGGGAGTGCCGAGCACCCAGAGGATGGGATGAAAGCCTCCTGAGCCAATCCTCTGGGGTGGAAAGCAAGTTTCATCCTCAGAGGCAAGTTCTTTAATATTCACTGCAGCAAGACAAGGGCTGGCTGCTATGGTTGCGCAACACCAAAGGTGGCCTACACCTAGACCCTCACACTTCTCTGCTTTCCAGACAATCTTGTAGATCTCATTCATCTCATGCTCTCTGGTTCACCCCAGACCCATTCTTATGCTCTGGCCTGGGGAGTCTAGTGCTAGCAGCCTTCCAAACACCCGCCTGTGAGAACGGCCTCACATCTTCTGCCTGCGCACTCTTCATCCAATGGGATTCTCAAGGCTTCCTCTTCTGTCCCTGCTTCTTCCTTTTGTTATCTGACATGGTCATTTTATTCCCAAACACCAAGCAGAGCTCTACTGGATTGGATTATTCCCCAACATTTCCTCTTGAAATATATTCGTTCCTCATCTTCACGTTGCTATGTCACAGGAATGCTTAGAACTTACACATCCTTGGCTGTGAGAAGGAGGAGGTTGAAATACACAGGCGTTCTGGCACTGAGGACATGGATGGCTTAACTACAGGGAATCAGAAGCACAGAGCAAAGCAGATGCTTGTCCAGAGAGACAGCAAGAGCAGGAGGGTCCCAGGACAGATGTCAGGGTGGGGGAGCCTGATGGGTGCCTCACCCCAGGCATGAGGCCTTCTAGTCACAGCCTCTACATGGTTCCTCAGAGAGTGGGAAGACATGAAGGGAGCCTCAGGTAATACCTGTCTGTAACAATCCTACCATTCAATACATCACTGATCACCCTGGAATCCAAAGATCTATATAACTTAGTGATAGCATCAGGCATTGCTTACAGGTGATTTAGCATCTCCAGTATCTTAGTGGCTCAGACAGTAAAGAATCTGCCTGCAAAGCAGGAGAGCCAACTCATTGGAAAAGACCCTGATGCTGGGAAGGATTGAAGGCAGGAGAAGGGGGCGACAGAGGATGAGATGGTTGGACAGCATCATCGACTCAATGGACTTAAGTTTGAGCAAACTCCAGGAGACAGTGAAGGGCAGGGAAGCCCGGTGTGCTGAGTCAGACACGACTCAGCGACTGAACGACAACAGCAACAACAATATCTTTTGTTTTTAAATTCTTTTTTTGGCCACACCATGTGGCTTGCAGGATCTCAGTTCCCCAACCATCGATTACGCCCAGGCCCTGGCAGTGAAAGCTCAGAGTCCTAACCACTAGATCACCAGGGAAGTCCCTCCAATACCTTTTAAAAGTTGATATTATTAAATCTCAGGAAGGCAATGGTACCCCACTCCAGTACTCATGCCTGGAAAATCCATGGATGGAGGAGCCTGGTAGGCTGCAGTCCATGAGGTCACTAAGAGTTGGACACGGCTGAGTGACTTCACTTTCACTTTTTACTTTCATGCATTGGAGAAGGAAATGGCATCCCACTCCAGTGTTCTTGCCTGGAGAATCCCAGGGTTACATGTGGGGAAACTGAGGTTCAGTAATATACATTAAAAGAGAAAAAAAAACCCAAGTTCACTTTGTGGCAGAGTCTGATACTGCATATTCTTTATAACCTTAAACTCCTTGTCATTAACTAGTTTGCAATATGGCTTCTATTTGTTGCAAATCGATATTTGGGAAAAGGAGGCAGAAATGGAGGTCAAGGCCGCAGTGATGGGGACATTCTCCAGGGAAAGCGGGGCTTTGCCTCTGGCTCCTTCTGCAAGGCCTATCTGGAGGACTGGAGTGTTCTTTCCTCACTAATGGCTTCCCTAGCCAGAGAACTGAACATCCCTGCACCAGCTGATGCCCAGGCCGCCTCATCTTCTGTACCACCTTCTGAACTTCTGCAGCCAGCCACACCTACCACTTTGTTTGTCCTGGGACCTTCCAAGTAAAGAATCCCAAGCCCTATCCAGACACTGACCCCTTCATTCTGTGATACTTCCGGGAGTTCCGCTTAAGAAGGATGCAAAGGAAACCTGATGAGAGAGAATCATGAATTTGGAGAGAAGAACAATTATTCAGAACACAGTCAGTCACACCTAGAGCAAGCGTGTACAGTCAGAACCCTCCTGGAAGGTACGGAGCCCAGAACTCTCTCCTTGGCACCCTCTCCTTGGGTCACTATGTGAACAAAAAGTGACAGGAAAGGTCACATTATGGTAAAGAAAATGTCCCTCACGATGCCGCTCGCTTCATTTGCTGTCTTTGTGGTGGACTCTGGAAGGTCATGGGAAGAAGGTCATCAAAGAGTCCTAATGGCCCCAGGATGTGACCCTGGTTATGTGGTTCTTCATCTTTGCCTCTTGGTGCAGCTGTTGCTTTTCTCAGTCTAAAGTCTTTCCTCTCCTGCCATCAGATTCGACAAAAAGCTGGTGGCACTGAGCCAGGGAGGTGAGACCCAAAGGCCTAGACTTGCTGGCTGCAAACTAACTTGCTTAAATCGCTCAGATCATTTCCTCTGTTATTGTGAGGTTGCAGACCCAACCTATGGGCCATCTGTGGCTTCACGTTGCATCTTTTTTAGCATAATTTAAAAATTTTTTTGAATCAGCTTGCAACATCTAAAAGCTGGGGGATTTCACATTTAAAATGTCCCTATTTCTAGATTCCCCTGAACATCCAGGAGTTCTGTCAGTGCTGGGCCAGCCTTTCGGCAAAATGGTCATCAGCTGGTGTAAAGCAGCGGCCGCCTTGTTTACACAGGGTGTGTGTTCTCTAATTTTCCATATACCCTACCACTCCCTATTACCTCCATCTGGTCCCATCATTTATTTATAATCTCTGAATGCTTTGTCTTAACATTTGAGTTTAGAACTTTATAATAAACGTAAAGCCAGCACTAAGTAATAGGCTATGCATTAAGGACCAGGAAATGCCATGTCAGGGAGCCTCACTGACTGTCCCTACGATAACCAAATGTATGCTCCCTCTAGGTATAGTTGGGTTTCCCCGGTGGTTCAGATGGTAAAGAGTCTGCCTGCAATGCAGGACACCTGGATTCGAGCCCTGGGTCACGAAGATCCCCTGGAGAAGGGAATGGCTACCCACTCCAGTATTCCTGCTTGTAGCATTCCATGGACAGAGGAGCCTGGTGGGCTACAGTCTATGATGTCCCAAAGAGTCGGATACAACTGAGCAGCTAACACTTGCACTTTTCACTGGTTATGGTTAAAAATGATAAAGAAGTGGCTGGAAATCAGAAGGACAAACTTATCTCAGAAAAAGAAGCTAGTTCAGGAGTTAAACTCTACGGGGAAGAGGGCATTGGGTTCAGAAATTGAACTCCCAGGAAGAAAATATTCTACAGACTACATACAATGCTGCTTTTAGGGAAGAAGAGAGTATTGGAGTATTTGCATTATCAGTTGGCTATGCTTCCACTTTGCTTGGCACATAGCAGGCACTTGACCAAAGGCTGTCAAGGGCCAGCTAGCAAGACTTTTAATGCAGCAAGACTTTTAATGCAGCTAGCAAGACTTTTTCATGGGGTATGATTTGACCCAAAGTATTCCCACATCCCTGCAGCAACAAACAAGCTACAAAGGCTTCTTTAGTATACTGAAATGTACTTGGAACTGAAATGTCCCTCTTGTATATTTCATGGCTAAGAGTATTGAACTGAGATCCCCAACTTCAGCACACAGCACCTCTTCCTGTAAAGTTGCCTCAATACTGCTGGGAAAATCAATGATGAGACCGCCCTGGCCCACGTGCAAAGTCTGGTTCCAGCTGTGCGCAGATGCTCTAAGCGAGGGGGTTGCGGCTGAATGTAACCGAAATGTGAATTAGCTCAGGGAATCGTGCCAGGGGAAGTCACAGTGGGAGGGCATCCATGTCTGGGTGAGATAAAAGGGTGAGGAACACTGAGATTCTCAGACAAAAGCAAAAGGCACTTCCCTGAAGGAATCTTGAAGGCTCTCCTGACTCTCCCTGGAGGAATACTGCAAAGCTCAGACTCAAAAGGAGGAGGACATGCCTGGGGGCTTCACCCTGGGCATCACTATTGTCCCAGCAATAAGCTGAGCTTGGCTCAAAGAAGTGAAATGTGAGTCCCAGAGAAAGCCAAGTTTCCTTCCACTCCAGGACACTGGTGAAGTGACCTTTTAGAATAAAATACTTTATAAGCCATGGAATAAAATTAGTCACCTGGCAAAACCTGTTTTCCATTCTCAAAATTAACCATATAAGGGACAATTTATCATACAGGAACATCTCTTGCTTAACTGAGAGGAGCGAGAACCTCAGGTATGAATAGCCTTTCTTTATTTTCATCTCCCTCCCTGCATTTCAAAATACTTGCCTTTATTTTTTTCTTTTTCTTTTGGCATATGGGGTGGGAGTGGGGTTAGAGGGGAGGGGCTTCTCTCTAGCTTTGGCCTGCAGGCTTAGTTGCCCCAAGGCATGTGGGACCTTAGTTCCCACATCAGGAATCCAACCCACATCCCCTGCTTTGGCAGTTGAATTCTTAACCACTGGACCACCAGGAAGTCCCCAAGTACTTTATATTCAGCACATTTCCCCCTTTTTTATTCTTTTCATTCTTTTCAAATGTTTGGAATATCTGAAATAAGAAAGTATAGAGATGATCAAAACTGGATACCCACCGCCGAATATTAACAATTTATTATACTTTGATATATTCTTTTCAAATTTTTGAGAGAGATAGATCACATTACACCTATTGCTATCAGCCCACATGAATCCATCCATCATCCTGTTCCTCATCTACTCCCTCACCAGAGGTAACCACTGCCCTGAGATAGATGAGGCTCATTTCCAGGCATCTTTTAATAATCTGGCTGCAGAGGTATATATCTGTTAAGAAAACTGCCCAAGTTTACATCTTAAAACAAGGGATGTCTTCTAGATTTATCCATGTTTAAACATGTAATTCATATTCATTAATTTTAATTAATGGAGTTCAGTATGTGAACATGCTACAAATTTTTTGCTAGCTCTACCAACTGACATTTATTTCCATTCTGTCATAATTCAAAAAAAGGTGCAATAAATATTATTACACAAGTCTCTTTCCATGCACATGGGAGAGTTTCTCTAGAGCAGTAGTTGGCAAACTTTCCCTGTGAAGGGGCAGATAATGAATCCTATTTTAGGATTTCTACACTTCATACAGTTGTCTTTCACTGCTACTAAATCCTGCCATTGCAGTCCGAAAGCCGCCATAGACAACACAGAAACAAACAAACATGTTCCAACTGAAACGTCACTGGCAAAAACAGATAGGGGCCAGGGTTGCTGACCTCTGCTCTAGAGGCTTTTACTCAAGGGCTGGGCGTGTGAACCAGTTTCAGCATCAGCTGGGAGTTTAGTAGAAATGGAGGCTTTCAGACTCCAGTGCATCAACATCTTCATGTTAACAAGCTCTTCGGGTGACTTCCATGCACCAAAAAAAAAAAAAAAGTTTGAGAAGGGCTTTAGAGGCTCTCTCTATCATGTGTAGAAATCCTTCACTGTATTGCTAAGTATCTCCCCAAAGTGATGGTACCAACTCATTTCTGTGATTCACAGAATGAACTTCTTATCTCATATCTCCATTCTGATATTCACTGATGCGTGCTAAGTCTTACCTTCCTATAGCTTTAAGGTGTATTTCCTAATTACTGCTGAGGTTTCCATCATCTCGACTGGAGTTTCCTGTTTTATGAACTGTCTCTTCCTATGCTTCCTTCACTGTGTTGTATGTGTGTATTATACACCTTATGTGTGTATGTGTGGATATATATTGCCTATATAATAATAGCATGTGTGTGATCACTCAGTCATGTCCAACTCTTTGCGACCTCATGAACTGTAGCCCATCAGGCTCCCCTGTCCATGGGATTTCCCAGGCAAGAATACTGGAGTGGGTTGCCATTTCCTTTTCCAGGGGATCTTCCCGACCCAGGGATTGAACCTGAGTCTCCTACGGCTCCTGTAATGGCAAGTGGATTCTTTAACACTGAGCCACCTTGGAAGTACAATAATATTATAGAATAATACATAATATATACACGCATACTATGCAACTACACTTACATATATACATTATATATGAGTTTGCCTTATCCTTTTTATTTGCGGGAGCCTGTTATTTATTCTGCATGCAAATTCTTTGTTGACTACATGCTTTAGAATTATGTTCTCTCAGTCCATTGTTGATCTTTTAATTTTGTATATGCTATCTTATATCCATTAAAAAAATTAAGGTCATCAAATGTATTAATCTTTCCATTTACATTATTTATAATCTATATCTTAAGATTTTTTTCCCCTCATCAAAAGGATGTACTCCTTTCCTCTAAAAATACTACATGTAGCAATTTCTCTCGGAGAAGGCAATGGCACCCCACTCCAGTACTCTTGCCTGGAAAATCCCATAGATGGAGGGAGCCTGGTGGGCTGCAGTCCATGGGGTCACTAAGAGTAGGACATGACTAAAGTGACTTAGCAGCAGCAGCAACAATTTCTCTTAGAGAAGAACCCCAAATAATTTATATAGACTCTCCTCACTCAAAGAAATGGGGCTTAATTCCCCAGCTTGTGTGCTGTGTTTATCAGCTTACTTCCAAAGACTATGGCAAGGGGAAGATGCACCTTTTAGTGGAGAATCCTGGCAAACATGGTCTCAGCCAGGTGACCAGGGCTAGCAAGTTCAATGATGCCAGGTGATAAGTACATGCTCTTGAAATGATGTGATGAGAATGGCACTCATCTCTGCGGTCTTGCTCCCCAAAACTCATGACTCCAACCAATGAACCTAAATTGAGTGATGTTCTGAATAAAGGCTGGCCAGTGTTCCTCAAAACTGTCAAGGTAATCGGGGACAAGGAAAGTCTGAGAAACTCATAGATCAGATGAAATTAAAGAAACAGGATGAAAGTGACAGCGTTAGTCGCTCAGTCATGTTTGACTCTCTGAGACCCCATGGATTGTAGCCCAGCAGACTCCTCTGTCCATGAGATTCCAGGCAAGAATACTGCAGTGGATTGCCATTCCCTTCTCCAGGGGATCTTCCCAACCAAAGGACTGAACTCAGGTCTCCTGTGTTGCAGGCAGATTCTTCACCTACTGAGCCACGAGAGATAATAGGGATGATAACTAAACGCAATATAGTATTCTGGATGCGGTTCTGAAACAGAAAACAGACATTTGAGGAAAAACTGGTGAAATCAGAATGAAGTATTGAGTTTAGTTAATAGTAATATGCTGAAGTTGGCTTAGTTGTGACAAATGTATCATGGTGATTTAAAGTGGATGATTACAATAAAGAAAACTGAATGAACTGTATAAGAGAATTCCCAGCATTCTTGTTGCAACATTTCTGTATATCTAAAAGTATTTCAAGATAAAACCTTACCTTAAAAAAACTTCTACTTTTAAATTTCAGCCAGAATTTATAATTTATTATGTGCCTGGTATGAGATACCAATATTTTCCCTCAAGTGATTTTATTGAATAAATTCTCCCTTTCATATTGATTTGCAATGACATATCAAAATATACACATAGTCACATATCTCTGTCTCTCTGTATATCTGCATGCTGCTGTTGTTGCTGCTGCTAAGTCGCTTAAGTCATGTCCAACTCTGTGCGACCCTAGAGACGGCAGCCCACCAGGCTCCCCTGTCCCTGGGATTCTCCAGGTAAGAACACTGGAGTGGGTTGCCATTTCCTTCTCCAGTGCATGAAAGTGAAAAGTGAAAGAGAAGTCGCTCAGTCATGTCCGACTCCTACATACATATACATATATGTTTTCTGAGTGCTAAAAAACCACTATTATATTTTTGGCCTATTTGTTTCCCCATCTTAATTAGTTTAACTTTATAATAAGTCTTTTTGTATATGAGAGCTGCTGCTGCTGCTGCTAAGTTGCTTTAGTCATGTCCAACTCTGTGCGACCCCATAGACGGCAGCCCACCAAGCTCCCCAGTCCCTGGGACTCTCCAGGCAAGAATACTGGAGTGGGTTGCCATTTCCTTCTCCAATGCATAAAAGTGAAAAGTGAAAGTGAAGTTGCTCAGTCGTGTCCGACTCATAGCATATATGAGAGCAAGTCTCCTGAATCTTTATCTTCTTTAAAAAAAAAAATACCTTGGTGATTCTTTTTCATTCTCTCATATAAATTATAGATTAAGCTTATCAAGTAAGCACTATCAAAAATCCTGTTGGGATTTTTATTGGGAGTGTATTTATTCTATAAACTTGGGAGATCTTCAACATCTTCATTTATTGGTTCTTCCTATTTATGAACAAGATATATGCTCCATTTACTCATTCTATTTTATACTCTTAATACTGTCTTGTTTTTCCAGAAGAATTGCTTATCTTTTGCCTTTTATTTTGTTTCATTTTATTGTTGCTATTGTAAATGTGATTTGTTTTCAATTAAAGTTTCTAATGGTGTTTAGGGAATATATTAATTTGTATTTATTGATCTTTTATTAGTAACATTGCTGAACTCTCTAACTCATTCTAGCTTTATAAATACCTTTTGATACTCTATGTAGGATGATTATTCACAAACGAGAGGTCATGTATCTTTCCACTATTCTTACATTTCTTTTGTTGTCTGATTGAATTGGGTAGAATCTCCAGAACATTGTTGAGTAGAATCAGGATAACATATATCCTATTGTTATTTGTTATTTTTTTTTACAAAGTTCATAATTTTGGATTGTAGGTGATTTTGCGTAGGAAGGGTTTTTTCTTTTCAGTCTCTTTCTCTTTGTGCTCATTCACCACTGTCTAATGTTTTTGTTGTTGCTATTTTTGCCTCCACCAAGGCTCTTAGAATTTCAGTTCCAAACCCATCCTATAATGATGGCCTGGGGCCCCTAAAGGGTAATACCATTTTAAAATAAAAATTTGCTGAAAACAAAAATTCTACTTCAAATTTTCAACCTGAATGTATGACTTCTTTTGTGACAGGTATGAGGTAATGAAATAACTTTATTTTTCCTCCTGTTGATTAGTTGCTCCCTTCCATACTGATTTTGCAATGGGAGGTGGCAGAACAGTCTTCAGCTAGTTGAGGGGCTTGAATCAGTTCATCGTCTCACAGTTGCATCTTAATCCCTCTCCCCTCCCTCCATGGGCTCAGAGATTCCTCCTAGCTGTACTCTCATACAGGGGTTGACACTACTGCTTTTTCAGACTCTTTTCATCAGTGTGGAAGCTTGTCCCCATCTCATGATTCCCCAACAATCTGCAGTACAAATGGTCGTGCAGAACCCTTAAGAGCTAAATTCTTGTCTTTACTTTCTGCCTCCAACAAAAGTAAAACTACTTGTTGCCTCCTTTTTGGAGCCCAGCCTGAGAATGAAGGTAGCCCTGCTCATCAGCCTTTTATTTCTGTACTATTTATGATCCATCAGGTTATTTATCTTGCTTTCAGGCCCAGTTATGCGTTCTCATATTTTTCTGTTTCTGGAGCAGAGAAAGGGCACTAAAAAGCTCACTGCACCACCCTGGCCAGAGCCTGATTTCTTTCTTTCTATATTAGAGGAAAATGTATTTTCTTTCTTTCTTTCTTTCTTCTTTTTTTTTTTAATTGGTGTCTTCAACCCTATCGCCACCTTCCTTCTTCAATTATTTCCTCTCTCTTCAGCATCTTCCATAAATCCTGTTCTAGTCTCCTTTTTGCAGAAATCTACCTATGGTGCTCAGGTACCAAATTCAAGCATGCCCACATTCCCAGACTCTCATCTAGTAAATGATGGGTCAATGTCCTTCACTTTACATACTATTGGCTATCATCCCGTTTCCTTGGTTCATTCCTGCATGCTTGCTAAGTCACTTCAGTCGTGTCCAACTCTTTGCGACCCTATGGGCTGTAGCCCGCCAGTCTCCTCCCCTCCAGGGGATTCTCCAGACAAGAATGCTAGAGTGAGTTGCCACACTCTCCTACAGGGAATCTTCCAAATCCAGGGATCAAACTCACTAGGGAAGCCCTTGGGTACCAACATTTTTCATGATTCAATTCCAATTGCAATTCCACAATCTCACAGATCATTAATGATTAAATTCCTGTTATCCAAGTTTTATTCTGTTCACAGAAACAGACATCTTGAAGTTCACCAATGGTTACTCCTTAACTAGATTTTCTCCATTACTCTTCACCTTGACCATCCCACATCTCCCACGACGCTTAGGATACTATGTCATCTTTCTACCTTTCTGTCCCTCTTCTTTCAGTTGGATTCTTTTCCTTCACCTGTGCCTACGGTAGCTTCTCAAGGATCAGTCCTCTCACCCCTGACTACTCAAAGTGTGGTTCTCCAACCAGCAGTGGCAGCGTCACCTGAGAGCATGCTAGAAATGAGGACTTTCAAGCTCTGACTCCAAACCTAGTAAATCAAAATCTGTATTCCTTACATTAATTTTTATTGGTGTATAGTTGTGGAGGATAGTCCACGATATTGTGTTAGTTTCTGCTACACAGCAAAATGAATCAGTGATACATGCATCTTCTCTTTTCAGGTTTCCTTCCCATTTAAGTTCACTGCAGACCACTGAGTAGAGTTCCCTGTGCTATAGAGTAGGTTTTCATTAGTTATCCATTTTATACATAGCAGCGTATATGTGTCAATCTCAATCTCCCAATTTATCCTACCTACCTCCCCAGTATTTTAACAAGATCCTCAGGCAGTTAAAGTGTAGGAATACTGCTCTAGCCATCTTTTCTCTCTCTGTGTTTCTCTCTCCATGTCCTTGTAAAATCCAATATTAATGTACAAACCCAGGGGTGTGACTTCTAACACTTTAGCCACAGACTTCCATGTAAATTTCATTCTCATAATGCCAGTTGGCCACTTGGCATTTCTGTTACTGTGCATCATAACCACAAACCCAACATTTCTATAATTTCTATCCCAAACCGGGCTTCCTAGGTGGGCTCGTGGTAAAGAACTCGCCTGCCAATGCAGGAGCATAAGAGAGTCGGGTTTGATCCCTGGGTCTGGAAGATTCCCTGGAGAAGGGCATGGCAACCCACTCCTGTATCCTTGCCTAGAGAATCCCATGGACAGAGGAGCCTGGTGGGCTACAGTCTATGGGGTCGCAAAGAGTTGGACATGACTGAAGTGAATTAGCCACACACACGCATTCCAGATAATCTCCCTTCCTAATAGGCTGATTCTTTAAAATCACTACCACGCTTACAATTACTGGAGTCATCCTCACTTATTGCCTATACCATCTTATTCCTGTATCTCATTAGACATCAAGTTCCAATATTTATCTTGCAGGATCTCATTTACACATCCTTTTACTAGATTCCCCACTTCAGCAAAGCATGGCAGAAAGACCTGGAGACGGGCTGAATGGCTTTCAAATTCCTGTTCTACTACCTCTCAGCTGTGCGTGACCTTAAAACCTTAAGTAAATTACCTAAATTCTCAGAACCTCGATTTCCCTTTCTGTAAACTGTAAATATCATTATATATTTTGCAGGCACTGTTGTGATTTAAAAAAAAAAAGGATCAGGTCAGAGTCTGGCACATGAAATGCATTAGATGATTAACAAGTATTAGTTTAGGCTTCTTCAATCCCAGTTTCCATTTCAAGGCCACTGTTTTGGAGCTTTGTAATACAGATTAATCTGTCTAACATGTCATTGTCAAATTATGTGGCTAAAACCTCATATTCACCAATCTACCACCGTGTCCAGCAGCCAACGATGATTGAATGTGCCTTTGCGTGAATCCCAAATGGCTTAGGCTGCCTTACTGGTCTTGCCACACCCTATTTCCAGCCAAATATTCTGGTCTTGTCATCCACTCTTCCCCTATTCACTGTCTCTGGGTTAGATAAACTCTAAGTTGACCATATCTTACAGATCTTAGCTTCGGTCCTTACTTCCACGGTACTGTGATATCCCGAATGTTTATCTTCTAATTTATTTCCCCATCTAATTCCAATTAATTCTTCAATAACCAGCTCAGATCTCAGTGTTTGTGTAAGTCATTTGGCAGTTAGTGATAACTTTCTGCTCTTTTGGTCATTCCCCATAGCATGCAACATCTTAAGTTCCTGGCCCAAGGGATCAAACATTTGCTTCTAGCAATGGAAGCATGAGGTGCTAACCACTGGATCACCAGGGAACTCCTAATTGTGAGTTTCTGTGTGATATTTCTTCTTCTGTTTCCTGGAACTATTTTAAATGCATACACTACAGTGGAACTATTCATGGATATATTTTTTCATTTCTCAGTAAGATGATTTTTTAAAATCTAACAATTAATATTTATAAGCATTTACATATGCCAGGCAATGAGCAAAGTGCTGTGCATGGACTTCCTCGTCTGGCCTATACAGAATCTCATGAGGGGAGAACTGATATGATCCCTAGTCTGTGGATGAGGAAGGATGAAGATCCTCAGTGACTGATGCCAAGTGGTCCTGTGAATGCGGTGCAGCACCATCTTGAATCGTGGCTTTCTCATTCCAGCTCTCATGCTATATTGAATTGTGCTATATTAACCCTCTGCTACACTGAAACCAAGGAAGGAAGCATTTACAACAGCCATCCCTATTTCTCACCTGATAGACTCGCATTTCAGAGAATATAAAACTTACTTTTTAGAACTGTGTGATATAACTCATGTGTGTATGTGTGAACCTGTATAACAATATGCCACATTATTTTGCAGTTCTACTATAGTATCTTGGCATTTACCAAGCGTTTCTTTTCCCAAAACTTTAAATGATTATGTTAACCTTAAAATAACTCTGTGAGGTAAGGAAAGAAAAAGAATTATCTCAACATCAACGCCTGCTTCCTCTGACTTGTTCATGTGCCTCTTTTAGAACCCAAGTCCTCAGGTCTGCCTGCCACCCCCGGGTGCCTGACTTTCCTCAGGGTCAAGGCCATTTACTTTAGGCTTTGATAAGCGAAAGGCAAAGGCCTGAGCCTAGCAGGAAATACAATCAATAAAGTCCCAATCTCTGACTGTGTTATCAATTTTAAGCAGATTATCCCAGAGCAGAGTATGGTCAATAGGATCGGGTAACTAGCACATTCTAAATTTACAGCCCTAACAATTAAAAGATATAAGCCTGTGAGTTGCTTTGCTGACTTGCAATTCCTATGACTGGCGATGATGATGAAGGTATTGAAAATAATGATAAAGGGAAAGGTGGAAAGATGAGATAGGTCCCACCATGCATCTGTATAGAGCAACAGTTTTTAACCTTTCTTGGTGCTTGCTCTTTTTAATTTAAGGGAAGAATCATACACACAGAGACGCACAGAGAAAAAGCCTCGTTTATTTTGGACAGTGGAAGTGTCATGGTCTAGTCAAGGATCCATACTGAGAATAGTAGACAGATGCCATACAGGTCACAAAGCATCAGCACTTTGCAATGACAGACACCAGCAACTGCAGACTCAAACCCCTGCTCTCACTGTCCCCAAATCTCCAAACTGCTGACACCTGCTGAGGGCCTCCCTATGTTCATGGGCCCTATGTCTAGTTTGGGAACAGAAATACCAAGATGTTGTTCAGTCTCTAAGTCGTGTCTGACTCTTTGTGACCCCGTGGACTGCAGCAAACCAGGCTTCCCTGTCCTTCACGATCTCCCAGAGTTTGCTCAAATTCATGTCCATTGAGCTGGTGATGCCATCCAATCATCTCATCCTTTGCCACCCCCTTCTCCTCCTGCTCTCAATCTTTCCCAGCATCAGGGTCTAATCCAATGAGTCAGTTCCTCACATCAGTGGCCAAAATATTGGAGCTTCAGCTTCAGCATCAGTCCCTCCAATGAATATTCAGGGTTGATTTCCTTTAGAATAGATTGATTTGATCTCCTTGCAGTTCAAGTGACTCTCAAGAGGTTTCTCTAGTACCACAATTCAAAAGCATCAGTTTTGGGGTGCTCAGCCATCTTTATGAGTAAAACCCAACTAGTACCCTAGAGAAGCCTAAAATCCAGTGCCAAGAATGTGAAGGCTACACCTTCCTAAGCTTACCTAGCAATCATTTTTGCAAACACCAGAGCATCAGTCTTCCAGGAGCAAAAAAAAAAAAAAAGGAAGTTTAAAGTCAACTGGGATCCTAAATGATTATAATGTAGAATCCACTCTAGTAAGTGGCAAGAAAGCAGTACCCACCCAGAGCTGTGGGAGTTTAGCGGGGCTGTGATTCCACGTGAGAGGAAGAGAGGAGGTGGGAAAGCTGGTCTCTGGGCAAAAATTTGGCGGGGAGGGTATCGCAAATAGTGAGGGCAGCTTGGGCAAAGCATAGCAAATGGGGGATTGTTACGAGTTGATTTGCGCTCCCACAAAAGATAACTCCACCACTGTAGAAGGTGACCTTATTCGAAAACAGTATCTTTGCAGATAATCAAGTTAAGATGAGATCATTCATACTGTCAATCAATTATACTTCAGTAGAAATGAAAGGTGAAGTTTTTACTGAAGTAGGGTAGGCTCTAACTAATACATCTGTGATCTTCTAACAGGGGAAATTTGGACACACAGATGCACAATACAGATACTCAGAATGCCATGTGAACATGAAGACAGTGACTCGGGTGATGCGTCTACAAGGAATGCCCAAGACACTCAGCAAAAATCCAGAAGCTGGGAGAAACATACACAGCAGATCTCGCCCTACTGGCTTTAGAGGGAGCGTGACCCGGGCAACAGCTTCATCTCCAGTTTCGGGCCTCCAGAACTGTGAGACTACAAATCTCTACTGTTCTAAGCCACCACGTTTGTCAGAGTTTGTTAACCGCAGCCCTAGAAAACAGGGATTTTTTTTTCCAGAAAAGCAGAGTATAATTTGGCTGGAGCACATAGCAGGAGTAAGGGTGAAATAGGGACCCAGCTCAGCAGGGTGAAAAAACAGTGTTGGGCATTATTTGCAGGTAATCTGATGAAAATCAAGGGACAACAGTGGGGCAACTGTGGAGAGAATTTAGCAAGTGATGGACAGAGAGCTGAAGACAGACAGATAAATGAAGAGTGAAGATGGACCAACAGGACAGGCAGAGGTGGCGACACGGGTAGGAGATTTAGATTAAATGGCATATCAGTGAAGGACAGTGACCTTTCTACTTAAAGTTAAAAATCAGTTTATTTATTTATTTGTTTGTTTTTTTGCCAGGTGGCATGTAGCATTTCAGTTCCCCAACCAGGGACTGAACCCATGCTTCCTGCAGTGGGAGTATGGAGTCTTAACCACTTACCACTGGGGACGTCTCCAAAATCAGTTTCTAAATGGTGACTTCTGTTTCTCACTTTCAAAACAATGCCACATAGGTTTGGAAGAACATAAGTCGTATAACCACAGGAGCTGCACACCTGGGAAGACAGCCCCCAGGAGCTCAGGGAGCCCGCACTCAGGCAGACACACTTGCTCTGCACTTAGCGGCTCTAGGCAACAGCTATGGGCACCTCCACCTTCAGGGACCTTGCCCCCGGTTAGGTCCCTAGGGCCTTTGCTGAAGTAGCCAGGAGTAACAGAAAGGACTTCATGCCTTAAAAGCAGATCCAGAAGAGCTTTAGGGAGCTAACTAGTGTGGAAGATGAACTTCAAGGCAGATTGCATTTGCTGTGAGGCTGGAAGAACAGAGAAGTTTTCTAAGAAGATGGGAAGGAAAAGTTATTCCAAGCAGAAAGAATCAGTTGAGTGATGGTCTTAGTGGGGAGGTATAAGATACACCTGAGACGGGCAAGGAGTTCCTACTGGGAAATAAATGGAGACTGTGTGTGCATGCTTAAGTCGCTTCAGGGGTGACCAACTTTGCAGCCCTATGGACTGTAGCCCACCAGGCTCCTTTGTCTATGGGATTCTCCAGGCAAGAATACTAGAGTAGGTTGCCATGCCCTCCTCCAGGGAATCTTCTCGACCCAGGGATCAAACCCGCATCCTCTTACATCTCCTGCATTGGTAGGTGGGTTCTTTACCACTAGCACCACCTGGGAAGCCCAAATGGAGATTGACTTGGGCTAATGATGAAGAAAGTTCAGGAGCTTGAGTGATAGATGAGTTTAGAAAAATGTGAGAGAGGGGGTGACTGAAGAGGTAGGGCAGGGGCCTGCAAGCTTTTTCTAAGACCAGATAGTGAAGACTTCTGGCCTTCCAGGACACACAGTTTCTTTGCAAGTACTCAACTCTGCCATCGTCACATGATAGCAGCCATGGACAGTATGTAATGAGTGAGCGTGGCTCTGCTCCCACAGACTTTATTTATGGGCACGGAAATTTGAATTGCATATCATTTTCACATGTTGGGAAAGATGATAGTTCTTTTGATATTTTCCAACCATTTAAAAATAAAGACATTCTTAGCTCCTGAGCTGTCAAAAAAAAACAGGTGGTGGTCTGAACCATACTTGCACATTACAATAGGGCAGACCCATGGGTGAGAGGGTGACTGAAGCAGCTGGACAGTGGTCAGTCAGGGCTGGGGTCACCAGAGAAGAATCAAGGAGATGGATGCCAGAGAAATGCAGAGATGTCTTATGCAAATCAGATATTTTGCAACTCATTAAATGCAGGAGGTAGGGGAGGAGGTGGGGGTCTATGCAGCCCCATGGTTCTTCAGTATGGTCGATGACGGCACCATCAGCAGCACTGCAGAGCCCGTGAAAAGGAGCAGGCCTGGGAGAGCTGGTGATGCTCTCAGAACAAACCCGAAAGAGCATCTTGCAGTCCTTAAAGTGCGGCCACACTTGGAATAGGAATTAGAAACCTTTTTAGGCTCTTGACTTTATTTCATCAGACCCCAAGCAAGACTCTTGCCCTTAAATGATGCCCTCAAGAAATGCACTACTGGGACCTCCCTGGTGTCCAGTGGCTGAGACTCTGTGCTCCCAGCGCAGGGGGCCCAGGTTCAATCCTTGGTCAGGGAACAAGAGCCTACATGCCACAACGATGGTTGAAGCTCCCAAGCACCACAACTAAAGACCGAGGGCAGCCAAATAAAAAGACAAATGTATATAATTTCAAATGCCCTCCAGCACTCTGAGTAGGGCTTCCCTGGTGGCTCAGGGGTTAAAGCATCTGCCTGAAATGCGGGAGACCTGGGTTCTATCCCTGGGTCGGGCAGATCCCCTGGAGAAGGAAATGGCAAGCCACTCCAGTATTTTTGCCTGGAGAATCCCATGGACGGAGGAGCCTGGTGGGCTACAGTCCACGGGGTCGCAAAGAGGTGGACACGACTGGGCGACTTAACTAACAGCACTCTGAGTAATTCTGTTTGGAGCCCTATAGTCTACTCCATTCAGAGTAGAGCCAATTCAGATAGGATAAGATCAGTGGAAGAACTGAGACTAACATTACATCAATTTATTTCAGAAACTGTGTGTGAATGAATTCTTTTGGGACTTCCCAGGGTCCCTCATGGAACTTTCCAGGTGGCGCTCGTGATAAAGAACCCCCACCGGCCACTGCAGGAGAAGCAAGAGATGTGGATTCTATTCCTCATTCCCCAAGCACACCAACTAGCTTAGGAGGCAGGAGATATGATTTCCTAGACTCTAGACTCTCACTATAGTCAATGAATTCAATGCCTTAGGGGCCCTGTTTCCTCTTCTAATGAGAATGAGACTATCTTGCTTGTTGAGAGGAGCACAGAGAAAGGTGTAATTGGCCGCATTGTTTAACATAGCAACATGGTAAAGGGAAAAAGCTTAAGTTTCAGCGCTCATTCTGGCATCAGCCACGTGTGGGTCACATGCAAGTGATGCCTCCCCCTGAGCTCAGGCTTCCCTCTGTATGCAGAGATAATTATACTCCCTTGAAGGCCTGAGGGTTACAGATATGCACAGGAAATGTACAGGGCAGTGCCTAACCACAAGCAGCATGAATTAGATTCCAATTCCAAATGTGACCCATAGGCAGTGTGCAGTGACACAACCATGCATGCCCTAGGAATAGAGACAAGGGAGGGAAATGGCAAGATATTGGCCTCGAATTCCATTATATTTGGTTGGCCAAAAAAGTTCGTTGGAGTTTTTCCATAAGATGTTATGGAAAAACATAACACTTTATGGAAAAAAATATAACATTTTAATGAAAAATCCCAACCCAGTAGAATCTCCTAATACTACGAATCCTTAAAAACTCCCAGGAAATGATCCAAGCAATGAATGTGAATACAGTTGTATTTTTATCCTTATGGGTGGCTCTTCTCAGCTTTATTATTCCACTAGCTTGGCAGGCTCTGGAAGACTTTCCACAGGCAAATAAACATCTAGACAGACAGGGACTTGAGGGGTCCATGGTGTGTGTGTGTGTGTGTGTGTGTTTTGTACGAATGCATTTTGTCAGCTCGTGTGTTCTCAGTTCCAAAACCACAACCATTTCATATTGTCACAACAGACCATGTCACGCTGTATGTAACCATCAGGGATCCTAGTGGTAACAGATCCGCCTGTCAATGAAAGGGATGCCAGAGATGCAGGTTGAATCCCTAGGTTGGGAAGATCCCCTAGAGCAGAAAATGCCAACCCACTCCAGTATTCTTGCCTGGAGAATCTCATGGACAGAGGAGCCTGGCAGGCTACAGTTCACAGGGTCGCAGAGTTGAACATGATTGAGCACACACACACCCAGGGATCCCAGAACATTTAAATGTGTGAACAGGCATCAGGCTGGTATCCGTGCATTTTTACCTACTGTAAAGACCTTACTTCTCTCCAAGTATCAAACATGATCAAGTCTGACCATCATTTTAACACCTAGTACTTTTGATGGATATCTTTTTTTTTATACCAAGGGCAAAGATACAAAGTTGGGGTACTTTTCCTACATAAGACACCTGGGGTCATGCTTTCTCCAGAGATATGCCCTAAGCACTTAAATAAAACTTGTATCCTCTTTTGGACCCTTGTGGAGACCCAGACGTTCACGTCACCCATGCGGTTTGTGCAAGTGACCATGGAATAAGAAGGACATAATCAGACAGCCTGACTCTGGTGGAGAGGGGAGGTATGTCACCTCTGTAGGCTTCAGTTTTTCCATCTGTAAAACGGAAATAAAACTTTTATACCTTCTCTCTCACCAGGCCCTTATGAACTTTAAATAAGATAATGTTGGAGTCTTCTTGAAAGAGTATAGGATTTCTTAGCCTCTGTCTTATTGACATTTGGGGCCAAATAATTCTTGATGGGGGGCACTGTAGAATGCCCACATGTGTACTGTAGGATGCAGGATGTTTGGCATCTCTCTAGTCACTAGATGCCAGTAGAATCCTCCACCCCACTGGGATAACCAAAAACGTCTCCAGACATTCTCAGAGGTCCCATGGGTGGCAGAGTCAGCCCAGCTGGAAACCACTGTTACGGTACATTCTGCACCAGTAGAGGGTTTCACCATGCCCTGTACTTTAGGAATTGGAGGAATCAGGACCCTTAATGCCCACTGAAATTCTGTCTTCAGCCATAACATATTCTGATGCTCCCCAAAGCCTTGGGCCACTAATAGGTCTGTGAATGTCACGGCTGCCTGCTGTGATACGCGTGCCATGGCTGAGGTCAAGGTGGGCACGGACATCTGCTGCACGAGCTGTGGGCAGTGGCCCACCGCAGGAGCAGACGGGCAGTGCTGGTGCGTGCCACGGCCGTGGCAGCCAGGCCAGCAGACAACCCACATCGCAGTGTTGGGCGTGGGCTTTGCACAACTCTATGATTTCATGTTCCAATGCATTTGTTTTAATCCATAAACTCACTGCTAACTGCCCTTTATTATGACCATATTAAGGAGCTTAATCACTTTTAATCAGAGTCTTTCCAAGATGACCAGAAGCAGAAACTAGAGAACGTTCCATAGCCATTACATCATCAAGAGCAGTACAGATTCCATCGGGGCAATCTCCTGCGCTGCAATCATGCTAATTAAAGGCCCCCAGAAGAGTCAAGATAAAAACGTCAAGTGAGATTTGTTCTGGACTTTGATGATTTACAGCCTCACGTGATCAAGTTCCAATAAGCCTGGGAAGAAAAGCCTTGAGTGGGAGGAGGGGGTGAGATGGGAAGGGCGCCACTGGCTGGGAAAGCTGACCTACAAGGCCCCAGATGAGATGTTCTGGGACAAAGAGGGAAATTCCATCAGCCCTCAGCAATGGAGTTCCCCAAAGGCTCCCATTTTCCAGTCAAGGCTGGATCTCCCCAGGAGTAAGACCAGGCTCCTATGGGTGCTTCTAAAAACGTCTCTCCTGCCACCCACCCAGTTTGTGAAGTGGGTTTCAGCATGAAGCCACTGACTTGCACCACGGGATATTTTAACCAACATTCTTAAGAGGTATGCCATGGGATCTATTTTCAGGTTGCTGGGGAGCATAACTCTGCATCCCACACTCTGCTCTTTATGTGGTGCTATGGGAGAAGCGTCTGTTAAACCACAACATTTGAGAAAGCTATTCTTCCTCTGAACAGCAGCCTGTAACCTAAAATATTTACCTCTGTGCTTTGGCCACTGGGATGCCTGGAGCCAAATCCATAAGCTCCCTCTATCATCAGGCATTTAATAGTCTAATCGGGCCACTGGTTTTATTTTCTTATATTTATTTCCCCTATTTCCAGATATTATCATTCTCTTCATTGATCCCATTGCATTGCCCATGTATATTTCTGCAAACCACCTCTAACCCTGTTTGCAATGAGACAGGATGTCACTGAATAAGTAATACATAGGCACCGTCCCTTCTCACATGTAAATTTCATTTCCCATGGATTGAACTATATAGATATGTCCCTGGGAAGGATACAGGGGTCTTATATAAAGCTGCTATGGGTAAGAGCTTGATGAGTAGCTGAAGTGCGAGAATTCCCCTCCAAGATTACATCTTTGACACTTTGGATTGGCTCATGGAACTCAGATGAGAAAGAGGCATTCAGATAGACAAAAAGAGACTTACCAGAGAATACAAATGACTCAAAAAGAGAGAGAGGCTTTTATATTGTATTATGATATGACTCAATAGAACCAGACACTTCTACCATCCTTTGTGAGACCCTACTCAAAATGATTGAATGAAATGCTATTTTTCCCCTTTGGCTGTGCCAGGTCTTTGCTGTGGCATGCGGGATCCTTTTGTTATGGCATGTGAGCAGCATGTGGGATCTAGTTCTCTGATTAGGGATCAAACCCGGGCCCCCTGAAACGAGAGCACAGAGTCTTAGTCACTGGACCACCAGGGAAGTCCCGAAATGCTGATATTTATCAGCTCCTGATCCACAGACTTGGAGATTCTAAATCTGCAGAGCTCAAACTTCTTGATGTTATGAGGGTCCTATTCAAGCCATGAGGATATAGGCTTTCTGCTGCTGCAGTGGGGTAACAGCTGAGCCCTGAGTGGAAGTCACAGGATTCAGGCATAGCTCAGGGCTAACAGTGGGGGATACATACCAGTATGGTCATTGTTCAAATGCTGAAGTATGTCCACACCAGTTGGTATCTAGCCTCTGCTGTGAGTGACCAGATCCTCAATACCACTGGAGCCAACCCCTGGACCCTCCTCTGAGAATCTCTGCAGTTCATCAACAGAGTCCCACACAAGGTGTGTGTAGGCATCTGTTCAAACTGGGTAGTGTCCATATAGGTTTGGGTTTCTTTGAAATGATTTTTTTGAGATCTAATATACATAAAATTTTGCCTTCCCAGGTGGCTCAGTGGGTAAAGAATCCGCCTGCAATGCTCAACATTTGGGTTCAATCCCTCAGTTGAAGGAAACTAGAGAAGGAAATGGCACCCCACCCAGTACTCTTGCCTGAGAAATCCCGTGGGCAGAGGAGACTGGCAGGCAACAGTCCATGAGGGTAGGATATCATTCCTTTCAAAGAAAAATCTAAGAGCTAAGCTGGGTTTTTTTGTTTGTTTTGTTTTGTTTTGTTTTTAGTTTTCTCCACTCTTCAAGCTATAAAGCATTCAGTATCATCCACGAGAACTATAAAACTTCAAAGGACAGACATAAGTTCAGTCAAGGATGGATAATGGAAGACCTTGTTCAAGACATTTCCACTAGCAACCTGACTCTGCCCTCAAGGAAATGGTGAATCTGTTGATAGTGTTTATATGCCTAACCCTCATACCTATTGGCTAAAGCTGCCAGGAATTACATGGAGGATGCGGGAATCCTACCCCAATCAGTGACCCTATCTAAGATCCCCTGGAGAGAGAGATGGCAATCCATTCCAGTATTCTTGCCTGGGAAATCCTATGGACAGAGGAGCCTGGCGGGCTACTGGTCGCCTGGGCGGGATACATGGGGTCGCCAAAGAGATGGATACAACTTAGTGACTGAACAACAAACCACCAAAGTAAGAACTGCCGGTTGAGGAATCAATGGGATCTCTGCTTTAATCTTTAGATATTTTTTAAAAAATTGTGGAGTAGCAAAGCAAAGCAATAGACAAATGGGTGGACAATTTCATTGTTAACCTCATACTGAAAGGGAAACAAAATTGAAACCCAAGAAAAACCTGAAAGGCTACGCAAAAACAACTCATTGGAAGCCCAGGGAAAACAAGATTCTTATGAGTCAAAATCCCCAGGTTCTCAAAAACCAACAAAAAATGAAAACAAAGATGACTAAATCTCAGTCTATCACAAAAACTAGAACACAATTTAAAATACAAATAAACACTAAACTGCTCAAGTAAAGAGAAGAGAGGGAGGAAGCCCAGGGAGCTTGGTAAGTAAGCCCAAATCAGATATTAACTGAGTCCTCAACACGCAAATAACTTTTGCAAAACACTTCAAGGTCAGAGAGAAGACTGCATCTACCGAGTGCATCCTGCCAGCATTTGGAACCTCAGCTCCACTCAGTAATCACAGAGCCAACCATAGGCCTAGGGTTGAGAAAGGGACAAAAAGGTAAGATCAATGAATTACCAGACTAATGCTTTTACTGAGACGATCAAATGCTAGCTGCTGTTTTTTCTTTTGAAGCAGGCAGATGTGGAGTACAAGCAGAATGCTCTGGATCTAACTGACAACTATGTGGAGATAAGTTGGAAGGTCTAGAAGCAGCCGCCTCTGAGCTTTGAAGCAACCCTGTGGACTTGTAGACCTATTGACGATACCATTCACATGATTTGTGGAAACTGTAGGCCAGTGTGTTTCAGAGCAGTCTTGGAGAAAACCTTAACTGGCCTGTTTGGAGGATTTACTATACACCAGGTGCTATTCTCAGCACCTGCCAGGTTTTAGTTCCTTTACAACACAGAACTCCAAGATCCAGGTACCATGCTGGTCTAATGTCTGATGAGAAAACCGAGGTACAGAGAGAGGTTAAGTTACTTTCCCAATGTGACACAGCTCCTAGGAGGCAGAGCTGAGATTGCAACATAGGTGAGATTCCTCCAGCATCCACACACCTAAGTATAACAACACTCTGCTCCTCCAAGAAGCAAGAGGGCCACGTAACACATTTTCAACCAGGGAATCACTTATTGCTTGAGCCAATATGACATATGGGGGAATAAACACTTTCTTAAGGAAAAGTTAAACCTGATGAGAATCCTCAAAGGGAGTAAATAGGCATAAGGGTGTGGAGAGCCAACTGCTATGATATATTTGGATTTTTTTTTTTTTTGCACTAAGATTATCCACCCAATGGCTATTTTTAAAATGGAAATCTCCATGGTAATTGAGGAGATACGCTGTCACGGATGGGAAACTGGTCAGAGTCTCTTGGAAATCCTTCCTCGATCAAGAGGAGAATCTCTTGCATCAGGGATACCTAAGAAAAGGGAGACAGGATCACGATCATCTTCACTAGCATATCTAGCTTTCTTGGGGTACTTCCGTTTGGTGTGCCCCTGACCTGACTCTGGGCTTTACATTATCTGTCTTGTCCCTCAGCATTGGTACCATCATCCACCTGGTCCAATGCTCGCACTTTATCCATCATAAGCTCCTTCACTCCTTACCTGCACTCTCCATCCTCAACGTATCTTCTGGTACCCTTGATCTCCAAGAGGGATTACACCAGAGCAACTCTGAATTTTAAATGACCCTCAGCTCTTCCAGGTAATATAATGCTAAAACAAAAGGTGTAAAGTATAGGAAGATCTCAAGAGATTTTCTGAATGTGCCTTGGGCAACAGGAGGAAAGTAGCCCAGAAAATGGGCAGATACACTTTCACATGGGCAAGAAAAGGGAATGCTTCTCATTAGTGGATAATCTAAACTACGCAGTCTAGAAAAGAAACATAGGGCAGATTCAAAAGTATTCCTTGAAGATATGGTTTCAATATGTGCTACTTTGGCCAAAAATACCAACACAAAACAGTTATTAGAAGGAGCACCACAAGATTCCACAACCCCACTCCTGGGCATACATCCAGACAAAACTGTAATTCAAAAAGATACATGCACCCTCTTTGTTCAGAACAGAACTATTCACAGTAGTCAAGACATGGAAACAATGTACCTGTCAATGGACAGATGTGTGGATAAAGAAGATGTGATACATATATGCAATGGAATAGTACTCAGCCATAAAAAGGGAATGAAATAATGCCGTTTGCAGCAACATGGATGTAACTAGAGATTATCATACTACGTGAAGTAAGCCAGAAAGACAAAAGCAAATGCACATGAGATCACTTATCTGTGGGATCTAAAATACGACACAAACGAACCTATCTGTGAAACAGAAGGGGCTTCCCCTGGTGGCTTAACCAGTAAAGAATCCACCTGCCAATGCAGGAGATGTAAGGGATGCAAGTTTGATCCCTGGGTTGGGAAGATCCTCTGGACAAGGAAATGGCAACCCACTCCAGCATTCTTGCCTGGAAAATTCTATGGACAGAGGAGCCTGGTGGGCTACAGTCCATGGAGTTGCAAAGAGTCGGATACAACCAAGCACAAATGGACTCATACCCATATGAGACAGAAACAGGTCACAGTCACGAAGAACAGATTTGTGGTTGCAGAGGGGGAGGGGAGTGGGAGAGGGTAGGATTGGGAGTTTGGGCTCAGCAGGTATAAACTGGTATAAGATCGATAAACCATAAGATCCTACTGTATACAGGGAAATATATTCCATACCCTGTGATAAACCATAATGGAAAAGAATATGAAAAAGACTGTATATGTATAACTGATAAACTTTGCTGTACAGCAGTAATTAACATGATATTGTAGTTCAACTATACTTCAGTAAAAATAAATTTGAGAAAACCCAGCTATTAGAAAGAGAACAACACATGATCCTACTCTTGTGCACATTCAAGGAGCATTTCCACCAAGAAAAATGTGTGTGCTGCTGCCTTCCACAGGACAAGAAAACATGTAGAATTCAGCAGGTGTTTAGAGAGTATGAAAGGCCAAACTTAAAAGGATCTATGTGACTCAGCCTTGAGATACAAACAATTGAATTGGTAGAACCAGGGGATGGACCGGCTCAAGTGACTGCTGGTCTTGTGCGTTGTGTGTGCTCAGGCACCCAGTAATGTCCAACCCTTTGCAAGCCCAGAGAACCACCAGGCTCCTTTGTCCATGGGATTTTCTGCACAAGAATACTGGAGTGGGTTGCCATTTCCTACTCAAGGGGATCTTCCCAACTCAGGGATTGAACCAGTATTTCCTGCCTCTCCTTCACTGGCAGATGGATTCTCTACCCTGTGTTACCTAGGAAGTCCAGGAGGTAGCAGGGTGGATGATAAAAACAAAATACTATTTTAATCATCCAAAAAATATGTTTTCTATACCTTTTATAATTATTCTAGGCTTTTTCTCCTTATCCCTCACTGTCTCCATAAGAGTGTATGCAAGGGATTTAAATGGCACAAGGATGAAATCTCTGCAGCTATTAATATCTTACACAGCTCAGGTGTCATTCATTGCAAAGTGCTTTTCAGATTAGTGATGGAAATGTGACGCGGCACATGCAGCTTCAGGTGGAAAAAAGGATGAACTGAAAAGCCCTGCCCCATGGCATCGGCGGATTCTGGGACTTAAAGAAACAGTGCACACCTCCTTGACATGAAAAATGGGCCAGGACAGGGACTTCCCTGGTGGGCCTGTGCTTAAGATTCCACACTTTCAATGTCAGGGGCATGGGTTCAATCTCTGGTTGGGGAACTAAGTTCCCACTTGCCAAAAAATAAGTAAGTAAATAAATAGATGCAACTGAAAAAAAAAAAAAAAGAAGAAGAAGAAGAGTAATAGGTTCTCACTTTAAAAAAATGGACCCGGAGAGCCAAGGCTCTAATATTACAGATTTATGAGACGATGTCTATGAACACAGACACATGAAGACTCAAAGAGAAACATACAGAGACACACAGCTGGATTCTGCACACACACATGCACACACACTGACTTACACATGCACAGCCCAACATAGTCTCCAAACTGTGGATTCCAGAGTATAGAATACTTGCCTTAATGAAGCTACGCCATGGGTAATTGTTACATTCCCTTCCTCTTGTGGGGCTTCCCAGGTGGTGCTAGTGGTAAAGAACCCACCTGCCAAAGCAGGAGACATAAGAGACTCAGGTTTGATCCCTGGGTCAGGAAGATCCCCTGGAGGAGGGCATGGCAACCCACTCCAGTACTGTTGCTTGGAGAATCCCACGGACAGAGGAGCCTGGCGGGCTACAGTCCATTGGGTTGCAAAGAGTCGGACACAACTGAAGTGACTTAGCAGGCATGCTTCCTCATGCATGGAAAAGAGACAGAAACTCATCTCAAGAGAGACTTCTCAGCTGAGAAACATGTGCGAAAACTGCCAAAAGCACATGGAGCACTGAGGCCAGAGCCACCTGAGAAGCAATGGAAGGATATGTGAAGGTTTGGTACGGAAAGAGGGAGACATGGAGCCTGCAAGGAGCCATGGGGAGTCCAGGGTGCTAGGACATGCCCTGTGAGATGTGGGTCCCAAGCATGAGAGCCGGGGTTATGTTCATCATGACCCTCTGACAGCGGTGTTATTACCCCCATTTTACAGACAAGGCTCGAGGAGCTGCAGCAGGATTATTGGAGATACGCAACTGATAGCTGGCAGAGCAGCACTAAAACCCAGTGTCAAAGCCAGGGCTTGCTCTCAGCACAGCGTTGCCGGCCAAGTGTCTCCAGGCAGAACAGTGAGGTCAGGGAGTGGTCCCCAGGAGGCTGATTCTTAGGCCAAGACAGTGAGGCCTTTCTCACAACTAGAACATCCTACACATGAGCTGGACCACTGTGGAAAGAGGAGCTTTGGGTCACTTGAAGAAAGGTATTGAGATGGATGACCACCTGCAAGGGGTGAAGGAGATCCAGGATTAGAAAGATCTCTCGAACATCCTTCAGTCCTAAGATGTTCTTTATTGAGAAACAAGCAAAGACCTGTATCAGGAAACCAAGTTTTCCTGCCTTCAATGTGTCTCCAGATATGTGAAATTCTGCCATAAAAGATGCGCTCCTTTGAATCAAGGCAAGGATGGGGCAGAGGAATCTAGAAGACCTGACTTTTAATTCTTCTCTTCTACACCAACAAACCAGCTGTTTCTTGGGCAAGCCACCCAACCTCTCTATGCCTCAGTGATCCCATCTGTCAAGTGGGTGGATGAGTGGGACACCTAAGGCTCCTTTTGCCCTAAGATGCTGCACTTCCACATCTCCATGGTCATGGAGGCAAATAGTCCTTCACAACCAGAGCTCTGCAGCATCACCACCAGAGAGGATTTGCCCACAAATTATCTACTAGGCTGACTTGGCCACTTCTCTCTAGAGATGCTGAGAACCAAGGGAACCAAAGATTTTTATACACTAAAGAGAAAGAGGTTCCAATTCAGAAGGGAGGTGTCCCCTGAAAGAAAAAAAGCGGAAATTAATTTGATTTGGGTCTCTCCAGGAGAGAAAATAGAGACAGAATGCTGAGACTAACTAAGAGGGAATATAATTCTAGAACCTGCAAGGGAAGATAGGTGGTGCTTGGAGAAGTTCTGCATGTAGGATGTTAGGAGGGACATTTTGGTGAAAAAGGAAGGTGGGACATCTGCTTCTGATGATGCCAAAGCCACCAAATCACAGAATCTCTTAGGAAAAAGTCTTAACACTCGAGGCTTCTGTTTCTTGCCTGTAAAGCAAAAGAATGGATGGAATCGATAGCTGCCAAATTCTCTTGAGTATCCCTGAATCTCTAAGAAGCTGGGAAGCCCACACTCAGACTACCAATCAGAATCTTAGGATGGAATCCAGGACACAGTGGTTCCTAGAAGCTTCTGGATGATACCTGAGAACATATATTTGGTACCCACAGAACTAGGTGACCTTTAAGAATTTCATATTCTAAATTCTCTGCCTCCAGGAAGTGAGTATGTTTTCCCATCCTCATACCAGTCTCCTGGCACTTTGGCCATCTGATACAAATAGCCAACTCATTGGGAAAGACTCTGATGCTGGGAAAGATTGAGGGCAAGAGAAGCAGGTGACAGAGGATGAGATGGTTGGATGGCATCACCGACTCAAAGGACATGAGTTTGAATAAGCTCCAGGGGATACTGAAAGACAGGGAAGCCGGGCGTGCTGCAGTTCATGGCGTCGCAAAGAGTTGGACACGGCTTAGCAACTGAACAACAACCACAACCCCCGTCTCCTGGCACTCAAGGTTCTTGGTGGCAGTAGAAGGACAATGAGGAGGAGCCAGGGCTCTGCCCCCAACAATTCTTCTTATGAAACAGATGCTCCAACCTTCTCGATCCACACTCCATTATTCATAAAGTCATATCAATTACCAAAATATTATCTTGACCACGAGCGGGAAATGGAATAAATAAGATCCACCTCCATGAGGACTGTCTCCTTTGCTCTCCGTGCTGGAAGATTCCCTTTCCATTAGCAGCAGCTCAGATATCCCTGACTTTGCAGACCAGCCTCCTTCTAGGGCCCAGGAAAGAAACAAAGTCGGACTGAAGTGGAGGGCTCTCAACAGTCAGTGCAAGGGAGACAGATCCTGGTGCTCTTTTCTGTCTGCTTCACCGGGCCCTCTGGTCGAGAGAGAAAGGGGCCAGGCTAGTGGGAAGAGAGCTGTCATTGTCCATAAATTTTTGAGACTTTATAGCTAAGAGGATTGGGAGAAACCTCGGCGCCTGTGGCATATTCAAGGAGTTTAATTCTTTCTCTGTGTCATTAAAAATATGACGATAATTCGAGTGATGATGATGACGCTGATGATGGCAATATTAGCTAACATTCAATTTATGGAGCTATGACTGTGTGCCAAGATCTTTGCAGACATGTCTTTTAAACCCTTAGTTTAAAAATTATTATAAATGAACACACAGTTCCAGACCCAGTAATTTCGATCATAATTACATCTCCAGTGGAAACATGTGTGTGTGGACATGTGTGTGTGTGTGTGTGTGCATTTGCCCAGTCACGCAGTCATATCTGACTCTTTGCAACCGCATGGACTATGGGCCACCAGGCTCCTCTGTCCATGGGGTTTTCCAGCAAGAATACTGGAGTGGGTTGCCATTTCCTTCTCGAGGGGATCTTCCTCACACAGGGATCAAACCCACACTGCTTGATCTCTTGCATTGGCAGGAAAATTCTTTCCCACTGAGCCACCTGGGAAGCCCATGGACATGTGTATATACATTCACCAAAACTTATGCTTTAGCATTTTAATATCTATATTCAGCATTATTTTGGAGAGCAAAAATAAAGAAATGTCAACCCACAGTACAATGTATAAATGAACTGTTATATAGTCACATGATGGAATACAACAGAGCAGTGAGAAAAAACTAACTCCAAGAATAGATATTGTGTGATTCCACTTACAGAAAGTTTCAAAGCAAGCAAAACTAATGTACAGTGTGATAGAAGGCAGACAATTGTTTACCTTTGGGAGGAGTAGGTGCTTATTAGAAGGAGCATAAGACAGTCCCTGGGGTGCTGGTTACTTGGGTCTAACAAGCATTCATGTAGCTGTACATCTATAATTTGTCCGCTTGATTTATACTGAGTTGGCCAAAGGTTCATTTGGGGCTTTCCATAAGATCTTACAAAAAAATCCAAACAAACTTCTTTGGCCTAACCAATATCTCAATAAATAGTGGTGGTGATTGTCAGGAAGTCGTGTCCGTGTCTTATGACCCCACTGACTGCAGCCCATCAGGTCCCTTTGCCCATGTGGTTTCACAGAAAGAATATTGGAGTGGGTCATCATTTTGTTCTCCAAGGGATCTTCCTGAGCCAGGGATTAAACCCAAGGACCCACATCTCCTGCATTGCAGGCCAATTCCTTACCAATAAGCCACCAAGGATCCCCATATCTCAGTAAATCACTTATATTAAAAACACGAAGAGGGTCACAAACTAAAATGACCCCAAAGGTCAGGTGAGCAGTGTAAATGAGTGGGAGGAGTCGGGTATAAGCCCACAGGGAGTGAAGGGGACTCTGGCAAAGGGACAAAGTAACGCTCTTTTTAGAAAAGGTTGCTGTCTTTAGGCTCTAGCTAATAGTTGCCACATAAGAAAGCAAGCCACTGTTGCCTTTCATATTTCATGAGAAACTATAAGCATGGAATGATGATATGCACTTTCCCAAGTTTTAGCGATTAGCCACCAGCACAAAAACATCACACGCTCTGCAGAGGTCAAAAAACACACTTCTGTGGGTGGTATGTGGCCATGAGGCTGCTGGTTTATACCTTTGCAAGGTCCTATTTGCAAATGAGAAGCTGAATGACTCAAGCATTCACAGTTTGTAGGTGCTGGAGCTGAGGCTGGAATAAGTTCAGATTCTTCTACTAGAACAGGTAACCACTACTGTTATAAGAGGCACCTCTGCACCTATTCTCAGAGCCTCCTTGGATCCAGTCGGGAAAGAACAAACCATAGAATTTTGTCCTTCCTAAGGATTCTGTGGACTCCTTTATCCCTTGGGTCACCAAACCGATCCAAGCCAAAGCATCTGGTATAGGAAAGAAGAAACGCTCTTTCGAATGATGAGCCATGGGAGTTGCCCTCAAATTGCCTTCAAATCTAGAAGGAAAGTCTTTGTGGTCAGCTGGTCCATTCCTCGCCATCATGTCACTGCTCTCTAGTTTGTATCCCTGCTACCTAGGATCGTTTCGTATAGCAAAAAGAAAAAAAAAGTGAACTCAAATATCAACCAACAGCAGGATGTATAAATGAACTGTGTGGTATGGTCACACAACGGAAACATACCTCATCCCCTACTCCACTGCTCTGGAACCTAGCTCTTCCACAAATCTGGTGGCCTGGACTCTGCCTACTGCTTCTACCTCTGACACCACCCTTCTTTTGCAAACTGTTTCCAGTTTTGGATGCAGCAGCCCTTTCCAACAGCTCCAACTCCATCTCCCTGTCCTTTCCTTTTCTCTCCCTAAAATACGACCCCAAGTCCACAGCTCTGTGCTTTATCTATCCTTTCTCATTCAGCATTGCTTCATTCTCAAGGCTCCATCCACCACCCTGATCTCTTATTATGATTTAAGATATGAATATCTTAGAGGCTTCCCACATGGCACAGTGGTGAAGAATCCTTCTGCCGACACAAGAGATGTGGGTTCGATCCCTGGGTCAGGAAGATCCCCTGAGAAGGAAATGGCAACTCACTCCACTATTCTTGCCTGGAAAACTCCATGGACAGAGAAGTTTGGCAGACTACAATCCATGCAGTCGTAAAGAGTCGGACACAACTGAGCACCCACACCAGTCTGTTTGTATCTTGGGGAAAGGAGAAATTTTATATAAAAGAAATTGGTAGCTCTTTCTCCAAGCTTTTTACTATTTTTTTCCCTGCAGTAAAAGGAAAGGTAAAGAAGAATTAAACTATGCTTTTACATTTTAAATAATGAATAATATGCTGAAGATATTAAATATTATTAACAGATTTACTCCTGAAAGCAATTTAATAGGCACATTGAATAAGCAGAGTTTAGTGTAAAGACACACATTCTAACTTTGTCCACTAAGGTCCAATAACAGAACTTGCAAGTGTAAGAGCAAAAAAGAGCAAAATGTATGTTCAGCCATTCTAGGGTTTATACACATCCACTTATCCACCCCCCATGCCCCCATGTAGACATACAAAACATCAATGAATCATCACACTAGAAAGAAGCTGGGTTGGTCAACAGATCTGGTTGTGTCATTCACAGACACCACTCAGGGTGTTTCTGAATCGCTCACGTGATACCATACTGTAGGTTAATAGTAGTTACTTGGACTTGGCTTGAGAATTTTTAATTCAGAGTTCATGCCATCACACATACTGCCAACCTTACACTCCCAAGAAAGGGAGAAAAAAAATTCTTTTTCTTCTTTTGCAAATGTTCTTCTTGTTCTTTTCTGATTCATAGTTTGTTGGGGCATCTTTCTGTCCCCAGGTATTAGCTTTCAAAGGTTTAAAATAAACAAGCAGGGCCCTCAGGCCATTACGTCTTGGCTTCCGCATTGTACCTTTCGCTCCACTTATCCAGAACTGCTGACTGTTCCCAGAACGCGTCTCTATACCTTTGCACATGCTGTTCCTTCTGCCCGGGGCCTCTCAGCTCTTGCTGCCTATAACCCCTGCTCACCAGTAAGCATTTATGGACAGAAAACTCAGCCTGTGGCTTGCTTTCAAATTGGGATTGACACACATACACTATTATACTATGTATAAAGTGAAAGTGAAGTTGCTCAGTCGTGTCTGACTCTTTGCAACCCCATGGACTATAGCCTACCAGGCTTCTCTGTCCATGGGATTTTCCAGGCAAGAATACTGGAGTGGGTTGCCATTTCCTTCTCCAGGGGATCTTCCCAACCCAGGGATCAAACCCAGGTCTCCTGCATTGCGGGCAGATGCTTTACCCTCTGAGCCACCAGGGGAAGCCAGTACTGTGTATAAGGTAGATATGAATAAGAACCTACTGTATAGCACAGGGAACTCAATTGAACGCACTGTGATGACCTAAATGGGAAGGAAGTCCAAAAGGGGGGGATATATGTGTATTTATATGAATGGCTGAGTCATTTTGCTCTACTAACAAAATGTAGAAACTAACACTACATTGTAAAGCTATGCTTCAATAAAAACTAATTTAAAAATAAATACAATGACCAAAGTAAGAAAAGAACATATTTAGTTGTATTAGTCTATATAATGAAGAAATAAAATTGCCCTTAAACACTTTATAATTATATATGAATAATCTTGAATCTTGGGCTTTTCCCTTCCATTTAAAAAATATCTATTTGGCGGAGCCAGGTCTTAGTTGCAGCACTTGGCCTCTCTAGTTATAGCATGCAAGACTCAGTAGTTGGTGCCCAGGCTTAGTTGCTCCATGGCATTGGGATCTTAGTTCTCAGACCAGGGATCGAACCTGTGTCCCCTAAATTGCAGGCAAATTCGTAACCACTGGAGTACCAGGGAAATTCCTCTCTTTCATTTTTAAAGTTAACTATTTTAAGTAAGTTCTTTTAAAATCAAAATGGAGAGGGATTTGAGAAAATTTAGCTGGGGACTCATTAGAACGTGGTTCTACTCTTAATTCTATGAAGGACTCACAAAATGAATATATTTCCATATTTAACAGAAAGAGGTTAGAAATACCTAAATTCAATATGTCAAGGGGGCATTCGTTGTATTGGCATACTTTTCAAACCTTTGGAAATGATAATTAAATTCTCACTAATCTGGTATTTCCTAGCAAAATTGCCTCCTCTACCAGAGGAGGTGAAGGCATGAAGTTCTAGGACTGGGTCATGATTCGTGGTTAACTCAGAGGAGAAGCCAGGACTGGAGATGCCCAGGCCCTGGCCATGGACGTGTGAGCCGCTCACTGAACAATGTCAGTGTGAACACTGGTTTGGACAGAGAGACACTGCCCTTCAACATTTCTCTACCAAGAAGAAAGTGTGATTTGCCAATGATGTCAAGCCAAATCTACATGACCAAATACTCCCAGAATGATCTGGTAGGTCAGAAGTATTCTAATGGCAAATTCCTAAATTCAAATTCCTTTATAAAAGTTTTTAATTGGAAGATAATTGCTTTACAGTGTTGTGTTGGTTTCTGCCATATAACAGGTGAACGAGTCATCAGTATACATGTGTCCCCTCCCTCCTGAGCCTCCCTCCCACGCCCACCCCATCTCTCCCCTCTAGGTTGGCATATATTCACTACCATGTGTAAAACAGATAGCTAGTGGGAAGTTGCTGTATAACTCAGTGAGCTCAGCCTGGTGCTCTGTGTCAAATTTCATGTATCAATAGCCTACTAGCTAGAATTTAGTGATTGCTCTTTAAATGCAGGCAACTGTTGCAAGCCCCTTGCATCCATTGTTTAATACACAGAAAGACCCTATGAGGTAGGTCCTCCCATTAATCCAATAGAGACTTAAATGACACAGCAGCAAATCCAAGCTCTAATGTCCATCCAGGTCTACACATGGGAAGGCCTGGAGTACCATGGAGGAGACACACCTACTGTTCTTTGAGGAATTCCACGTTCAGGTGTCTGACTCCTATCCTGCCATCACTGCGTAAACCACAACCCACAAGCTAATGGATGCCTGCATGGACTGGGACAATCTGATGCAGCCATTTTGACAAGGCTGCCAGGACATGTGGAGAAGGTGATGGCACCCTACTCCAGTACTCTTGCTTGGAAAATCCCATGGACTGAAGAGCCTGGTGGGCTGCAGTCCATGGGGTCGCAAAAGTAGGACACGACTGAGCGACTTCACTTTCACTTTTCACTTTCATGCATTGGAGAAGGAAATGGCACCCCCACTCCAGTGTTCTTGCCTGGAGAATCCCAGGGACGTCTGGTGGGCTGCTGTCTATGGGGTCGCACAGAGTTGGACATGACTGAAGCAATTTAGCAGCAGCAGCAGCAGCAGCAGCAGCCAGGACATGGGGGTTTTGATATAAAGGAAGCATTTTGACACCATTTAAAATATGGTTGGACATATATATGGAATTTAGAAAGATAGTAATGATGACCCTGTATGTGAGACAACAAAAGAGACACAGAGGTATAGAATGGACTTTTGGACTCTGAGGGAGAGGGAGAGGGAGAGGGTGGGATGATTTGGGAGAATGGCATTGAAATAGGTATACTATCATATAAGAAACGAAGTGCCAGTCTATGTTCAATGCAGGATGCAGGATGCTTGGGGCTGGTGCACGGGATGATCCAGGGAGATGATGTGGGGTGGGAGGTGGGAGGGGGCTTTGCTATTGGGAGATCGTGGACACCTGTGGCTGATTCATGTCAATGTATGGCAAAACAAATACAGTATTGTAACGCAGAATAAAGTATTAAAAAAAAAAAAAGAAATGTGTTAGGCACTCAACACATGTGCATGAGCTTGTGTGGGACTAAATTTGATTGGATGGGAAAATAAAAGATTGAATAAAAGTTTGAATTCTGCATTAAAAAAAAATAAATGAATAAAATAAAATATGGTTGGATGGCACCGGCAGCTCAACAGACATGAGTTTGAGCAAACTCAGGGAGCTGGTGAAGGACAGGGAAGCCTGGCGTGCTGCAGTCCGTGGGGTTGCAAAGAGTCAGATATGACTGAGCAACCGAACAACAGAACAGTGATACGAACCTTCACACTTGCATTCTTATTACTTCCAAATAACATGCCGGCTCCCTCTCCACATCTTGTCTACTCCATTTCTTACTGTCATGACATTCGGACCCCCAAGCTTTGATAAAGTCACCATTCGGAGTGGCCTGGAAGAGCGCAGACGTCTTAAATAGTGTGACGATAACACACGAGAGTCTTTTGTGTATATTACTATTACCCAGAAGAATTTTTACACATTCACCTCAAAACAACCATGGCAGGACTTCCCTGATGGTCCAGCCATTAAGAATCTACCAGTGCAGGGGACACAGGTTCAATCCCTGGTCAGGGAAGATCCCACATGCTGCAGGCAACTGAGCCTGTGGGCCTCAGCTGCCGAGCTCGCCATCCCTAGAACCTGTGCTCCACAGAGAGAGGAGCCACCGCACTGAGCAGCCCAAGCGCCCCAGCCAGAGAACATGCAGCAACGAAGACCCAGTGAAGCCACACATAGATAAATAATATGAAAGCACTTACAGAAAAACAATCAACCACAGCGAAATGAACTGTCTGCTTACTGGTACTGGTGTTCTCAGCACCCAGTATAATACCTAGAACTTAGGAGATGCTCAATAAATGTCTACTGAATGAATACAAATTTTAAAATACTCCCAACAGTTGTATCAAACCCTACCTCAACTACTTCAAGTATTTTAGATGGGGGGAGGGGAGGAAGCACCATGAATATCTTACACAGCACTTCACATACTTTGGTGTGGATCAGAATCGCTTGGAAAATCTATTAAAACACAAATTGTTGAGCTCTGCCCCCAGAGTTTCTGATTCAGTGGGTCTGGGGGAAAAGATTTCAAGAATTTGCATGTCTAACAAGTTTTCAAGGTGATGCTGCTGCTGCTGGTATGGGGACCACCACTGAGAACTATTATCCTATAGGAATGATGGTTTTCTGAAATTCCACTGTCAATTCTATAGTGACAGGATAATTAAAAGTCAAAAACACCATCTTCCTTTGGGTCAGAGTTTAACCAGGCAATTGAGATATGCAATGGAAACATGGTGCTTGCCTAGCACAGGCTCAGCACAGTGGGCCATCAGTCAGTGTTTGTCAATGGAATATCTAAAGATACAAAAGCATATGCTTGGTGATGCTAACACAACCAGTTTGCCAAAGAAAGAGTCAGGAAGTTTCCCAGTTGCTCTTTGTCAACTGCAAATCACGTGAAGCCAATTAGAAGTTGAGTAGAAACAAATTCTTTTTTTTTTTTTTTTTACTTTATTTTACTTTAGAGTACTGTATTGGTTTTCATAAGTTTCTATTAAATACAATTGGACTATACAGACCATGGAATTCTCCAGGCCAGAATACTGGAATGGGTAGCAGTTGCCCTCTCCAGGGGATCTTCCCAACCCAGGGATCGAACCCAGGTCTCCCACACTGCAGGTGGATTCTTTACCAGCTGAGATGAGCCACAAGAGAAGCTCCCAATTCAATTCTAAATATGATAATAATGGAATATGAATTTTGTAATACAGGTCTACTCATGAGAAGAATGGAATTCTATTTTAGGGGGTGATAAAATTCACCTCTTCCTTCCTTTCCTTCACCTCCTTCCCCATCTTCTTCTTCTTCCTCCTCTCATAGACACTCCTTCTGGGTCTCTCTCTGCACACTCCAGGCTATGCTGGTTGCTTTCTAAGATTGCTATCTAATTATATGACGGATTTACCTCTCCTGTGTGGGCGTGCTATGTTGCTCAGTCATGACTGACTCTTTGTGACCCCATGGACTATAGCCCACCAGGCTCCTCTGTCCATGGGATTCTCCAGGCAAGAATACTGGAGTGGGCTGCCATACCCTCCTCCAGGGGATCTTCCTGACCCAGGGATCGAACCCGCCGTTCATCTATGTTACCTCTCCTACAGCCCTGACGATTTTCTTTATGCCTTTTGTGTTTTGGAGCCACTGTCTTCCTCTTTCTTAGTTGACTTGGTTTGGTGAGGAACATGTTCCAGGGGCTTCCTGAGAAGGGGCACATAGAGTAAAAATATCTGTGTATCTGAAAATGTCTTTATTCTACTACTAAATCTGTTATCTCTCATCTCTGGTCATTTCTCTTATTTCTGTCCTTGGGGGTTTATGTCTGTAAATGCCTTTACTATTATTTTAGTGGAGTTTTGGGAGGGAGTGGAAATAAACATAGATAACAGAGTTAAAGTTTCACTTGCTATTCAATGTCTTTTTCCTTTATTAAAATACTTCCTCTCCACCAGTTTTAGCTAGACAGCCAGAATTACAGCTACATTTTCTAGTTTCCGGTGGAACTTGACTTTCCTTTGTGAACTGATGCATCAAGTAACATGAAAGCTGCATGGGAATGAAAGAGAAGCCTAGCCGCAAGCTGGCTTCCTCTTAATGCCATTAGGGACTCAGACAGTCTTCTCAAAAAGATCTATCTCGGGCACGCTATATCTTACTAGGAATCCAATGGGGCAGTGTGGCAGAGCTCCTTGAAAGTTTACTAAAAACAAAGAATCACTCCAGAGAGAAATGGCAGTATTTCAAGTGCTTCAAATTTGTGGAATTATTGGAACAAACTGTACTCGATAAGGATGTTTCTGGGTTCAACTGCAGAAGTCCCCGAAGTCCCTAAAACCAATTTCTGTAGCAATTACCACACCTAAGTCAGACAGTTCGCTTTTGTCAGACGTTCCTTATTAAATGACCCAGACAAAATCAACTTCTTTCGAGGGAATGAAAAAGATTGCATTTCCACTCAACAGTTCAGGAGAAGTGAGAAACATCATGAAAGAAGAGCCCTTGGGCCCGATCTCCCTCCTGCCTCCAGATAATCACGTGGCTTTATATCCCAGAATTCTTTCTGACCCTCAGTTTCCTTGTCTGTGGAATGAAGAGACTGGTCTTAATGGAGCATTTAGGTCTTTTTCAGACTAAAAAAATTGTTTTTCTATGTTCTATAAGGAAGTTAAGTGAAAGAGAATTAAAGAAGAGGAAAGGGAGAAGTTTGCTTCCAGCCAAGTCCTATTCCTGGAATCATTTTGGGTCCAAGATTTGAAAGCACAAATAAAAGTGAGGGTTACATTGCAATTGACTGGTTATAAACCCAAGGCCAGCTGGGACTTGATCTCAGGTTCTGCCACTTTTTAGCATGGCAAAAATACCTGCTTCTCCCAGGTGCTTCCGAAACCAGTGCTTCTGGGACTCTGCCAAGCACAATCTCTCCTGCAACACAGCAGCTGGCTCTTTACAGAAACACAGTCTCTGACACCTCTACTTACCAACCCCAGAGACTTGCCTATTTTTCCCCCCAAAGCAAAAGGCATCGGTCTATCTATGTTTAGGAATGCACACTCATATGTGAAGGACAAAAATCCTGGCCTAAAAGTGCAGGCAAACTTCCATTTCTATAAGCCTATGAAGACAATATAAATAAATCAGACGGAATCAACCTGCTGGCAGTGATCACTAAATCTCTCTTGCTTTCTAAATAACATTCCTTGTGCTGAAAAGTATAGGTGGTCATTGTTTCATCTCTCTCCTTTCTGGGACAGGGCCTTTCTCGGTGTCTTCTGGAAACTCTCTCTAAATTGAGAGAGATTCATCTACTTTGTTTGACCTTTGTGATCATTCTATCAGTGGTGTTTGCTTCTCAAGTCACCCTCTGCTTCAGAGAAACTGATAACAGTGTAAGTGTGGTAAACAAAGATTGGAACGATTTAAGTGCAAATTCTATGAATAAATGCATCATTGTTATTTCAAAAGCCTATTCTATGTAATATGTCAACAGGATGCTTCCTCTTCCGAGGGACCCTTCTTCAGTGCCCCACCCCGGGGACCTCTAAAGCCCCCTTTCTGTGCTACTGCTGCTGTGGCCTGGAGGCTCCTGGCCTTTCCTCTCTCCCCCTCTCAGAAGTCCTCCTTGGCTTTCTAGGAAGCTCAAACCCCCTTCCTCTGTGGAACTTTCCCCCAAGCCTCGGCTTCCCCTAATTTAAACAAGCTGGCACTCTCTAAGCCCACCTGGCCCTCTCCTTGCAGGATTTCTGTGACAACATCCCCGATGCATACCTCATGCCTGGATCACAGGAACCGGTTTCAGCCTCTCTCTCCCCAGCCTGAGCGTAACCCGCCTCACGTGGGAACCCCGCCACTCTGTTCTCTCTCAATCCCACGGCAGCCACACTGCAGCATCGTCGTTGCTCCATAATTATGAGCTCTGTGCAAAACCATCTTCCCTCCTCATTTTTCTCTCCTGCATTGTGTTTATTCCGGAGTCGGCATTGTGATAGAGAACAAAAACAGTGCATTTTGACTGATTGATCACCAGCTCAAACAAGGGCACCGACGTGAATAGGACCCTGACCACACGTATGGAGCCACTAAAAACAGCTGCATTATTTTTAATGAGATGAAATAAAGGTCAATTACATGTTGTTAAACAACAAATTTAGATTATAAGACTGTAGGCAGAATAGTATCTGCTTGTGTGATTTGTTATAAATGTAAAAAAAAAAGGAAAAAAATAAGACTGGAAGGCAGTGCACCAATATTTACAATGAACAGATACTACTTTGGAACCACAGCAAATATTAGCCTTTATTTTTTTCTTAAGAAGCAAAGAGGGGTGAATCAGAGCTGTGAGTCATCTGTTACCATCAACAAAGGACCAGTTCTGAACATGTAGCTCCCACCAGGTCCTGGTCAAGGCATGTAGGGAGAAGCCACAGTTTTGCTTAAGGAGCAAGAATCTAGATTTTCATCCCTAAGTATTCCTAAGAATTCCATCACTCCTTGCTATGAAACTTCTCCCGGCCTGAAACAGGAATGAGGAAGGGAGCAGGGCACAAGCTTTAAAAGAATGACCTAGCCCCCAAGGACATGACATAAACTGGAACCAAACAGATCCCAGATGGCAGATGAATTGACCTCCACTAGTCCTTGAGCCTCAGAACACCCTCAGCTTAACATATCAGCAGCTAAATGCCATACCCACCGGGGTCATGGCAGTTCCAAGGCTGATCATCCAAGACCAAAAGTGGAGTTTCCTTGGTGACTCGGGTAAAGAATCCGCCTGCCAGTGCAGGCAACGTGGGTTCCATCCCTGGGCCAGGAAGATCCCACATGCTGTGGAATAACAAAGCTGCATGCCACAGCGGTTGATCCTGTGCTCCAGCGTGGGTACTGCAGCTACTGAGCCCACGTGCCACAGCTACTGAGCCCACGTGCTCTAGAGCCCATGCTCTGCAGCAAGAGAGGCTGCCACAGTAAGTCCGCATGCAGCAGCTAAAGAGCAGCCCCCATTTGCCGCAACTCAAGAAAGGCCTGCGTGGCAGTGAAGACGCAGCACGCCAAAACTAATAATAATTTAAAAAAAAAAAATTTAAGACCAAGAAGTCAGTGGTGGCCCAATTCTTGTAAATCCCCACCCCTTCCCGAACTAGTTGGAATAATCCACCCAGTCATTAGCGCATGAGATTACCCAGCCCATAAAAACTAACCACACCACATTTCGAGGTCACTCTCACCTTCTGAGATGGCCCACAATCTGTCTATGGACTGTGTTTCTCTCTAAATAAATCTGCTTCTTAAATCCACTTTGTCCCTCACTGAATTCTTTCTGTGATGAGACGTCAAGAGCCCAATCTTCATTAAGTCCTGAGACCAGATGTGTGATCTCAGTTAAAAGACAGTGGTTTCAAGTCCCTATCTAAGTTACACAGTTTGAGGACCTCAAGAGTTGTAGTTGGTTTGGGTCATTTTGCTGAGACCAAGAAAAAGAACAAGCTTAACTCTAGTTTCAGAACTAGGCCAACCTCTCTGGCCAACTGTGCCCAGCAGGGCACCCCTGCTCCCAGGGGCCTTTCACTCAGCACCTCTCACTCTTTACATTCCAACAATGTGAAATGACAGATACTTTTAATACAAGAGACCTGTCATTTATTTATTAGCTGGGGACAGGCTCTGCAGTGGAGAAGGATGCATTATAAATCAACTCCTTTCTCAGCATTAAAAATTAATCCAGCTCATAATGTAGAACGTTAGTAATTTCTTTATTAGAGCAGCGTGTGATTTTTTTTTTTTACCTTTTCTTCCAGGTTTTGTTTTTTACTCCCTCCCTTCCTGAGGATACCTTTTTTTTTCTCACAATGGGCTGGGTATAAATTTACCCCCTGGGAAAGCTATCAGGAAATATAGCCTTTCAGACAGAGGTTACAGTGGGGCAGTGGAATCAACAGTCTGCAAAAAAAAAAAAAAAAAAAAAAGACTGCTGACCAATTTCCCCTCAGATATATGGTCTTACAGCACCTTCCCATTGTGCCCTATAGAAGCTCAATTACGATGGTCTTCATTTATTTCAGACCTACCCCGCATCAAAAATGGGAGACATTTTAGGTCCTTGATAGGCTAGACAGAAATAAATACGAAAGGCGGGTGATTCTTCCTTGCAGAGGAAACTTCATTAGCTTTTCTCTTTTTTTTCCAACATCAGTACATATTGATCTACTTTATTATTTTCAATGACTACATAATATTCCATCATATAGATGCACAAACATTTTTAAAAGTTGCTCCCCTTGAGGGGTCTTTAGGGAGTCCCGGACATTGGTTGCTACCAACAATGTTTCCATGTAGCTTCTCTAATGTGTCCAAATTCACTTGGCATTCACCAAAAAAAAATGGAGAGGTATTGGAAGTCCAGGCCCAGACCAGAAGCCCTTCATACACCTCCCGCTTGAGGCCTGGGATTCAAGGATGTCAAGCAGCCAGAGGATGCTGAACATGCCAAAAGGCTGCTAAGCTGAGCCTCTGAGAAAGTTTCCCTTTCATTCTTCCCCTAAGTGGCAACTCCAAGAAATGTAAAAACTTGGAACTATAAAGAGGGAAATGTCTGTGCTCCCTGACTTCAGAGGAAGTAAATGGGAGAATTCAGAATCTATGTGTATCTCCTTCCCACCTTGGAGATATTAAGAGTTTTGCAGCAGTTGGGTCAACCAGATGACCTTCTCAGATGACCTGCCAAGGGCTGTGTATGAAAGATAGGTGACCTTTCCACACCTGCCTGCACTGCTCTCTGAAAACCTCTCAGGCTCTGGGCAGAGGGGTCTCCCGAGACGAACAGTATGACCCCAGCCCAGGCAACTGGTGTGGATGTCTCTGTCAAAGCAGCCAGGAGAGAGTTAACACTCCTAAGTAACAAATCCCCACAAATCCCCAAGCACATATTTAAAATCTATTTTCAGAATCACACTGGGCAAAACTCAATCAATCAATGAGCCATTAGCAGGTTAGTCCCAACACTTCTCACTACCAGTGGCGTTAGGGCTGCCCGACTCAGCAGAACCGAGTTCGAAGAGTTGCTGCGTCACCAACAATTCCTATATCTGGGGACGGGAAGCAAATCCAGTGCCTGGTGAGAGGCCTGGCTGGCTACCATCTGGGTGACAAATTAAGCTACACAGACACCAAGGACGGGAGAAAAGGAGGCCAACTTGACCCCGAGGACTTCCATTCTCTTCCTCCCGGTGTAGCTCTTTGCACCCCTAGTGCCCATTGATTTTGGACCCCCACTCTGGGAGGCCTGGGAGGCCACAGGTGGCAGAGGCCCCAGGTAAAGAACACACCTGCCAATGTGGGAGACAACAGACGCGGATTCAATCCCTGGGTGGGGAAGGTGCCCTGGAGGAGGGCACGGCAACCCACTCCAGTATTCTTGCCTGGAGAATCCCATGAACAGGGAGTCTGGTGGGCTACAGTCCATGGGGTTGCACAGAGTTGACATGACTGAAGCGACTTAGCCGGGCATGGCACTTGGGAGGCCTGCCTTCCAGGTGTCTGAAGCTCTAGATGCCCTGATGGGGTGGGAGCGAGGAGGGGGCCGCCTCGCTAGGAGCCATGGAAAGGGACTAGAAAGGGATCCCTCCTGCAGTGGGGGGCCCTGTGGCTCACTTGAGCAGCATCTGTCTGAGAATCTCTAAGTTCCTCAGTCTCCCAGAAGGTGGGGGACAGGTAAAGTGGAGGTCACCTAGCAGTGACAGGAGGCAGTCTGGGCCAGCGTAAGGGGCATGTTCCCAAACCCCTGAGTTGGAATCCTGGCTCTCTTACTGACCAGCGAGTGGCCTTGGCCAAGCTCCTTCACTTCCCTGGGCCTGAGTTTCCTAATCTGTGACGTGGGGATCACGACACTCACATGACAAGTGGATCGAATGTAGTCAGAGGAATGAGGAGGGGAAGAGAGGGTGGTGGGCTCCGTCACCTCCCAGTTCTGAGACTATAGGAAATGGCTTAACCCCCTCCCCCATGCCTCAGTTTCCCCATCTATGAAAGGGGGAAATAGTAGCACCTGCCTCCTATGACTTTTTTTTTTCTTTCTCTCTTTTTTGGCTGCACCGTATGGCTTACAGGATCTTAGGCCCTCAATCAGGGATTGAACTCTGGCCCTCAGCACTGAAAGCACAGCATCTTAACCACTGGACCATCTATGGGACATGGTCAGTGGTTAAGGGAATCCTTAACCAGGAAAGCCCCCTCCTATGGCTTTCACAAGAATTAAGCAATTTATTGAGTTTCCTAGGTGGCACTACCTGGGAAGTGGTAAAGAATCTGCCGGCCAATGAATGAGACATAAGAGACACAGGTTCGATCCCTGGGTCAGGAAGATCCCTCTGGAGGAGGGCATGGCAACCCCCTCTAGTACTCTTGCCTTGACAGAGGACAGAGGTGTGCTACAGTGTATGGTGTTGCAAAGAGTCAGACATGCCTGAAAGAGACTTAGCAGACACACAAAACAATTTATCATATTTAAACCACTTCCAGCACCAACAGTAAGCACTACACCATGTGAGATTTTAGTATTATTTTCATGTGCTTGTAGCTCAGAGCCTGGCCCTGAGCAGGTCTTGAGAGGCACTGAGTAAATGTTACTTCTCCTCTCCTCACTACTCTCCCTGCTTCTTTCTCTTTGCCAACCCCTGCTCCCACCTACTCCCCAGAAACGATGCTTCCAAAGTATCACACAGCAGCTCCCAGGAACTCACACAGCTAGCTCAGCCAAGATCATTGGAGCCAGCTAAAACCACATGAAGAAATCTGTCTCTGCTCGGGCATATAACTATAGCCTTGAAAATTAGCAGGACAATTTACCAGACCAGAACATCACTGACAACTACCACAAATCACCAGTTTGCTTTCCCTAAGGGGAGATACAGGAGGAGTAAAATTTGCATGAGATTGATGTTCTCATCTTCCCCCACCCCGCTTCTACTCCATGAGGCCTCTGCTTACTCCTAGCAGAGCAGGAGTTGACCCTGGGGAAGGAACTGGGGTGGTGGGCAGTGTCACTTCTCATAGCCATTTCCCCTTTCTTTCTTGCTAACAGACTGACTCCATGGAGGCAATCACTGCCCCCCAGGCAGCCTCAGGGGAAGTGAGTTGCATCTGCAAGCTCAGGGGAGTATTTAGAGGAGCCTATGAGTTTGTTTTAGTCCCATTTTCTTTATGGTTTAGGAATAAACAGATGACACAATTCTGGTCAAGAGACAGGAGGGAAAGTCTACTTGGGGAACTTGGAAAAGGTTTTCTCAGTTTCAGTCAACCCACAAGTTCTGTGCTGTCCCTGATCCATGTATTTCATTGTGATGCCTGGAGATGCTGCAACCTTTCTATAATCATGAGGAAAGCCCCTGGTGGTAAAGTCAAAGGCAGAAGGACAGAGGCAAGAAAATCTCAGGAAAGCAGGATTAGAGTCCTAATGTATTCATCAGGAGCCTTCCCTACCTATTTGCTTGAGTTATGTGGTTGCAAATTGCCTTCTTGTTTAAGCCCAAGTGGGTCAGTATCACCTATTACTTATAGCCAAACAATGTGACCTGATAACAATCAGTGTCCAAATCATGAGATATATGCACAAATATAAACAAGACCTATAAACATGTACATTTATGTCTGAAAGTCCCATGCAGAGATCTGCTGAGAAAGAACAAAAAGGCCGTGTACTTATAAGAACAAGGAAAAAGGAGGTCACTTGAGCAACCAGGCATTAAAACTCTAACTGCATAGCAAGCACCACATGGGCACAGATATATCAATAACATAAGCGATGCACTTGGGCAGGTATATGGGGGCTCAGGGGTACTGCAGTTTCAACAAAATAATGTTTGCTGACAAGGGAGGCGGGGCAAGCAGAGAATATAAAACAAACACAAAAATCTTACCATGAATCTCTCTGCCATCCCCTGGTTGAGCCCAGAGCTTTTCAGTCTCATTAACCCAAAAGGAAATTGGTCTGAGCCCTCTGCTCATCTACATCGATCATTTCTTGACAACCAACATATTACAGTCCTGCCTCTAAGAGCATCTCTGTGGCTTCGGATCTGGGTGATAAACTGCTTTTTCTTAGAGTTGGGGGAAGATATCATTGGAGGAAAGATCCTTATCTTTTCAGAAATAACTTTAAGCCTTGGCAACCTCTATTTTTGACACCATCAAGCTGGTTTCCCGAACAGCATATTTGAGGCAGGAATTGTAACGATCTGTTGTAAAAATATTGTTGTCAAGGCAAAGATGGTCATGTATATGCCACTTAGGCAAAGTGACAGAGCCTTGTCAAATCCTCATGCCACATCATCTCAAAAAATACCACTCTAGGTTGTTTCCATTTTCATGATCAAGTTTTCTTATCTCAAGTTTAGAGAAGGCGGATGCCCTGCCCACAGTCTCCTGGTTGCTGAGTCAGTAGGCTGGGACCACTTTCTCTTCTGATGAAAAGGTGGCCCCTTCTTGAAATTAAGAGATGCCTTGACCTTTCATAAATGGTTTGGAAACAGCGGCTCGGGTGTGGAGTGGGGGAGGGCGTTTGCATCTTGGATTGTACATTTCTCCTTGGAGACGACTCCCTGAAGTTCCAGTCCTAACAGGCAGATCTGCCTGGAAACGAGGAATGCAGTGAAAATTGGGCCATGACCAGCATCTCCAGATCTGGGAGTTTAAGAAGTGCTAAAGGCACTGGCAAGAGCTTCTAGGCAGAGAACAAGTGACAAAGACCTCAGATCTACTTGCATGAAGGGTATTTAGTGCTCTGCCAGAAATCCTAACTCTGGGCATTCCCATGGAACTCGGCCACTTCCTGTCCCTCCCAGAGGCTCAGGAAGAAACAGGACGGAGCATGTGCCAAACAGGTTCAGGTGCATCTGAGCACACTGAGTTCCCACATCACGTGAGTTCCCACGTCTGCTGGGGAGGCAAATCAGAACCCCAGACCCCCAGAACAGCCTGGAATCCAGTGAACATCTGTGTCCACAGAGAGATGTTAAAAAGTGTGTCCCCAAAATAAAGTTCGGTGACCCCCAAATTACGGGAAATGCTCTGGCAAAACCGCAATGACCCACACTAATAGAAGCTCTCAGAATCCCACAGTAAAACAAAAAGGCATGTGATCCAGACTTCCCCAAATTTATTTGACATGGATTTTTCTTTTTCCTTAAAAATGCCTAGTGCACCATTTGGGAAATCCTGCATGAAAAGCAGCTGGGGGAATTTCCGTGGTGGTCCAGTGGCTAGGACTGCACACTCCCAAAACATGGGACCTGGGTTTGATCCCTGATCAGGGAACTAGATCCCACATGCTGCAACTAAGAGTTCACAGGTCACAAGTAAAGATCCCTTGTGCAGCAATTAAGACTCAGGGAAGCCAAATAAATAAACAAATATTTAAAAAATAAAGCAGCCGGGGAGAATACAGAAGGGCACTTGGATGCCAGGCTTCTTGGCTAAGAGTGGATAGAACCTGGGTTTTTAATTATTGACCATTAAGAATATAGCAGGCTTCCCTGTGACTCTCCTGCCTGCAGTGCAGGAGACCCAGGTTGGATCCCTGAATCGCGAAGATCCCCAGGAGAAGGAAACGGCAATCCACTCCAGTATTCTTGCCTGGAGAATTCCATGGACAGAGGAGCCTAGCAGGTTACAGTTCATGGGGTTACAAAGAGTCAGACATAACTGAGTAAATAACACATAAGCATAGAGCACAATGGGAAGAACTTTCCAGCTCTTTGGCCCATCTCCCATCAGGGGTATAGCTCATGTGCTCATTCAGAGGAAACAGAGATGACGACTATCTTCTCCTGGAAAGGGCTTCTGGAAAGAGAACACTAATAGAGAACAACAGAGACCCCACTGTCTCCCAGGATGGTGGTGGGAGGCGGGGCAGGGGGCTTGTCTTTTTTCTTTTTCCTTATTTAGCCTCTGCCCATAAAACAGGAATTTCCATCTCCTTGAAGACACAGGAAGTAACCGCCAGCTGTTCCCTCAACATGTGTACCTGCCCCCCATAAGAAGTGAGAGATGTACCCCATGGGTGAGGTGGGCAGAGTCCATCATCTGCCACCATATTCTCTTCCAGGTGGGGCCAGTTTAGGCAAGGGGGACTCTCTCTGCCTGCATGGTATTCCAAGGAGCTCCTAAGCTTTCTGATGTGCGAAAGATGAGGCAGACCATGACCCTCCATGCAACCAGACAGACAACACCTGCTCTGCAGACCCAACTCCTGTGTGTGCATTCCAAGTCCAAGATTTGGAAAAGGGACTTCCCTGGGTGGCCCACTTGTTGAGAATCCACCTTGCAATGCAGGGGAGGAAGGTTTGATCCCCAGTCAGGGAATCAAGATCCCACATGCCCCAGGGCAACTAAGCCCATACACCCCAACGGAGCCCACTCGCCATAGAGAAAGATCCCATGTGACATAAGGAGACCTGATACAGCCAAATAAATAAGTTGTTTAAAAAGACTTTGGAGAGGCACTAAGAAGACCAGCTTGGCATTACGCCTAAGTAGCTTCCTTAAGTCTAGCAATAAAGCTCAACTTTTGATTCCCATCTGACCCCTGTGTGGATTTTTCAGCTGATTCTGAATGATTAAAACAATCCCATCCAATTTAGATGCTCAAATCCAGTTGAAAGAAAAAAAAAGAAGAAGAAGAAGCGTAAAAGCTCTGGGAAAGCTGGAGCTGGAGAGCATCTCTAGAGAGAAGTTAATCCCCACTGAAGCCAAGACATGCCAAGAAGACAAGTCGTCCTTCAACGCTCAGGGCTCTGGATAGGAAGTGAAGGACCCACTCCACATCTCATTCAATTTCAGCTGCTGGGTGCACCTTCCCTGGGTGCAAGTTCTCCCACAAAATAACATGATCCAGGCTGGCTGGGGGGTCTTATCATTCTTCACCTCCTCCTCCACCAGGCAGCACATGCTTATCCCTGAAGTACTTTTTTAAGCCAATTACAGTGTATTTACAGTGAGCATAATTAAACCTAATTACTTAATTAGCATAACTGCATGAAGCTACTAAACTTTGGGTATGTGATTATGGTGGTGGAGCACAGAAGAGATGAAGTCATGAGATTCAACAGGAAGGCAGGTTGTCAGCGCAGGGAGATGGACCACGGTCTGTCTAGTTGGTTACAGCTCCAAAGTACATGCTCAAGAATGTCTTAGCATTTTCAGGTACTCTGGGGGAAATGAAATCATGTGACTTTTTTTTTTCTTCCTGGGATAAAAGGAGGGAAATGGCAAAGTGACAAGCTTAGATTTCATCTAGATATAAGTGATTTGAGAATCAGTATCCAACAGAGGTTAATTTGACTGAAACCCTCAGGATAAGTTCAAGCATATGGGCCCAGGACTTAACTGCCTTGGTTCCCAAGATAATCCATTTTGGAATCATCTAGCTCTTTCTAGAAAGAAAGGAAACAGATAAAGTCTCAGCAGGCTTCTCAAGTGGCACAAGCAGTAAAGAAACTGCCTGCCAATGCAGGAGATGTAGGAGACGCGGGTTCAATCCCTGGATTGGGAAGATCCTCTGGAGGAGGGCATGGCAACCCATTGCAATATTCTTGCCTGGAGAATCCCATAGACAGAGGAGCCTGGCAGGCTACAGTCCATGGGGTTGCAAAGAGTCAGACAGGACTGAGCAACTTGGTACATGCAATGTATCTGAGCACTCCTTTCCTCCTTGGGCTCACCAAACCAAGCATCATAGCCTTCTTGGCACTCTGCTACTTATTCTAAATGGATTTGAAAATAGGATTGAAGGAAAATCCAAGGGAACAATCCTGATTTATGTTCAGTTAAAACGTTATACGAGAGACTGCCTGGCAAACAGGGCCTGAAGATACCTAACTGGTGACAAGCGGCTGCTGCTGTCCTAGTCATGTCCAACTCTGTGTGACCCCATAGACACAGCCCATCACCGTCCCTGGGATTCTTCAGGAAAGAACACTGGAGCAGGTTGCCATTTCCTTCTCCAATGCATGAAAGTGAAAAGAGAAAGTGCAGTCACTCAGTCGTATTCGACTCTGAGCGACCCCATGGACTGCAGCCCACCAGGCTCCTCTGTCCATGGCATTTTCCAGGCAAGAGTATGGAGTGGGGTGCCATTGCCTTCTCTGAACTGGTGACAAAGGCTAAGGCAAAATATCACTATTACCTTTACAACCTATAGCTCCCTTAATGGGGGCGGTTAAGATCCAACAAGCAGATGCATCAGAATGGCCCAGCCCCACACTTGTCCTATTCTCTCCAAGTCACATTAAGCTAAGCCTCCCTCCTAACCCAAGAGAGGGAGCAAGCAACAGTCCCTCCTCCCCCCACTCTCCCCATAAGTCAGCCTCCCTTTTCAGCTCCACTCCCAGAGGAGAAGCTCCTAGCCCAGCCCTGTAACCAGACACCCTTCCTTCCATCAGGCAAGTCCATCAGAGCTTCTGCTAGAGAAAACCTAGAAAGCCATATTTTTCAGTAGGAGCAGCTGCGGCTACCATCTCTGCTCCAGATTGTGGGGTGGGGGCCTCCCAGACAAAGGAGCCCATTTTCCGTATTTCATCTATAAGTCCATGACGCTGAGCTAAGTGGCTGGCAATAAACACCCATCATTACCCTGCGCTAAGCAAGGTGTGTTAGCAGACAAGGGGACGGAAATCTGTATCATGCCGATGCACTATCAATACTGCATTATGTTCACAGGCTCCATGCTCCCCACTGCAGTGGGAAAATCAGTTCCTTTTCCAGAAAAGACAATGCTGATTGGTCCAGAAGAGGAGGAAGAGACAAGCCGTTTGTTCAGTCTTGATGAAGGAACCATGGGTCCCAGTTAAAGGAACATAGTTCACAGCTCTGGTCGTCTTTGTGAATGGCCTCACCTTATAAGCTGGTGGGGGGGTGGTGCTGCATTAAGAAATCGCCCTGAGAAAAGAGAGTGAGGGCAGGACTTCTGAAGAGCTGCAGTGCAGCCGAAGAGAGGCAAGGAAGGGTGGGTCCTTCACCCTACTCCAGGGCCCACCTCAGAGTTGTTGTTTAGTCACTAAGTCATGTCTGGCTTTTTGCGACCTCATGGACTGCAGCCCATCAGGCTCCTCTGTCCATGGGACTCTCCAGGCAAGAATACTGGAGTGGCTTGCCATTCCCTTCTCCAGGGGATCTTCCCAGACCAGAGATCAAATCCATGTCTCCGGCACTGCAGGCAATTCTTTACCGCTGAACCATCAGGGAAGCCCCCACATTGGAGAATCCAACACTTAAGAAAAGCTCAATGGATGTTTGTTGACTGGCTGAGGGATGAAGGAGAAAAGGGGATCGGAGGTACCCCACATAGATGGGGGTATTGACAGCCCAAGGAGAGAGACAGTCTCTGAGGAGGACCCCGGGCAGAGCTGCCACGTCAGCCAGGGAGGCTGAGTGACAAGCCCAGGGAAGCAGGAAGTAGAGGCAACTAGCCAGGAAGGGCCGAAGGCTGAATGCATGCCTATGGTTCAAAAGGCAGAGACTCAGGTGGAAAATCGAGTCCTGAAGGCCTGAAAGGGAGGCTGGAAGGCCAGGGCCAGCTTGAAAATGACACATGGGCAAAGAAAAGGAATTAGCAAAGTTTCAGAGAAACCAAAAACAAAAGATTTGGATGCCTGAAGAGGTGAGGGTCACCATGCATTCCAGGTAGGCACCATGGAGAAATCACTGGGACAAACTGCTTCCCCCCACCCCCCAAGAAATTTGACACTCATCTGATTCAAGTGGACATCTTTAAAAAAATTATTTTTTTCCATTTCTTTTTGGCTGTGCTGGGTCTTCATTGCTGCTTCAGCTTCTCTCCAGCTGCCGTGAGCGGGGGCTGCTCTTGCGCCGTGGTGCACAGCCTTCTCACCGCAGCGGCTTCTTTTCTTGCGGAGCACAGGCTCAGCAGTTGCTAGTGCAGGGGCTCAGTTGCTCTGTGGCAGCGGGATCATCCCAGAACAGGGACTGAATCTATCTCCTGCATTGGCAGGCAGATGTTTTGCCACTGAGCCACGGGGTAAGCCCTTGACAAACTGTTTTTGAGACACTGTGACTGTGTGAGCACACTGATCAGGAAGTCAAGAGACCAGTTCTGTAGTCAAGGTAGCACCTGGCCTCAGACGAATGACAAGTTAGAAATGAAGTATGCTCACTATATATACGTTAAGCAACTGTTCTGTGAGAATTCTACAATCATTTGTTGCTGGTACAGTTTAGAGTAGAGAGAAGATAAATAGATAAATACATGTTTGTGTTCACACACATACACAAACACGCTCCAGAAAGCTCACAAAACAGGCAGGTATACACTGACAAGTCCAAGAGACCCTGGGGCAGGAGGGGTCTCTGGTTGGTGGAGGCCAGTCTGATAATGAAATCAACAGAACCTAACTTGCCTTGGTACAGCCATTTGGAAGACAGTTTGACCATTTCTTACTAAGTTAAACACTCTCTTACCATATGATCCAGAAATCATGCACCAAGGTATTTATGCAAGTGAGTGGAAAACTTATGCCCATGCAAAACCTGTACACAAATGTTTATAGCAGCTTTATTCATAACTGCCCAAACTAGGAAGCAACCAAGATATTTACTGTGGGTTGAATGGGTTGAATTGTGCCCCTCATCATCATCCCCCGCCCCCAAAATATGTTGAATTCCTAACCCCCAGTACCTTAGAATGTGACCTGATTTGGAAACAGTATCATTGCAGGTATAATGAGTCAAGTCAAGATGACGTCATACTGGGACAGGATGGCCCATTAATCTAATATGGCTGGTGTTCTTATCAGAAGACAGCCTTGTGAAGACAGACACACAGGGAGGATGCCACAGGAGGACAGAGCGCTGGAGTGATGTGGCTGTAAGCCAAGGGATACCAGCAAACCACCAAAAGCTAGGAAGAGGGGAGAAAGAGTACCCTCCAGGTTGCAGAGGGAGCAGAGTTCTCTGAGACCTTGATTTTAGACTTCCAGCCTGCAGAAGTGTGAGATGACACACTTCTATTGTTTGAAAGCACCCAGTTTGTGCCACTTTGTTACAGCGGCCATTAGAAACTAACACAATGTCCTTCAGTAGCTAAATAGATAAACTGTTACAGCCATAAGATGAAGAAGCATTCAGTGGTTTTAAAAAAAAAAGAAGGTAAGCAATCAGGCCACAAAAGACATCAAAAAACCTAAAATGTACAGGGCTAAGTGAAAGAAGTCAATCTGAAAAGGCTACATACTATATGATCCCAACTATAATGACATTCTGGAAAAGGCAAAACTATGAAGAATGTAAAAAAGATTAGTGGTTGCCAGAGGTTTGGGAAGGGAGATGGATCATGGACCACAAGAGAGTTTTAGGGCAGTGTTGGAGAAGACTCTTGAGAGTCCCTTGGACTGCAAGGAGATCCAACCAGTCCGTTCTAAAGGAGATTGGTCCTGTGTGCTCTTTGGAAGGAATGATGCTAAAGCTGAAACTCCAATACTTTGGCCACCTCATGCAAAGAGTTGACTCACTGGAAAAAGACTATGATGCTGGGAGGGGGTTGGGGGCAGGAGGAGAAGGGGATGACAGAGGATGAGATGGCTGGATGGCATCACTGACTCGATGGATGTGAGTTTGAGTGAACTCTGGGAGTTGGTGATGGACAGGGAGGCCTGGCATGCTGCAATTCATGGGGATGCAAAGAGTCGGACACGACTGAGTAACTGAACTGAACTGAACTGAACCTATTGTATGTGATACATTACATACAATGGTGGATACACCATTAAATGGTGGATACATGAAAGGATGCTCTTATAAAACCCACTGAATTGTATACAATGCAGACAGTGAACCTTGCAATAAACTATGGTTTAGTTGATGATAATGTATCAATATTTGTATTTTGATTGTAACAAACATTACCACACTGCCAGACATTAGTAATGGGGGAGATTTTGGTGAGGGAAGCAGTGGGGTATAGATGGAACTTTTGCACTTTCTGCTTGATTTGTCTATAAACCCTAAACATGCTCTAAAAAATTTTAAAAAGATTAAAAACTGACTTAACCCCAGCACCAAATATTGCCAAAAGCCACCATGGTCCTTTAGGAACTTGAGTTGGGGGAAACTCAGAAAGAGGGATATGTACCAACAGCCAGACCAAGGCTGGCCCAGCTTTATGACTGCAGGGAGCCACAGCCAATTCTCCCCAGGGAGCTGTCCTTATCCTGGAAACAGGGAGAAAACCGGTCTCCAAAAAAAAAAAACAGCATTCCTCAAAAGCCAGCTTCCTTGAACCCAAGAAGTGGAGAGTGAATGCTTGTGGACCACTGTACTCCCAGGCAACGTGATTGGATAGATAAAGGATGGATCTTGGAGTCGTAAGTCTGGCTTCTAATCTCAGGCTCTCACTTAACAGCTGTATGAGCTGCAACAAGTCCTATAAGCTCACTGAGCCTCAGTTTCTTTATCAAGAAAATGAGTATAGCAGCCTCTCCCTTAGAGAGTGGGTGAAAGACTGCATGAGATAAAAAAAGAAAGGCCAGCCCAAGGGTTGGTCCAGAGGAGGCTGCCAAGGCTCATCAGTGACCTCTCTCCTTGGTCTGTGATAGCAGCCTGCATCCCGGAATGAAGACATACTCACCAAGCGTCATCTAGCGCTTGGTTGATATCTTCTCTGACCCTAGTCCCATGCTGTGTTTCCAGAGAGAATAAAGACTGATGACACAGAAGAGCTACATCCTTTGGAATAAGTTCAAAGTTGGGTTTGGGAGACAGTACCCACATCTTTGAGAAGTGACATGATGAGCGAAGATTTGACTTAGAGTCACGCAGGACTATTGTGCACGGCTTTTCCTTTCCCAGGAGGGAAAGATCACGTTGCAATAGCATGGGCCCAGGAAGGTCTCACAGGAGGGTGGAAATGAGCCAGTGGTTGAGTGATGAATAGGTGCAGGAAGGAATAAGAGGGCGGGAAGAGACGTGGGGAGAGGAGACAGGCATTTGAAGCAGGAATTACACTGGTAAGAGTCAGAAGCATGTGGTTGGAGGGAGACTTGGAAAGAAGTGTCCAGGGGTAAAGGCGGGTGAGTCATCAGCAGAAAGGAGCAAGGTGAAGCCTTCACAAGGCCCCAGGGGGAACAGAGTGTGCTATCCTGTGTCTTGGACACTAGCCCGGTGGCAGTGAGCCCCTGAGGGTAGGAACCACACATGCCTTTTCCCCCACTGTTTCCAGAGCCGAAAAGAAGGCCTGACACAAACCCTCCATGAATATTTATTGAATAGATGAAAAGGAGAAAAATCAGCACTCTGTGAATGACGATGATGCTAACAAAGAGGAAAGACCCCCAAAGGAATATGCTCGAGTTTTAGCAAGAGATGGAGGGTGTGGAGGATTCAGGGATTCCTGGGGAAATGGAGCTATGCGGCAGAGAACATGAAGAGGTGCAGGGCCAAGCAGAAGGAGATGGTGTCTAAAAGGACCAGGGTCGGGAGAGTCCCTGACTGCAGGCCCGCCAGGAGGGGCAGAGGGATGGAGAGGTGGGAGCACTGATGCTGGGAAGATGGGGGATGGCTTCCTCTGAGACAGAAACAAGCTGGGAATAAAGGCAGACAGCCTGGCCTGGGCACAGAGGGCAGGAAATGAAGGGTGACGCGGGTTAGCAAGCCCAGCTGGCCCCTGCTCTCTCAACCAGGAGGCACAGCTGTCTTCTGGAGAATAGGTTCAGGAAAAGGTGAGAAGCAGAGAACCACAGGGCCTTCAGCAGAGCCAAGGAGCCTCCCAATCAGCTGATGGGAACGAGCCAGAGCATGATCCTAACATAGCTGTCCACAGTCCAACTCAGTACAGGCACCATGACTGCAGCCCAGAGCTGTCACAAGGGGAACAAAAGTCACCGATTGCCCAGTGTGGCTACAAAGAGCTTGAAACTTCTCCCCAGTGACCCATCTAGACCGGCCCCTTGGTGTCTAATTCACAAGGTGAGTGTGCTAAGTCACTTCAGTCATGTCCAACTCTTTGCGACCCCATGGACTAGAGCCTGCCGAGCTCCTCTGTCCAAGGGATTCTCCAGGCAAGAATACTGGAGTGGGTTTCTATTTCCTTCTCTGTCTTCTTCAGAAGGACCTAGCCCCAAATCAGCTGGGTGACAAGGAGGCAGACTGGGTTCCTGATGCTTTTGAGCATTAGGGGACTTTAAATAAAATATGAGGAAGGCCTCACTAGACTGCAGATTCTGTATCCAACCCTGAGTAGGAGCATCTTTATTCAGCTCTTCCAGAATCCCTGGAAAGGCCGAGTACATTCCAAATAAAGATGCCATATGCAGTACGCTAGGGGACATAGGTGAGAGGCTGCGAGCATCCAATAATGAATGGTACTGGGTGATCCCCTAAACATCCTAGCAGCTCTGACACGCCATGAAAAATTCTATGGCCCAGATTGAAGATGGTGAGAAGCAGGAAGAAGAGCAGCATCTTCATCACTCCAGCCGGAGAGGTCCCCCCTGATTATGATAAACACATGTGTAAAGAAAAGAAAAGCATTTTTGTGCTAAGTTCATCACCAGGGGACTTGAGGAAATGAAGCTTGAAGTCAGGTAGCTGTGTCCCTGTGGTGTCTTCCCATGATCCACATTACTAAATGAGATGAGGAAGAGAATCAGACAGGAGAGGCCCCCTGGGGGCCCCTGAGATATGACCATTTCTCTTTGCTTAATCCCTTGCTTCTTGCCATCACCCCCAAAGGAGTGACCCCAGCCCCGTCTGCAGCATCGTAAACGCCTGCTGTTATTTATCCGCCCAGGCGCATGTGGTTTTAATTATTTATGATGGTGTCTCCTAGCACACGGGGATGTGTCTTGGAGTCCTCGCCTTTGACTGATGAAGGCTTTGTAATCAGAGACCTGCTGTTTCCCAGCCTGTAAACCTCAGCGAGGAGAGGGCCGGGTGCTCCCCTCCCTGACTGTGTGAGTCAGCCACGGATTCACAGAGGGAGGATTAACCAAATCCCCTTACAAGGCTCCTGTACGTTGTTTGTCCTTCCACACGTGTTTTCTGAAAACAATTAAGAGCCGTCTGCTGTCTATTGACAGGGCACAATGCCCTGCTTCCCTGAAAAGGGCATCTTCCCTAAATATCGGAGGGGTTAGATGATCTGGAGTCAGAGAGGGATTCTACCCTGTGAGATCTTGTTTGTTCTCTGCTACCTCAAGTCTTGTCGCTAAACCTGCTTCCTCACTGTCTCCACTGACCCTGTCGTTTATACAGAGAAATGCTATGAGACCCACAGAGAGGCTGCCTGCCTTGAGTCACAAACCCAAGGAGCTTCAGGGACGCTTCTCCACTGCACCAGTTCCTAGGATGACAGCTCCTTGGCTGGGGGCCAGGTCCTGACCTCAAAGGACATTCAGACCCCACAAGTCTCTCCACAGGACCCACTTATTCCAACAACCCAGAAGGAGCCGCCTTCCCACATGTCAGATTCTCCCCATGTGGACACCGAGTCAACCCCGTGGGATCAGGAGCCCACGTGACCCTCCTCTACCCTGAGACCCAGAGCTCCCACTAACAGGAACACAACCCATCCTCATTTTTTTCCTGGGTTCTGCCTTCACAAATTCATCTACTCGCTACAATTGATGTGTAACCCCATAAACCCACACGCACGGCACTGTCACAGTTATTCACAAACATTCAAGGAGTGGTGACAAATTTGAGCCACCCCCACATGCACATCCCTAATTAAGGCTAAAAGCCACGCTCTGCCTTCTTGTTGTGGCCCTTGTGCTTTAGACAAGTGTTCTTCTCATGGTTTATTCAATACCACTTTCATTGCATATTTGTGCTCTCTGCGGGCGAGTTTGTTGTTTAAAGCAGCCCCCGAGCAGAGTGCTGAAGTGAGGTCTAGTGTTTCTATGAGTGTGAACGCTGTGATGTGCCGTATGGAGAAAACAGGTGTGTTTGATAAGCTTGGTCCAGGCCTGAGTCACAGTGCTGTTGGCCTCTATGAGCTCAATGTTAATGAATCAATAATATGTATTAAGGTGTCCTTAAACAGAAGCACACGCAATACAGGTTACATCTTGATCAGCTGATCAAAAGGTTGTGACCAGGGGCTCACAAGGAACCTAACCCCTGGATTTCCCCAGGAACAATGGTCCAGGGTTCACTAATTTCACATTCACGGTGATTTTATAGAATACTCAAAATAAGGAGAACCAGTTGCATATTCAACACAGCAGTGCCAAGCCTCTATTCAAGTACCAACATCACTCTAGAAAACTCAGCAATGCCAACCCCAGACTAAGCTCGGACTCATGCTAGCATCAAGGAAGGACTTTCCTCATGGCCACACCCAGGTCAGTTGAGGATGATCGTGATCCGAGGCGAGAGCTTTCAAGCCAGAGTGGAACCATTCTTGACACGGTCTTCCCCACTATTTATCCAAAACACAGGTATCTTTCTTCCCTTGCCCAGCCCTGGTCTAGAACCCAAGTATCCTTCCTCTAACTGGTACTGATGGGGGAGTGGTGACAAACACTGAGACAGATTCTAGAAGACGCTCAAGGTTGGGAGGCAAATGATGACCTTGTCCTCATTCAAGCTCAGTCCCTCCCATGGTGGCAATCCTCTCACTAAAAACAGAGCCAGAAAAACAGAAGCGAAGGCGGATGAGGTGGCCGAATGCCTGCTCTGCTATCAGATGGACTAGTGGGAGCAGCAAGAGTTCTGTGAACTGCAAAGAATGCATCCCAAATATAGACAGCTCCACCGGGGGAGAGCAAGGCCAGGGGCATTTCTCCCTGTGCTGACCTGGACCAGCTGACCGGAGGAAGCGAACAGACGGGCAGAAGCCTGTGGGCAGGGGAGGGGGACTCTCAGCCTCCCCAAATCTCGGGTTTCCTATCTGCAGATGAGGCCTTAACCTAACCCATCTCTTCTGTCCCTTCCAGCTCTCAGGCAGTCTCCAGGGCTCCCTCTCCGGACATCACTGACCATTTTGGGGGAGCAGGAGCAGTGGGAGTGGAGGGGTGTGCACTGGGGTCACTGAGCCTAGATTTCAACCTGGGGACACATTAAGGGGAACACCTGCCGGAGGGAGGGCAGAGGCACCAGGGCTCCAGGGGCCAGGAGAGGCCCTAGCAGGCTCAGCAGAAGTGCAAAGAGAGGCCCTGAACCACCGGGAGGTAAGAGAGAGTAGGGAGCAGGTGCCCTGAGCCCTCTGATCTCAATGAGACATCTACGGTGAGGAGGGGAGGGGTCAAGCACAGGGTCACAATCCGATCCTCAGACCATACACTTCTGGGGCACTGGAGGGGCAGCTGGAGAGATGTTTCCATTCCAAAGGTACTCACACCCTTCCCTCCCTTCCTCTCTCGGGGAGGTGTGGGTGGAGGGCCTGACGACCTTGGGGGCGGTAGTCTGGGCAAAGATTCCTGCACACACAGGCCAGATGTCTATAGAGACAACCAGCTGTGCCTGTGCCCCCTCCCTTACAGGAAACCCTCTGCGGGGGGGCTGGGCCTCCCGCCTCCAGGCTGATTCCCCAGACCCCCAAGCCCGCTCCACCCAGGGGCCTCTGTCCCGTGGCATCCCTTTGCCCAGGCTGTTCATCGAGTTTTTAGACAAAGAGGGAGGGTCCCTTAGAGAGTGGGAAGTTAGCAGGAGGTAGGTCACCCCAGAATGTTCCAGAACCCCCCGCCTACATGGTCTACCGCCATGCCCGCTCCAGCCCCAAGAGGGACAAGACTCTCCTCTCCCGCGGCACTCACATGTGTCTGGCTTGTGGCAGTTGTGTCCCTGACGGAAGTACTGCGGATTCTCGATGACCGGGATGCGGGTCATGCCGATGACCACCGTGTCTGGCCCGGCGTCCAGCGACGAGGGTGTGGTGATGCCGTGGTTGATGTGATGCAGGGGGCTAGCCGAGTCCTCCTCGCCACTGATGACAGCCACGGGACCTGCACACCCCAGGAGAGACACGGGATCCAGGTGAAGTCGCATCCAGCCAGTGCCCAGCCCTGCCCACGGACCCTTCCGTTATTCTTTCCCATCAAATTTTCCATGGGAGTAAAATCCAGTAGAAGGATATTCCCCAAATGCCCTAGATTCTGAATTGACAAGAACCCCTTAATTCTCTCTCATGAGAGGGAGAAAACTCTACACACCATGGAAACAGCTGCAAAAGAAGAGTGAATCTAAATAATAATGACATGATCATTTCCTCTTTCTTCCCATCTAAATTAGTTCAAAATAATTAAAAGTTAGATTTTTTAAATGGCCAGTGGTAGTGTGCACCTGTCCTTTGTCTCTTCAAGAGCTTTCAAAACTGCTGTCCCTGTGGGGATTTCCCTTAGCCCCAGCAGGGCTGAGACTCTGAGTTCCCAATGCAGGAGGCACAAGTTCAGACCATGGGCAGGGATCTGGATCCCATGAGCTGCAACTAAAGATCAACTGACCTGGCACAGCCAAATAAATGAATAAATATTTTAAAAATAGACAAAGGTACTGAAGCTGGGTCCCACCCCCAAAGACTCTGACTCAGTTGGTCTGGGAATGTATCTTGGGCATTAAGATTTAAAGAGTTTCCTGGGGAATCCCATGTCCAGGTAAGTCCCTGGAGGCTAAGAACCTTTCCAGCATGGCCATCAGATTCCTACAGGAGTAGGAAGTAACTTTCACTGGACAAAGAATCTGCCTGTAATACGAGAGGCCAGGTTTAATCCCTGGGATGGGGAGGATCCCCTGGAGAAGGAAATGGCAACCTACTCCAGTATTCTTGTATGGAGAATTCCAAGGACAGAGGAGCGTGGTGGGCTGCAGTCCATGGGGTCGTAAAGAGTTGGACACAAATGAGAGGCTAACACTCAAGCCTCCCTGGCCCAAGACAGCCTTGTATCCTGTCTTGCATAAGTCCAGTGCAGGCTTGCATCTAACTTGGACCAGCTTTCACAAATGACCGCACTGAGGCTGGAACACTATTAGCCTATGTGCAGCTGGAGCCAGCAGTTCCACTCTTTTTTTTTGGCTATGCTGGATCTTTGTTGCTGTGCACCAGTTTTCTCTAGCTGTGGTGAGGGGGGCTACTCTCCAGTTGTGGTGCTCAGGCTTCCCAATGCAGGGGCTTCTCTTGCTGAGGAGCACAGGCTGTAGGCACATGGGCTGCAGTGGTTGAGGTGTACAAGCTTCGTTTCACCGACGGCATGTGGAATCTTCCCAGGCCAGAGACAGAACCTGTGTCCCCCACACTGGCAGAAGGATTCTTGTCCCATGTCCCATTCTTGAGAGCACTATATTTGCCCCAAGGACTTCAAAGAATACCATTTGCATCTTCACCAAAACCCAATGCCACCATTTTCTACCCTAAAGAAAAAGCCTAGGACCTAAGGTGATCTGTGAACACAAGTTGACAAAGACAATTAATGCTACAATCTTGGTAAAGCAACGATTCTGTTTGCTGGTGAGATTCTCCCCTACGTACAAATAAAATTCCTGTAAAGTGAATTAGCTGTGACTGTTTGTGGCTTTCTACAAGTTGCATTTTAAATGGCTGCTTTGCAAGACACATGGTCCCAAGACAGAGCACCTGCTGTGATTTGGTTTTGCTGCTTGAACAATATTTCCACTGCAGAAATCCATTACATCTTACTGAGGTTTATGGGAAGAATATTTCCCATCAGATAGCAAGGTAAAGCACCAGTGAGGCTGAACTAAATGGAAGGCGGGTAAATGCAAACTGAGGACCCTGAATTCTACTCCGTAAGCACAGACAGGCTTGTTAGGATCTGTAACAAATGTCTGATTGTGCTTGGAGACCACTTGAAAATGTCGCAGGCGGAGTTGCCGAAACTCTTGCAATCATCATGTGCCTTGCAGAAAGAGACCAGCTCCTGAAAAGACATTGTAAACTTTTTTGAAACACTTCAGAGTGATTTCCAGTTAAACATGGCTAGAGCACGGGTCTCTACCTCCTCTCCACATTAACATATAAAGGAATTAAACAAATATTGGTGCACAAAGAGGAAGAGGGAAGGCCAGAGGAAATGAGGTATTTCAACAACGTTTGGGAAGATGAAAAAGCAGAGAAGCAAATCTTGCTTACAAAGAGGAGGAAGATATGGGAGAAAGGACCAAGGGGTCTGTGGCAGGATTATCACATAAATGAGAGCATGGCATGCATACAAGTGGACACACACACACACGGCACAAAATTATGAAATGCCAGAACCATAAGGACAAGGAGAAGACACTAAGAGCTCCCAGGAAGGTGGGACAGGTCATATTTCCAAAGGAAGTGGAATCAGAAAGACAGCATAATTCTCCATAACTTCATACTGTTACTCTTAGTGAGCAAATTGCTTCCAAATTCTGATGGACAAATATTCAGCCTAGAATTCTACACCTAAAAATGCATTCACCCAGTGGAAGGGCAAAACAGATGTATTTGCAGACATGGAAAAGTTTACCTTGCCCTTAGGAAGCAACAGCAAGTGGAAGCTTCAGCCAAACAAAGGGGCAAAGGAAGAAACGGGGAGTCGGGGATCCAGTTCACCAAGCAACGGAAGGCCCCCACACCTCAACTCCTTCTGTTCTCAGCATTATAGGATGTGAGTTGTTATGGCAACATGGAGGAAGGGCATCAAGTCAGGAAGAGTTTGGAGACAATAGAACACTGGACATTCAAATCAGCTTTCATCGTCCATGGACAAAGGGAGTGGTCAATAAAATGTTTCAAAAGGCTGTGCTCTGAAACAGCATTGACATTCTTGACATTATTTATTCTAGAATTTGAAAAGGGCTTAGGAAAGAGCCACAGATAGAAGAGTCCTTCTGCAGCTGGGTTTCCCAGGTGGCTCAGTGGTAAAGAATCCGCCTCCAATGCAGGAGATGCAGGTTCAGTCCCTGGGTCGGGAAGATCCCCTGAAGGAGGGAATGGCAACCCACTCCAGTATCCTTGCCTGGGAAATTCCATGGACAGAGGAGCCTGGTGGGCTACTGTCCATGGGGTCACAAAAAAGGTTGGACAAAACTTAGCAATTCAACAACCACCATAAGCCATGGAAAGGGATGGCTGGGGTTGCTCACAAAGACTAGAAAGAAATAAAAGAATAAAGCAGGTTTCAGAGCTCTGGAGGACCCACTACTTAAAATGCACACAAAAGAAAGAGGGCTGGAAAAGGATGAGAAGAAATGCTCAGAAAAGTAGAAAAGAATCAGAAAAGGCTACTGTCTTTGAAGTCAGTCAGTCTATTGAAGGAGAACTTCTAGAAGCTGAAGAGCATTATATACAGAGGTCATGTAAGATGAAGAATGAAATCAAGTCACTGCATTTGGCAACAAGAAGGTGGCCTTGATGAGAGTAGTTTCCAGAGAACAGGGGAAGAATATATAACAAGTCAAAAAGGGAGAAGATGGTAAATAGGAAAGAAAAGGTGTGAAAGTTAAAGACTCAATATAGAGATCCAACATATGATTAAAAGGAGGGAAACAGAGAGAGGAAGAGAAAAGAGAAAGACTAGGGAAAAGAAAGAAAAAAAAAGCTATAGAAAAATTTGCCCAGCATACTGTCTAGTCAGTTCCCAAAACAATTAACACACACATACAGTAAGCTGAGGAGCTAGAAAAATTACCATCCTCATCATCATTTTTATTATTGAATGGTTCCCATGTATTGGGCTCTGGAAAGTTCATTTCTTTATTTATACTGCCTCTGTGAGGTTGGTATCAATTTCTCCCCATTTGACAGATGGGAGCATAGAGGCATAGAGCAGTGACTTGCCCAAGGACAGACACCAGCGAAGAAGTGGTGATGCTGGAATTCCACCCAGTGATCTGGCCCCAGAGCCTGTGTGCCGTTCCATAGCGCTGCCTCCTTGAAGGTGCAGACTGAGAAAAAGGATTTATTCAAAGGGACATTTGATCGATTTGGGTTCATTCCCCTGCTTATGAGAAGCTGCTTTCAGATGCAGGTCCCTGAGACCCTTTTTAAAGATGTTCCTCTTGAACCTTGAGAATGGGGACTAGAGTGTGTCACCTCATTAGACTCACCCAGATAGATTACAGACAATTCATCTCCCTGAGGCTGTGAGCACTCTTACTCAACTCCACCCACATCAGAAAGAGCACAGTGCCGTCAGTCTGCTGTCCAATCCTCAAGGCCCTCTTACTTACCTCTGCTTGGCCGTAAACCACGCTCCTTGAAATACAAACCAATCAAGGGTCCACAGACCCATCACTTCCAAGGATGTGAGAGAAGCCTGCAGCTTGCTCTGCCTGCCTCTGCCCAGTCCATCATTGCTTCCCAGTAGGGCTACAGCTGGTGCTGAGCAAGGTCAGTCCTCCTTGGAGAGAGCTATTCTGGGTATGGCAGAATATGTGGCATCCTTGGACCTGGGCATGACAAGCCAGTCTCAGGTTCATCCACTGTAAGGAAGGCACCACTCTGGGAGAGGATAATGCTAGTAGGAAAGGCCATGTATGTGTAGGGGCAGGGAATATACCGAACTGTCTGTACCTTCCCCTCAATTTTGCCATGAATCTCAAACCATGCTTAAAAATAAATAACAAAATAAAGTTTAAATTAATGTTTTTAAAAAGCCAGTCTTAGAACTTCTCTGGTGGTCCAGGGGTTAAGAGTCCACCTGTCAATGCAGGGGACACGGGTTTGACCCCTGATCTGGGAAGATCCACGTGCTGAGGGGCAACTGAGCCCATGCCCACACCTACTGAGTATTTTCTCTAGCTCCCGTGCTCCGCAAGAAGAGAAGCTGCTGCAAGGGAAGCCTGCATGCCTCCACTAGAGACTAGCCCCTGCTCACCGCGACTAGAGAAAGCCCGCGTGCAGCAACAGCAAAGACCCAGCACAGCCAAAAATAAGTAAACACAAATGTTTCTAAAGCCAGTTTTCCCACACAAGACATAACACATTCCCACATACCCTCTTGGGGTGACAAAACTGCCAGATTGAGAACCACTGATAGAAGTAACCATCATCAACCTTAAGAAATGAACTCCCTTCCCGAGTCTGGCCAATTTCCCTGTCACTCGCTTCATGGGGAAAATCACAGACTTATGGTCCCTCTGGGAAACAAATCATTTCCCCTTACCTGAATATCCCCAGAAAAAGGATCTATTAAGATATAAAGAAGGGATGTGTAATTCAGGAGACATCTCAGCTGTCTGGGGAGCTGTCTTCTCTTTCCTGAGCCCCAAGGCAGGTCAGGAGGAGTCAAGCTTGCTGTGTTCTGAGCTCTCAACACACACACACACACACACACACACACACACACACACACACACACAGATTGTCTAGTATCTGCGATGGGTCCCTCTGCTGTCACTAATCCATTCTTAACTACATAATTATTTTGGTATGCAGCACTAATAAACAAAAAGAAAGAAGCCAGCTTACAGTCTTTCTAGTAAGTTCAAGCTTTTGACAGAGACCTGAAGGAAGACAGGTCTGCTGAGACACTCCCCATCACATGATTCTCTTCCCAAATAGGTGCTTTTTCCTTTCCTTCACACCAGTGGTAGGTTTTGATCTTTCAACTACACAGTAGAACCAATGAATAATTAGAGAAAGCTTGATGACACCGATAGGTATCTGGCCCAGCAGGATGGTCCAAAATGTCTTTCTCTTCCCCGTCCCTGCTCCTTCTGCAGAAAAATAAGGAGCAGATCCAAGAATGGCTCAGATTTTCACAAGAGGTGGATTCCAATGTAGGGCTCAGTATCCTGCAGAAAGCAAAGGCATCCCATGGGAACAGGACAGGGACTTTCCCTGCAGTGCAGTAAGCACCGACCCAGGTAGGTGGGCCCCCATCACAGGGGAGCTGGGAGCTGCAAGCCACACCAGGACCCGAAGGGCAACTTCAGAAGCCTCAGCTTAATCAGGGTCCACAGTACAAAAGGCGAGGGGTGGGGGGACGTGTATCACACACTCCAATAGAGGAAAGGGCAGCAGCCAGCCTGGTCATGCATTACTGTCGAAACATGTTCTGCCCATTTTGGATCAAGGGGAGGACCTCCTTGAAATCAGCTCTCCAGTGTTTCCCATCCTCGTCACTTAAATCCCCTTCTGTTCCACCAGCCCCCTAACTTACGAGCATTAACAATTCTCAGATATTTGGCTCCAAGAACACCCAGCATTGACACTCCACTCTGGCCTTTTCCCAGTCAATGTGTGGAAGTGGAAATCTACCATTTCCAAAGGAATGACCTAGAGTCCCAAGGATGTGGTTATAACAAATGGGGAAAGGAAGGGAAAATTAACTTTTAACCAGTCAACCCTAAAGGAAATCAACCCTTAATATTCATTGAAAGATTGATACTGAAGCTGAAGCTCCAATACTCTGGCCCCCTGATGTGAAGAACCGACTCATTGGGAAAGACCCTTATACTGGGGAAAGATTGAGGGCAGGAGGAGAAGGGTTCAACAGATGAGTTGGATGGCATCATCAACTCAACGGACATGAGTCTGAGCCAGCGCCAGGGGATACTGAAGGACAGGGAAGCCTGGTGTGCTGCAGTCTATGGGGTCACAGAGTCAGCCACAACTTAGCACCAAAGAGAAGCTGTAAAGTGCTTCCTTTAATTGAAAGAGTAAAAATTTTCATTCAGTAAGGAAAGAAAAACATTGTAAGCTGAGATTGCTAAGATTCACAGTAAGGACCAGTCTTCTATAGGTGAAGTTGTGAAGAAGGAAAAAGGGACTTATGCTGGTTTTGCTGTCACACCTCAAATGGAAGAAATCACAGCCACAGTGCATGGTGAGGGTGAGGTTAAGAAGGACAGGCACTAAATTTGCACAGTAAGACACTGTCAGAGAGAAATCACACCCATGTAACCTTTATTGTAGTGTATTAATTGTTCTATCATTTATCAATGCCATCAATCTCCAACTGCACCTAATTTATAAATTAAATTTTATCATTTGTGTTGCTTAGTCACTAAGTTGTGTCTGACTTTTTTGTGACCCCATGAACAGCAGCCCACCAGGCCCCTCTATCCATAGAATTTCCAAGGCAAGAATACTAGAGGGGGTTGCCATTTCCTCCTCCAGAGGATTTTCCCAACCCAGGGATCGAACCTGTGTTGCAGGCAGACTCTTTACCACTGAGCCACTCGGAGAGGCCAAACCTTATCATAGGTATGTATATATAGGGGAAAACATAGTACATCTAAAGTTTGGTTCTATCCTCACTTCCAGGCCTCCAGTGGGGGTTTCAGAATGCATCCCCCATGGATGTGGGGTCAGGGGGCTACTGTACATCCATAGGAAATGAAAACACTGTGGCAAAGAGATAGCTGCACCCTCATGTTCAGAGTAGCATTACTTACAATAGACCAGATATGCAAAAACCTGTCTACTGACGAATGGATGAAGTTGAATCATATATGCATATGGAGCTTCCCAGGTGGCTCAGTGGTAAAGAATTCATCTGCCAAGCAGAAGTAGGTTCGATCCCTGGGTCAGGTATCTTCCTTTGAGAAGAAAATGGTAACCCATTTCAGTATTCTTGCTTGGAAAATGCCATGGACAGAGGGGCCTGGTGGATTATAGTCCATGGGGTTGCAAAAGAGTCAGGCATGACTTAGCAACTAAACAACAATACAGATATATATATATACACATATATATATGTGTATATATATACTCAGTGTGTGTGTGTGTGTGTGTATATATATATATATATATATACACACATACATACATATATATAATGGAATTGGTATATATCAAGCAGTTTTGATAAGAATATCAAATGGAATATTACTTAGCCATTGAAAAGGAGGAAACCCTGCCATTTGTGACAACATGAACGGACCTTAGGGGCATTCTGCTAAGTTAAATAAGGCAGAAAAAGACAAATACCATAAGACTGCACTTATATGTGAAATCTTAAATGAACAAACAAGAAGTTCCAGGGATATAATGCACATCATGGTGACTAGTTATACTGTACTGTGTATTTGAAAGTTGTCAGAGACTATATATTAAAAGTTCTCATTACAAGAAACAAAATTTCTAACTGTGTGTGGTGATGGATGTTATCATTTCACAATATACATAGGTACTGACTCACTACGTTGTGCACCTAGAACTAATATAATAATTCAATGTCATACACCAATTACATCACAATTTAAAAAAAAAAACAAACAGTGTGTGATCATTGTCTTTTTCCTGCCTTGGCAGTTGTTGAAACATGAGGCAGAGCCCCAGGCAAATTCCATCCTGAGCGAAACTGACAAGTTAGGGTCTCCGGCCAACGCTTGGTGCACGTGTGGCATACGTGAGAAATACAGCTTTGTTGTTTTAAGTCATGGAGACTGGCAGAACTGCTGTTTGTTATCACAGCATAACCGGCTTCATGCTGACTCATATAGGAATGAAGTCATCTCGCACTTAACGATGTTACTTTAATCCTTTGCTTTAGACAGTGAGCATTCTTCATACCATCCTCAACTAATCTTTACAAAATTGCCTTATGCGAAGGATGGGTTTATTGTCTTCAATGATGTGATTCATCTTAAAATGCCTCTTCCCAATTCTCCGTCCCCAAATTAAACTCTAACTAATCTAGTTCCACAAACAGCCAGATCGTGGCCTCTTCTGTTGGAAAAAACTCCACCCTACCTCAGTCTGACTTGGGAAGTATAAGAAAACAAACCTGGATGAGTCTCATGATTTTTTAATGTGTCAGAATGAGGCAAACAAGCCAACCTTCGGATTAAGGAATGATTTTTTTTAAAACTTCAGCCTTTTCTTACTGATAAAAATCAGACAATGACATGTCCCTGATGGGTAAGAGCTTTGCATCAACAAATCCGGGAGCAGAACTCATGAAATGGAATAAGTGAAAGCAACACAAACACAATTAAAAACCCAGCCATGCTCAGAGAGGGATTCCATTTACTGCTTCATAAAAAGAGCTTAGTCCTTGGAGCCAAACAAAAGAAAATCAGTTTCTTAATTTTTATTGGCAGGGGTGGGTCAGAGGCCAAATGAACATAGGCTGAGCCCAAGAGCATACCTAAGGACAAGTCACCAACTGTGTTCCTGGACCAGCTGACCCAGTCCCTCCCCTCTCTGCCTCCTCCAGCTTCCTGACAGTCTTTGCCGCTGTGATCTCTGGGGCTCGCTGGGTCCTGCAGGCTGCCCCAAAAGGCGAGCCCTCCTCACTTCTGTGCTCCTCTGCCTGAATCATTTCCCAAAAGATAAGCATTATTCTCTGGCTTCTATTCCTCCCAGCCTCTTACAGGAGCCAAAGACTTTGTGCATGCCTGGTAGCATTCATAGCTTGGAGGTATCGCTCAGTGACTGAAAAGGATATCGGTGAACAACGATGCGGAGAATACACATGTAAGGGAAAGGAAGGCAGGACTGGCTCTCTCTGAACACTTGATTTTCCTTATCTCAGTTAATCATCACAACAGCCCTGAGGGTAGATCCTGTTATCCCTGTAGCAGTGGAGGAAATTGAAGCTCAAGGATTCATCATATGCCCAAGGTCACATGGTTAATAAACGGTAGACCGACTTAGGTCTATCTGACTTCAAAGTTTGGGCTCATTTCACTGCATCATGCTGCCTGACCCTCCAGCATTGTTTTTCTGACACTGGAAAAAGTTATAATGGGTCAACCACAGCTCCTTCCCAATCTTCATTCCCTTGTAACTCATTTGTAGGGAACTGACTTCACTGGGGAAGGGAGCTCACAACATTTCCAAGGAACTTTAGACCCACAACCCACGCAGCCAGTTGTAGCTAGCAGAGGTAACCTGGAGTTCATAGAGTGGCAGGCAGCAAGGGGCCTGAGAAGGTGGAAATAGGCAGCCTGGAAGAAAGGCAATTGTCATCATCTTTCTCCAAAGACTTTATACAGACAGTGTTTTAGAACATTCCAGGCACAAACAGAAAGTGAGTAATCACCTTCCTATTGCATATATAAGCCAACTGAAGTACAAAATGCTGGTGTTTTTGTCCAAGGCCCTATAAACAGATTATAGCTCAAGTCTCAACTTTTCTAAGCATTAGCCACCTGATTAGTCAATATTACCCCAAAGCAGAGGCATTTATTTCCTCCAAAGACTTCTCCATAGATTTCCATACATATAGCTGATTCACTTTGCTATAGAGCAGAAATCAAGAAAACAAGGCAAAGCAACTATACTCCAAAGGAAATTAATTGAAAAAAAAAGAATTATGCAGAGATTTTCCCCATCTTTTTGGGGACTGTGGGTGAATAGAGGGAAACATCATTTCTGAGCTTCCTGTACTAAGTTCTGCCATGGTGGATCAACAGTGTCTCCATGTCCTTCACCCACTCACTCATGTCTGATTTTTCACTAATGTAACTATATTGCATAATCAGATTTCAACACTAAAACCAACGGAAGGAGAGCCCAGATTCCTGAGAGCTAAGCCTGGATGACCCTCAGTTCAGTTCAGTCATTCAGTCATGTCCGACTCTTTGCAACCACATGAATTGCAGCACGCCAGGCCTCCCTGTCCATCACCATCTCCCGGAGTTCACTCAGACTCATGTTCATCGCGTCCATGATGCCATCTAGCCATCTCATCCTCTGTCATCCCCTTCTCCTCCTGCCCCCAATCCTTCCCAGCATCAGAGTCTTTTCCAATGAGTCAACTCTTAACATGAGGTGGCCAAAGTACTGGAGTTTCAGCTTTAGCATCATTCCTTCCAAAGAAATCCCAGGGCTGATCTCCTTCAGAATGGACTGGCTGGATCTCCTTGCAGTCCAAGGGACTCTCAACAGTCTTCTCCAACACCACAGTTCAAAAGCATCAATTCTTCGGGCGCTCAGCCTTCTTCACAGTCCAACTCTCACATCCATACATGACCACAGGAAAAATCATAGCCTTGACTAGACGGACCTTAGTCAGCAAAGTAATGTCTCTGCTTTTAAATATACTATCTAAGTTGGTCATAACTTTTCTTCCAAGGAGTAAGTGTCTTTTAATTTCATGGCTGCAGTCACCATCTACAGTGATTTTGGAGCCCAAAAAATAAAGTCTGACACTGTTTCCACTGTTTCCCCATCTATTTCCCATGAAGTGATGGGACCAGATGCCATGATCTTCGTTTTCTGAATGTTGAGCTTTAAGCCAACTTTTTCACTTTCCTCTTTCACTTTCATCAAGAGACTTTTTAGTTCCTCTTCACTTTCTGCCATAAGGGTGGTGTCATCTGCATATCTGAGGTTATTGATATTTCTCCTGGCAATCTTGATTCCAGCTTGTGCTTCTTCCAGCCCAGTGTTTCTCATGATGTGCTCTGCATATAAGTTAAATAAGCAGAGTGACAATATACAGCCTTGACGCACTCCTTTTCCTATTTGGAACCAGTCTGTTGTTCCATATCCAGTTCTAACTGTTGCTTCCTGACCTGCATACAGATTTCTCAAGAGGTAGGTCAGGTGGTCTGGTATTCCCATTTCTTTCAGAATTTTCCACAGCTTATTGTGATCCACACAGTCAAACGCTTTGGCATAGTCCATAAAGCAGAAATAGATGTTTTTCTGGAACTCTCTTGCTTTTTCCATGATCCAGTGGATGTTGGCAATTTGATCTCTGGCTCCTCTGCCTTTTCTAAAACCAGCTTGAACATCAGGGAGTTCACAGTTCACGTATTGCTGAAGCCTAGCTTGGAGAATTTTGAGCATTACTTTACTAGCATGTGAGACGAGTGCAGTTGTACGGTAGTTTGAGCATTGTTTGGCATTGCCTTTCTTTGGGACTGGAATGAAAACTGACCTTTTCCAGTCCTGTGGCCACTGCTGAGTTTTCCCAATTTGCTGGCATATTGAGTGCAGCACTTTCACAGCATCATCTTTCAGGATTTGAAACAGCTCAACTGGAATTCCATCACCTCCACTAGCTTTTTTTCGTAGTGATGCTTTCTAAGGCCCACTTGACTTCACATTCCAAGATGTCTGGCTCTAGATTAGTGATCACATCATCATGATTATCTGGGTTGTGAAGATCTTCTTTGTATAGTTCTTCCATATATTCTTGCCACCTCTTCTTAATATCTTCTGCTTCTGCTAGGTCCAGACCATTTCTGTCCTTTATCTCACGTTGAAGGTCAGGAACAGCGGCAGTAAGGAGATACCCCTAGTCCAAGGTAAGGAGCAGCTGCTGTGTTTTGCTGGAGCAGCCATGAAGAGATACCCCACGCCCAAGGTAAGAGAAACCCAAGTAAGATGGTAGGTGTTGCAAGAGGGCATCAGAGGGCAGACACACTGAAACCATACTCACAGAAAACTAGCCAGTCTAATCACACTAGGACCACAGCCTCGTCTAATTCAATGAAACTAAGCCATGCCTGCGGGGCAACCCAAGACGGGTGGGTCATGGTGGAGAGGGCTGACAGAATGTGGTCCACTGGAGAAGGGAATGGCAAGCCATTTCAGTGTTCTTGCCTTGAGAACCCCATGAACAGTAAGAAAAAGCAAAATGATAGGATACCAAAAGAGGAACTCCCCAGGTCATTAGGTGCCCAATATGCTACTGGAGGTCAGTGGAGAAATAACTCTAGAAAGAATGAAGGGATGGAGTCAAAGGAAAATCAATACCCAGCTGTGGATGTGACTGGTGATAGAAGCAAGATCCGATGCCGTAAAGAGCAATACTGCATAGGAACCGGGAATGTCAGGTCCATGAATCAAGGCAAATTGGAAGTGGTCCAACAAGAGACGGCAAGGGTGAACATCAACATTCTAGGAATCAGCAAACTAAAATGGACTGGAATGGGTGAATTTAACTCAGATGACCATTATATCTACTACTGCCGGCAGGAATGCCTCAGAAGAAATGGAGTAGCCATCATGGTCAACAAAAGACTCCGAAATGTAGTACTTGTATGCAGTCTCAAAAACGACAGAATGATCTCTGTTTGTCTTCAAGGCAAACCATTCAGTATCAGTTATCCAAGTCTATGCCCCAACCAGTAACGCTGAAGAAGCTGAAGTTGAACGGTTTTATGAAGACTTACAAGACCTTTTAGAACTAATACCCCCAAAAGATGTCCTTTTCATTATAGGGGACCGGAATGCTAAAGTAGGAAGTCAAGAAACACCTGGAGTAACAGGCAAATTTGGCCTTGGAATGTGGAATGAAGCAGGGCCAAGACTAGAAAGCAGGGCCAAGACTAGAAAGCAGGGCCAAGACTAGAAAGCAGGGCCAAGAAAATGCACTGGTCTTAGCAAACACCCTCTTCCAACAACACAAGAGAAGACTCTACACATGGACATCACCAGATCGTCAACATCGAAATCAGATTGATTCTATTCTTTGCAGCCAAAGATGGAGAAGCTCTATACAGTCAACAAAACCAGACCAGGAGCTGACTGTGGCCCAGATCATGAACTCCTTATTACCAAATTCAGACTTAAATTGAAGAAAGTAGGGAAAACTGCTAGACCATTCAGGTATGACCTAAATCAAATCCCTTATGATTATACAGTTGAAGTGAGAAATAGATTGAAGGGCCTAGATCTGATAGATAGAGTGCCTGATGAACTATGGACGGAGGTTTGTGACATTGTACAGGAGACAGGGATCAAGACCATCCCCATGGAAAAGAAATGCAAAAAGCAAAATGGCTGTCTGGGGAGACCTTACAAATAGCTGTGAAAAGAAGAGAGGTGAAAAGCAAAGGAGAAAAGGAAAGATATAAGCATCTGAATGCAGAGTTCCAAAGAATAGCAAAAGAGATAAGAAAGCCTTCTTCGGAGATCAATGCAAAGAAATAGAGGAAAACAACAGAATGGGAAAGACTAGAGATCTCTTCAAGAAAATTAGAGATACCAAGGGAACATTTCATGCAAAGATGGGCTCGATAAAGGACAGAAATGGATGCCTCTAGCTTCACCGAGTTCACAAAAGGGAAACAATATCTAAAATCTCATTGGTTGACCTATGGATGGTTTTAGCATGAGGTTCTTTAAATCAAAGAGAGGCATGACTAGGTAGAGGGCTTCCCTGGTGAAGAGTCTGCTTGCCAGTGAAGGAGAAGTGGGTTTGATCTCTGGGTTGGGAAGAAAGAAATGGCCACCCACTCCTGTATTCTTGTCTAGCGAAATCCCATGGACAGAGGAGCCTGGTGGGCTACAGTCCAAGAGGTCACAAAAGAATCGGACAGGACTCAGTGACTTTGTTGTTGTTGTTTAGTCACTAAGTTGTGTCCAACTCTTTGTGACTAAACAACTAGTTGCAACTAACAACATAACTAGTTAGAAGAGACAGAGATGACATTTCTTTAGGAGAAACTTGGGCCCTTAAAGGCACTGGCTCATAGGGGGCTTCTCCACTAGAAAAGCTTCCCATAGTTGCCTGGGTCTCAAGCACTGCTTTCTAAGCAATAGCTTATTCAAGGTATGTCAGGCAGAAATCCCTTTCATGGTATTTCTAAGTACATGTGGAGTGATGCCATGGCATACTGCCACCAAAAAAATCCTGCTTCCTTCTGCAGAGTGATGGCCTTATGTACTCAGACAAAACACTATGAAATAGCTGATGTCTGCTGAGCACGTATTCACCATTGGGCACTGTCCTGTCTCATTCAAGTCTCACAGTGGCTCAGTGAAGTGGGTCCTATAATTAGAGTCAGAGCTGCTGAGTAATCTGCCTCAGGTCACACTGCATCGTGTTCAAGCTGGAGCCGTTGGACTCCAGAGTCCATAATCTTCATCACTCCCCTAACTGCCTTACAGTGTGTGCGTGCATGCTGAGTCGCTTCAATTATGTCTGACTCTGTGAGATCCTATGGACTGTAGCCCATCAGGCTCCTCTGTCCATGGGATTCTCCAGGCAGGAATCCTGGAGTGGGTTGCCAGGCCCTCCTCCAGGGGATCTTCCTGACCCAGGGATTGAACCCACATCTCTTATGTCTCCTGTATTGGTAGATGGGTTCTTTACCACTAGCACCACTTGGGAGCATAATTATATAGTCTCAAACCAGTGAGGTCTAGAATAAAAACACTTCAATAAAATCTCCAATGCCCCTAACCCAAAGATACTGCAATGAGGTCTGAATTTAGACTGGAGAGAAACCATAAAAGTCCCACGGTTTCTTCCAGACCAATCTGAGATTGTAAACTCCTCCCAAACACTGAGACTCACCCAGCTCTCCCTGGGCTGGGCACAGATCCCATCACCTTATGTCAGCCAAAAAGAATTTCTCCTTTTACTAGCAGATGCTCAGTGGAAAGGTCTGAGGCCTCTTAAGAGCCCCTAGCAGGGAGGGACATGAGCGTTACAGACCCTAGAGCCTTCTAGAATGCGGATCTCATGATATGGTACATTAAAAACCATAGTCTAGGACCTCCTTACTGGTCCAGTAAAAATCCACCTTGCAATGCAGGGGGGACATTGTTAGGAAACTAAGAATCCCACATGCCCCAAAGCAACTAAGCTTGCACGCATCAAATACTGAGCCCTCATACCACAATTAGAAAGTCTGTGCGCCACAACAAAAAATCCCCATGATGCAGTAAATATTCTGCATGCCCAACTAAGACCTGATACAGCCAAATAAATAAATGTTTACAAAAAAAAAGAAAACATAATCTAAAATCAGTGGAAACCCCTAAGATCTGTGTGGCATGTATTATTGCTCCAAGACATTTTGCTATCCTTGAACTTCCTTAATCACCTGTGGGATACTCAAGCAACCCAATGAGATACTCAAGATAGAGACTGCCTTCTCCATTTCACAGATGAGGAAACTGAGGCTCAGAGTTGTTGAAGTGACCTAAAGCATAGTTGGGAAAAGCTATGGCTTCAGTCCGGCTCTTCCAATTCTCCATCCACTGTTCTTCAGAGCTTACATCAAACTTAATTCCTCTAGAAACCTAAGGGGTGGCCATGCATCGCAATTCTCCATCTGGGGAATAAGATGCAAACTGGCATCTTTGGGAGCTGCGAGGACTCCCCACCAGATGGATCTTTGCAAAAGTTGTTTGGAGATTTCATGAGTTTGGCTGCAAATCTCTTCTTCTAAAATTAGAAACCCACAAGGGTGACTTAGAAACCATGGGGCCAACACAAATGAAAGAGAAGCAGAATAATCCCAGACAAAAGGATAGCCTGCCCCACAAAAGGCTGTAAAGATCAAAGTTGGTCCCATGCATGTCCAGCAAAATTATCCCAAAGAATGCAGATTATTGGGGTTGTCACTTGAAGAGACAACAGCGCTGTCAAGACATACCCAGGTTTCTCTGTGGTCTCCAGGTGGAGATGCAGGGTTCTCCGTTGATGCCTTTGGAGGTCAACAATTCCTGACCCTACATGTGCTGAGGGCTATGCGCTCCGTGGACCTTGCATTCTCTCACTGCGGACCATAGACCCTGTCCTTGCAGAGAAGATGGAGAGTTACCAGTGCCTCTTGGCCCTTCCACTGTCTCTCACCTACTGCTTACTGGACTAGGGTTTGGCACCTGCCTATCTTGGTAGGTACATCTCCCAGGTTTGACTATCTTAAAGGCAGGAACTCCACAAAGACTGTACATCTGGCACTCAGGGTCCTATGATAGGAGGCTTTCAGCCTGCATCCTTGGCAAGGATATGTTCATGGACAAGTCACCAAGCCATCCCATGAAATTCTACTTTGGAACTTAGTTATTCCATTCATCCATATGGCTCTTTCCTGACTGCTGCTGAGGTTTGTTGTTGCTGTTGTTGTTTAGTTGCTAAGTCATATCCAACTTTTTGCAACCACATGAACTGTAGCCCACCAGGCTCCTTTGTCCATGAGATTTCCCAGGCAAGAATACTGGAGTGGGTTGCCATTTCCTTCTCCAGGGGATCTTCCCAGCCCAAGGATCCAAACTATCTGCATTGGCAGGTGGGTTCTTTACCACTGAGGCACCTGGGAAGCCTAATGATGAAGTTGCTTTGCTGTGCTGTGCTTAGTTTTTAACTCATGTTTGACCCTTTGCAACCCCATGGACTGTAGCCTGGCAGGCTCCTCTGTCGATGGGATTTCCCAGGAAGAATAGTGGAGTGGGTTGCCATTTCCTCCTCCAGGGGATCTTCCCAACCAAGAGATAGAACCTTCGTCTCTTATGTCTCCTGCATGGGCAGGTGGGTTCTTTACCACTAGCACTACATGGGAAGTCCTAGGGGTGGTACACAGAAGATACCACACCAAGGAAGGAGAGAAAAGAAGGCAGCCCAGAAAAGGACCCCCAGCCCCCAGCAAACCCTCTAGCTTTGGGGTCCATCACCACTCATCCTCACAAACAGTCACTGCCTCATCACAGAGGACGCACCTTCCCTCCTGCCCTACAGACACCTCCTCTCCTGGTTCGGTGGCCATCACCTTGGAGGCACCTTGAACCTGGCTGCTGCCTTTTCTCCCCACACACTTGGGCAGCAATCAAGCAAGAGCCTCCGCAGCCCTTACTAATCTCTCAGCTCACTCCTCCTTTAGCAGGCAAGCCGTAAAAATGATATAAACATTTCATCCAAGTGGTGCTGCCGCAGGAACTGGGGAGAGTGCAGAGGATCCATCGATCTCCAGCATGTGAAGGTACAAATATAACACCGAAATCAATCAGAATCACACCATATCAGCTCTGTGATCACCTCCCTGGTATGGCACGCTTTACATGCTGTTGTATCTGTGCCTGTTCACACACTTTCCCTTCAAGCCCCCTGCAGGGAGCCACATTCTCTAAGAAGCCCCTTAAGTGACACAGGGCAAGGCAGTGATGACCCAGGCATGCTCCCCACCAGGCCTTCATGAACGTGCAGGAAATTCCATGCGTGCACTCACGGATGCACTCCTGAGCAAGAATACAGATGGACGCACATGTAAAGAACACTAGTTTATTGGTCATAGAACAGGTGTGTACAGAGACTTATGGGTCTAATTTCTTTACAGTTTCAACCCTTCTCCATCTCACAAAAGTATTTGCATGCAATGTATATAATATACTAAAGTATAATATATCAAAGACATCAAACACTCAAACTGAATACCCCCAGAAGGGGTGGCGAGGGCGATTCTAGTAGTAGTGAGTTAGCCATTTACTTTTCTAAAGATGAACACATAAGCCAGACTGGTGCAAAGAAAAAAAAAAAATCCAAAGATTTAACAGCTAATCTGAAAATGCATATTAATCTTCGGCTCTCTAACTTTCAGCAGTCACTTTTAAGGTGTTATTCTTATACTGACTTCCAGATTAGGAAATATTATTAAACCTCCCAATCCATAAAAACGTCTCATTTTCACGGGACCTCCTCATCAAAACCCTGCTTCCTGATGAATCCATTAACCAAAAGGAGGTTCAGGTGAGGAATAAAACCCTGTCAAAGAGACAGCATCTCCTCATTTAGCTCAGATATGCTTTGTTCTTAATTACTAAAAGGTGAATGACCATACATCCTGATTTTCCCAGGACAGTCCTTCTTTACACATGTTGTTCCAGGAATTATCAACAGTGCATCCTTTGGATTGGATGATAAATGATATTTGTTGCTGTTGTTTAGTCGCTAAGCCACGTCTGACTCTTTTGCAACCACGTGGATGATAGCCCACCAGGCTCCTCTGTCCATGGCATGTCCCAGGCAAGAACACTGGAGTGGGTTATCATTTCCTTCTCTGGGGCATCTTCCCAACCCAGGGATTGAACTCCCATCTCCTGCACTTGCAGGTGGGTTCTTTACCATGGAGCCACCTGGGAAGCCGGATGAATGATACAGTTTCCGTAGTTAAAGTACTTGCTATGTGTTGGGAGTGGAGGGTGGAGAAAAGACAGTCGTGGGTAGGCTCAGTTGCTGTTTCAGACTCCAGACACAAGGGGGCGATACCATAAGTGAAGCAGTGAACCACTCTAACCAACTTGCCTCCACTGTCACTTTCTAAACTCCCTTTGAAGCCGTCTTTGGAGGGGCCTGGCATGCATCTTCAAACTATCCATAGAGGACACTGTCCTTCGTGGGCAGTCAATAGATATCACTTGATGATGATGAAGCAGCCATCGACCATCCATTCCCTCTTCTCCCTCTGTTCCCTCCTCCCTCTCGGCTTCCTCGGGCTACAGGTCAATCAATCTTAGGCCATCTTGATCTACTTGGAAAGTTTAACTGCCATGAAGCTAAACCACTTGTCCTCTGGCTCCAATCTCTTAGAGAAATTAGTGCCAATGGAAGTGTCAGCATCAATTTCATAATGTTATTGGATGAAGGCAAGGCTGGGCCAAGTCCCGTATTCCTGACGGGCTATCAAAGTGATAAGGATTATGGGTAAGGAGACAGACAGCTCTGACAGGAAAGGCAATGACTCAAGATCAATTAGACTGACAAGCCTATCTTTAAGCCATATCACTTAGTGCTGACACCGTACGTTCCCCCACAGAGATGTAGAATACTGGATGCAGACTTTTCCTGGTGTCTCCAGGGGTAACTAGAGAGCCTGCAGGCTTGCAAAGCAGCCCTTGGTCCTACACCTTTCCCGAGAGAATCCGAGCAAACGATTCTAACAAAAGAGACGGATTTTGCTCTCCTGATGGGAAGAATGACAATCTGTCCCCCGTTTTCCTTTCTCTTTTTTCTTCTTTTTCCTGCCTTCTAAAGAAAATGTCAAGATAAAATGTAGGCTACGTATTTAAATTTAATTCCTCTGCAGAGTTAAGGGACGTCTTGGGATTATTAAAATGGAAATCAAGATCTTGTAAAAGTCAAAGCATCCTAGCAGGAGAGGAGATTTGTCACAGAAGGCAAGAGCAACAGATGGAGGCCACAAGGGTGCCGGGTTCTAATGCGGGTTCTCAGCCCAGCATTGCTGTGAATACAACTGTTTGAAATCAGGAACCAGTCACGTCATTTCTCTGGAGCTTCAAATGCCTCATGGAAGGTCAACCATAACCTCCTGCTGCCCAGCAACACCATGAGGAAATGAAATGCCAACAGTGCCAAGGGTAACAGAGGGATCAGAGATTCTTTAAGACCTTTCAAGGTGTGTAGAAATGGTTTTTTTTTCCCCCTGTGCTTGATAGAAGACGCACAGAAGCAACCCTGGAGCTGAGAATGCAGTTGATGGTGAGACTGAAGACAAAAAAGCCAGTCTTGTCTCCTGCTAAGTGAACCACGTGCAGAGAGCATGGAAGTGATGCTTGAGCTACTTCTCTATTTTAAATCCTCTAGCGTAACAGTTTACTTTCCCTAGCTCTCATGAGCTTATGTTCCCAGGGCAACAGCATAATTTTAGAGCCTGTGAGGTTATAGCTATTTAAGCAGGTTTGCTTTATTATTTTTTAATTGCTTAACAATATTGTTCGTTAACATTCTATTAAAAATTCCACAGTGTTGCACAATGGAATTTAAAATTCACCCTAGTTTAACGTGTCCGTTTCAGAATACGTGTGTGTTGATGGGGTTAGCAAACACCAATATTAATTAGCTGACCTTGACACTGACCTAAGAGGCGAGGCAAAGCAGACCAACATATAGAGGAAGACTGAGCTGGATAATGTCAACTCCAGCCAGAGGCTGTTGTCAATATAACCTGGAACTGCTGACTTCCCAAACACACTCAGAACACTGCCCTAATATGCAAATGTGTGAATCAGGAGACTCCTTCCAAGTGTGAACGTGACAGTTGCTCAGTCATGTCCGACTCTTTGTGACCCCATGGGCTGTACCCTGCCAGGTTCCTCTGTCCATGGAATTCTCCAGGCAAGAATATTGGAGTGAGTAGCCTTTCCCTTCTCCAGGAGATCTTCCCAACCCAGGGATCCAACCCAGGTCCCTTGCACTGCAGGCAGATCCTTGACTATCTGAGCCACCAGGGAAGCCTTCCAAGATGCCTTTAAAAAGAAGACCCTTTAAAGATGTGGTAACTGAGGGTCTTTTAAGGTCATCCCCAGCTGGTGCAGTGGTAAAGAATCCTCCTGCCAATGCCAGAGACACAGGAGACATGGGTTCAATCCCTGGGTCAGGAAGATCCCCTGGAGAAGGGAATAGCAACCCACTCCAGTATTCTTGCCTGGAGAATCCCAGGGACAGAAGAGCCTGGTGGGCTACAGGTCATGAGGTCGAAAACAATCAGACATGACAGCATGCATGCAACCAATTGATAGAGGGGCTGGGGGCAGAGAAACTTGATTGTTAGAAGTTCCTGCTAATCAAAGATGGTGCAGAATCAATAATTTATCATCTCTGGAATTGCTGGAGAAAACTCAGAAAATACTAGAGGGTAAACAAGTTTTGTTAGGCACACACATGGGTTCACAGAGAGTCTGTTAAGTGGAATGTTTTTTGACTTCAGATGTGATACATATGTCTTTTCAAAGTTTCACTAGGTAGGTTGAGTGATTCATAAATATTATATATGTGCATATATTCATATACATATACACACCATACACAAGCACACACACCAGTGAAATAGATATTATCTCTGAGGCATTTGCTACACTGCAGGCACTGGTCTGTATGCTCTTGTATTTTCTCATTTAATAAACTACTCCTGGATGAGTATCATTATGGCCGAAATATTGTCCCAAACAATGTATAAATATTGCCTGTCTCACCCTTATAATCTTGCAACAATTATCTCCATTTTATAAACAAAGAAATGGAGGCTCAGAACTATTTTATTCCCCTATCCACAGTCCTTCAGCTGGTAAATGATGAAGCTGAATTCAAATCTAGAGACTATCTCATGCCAAGGCCAGTAGTCATCCCATAACATAGTCTGCCAGAAGTTAACCTTTTAAGAAAGTTATCCTTTTTAAGAAAGCTTTAAAAAGCAATATGAAGGGTGAGAAAGCATATTTAAGGTTTTCCTTGGGTCTGTTGCAGAATTTCCATCATTTCCACTCTCTAATTTTATTTAAGTGTGTCCTGGTGATTTAGCCTTGATACTCAATGCCCATCAGATTCTAATTTTCGACTCCCACTATTAATTGAGTAAGAATTCTGGCTTTTTGTTTGTTTTTCTCCATATAAGTGATCTATACTCCTATCCTGGTCATACTTGTGTTCCAGCCCAAGCCACTCACCCTGATGCCTCCAGTCCCCACATCATATCCTATACTTCCCAGGAGCCAGCTCAATTCCCATCATCACCCTGAAGCCTTTCTTGAACACACCTCTCTCTCTGCTTTCTCCTCATCCCACCCTCCTCGCCACTTCCTTCTCTAAATTTTTGCAGCACTTCTGAAAATCAAGGTTTCCCTCTTACTCCTCTTGTCTCCTTCAATTGATGCTTATTTTCTGCGAAGCCAGGAAAAGGCTCACAAAAAGGGAGGAGCTGGTTCTGAGGTCATTTTTTTTTTTTCCTCTCGACTGAGAAAAGATAACAGTGATGATGTCTAGGTCATGAGCGTTTACTCACTGGATTCATGAATCAAGTGACTTAACCCCTCAAAGTATTTATTTCCTTATCTATAAAATGGGGTTAATAATAGTAACACCCTCATCAGGCTATTGTTAGAGTTAAATTAAATATTTATGTAAACCACTTGGCTTGGTATAAGTACTCGGTACCTGTTAATAATAACACCCAGAAAGTAAAAAAAAAAAAAAAAAAAAGGAAAAGGCAGTTAGCTAACTCAAGAATGTTGCTGTTGATACTTTTAACCTCTACACTAATTACTGATTTGAAAGCTTCCTCTTTTTTTAAAAACTATGGAGACAAATGACAGCGTTTGCATTTCTGAAAGTCTCCCATTCCATGCTGGGGAATTAAAATGAACCAATGTTTCTCATCTCTGATCAAAGAAATAGTACTTAATGATGCAAAAAAGAAATGAGCTTAGTTAGAGATAGAAAAGAGGATCTTAATTGACAGACAGGCTAACTCTTCTTGGCTTCCATGACTTTAGTCTGATTTATCACCCATCCAGGAATTCGGTAGGGATGCAATAAATGTCAAAGGGCAGCACTGCCCTCTAAGCTGGATGGACACAGGTCCCTGATTTCTATACAGAAAGGCAAAGGGCAGAGTAAGGGAGGTAATAAATATTTTCCAGGTGTTCATCTGAAATAGCCAAAAGGACTGGGCAGGATGTACACAGCACTTGATCTTGGGTTCCTCATCCCATATCCTGTTCTGTGGAGAAGCTGGGGGAAGAACAAGCATGGGTGCCATCTCCCCATCTCCCAGTGACAGGAAATGGGTTCACGGGGGCAAGCATGCATGGCTAGGGGAATAAAAAGGTCAATCTGAACCCACCTCTGTTAGACTTAAACATCCCTTCTCCAGTCTTTGGGCAGGCACATGACTTCCACAGCCCCAACATACTAAAGCTCACCGGCATCTTTTGAAGGGGCACCTGGACTTCCACTGCCAGGGGTCTCAGGGGCTGCCATGTCAAAAGCTGAGTCTCCCCTCCGACCAGGCATTGTATGATACTGTAGTTTAAATGTAATCAATGCTGATTGTAATCATTAGAAATTAAAAGATTTCTTCTAGTCGTGAGCTAAAAATGGCTTATGCTAATAAATCAATGAGCAATGAGAAGGGAAAGTGAAAAGTTTTTGGGTAATAGGCCCAGGAGAGGAGGTGATAGGGAGGGTTTGCCTGCCAGCAGCCATGACCGCAGAACAGAAGCACTCACTCCTGGAATAGCTTGTCAGACTCCACGTATCTGACCACCAAGGGGCTGGAAATTAAAAAGACTGTGGGCCCAAGGGTATCAGCTGACAAGATCTGGGGGCCTCATCAGCTATGTGACTTTAGGTAAGTTGCTTAACCTCTCTGAAGTCTGGTTTCCTCATCAGTAAAACTAGGGAATGAGTGTACATCTTAAGACAGTTCATTCACCAATTTTATTAAGTACCTACCATGTGCCAGACACTGTTCTAGAGACTGGAATAGCACAGTGAGCAGAACAAAGCCCCTGTCTTATGCAATTAACCTTCCAGGGGAAGGGGACAAATGGTGGATAAGCAAATCAACAAATGCTTGTCAGGTAGGAATAAGAGCCATAAAAGATATGTAGCAGTGTAAGGGGACAGTGAGGATGGAAGCTGATTTTACATATGGGGCTTCCCTGGTGGCTTAGTAGTACAGAATCTGCCTGCAGTGCAAGAGACACCGGTTTGATCCCTAGGTTGGGAAGATCCCCCGAAGGAAGAAATGGCTATCCACTCCAGTATTCTTGCTGGGAAATCTCATGGACAGAGGAGCCTGGCAGGCTACAGTCCATGGGGTCCCAAAAGAGTTACACATGAGTTAGTGAGATTTAGAGGGTTCAAATGACCTGCCCTGCAGTCAGCACATGGGTGATCCATGAGGTAAGGAAGGCAGAAAGCCTGGATCCTCCTAAATAGTGGAGGTGTTGAACTTTGGGGATGCTGATGGCTTAAGCAGTTTCCTGGGAGTAATACACAAGATCCTGAAAAGCAGGGGTCCCAACCTCTGGGCCACAGACCAGTACCTCCTATCATATCAGCGGTGGCATCAGATCAGCAACAAAGTACACAATGAATGTAATGCACTTGAAATAATCCTGAAACCACCTCCCCCGACCTCTGATCCATGGAAAAACAGTGTTCCGTGAAACCAGTCCCTGGTGCCAAAAAGTTTAGGGACTGCTGAAGGGTACTTTGCAGGAACAATCCTTGAAGCCAGCAATCCCAAGTGCTGTCATTTAACCCTGAGTTTGTCAAAAGCCAGCCAACCAAGAATCTGATTCCCAACATCCAGTAAAGCCATGACAGATTTTGATTCAGGGTCAGGACTGTGGTGCGCAGCTCTCCAAGTTCAAGTCCAGGCTCTTTGGACCTCAGCTGGGCAGGTTATTTGTCTTCTCCCGTGCCTCATTTTCCCCACTTGAATAATGGGAGAAATAGCAGCACTGACCTTATGAGACTCTGTGAGAATTAGATGGAGAAATGTCTGGAAAATAATTAGCACAGTACCTGGCTCAGTCATGTCTGACTCTTTGTGACCCCATGGACTGCAGCCAGCCAGGCTCCTCTGTCCACAGAATTCTCCAGGCAAGAACACTGGAGTGGGTTGTCATGCCCTTCTCCAGGAGATCTTCCTGACCCAGGGATCGAACCTGTGTCTCCAGCATTGCAGGGAGATTCTTTACCGTCTGAGCCACCAGGGAAGCCCAACTGGCATCCAGGAGAGGCTGAATAAATGTGAGCTGTTCTGAATAGTCTTATTAAGCATGGATACGTATATATATGGATCTCTTGTTGATTGGAGAGGCCATGATTAATGGAACTGCTAAGGCCTGGAATTGCATGTCCTCTGGCAATCTGCCCTGAGTTCTCTTCTCTGCATCGGGCTCCACAGAAAGCCACTGATTGTTTTATTTGACACTACAGGAATTTGACGGAAGAAAAGTCTGCCCCATCCTGTGCGCAGGTAGGCAGTGTGTGCTCTGCTGCGGAGGGGAAATCGGAGTTGGGGGTAGGAGGGGAGGATAGTCAAGGCCTGGAGATGTCTCAGGCCCCAGCGCCACGACTGATGGAATACTAGTTCAGTAAAAGCCAGAGGCCCTTCTAGGCAGAAAGAAATGGGAATAATAAAACCTGCCTCATTTGCTTGTACCGCCAGTTAGGCAGTCAGTCAATCCAAAAAATATATAGAATGCCCACTGTGAGCAAAGCATTAAATAATAACATTAATAGCTACCATTTGTTGAGAACTTAAAGCCAGGTGTGACAATCTATATATCCTACTGACCCGGCTCACAGCCTCTTGCTCTGTAAATTCTGGTCTAAGGGCCTCGCTGCTTTCACCCATCCCCCAGCTCCAGAGGAAGAGGCCCCTCCTTCCTTGGCATTCACTGATGCCCCACTATGGTGCACAGTCCCTCTTGTCCTGCAGCTGATAATGGGGTCTTAGATGTCCTAGCTTTGTAGGCCCTGCCTGTTGGCTCAGATGGTAAAGAATCGTCCTGCAATGCAGGAGACCCAGATTCAATCCCTGGGTCAGGAAGATTCCCTGGAGAAGGGAATGGCAACCCATGCCAGTATCCTTGCCTGGAGAATTCCATGGACAGGGGAGCCTGGCAGGGTACAGTCCATGGGGTCACAAACAGTCGGACATGACTGAGTAACTAACACTTTTACTTTTCTTTCGCATCAGAGCAGAGACATATTAGAATCACGTCCATGTCCTTAAAATGAGGAGTGCATCAGCAGACTTCTATATGGTTAGAAATGAATGAATAGCTGAATGAATGGACACTGCAAAAGAACACGGCACCTCTTACTTCAGCCCTGGCATGCATGTATGCATGCTCAGTTATGTCTCTCTGCGACTCCTCTGTCCATGGATTTCCTAGGCAAGAATACTAGAATGGTTTGACATTTCCTTCGTTAGGAAATCTTCCTGACCCAGGGATCGAATCCACGTCTCTTGCATCTCCTGCACTGGCAGGTGGATTCTTTACCACTAGCGCCACTTGGGAAACCTACTTCCAGCCCTAGAGTTTCTACAAAGTGGTTGGTAGCTGACATTACAGTGGCAAAAACAGGGGTCCAGCCAAAATCTTCCTGAGGCTCTATTTCCTCCTGGGTCACAGGGCTGTCCCTAGCTTCTGAAAATATAGTCATGCTGACTATGTTTTAAGCTCTGTGCTCTTTGCAGGCACTTTTCCACCCCCCCACCTATATATTCCCCGATTCTATGAGCTAAGTTCTATGAATGGCCCCATTTTGCAGGTGAAAAAACTGAAGCTCAGAGAAATATAATCCCTTGCTCAGCATCAAAGAGGTAGAAATTCAGAGCTAGGATTTCAATGTGTGTATGTCTAGGGCCTGAACACTCCCTGTACTTTACAAATCCTGGAGGCGGCAGAGAGTCAGGGAAGGAGGCATGGCTGATGGTGTGATGCATTGGTGAGCTTAGAGTCTGGCTCTAAATGCACATCCCAGGCCCCACAGTGGAGCCGCAGGGCCTCCAACTTCTGTAGACAACACAAAGACCTTTGCCAACCATCCTTTCCAGCCCTCCCCTTCCCTCTATAGGAAAGAGATTAAAGGAAATCTGTGCCACTTAAAGAATTATAGCAGGAGGGGCAGGCAGATGGAGACATGCGGTGGCGTCTCGGTGACCACATCCCACCCATAGCACTGGTGAGATCAGAGGCAGCTCTAGGGGAGAAAGCACTTCCTAATTTTTGGACTGGGCTCAAGCTCAGACTCTCATGATGAAATTTTATGAGAAAAACCAAAGGACATACTTCCTGGAAGTATACAATCTGTTAAACCAGTGCCCCTTGGAAGCATCATCGCCGTCATCATGATCTTCATTCGGTGTCTCCTTAGTGGGCAGAGTGCTGTACGACTCCAAGAGCTTCCACACTCACTGGCTCATTGGCTTCCCTCTCCCAATTACCCCCTGTCAGAGATAAGGCAGGCAACATCCTGCCCTTCCAGCCAGTGACAAAACTAAGACCCAGGGAGCTGCCCGAGATTGCTCAATCAACCAGCTAAAGGAGAAGCCAGGGTTTCTGACCTTGTGCTCCCACGCTGTGCTCCCAGCCCACTCCGATTGCATGCTGCCTAACACCCAGGATGGAGGAGGAGGCATTAAACAGGGCAATCGTAAAGTCTGTTAAATCCAAAGTAGACACCAAGGAGATCAAGTCAGTCAATCCTAAAAGAAATCAACCCTGAATATTCATTGGAAGGACTGCTGCTGAAGCTCCAATAATTTGGCCACCTAATGCAAAGAGGACTGTGAAGAAGGCTGAGAGCCAAAGAACTGATGCTTTTGAAGTGTAGTGTTGGAGAAGACTCTTGAGAGTCCCTTGGGCTGCAAGGAGATCCAACCAGTCCATTCTGAAGGAGAACAACTCTGGGATTTCTTTGGAAGGAATGATGCTAAAGCTGAAACTCCAGTACTTTGGCCACCTCATGCGAAGAAAAGACTCTGATGCTGGGAGGGATTGGGGGCAGGAGGAGAAGGGGACGACAGAGGATGAGATGGCTGGATGGCATCACGGACTCGATGGACATGAGTCTGAGTGAACTCCGAGAGATGGTGATGAACAGGGAGGCCTGGCGTGCTGTGATTCATGGGATCACAAAGAGTCGGACATGACTGAGCAACTGAACTGAATGCAAAGAGCAGACTCATTTTGGGAAAGACCTTGATGCTGGGAAAGATTGAAGGCAGGAAGAGAAGAGGGTGACAGAGGATGAGATGGTTAGATAGCATCACCAACTCAAGGGACATGAATCTGAGCAAACTCTGGGAGATAGTGGAGGGCAGAGGAGACTGGCATGCTACAGTCCACGGGGACACAGAATTGAACAACTCAGAACAACAACAACAAAGACATCTCCCACCTCCCAGCAGCTGAAACAGGTTTTGAATTTAGGGTGCCTTGATAAGGAAGAAAGGATAGACTGAAAGGGGGCTGACGTCCTATATCCCTAGCATCACTGAAAGAAAACCAAATGAAGAAGCCAAACACAGGCAGAGAAAAGCACCCTGGCAGCACAGTGGCATTAAATGTAGGTTAAGGCATGGCTTGAGGTCAAACAACAGAAAGCTGGCAGACGACCAAACTAAAAGCAGAGTGTCAGGCCCCTGATTTCCACTGGTAAAATTTTCCTAGAGTTCTCAACTGAACAAATCAGTTAAGACAAGGTGGGGGAGACATTGCAAGCACAGACCCTTTTTCCTATACATGTATTTTTAATGTGGAACCTCCACCATACAGTGGAGAGTGGAAGAAATATGTGAATAAAATGTAAATCGAGCAAAACGTATGTCTTTTTATAGCCAATGATTCATACAAAGTGACAGCTCTTAAATATTAATAATAAGGCAATTTTTAGGGCATAAAGGTGGAGATGAAGGGAGATGATAATATTTCTCTATTTTTTTCTTCATGGTCCAAATTTAAAAAATAAATACAGTAAATATTCTACCTATAGTTTCAATATTTATATAGTTTATCATCTGCCTCGGGGTATTGGTTCCGCTTGGGAACAAATACACTGCTTCAACTTGACACTGAGATCATAATTTGGAGCTGGGAAGAAACTGTTTTCAAGAATTCAAATAATCTCACACAAATTTCAAATGTGACAAAGAGACAGCATTTTTCATGAAAATGTGAACCTCACTCATCACTGATTTGCACAAAACCTTAATATGCATCCTCATGACTAGAAAATCTCAATTGAGAGAGTCTGGGGACTTCCTGGCAGTCTAGTGGTTAAGATTCTGCCTTTTAATGCAGGATGTGCAGGTTCGATCCCTGGTTGGGAAACTAAGATCCCACATGCCTTGTGGCCAAAAAGTTGAAACATAAAACAAGCAATATTATAACTAATTCAGTAAAGATTTTTAAACAGTCCACATCAAAAAAAGAAAAAGAGAGAGAGAGTCTGTGATCCCTCTCCAGTATCTTCCATTGTGATGCCTCTCTGGACAGAAGGCAGAGAGCTCTCCTTTGGGCTGATGGTCTTCAAGGAGACACCAAACCACTTCTGATCGTCACCTTCATTAGAGTGGTGGCCTCCTTCATAGGGCATCAGAAGCAAAAAGATTTGTGTCCTGACCAAGGAGCACTTATCTGAGTCCCTTGGCCAGTTCTGGAAGGTGGAGGAACAGGAAACTCAAAGTGAGCTTCAAGGGAAGGTAAAGGTGTTTCTATGCTGCTGTCAGCTACAGCTTCAGAAGGGCACCTGGGAGGCACCGCGCTGTGCCCCTGGGGGGCTGTGAGATGTTTACATAACGTTGACTCCCACCCTCAGCAAACCAGGGCTGCACCCAAGTTCACTCTGATGCCACCTCTGAGCTCCTGTCCAGCTCTTTTACAAGCCCACTCAAAATGACTCCCACTAACTTAATGAGAAAGATTAAAGGCAGGAAGAGAAGGAGTTGACAGAGGATAAGATGGTTGGATGGCACCACTGACTCAGTGGACCTGAGTTTGAGCAAATTCTGGAAGACAGTAAAGGACAGGGAAGCCTGGTATGCTGCGGTCCATGGGGTCACAGAGAGTCAGACACAACTGAGCGACCGAACAACAACAGTCTTAATGCGAGAGCAGGATTGACCTCGTCTTTCTTGGTCTTCCTCTGCCTTGATGATGTGCTGGGGAGTGGCTTGCTGCCAGCATGGGGCTGACACACCACTGACACCGTGAATCACCTGCCAAGGAAAGAGAGGGCGGGGATGAAGAGCCCAGCAGATGCTCCGGCTGCAGAAGCCACGGGTGACAAAGCTCGAGCTTGCAGGGTGAGAGCTCACAACTCTCTGAGCCTGTCCTTCTCCCTGGCACATGGAAGCGAGAGCAGATGGCAGAGAGCACAGCCCAGGGCTTGGACTCCAATGGGGTCTGGAGAGTCGGCAGGAACTTGGGTTGCCTGGGGCAAAGGGGAAAGGTTGATGGTCCAGCGGAGCAGGGAAGCACAAGGACTCTGCCATCAGACTTGAACTTGGGTTTGAACCCCAGTTCCTCATTTACTAATTGAGTTGTTTGGAGAAGGGAGGGGTTCTTTAGTTTCTCTCTCTGTTTCTCCACCTATAAAACAGTACTGATAAGACAGCCGAACACACGTTTACATGAAAAATGTTTGACACTATGGTTATCATGACTTAGCAACTGAGGCGAGCAGGATGATAACTAGAACTGAATATCCTCCTTCCAAAGGTCAAAAGGTAGTGAAAGTCTAAGGTCAGATGGCGATGTTCTATCTTTGAGCCTCTCTGCTTTCTGAAGGACTCCAAGCATTGCCATTTTTTCACCTCATTTCCCAGAATCCCTCCCCCTAGCCAACCTGGCACTAGAAACCTCCCCAGTGGCCCAGTGCCCTTTCCTGAGATGAAAGCCAGCCAGCTAACCCCACAGAAGGCCCCCTGCATGTTCAGACACAACCATTCCTGACTATTCCATCCTCCTGAGATCTCACCCAAACCAAGGGGCTGGAGAAGGGAAATGGGGTCACATTCAAGGGAGCAACTCAAGAGTCGTGTATCAGATTCCAGAAATCTGCACGTCATCACAACACACAGGATGACGCTAAGCAGAGGGTCTGGTTGTCAGGGAAGTGTTTCCCTCTGCATCCTCTTCTCTAAGAGACAAGTGCGGGACTCTGGCCTCTTCCCAAGGATTCAGACGTCCTCACGAGCAGCAAGCTAATTGCTAATCTAATCTACAAGGGACCCAGCAAGCCCATGGAAGGTGTGTGGCTCTTTATCCCACCCATATCCTCCATCGCAGGCTTGTTACAGCTCTCCTGGAAAAAGATAAAATATTCCAGAAGCGATGGGTCAGGGGGCAGGAGAGGGGCCCACGCCACTCCAAGAATTTGATGAGCCTCTGATACCAGCAGCATAAATAAGCCCTTTAATAAATTAGAGAGCTATTCATTTAAATGGATTCTGCTGTCCCTTCGGTGCCAGTTAATCTGTAATTCAGATAGATCAGGGACGGCTTTTTTGGGAGACCAGAGTCCAGAATATAGAATGATTCTGTCTTCAGAGAGCTGAGGATTTCACTTGATGGGCAGCATACATGTCCTGTGTGTTCATTTTGTGGTTTCTGCTCTCTCATCTCTAAACCCTGAGTGATAGGCACAAATACACAGGACCCCAGACCCGTATAAACACAGCCCATGCACATCCCCACAACTATACGTGCCTCACACACCTTCTATTCTGTGCATAGAACACAGACCTGGGCAATCTCCCTCATGTGCCTCCACCAACATGGGCAAGTGCTTGCGTCCATTTTCCAGAACACCCACCCAGTCTTCAGAGGACTGTCATCACTCCAACACAGGCTTTCCTCGTGGCGTTAGTGGGGAAGAATCTGCCTGCAGTGCAGGAGATGCAGAGGACTGGGGTTCAATTCTTGGGTTGGGAAGGTCCCTGGAGGAGGAAATGGCAACCTACTCCAGTATTCTTCCCTGGAGAATCTCACAGACAGAGGAGCCTGGTGGGCTACAGTTCATATAGCAAAGAGTCACACGTGACTGAAGCGACTGAGCACACACACACGCACTCACGCTAATCCAGTATGACTTGTGTCTTTCCGAGATAAAATTAACAGACACACCCAGAGGGAAGACCTATGAAGATACAGGGAGAAGATGAACATCCACAAGCCAGGTGGAGAGACCTCAGAAGAAGCCAGCTTTGACGCTGGACTTATAGCCTCCAGGACTGGGAGAAAATAGATTTTTTTTTGTCTTAACCACCCAGCCTATGGTACTTTGTGATAACAACCTTCGCAAACAAAGACACTCAGCCAGATGGGAGTTGGTGCTCGGGTGTCACACAGTCACCATACGGGAGCTCAGCCTACACCAGTAAATGGGTTGTGTGGTTCACACATGTGTGAATACTGGTCCACTTCTGCACAAAGACTCTTGTCTATGGGACCCTTCTCATCTTCAATGGTGTAATGACCAAAGGCCACAAGGTTGGTCAAGTAGGCCAACTATCAAAGATTTCCTGTTGCTGCTTCTGTAACTGCTACTGGGCCTGCTGTGCTATGTAAGTTGCTTCAGTCATGCCTGACTCTTTGCGACTCTATGTACTGTAGCTGGCCAAGCTCCTCTGTCCACGGGATTCTCCAGGCAAGAATATTGGAGTGGATTGTCATGCCCTCCTCCAGGGAATCTTTCCAACCCAAGGATCAAACCTGCATCTCTGATGTCTCCTGCATTGATAGGAGGGTTCTTTACCACTAGCACCATCTGAGACACCCTGGATGCTGCATAGGTGCCAGACATCCTGGAATGTGAAGTCAAGTGGGCCTTAGGAAGCATCACTATGAACAAAGCTAGTGGAGGTGATGGAATTCTAGCTGAGCTATTTCAAATCCTAAATGATGTTGCTGTGAAAGTGCTGTACTCTATATGCCAGCAAATTCGGAAAACCCAGAAGTGGCCACAGGACTGGAAAAGGAGTTCAAATCCCAAAGAAAGGCAATGCCAAAGAATACTCAGACTACGGCACAACTGCACTCATCTCACATGCTAGTAAAGTAATGCTCAAAATTCTCCAAGCTATGCTTCAACAATAGGTGAACCGTGAACTTCCAGATGTTCAAGTTGTTTTTAGAAAAGGCAGAGGAACCAGAGATCAAATTGCCAGCATCTGCTGGATCACTGATAAAGCAAGAGAGTTCCAGAAAAACATCTATTTCTGCTTTATTGACTATGCCAATTTCTGCTTTATTGACTAAGCCTTGGACTGTGTGGATCACAATAAACTGGAAAATACTGAGTGAGATGGGAATACCAGACCACCTGACCTGCTTCTTGAGAAACCTGTATGCAGGTCAGGAAGCAACAGTTAGAACTGGACAAGGAACAACAGACTGGTTCCAAATAGGAAAAGGTGTACCTTAAGGCTGTATATTGTCACCCTGCTTATTTAACTTCTATGCAGAGTAGATTATGAGAAACGCTGGGCTGGAAGAAGCACAAGCTGGAATCAAGATTGCTGGGAGAAATATCAATAACTGCAGATATGCAGATGACACCACCCTTATGGCAGAAAGTGAAAAAGAACTAAAGAGCCTCTTGATGAAAGTGAAAGAAGAGTGAAAAAGTTGGCTTAAATCTCAGCATTCAGAAAACAAAGATCATGGCATCTGGTCCCATCACTTCATGGCAAATAGATAGGGCAACAGTGGAAACAGTGGCAGATTTTATTTTTGGGGGGGTGGGGCTCCAAAATCACTGCAGATGGTGACTGCAGCCATGAAATTAAAAGACGCTTACTCCTTGGAAGAAAAGCTATGACAATCTAGATAGCATATTGAAAAGCAGAGACATTACTTTGCCAACAAAGGTCCATCTAGTCAAGGCTATGGTTTTTCCAGTAGTCACATATGGATGTGAGAGTTGGACTATAAAGAAAGCTGAGCACTGAAGAATTGATGCTTTTGAACTGTGGTGTTGGAGAAGACTGTTGAGAGTCCCTTGGACTGCAAGGAGATCCAACCAGTTCATCCTAAGGGAAATCAGTCCTGAATATTCATTGGAAGGACTGATGTTGAAGCTGAAACACCAATACTTTGGCCACCTGATGCAAAGAGCTGACTCATTTGAAAAGACCCTGATGCTGGGAAAGATTGAAGGCGGGAGGAGAGGGGAACGACAGAGGATGAGATAGTTGGATGGCATCACCAACTCAATGGGGATGAGTTTGAGTGAACTCTGGGAGTTGGTGATGGACAGGGAGGTCTGGCCTGCTGCAGTCTATGGGATCACAAAGAGTCAGACACGACTGAATTACTGAACTGAGCCCAACTCAGTAGCAAAGCCTGAGTATTCCTAGAGAGTCCACAGACCACAGAAGGATGACAACAAGGATGGAGATAAAATGAAGAGCATTTTTGAAAAGTTCCACATACCAAGCCCTGCTAAGCACTTTCAATCCATTACCCCATTCAAGGCTCCCGACAATCCTATCTCTATAAGTAAGTACAGCTACCGTTCTTATTTAGAATCGAGGAAATTGAAGCTCAGAAAGATTTAAGGGAATCGTGTAAGTGGTGAGCTGGGACACAAGCCCCTGATTTAATCACCACGATAATCTAGGTTCCATTCGGTTGCACGAATATCAATTGAGCGTGTTTTCTCTTCCACACCCCACACCGGAAGGTGCTCAAAGATGCTTGGTGCTTCCAGCCAGGGGTCTGCTAAGTTCTTGTCAGGTACAGAGTAGGCCCCCACAAGGTATCCCTCAAATGCAGAAACTGCACAGCAGAAATCACAAGTCTCTGGTGTGCTATCCTAAGCAGGTATGCAGGAAGAGAACTAGCTAAGCATCAGAGACCCTGAGGCTAGTCCCAGGCCCACCCCACTGCTGACCATGAGTGCTCTTGGCCTCAGTCTTCCCATCAGAAAAGTGGACAACTGTCTGTCCTGGCCACCTCCCAGGGCTACTGTGAGGCTCGAAGAGACAGTAGAATGGGGAGAAGCAGTATATGACCAGATCATATACTGGGTTGGCCAAAAAGTTTGTTAAGGTTTTTGCATAGCATCTTATGGAAAAAACGTGAACGAACTTTTCAGCCAACCCAATAACAAGTGACACCACACCTGTGAGGCACCAGGTTCTGTGAACGTCGAACAAGTCCCCAGACTTAATGGGCTTGTATCCCAGAAGGCAAGATCTGTGATCAAGAGGAAAGAAGAAACCCATAACACATGGGGAGGAACTGCTAAGTGCTACAGAAATACGTGAAGCAGGGAAAGAGGCAGGTGTGATGGTGGAGGGGTGGTCAGGAAGCCTCTCTGCGGCGGTGACATGGAAGCAGCGGCATGAATGCCACAAAGGAGAAGCTGGGGGACTAGCTGGGGGAAGTAAGTTCCTGCAGAGAGAATCCCATGTGCAAGGTCCTGTAGAAAACACTCAGTGTGATTGGGAATAACATGGAGGTTGGTAGGGCTGATGGGAAGTGAACGGAAAGATGCGGGTTGGGACAGCCCTGGGCCAAGTCATGCAGGACCACGCGGGTCTTGGGGAAGAGTGTGCTGTCTCTTCTACACGTGCTGGAAAGCCATCGGGGGTTGAACCTCAGGGGCTAGCATGAATCTGACCGTGCTTCATAAGGGATCACCTGGGCTGCTGTGTGCAGAGGGACTGTGATTTCAGAGGAAGAAGTTGAAGCATTAGCCCCATTCAAAGCCTATCTCAATCATCTGAGAAAACAAAAGATGAAGGCACAACCCAGGTGTGAGAAATTATCTTTGTTCATCATGAGGTGAAGTCACTCAGTCGTGTCCAACTCTTTGGGACCCCATGGACTGTAACCTACTAGGCTTCTCTGTCCATGGGATTCTCCAGGCAAGAATACTGGAGTGGATTGCCATTTCCTTCTCCAGGGGGATCTTCCCGACCCAGGGATTGAACCCGGGTCTCCTGCATTGGAGGCAGACGCTTTAACCTCTGGAGCCACCAGGGAAACCCTTGTTCATCATAGGGAACTTTATCCAGTGCTCTGTGGTGACCTAAATGGGAAGAAAATCCAAAGAAGAGTGGATATATGTTTACATATGGCTGATGCACCAGGCTCCCCTGGTGGCTCAGTGGTAAAGAACCCATCTGGCAATGAGGGAGATGAGGGTTCAATTCCAGGGCCAGGAAGATCCCTGGAGCAGGAAATGGCAACCCACTCCAGTATTCTTGCCTGGAGAATCCCATGGAAAGAGGAGCCAGGCGGGCTTCAGTCCCCAGGGTCGAAAAGAGAAAGACACAACTTAGTGACTGAACAATCCAATCTAATGGCTGATTTACTTTGCTGTACAGCAGAAACTAACACAGCACTATAAAAATACCCATACTCCAATAAAAATTTTTAAAAGAATCTTTATGTTCAGCCATTGCTATAATCTTCACATTTAATCTCAGCATATTCACAGTGGGTTAATTTTGTGTCTTAGTATCAGACAAATGATTGCAATGCCTCTCTTCCCTTTTCTTTCATTTTTTAAACATTTCAAATGATCTTCATTAAGAGAAAAAGAGCTGTTTTTAATTTGCTCATCCATTTCAATTGTTTCATGTCCCTTTATCGATTTTTATGTTGAAGTATTTCTTTTCATATTTCAAAAACAGATCCCTTGTTTAGCAGCTTTCAAACCTGGCATCAGGTAATAGCTTGCTTGCCAAGACAGTGAGCTTCCCCTTCTCCCCAACTAATAAAAAAAATCAATAAGTCATTAGAGATGCCTTTAATCAAGATTAAATAAATGAATAAATTTAACTTTCATCCGACCATGAAAAGCGTACTTGCTATAGTAAAATAGCACAGTCAAGTTTGAATCCTTGATGACCAAATTGGGTTTAAAGAATAAAACCTTTGAGTGAACTCCAGGAGTTGGTGATGGACTGGGAGGCCTGGCGTGCTGCAATTCATGGGGTCACAAAGAGTCGGACATGACTGAGTGACTGAAATGAACTGAACTGAAAGCCTCCCCATCACTGATGACCACCTACCTGATCCCCAGTGGTCAGAGGGACATAGAGTGCTCATGCCTCCCTCTCCAAGACATACAGAGGGTCAGCTTTCAGCATCCTGAATGTCCTCTACTCAATGATCACAATGGATCAGAACAAATTGATATTAAGAAAAGCCATGACAAACCTAGACAGTATTAAAAAGCAGAGACATCCCTTTGCCAACAAAGGTCTGTATAGTCAAAGCCATGGTTTTTCTAGTAGTCATGTATGGATGTGAGAGCTGACCCATAAAGAAGGCTGGGCACCAAAGAATTGATGCTTTTGAATTGCAGTTCTGGAGAAGGCTCTTGAGTGTTGCTTAAAATGCAAGGAGATTCAACCAGTCAATCCTAAAGGAATTCAACCCTGAATATTCATTGGAAGGACCGATGCTAAAGCTGAAGCTCCGATACTTTGGCCACCTGATGGAAAGAGGTGACTCATTGGAAAAGACTTTCATGTTGGGAAAGACTGAGGGCAGGAGGAGAAGGGGATGACAGAGGATGAAATGGCTGGATGGCATCACCAACTCAATGGACATGAATCTGAGCAAACTCCGGGAGATAGTGAAGGACAAAGGAGCCTGGCATGCTGCAGCCCATGGGATCAGAAAGAGTTGAACATGACTTAGCAACTGAACAACAACAGCAGCAAGAGAAGCAGACCAGAGCAGGAGCAGCCGCCACCATCCATGGCGCCACACCTGGTGGAGAAGGACACAGCCCACTCACTCTTCCTCCCCAACAGGGTAACTTCCACCTCCCTCATACACACACTTCCACAGCCTCAGGGAGGAAAAGCCAAATTCCTTAGGCTGGAACTCAAAGCCAGTTTCCATGGTTCTCTAAACATTAGCAATGCTGATGATAACCATGACAACACGGTAAGGATGAGGCCCACCTGCCCAGCTTCCCCACCACCAACTCATGCACATGTCTGGACCAGACAGACAGCTGTTGATGGCTCTCTGAACCAGCCTGTTCTCTCAAGTCTCCTGATTTTGCAGAGTTCTAATCTGCCTAGTTAAATCTTCTCCAGCTACTAGATTTGCCCTGCCCCTGAAGACTGAATCCAGGTGCCACTTCTCTTGGGAGGCCTTTTGGATGACCCCATGGTCCTCTGGGATCTCTGCTCTGCCTCCAGAGTCCTGGACTGGTAGCTGCCAGAGCACTCAGTTCTCTGACTGGTCCTTGACTCATGACCTGCCCACCTTTCCCCGAAGACTGTGAGAGAGTGGGGAGCATGTGGTTCATATCTATGCCCAGAACCGGGCACAGGAATGACCCCTGGCTGGCCCCCAGTCATTAGCAGCACAATTCTGTTCTCCTAATTTATCTTCATGCTCCAGTGGCTGGCACAGCATCCATCTCATGGTAGCAGTGTTCAACAAGTACAGGTTGACATGGGTGGACGGCTGAATGAACTGTTCCCTAGAACTTCTTTTCTCAGGTCATGGAAGCCCAGGTAACCAGAAGCCCAGAAGTAAGAAACTGATGAGTTGGAGGAAAAGAAAAGAACTTCCTTTGATTCTGTTTTGGTCAGCGTAGTGGGCTAAACATTGTCCCTATCCCCTGCCACAAAAAAAAAAAAAAAAAGAGAGAGAGAGAGATGCCCACTTGGAACCTCAGATTATGACCTTACTTGGAAATGTCTTTGTTGGGCTTCCCAGCTGGTGCTAGTGGTAAAGAACCCATCTACCAATGCAGGAGACACAGGAGACATGGGTTCGATCCCTCAGTCAGATAAATTCCTGGAGAAGGGAATGGCTACCCACTCCAGTATTCTTGCCTGGAGAATTCCATGGACAGAGGAGCCTGATGACCTACAGTCCACGGGGTCTCAAAGAGTCGGACATGACTTAGCACACAGCACACACGAAGTCTTTGCAGATATAATGAAGGTAAGGCTCAAGATGAGATTATATCGACTCAGGTGGGGTCCTCAATCCAATGACAGGTGTCCTTACAAGGGACAGAAATGGACAGCAAAGAGGCAAAAGAGAAAAGCCTTGTAATGATGGAGGTAGAGACTGGTTTTATGCAGCCAAAAGCCAAGGAATGCCTGGAGCCACCAGAGACTGGAAACGACAATGGAGAAGTCTCCCCAAGAGCCTTTGGTGGGAAAATGGCCCTGCTGACACCTTCCTTTGGACTTTCAGCCTTCAGAACTTTGATAGAATAAGTTTCCACTGTTTAAAGCCACCTAGTTTATGGTGACTTGTATGTCAGCCTTCCCTGATGGCTCAAGGGGTAAAGAATATGTCTCCAATGCAGGAGACATGGTTTTGATCCCTGGGTTGGAGAGATCCCCTGGAGGAGGAAATAGCCACCCACTCCAGTATTCTTGCCTGGAGAATTACATGGACAGAGAGGAGCCTGGCAATGTAATCGCCAGACAGAGGGCTACAGTCCATAGGATTCCATAGAGTGGGACACAACTTAGTGAGTAACACTTTCTTCTTTTTAAACTGTCACTGAAGATGCATGCATGTCTCTTTCAACACTCCAACGGCCTTTTGGGGTAGATTCTATCATTAACCCTATTTCAGGGAAGAGGAGGTAAGTCATTTGCTCTATGATGCACAGTTGGGACTCTCATCTAAATCTGTCTGGCTTCCCTGCTCTTAAATACTATACTCCCATCTCTCCAAGTCTTCTCTCTACTGCAGAGGGACTCAACATCTAGGTCAAGAACCCCAGAGTCTAAGGAAGCACCAAAACTTGGTTCAGAACAGGTCTCTGCAGTCTCTGCAGCTGAGTTCCAAATCCAATGCTTGAGTCTATGTAAGCCCTTCACACTGGGACTCTGTCTCCTTCACTGATACCCATAGCAACGGACCACATGGTTTCCCAAGGGTCAAGAGGGAGGAATCATGGATGAAAAAAATGTAAGGAAATTTTCTTTTTCTTGGTCTCTCTAATATCTTTCATGTAACATATGCTTGCATGCATGCACGTTCAGTCGCTCAGTTGCATCCAACTCTTTGTGATCCCATGGACTGTAGCCACCTATGTCTATAGGAGCCCTATTCTATGGGATTCTCCAAGCACGAATACCAGGGTGGGTTGCCATTTCCTTTTAGGGGATCTTCCTGACCTAGGAATCAAATCTGCATCTCCTGCACTGGCAGGCAGATTCTCTACCACTGAGCCACCAGGAAAGTCCAACCTAAGTTTGTAAAAATTTTTTTTGGTAGTGCATAAAGGGGCTATGAAAACTAGGTAGCTATAACAACCATATAATTGGTGTCCATGCATTTTACAGATTCAAGTTCTAGGACTGTATTTCCTCCACCCATTACAGAGAAGAAATGGAAGTCATCTTAGCGTGTTGCTACTGATAAGCAGTCAACCTAGCATGGAAGCCTAGTATTTCCAGTCTTATCCCTATCTACGGTCTACTGGATCATCCTCCTGCCCATCAGTCTGACCACAGCAGTGGCAGGGAGAAAAAAATCCCATGGCAAACAAGAGTGTCTGACTCTCCAACAGAAAGCTTTCTCCTGAATCCTATTTCCAGTTCAGAGGACTTTAAGATTAGAGTCAAAAGTAAGCAAGGTAGAACCATGAGCAGCCCATATGGTCCCTGTCCCCCTGGTTTGAGGCTCTGCCCAGTGACCAGATGGTTGCCCATTCTCCAGGACACCCCCTGCCTGGAATAGAGGGAAGGGTGTTCCAGACGGCCAGAACTGGGCAGAGACCCCAGAATATCGCTGGAGCAGAACCCACGCCCCTGCCACATGCCATCTGGATGGCTGTCCCCTCAATTTTTATTCTCATGAATCCTCTGGGGACAAGTCCAGCTAGAGACCTGATTAGCCAAATTCCTCCTGGAAAAGTTCTCTCTGGCACTGTTCCCTTGTTATTTATGCAAATGTCCCTCCTCTATAAATGGGGCAGGAATTTTAACCCAATAGAAATTCTGGACTGCAAGTTCTCTGTTGAACTAGGACTCTCTCATCGGGCAGCTTGAGGACTTGGGTTTCTCCAGTGTGTCCTTCACCTGATCTCTCTGACACCCACATGAGTCACATTGCCATGATTCCTATCCAACTTGGGGAGAGAGACCCTGATTCAGAGAGGAAAGGCAACTTTGCCAGAATGCCCTACTGTCAAGGCTAATCCCTGAGAAAGGACATCTGGGTCTTATGACATCTAAAACCACACTGGAGCAGCTAATTCATGCATAGGAGGTAACACTCCCAATATCAAAGGAGCAACCATCTGGGCTTTCTCTCCAGTACAGAGGGGACCGCAAGCTGACTGCTGACATAAAGTCTTCAGATGTCAAATTCCTTGAAGGTAAAGACCCTACATTCCTATACACCACGGCCCATAACCCACCCTAGAATAAGGCAAGATAGTCAGTGGGTACTCTTGACATTCATGAGAGAACTATGGGTCGCTGGCTATCACGGCAAGGTCTCTGTCAGAAACAGTCAACAGTTACTCCTTTCTCAACTGGAAAAGGAGGGTGGGATGTAAAGGGTCAAAGTGCTCACTTAAGGATTGTTGACCCCTTTCCTAGTCAGTCATTCTAAGAAACAAAAGAAGTTCCTTAAAGAAATGAGTGGCACTCATTTCAGGTGGTAATGAACCCACTTGCCAATGCAGGTTCAAACCCCAGGTTGGAAGATCCCCTGGAGGAGGGCGTGGCAGGCAGCCCACTCCAGTATTCTTGCCTGGAGAGTTCCATGGACAGAGCAGCCTGGCGGGCTACAGTCCAGGGTGTTGCAAAGAGTCAGACATGACTGAAGTGACTTAGCATTCACGCAAAGAGATGAGCACTGTCCCACCTTTCTGAATCATAGCCTCCTCCTGGCCCTTTTCATCTGCCCTTGAGTAGAACATTCTACAGCCACACAGCACAGTCAGGAATGTCTGTCAAACAGAACTGCAGAGTTCTGGATAAACAGGGCAAGGACCAGGGTGGGGAGAAGAAGAACATGTGAGCGGCTGTCTGTCCCAAGTTCACCCCAGCTTTTCACAATCTTCCCTAGATACTGGTGGGCAGGGCCTGAGCCAAATCCAGATCCAATCACCACAGAGCCACAGTCATCAACCACAGGAACAGTGCTACCTGGGGATGGATTTTTTATGACACTGGGCTGCAGCCTCCAGACATATGTCCCATGCTTGTGCAGACAGCCTGCTGCACTGATTCACCTGCTCGGTGGGGGACTTGGCTCTCCTCACCGGATGCCCTCAAGGACTAGAGCCCTGAACTTCTCTCTGTGGGTCCCTGGGAACACTGCCTTTTCAGTCTAGCCCTTTTTCCCAGGCTCCATTCGGCCTTCACATCACTGTGTCAACTTACTAAGCCCACCCCGATGATGCTCTCTCATAGGTCTGCCTCAGCATCTCCCATCCTGCTCCCAGAACCCCACTCACAAAATCCTAAGTTCATTCCCCTCTCACTCTCCCCAGGACACCCTGCCACATGGCTTCTGGAAGATTACAGCCCGCCAGCGGATTTCCAACCTCCTCTTGGAACAACTCCACCAAACGTGTGGTACCGAAGGCCCAAGCCCATTCAGCACAGCTCTCACAGTTGCAGACTCCCACATGCTGTTTTCATCTCACTTCCTCTAAATGATTCCACTACCCCCTGATCTATATATTTATCCATAGAGGCTCCTGTGGAGAATTATTCCCAACAATAATTCTCTTTCCATGTATTTATCTCTGGGATCTATTCAGATAGGCTATCTACCATCCCTCCTGGATCTATTTTCATGTCTCTCTCTGTCTATATTATTAATCTCTATTTTAACATGACTGCCTTTAAAAAAAAAAAAAAAACTCAAACTGGGACAGTTCCCAGAGGGATGGGTTTTGCCTGCAGTTAAGAGCACGATGTGAGTCTACACGTGCTCAGCAGCTAAATGTGTGGCACGTCAGAGCAGTGGTGCTTGTTCAGCAGAAAGGCGTGGACCTGGGAAGCCCAGAGGATGCGGGAAGGGACCAGGCGCTCTCAGGAGACCCTCCTGGGGTGAGTCCACCCACGAGGAAAGAGAATGGGAGAGAGGGCAAGAAGGGAAGAATCTGAAGGCACGTTCTAGGTTAAATCCCAACTCTGCCTCTGAGTTAAGCCTCTCAGCCTTTTTTTTTTTTTTTTTTCCTCTCTTCTACAATATGAGAATCCTGTAAGTCCCTAACTCACTGACTTTGGGGTCAAGACAAAGTGTGATATACCTGGAAAGTACCTGGCACAAGACTTGACATAAGAGTCAGTGTTCATTAATGAAAACAAGTGCTCTTATAACTATTGGTATTATTCTCAATATTGGAAGCACCAATGATGAAGCTGAAGCTCCAGTATTTTGGCCACCTCACGGAAAGAGCTGACTCATTGAAAAGACCCTGATGCTGGGCAAGATTGAGGGCAGGAGGATAAGGGGACGACAGAGGATGAGATGGTTGGATGGCATCACCGACTCAATGGATATGAGTTTGAGCAGCTCCCGGAGATGGTAAAGGACCAGGTAGGTATCCTGGCGCACTGAAGTCCATGGGGTCGCAAAGAGTTGGACACAACTGAGTGACAGAACAACAACAATTATTCTCAGTATGCTCTCATACCTTTTTTGGTAGTTTTTATGAACATCAGTGCCTTGTAGGGTGTGACTATCTTAGGATGCACACAGTGATAGGCATATTCCTAGCTTAAGAAGATAGTGGATAACAGAGACATTCAATGAATGAACAAACCTACTCAGATACTTTACTTAATTTGTAAATATATTTTATTTATCTTTTGGCTGTCCTGGGTCTTCACTACAACGTATGGGCTTCTCTACTGTGGTGCATGGGCTTAGTGGCTCCAAGGTTTGTGGGATCTTAGTGCCCTGGCTAGGGCTCAAACTCATGTCCCCTGCATTGGAAGGGAAGGATTCTTAAGCACTGAGCCACCAAGAAAATCCCTGAAGATACTTTAAGTGATACAGGAGAGAAGAGGTGAGGATGCAAAACAAGAGTAAAGTTTGCATTTGCAAGGAGGAAAACTGCAAGTGAAAGCACTGGGCAGCTTCAAGCTCAACCAAATATACAAGATATTTCACCAAGGGTTAAAGAGCTGAGCTATGGGGCTTAAAAGGGTTAGGCAAGGCCCAGCACAGCTGCAGCAGCGTGAGCAGGAGCCAAATGCAAGGTGCCAAAGATCAGCGGGGGTCCTGCTGGGGAAACACCAGGTAGGCAGTGGACCCACTTAGCACAGGTCTATAGCTGTCCTGCTCAGCCACTCAGGACAGGGGAAAAAAATCACAGAATGAGAATCCACAGAGGAGGGGTTGTTAAACAGGCAGAGAAAGAATGATCAGGGTGGAGGGAGTCTAGAGTTCCAGGGAGATGCCATGAATGGCTAACCATGGGGTTGGTTGGATGGGGAAGAAAGTGGAGCCAAGAGAACACAGAAGCCACAGGAGCCAAGAGACTGGACGTCAAGGTCAGGTGTAAAGTGAAGGCACAACACTGCTATATTTAAAATGGATACCAATAAGGACATACTGTATAGTTCAGGGAATGCTGCTCAGTGTTATGTGGCAGCCTGGATGGGAGAGGAGTTTGGAGGAGAATGTGTGTGCGCTAAGTTGCTTCAGTCAGGCCTGACTCTTTGTGACCCTATGAACCGCAACCCGTCAGGCTCCTCTGTCCATAGAATTCCCCAGGCAAGAATACTGGAGTGGGTTGCCATGCCCTCCTCCAGGGGATCTTCCTGACCCAGGGATTGAACCTGCATCTCTTAAGTCTCCTGCTTTGGCAGCTGGGTTCTTTGCCACGAGCACCACCTGGGAAGCCCTTGCAGGAGAATGGATACATGTATGTACATGGTGGAGTTACTCTGCTATCCACCTGAAACTATCACAACATTGTTAATTGGCTATATTCCAGTATAAAATGTTAAAATAAAATGAAGTGAAGGCACAGTGGGGAGAAGGGAGACTAGAGGTAGGTTTGAATCTTAGAGAAATTCCACACCATAGGGCAAGCCAAGGAGTGGCCTTACTATTGTACGGCTGAAATGGAGAGGAAGTGAAGGTCACTGATAAGGAAGGGGTTGAAGAGGAGTGCCAAGGGTCATCAGCACTGTTTCACATCTCAGAACTCTAGTGCTGCTCTCAAATTCTACAGCAGAAGAGTGAGACTTTTTATTACAACCTTGCAGAAAGAGATTCATCATAAAACCTCTGGGCAAGTCCCACTTGGCTTCTCCATCCGAGATGATATCACAGTGTAAGAAGCTGTCAGGAAGGAGGCTACCTGAGCTCATGGTGGAGCATCTTAAACATTATCATGATCGCTCCAAGTTGCTACACCCTTCCTGAGTCACATTCAACTTTGCACCAGTTTCCCCAGAGGGGAAAGTAATTGAAAGAAAGTAGTCAAATCTACCAGCCTAGGCAGAGAACCAAGGTGATGTGCAAACACCTGACATTCCAATGACTCTGCCATGGTATCGAAAGGAGCCAGGTATGTAGGCAGCCTGGGTGCAGGCAGAGGCATACTGGCTCCCTGAGGAGTAACGTCAGTGGAAGAGGATGAGGAATGAGGCAGGATGCTGACCCTCAGGACCCAGAGATGCCCTGGCCCATGTTAACAAGGCTGGCAGACAGATGGGGCCACGACATGGAGGAAGCTGGCACAGAACTAGCAGGATTTTGCTTCCAAACTGCCAGATGCTAACTACAGCTTTCCATCTGCCTCTTCTTGTCCTCTCCTTTAGGGTTTCACAGTTTACATGGTACACATCCGAATACATTTGCTGACCTCACCTAGGGAGGCTGGCTTGGTGAAAAGGTCAACACTCCAACAGTTCAGAAATGCAAGGTGCCTCCTCTCTGGCGTATGCCCAGGAAGCCAGAATTCACAGGGCACTGTTTACCGTCTAGAGAGATCGCTGAAACATCCAGGGATGCTATAGCAAGAGCCATCCTCGCTACTATAGATCATGTACGAGCTTCACCTGCCACTAACCCATCTTGCAGCCTCTTCTGTCCTGCTTCCTTCTTCCTTCCTCCTGTCATTCTCTGCACCGTCATGTGATGCAGGACCGTCAATGGGCAAATAAAGGCCCCATTGGCAAATTTAGCAGAAAACTGGCCCCTTGGGCAACCCTTTCAAAAAGAAGTTTGGACTTCTGGTGTGGTCCAGCAGTTAAGAGTCTGCCTAGCAATGCAGGGGAAATGGGTTTCATTCCTGGTCCAGGAAGATCCCACATGCCGTGCAGCAATGAAGCCCATGCGCCACAACTATTGAGCCTGCTCTTGCCTGGAGTCTGTGCTTTGCAACAAGAAAAGCCTCTGCAATGAGAAGCCCACACACCTTAATGAGTAGCCCCCACTCACTGCAACTAGAGAAAGTCCACATGCACAGCAATGAAGTCCAGCACAGCCAAAAACAAATTCATGAATTAATTTAAAAAGAAACCTATCTGAAGAAGTAGGCTCCTACAAGGAAAACTGGAAAGTTCCAGGTGCTCTGGGATCTATCAGCCTGGGGCAGTTGCTTTTGAATTACCAGGCATGCCACAGATTGCACAAGTCCTGCCTTGATCATCCAGCAACTTGAGCCTAGAAGGAGAGCAAGGAGGGGTGCAGTACCCAAGGAAATGGGCACTAAGGTAGCTGTGGGCACTCCGTCTTACCACACAGCAGGCTGGGGCACACAGGGTCACCACGGATGGACCATCTGTGATTATGTGGTGCGAGGGGCAGAGACACATGACAACAGATGCAGAGGGAGAATATCAGCTTCCCTCCTTTCAGTGAAAGAAGGTCTCACCTAGGGGACTGCTGAGACTCAGGTGGCCAAAATCCAGCCCTCATCCTTTTCTTCGCACAATGCTCTGCTCTTTTTATTCTAACTCCTGTTACCTGTTCACTCTCCATGCTCCCTGATCACCATCCTCCTCCTCTACTCTGCCTGTGCCTCCCCTAGCTCAGTGAAATCCCAGTCCATCCACTCGGGTCTACTTGGGTCTGCAAGGCAGACTGGGAATAGGAACCTAGACTAGCACTACCCACAATATGTCTCTTTGCATCCTGAACTGGAAGTCAGTGGATAATGCTCTTAGGAACCAGGGGTCTAGGAACCACTTTTAACTGGGACCCAAGAAAAGCCACAACTTAAACCCAAGGAGAGAGAAAAGGAGAGCCAGATAAAAAGGGAGAGGTGAAGGAAGACTTCTGACCCTCAAGCAAAAGCATAGATGTTAGGAAATAAATAAAAGATACAGAAACAGACATCAGCCTGGCCTGGTATTGATTTTTTTTTTTTCCTCTTGCTTCAGTGATGATCTGATCAGGGTTTAATCCTGCCACATTCTTTACGTCCTAACTCATCTTCATTGAGTCTCACCTGTCTCCTGAAGATGGATGGCAGTGAGGCAGGAGGCGGCTCCGATTAAGTCTAGGGCTCGATGAGATGAGAATTATACATGCCTCCCTGCACCTGAGGCCCAGGGCCTCACCCTTTCCTAGGAATGAGGATGAGGGGTGGACGCTGACCTCCTTCTGACTGTGTCTGCAGAGTAGCCTGCCTGGGAAGCCCTCTCCAGCTTGCCTTCCACCTGCCACATGATCCAAGGAGGATTGAGGAAACCACAGCACTCACTGCTTAGAAGATGCCAACCTGTCCCTTTGGTGTGGTTCTCTCTTCTGGCATGTCTGTCCCCTCTGACCAAGAATGCCAGGGAGGCATGGGGGGTTTGCACAAGCCATTGCATTCAGGATCACCACCTTCATCTCTGCACATCTGCAGCAGGGCTTCCAATAGAGCAGATATGAGGAAAAGGAACTGATGTTTATCAGGCACCTACCGTATGGTAGGCTCCATGCTGTCCAATTTTATGAATATTCTCATTTAGTCTGAACAGCAACCTGCAGCCTTAAGATGTCATGATACCCATTTCAGAGCTGGGAAAACGGAAGCTGGGGGAGACTAGATGGCACCCTTCAAATCACAGAGCTGGAAAGCGCTGACGTGCCTGATGAGAGGAAGCTGGAAAAAATGAATCGAGGTTCTATGCAAAAGCACCAGGATTGTGCTAGAAGCAGGAGCTGGCAGCCACAGAATCCTTGCTTTTGTATCTTCTCTATGGCAGCGGTCCCCAAACTTTTTGGCACCAGGGACTGGTTTCGTGACAGACAATTTTTTTCCATAGACCAGGGTAGGTGGGGTGGGGGGTGGGGGGTGATAGTTTCTAGATGAGTTAAGTGCATTACATTTACTGTGCACTTTATTTCTATTTAGTGGCAATCTCAGGGTATTCTGCCTTGACTTTACAATTACGGTTTGTGCTCCTATGAGAATCTAATGCCGCCACTGATCTGACAGGAGGCGGAGCTCAGGTGGTGATGTGAGCAATGGGGAGCGGCTGTAAATACAGATGAAGCTTTGCTGGCTTTCGCAAGGCTCACCTCCTACTGTGCAGCCTGGGGGCTGGGGACCCCTGCTCTATGGTGTGGCCCCAGACTCCCAGCCTCTGCCGCACTTTTGAGTTCTGCTTCTGTGCCTCAGTTCCTGATGGTTTCTGCTCCCCAGAGGAGCTCCCTCCATGAAGCATCCCAGGACAGTTATCTCCCTTCTCACAAACTGCAGGACAAAACCAACCTTCTACCTCACCTTCCCCTTGGGTGGCTCTCAGAAAGACCACATGCCACAGACAGGCTCAGTTCAGGGCTTTCTGTTGTTGTTTAGTCACTAAGTCATGTCCTGCTTTTTTGCAACCCCATGGACTGTAGCCCACCAGGCTCCTCTGCCTGGGTTTCCCTGGCAAGAATACTGGAGTGGGATGCCATTTCCTTCTCCAGGAGCTCTTCCAGGCCTGGGGATCGAACCTGCATCTCCTGCAATGGCAGGCGGTTCTTTACCATCTGAGCCACCAGGAAGCCCCAGCTCAGGATGGTCTGGGCTTCTCTGGATCCACTGCAGTGCAGGACACTGCAAGGCAGCTAGTTACTTATTGCCAGGTGCGAGGGGGTGGTGGTGGGGGGTGAACTCCACTCTCCCAAATCTGGCATCAGGCTGGAGCTGCCCTTTCCTTTACTTTCTGTTGTTGTTTTCCATTTTCTTTCCCCTCTTCTAAAACTGCTTTTAGTTATTTTTAGCCAAAGCAGCCAAAAACTCCAGGTCATCTGGAAATAAACACAATTTATTCTTATGGTAACACAGTTAACACACAATTTGATGGGACACACAATTTGTTTGGGAAATCTGAGGAAGTGGTAGCAAGAGGGAGGCGGTGCAGTGGGCATCGCCAAGAGATCTGGCAGCCTAACTGTGGCGGGGAGAGGGCTGATGAGGACTGCCAGGTTTGGGGAGCAGCGAGGGGGGCGGGAAGTGCTGACTAGGGGACAGCAAAAAGCCGTAGCTGGACTAATCCAGAGCTAAAACCTTCTGTCTCCTGCAGCCTCACTGCAGCCCAGCCGGGACAATTCACATTTAGGGGAGAAGAAATAAAGCATTTATCTAGCACCTACTCTTGGCTTGAATCTCACAACAACCTTAGCCCTTATTTCCATTCAAAAGATGGGAAAACTGACACTCAGAGAACGTTAGGTTCACTCTAACACTCAGTGGCAGAGACAGGCTTTGACTTCACATCTCACTGATCACAGAGCTAACACTGGTATACAGATACCAGCGGTTCTCAAAGTGTGTTTTCCAGACCAGCAGCATCAGCCTCACGTGGGAATCTGGTAAAAATGCATATTTCTCAGGCTGTATCTACCTCCCCAGAAATGAATCAGAAACTCTGGGGAGAGGGCTCAGTAATCTGTGTTTTAATAAGCCCTGCAGGTAATGCTGATATGCACAATTCTTCAAGGGTACTTGGGTTTCCTTAGCAGCTCAGATGGTAAAGAAACTGCCTGCAATGCAGGAGACCCAGGTTCAATCCCTGGATCAGGAAGATCCCCTGGACTGGCAACCCACTTCAGTATTCTTGCCTGGAGAATTCCATGGACAGAGGAGCCTGGCGGGCTATAGCCCATGGGGCCACAAAGAGTTGGATGCAACTGAGCTACTAACACAGAACACTTCAAGGGCACTCAGCATACAGGGGAACATGGCCTCAAAGAGAGGTTTCCAAAGAGTGTCCCCAGACAAGCAGCATTTCTAACTTGTTACAAATGCAAGTTCCGGTCACCTTACCCCCAGATTGACACTGAAACTCAGCATGCGGGGCCCCCAGGACTAGTGTAACCAGCCCTCCAGGGTGGTTCCAGTATGCACCCAAGTTTAAGAACTGCTTTATCTTCTACTGCCTCTTCTTTGTAAGCAAAGTGAGGGCCTTCCCTGGTTATCCAGTGGTTAAGAATCTGCCAGTGTAGGGGACAAATTCGATCCCTGGTCCGGAAAGATCCCACATGCCGCCGAGCAACTAAGCCCATGGATCACAACTACTGAAGCCCACACACCTGGAGCCTGTGCTCTGCCAAGAGAGGCCAGCACAATGAGAAGCCTGGGCACCGCAAGTAGAGAGTAGCCCCCTGCTCACCACAACTAGAGAGTAGCCCCCTGCTCGCCACTAGAGAAAGCCCATGCGCAGCAACAAGACCCAGAGAAGTTAAATATAAGTTTTAGAAAATAAGCCACTTGGGATAAGAAAAGACACCCTCAGCTTGTCCAAGTGCAGAGTGACGAACAAGCTCCAGGAATGAAACGTTTTAATTTGTTATAGGTGTGCTGGGGATAGGTGGACAAGAAGGCAAGACAGAGAAATCTGAAGATGCAAGAACCAGGCCAAGGTCCAGAGTGCTGCAGTCCTCCGGAAGGGAACATTGCGTTAGCATGATGGAAACAGGGCCATTCTCACATGAGAAGAGAGGAAAGGTGAGGTGCTTTTTGCTTGTTTGTTTGTTTGTTTCTGGTGATATTTATTCCAAAAGCAAATAGGATCCCTGGTGGCTCCATGGTGAAGGATCTGCTTGCAATTCAGGAGACTCGAGTTTGATGCCTAGGTCAGGACGATCTCCTGGAGAAGGGCACGGCAACCCAGTCCAGTATCTTGCCTGGAGAATCCCAGGACATAGGAGCCTGGCGGGCTACAGTCCATGGGGTCATAAAGAGTCGGACGTGACTGAGTGACTAACACACACACGCACACACACACGCCTCAGAAAGACAGGTGGCCTCAGGTAAATTCAGTAAATGGAAATCCATCTGCAACAGAAACATCTGAGACCAAAAGGGCTTGTCTTTGTCTCTTGTGGACAGGAAGGCGGCGGCAGCGTCTGATGGCCACTAGCCGTATGCCCAGCACCATGGGCCCTGCTTTCTCCATACACGATCATTTTATCTCATGATAACCCCCACTTCCCTTTTTATAGTTGGGGAAACAGAGATGCTGAGAAAGTAAGCATTTGTTCAAAGTTTCACAGTTTGAAAGTGAGAAGCAGGATCCACATTTGTCACGCTATTGGAAAGAGCCAGTGGTTTCTGGCCTGGCACTGTCCACGAGAACTTCTGTACAAAAGGAAGTATTCGGCCAACACGGCAGTCACTTGTCTCATGGTTACTAAGCTCTTGAAGAGTGGCTAGTGGTACTGAGAAGCTGGTTTTTAAACTTTACTTCATTATAATTAAAAGACCCACACGTGGTTAATAGTCACTGTATTGGAGAGCTCAGCTCTCCACCAATGGTGAGTTCCATCTTTGATTTCAGGCTGATCCTTGTCCCTGGGTGACTCAAGCTCGAGAGAACTGGTAGCAAAATTCTAGCTCAGGCCCTGGTTACACAGTAGCAAACACCCTTTTCCCCAGATCCTTCATCCAGCATCCTCTTACCGGTGGATGGTGATGTCAATGGCCACCTGGCCTTCCTGTGGCTTTGACAAAGCAAATCTCTTTTTCCCTGGGGCACCCCCAGCCCACCATCACACTCGTTCGTTATAAAGTGTTTCCTAGGATTATAGTTAGCCAGTCACAAATTAACCCTAGTCTTTAAATAGGAGGATAGCCTTATGAAAGCTACTGAAGTCTTAGAGTCTCCATTTCCCCATCTATAAAAATGGGGAGAACGTAATTAGCTTTGATGGTTATTGAAATGAAATGAGCTGATGTATAATGTAAGGCATCTCCTCCCTTTCTTAACATCCTTACCCTACCTTCCACAACATAATTCCTCTACCTTCCACAACATGATTCCTCTAAGATCTAGAAGCTTCCCACCTTTGAGGGTTGCTCTGACTATTCATGGATGATAAGGCACCTCACAGATCTGCCTTAAAGAGTATTTCCCCAAACGCCTTCCAGAGTTAGGAGTCCAGAATCCAAGAGCAATTGTATGGTCACCCACAAGCCAACAGCCCCAGTGTTCCACCTCTTACTTGCCTGAATCAGCTGGTCTCCCCACATGGGCTAGACCACACCAGCCACCTCACACTTGGTCTGAACGGAGACCACCTGAGAGGCCCCACTGCCATCCACCACACCAACAACTCCATTCACACAACAGGGGCCCCTGCCCAGCCGAGCCCACAATGAGGATGTCTAAAATAAAATTACTTTTTCTTTCATCAATATAATTGTCAATAAAAAGTTCTTATTCAGTCAGTGGATGTTTTAATTACCAAATGTCAAGCACTGACACTTTCCATTAGCATTTTAATGGTCAAGAGAGACAGTCCTGAATGGAACCCCAGAAGAATCCCCAACCCTCTCTTTCCCTAAAGAGGAGGGATCCCACCAGAACCCCTTGACACTAAATGCTTTGCATTCCCTTCTCAAATGTCTCTAAATGGAACGCCTCTCTACCTCTTCAAGAGCATCCATGTACCCCAAAGTTTTCTCGAGCTTGCTGGAATCTCCCCTGGTTCAGTCTTCGATAGGAATTTGCAAGAAGAACAGTTGACACCAGTTTACAGGCAATAAAGCAGAAAGACACTGAGGGCCAGCTTGAGGGGTCCTGCAGGAGAGCCCCAGGGCATGGACAATGCCTGGGTCCACAGATAGATGAGTCAGCTTTCTTGGGCCTCAGTCCCCACGCCTACAAAATAGGGAATATCACACTCATCTCACATGAAATCATGTACGTGACGAATATAGCTCAGAGCCTGCCCCCACGTATGGGAGAAACTGGTTTTGCTGTTGACGGTGCTATAGTTGTTATTACAACGGAGGCATCATTAAGTGAATTTGCCTCCATTGAGTTCTTTTTGATTTCCCACTACATTCACCTTGATTCCTCTGTGGTGCCATATGAGGCTTTCTTTACTTCATTCATTCACGGTTTCATTGATTCTATTAATATTTATTGAATGTTTACCCTCAGGATGGGGATGCATGGAGAAAATGGGCAGGTCCCTATCCTCAGAAAAGTTACAGAAGGAGAGATGAATATTTAACAAATGAGCATACACAGCACACACTCAAAAGCCACCACACTTTAAAATTGTGATGAGGGGACTTCCCTGGTGGTCCAGTGGCTAAGACTCAGAGCTGCCAATGCAGGGGGCCTAGGTTCAACCCCTGGTCAAGGGAATGAGATCCCACATGCCAAAACTAAGACCCAGCACAGCCAAATTAATTAATAATTAATTAATTAGTTTCAAAAATAAAAAAAAAATTGTGATTAATGCAATGATGGAAGAGTCCAGAGCACAGGGGGAATCACAGAGCATAAGTCAGACGATCACAGGTTTTAAATACTTTCAAGGATGAAACTACATTTCTGTAGGTAGACTTATGAGTTCCTGGAGCAGCAGGCAAATAACCAGCTCCTATGCTCTGGCAGAGTTTCCAGCTAAGATGGAACATGGACTAAGGGTTAGTTGAATTAATGAAGGGATGGCTGGATGGATGCTGACCTTGCTGCTACACCTTCAGTTACTAAACTTGGCTTCTGGTCCCTCATTCTCATACCTGCCTCTGTTCCCTGGGGGTTTGCCTTCATTTTCTCTGTTTTTCAACATCATCTTGGCCCCATCCCAAAGCTGTCTCAAGTCACAAACTGCATGCCTTGGAAATGCTTCCTGGAATGCCATTTGTTCTGAAAAAAAGAAACCTTCACAGACAACATTTTCCACTCTGCCCTCCCAGCTCTGCCTCTCCCCATCCTTGCCAGAGTTGTCTCCATGTCTTCCAAGGGAGTTTAAAAATGGAAAGTCACGTGCAAATGGAAACCTTGAGAAACCCAGTGCCTTGGAGAGATGACCATCTTCCCCAGGGAAGGTGGCTCATGCTGGAGTCATTTGTCTGCCCACGTTAGACCACAAGGTCTCAGGCAGGGAATTTTATGTCTCCTGGAGTGCTGAGCACAGTAGAGGCACTCAACAAACTGTAAATAACCCTGGGGAGGAGGCGGCAATTGGGAACACTGGGTAAAACACTGCAAAAATGTCCCCCCTGCATGCAGAGCCAGGATGCGGCTTCATTCTCAGTCCATGTCTCAGAGCATCCTGAAACCACAGCCCTGGCCTGGCTGTCACACGGGGTCAAGGAACTTTATTTACTCCATTGGTAAAGACTGATTGGAAAAGATTCAGATGCTGGGAAGAGTGAAGGCAAAAGAAGAAGAGGGTAAGATGCTATCTAACCATCTTCATTTATGAGATGGTTGAATGGCATCACTGACACAATGGGCAAGAGTTTAAGCAAACTCCGGGAGATAGTGAAAGGCAGGGAAGCCTGGCGTGCTGCAGTCCATGGAATCGCAAAGAGTCAGACATGCCTGAGCGACTGAACAACAACAACAGCAACAACAAGAAAGCAAGCAAGTCTTCTTCCCAGACAGAATGATGTAGGCACACTGGTACCCACAATCGCACGGCAGTGCAGACAGAGGACAGACCCACGCAGGCTGCAAAGAAAAAGGCAGAACCCAGTGGGAAATCTCAGAGCTCATCTTAATGTGAATCTATGGGCCACCTGAGTACACAAGCATCCTACCAGTGTTTCCCACTGCTCTGGGAAAGGCAGCCAGTTCAGCAGCCCAGCCCAGGGGCCCTGCCTCTGGGAGGAGAGAAAGCTTCTAACAGGTGTTAGAGCTTGGATCTGCAATGCGTTCATGCCATGCATGACCTTTAACAGGTGGGTGCATGAAGATCTCTGAGTCCCAGCTTTGTCATCCTAGCAAGAGGCTTAAGGACTGTTGTGAGAACTTATCCTCCAGGGTAGGTTCGGAGGACAGAACTGTAGCAACACAGCTAAGTCTCTGTTCTTGGGCGCTTCCATTCTAACTGGGGAAAAGAAAATGAGATCTTGCATGCCTAGTCCTGATAGTACTATGATAACAAGTAAGGCAGGGGCAGGGGAAAGCAAGGTCAGAGAAGGTCTCTGAGATCACATGACCTCAGAACAGAGACCCTGACAAAGTGAGGAGGCTGGGGGTGCAGCATTCCAGACAGGAGGGAAATGGCTTTGGTAGGGGTCTTCAGGGAAGATGGTCCCAGGATGTCTGAGAAGCAGCAGTGAGGCCAGGGTGGCCGGCAGACAAGCAAGGGGGACAGGGGCAGTGGTCTAGGTGGGAATGTGTAGAGCCCTGGACTTTGTGCATGAAATGGGAAGCCACAGTGGGTTTATGGGAGTGAAGAGACATCAGTAGTATGATCCAGAAAGGGCCCTTCTGGTTACTGGGTAGAGATTAGCATACAGCAAGCACAGAGGCCCAAGAAGACGTCATCACAACCGCGCAGCAGGAAGCGATGGGGCATGAAGGGGAGGCACTGGTGGAGATGCTGAAGCAAGCAGACAGGTGACAAACCCTGAAGGCAAAGCTAAGAGGGCCAGGCTAGACGCAGAGTAAGAAAAATTATCCAAGATGTCCCAGGGTTTGGAGAACATCTAGGGAAGCACCCAGCACAAACCTGATACTCAGTATACATTCAAGCCTTTCTCCCTTCCTGACCCACCTGTCAGCAGACACGCTGCTCAGGGAACAGAGCACCCAGGATGCCTCCTGGTTTCAGAAGCTTGAGACAAATGGGTAAGGCGAGAGTTTGAGGGAGAAAGTGGCAGAACCCAGGTTATCAGCAAATCCTGTCTTCGGGTACCAGAGTCACAAACTCTCAGCTCACAACTTCAAAAGAGAGCAAATATGAGAGGGACACAGGGATGTGTGTCACAAGGAACACAAGGCTGTGTGATACAGGGCTGATTAGGGGCGAGAATGTGCTAGGTCACTTCAGTCGTATTTGACTCTGCGAAACCATGGACCACAGCCCTCCAGGCTCCTCTGCCCATGGGGATTCTCCAGGCAAGATCACTGGAGTGAGTTGCCATGCTTTCCTCCAAGGGATCTTCCGAAACCAGGGATCAAATCTGCGTCTCCTGTGTCTCCTGCACTGCAGGTGGACTCTACCACTGAGCCACTGAGGAAGCCCAGAGGCAAGGATATTCTAATACAAACCCTTCAAGGACTTAATTTTGTTCTATTTTTTTTGTTTGTTTTTCAATATTTATTTATTCATCTATTTACTTATTTGGCTGTACCAGGTCTTAGTTGTAGCACATGGGATCTTTAGTGGTGGGATGTGGAATCTAGTACCCTGACCAGGGATCAAACCCAGGCCCCCTACATTGGGAGCATGGAGTCTTAGCCTCTGTACCACCAGGGAAGTTCCTTACTTTTGTTTTCAATTACCACCACCACCATCCCCAAATTCCATTATATGAATTGAGAAGAGTCTCTTTAAAACATTTAAGCAAAGGATACTCATCAAAGTATTATCAATAATGGAAAACTGGAAACAATCTAAATTTCAAACAATTAAGGATGCATTCAATTTCTTACTTGAAAATGGCAAAAGAAAAGCACAAAGTAGAAAATAAAATTCACCATAATAGCCATACATAGAAATAACCATAATGAAATTGCAGGCATTTATCTTTCCAATTTTTTTTCCTATGCATCTATTTGACCTTTTTGTTGTTGATATAAAATTGGGATCATTCTGAATATACTGACTTATAATCTGAAATTTTTTCTAGATAGAAAACACTGTAAATATTTCTCAAGCCATCAAATATTGTTCTACAACATGTCATAATGATTTCATGGTGTTTCATTATTTGAATGAACCCTGATTTACATAACAGATTCCATATTGTTGTACAGTTCAGTCATTTCCAATTTTCCAACATACAAATAGTGTTTTGATATACAACCTTGTACATGAACTCTCATGAACATCTCTGATTATTTCCTTAAGGTAAGAGAATTGCCAAGACATAGAATTTCTGAGTCAAAGAGAATGTCTTTTGAAGTTTTTGAAAATTACTGTCAAACAGCCCTCCAGAAAATTTGTACCCATTTCTCCCCTCAGAGTAGGGAATGTGTATGTGCGTGCTATGACGCTATGTGTCTGACTCTGCGACCCCATGCTCTTCTGCCCATCAGATTCTCCAGGCAAGAGTACTGGAATGGGCTGCTATGCCCTCCTCCAGGGGATCTTCCTGACCCAGGGATCGAACTCACAAGCCCCCATTTTCCTGCCTCTAAACCACCATGTACTATTAATTTTTTACCACTTTAATAGGGGAAGCAGAAACTTGTAACTGATTTAATTAGTATCCCTTTGACCTCAACTTCAGCTAAACAAATTTCCACATGTTAAGTAGCCATTTGATTTTTTTTCCCCCTTTTTAATTCTAGGAATTGCCTGTTCCGGCCTTTTGTTTATCTTCTTCATGCTGATTTTTGAGAGCTTATTAGACCCAAAGGCAACTCACAAGTTACTCCAAAAGCCACCATGGGCCTGAGGACCAAAGATCACTTACTTTTGCCAATGTCTAGGCATCAGTGGACATCAATCAAACTCAATGGACATGAGTTTGAGCAAGCTCTGGGAGATGATGAAGGACAAGGAAGCCTGGCATGCTGCAGTCCACAAGGTAGCAAAGATGTGGACACGACTGAGCAACTGAACAGCAACAAGGGCCATATTTGGCTGTCATAACTTGAGGTGGGGGATGCTACTGGAGAACTCTAGTCACTAGAGCTCAGGGATGTTGCTGAACACCCTACAATGCACAGGACAATTCTCACACCCCTAGTATGTTTAGCTAAATCCAATAACAACAAGGCTTTTCCAACCTGATGGTCAAAGCAAAGGACCCCAGGTTGGTGAAGGGAGGAGCTGGGAACCGGGAACCAAGGCGTACACCATCGGTCATGTTAGGGACGGGGGAGTACAAGCCTGGCACTGTGGCCTCAATATGGCAGATGTTTGGCAACTCCATAGAAAGGAAAGGAAGTGGGCACATGCGGATATAACTGGCACTGTCGGTCCAACTAGCCAAGTTTCAGAAGAGTACTTATCTCTCAGTAATGAAAGTGTCAACACGTGGCAGGGTAAGTCTCTGCAAGTTTCCATGTTTGGTTTCCCTGCCTTAGCACTAAACCAAGAGAGAGGCTGGGACGAATTAGCTGTTCAGCTCATTTTAAAGGAGAGCTGTACATAGTTGCTTTCTAGCACTGGCTGGCAGGGGGCAGCTGCTTAGGTTGGAAGGAAAACTGTTTTCCAAAAGGGAACTGAAATCTCCCTCTTGCAAGACTGTGCTTTGCCTGGCAGAGGTTCAGGCCTCCACATGTGGACCCTAGAAAGGAGACAGGAAGCCTCAGGGCTGGGATCCAGTGATGGGTATGGAGGCTCAGCAGGGGAGGGAAGGGCAGGGGATGGTGAGTTGGAGGTACCCCTCACCTGCTGGGCCACCAGGCAACAACCCAGTGTGTCCCACCCCTCCTGTCGGAGACTTAACATGTCTTTTGTCCAGGCCATATTCCTCTATCTGACTGACTGTTTGTTCAGTGTTCCAGCCAGAACCCAGACAGGCTAGCCCAACAAGGCTAATTCCATTTCTTTAAGCAGCCTTCCCGCTGCCTGCAACGGGCACAGCCCCCTTCTGGAGACATGACAGGCTGGTCGTGGACACTCTGTTCTCTTGTTGGCCTCCAACGTGCCAAGTCCCTCTGAATCCAAAAGAGTGGGGTGGTGAGGGCTGTGTGGGTGCTGTTCCCCTCTCTTCAGGGCCCCTAGATTCTTCTGCATATCAAGATGGTGAAGACAGGGGATCAGGTCACGCTGCCATTTAACTTGGCTGGAAGCGACTGAGGCGGGACTGGTTCCCCCGCCCACTAGTTCTGCCATATTGCAACCCACTCAGGATCCACCCAGCCCACAGATGTCCTCTGAGTTTGGCCTTTGTGATGAGGCTGAATCTACGCAATCAGAACCCACCTGGATAATCCAGCTCCACGGTGGCCGTCTTTGTCATTCAAGCCCTGCTTAGACCAGGAGACCTTGCTTGTGCTTCTTGAGTTGACCTTTCCCTGTGTCTTGCTTCACCCGGGCTCAACCATCATCTCTGCACCAACAGTCTCCAAGCCCAGACTCTCAGTCACTGTGCTAAGAGGTCTACTTGACAGGGGTGCCCTCAGATGTTAGTGTGGGAATAACCTGACAGTAATTTCTGACAGTAATTTTTCTGTTGGTTAGTTTAACATCATATGCATACTATTAAGAGAATTCTAAAGGATTCAACCAGGCAATCAATCTCAAGGGAAATCAACACTGAATATTCACTGAAAGGACTGACGCCGATGCTAAAGTTCCTATACTTCGGCTACTTGATCCAAAGAGCCGACTCACTGGAAAAGACCCTGATGCTGGGAAAGACTGAGGGCAGGAGGAAAAGGGAGAAACAGAATGAGATGGTTGGATGGCATCACCAACTCTATGGACATGAATTTGAGCAGACTCTAGGAGATATTGGGACCGAGAAGCCTGGTGTGCTGCAGTCCATGGGGTCACAAAGAGTCAGAAATGACTGAGTGATTGAACAACAACAATGAAAGAATCAAGTGTGCTGATCTTATGTGTATAGCTCAAGAAATATGTATATAGCTCTACCCCCGTGCCACCCAGCCAAATCTAAATACAAAACCCTTCCCAAGAAAGCTCTTTCATGCATTCTTCCCAATCACTGCTAAAAGTGACCACTATTTGACTTCCACAAGCATTGATTCATTTTGCTTATTTCTAAACTTCATGTAAAGGGAATCCCATAGAATGCTGTCTTTTGTGTCCGGCTTCTTTCACTTAACATAATGTCCATGAGACATGCATTAACTTCACTGCTGGCACTAAGGGCTAAAGAATTTAGTGACTTCTATTCTAGAACATCATTTGTGCTTTCAAGTTGTGTTCCTAGGGGACCGACAACTCCCATGAAGCAGGGGAAGGTGAGGCAGGAGGGTATCGAGAGAGTGAGTTAAGCTCTGGTTCTGTCTGCTGAAGCTGTTTATCTGTTACACACAAGGGGCTTCCATTAAGCTTTCTCTTGCCTAAAGAGTTCTAAGGCCAAAAGACAACACAGTGATATTAATAGAAGCTGCTCAGGTTTCTCTCCAAACACACTGTATTTCTCTGCTCCTTTGTCAAAAATAGAGATAGAAGTTAGATTTTAAAAAAACTAAGGCGAGGAATTCCCTGGTGGTTCCATAGTTAAGACTTTGTCTTCCAATGCAGGTGTGGGTTCAGTCCCTGGTTGGGGAGCCAAGATCCCATATGTCTTGTGACCAAAAACTGAAACATAAAACAGAAACAAAATTGTGAAGAAAAAAAACTCAATAAAGACTTTTTAAAAATGGTCCACGTCAAAAAAATCTAAAAAAAACACAAAAAACCCATCAAGATCAACACACTTTGGATATCTGGATGATTCCAGGTGACAAAAAAAAAGCCATCTTTCTTTAAGTATCCTTATTCTTATCATAAGACCAGAAGACCTCCAGCCCCAACCCTCTTGACAGCAAGAATGGGATCTGAGAAACTTAAAATATAAGCCACCAATCCTCACCCCACACCCTGCTATGGGGTCCATGCTCTGGCCATTGGGTGGGGGAGCTTTCTAATGGCCACGTCTGAACACTAATATTAATAGATGCATATGTTGCCAAGAAAGGTTAGGATAGGATGAGTCAACATGGGATGGTTCACAGTCAAGGAGCAGCACCTATATAACACATGTCAAGGCAGCTCATGTCAATTTCTCTTCTTTGCACAGGTTCAGGGTCTTTGCAGGAGTCAGACATTGGCCTGTTGAAGGCACTGGGGAGGTGTGGGGAACAACTCAATTAAGAGCAAAAAGGCTGCAGGTTGAAAAGAGCAAACCTAAGACTTGCTGTAAAGCCCTTGACTCTTAGTCTTATCCTCAGGGGAGAGGGGCATGGGGAAGAGGGTAGTGGGCCAGGCTCTGATTCTGACCCAGACCCTGGTGGGAGACAGACACACATTTTGACAAACACTCTTCTCCTAATTTTGAAGCCCCTGTGGATTGCAAGGGAAATTTAATCCATATGTCTCTGATTCATTTATACTAAACTCATCAACATGTTGTTTCGTAAGAGCCGTTTTGTGTCCAAGAGCCTTTTTTTTTTTTAAGGAAAAAAAAAAAACTCTTAAAACCCCAGGTTTTTTTTCTTTGAAACAGGAAATCATATGCTGCCAAGAGAACAGGAACTTGAACCCTTAGAGGGTCAAACTGGGTTCAAAGCTGCTGCTTCCCCTGAGACCTCAATCAATTGGAGGAGTGTTCACTGCCCCCTCGCCCCGCTCACCTCTCGGGGAGGCAGAGATCCTAAAAGCGGCCAAATTAAACCAGGAGAAGCAGAGGTGGGGAGGCGGGGATAGAAGCAGTTGGGCTATGTCAGGGTCACACTGTTCTCTTCACAGCCAAGGCCGTGCTCCTCGGAGCCCACAGAGGCCTGCAGGAGGGAGAGAATGCTGGCCAGGAGTTCCGTTCTGCTTCATTAGAAGTAGCATCTTGACTCAAAACAGAATCCCTACAAGCAGGTTCCTCTGGAAATGGCCCGGGGCCCCTGGCGCAGAGCTGAGTCGTGGGTTTTGGCAAGGTCTCTGGAACGGCAGTGAACTCGGAAGGTCCAGACCAGATGGATGGAAGGATGAGCTCTGCTCTGGCTTCCCCCCCCGCCTCGGATGCACCCCTCACCTTGCTGAGTCTTCCCTAAAGTTCATATCCACAAAGACATCTCTCTGTCCCTGGCCTGATGAAACTGAAGGTTATCAAGGGGACAGAAAAAGAGCAGGTTGATTCCCTTAAACCTCGGAGATGCCTTTCAATGCAGGCAGGGATCCTGAGAAATACCTGCTGGGCCACCCTAAGCTTGGGCCAGCCTGTGGCCAGGCACATTCTCTCCTCAACAAGGAGACCATAGAATCAAAGCATGAGCAAGCGCCATTATGGGAATGTGCACAGTCCACACACAGCACAGCTGGATAATCTATATTTCAGAGGCTGACAATCCCTGACAGCTTCCCTAGAGAGCAAAAAGAGAATTTAGCGTGAATGCTTATGTTAACTAATTCAAGGGTCAAAGGATAGAAAACAAAGTATGTGTGTGTGTGCATGAAGTCGCTCAGTCGTGTCCGACTCTTTGTGACCCCGTGGACTGTAGCCCACCAGGCTCCCTCCGTCCATAGGATTCTCCAGGCAAGAATACTGGAGTGGGTTGCCATTTCCTTTTCCAGGGGATCCTCCCGAGCCAGGGATCGAACCCAGGTCTCCTGAATTGCAGGCAGACGCTTTAACCTCTGAGCCACCAGGCAAAGTAGTCAATGTCAAATAGAACAGAGGCAACTTTAGTGCAGCAGAGAAGCTACAACTGATAAGAAACTCCAGTCCTCTCCTCTCCCTCATATCTTTAAAAATACTTATTTATGTATTTATTTATTTGGCTGTGTCAGGTCTCAGTTGTGGCATGTGAGATCTATGTGTCATGTGGGATATTTTCTTGGGTGCATAGATTCTGACAGTGGCGTGTGGGCTTAGTTGCTCCACAGCACACGGGATCTTAGTTCCCTGACCAGGGGTTGAACCTGCATCCTCAGCATTGGAAGGTGGATTCTTAACCACTAGACCACAAGGGAAGTCCCTCTTCTCTTCTTCCACTGAGAAATAGGCTTAAAGTCAAACATCACCAACATAAGGATGGGGCTTCTGGAAACAGGAGCTCCATTATTCATAGTCAAGGAAGCCTATTATAGTGGGTAAGATGGATTGCTAATATTCTCTTTCCTTGCTCCCCAGACTCACTGATGCTCGACTTGGTGGGGGTGACCTGCTTTTGGTGGAGTGACATGCAGAGACAGTAATGGGGACAGTTCCAACCCAAGAGACAGAGAATGTTTCCTTGCACCCCTGTCATCTACCATGAGAAGAACATGCTCTACCCCTTCAGCTGGGGCTCCAGAATGAGAAATATGAACAAGAACAGGACCGACCCCCTGGGGCAAAACTCAGCAGAACTCAGCTGGAATTAGCCAAACCCCAGCAAGCTCACAGGCATTTATTTCTTATTAATAAATGCTGGTTGGAAGCAACTGAGTTTGGGGATGCTTGTTATCTGGCATTATACAGCAATAGCTGACTAAGACACATGATTATAGTCCCTAATGACTCAGTTCAGTTCAGTTCAGTCAGTCAGTCGTGTCCAACTCTTTGAGACCCCATGAATCGCAGCACACCAGGCCTCCTTGTTCATCACCATCTCTAGGAGTTCACTCAGACTCACGTCCATCGAGTCCGTGATGCCATCCAGCCATCTCATCCTCAGTCTTCCCCTTCTCCTCCTGCTCCCAATCCCTCCCAACATCAGAGTCTTTTCCAATGAGTCAGCTCTTCGCATGAGATGGCCAAAGTACTGGAGCTTCAGCTTCAGCATCATTCCTTCCAAAGAAATCCCAGGGTTGATCTCCTTCAGAATGAACTGGTTGGATCTCCCTAATGACCAGACTATAAGGAATCAGTTGGGTCAGCTCTGCCTTCTATACAGGACCTGTCCTGTGGGTTAGTCTTCTTCCTTAAAAGTCGTCTGCATGGCAGTTGAATCGCTATGTTATTATTGGTTTATTACTCCATTCCAAAACATCTATTGAATTAAACTGGGCTGGCCACTGGGAATACAGAGATTAAATAGGACATGGCCATGTCCTTGGGGAACTTACAGGTTACATGACAGACAGTCACATTGAGAAGAGAGACAATGGTAATGACAGAACAAGTCTAGGATCTTGAAGCTCTGCAGTCTAAGAAGTTCACCTAAGTAAGGCCTTGAGTGAAGTACAGGAGTGGGACAGAGAGTGACTGCAGAGCCTTCATGGTAGGAACGGTGTCTGAGGCCTAAATCCTAAGACATAAGCAAGACTGCTCTCTGTGCAGAGCTCTGCCAACAAATCACACTTTTCTAAATCTTTGGAGCAGCTGCCCAGTTCCGTTACTGTAGATTTAGCCATGAATGCCTCCTTGGCTTATGTGTTCAAGCACTCCCCTTGAGCACCTACTATGTGCCAGATCTGCACTGTCTGATTTCATAGTAAGCACCTGAAAGCTGATTAGTCTAACTTGCAATGTGCTATCATTATAAAAACACACTGGATTCCAAAGACTTAGTACAAGGAAAAGAAAAAGGGATTTAAGACATCTCATCAACTTTCTAAAAGATATTTTTATGCAGATCATTTTTTAAAGTATTGGATTTATTACAATATCACTTATGTTTCGTGTATTGGTTTTTTGGCTTTGAGGCCCAGCTCCTTGACCAGAGATCGAACCAACACTTTCTGCACTGAAAGGCAAAGTGTCAAGCACTGGGCCACCAGGGAAGTCCCTCATTAATATTTTAAAATTAGAAACATGTTGAAATGATAATATTTTGAATGTGTACATGCTCAGCCATGTCCGACTGTTTGGGACCCATTAGACTAGCTCTCTAGGCTCCTCTGTTCATGGGATTTGCCATGCAAGAATACTGGAATGGGTTGCCATTTCCTACTCCAGGGATCTTCCCAACCCAGGGATCAGATCCGAGTTGCCTGCATTGGCAGGCAAGTGCTTTACCACTGTGCCACCAATATTTTGGATATGTAGAGTTAAATAAAAAACATTATTAGAACTCATTTCACCTGTGTCTTTTTGCTTTTTAAAAATATGGCTATTAAAAACTTAAAAGTACATACATGACCCTCATTATATTCAATAAGATGGTGCTGTGCTAGATTCTAGACCTGAATCAAGCCACACACAGGAAATCCCCAGGAGGGCTTTTAAAAAAATTCTAATCCCCAGTGTACCCCTAGACCTGGTGCCAAGGTGGGTGGGCATCCAGGCATCAGTATTCTATTAACTCCCCAGGTGATTCCCCCTGGAGAAGGAAATGGCAACCCATGCCAGTATTCTTGCTTGGAGAACTCCATGGACAGAGGAGCCTGGCAGGCTACAGTCTATGGGCTCGCAATGAGTCAGACACGACTGAGTGACTAACACACACAACTCACACTGGTGATTCCAGCGTGCAGACAGGTGCAGGAATCACTGTTCTAGCAAAATGCCAGAGAAAGGCACAGCCCTCTCGCCATGCAGTGGGGACACAGATGTGGCCACTGGTTGTCACTGTCAACAGTGAAAAGCACAACGCGCTGGGTCCTCGGGGTAGACCGTTGACCTCTCTGAGCCCTTTTCCCACAAGCATCTTCTCCTGGGACCCATGGGATCAACGGGACTGACCTCTCCTTGGCCAACCAGAGAGTGGCTTTTCAGAGTTCTAGCCTCAGCTCACCCAGAGCCAGGACCCCTGACTATCCCTGCACTTCCTTGACTTTCTGGCTGTTAACTTCGCTCTACCTGAGGAGACCCAGCTCATCACGTTATCCAGTCACAGAGAGGTTTCAAGCAATGGAACACACACACACACACACACACACACACACACAATTTATAATTACTCTGCCCACACGGTTCATCTATTAACTGAGGCTCATGTGAAGATACTGTAACAATTAACCTGACTCAGCAAGTTCCCCAGAGGCAAAGTGTGTGCCCCAGGGAGCCAGGAAATGCATCTGTGCATGGAAGCCCAAGAGCTGGCCCTGCAGACTCAGCAAACTTCACCAGCAGAAAGTGGGAGGTAGGGGCTCCACAGGGCCACCCCGTGGGGGCTCCCGGACCCCAAGTGGCCTCCGGGGAGTCAAGGTTCACCAGCTGAAAAGTGGGAGGTGGGGGCTCCACAGGGTCACCCAGTGGGGTTCCCGGACCCCAAGTGGCCTCCGGGGGAGTGTCAGGAGGGGTGCTCCCGGGGCTGCTCTCCTCTTCCTTGCACAGTGGCCCCACGGAGTCCCCCTTGCTAGAGGCGCCATCCCTGAAATAAGTTCCTGCTGTCACTCAAGACCTCGGCTCCTTGGCCACAGAAAGCACCACAAAAAGTGGGGGCAAGGACTTTCCTTGGTTAAGGGAAGTGGGTCAGACCCCATGCCCCAGGGGAGGGGAGAGAGGCTCAAAAGAGAGGGGATGAGTCTTTTCTCTGTGTCTGAGTCTCCCTTGTTGCCCTGCAAATAGGTTCATCAGTATCATCTTTCTAGATTCCATGCATATGCATTAATATACAATATCTGCTTTTCCCTTTCTGACTTACTTCACTCTGTGTAACAGGCTCTAGGCTTCCCTCATTAGAACTGACTCAAATGCATTTCTACCATATGCAAAATGGATAGCCAGTGGGAATTTACTCTGTGAGGCAGGGAGCTTAAACCAGTGCTCTGTCACAACCTAGAGGGGTGGGATGGGGTGGGATGGAGGAGGGAGGTTCAAGAGGGAGGGGACATCTATATACCTATGGCTGCCATGTTGATGCATGGCAGAAACCATCACAATATTGTAACTATCCTCCAATTAAAAATAAACTAAAATTTTAAAATAAATAATTTTTTAAAGGGGGAGAGGTGTGTGTGTGTGTGTGTGTGTATATATATATATATATATATATATATATAATGTTGTAAAGCAATTTTCTTCCAATTAAAACATTTTTGAAAAATCAATAAAAAAATAAAAAGCCTCCATGCTCCCAATGCAGAGGGCATGGCTTCCATCCCTGATCAGGGAACTAGATCCCATATGCCACATGGTGAGGCCAAAAATAAAACGCACATTCCCATTCATTAAAAATTTTTTTTAAGTGGAGGCAAGAAGGAACTGGAAGTGGATGCAGCCATGAAAAGCCTGGGCCCTAATGAGACGTCCCTCCCATGGTCAGCAGGACAGATGAGAGAAACCCAAACCAGGCAACACCCACAGACTGATGGGGGAGCCTCAGAAGGAGGCACCCCACATCAGCATCGTCAGAGCCCCGGGACATCAGACTCAGGAAAGGGTTATGACTCTGAGCACAGTTACAGCTTTCTGAGTGTACACCAAACCCCATGCCGCATCCTTTAAGGGCTTCCAGGTTACTATGTATACATTAGTCTTCAGTGAAGCTGCTTAAATCAAGAGTGCTAAGATGTGCTGTGCTGAGTGTGCACAGTGTACTCAGTCATGTCTGACTCTTTGTGACCCCAGGGACAGTAGACAGCCAGGCCCCTCTGTTCATGGGATTTCCCAGGCAAGAATACTGCAGTGGGTTGGCATTTCCTTCTGCAGGGGATCTTCCTGACCCAGGGATCAAACCCCTGTCTCCTGCGTCTCCTGCATTGGCAGGCAGATTCTTTACACTAGTGTCACCTGGGAAGTGTGTGAGATGTGGATAAGACCTGAAACTTTTGAGGATCTGATTTCCCCAGGTGTAAGTTGAAGAAAATAAAAGTACCTGCCTCAAGGGGTGGTTGTGAGAAAAGCCAGCAAAACACTGAGCCCAGTGACTGGCTTGAAAGTATCAGCTCCTATATTTATTATAGCAATAATAATAATGATTATTACTATCATCATAATAATAAGTATAGCAATACTATGAGGCAATAAATTAAGAGGCATGACAGACTTCTTATTATCCTCTGTACCCCTGTCATCTGCCCTGAGAAGAACATGCTCTGTGCCTTCACTGGGGCCCCAGAGTGAGAAACACAGAGTGTGGTAATAGTAGCAATATAGTACTAATAGTAATAATATAGTAAAAGCAGTAACAATAAGAGCATGTAGTAACAGCAATGTATGTAAATGTTAGTATATATAAAGTAATATACATATATCTGCATAAAAACATTATTATAATAGTATAAAATTCAGCAGTAAAATAAAAGCAATGCAATTATGTCAGTGACAATTATTATTGTTAAGCTAGAGCATCATGGAGGGGCTTCCCTGCTGGCTCAGCCAGTAAAGAATCCACCTGCAGTGCAGGAGACCCAGGTTCCATTCCTGGGTCAGGAAGATCCCCTGGAGAATAGAATGGCAACCCACTCCAGCATTCTTGCCTGGAGAATGCCCATGGACAGAGGAGCCTGGCAGGCTACAGTCCATGGGGTCGTAAAGAGTAGGACACAACTGAGCAACTAAGCGTGCGCACACACAGGCGCACACACACACACGAGCATCATGAAAGCTGTCAGGCCAAGCATGGACTGTGAAACAAACAGGCAGCCCACATGACCTAGAATTTACCATGCAGGGAACTTGGACGTGGTTGCTACCTTGGAAAGTCCTACAGCAGAAGATGGCTGAGAATGCAAGTATTAGACAGGGCTCAGTCCTGGCTTGCTTACCTTCTAGCTGTGCGACCTCAGCCAGGCTGCCTCCCCACTCTGACCTTCAGTATCTCCATGTATACAACAGAGCTAAATTTATTTACCACCTCTTAGGGTTCCTTTGAGGATCTAGTGGGAAAACTCATGTTCTGTGCCAAGCACAGTTCCCAGCACAAAGTGATTCAAGAAAACTGGCTAGTTGCATCTCTGTGGCAGCCGACATCACCATCAAAGCTGAGGCCACGTGGGCCATGGCTGTGGGCTGAGTGACATTTGAGCTGTCCTTAGTGTGATGTGATGGGAGGAAGTTGGGTCTGGAAACCAACACGCCTGCATTCAAATCTTACTCTACCACTTCCTGGCTGCTTGCCTGGAGGCCAGTTCCTCAACCTTCCTGAGCTCCATTATCTAAAAAAACAATTTAATAACCAAGAGCCTTAAAAATGTGTATTATTTAATCCAACTACTCCACTTCTAGAAATTTAGCCTAGGGAAATAATCAGAGATTTATGTACAATGACGTCTGATGGCACATTTTTTAAAATAGGGAATAACTTAAATGTCTAACATAGGAGATTAATTACATTATAGTGCATCCAAATGATGCAATACTGTTCATCCATTAAAAAACATGTGTCAAAGACTATTTAAAGACACGGGAAATGTCCATGACATCTTATTAAGAGGAAAGAGTGGTTTACAAAACTAGCTGTGTCACTGGGAGCCGTGGGATCCCTTGGATGAATTGAAGAGAGATGCTCACTTCTCATGGACTCTGCTGCTTACCCATCTGCAGCCTCAGGCCCCTGCCCTTGAGTAGGGCGCAACCTGCACCACTGGAGAGGGCAACCCTTCCTGCTTCCCCTAGGACTGATACCCACACAGAAGCCCTTCATGAAACACAAGTCAGCTTCTGTCTTCCCCTGCCTTACACCCCTCCCAAGCTCCCTACTCACTCAGAATGGCTGCCAGAGTCTCCACCGTGGTCCCACATAACCTCACTGACTTCATCTTCCACGTCCCCCGACTCCCTCCCCCGCCAGCCACACTGTCCTCCCTGGTTTTTGAACATGCTGTTCTTTGCACTGGAATTTTCCTCTGAACTATGCATTTCTGCCAGAAATACTCTTCCCCAGCTATCTACAGGGCTCCCAACTTCACCTCTGTTGGATTTACCCAAATGACTCAAATTATATTCTTTGAATCAGGATTTCTTTCTATAAACATCTTATCAAAAACTGTGGATGCCTCCCAAATGTTCTGACCCCCTTCCCAACTCTATTTTTTTTTCCTTAAGCACTTACCACCATATGACATTTTATGTATTTTGCTTATTTATTGGGTGGTTCATTTCCCCCTCCTCTAAATTGAGATCTTCAAAGTGCAGGGGTTTTTTGGTTTTTTTGGTTACTTCTATATCCCCAACACTGAAAACAGTTCTTGGTATATAATAGGTATTTAATACATTTCTGTTGAATGAATGAAGTAGGCACATTGGAATCCAATGTTCATTTTATATAAAGAAACTCACATAAGAATTATCTCAGGGTAGTGGGAAAGAACAGAACTGTTACTGTTTTTTTGTGTGCTTCTCAGTATTTGCAAAACTGCTTCAAAACTATGTATTACTTTAGCCTTCCAAAAAAAAAAAGCCATGGCTCTGGTTTTCCATAGGTATAACCAGCTGACCTCACCACCCAATAGGCAAGCATTGACTCCCCTCCCCACAACAGACTTGAAATTACAGAAGGCAAGTCAGGGTCTGGATCGTTTTGGAGCTCACAATAGAGAAATAAAGTGATGTCCATTTTTAACTGAAATATGTGGTTCTTCCCAGGTGGCTCAGGGGTAAAGAATCCACCTACCAATGCAGAAGCCACAGGAGACAAGGGTTTGATCCCTGGGTCGGGAATATCCCTCAGGGGAGGAAATGGCAACCCACTCCACTATCTTTTGGGAGAATCCCATGGACAGAGGAGCCTGGTGAGCTACAGTCCATGAGGTCGCAGAGCTGGACACAACTGAAGCAACTGAACACGCATGCACGCATAGTTGATTTGCAATATTGTGTTACTTCAGGTATACAACAGTGATTCAGTTATACACATAAAATATCTATATTATATATAGATATCTATTCTTTTTCATATTATTTTCCATTATGGTTTGTCATAGGATATTGAACATAGTTCCCTGTGCTATGCAGTAAGTCCTTGTTATTTGTCTCTTTTACATGTAATAGTTTGTATCTGCTAATCCCAAACTCCTGTTTTATCCCTCCCTCACCCCCTTTCTCCTTTGGTAGCCATAAGTTTGTTTTCTATGTTTGTGAGTCTGGTTCCATTTTCTAAATAAATTCATTTGCACTTTTTTTTTTTTTTTTAAATGATTGGGATATAGTTGCTTTACCCTGCTGTGTCAGCTTCTGCTGTATAGCAAAGTGAATGAATCAGCTAGATGTACACACATATCCCCCTTTTTGGATTTCCTTCCCATTTAAGTCACCACAGAGCCCTGAGCAGCATTTTCTGAGCTATACAGTAGGTTCTTATTAGTTATCTATTTTATACATAGTAGTATGTATGTGCAGGTTTCCTGGTATCTCAGTGGCCAAGAATCTGCCTGCCAATGCAGGAGATATGGGTTTGATCCCTGGGTCAAGAAGATTCCCTGAAGAAGGAAATGGCAACCCACTCCAGTATTCTTGCCTGGGAAGTCCCATGGACAGAGGAGGCCGGCAGGCTACAGTCCATGGGGTCGCACAGTCAGACACAACTGAGCAGCTAACACATCACTAGGCGACCCCAGTAGGAAATTCCTAATGCAAATCCAGCCATGGTCATTTTCCCTCCAGCAAAGACATGGCAGCCATCCCTCTCCAGCCACTCTCAGGTGTATAATACCAAACAGATAAATAAATCCACAAAGCAACCTGCTGCGAACACTCAGCCTTGCATTGTCTTCCCGCCCACTCCTCCTCCTCCCTCACCTCTCATCATCCCCACAGCCACTGCCACCCACAGTCCCAGGCACCAGAGGCTGCAAAGTCTCCTTCCTCACCACTGTCCCCTCCTCTCCCTTCCTCTCAGGCGGCCAGCTCGTAGCCTCCAGCCCGGAAGACCCGATACATCCCTCCCCTCACCGCCCCTCTCAGAGCCTGGTGCACAACAGTGCTCAAGGCATCTGACCAAGATTCTCACCTAAAAAAAAAAAAGCAACCCAACACCCATCACAAGAGAGTTGCTGACATCTAAACTCAGTGCCCATGCTTCCTCTGTGATCTGTGACCCAGAGAAAAGCCAGAGGCACAGTCTTTGCTGCAGTGTCTGCCATAGCTCTGAAAGGGGAATAGAGGTAAACTGGGAACTGGCTTTACTACCTGCAGACTATCCTGATCAACGAAAAGAGGCCAGCATGCGTGCTCGCTCAGTCATGTCTGACTTTTTGTGACCCCATGGACTAGAGCCTGCCAGGCTCCTCCATCCATGGGATTCTCCAGGCAGGAATACTGGAGTGGGTTGCCACGCCCTCCTCCAAGGGATCTTCCTGGCCCAGGGATCGAAGGAGTGTCTCTTGCATTGCACGCAGATTCTTTAATGCTGAGCCACTGGGGGAAGTCCTAAAGGAGGCTAGACTTCTTGCTAAAGAGATGCCTAGAAAGGAACTTTGGAAAGACTAGCCTGCTTGATGGGAACTGGAGCACATTCGTAGTGTCTTAAAGTTCGGGGAGGAAATCAGCAGCAATGGCCAATGTATGGCACCACATATGTCAACACAGGTGAACTGGCAGTGGATAACTAAAGCCCTGTGTTAAGAAGGATTCAGTGTCTGAGTTCAAAGCTAACAGTGCTGTAATCAATTAGTGATGTCTGCCATGGGCACAAGGGTGGGGAGATCACACAATTCTGACTCATAGTTGTGGGCTGGAGGGAAGGGGTAAGTGGTCCTTGGGCATGGCTCTTAGATTCTTTTTTATCTCCATGGCTCTCCTGCCAGAGGAGTATCTCCCAAATTGTGAGCAATTCCCAGTGTGCTAAAATCCCACCCTGTTCTGCCCTACTCAAGAGAGCATCTCAGAGTGCAAGTTAGTAAAAGCACCATGAATCTAGCCTAATTTATTTAATTTAATTTTATTTTGATGTAGATAATTTTTTTAGTCTTTATCGAATCTGTTACGGTATCGCTTCTGTTTTATGTTTTAGTTTGCCAGCCACGAGGCACGTTGGAGCTTAGCTCTCTGCCCAGAGGTCAAACCTGCACCCCTTGCATTGGAAGGTAAAGTCTTAACTACTGGACTACCAGAGAAGTTCCCTGCCCTCACTGACCGAACAAAGTAAGTCATCTGCAAAAGGCTACATTTTAATACTGCTACCAAGTTATATGCATACCATTTCACAGTGGATCATACATCACAGGGAGGCCGATGGGAACCACAGGTCTAAGACATCCTCCTGTCTTATAAAGATGCAGCAAGTCAAGGCATGGTCTCCTAAGCATCTCACGTCCTCTGTGCCTGCAGCCCTGACCAGTCTCAAGCTTCTCAACAGACAGGCAATCTCACCCAGGCAATCATGACAGACAGGTCAGATGAAACCCAACCACCAGCACTGCGGTGTTAACCTCTGAGGGCTGGACCTCAGCTCTGGCCACTGAGCTTCTAGGGGTAAACCTGGTCTTGTCCTGCTCCAGCATTGGGTGGGTGACGGCATTCCTTGGCCCATGACCACATCTCTCCAACCCTCAAGACCAGCACCTTAAAATCTCTCTCTGCTGCACCCTGTCTCCTCCTGTGTGTAGAGTCTCTGTCTGCCTCTCTTCTGTTTCTTTCTCAGCTTTACTTATTTTTTGCTGCACTGGGTCTTCGTTGTTGCTTGGGAGCTTTCTCTAGTTGTGGTGAGTGGGGGCTACTCTCTAGGTGCAGGGTCTGGGCTTCTCATTGCCGTGGCTTCCCTTGTTGTGGAGTACCGGCTCTAGACCATGCAGGCTTCAGTAGTTGTGGTGCATGAGCTTAGTTGCGCCATAGCATGTGGAATCTACCCAGACCAGGGATCGAACCCATGTCCCCTGCATGGGCAGGCAGATTCTTAACCAGTGGACCAACAGGGAAGGCCTCTCTGCCTCTCTTTTAAAAGGATACATATGATTTCATTTAGGACCCTCTTCCATGAGTGAGTGAGTGAGGGAGGGAGCAAAGTCGCTCAGTTGTGTCTGACTCTTTGCGACCCCGTGGACTGTAGCCCACCAGGCCCCTCCGTCCATGGGATTCTCCAGGCAAGAATACTGGAGTGGGTTGCCATTTCCTTTTCCAGGGGATCTTCCCAACCCAGGAATCGAACCCAGGTCTCCTGCATTGCAGGCAGACGCTTTAACCTCTGAGCCACCAGGGAAGCCCTCTTCCATAATCCAAGTTAATTTCATCACTTTAAAATCCTTAATTTAATCACATTTGCAAAGATTCTTTTCCCTTAGAAAAGTAACAGCTACATGTTTCAGGGGCAATGACCTGATATTTGTGTCTGTGTGTATGGGAGCGGAGGTGTCATTATTCTACCTACCACAGAAGGTAAAACCAAATGTCACTCTACTTCAATGTAAACATAATTTTTTTTTCCCTTGATAAAGAATCTCAAACAGATGGGGAAGCATTTTCTAGCAAGAGGAACCTTCTGTATCACAAAGTCAAACATCTATTATCCTGGAGAAAGTCAGTTCTCCAGGGAATTAGAAACGGAAGGAAGAAAGGGAGGGTATCACCAGCAGATGGGCAGCATGACAGGGGAGCAGGGAAGGGAAGCATCCAGAAGAGACACTTTGAGAGGACCTACTATGTGCCGGCAGTCTGCTAGGTGTTCCATCTGCCCTTACTCCTCTTCTCATCCTTATGAGCAGGCATCTGTTTCTCTACTTCACAGATGAGGAAACTCAGTTCAGCAAAGGCAAATAGCTTGGCCATATCTCACAGCTCATAAATGGCTGAGTCAGGATGTAAATAGGCTCTGTCTGCATCTAAAAGTCACTACTAGTGGCTCAGTGGTAAAGAATCTGCCTGCCAGTGCAGGAGACACAGGTCAAGAAAGACCCCACATGCCACGGAGCCACTAAGCCGGTGCACCACAACTACTGAGGCTCACTCGTCCTAGAGCCATGCTCTGCGACAAAAGAGGAGAGAACGGAAATGAAAGTCCACGCACTGTAACTAGAGAGTAGACCCCAACAGACTCAACTACAGAAAGTCCACATAGCAATGAAGACCCAGTGCAGCCAAAAATAAAAATAGTAATTAATTTAAGAAGAAAATACTGTATCCACTAAATGCCATAGTTATTCATTAAAAAAAGAAAAGTCACTACAGGGAACTTCCTTGCTGGGCCCATGGCTAAGAATTCGCCTTGCAATACAGAGGAGGAGGATTTGAATTCTGGTCGGGGAACTAAGATCCCACATGCCGTGGAGCAAATAAGAAGTCCATCTGCGGCAACTACTGAAGCCCAGATGCTCTGGAGCCACAATGAAAGAGCCCGCATGATGCAATGAAGACCCAACGCAGCCAAGTAAATAAACAATTTTAATAAGGAAATATATTTAAAGAGTCACCACAGTATGTCTGGTGATGCTCGCGATTATCCTGGAGTCAGTGCTGTGACCGTGACCGAGGCCATCCAGGCATCACCCCCATGGGTGCCCTGGACCAGAAGGCAGGACTATTGCTGCTGACTCAGTAAGGATCCCTTTAACCCTCTCTGGGCTTCAGTATTTCTGTTATAAAGTTAACATGAGCTCCCTGCTAGCTAGTATAAGGAGCCATCATTCACTGCCTGCCCTGCCAGCATGCGGTGGTATCACCCCTCCCATCTCCACAGAAAACTGAGGCTGCAGGGAGGGCAGACAACCCCAGGCAAGGTCACCATCCTGGTGGAGCCAGGATAACATGGAACCCTCTCCAGCTCCAAATCCCTAGCACAAGGAGAGGATGAGCTTTCATTCATCTGCAGAGACACCATGTGACTCCCTGGAAACTCCTGGAAAAGGCCAGCAAAGTGGGCTCTTTTGCTGCAGGCTTCAGAAGAAAGTGAGCTGTGGAAAGGGTCTTGGGAAAGAAAAAAAGGTATCTTCCAGCAGCATCCCCAAAGCAGATCCCTGTCAGCCTCCAGAAAATGCTGGGAGGAAGAATGAGATCACACCCCTAAAAGACTGCACCTTCCCAGAAAGAAAGCTGATGACATGAAATGTGAGCCACCCACCCCTACTCCAGGGTTGGGCAGGGCACAGAGTAGGAAACCAGCCCCTGGGGGACTATCTGCTGCCCCCACCTCTCCCGCAGCTGTTCACTGACTGAGCAACACCCCGGTGCCCTGCAGATGCGGAAGCACCTCCCTAAACACTTGATTTACTCCCAGGTGACAACTTAAGACAGTGGGAAGATTGCAGCTCAGTGTTTTCCATCATTATGAATTATTATTATTGCTTAGATTAAATCTGTCTAAGTCCGTCATAACAGAATGAGTCTGATTGGCCCGATTCTCCTTAGAGAATTATTAGTGGAAATTTTAATGGCTAAATGAAGGTAGATGTCTCATAGATCTCACTTAGACAAGAATGGCTCCCTAACTCCCATTACCTGAGAGTTGTGGACACACCCCAAATTGACAGCACTCTGAGCTGGTGTTCCCAGTACCTGGCCCCCAAGGGTCCAGACTCTACTTCCATTGACATTAAAGCACTGCAAGAAGAAAGGATGGAAGCACCTCATTTTGTCTTGAAAGAGAAAGAGACTCTAAGTTGTCTTTGACTCTTTGCAGCCTCATGGACTGCAGCACACCAGGCTTCCTTATCCCTGGGCTTCACTTTCTCCTGGAATTTGCTCAAACTCATGTCCATTAAGTCAGTGATGTCATCAAATCATCTCATCCTCTGTCACCCCCTTCTCCTCCTGTACTCAGTCCTTCCTAGCACTGGAGTCTTTTTCACTTTATTTAGGGGACTGACTATCTTCATGCCAATCGTCACATTCTAGAACTTAATAATCCCCCGCCCCCCACCAAATATTCTCTGGCTAGGAAGTCACATGAAGAAAGAGCTGATGTTTGGAGGACTGTCTCAATAGAAGTGGCCTTGCCACATTCCCTTCTTATTGAAACAGATCTGAGAGTTGTACAAATTCAGTCTTGTAAATCCTCATCCCATTTCAGACTTGTGTGCTGTCCTACCCAGTTTATTGTAGATCAATGTCAAATCTTCAAAGTTAAACTTCAAAAAATATAATAAATTGGCTAGGACAAGAGACCCATTGGAATCCAAATAAATCGGTGTTTCACTCTTCCCAGGTCTAGAAGTCTTACAGAATATGTATAGATCTAAAGATTTGGCTCCAGTGATTTTTGGTACCCTTGAAGGTTGGAAGTGAAGGTGACTTCTCCAAATTCTACTCCAAAGGAGGCTCTAAATCTCCAAGCCAATTCCCTTCCCATTTTTTTTTTAACTTATTATGGTAAAATGATGATGGACTCATGAAAAGCTGCAAAAATATAGTACAGAAGAGGTCCCCAATATCCATCACCCAGCTTCCCCCAATGGTGACATCTCACGCAACCAGAATGCATTATCAATACCAGGAAATTGATCTGCACGATCTTACTCAGATTTCACCAGAAAGCCTGATCCCTTTTTCAGCGTCCTTTGTCCATTTTTAGCTGCCCAGCACTTATTCCCTCATAGCAACTTGATTTCTTATTGGAGCATCATCTTTCTTCCATTGTGTATTGTATAAGTAGGAGGATAATTTTAGATGGTGACCTTCTGAAAATAAACCAGGGTGACCTTTTTCCTTGCCCTAGAACAAACAAAGGACCATAGGACATTCTGTTCCACTACAAGATGTTAACTATGCTGCCAGTTTACTACATACATTATTCAGCAAAAGTCTATTCCATCCCATTTCCAAACCTGGTCAGCATCCTCCTCAGTTCTGTTTCAGTCTGAGTTGTCAACATCTTTCCATCAATTACCTTTTGCCTGGTTAGCCAGAATCAGTTTCTGATTGCATGTATATAAGAATTCAGACTAAACCAACCATGATGACTATGAACTGGGAATGACTTGACTGGGGTTGCGTGCATTCAAGAATATCCCAGTGTTCCTTGACATAGACCAAAGAACCACTGCTGCTGAGGCCCCACCCTACACCCTTGACCCATTTGAGTTCACTAGAAATTATGCAAACAGTCTCCGAAGCTCTCAAGAGTCTGCGTCTTTCTTCTTTGCCTGAGGACTTCATCCAGCACCATGAAGTGTGCTTGGCCCCAAGAAGGTATAAGCACAGCTAATGAAGAGAGGCCCAGGATCAGTGAGTAGATGCCCCAATGCTTTGATCTTCAAGGGAGCAATTTTGAGGTATTTCCCTCCATCCCAAGATTCTCAGATGGTTCCCAGCAGGGTTAAGTTTCAGGTGCCCCTGGTGAGGAGTTCATATTGTCACCTTTCTCATCATCTCTTAGCATTCTCCCTTCTGTCTTCTAGAATCACCTCCCAAGTAAATAACCCATACAGCAAGTCCTTGTCTCAGAGTCAGCTTCTGGGTAAACCTGAACTCAAGAGTGAAAAAAAAAGCAGAAAAAACTTTAACATCCTACCCAAAAGAAGGGAGAGAGAATTTAACAATGCATTTTGGCTTTTACGGCTACATTTGAGCACCGGAAACATAGTGCCACAAGTCAAATTGTGAAATGTATTTTGAGCGCATTATGTTAAATAAAATGTAGTATTAATATTACTTTCATCTGTTTGACTTTAGCTTGATTAATATGTCTACTAGAACATTTAACAATACATACATGGCTCAAATATATTTCTATCAGACAGCACTGGTGGAAGGAATATGACAGGTAGCGGTTGGGATGTTATTGCTCCTATCATTGATGCTGTTAGTATGATAAAATGAACAGACCCGAGGACTCTAAAGAGTGCCACAAGTATTTATATGTCTAGCTGAGGAACTGTTAGGGTAACAGTAACTCACGGATAAAAATGACTTTCACTCAGTGCAAGAATAGGAGTAGGAAGAAGCACCTCCTATGCTGATAGTAGCCTTGTTGCTTGATCAGACTCTTCCGTAAAGTATTTTAGCAATGTTTACCATTCCCCTGTATGTACAGTAATTACACCATCGGTAACCTGAACCAGGGGACTCATCCCAACTGAGGAAAACGATATGCACAAAGATGTTCATTTCATTGTTGTTTATCACCTAAGTGACCAATAAAAGGCAAGTGATTAAATTGTTAAAAGGCAGATTTATGTGAATTATAGAGCAGAAAATCCTTACAACTGAACTGATGGTTATAATGATCAAGTAATGATACAGAGACTATTCTCATACCTTGCTAAATGAAAGAGAAGATATAAAATTGCACCCACAGCATAAATCAATATAAAAAGACTAGAAGGAAATGGACCGGGATGTAAACCCATGTGGTTATTTTAGGATGTTATGACAAGGGTGATTTAATGTTTTTCTCTATTTCCCAAATTCACTTTACTGGCATTCTCTACTTTAATGAAGAACAAAGAAAATGACCATCTTCTTTAACACGTGGGCTGCTAAAAGCATGTACCTATTTTACAAAGGATGTATCATTCCACAGTATCCTTCTATTTTACCAGATTTATATTATAAAATCTCTCTTTTCCTTTGACAAAAAGAAAGAAAGGTAAATTTAGTTCCAGCTGCTTCTGAAACAAGCAGGCTAACAGGAGATGGATATTTTAATGTGGCTGGTGGAGCACAGGAAGAACAACTAGGTTTATAAAGTCCAAGTCACATCTGACTACAGCAGCAATGTTTTTCCTGATTGACCAAAACAAGCAGATGGCCCAGGAGACTGGAGCCGAGATGAGAGAGTAGGACTTCAGAGAAGCTCTTGACATGGCCTCTACCCAAATCTCCCTCGAAAAATTAATCCAAATTGGTCAGACCACGCATGCTGTCAGCTCCCAACATTCACAAGGATTAATTTACAGGGGCTTATCTCTCAAGCCATTCGTGGAGCTTCAGCAAGTCTCGAACAAGAGCCATGAAGGTGCTTGGCTGAGGATAACAGAGACCTGGGGAATATGGAAATGCTCGCTGGGAGATAGTAAACAACACAACTCATGCTAAAATGCAGTTTCTTTTCTTGAACGAAGGGCCCCAGTTAGCACACAAGCTATGGAGAGGTTGGAGTGAGGCCTAGAGAACGTGTTAACATCTTTATTAACAATCTGGAAAATGATGTCAACAGAACATTCATTAACAAGGAATAAGTCAACAAGGACCAGAAGGCTAGAGGGATAACAGGACAGAATGAGTAGGAGAAAAATCAGGAGAAAAGAACACAGTGAGATGGAGAATGAGTGACAGCTCTGGTCTAGGTAAAATGAACGAGGCATTCATCTCAGGCACAAAATTTCCAGAGGTCCCCAAAGGCTCAGTAATGAAGAGAAATAGCAGTGTGATATAATAGTCTTTAAAAAAAAAAAAGAAAAAGACCCTGTAGGCAAGACAGCAAGAGAGACTGAGATGTATAGAATGGACTTTCAGTCTCTGAGGGAGAGGGAAATGGTGGGATGATTTGGGAGAATGGCATTGAAACATGTATATTACATATAAGAAACGAAGCGCCAGCCTATGTTAGATACAGGATATAGGATGCTTGGGGCTGGTGCACGGGGATAATCCAGAGAGATGATATGAGGTGGGAGGTTGGAGGAGGATGCAGGATTGGGAGCTCGTGTACACCCGTGGCAGATTCATGTCAATGTATGGCAAAACTAATACGGTATTGTAAAGTAAAATAAAGTAAAAAAAAAAAAAAAAAGTGAAAAAAAGAAAAAGAAAAGAAAAAACTAAGTTAATGCAAAATATTCATTGATTTTTTTTTTTAAACCTTGGTTATTGGGGATTTTTTTCAGCCTCTAAAACTGTGTGCTGGAAGTCTCATTCACCTAACTTTAATCCTGAAAGACAATCTAGAGAGGGGCAGGGTTTGTATGAATGACAAGGTGTCAGAGCAAAGGCCAGCTGGAGACACAGGATGGAAAGAGGAGAGCATGTATTTTTCTTTTAATTGAAGCATAACCACTTTGCAATGTTGTGTCAGTTTCTGCTAGACAACAAAGTGAATCATGTGTGTTATATATATATATATATATATATATATATATATATACCCTCCCCCCTTGGACCTCCCTCCCACCCCACTCCCATCCAACTAGGTCATCACAGAGCAGCGAGCTGAGCTCCTTGTGCTGTACAGCAGGTTCCACTAGCTGTCTTTTATACATGTGACAGTGCATACATATCAATCCCAGTCTCCCAGGTCATCACACACACCCCTCCCCCTGTGTCCACACGTCTGCTCTCCACATCTGCATCTCTATTCCTGCCCTGCAAATATGTCCATCTGCACCATTTTTCTAGATTCTACACATGCACATTAATATGTGATATCTGTTTTTCTCTTTCTGACTTACTTCACATTGACAAACTCTAGATCCATCCACATCACTAAAAATGACCCAATGTCATTCCTTTTTATGGTTTATGACCCAGAAATGCCTCTACTGGGCATATACCCTAAGAAAACCATAATTCAAAATGACACATGTATTCCAACATTCACTGCAGCACTATCTACAATAGCCAGGACATGGAAGCAACCTAGATGTCCACTGACAAATGAGTGAGTCAAGAAGGTGTGGTATAAGTATACAATGGAATAATACTCAGCATGTACGGAGTAGGGTAAGCCCTGGCCTTTTCAGGATAGGGGTCAAGGGCCATCGAGGGAACTGTGAGAGGCCCCAGGGAGACCAGTGGAAACACCCTGGGCAGCCTGTTGGCCAAAAGATGCAAGCAACTTGGAGAGAGTTCACAGAACCAGGGAAAGCAGTCAAAATGTGAAGCATGACTGAATTTGGAAGTGGAAGGGAAAACATGACCCAGCTGATAAAAAGGGGGGAAAAGACAATCTGGAGAAAGCACATGCAAGAGACAAGGAGTCCTGGCTGCAGGAGCTGCTAAGAGCTGGCACCGTCCATAACCGCAGGAGCTGGATGAGGGCGAATATTCTGAAGAACAGGAATTCAAAATCAAGGTCCTTAATTTTGCTGATTGACCTCATCACTTAGCTGCCCAAATACTTCCTGAAATTTGTGAAAATTTATGAAACAAGGAGACCCAGATGTAAGCTCATAGAAGTACAGTGGAAATACTCGCAGAAGAAGTAAGCTTATTTACTACTTCCTTACTACGCTTTGAGAAGTAAGCTCATAGAAGTGATGCTGCAGCGGAAGGAATATAGCATCAGGAGTCAAGAGACTGGGTTCTAGCCTTGTTCTGTCCCAACCAACACTGTTCTCCAAGAAGTCACTTGATTTCTCCCCTAATGTCCAATTCTGCCGCGAAAAGAGGGCGGAGGAGAGGATAGTTAGTGGGAACCGCTGTAGAGCACAGGGAGTTCAGCTCAGTGCTCTGTGATGACCTAGAGGGGTAGGGGAGGGTGAGAGCGAGGGGGTAGATGTATACTTACAGCTGGTTCACTTTGTTGTAGAGCAGAAATTAACACAACATTGTAAAGCAACTCTACTCCAATAATAATTTTAAAAGAATGATCTTTGTCTCCCTATTGCAGCCTGAGACACTGTCTTCATAACGTTCGGTCACTTGTTTCTTCCTTCACACTCTTTCACTAGGATGAAGATTAGAGCTGCTGACTCCCCACTCTCCCATCAGCACCATGTTTTGACTTTGGGTGAGTCGCCCTTGACAGTCTCTTGTGGTTGCCACTTGCCAGCTATCAACACAGTGAAAGTTATGGCTTTTCAGTTGGACCATAAGCAAGGCTGAGAATCAAAGAACTGATGCTTTTGAATTGTGGTGCTGGAGAAGATGCTTGAGAGTCCCTTGGACAGAAAGGAGATCAAACCAGTCAATTCTAAAGGAAATCAACCCTGAATATTCATTGGAAGGACTGATGCTGAAGCTGAAGCTCCAAGACTTCGGCCACCTGATGGGAAGAGCCGACTCACTGGAAAAGACCCTCATGCTGGGAAAGACTGAGGGCAGGAGGAGAAGGGGACAACAGAGGATGAGATGATTGGATGGTATGGCCAACACAATAGACATGAGTTTGAGCAAACTCTGGGAGATGGTAAAGGACCGAGAAGCCTGGTGTGCTGCAGTCCATGAGGTCACAGAGTTGGACATGACTGAGTGAGCAACAACAATTGCTTCTGTCTTATGTTTTGGTTTTGTGGCCTCAAGACATGTGGGATCTTAACTCCCTGACCAGGCACTGAACTCGCATCCCCTGCAATGGAAGGCAAAGTCTTAACCACTGGACTGCCAGGGAAGTCCCCACTTCTATGTGTAGAACACAATGTGTCCGTTTCTTTACTTCAGCAGGTTGAGCTACTGCTTAACCTAGGAGGACTCTGCTGGTTCCCACTTAATTCAGGGGAAAGCCTGAAATTCTCCAGTCCTAGGGCTCTGGATAGACTGATGTCTCAATAGACATTAGCCAAGAGAAGGCTGTGCAAGGGCTCTGATGACTAAGAGTCATTCATCTTCCCAAATGACTAGGAAGGATCATCATACGTAATTCCAACTGAGCTACACTCCAAGAGAGAGAGCACATTCCAGTGAGGCAATGGACATGATGGTCATCTCACTGCCTACCACCACCCCCACCCCAACTGTATGCTGGTCATTGCCAAATCCAGACAACTGCCAGGGCTCTCTTGGATACTAGTGAGTGTTGGCCTGACCACCCATGCTTAATGCCTCAGAAATGTCCACCCAGAATGAGGGGGAACCATTGAAAGAGGAGAGACTAAGCTACTGCTGTCTTGAGGTCAGAGGGCTGGGTGTGGGAGAGACCTTAGTGATGAGGTAGCCCCACAAGTTGGCTCAATTTGAGTCATGAAAATGGGGATCAGAGGGCAGTGACCATGCAGGCCACACAGCCAGTCAGTATCCGAGGCCGGAGGAGGACTCCACCTCCTTAAACTGGTCTGATACTCTTCCATCAGCCCTGACACACCTCTGCATCCCTGGGTCTGAATTTATCTTTCTGTCAAATGAGAGCAGGGCTGTATCTTTGTCCTATGCTTCATACAGAGGTTGAAGAAAAATAACTCCATTAAGTACTTTAAGTCATATCCAATGCTTTGTGACCCCATGGACTGCAGCACACCAGGCTTCTCAGTCCTTTACCATCTCCCAGAGTTTGCTTAAACTCATGTCCATTGAGTCGGTGATGCTATCCAATCATCTCATCTTCTGCTATCCACTTCTCCTCTGCCTTCAATCTTTCCCAGCATCAGGGTCTTTTCTAATGAGTCGGCTCTTTGCATCAGGTGGCCAAAGTACTGGAGCTTCAGCTTTAGCATCAGTCCTTCCAACGAATATTCAGGGTTGATTTCCTTTAGGATTGACTAGTTTGATCTCCTTGCTGTCCAAGGGACTCTCAAGAGTCTTCTCCAGCCTCACAGTTTGAAAGCACTAATTCTTCAGTGCTCAGCCTTCTTTATGGTCCAACTCTCACATCTGTACATGACTACCAAGAAGTACTTAAAGTTCATCCAAAGAAAGCAACCTCATGAGTAGAAATACACAGAGAAAGACAGAGAGAGAGGCTCTGCCTTCCTCCCACCTGGGAGAGCCCTAAAAGCATGCCAGGGGCCACCATCTGCACACTGACCACCTGGCTGTCACTGCACCAAGGGCTTTGCACAGGGAATGCTCTCAAAATGCAATCAAGTCAGCACTATTCATTCACATCACAAACAAGGAGGGCTGAGGTTAGAGAGTCTAAGTAACTCACCCAAGACACAGAGCAAGTGTCAGGTCTGGGATTCCAGGTTCAGTCTTTTTTTTTTTTTTAATGTAGACCATTTTTTTAAAGTCTTGAATTTGTTACAATATTGTTTCTGTTTTATGTTTTGGTTTTTAAGCCATGAGGCATATGGGATCTTAGCTCCTTGACCAGGGATGGAACCCACACTGGAGGGTGAAGTCTTAACCACTGGACTACCAGTGAAGTCCCCAGGTTCAGTCTCAGCCCAAAACTTGTGCTCCCAGCCTCCGTTTGCCACAGCCCCCATCTCAACCCTCAGCCTTTGTTGGGGTGTGTACATGCATATGATAGAGGATGCTTCTGTTAAGATGACAGATTCTAAATATTTCATTTGAGTGCATCCCAGCTTCCACATCAGCTTAAGCTCACAGATAAGCCATGTCCCTCGAGGCCTTTGAAATGCCCCCATGGTGGGCTTCCCTGGTGGCTCAGACAGTAAAGAATCTGCCTGCAATGCAAGAGACCCAGGTTCCACCCCTGGGTCAGGATGCTCCCCTAGAGAAGGGAATGGCTCCCTACTCCAGTATTCTTGCCTGGAGAATTCCCTGGACAGGGGAGCCTGGCGGACTACAGTCCATGGGGTCACAAAGAGCTGGACACAACTCAGTGACTAACACTCACTAGGGGCACCCATGATTGAGGACTGGTGCCACTGCTCACAGAAGAAGGCCAGCTGGGCTCCTGGCTGAGCCTCTCATACCTGATGCTTTCTGGACAAAGCCAGGCTGGAAACACGCACAGAGGGAACCGAGGGGAGCTGAGAAGGCCTGGCCTGTGTCTTTCTTACTCTCATTCACATAAATGCAGCCTGTGCCCCTTTGTCATTGTCGCCCCAGGGAAAATGGATTAAATTCTGAATGAACCAGATGAAATGGTGTAATATACAACCATCATGACAAGAACAAAGCAAGAAAGAAAAACCACTTTTACAGAGTAATGGAAAGGCTAAAGACATGGGCCTATAGAATAACATGGAAAGATGTTTAAGACACATTGTTAAGTGAAAAAAAAATAGGTCAAAACAACTGTATGGATTGCTCAAGACTATTTTCATTTAAAGTGTTCGTTGCTCAGTCGTGTCTGACTCTTTGTGACCCCATGGACTGTAGTGCCAGGCTACTCTGTCCTTGAAATTCTCCAGGCAGGAATACTGGAGTGCCATTTCCTTCTCCAGGGTATCTTCCCAACCCAGAGATCAAACCCAGGTCTCCTGTATTGCAGGCAGATTCTTTACCACCTGAGCCACAAGGGAACTGAATTTTCATTTAAACATATGTGTAAAATATAAATGTGAATATAGATATTTAAGGTTATAGATTGACAGTTACATAGATTCAAGTGTATCTGTGTGTGTGCATAAGTGTATGGACTTTACCAGTGGCTCAGCAATAAAGAATCCACCTGGAATTCAGGGAGGCAGAGGCTCGGTTAGATCCCTGGGTCAGGAAGATCCCCTGGAGGAGGAAGTGGCAGCCCAGTCCAGTATTCTTGCCTGGGAAATCCCAGGGATGGAGGAGCCTGTTTGACTCCTGTCAACAGCCCATGAGGTAAAGACACATGGCTGAGCGACTAAACTACCACCAGCACCACCACCACATAGGGGCTGGCCCAAGGGGCCATCACGGCAACTGGAGAAAACAACAGCACCCCACTGGCAGAAAGCAACGAGTGGGTGCCCACCCCCGATAGAAGGGCTGAGAGATTAGGTACACTCTGCTTGCTGAAGACAAAGAAGGACAAGACTTGTCTTACTCAAGTCTGCAGTCCCCAGGGTCTAGACCTGTGACTCACAGAAAGGGCCCTCCAGGAGTCCTGCAGCATGAGAGATGTCCCTCAGGACACTCCTGACATTCGGAGAAGGCAAGCGAGGAAGCAAGAGCCACACCGCTACCTGCCAGGAGTTCAGAGACTACCCCAGGGTGTGGGCACACAGCACAATAGAAAGTTCATTGCCCATCTCCCTCAACCTTTGACCTCTCATGATTCAGACCCACTGATCTTAAATGAGCAGCCAATTTAGGCAACAGACGTTCCTCTCAACTCCCGTCTCCCAAGGAATTCCCATCCTCCTTACTCCACGCTCCCTTTAATCTACCCTGACCCCTCACAGCAATCCACCGATGAATCACAGAATGTTACAATGACATGGGACCGTGAAAGCCACTGAATACAAATCTTCCCTATTAAGGAAGAGAAAAATGAAGTTCATAAGATTACCAAAGATGATTAGAGGATAGGCAGGGCTAGAACCCAGATCTTTCAACTGTCCCATGACATCTCCCAAAGTAAAAATTGCAGGGTTCAGAAAATAGACTTGGGTATCCATTATGGAAACTAGAGCCTTGTTAAGCCAACTGTGGCTGGCAGAACACCAGGAGCAGCCTCCTCTGGCAACTGGTGAGAAATTTAGAGTCTCAGACCCTGCCCTAGACCTGCTGAATCAGAACCTGCATGTTACCAGGATCCTCTCATCCTGCCAGTAAAGCTGGAGACTCTCTGAATGAGAGAATTTGCCATCTGATCTACAGTCAGGCAGGAAAGAGTCTCTCTCTCCCTTTCTGTGTCCATCCTGCTCCATACTTCTCCCCAACCCACGAGAGAACCTAAAAACTGATGGCAATAAAAACCAAACCAGGACTTCCCTGGTGATTCAGCGGTTGAGAATCTGCCTGCCAATGCAGAGGACATGGGTTCGATCCCTGGTCCAGGAAGCCCCCACATGCTGCAGCCACAACTACAGAAGCCCTCGAACCCCACAGCCTACGCTCAGCCTCAAGAGAAACCACCGCAATAAGAAGCCAGTGCACTGCCCCTGCTCGCCGTAACTAGAGAAAGCCCACGAGCAGCAGCAAAGACCTGCACAGCCAAAAATGAATAAATAAACAAACATTTTTTTAAAAGCAAAACAACAACAAGGCTCCCACGTCTAGTCAGTGGATGTTTCTGCTCTTATCCACAGGGAGCCTCTGTGGGGCACTTAAATCTCTCCATTAAGTAAACAGCACAGTCAACCGTGCATGTTAAGAACAGGTGGCAGAGAGCCCTAAGGAACCACAGGAGAGCCGGGTCATTAAACACTGCAGGTGAACAGGTGTGGCAGCCGGTCCCCACACAGAGTGGGTGAGAGCCAGGGCACTCCATCACCTCTCTGAAGGAGGGAGGGAAGGAGGGGTCAAAGGAAAGAGAAAGCCCCACCCTCATCTCTTGGTGCTTCATCCTTGTCAGTTGCTCAGTCATGTCCGACTCTTTGTGGCCCCATGGACTGTAGCCCGCCAGTCTCCTTTGTCCATGGAATTTTACAGGCAAGAATACTAGAGTAGGTTGCCATTTCCTTATCAGGGGATCTTCCCAATCCAGGGATCGAACCCCAGTCTCACGCACTGCAGGTGGATTCTTTACTGTCTGAGCCACCAGGGAAACCCTTCATCCTTAAGCCAGCTGATATACGACATGAAACAAGCCACTCATCCTTCCTGAAGCTCATGTAAGGAACAGGTACAAGAATTTGCGTCACAAGTTCACAGTGAAAAGCAAGAACATATAAAGGCCAAGCACCATGCCTGACACGATAGTTGGGACCCAATAAACAAGCTGGTGGTAGAGAATTCACCTGCCAATGCAGGAGACATAAGAGACGCAGGTTTGATCCCTGGGTCAGGAAGATCCCCTGGAGGAGGGCATGGCAACACACTCCAGTATTCTTGCCTAGAAAATCTTATGGATAGAGGCTTCCCCAATGGCTCAGCAGGCAAAGAATCTGCCTGCAAAGCAGGAGACACAGGAGACCCAGGTTCAATCCCTGGGTCAGGAAGATCCCCTGGAGCAGGAAATGGCAACCCACTCCCATATACTTGCCTGGAAAATTCCATGGACAGAGGAGCCTGGCGGGCTATAGTCCATGGAGTCACAAAGAGTCGGAATCAACTGAGCCCACGAAACAATCAACAAAGGCCTTCCCTGCCGTGTCTTCATCCCTCCATCCCTTCCACCTGCTTCTGTTCCAAAGGGTTTCTTTTTGTCAGGAAGAGGCAAGGGAAGCCACAAGGTAGGTTCACAGCCTTGGTTCACAGCCCACTACACTCACCCGGGCACCTTTTAGAGACTACTAGAGTCTGGTCCTGTCCACTGAGATTCTGACTTAATTGGTCTGGGGAGCAGCCTGGACACTGGAATTTGTAAAAGATCCCTAGGTTAATTCTAACGTAAGCACAAGGCTGCAAACCCCAGCCATTATGGCATCTGTGGATTGCTCACCACTTGTCTGAATGGAGCAAAAGTCATAATTATTTCCTCCCTCACCACATTCCCTGAGTGATTACTACATGGCCAGGGACTAAGCTAATTGCTTTATATACATAATTTTATTTAATTCCCACAAAACCATCTACAGTGAGAACTGGCCCCCTCATTCATCAGTTGAGGAAATGGAGCCCAGGAGAGTTAAGGAGTCATGGTAAGTGCCACAGCTCCCTATCAGCAGAAATGGGATTCAACCTCATGGTGACACTACTCCTTGCCAACCATTCAGGCACTGCAGTGGTAAAGAATCTTCCTGCCAGTGCAGGAAACGCAAGAGACATAGGTTTGATCCCTGAGTCAGGAAGATCCCCAGGAGGAGGAAATGGGACAGAGGAGACTGGTGGGCTACAGTTCCATGGGGTCACAAAGAGTCAGACACGACTGAGTGAGCGTGCACACACTGTCTGACTCTAAGGTGTAAGGGGCACCAAGTGTGTGACTAGTAGGCTAGGAAGAAGTCTCAGTGATGCTGATAGAAGACGAAGCCATACTATTGATCCAATGCCACAGGGGGAAGAGGAGGAGGAGGGGGGGAAAGGCAGCGGCAAAGGAGGAGACATCAAGGGTGAGAGAGGACCAAGCAAACACACGGAAAGGCAGGTCCATCTAGCATCTTCTTGTCCATGGAACGCCCATGACGTGCAAGGAGAAAAGTCAGGCAGGGAGAGAGCTTTCAGCTGGAAAATGTCTCTATCTTACAGGCAATCACCAGGCATCACAAGAAAATATTCGGATCACACACCCCATCACAGTAGCCACAACACTGGGCACGGGTGGTCAGGGGAGGAGGTCTAGGTTCAGGGTCTCAGGGTGCATAGCACAAGGTGGCCAGAGGACATTCACACGTCCTTGTGCCTGGGGCAGTCTGCTGCATCAGTGATGCTCTGTGAGTTAGCCCAGCACGGTTCATCCACTGGGAGAGGAGTTGTTGCTGTTCAGCTACTCAGTTGTGTCTGACTCTTTGTGACCCCTTGGACGGCATCAAAGCTGGCTTCCCTGTCCTTCACTATCTTCTGGAGTTTGCTGACTCATTAGAAAAGACCCTAACCCTGGGAAAGATTAAAGGCAAAAGGAGAAGGGAGCAGCAGAGGATAAGATGGGTAGATAGCATCACCAACTCAATGGACGTGAATCTGACAAAACTCCAGGAGAGGACAGCCTTCAGCAAACACTCTGAATAACTGCTCGAGATGCTACAGAAGGCAGGGGCATGATGCTGTGACGGTTGGTCACAGGTCACAGGAAGGGACAGTTAGAGACTCTGGGAAGGTTATGTACACATTACTATATTTAAAATGGATACCAACAAGGACCTACTGTCTAGCACAGGGAACTCTGTTCAATGTTATGTGCCAGTTGTGACCACTACCTGACGCTAAATTCTCAGAAGTGGAGTTTCTAGGGCATTGGCTTCTTCTGACTTTAGCTTTATCAGAACTTGCCAAACCGCTTGCCAGAAAGGCAGCCTCAGTCTGCACACTCCAGAGACAGCAAACGTGAGTATCCATTTTCCCACTCTTTTGTGCGGCCCCTCACTGCTGACAGTGCTTCTCCTTAAAGGCCTCCAGCCCCACACACAGCCCAATCAGGCAGGCATGATCCCTCCTGAGAAGCAAGCCCACGCAACGACCGAGGCTGTTCGATCCACATCTGTACATCATGGGCAATGACAGGACTCAGATCCTGCCCACTTTCCTTAAAGGGCCAACCATGGGGTGGCCCCAGCACCCCTCCACTGGTCCTAGGCCAACCCGCTGAACCCCATCAACTGGGAAGACTTCACTTGGAAAGGGAGTTCCTGGAGCCACCTGGGCACCCTCCTAGTGGTTCACATCAGGCCCTGCTGGCAGACAGACAGATGCTGGCATTCTTCTCCACCACCTGGGGACGGGTATGCACGGCTGCTACAGCACCGAGGTCCCTTTAAGCTCCAGATGCCTGTCAGGTAGAGAGGCCTGGCATCTCTGGAAGTGATAAGGAAACTGCTCCAGTCTCTGGCCAGCTATGCAACTCTTACTCCACAGTCAATTGGGAGCGCAGGGCAGGCATCCAGGTAAGTACCCCAGGAGCAGCAGGAGTGAGGACAACATTCCAGCCACCAAGCGCAGCGTCTCTGAGGCTGGCAGGTGGCCTGGGCCATCAATGACTTAACCCATAAGGCTTCTTCCAGCAAAGAACATGCCCGGCTCCACATCAGTGCCTGCCAGTCCAAGCTGCTCCGATTTCCTACAGTCCCCAATGGTACCTCCAAGATCTGCCGTGGGAGGAAGAGGAAATAGGGCATAGAACTTTCTAAATGAGGAAAGGTAATGCCTGCCCCAGTAGCACAAGGGACTCTGGGCTGGGAAGGCCGCCTGCCCTCTGACTGCTGACCTCCCTGGGGCTCCGTCCCAAGCTCTTGCATTGGTGGACCTCATACTGAGATCAGATGAGGCAGCATGCCTTCCAAAGTACCCTGGCATGGAAGGAGATGGCAGTTTGGTGTAGAGCAAGGGATCCACTTCAGAAACTGCTTTGGAAAAGAGCAAGGCTTAGCTACCCAAAGAGTGTGTTAGTCGCTCAGTTGTGTCCAACTCTCTGCAACCCCATGGACTGTAGCCTGCCGGGCTCCTCTGTCCATGAAATTCTCCAGGCAAGAATGCTGGAGTAGGTTGCCATTTCCCTTTCAGGGGATCTTCCTGGCCCAGGGATCAAACCTGGGTCTCCTGCATTGCAGGCAGATGCTTTACCGTCTGAGCTACTAGGAAAGCCCAGGGTTGAACTCAAATGCCTTAGAAGTCGTGGTTCTATTTTGTAATCTGATAGTCACTATTGTTGTTGTGTGTGCATGCTCAGTTGTGTCTGACTCTTTGTGACCCCATGGACTATAGCCGGCCAGGCTCCTCTGCCCATGGAATTTTCCAGGCAAGAAACTGGAGTAGATTGCCATTTCTTCCTCCAGGAGTCACATTATTCCAGCTAGTCCAGTAAGCCTTTGAGGCAGGCTGATTTTGGTCATGATGTGCAGGAAGAAATGAGAAGCAGAGAAGTGACTCACCTAAGTCCCCAGATCACAGGCCTGGGGTTTTCACTTAATCTTTCATTATCTGAACTGTGGGCCCTGGAGAAACATCCTTTGGAAACTTAGATCTCAGACCTTGTCCTATCTGTTCAATTAGAATCTGCGTTTTCCCAAGATCCCCAGCATCTCCCAGGATTCATGAGCCACAGTCATGAAATGTCAGTGAGCATCAAAATCACCCCCACTTCATCCCAGGTCTGACCTAGCGGGTGTGAGTGAATCCCAGGCACTTGCATGTTTCCCAAGCTCCCAAGGCGATCAGATAGATCAGTCTAGAGACTGTATACATGACCTGGGAGGCTACATGCAGCTGCATCTTGGCCTGGTTCTCAAACTTGGCTGCACAATTGAAATGGCCTGAGGCATTAAAAACATGCGCATGCCCTAGTTTCACCTCTGGAATTGGATTTAATTGGTCTGAGGTGCCGCCTGGGCTGATGGAGTTAAACAATTTGACCAAGTGATTGGAATGTGCAGCAAAGATTGAGAACCATTGATTCAGAGTGACCTCAATTAAAATCTGGTTTTCTTACTCACCAGTCACACAACATAGGGCAAGTTAGCCAGTCTGAGCATCTTTCTCATCCTTACAATGGGGAGAATAGTCACATATAATAACTAAACGTTATAAGGTATGTTAGACATCTGACATTCAGTAAGCAAGGCAGGGCAGGCATACAGTAAGTGCACCAAAGAATTAATGACTTCCAAATATGGTGCTAGAGAAGACTCTGGAGAATCCCCTGGACAGCAAGGAGATCAGACCAGTCAATCCTAAAGGAAATCAACCCTGAATACTCACTGGAAGGACTGATGCTGAAGCTGAAGCTCCAACACTTTAGCCACCTAATACAAAGAGTCAACTCGGGAAATTTTTAAAAAAACCCTGATGGGGGAAAGAGTGAAGGCAGGGGGAGAAGAGGGCAACAGAGGATAAGATGTTTGGATGGCATCACTGATTCGGTGGACATGAGTCTGAGGAAACTCCAGGAGATGGTAAAGGACAAGGAAGTCTTTCGTGCTGCAGTCCATGGGGTCGCAAAGAGCTGGACGTGACTTGGTAACCGAACAATGAACAACATACAGTAAGTACCCATTAAATGCCCAGTGCCCCCATAATCTTCCCTTGCTATGATCAGAAGTGAAAAATCAGCTGACACCCCAAATTTCCACTTCTCTTTAAAAGGAAGTATAGAAATATCAGTTCCCCTCATCTCCATGCAGGAAAAGATAAAGGTGCCAGGGCTCCAGCAGGGCGCCAGCAAGCTTAGCTGGCATCACGGGCCTGACCCTGACTCCACGCTCAGAAGAGCCCCATGATTAGGGTGTAAGTCTCTGCCTTCGCTGCCCTGAAATTCTAGTACTTTGGGAAGATTTTGCTCTGGGTCCCACAAATCAGGCAGCCGGGCCTGTCAAGGAGGAAGCTGGTTTGGGGACCCGTGCGAGGATGTCAGCAAATCTGTCTCTGGCTTGTGGCTTGTGGCAGTGGAATGAATACAGGAAGAAAGAATAAAGGGGTGAGTGCCAGAGTGACCTGATGAATCTTTCTCTAAACTAAACACGCCGTGGTATCAAGGAAGGGAGAAAGAGAGGGTGTCGCTAGAGCCAGGAAGGGACCGACTGGACGCTCTTCCTCTTTTCTCAGGATGCTCCCAGCCCAGAGCGGGTGGCAGACACCCCTGGGGGCTGAGCCCCAGCCTGATGTAGGCTGCCCTTCCTACTCCTGCAGCACACCCCTCCCCCGCCCCATCTGGCTCATCCCCCTGGAGGATGCGCAGCACGAAGTGGACTGAGGAGCTGGGACCAGGGATTCGCAGTGGTTCTCTTTTCTGACATTGTTTTCCTTGTGTGGCTTTTCTCCCCGAGTTCAAAATCATGTTCCCCCATCAACGGCCATTTTCATCTCTCTGCTTTTCTGCCTGCGGTTCCATGGGCCACTCTTTGGACATCCCTAAGCTTCTGCAGGGTTCAGGAGAGAAAAGGCTACCTAAACCCAGGGCTCGGGTGCTGCAGCCATTGTGGAAGCTTCCATTAAACAGAGTCTATGGTCCCTCCTCTTCTGGGCAAGTGCAAAGCCCCCAGGACCCACAGGAGAAGATACGGAGATGGAAACATTGTGCTGTAAGAAGGCAGGGGTTTCTGCTGGGACTCTTTCTGCAGCTTGACTGTGCAGGGGTGCAAACCATGTTGAGCCAAGGACACTGAGAAAATCATGGCTGGCAGCCCTTTACCCTCTTAGTTCTCCATCCTAGTGCCAAGATAGAGACAGATTTCTGGATCAGAGAGGAAGTCTGTCACCAGGACTTTGGATGACTAATAAAACACCAAAGTTTGTGAATTTTTTTAAGAGTAAAAATTAGCATGGACCTGATTTATTCCTAGTTTTAAAAATCTCTTTTGCTAACTGGTATGCTCATATATATATATATATATATATTTTTTTTTAGGTATCAAGCTACTGCGAGGGCCATTATTTGTCCAAAACCTGGTTATTCCTGCAGGAGGGCAAAGGCATGTGGCTGACAGCCCTTTGTCACATGTGAAGCAGGGGACACAAAGCTGAGAACTTCTAATCTGAAGTATCAAAGGGCTGTTAACCCTGTGGAAACCTGTTGCAATGGCGTGGGCTAGTAAGAACTGTGTTCTGCTGCCAAAGTCGAATGAATCAGAGAGACAATGGCTTTGGCTGTAGAGCAGGCACATTGGCCACCCTTGGCCCTGCTGTCCAGGAAGCAGGGACCTGCCAAGAACAGCCTGCAAGCAGGTAGTTACAGTAGAGAAACATTATGTATCAGACTCAAAGAAAAAAAAAAAAAAACACAGGGATTTCTCTTCAAATAGAAGAGTCAGTCGGTGCTGGAAAACAGCTGGTTCCCGGATGCCTGAGAGAGGAACAGAGCAGGGCAGTCTTACATGCCCAAGGGTGACAGTAGGGCGTCTCTTCTGTCTCCTGCAGAGGCAGGTGGGTTCTTTTACCACTAGCACCAGCCTCAGAAGCCTCAAAATCAAGGCCAGATAAGTGTATTTCCCAAGACAAAAGGAGCTACCTCATCAGCAGCACCAGTGGTGGCCTCATCCAGGGCCCAGGGCCCCTTTCAGCCGTCTCTGTCCCTAACCCACTACTGTGTCAATTCCCTGGCTCTGTGCTCCCAGCTGTAAATACAGGGATTCTCTCCCCAGCTGAAGAAGAAATGGCAGTGAGAGGATCAAACCTTAGGATAGGGCCCCTCCCAACCCTGGAAGAACCCTTCTGAGTCCAATGTCCCAAGCTTAGGAGAGAGGGCAGAAATGACTCCTTCCCAAGTCTAACCATCCCCTTTAACCAAGCAGTTACACCAGAGAGAAAACAAGGCCATTCAACGTGGATAGCCGCCCCCAAGCTCTTTTGGCAGCAGCCAGTACCTCCAAATTCAAGACTCTGGCATGATTCTACAATCCACTCAGAGGACAGTTACCATCTGTTTGTGGAGGGGAAAAAATGTTAATAACCCCTAGTCATAATCAAATAGGCAACCACTTTACTTCAAGTACCTATTAGCTGATGCTAAGTCACAATGGAACAATCCTGGAGTGCCCGTTTAAAGGCCCATCAGAGGCACCAGCACACATCCAACCATTAGGATGGACGGCAAGCAGATGAAGCACTTAAGATTTTACCAGAAGCCCAGGCAGCTTTTCCTTCCCAGCCTCCCACCTCCTCTGCCTTGCCAAGTGGTCCCCAACATGTCCAGAAAGAGAAAAAGGATGTCCTCTAAACCTGGGAAGCAAGACTCTTCCATCAGCTCCCACATTTTCCCCAGGCCAGGTGTGTCCCAGCTTGAGAAAAGCAGATTCATACTTTTGGAAGCCCCGTTGAAGTGGGATGACATTCAAAGATAATTAGATAAAATACTGAATAAGCAAAGCTTATTTGTTCATAATCCAGCTTCATCTCCCAGACACTCCCAGCCTCTGCGCACACCACGTATGTGGGAAAGCAGGCCAGCATTGCTCTAGCTAGCCATGTATTTTGGCATGCCATTTCATTTCCCTGGGTCTCTTTCCTTACCTGTACTACAATGGGGACATTAGCCTAATAAGTCTAAGGTCTTTTTCAACTCTAATAAATGATTATTCTGGTTCTTCTGTGGGAGTAAGAGGGGACCAAGACAAAGGAAGGTCACTGCCACAGTAACTCTCATCTGGATATATATAAAGATGCTTAGGCAACTTCCCCAGTGGTTCAGTGGATAACCTCGATGCTTGCCAATGCAGGCATCAGTGCAGGAGACTTGGCTTTGATCCCTGGGTCAGAAGATCCCCTGGAGGAGGAAATGGCAACCCATTCCAATATTCTTGCCTGAAAAATCCCATGGACAGAGAAGCCTGGCGAAGTTGCAAAGAGTTGGAAAGAGTCAGGAACAACTGAGCATGCACACATACCTAAATACATACATACATCAGAGGTAGTCAGATAAGACGGACCAAAGAATGTATGCTCTTTTTAAAATATATATATATATATTAGTCTCCGCCTCCAGTTACTGACGCATCAAAGACCTTTGTTGTTGTTGTTGTTGTTGTTGTTTTTCAAAATATTTATTTCTTTACTTGGCTGTATCTGGTCTTAGTTGTGGCATGTGGGATCTAGCTCCCTAACCAGGGAACTATCAAGAAGAAATACTGGACTTATTTCCTGAACCGGGGTCCCCTGCATTGGGAGCACTAAATCGTAGCCACTGGACCATCAAGGCAGTCCTCCAAATGTATGCTCTTTTTACAGGCTCCAAAACCCCACATATTTGCTTCCTTCTTCATTTAATAATGATGAGTCACCTTATATGAAAATTATAGGGCCTGTTCAATTATTTAAAGACATACTTAGACAAAGCATCTTTTACCTGGTCATCATTCTAACAACCACGTGAACCGAAGATGCCAGATGCTCTGTGGATCTTCATGGTGGGACAGCCAACACCAAGCAGTTAGGTCACTCCAGTTGCCATGAAAAATGGGTGAGAATGCAAGGCAGGGGGAATTCTCGGCCCAGCCCAGCTTAACCAGACTGAGAGACCAGAGTAAGTCACCTCTTTTCTCGTACCTCCTATGCTTCATTTTCTCATCTGTAACTACTAATGTTGTTAAGCCTGGCTAGATCCCTGTCATAATCTTCTGATGTATAATTTTTAAATATCATATTTTATGAATAAGCATGGTATAAATTCCAAGCCATGTCACCTTCAGGCCCAGGATGCACTGGCACAATATAATGAGATGTTAAAATAGTGAACTATTTTTAAATATTTCTATTGTTTGCTGTATTAGTCACTAAGTCATGCTCAATTCTTTTGCGATCCCATGGACTGCAGCCTGCCAGGCTCCTCTGTCCATAGGATTTCCCAGGCAAGAATACTGAAGCAGGTTGCCATTTCCTTCTCCAGGGGATCTTTCCAACCCCAGGGATGGAACCAGCATCCCCAGTGGTTCCTGCATTGGTAGGCAGATTCTTTACTATTGAGCCACCTGGGGAGCCCAGTTATTTCTGTACCTCCCGGTAAATGATCCCTGCCCTGAACCTCCCAACCACCGCATGATCCAGCAATGGTGCAATGGTCATGAGTTAACAAACGACCCAGCAGGAAGCCCCAGGGTCCTGCCCAGCAGGAGGGTGTGTCTGTTCTGAGTGGCCAGTGGCTACACCACACCAAGCACGTCCAGATCTTCCTGCTCGAAAGCACAGGGCTTCATCACAGTCCAAAGAATCCCCACCGGACACTCAGCCTCATTCTAGAATCTCTGTGATCGCAAGAGGAGAGGAACTCTAATCCTCACACTTCCACAGGAGAGAATCCAGACCTCTCCCCAGGCCAGATTTTGATCAACAGGATGGCAGCTGATAACAGTGAAAAGATGTCTGAGACAATGCATTTTCAGCTCATTTGTATAAGCTCTGGTCCATACATTCATCTCCCATGAAACAACTGCTCAGTGGAATACCTATATATACCAACATGGCAAGAACTCTAACAAATGACAGGCAAGATGCGGAAGGGTGCTTGCAGTAAAAACATGCATACATTAAGACATACACAAAGTGATGCATCTTATAAATATACTCATATATGTATACATATATATCCATACGTAATATGTGTATCCACATCCTGTACATATCTGTGACAATTCTTAGGAGTTCTGCAGTCTTTAATTATGTTGTTTAAAACTGCTGGCACACAGAGATATATATATTGCATAGACCAGAAAGGTGGTTTTTCCATAAGAGGTGATGGAAAAAATCCGAACGAGCTTTCTGGCAAACCCAATATTTTTGACTATTTTCTAGATATCTGTTGACAAAGGCAACTGTAATATCAAAAAAACCTATATATATATATATATATATATGTATAAATACATACACACATATATATGTATATAAATACATACACACACACATATATATATACAAATATATAAGTAGAATTATAAAATTGAACTGGTTATCACATTTGGGCACTAAGATTGTCATAGGGTGGAGACAGTGGCTAATTTGACAGAATATGAGGTTGGCTGGGGAGAGAGAGCCATGAGGGTAAGTGGGGTGTGCAGAGACAGCAGAGAAAGAGAGACAGAGATACAGGGAGAGAGACAAAAAAAGTGGACTGATGGGTGCACAGTGAACTCAGGCTAATGACTGCCTAGGGAAATGGGAGGGGCCATGGGACCAGGGGTGACAGTTAAAGCCATTTTAGTTTTCATCAGTAATAAGAAAAAAAATTAAATGCAATATAAAACAAAACAGTGAGTTGATCATTCTGAGTGGCAGGAATGGAATATGAGTGTTTGTTTAACTAATCTTTGTATTTTTTTAATATTTTTAATTTCTCAGGAGGAATTCATTTGAATAAGTCTTTCCCATCCACACACTGTGTTCCAGGCCCTCAGATGTGGATGGTGGGAATTAGTTATGAGTTTCCCAGATCTTCCCCACTCTCCCTCCCACTGGCCAGACAGCTCAGATTTCCAAATGAGCCCTAACTAGCCCATTACTGATTAACAAGCTGTGCTTTTTTTTTTTTTATGAGTAAAAATAAAGTCATTCATTTCTAAGTTCAGTAACTATTTGTCACAGACTGCAAAGTTTCAGGTATACAGGCAGAGTGATCGCAGGCTTCTGTGACAAGTCACTCCTGGTCTAACAGGACAAATGACATCTGAGCGAAATAATGACAGTGCCCTAGGACTAGAGCAGAAGAAAACTACTTTTACTAAATACTGTGCAGGACAACTAGGCCATGATTAAGTCATGGGAGGGCAGCCCTTCCTGGAAGGAGAATAAAAGGAGCCTGGAAAGGCTTATACACAAAGAAGAGAAGAAAACGACAACCACAGGCACCCTTGCCAATATCAGGCACACACAGATCTTAACACTCAGGGCAATCAGAAGAAGGAGATGGGATCATTGCATCATTTTGAAGTTGGGAGAACAGAGGTCGTGAGAAGTTAAGTAACTTTGCTGGGAACAAAGAGCAATTAAGTGACATTACAGATTCTAACCCAGAGTTGAAAATTCAAAGCTGAGGACAATGGGTGGCTCAGATGAGAAGGAGGTTTGCCTGCTTCAGAGTTGGGGGGCTTCTGGTACCCGCACTTTTGCTCTTTTTTTTTTTTTTTCCTGGACTGAGATGCCTGCTGGCAATCAGAGATCAAGGGTGGATGCAGCCTGGGGCATTTGCTAGTCATCCTAAGATGAGAACTAAATACAATCAGGTGTAATAAAGACCAGAAAGATGCAGGCTTAATTCTAAACAGGGTCAGCCTTCAATACACCATCTCATCTTGCCTCTCATTTTAGCAGAACTTCTTTAGGTCACCTGAGTTTAAGGACTATTTCACTGCCAACCTCATGGACATGTTCTTGTAGCTCAGTAGAGACCGACAAGGGCAGTTCAGCCTGGAGAGAGGGAGCAGGCACTGGGAGAGGCTCCAAGGACAGCTGAGGGGAAGGCGCCGCCCTGGGTGCTGCCTAATCCATCCGACATGGGGACACGCTGTTCCAGAAACCGGATGACAATTAATAGGAAAAATCTGCTCTCACAGCGCTGCCAAGCTTGTCGCAGGGTCTCAGCTGGTGGCGCGCCTCTCAGTGGGGAGAGCAGGAATGCCCCATTCTTCCCTCTGCTCAAGGCTCTGCTGTTTTCTCAGGCGAAGGGAGGAAGGCAAAGGAAAGTTCCTCCCACAGTAGGAAAAGTCTGCACAAGAAATAGCACTAGGTCCTCAAAGCCAGGACTCCAAGCATGATGCTAAGACTGAACACTCGGGGACTTCCCTGGTGGTCTAGTGGCAGAGAATCCGTCTGCCAATGCAGGGGACACGGGTTCGATCCCTGCTCCGGGAAAATCCCACATGCTGTGGAGCAACTAAGCCCGCATGCCACAACTTCTGAAACCCGAGCACCCTACAGCCTGTGCTCTGCAAAAAGAGAAGCCATGTGCAGTGAGAAGACCGTGCACCACAGAGAGAGAATAGCTCCTGCTCACTGCAACTAGAGAAAGCCCTGTGCAGCATCAAGGGGACCCAGCACAGCCAAAAATCAATTAATTATCTTTTTAAAAGAAGACTGCAGGCTCCAACCTTATCTTCCAAATCTGTGAAACCCTATTTGGCACATAGGGTACTGGCAGATAAAATGTCTCCAGCCAAGGTACCTAACCATGGGCTCCTCTTGTTTAATAAATCATCTGGCTTTGGGCCAAGCTTCTATATATGTATACATAGAAAGTTTTATAATTTGCCTGTGTGCATATTTCTCTTGGACGAAATATTTCATATACTTCCAGAAAGCCTGGTTTGCCTTGTTGGGACTTGTTCAGCTTCACCAAGAGCAGAAAGGGGGAGGCTTCTAGGAAGCCAGGCAGTCTGCCCCATTTCCTACCTTTCTGGTTCTCTACGCCATATCTCTTGCTATACATCAGTGTTCTAGCTTTATAGGACAGTCACAGACTCTTTTGAGAACATAATAGGAGCTGAGGATTAGTTCCTTTCCAACTCCACACCCCATGCCACGAACAAACACTCAAATATTTGCATATCAATTCTTTGTTGTTGTTGAGTCACCCAGGCATATCCGACTTGCACTGTAGCCAGCCAGCTTCTCTGTCCAAGGAATTCTTCAGGCAAGAATACTGGAGTGAGCGTCCATTTCCTCCTCCAGGGGAATCTTCCTGGCCCAGGGGTCAAACCCTCGTCTCTTATGTCTCTTGCACTGGCAGGTGGGCTCTTTGCCACTGAGCCACTTGAGAAGCCCACATTTAATTCACGGGACCCCTATCCCTGTGAGTCTCATTTGTGCTTTCCCCTTCAGTTCCTGAGTCCCCAGGTCAAGACCCCATCACAGATACCAGCTCTGGTACAGAACTCATAGAACTCATCTTTCTGAACCCCATAATCTCATCAGAAAACTCCACCCTGAATCCTAGCTCAGGAACCGGATGGCCTGTCAAAACCTTCATCAGCCCTCCCCACCCATCTCCTAGTAACATCAGCCATAAATGGAAACCCCAGCTGGGAATATTTCTTGAAATTCAAGTTTCTGTTTAAACACTGGTACCCAGCCTCCCTTGAGCCATTTGGTCAGATCCATCCTGGGACCAGGCAGATGGATGCTAATTTACCATATTAACCCCTTTCGTGCCAGTGCCCTTAACCCAAGTCTTGGTGGAGAGCCAAATCTCACGGCCAATCCCTATGTTCATGGACTTGAGTGCCCCATGTCGTGGAAACCGGTCAGCAGATTTAGCAGTCATGATGCTGTTGGCATCGTTTCTGGAACTCTGTGAAGAGCTATGTGCTGGAATACCCTGCATGGGCGACTTTCAATGCCAGAGGCTACCACCGACATCTAACTCTCTGAATGCCTTCTCATCACAACTCCATGGATAGGCGCAGGCAAGGGCAAAACCTGGTTACTCAGAAAGCCCCTTTGTTTCAGGAGGCAGGTAGCTAGGTATGAGCAGAGAAATGGGGCAGGAGCCAGGTGGCCAGAAATCACGCAGCCTATAAACAGCAGGGGACCACAGGCAGACAAAAGAAAGCAGGGACCTTCAGACTGATAAGAGACCACATATTCTGGGTGATAAGGGTTCAAGCAGCAAAGAAAGGTGAGGAAAGGCAGGAACCTCCTGAGTCTAAATGTCATCTTTCACTCATTGTGTTCACATTACGCACTGGGCTTCCCAGGTGGCACTATTGGTAAAGAACCCACCGGCCAATGTAGGAGACGTAAGAGATGTGCATTTGATCCCGTAGGGCAGATCCTCTGGAGGAGGGCATGGCAACCCATTCCAGAATCACAAGGACAGAGAAGCCTGCTGGGAATCTCATTTATGCTTTTCCCTTCAGTTCCTGAGTCCCCAGGTCAAGACCCCCACCATGGGGGGTCTATGGAGTCGCAAAGAGTTAGACACAAGGGAAGAGACTTAGTACGCATACACCCTCTCATTATAACAAGATTAGCCTTACAAATAGGAAGTACTCGTCATGCACAGATGCCATGACACTTTTGATCTAAGCTAAACAGGGACAGAAGTTCCTCCTCCCCTCAGGAAAATGGAGCTGGGATGAAAAATCAGGCAAGTCTACCCCCAACCCCTCCTTCCTCAGTGAATATTCTGCCCATTCATTTATATGCCCCTCATAACTGGCTTGCCAAAGAGACCCAGACAGATGAATCCCTCATCTGTCTGCCCGTTCTCCCTCTAGGAGTATCTCCTTGCTTAAACAAATTTTCACTTTACTCTCTTAAACTCTCTGCGTCATCTTGGCACCAGCCCATTGAAGCCATGTTTTCGGTCATCACAGAAAAACCAAGTGGGCTACAATGTGGTCCTCACAGACACCAACACTGCCTTTAATCCATCTTAAGCCCACCACAAGAGACCCTCTCAGAGAGCAGAGAGAGACCAAAACAGCACCATTTGATCAAAAGGAGCCATGGTTCCCGATCCAACCCTCGCAAATCAACAGCCCACCTTACCTTTCATTCCAAATTTGGACCGTCGCCCATACTTATTGATCATGATAAACAGAATCACCAACAGGACACAGGCAAAAGCAGCAAGTCCAACTGCTATGGATACCTGTTAGGAGCCAAACACAGACAAGCGAGCGCTGTTACTGAAAACCCGAGGGCTGTGTGAGTAACACACGTGCTCAGATGAGAACAGCCCTATTACGGTAGCAACCGGAGCCCTCCCAGAACTTCAGCAAACTCCAGACTTCTCAGGCTGAGGAAAGTCTTGAGAAGACATAATTTATGAGGTTCTACAAATATCAAAAAATAAATTACCCAAATCGATTAGAGAAAACTTCCTTGATTCAGTGTTCTGAGCCCTCTCCGCTGGGGCCATCCCAACAGACGCAGGAGGAAGCCCATAGAGGCTTCTGTCTATTGTCTCATTGTGGTTTTAATTAGCAAGTAAATCCTGCATCTTCACATTGACCTGCCTGGACGAATTTTCTTATCCATGAGATTCTAAAAGACCTCTTTCCTTTCCTCCCCAGAGAAATCTCAGGCTCTGAGATGGGGGTAGGGGCACCTCCTACCCAAGAAGACAACCCTGGCAAACTCTGACTTTTGTAAAAGTTAGAACAATTAGCAGCCCCTTCAAATCAGGCCCAGCTGGCTGCTAACAGAGTGGGAATTCTCAAACTCTTCTCTTCCAAGCCTGGGGGCTTAAAGCAGATCCTCAAAGACTTCCTCAAACAATGAATTATTCTCATCAAGTTTTAACCACCTGAGAGGAGGTCATTCATCACGGCTTCTTTATGCCACAGTTCCAAACAAGGCAGTGTTTGGAAAAGCTGATGACTTAAAATAGAAGGCAGAAAAACTGCATCAGTAAACACCTTTCTCTTGACCAAGAAGTGACTCACCCCAAAAGTGTCTTCCTCTGGTTTGTGGGTCACAGTGATAGGAGGGGGTGGGGCTCACTTCGTAGACTGAAAACAAACAGAAAACAGAAGAGTGTTGGTTTGCTGGCCACAAGAACCTCCCCCACAGTTCTTACCCAACTCACAAGCCTTCTCGAAAGTTCTTCCTAAAAATATGCCTTTGAAGTCAACTCTGTCTGACCTCTCTAGGCTTTGCAGGGGTCCCCCAGAGACCAGATCCCCAAAGGCTCCCTGGCAGGTGTTGACAGCTCAAGGAGAGATTGCACAGGCATAAAGAGCCTTCACTCTCATCCCCCAATTCACATCCAAGAGTAAATAGCCTAATCCTACCCTGGGCAACACGGGCTGTGAGCTATTAGACAGATAAGAGGAAGGGAGATGGTTTGGGGTCACAGCCAGGGTCTGGATTCAGCCCATTTTGTCCGTGAAGGCAGCTCTGGCTACATACAGCTCCTCTCTGCATCCCTTATCCTGTCCCTTCTTTCTATGCCCATCCTGTTTCCTCTTCACTCCTCAGTGAGATCCAGGAGGCCTGTGGCCCCACAAAGTACCCACTATCCACTGCCCTGAGGCAGATTTCACAGTGGCAGCTTCAGTTAAGCAGCAAGGTTATCTGACTAGGAAACACCAGGTCTTCCCAGCAAGGCCTGGCGGAGCAGCCAAGCCTCCCTCAGACCTCCATCTGTAATCACCAACTTATCCAGACACCCCCGGTTCAAATTTCTCCAGAGGGATATTCTGTGAGATGACAAGTCCTCTAAGACCAAGGACAAATAAAGGAATTACAGGTGACATTTACATCTGAGCCGAACAGCAATGCATGTCCTAAAAAAGACTGTCTGCTGTCTCGGGCCACATAAGAAACTGAAATGACCTCAGTTGTCACCATTCCTCTACCATGGGGGACAAAGGAAAAGGAATAAATATGGGTTCCCCTACAGTCCATGAGCAAACCCCAAATCCTTTGGGAGTTTTCTAGTCCTGGCCCCGAATCCCTTATAGACTGAGCCTCAATAATTTCATTTAAAGACAGACGAGCCTATGGGAGACCTTGCCGGTCACAGCTCCACTTGTCTTGCCTGCTCATTTGCTTCACTTGCATCCTACTCTTTGCGACCCCATGAACTGGAGCCTGCCAGGCCCCTCTGTCCATGGGTTTCCCAGGCAAGAATGCTGGAGTGGGTTGCCATGCCCTCCTCCAGGGGATCTTCCTGATCTAGGGACTGAACCCATGTCTGTTAGGTCTCTTGCACTGGTGGGCAGATTCTTTACCCCCTAGGTGGGTTCTGGCCAAATTCCTTGGCTCTTGAAGCGGGTAACAAACACTAACATCATAGGCTCCACATTCTTTCTGGAAGAACAACTGAGATGCTCAACGCGGGTCCACTGGGGCACATGAACCCTACATCCTTCTTGACACCACCTCTCTCTGTCTGGGTAGAAAGACCCGCAACAGGCCAGACCCTAGAAAACTGCCAGAGAACGGAGGCAGCAAGTGACCGTCTAAGAGGCATGGGCTTGGACCTGCCCAAGAGGAGTTTCTACTCTCCTTTCACGGTTCACTCAGCTCCTCTCAGCAGCCATGGGTCTGGGGATGGCGATAGAACAGGAAAGAGGGCTAACTGGACTCAGTAGTCACCAAAAGTATCAGAATAAATCACTTTCAAAGCAAAAGGTAAAAGAGACTTACAAGAGACAAAGTTATCCGTGCTCTCTGCAAAAAAAAGACAGAGATAATTAACAAACGTAATAAAAATCGGAACAGCCTCGCTCCATCTCCTTCATAGCTATGACCTCTCCCACTCACCATGATCTCCTGTTGCCCTGGCAACTGAAAACTAAAACCCTTGGCACGTAACCCCTCCCCCACACCCTATTACTCTTTAGAAGGTGGTCTTCCAAATGGAGAAGGAATAAGAGCTAAAACTCCTGGGTTTCAAGGGAGGTGGCCTGGCCCACCTGGAGACTGGAAGCCAAACCATGAGATGAGGAATTAAATCCAGACTCCCCGTCACACCCACAGCCTTCCCTCAGGTACCCAGTGCACTGGGGATGCTGGTGGACATTAGAGCCCAGAAGAAATGCTGCAGAGTGGAAGCCTGTGACCTTCCTGGGAAATGCCAGCTACCACCTCAAGATCACAATCCCCAACTGTAAAGTTTATTCTAGTAGGTCACTGAGACATGCTTGGGAATCCCTCTAGAATCCAGTTCCCGGATGAAAATGTGTTATTGAGTCTTTGGCCTTTAGAAATGATCACCTAATAATGAAAGCCAATCATTATTGGGCATTGATTATGAGATGGGGGTGTGAAAAATGCTTTATGTAACATATCACCCAATCCTATACCCACCCTGGGAGATGGGTAGCATTACACCCTTTCATCAGGAGAGTAAACAGACATACAGAGATCAAGTGACTAATTGAATGTCACTCTTCTAAGAAAGGATACACCTAGATTCAAGCCTGGGCTTGGAACCAGTTTATCAGAGATTCTCAAACTTTAGCCTGCCACAGAGGCATCCAGGAGATGACCACTACTATCCTCCAACAGAAAGAATGAGGGCTTCTTGGAGAAATGCATAATTCTGGGGCTGAGGAAGCAAAAGTAAAAGATGTGCCTAGAACATCTTGTGGTATTGAAAAGCGAGAAAGCACACAAAAATTATTAGGGGAAGGAAGAAAGGACGCAGGAGCCACCATGATGGGGTTTCCAATGGCCAAACTGGGGATGATTTGAGCAACAAAATAAAATGACCATCATAGGTTGTTATGAGCTGATTATATCTGCCCAAAATTCAGACATGGAAGTCCTAACCCCCAGTATGTTAAACTATGACTATATTTAAAGGTAGGATCTTTAAGAGGTAATTAAGTGAAAGTCATTAGCAACCTGGAGGGATAGGTGGGATAGGAGGCTGGGAAGGAGGTTCAAGAGGGGGGACATATGTATACTTATGACTGAATCACACTGTTGTATGACAGAAGCCAATACAACATTGTAAAGCAATTATCCTCCAATTTAAAAAATAAATATTTTTCTCCCCTTGCAAAAAGTTCAGAAAAAATAAACTCATTGGGGTGGGCACTAATCCAATATGACTTGTGTCCTTATAAGAGGGCATTAGGACATAGTTATGTGGAGGCAGATGAAGACACACGGAGATGACAACCATCTGCAAGTCAAGGAGCGAGGCTCAGAAAGAACCAGCCCTTCTGATGCCTTGATCTCAGACTTCAAGCCTCCAGAAGTGTAAAGAAGATACATTTATGCTGTTGAAGCCATTTAGTCCCTGACACTTTTTCTCATGGCAGCTCTAGCAAATTAACACATGGATTGTAATTCACAGAATAAAATAAATACCCATGAGGCCATACTGATATAAGAAGTAATTTAATCAACAAATGAGGAAGAAAAGAAAGCACTTCCTTACAATAAAATTCCAATTAATAGAGAGGAAAGGATGGAACTAGAAAAAAATCACCATTGACAAATGGCACGTTGATATTTGTTTCAGGCAAGAATCACCAACGAATGCTAAAATTAATATGTGAAAGAATGAGAAGAAATGATATTTATAAAGCTTCAAATTATGATGCTTATTAATTATAGGAAGGAAAAAAATCATCATTTTGCAGTGGAGAAACCTGGCAGACACCATCTTCACCAAGTGAGAAAGTTAACATCATGGGTAATAAGACGTACAGACATCATGTACCCCCAACACAATGCACTGAAAGGGCACAACATTACTTCTGTGGTGCTCGTACCAAAAACACATAACTGGCATTCAGTTGTGAGAAAACGCCAGGGAAACCCAAACTGTAGGATAGCCTACATATAACTAGTGAATAAGTACACAGATCATATAACTAGTGAATATAAGTACGCAGACCATGAAAGACAAAGAAAGGCTGAAGAACTGCCCCAGGTTTAAAGAGAATACGGTAACATGGCAGCTAAATGCAATGTATAATCCTAGATTGGATCTCAAGAAGAGGACAACTGATAGAATTTAGATAAAGTCTGTAAATTAGGTAATAGGGTTGCATCAGTATCACTCCTGGTTGTGATCACTGCACTGCGATTATGTAAGATGGCAACACTGGGGGAAGCTGGGTGAAGGGTATAAGAATGTCTTTTGTATTCTTTTGCAATTTGGGAGGGTAAACCTCAAACTATTTCAAAATCAAGAACTTAAAAAACTTTTTTAAACTTTTTTAAAAAGAAATATGGATTATCGATCCTCACACCAGAGATTCTGATTCAGGAGGTCTGGAGTGGGTCATGAGAATTTGCATTTTGACCAAGTTTTCAGGTGATGAGGATGCTGCTCCCTTTGAGAACTGCATTGTAGTACAGCTCCTCCTGTCACAAGCCTACCACACCCTAAAAACAACTCACTCATTCTTTCATCACGGACCTTCTATTTATCAGACATTTGGCTAGCTAAGCTTTCAGTCATTGCAGTCATAGCTCTGCTCTCTAACTACCTATGGAGAAAATGATGCTTTCTATAAGGAAGGAGTCCTTTAAAGAAAGTTCTACATATAGCAAATGCACTGTTAATAGATTTCTTGTTCATCATCTGTTTTTCGTGTTTCAAGGGACAGCAATACAGCTTTGCCCAAATTCCTGAGCATGCCCTTCATACCCCCAGCCTCTTCTAAACTTCAAGTGATCAACTACCTGATTTGGGAGGAAGACGGGGGTCAAGGGACCCTAGCTGTGGTTTCAGAGAAAAGAGACATGCCAGATCAACCCAGAGTTAAAACGGATTTGCATGTTTCCCATAAGGTTTTCCTTTATTGGAGAATATTCTCATGTCAGCCAAATGTTTGGGCCGAATCTGAACCCTGTAATCTCTCAGTGACCCTATGAATGCTTAGCTCCTTTATAGGAGCCTGGAGAGATGTATTCACCCAGGAAACACATGAGACCTGGAAGAGCCAGACCTCCGGGGTTCTCTCTAACCTGTGGGAGGACTTGAAACTCCACCCTGGAAGAGGATGGTACCCAAGAGTGGTCCTCGTCTCTGCCTGCACCAGCAGGCTGGGAGAACAACTGGACTCGCGTGCCAAGGCAGCATCTGAATCCCAAAGGGGACCGGGCACGAATGGAAGGCATGTGTCTCCTCCAGATCCCAAACTCTTCAAGAAAAACTCAGTGGGAAAAGCCAGTGGGGTCCAGAGAAAAGAGAAGAGAGGCAGCAGCTTGCATCCAGACAGACAGAGATGCACTGAGACATGATGACGTGAAGAAATGGTCTGGCTTCAGATGTGAGGACAGAGGAGGGAGCTGTGCCAGGCATCCACATGCTCGGCCCACCCCGCGCAGACGGCCACACGTGGCTGCCCGCTCCACTTCCCCAGCACCAGCAGGTTGGGAGCACGTTCTAGTCTCAACAAGTTCCTTAGGGAAAAGAAGCCAGTCTTGAAGCCGCTAAGGGTTCTAGCACAACGGTTTCTCCCCTTGGTGGTACCTAGGGCCCTGAGGGAATTCTGGTTTCTGCTGTCACAATGAAGAGACTTCCTGGCCAAGTGAAAAAGGAGAATTCAAGAGTTATGGCCGCTCACTTGTTCCTAAATGTTTCGTCAAGTATTCACAGATATTCGTTGCAGGAGTGCAGGCAAACACACACACACACACACACACACACGTGCATGCACACATAAACACACATATGCACACACACATAAACACACACTCACAAACATAAATGCACACATACATACATAAGCACCTAAATGCACACACACACAAGTACAAACAGATGCACATGCGTGCACACACACCCCTTGCTTACACACATACATATGTGCATACAAAACACATGCATACACATATGCATATATACATGTACACATGTATACATAAACACACAAGCACATTCACCCATACACACACACAAACACATGCACACACACACACATCCCTTGCATACACACATACACACAAATACACACATACACATGCACACACACTATGCATATACATAAATGCACATGCAGGCACACCCATGAATACATACATGCACACACATACACATGCATCGTGCACACACCCTTTGCATACACACAAACACACACATAAATATACACACACATACATGTGCATGCGTGCACACACCCCTTACATGCATGCAAACGCACATAAATATACACATACACACATAAACATACACTCACATACGTGCACACACATGCATGCATGCATGCATGCACATTCACCCATATACACATACAAACATACACATACATGCACACACACACACACACACACACACCCCTTGGCAACATTCCTCCTCCTATCACATCATCTAAGGATCCCTAATGGTGACCTTCCAGGTACCACCCTGACCTGACATGATCCCCAGCCTCCCCTGACACTCAGATCCCTGACTCCTCATGGTCCCACTCTTATACCCAGATCCTTTTTGGTGGCCCCTCCAAGATCCTGGAACATGAAAGAAGATTCCATGCTCCTAGAACACATCTTCCTTTGCAAGGACTGGCTCCACACTAAGGCTTAAACTCCAGGCGGAACATTCTAGTGCTTCCCTGGAAATGCAGAAGGAACCACCAACATTTGCATAGGATGTGAAGCTTACAAAAAGCTTTCCCAGAACATTTTCATCTCAATGTCCTGCTCGGAGAAAATCCTCTGATCGAAGCCTCTGCATCTTCAAACGTTTCCACTCAGTGTATTCATTTCAATCCAGTCTCTCTTGTGGGCCTCCGATGCACGAACAGTCAGGAGAGAAGACCCCTACCTTCAGATCTTCGTCCCCTCCCGAAACAAATCCACTTTCAGTTGTCCCTGGGTGTTTCTTTTTTTAATAAAAACAAACTAGTTCTGCTGTTACTCTGTACCAAGCACCATGGGAGATATTTTAGGCAGATTGATCCACTGTCTGTAAATTAATCTTCACCACAATCTCTGAAGCAGAAGCAAGGGGGCTGAGTAATCTGCCTGAGATCACGGGCAGCTGAGTGAGAATCTGAACCCTGGCTCGTGACTCCATAACCACTTCCCTCGATGAAACTGTCTGAAGACAGTCTGTTAGAACTTCCCAGCTTGATTACCAATTACCAGTTCCTACCAATTCCAGAACTCCTGAACTCAACTCCTTAACTCTCCACCCGGAATCCGGGTCCAGGCCAACAGCGGTTGAACCATCCCTCTGTCTGGACACAGAGCGAAACACTTGGCAGACATCACTTCATTCATCCTCAGGACTATTTAGGCAGGAGCTCGGTTATCATCCCAGTTTTACAGATGGAGAAACAGAGGTACCTCACACCAACTGTGCGCCAAGCCATATTCTAGGAGCTGAGGCCACCTGTCCAGTAGAGCCACAGATGCGGTTTGCACCTCAATCTGTCTGATTTCAGACTTGGGCTCTTAACCTCTATCCTTTGCTGTCTGGGGGTGAGGGGGTACAAATAACAAACACAACCTCCCCACTACTTTACAGCAAGAGAAGAACAGGAAGCCACCAAGAGCCTTTGGACCCAGGGCTCAGCAGGTGTGCGGCTTACCGCCTGCGTGCGGGATGACTGGCTCTCCTGAATGCTTAGCTGTTTTTTCACTGTCACAACTGGCCCATCTCTTCCCTGTCACTGCCTTTTCATCATCCATTGATTCCTTTACGAACAAGCAAAGCTTCCCACAGGATGGCCCTGGCAGGGTGCAGGTGGGTCCGAGAAACCCACTTCAGATGAGCGGCTTGCCTTCAAGCTCCTCTATGACTCCACCCTCTCCCCTGCCTCCTCGGCCCACCACATGCCACAGCGGCAGGTGGCACATAAGAGCATCTGAATTTTGCAGGTGGAGGGGCTTGTCAAGACACAGACTGCTGGGACCCACCCCACAATTTCTGACTCAGTAGGTCTGGGTGGGGCTCTAGGATTTGAGTTCTAACACCTGCCCAGGTGATGTGGATGCAGCTGGTCTGGGGGACCACTCCTGGAGAATGACTGGCCTGATTGGAGTTGATAAGGTGATAGGGGTGTCCAGAGGTGATGAGGGGCAGCTATGTCTCTTGGGGACAGAGAAGGTGTACGTATGGCTGGGAGGATGCAGAGAAGGGCTTCCCTCCCAGTGGGAAAAGCCACGCCCTGCACCATTCCACTGATCCTGCTCCCCGCGGCCAGCTCACCCTCTGTGGACAGGAGCTGGAGTGTCTTGCCCCACCTCTCAAACATTCAAGGGCTCCCCATCTCTCCAGACCCCAGGAGTTTCCCTTTGAGAACAGAAGCATCACTTGGCAGGAGCTTCACTCCTCACTCATGAGGGAGTGTAGATTCTCCTCTTTTTAAAAAAAAAAAAGAAAGAAAACATGTATTGGAGTATAATCACTGTACAACATTGTGTCAGTTTCAGCTGCACAGCAGAGTGAATCACCATACATACATATATATTTCCTCTTCTCTGGGTTTCCTTCCCATTTAGGTCACTACAGAACATTGAGCAGAGTTCCCTGTGCCGTCCAATAAGTTCTCATTGGTTATCTATTTTATACACAGTAGCGTATACATGTCAACCCCAATCTCCCAGTTCATCCCACTTCGCTTTCCCCAGTCAGTGTTCATACACCTCCTGTTTAAAAACAGATTCCATTCTCTAATCACCAGATGGGCATGAGCAGGGCAAAGGGCCACTCCAGCCCTTAATGCCAACAAAGCCTAGCCTGACTTTATGGTCCCGAAAAGCAAAGCGTCTCTGCATCTAAAGGTCACTGCTTCCACAGTGTGGACCGGGGGCTCTTCCAGTTCTTAAAAGCCCCATGTGACCCACAGTGGGAAGTGCCCTGAGGCCCTTTACTGGGTATACTAGGAATGACGTTGGATATGTCAGACCATATGGGATGGCCAGGGTCTCAAACACTGGCACATTCTCAGTCCTCTCCTGAGTGATGGCGTCATCACTGCTTCTTGAACTCCGTGCAAGAATTTAGCTTCCCAGGCAGTCTCGTCTCTCCAGAGTGTCTCTCAGTGTCTCCAGAGTTCGAGTTTCCTTGTGCTAAGATTTAAAAGGCCCCTTGGAGCCGCTCCCTGATGGTTATCTGTACATTGTAAAGTCACCTTCACATAAGCAGACGCTGCGGTGTTAGTCCTCCACTGCTGTGTGTGTGTGTGTGTGTGTGTGTGTGTGTGTGTGTGCGTGCACGCGCGCACGTGCATGACACCAGTCTTTACTGATATCTTTACTGATACCTGCTTTACCCTTTACCTCATTAGAAGCCTGGATTTCTAGGAATTGAAGGCTGAGAGGTCCTCTAGCTTGTTCCCAGCAGAAATCAGCAAGGTCATCAAAGATACATGACTTCACTAATAGAAACTTATCAGCTGCCAAATCTACCAAGAGATGCTGCAGCCACTTTCACTAAACTCTTGGAGTGTTTTCTTCTCCTCCAACTTCAGCAAGGTATTTGAAATATTCCAGCCCAGACAAAGACAGACTCCCCTCCCAAATATTAAAAAAAGAAATGTTTTCATTATTTCAATGACCTCTCCTTCCCCCACCCATCCACTGGACATCAGCACCATCCAGGTTGATGACATCAGGAACTCCCCACCCATCAACTCACCACAGCGTTAGAGGAAAGGAGCCACAGACCTGGAAGCCTCAACCCCAGGCAAAGCCTTGCTTCTACCCAGCAAGTGGAAAGAGATTTAACTTTTCTGTTAAACATGGGGATGAACCAGATAGACTTTGAAGCCCCTTACACGGAAGGTCATCAAGCTATCATTAGGTACCAAAGCCTGTGACACACGCTTTGTCTACTTTAAGTTATTTAATAAAAGTCACAAGATTCTTATGGGAGCAGTACCGTCATGCCCATTTCACAGATGAGGGTATTGAGGTAATGATCGGGCCCAGAGTCCCCCAACAAAGGACTGGGTCCAAATTCTCCACCATTCTGACCCAGTTCTCAAGTCTCTACTTACTCTACCGTAACACCATATACCCTTATATGCATAGCTGTGTATTTCTAAGGGGTCTTGGTTTTTACTGTGACTGCTAACATCAGAGACTTTATCTCGTTTATATAAAATTCAGGTGGTGGCTGAAGATGTTCCAAAGTGTGTGTGGTTGCTGGTGATGATGGTATCCATGTTGATGCTGCTTCTCCCCTCAAGCCCCCTACCCCGACCCCCTGAGTGCCTGGAGGGATCAGCCACTCCAGGGCAGCTCCACCCTCACCTGGAAAGGGCTCCTTGAGGAAGTGGCCATTGATGGTCTGGTTGGCAGTGCCCAAGGGGTTCTTGGCGATGAGGGTGTAGTTGCCATTGTTGTAGTGGGTGGGCTTGTTGAAGAGCAGGCAGCCCTCGGAGACCTCGCCCTCCTGGTAGTACTCCATGTGGATGATCTTGGACTCGCGCAGCGGCTGGCGTTGTGCAGCCAGTGCAGCGTGGGCGGCGGGTTGCCACGCACCACAAACTCGATGCAGTGCTCCAGGCGCAGCTCAGGCTCCTCCAGGCTCACCACACGCGGGGGGTCTGCCAGGGGACAGGCCAGTTGAAGCCCTGGACACGGAATCTCCCATGTCCTGGAGCAGCCTTCTAGGAGCTGGGGCGGGCAGCCCAAATCTTCATGCATGCATGCATGCTCAGTCATGTCCGACTCTTTTGCAGTTCCATGGACTGTACCCCACCAGGCTCCTCTGTCTATAGGATTATCCCAGCAAGAATACTGAAGTGGGTTGTCATCTCCTTCTGCAGGGGATCTTCCCAACCCAAGGATCTAGCCCTTGTCTTCTGTGTCTCCTGCATGGGCAGGCAGATTCTTTATCACTGCTACCTGGGACGCTCCGATTCTTCCCCATCTGGTCTAAAAAGACTAAGGGAATCAGAAGTCCCCACTCCCCATTAACACCAACACCACCCCGAAAGAGGTGAAAAGATGTCTGTCTTCCCCTGAGCTTCCTGGACCCACTACAGCTGGAAGGTCCCTCTCATGACCTTTCTTGGGGGCATAAACATTCAGTCTACTACAGTGTCTTAGAATTCCTTAAAGAGATGAGTTCCTCTTGCCTAAGAGAAGTTGGCAGAATTTATCTTTTTTTAAGAATTTTTTATGTTGGTCATTTATAAAGTCTATGGACTTCATTACAACATTGCTTCTGTTTTATGCTTTGGTGTCAAGGCAAGTGGGATCTTAGTTCCCCAACCAGGGATTGAACCTGCACCCCCTGCATTGGAAGGCGAAATCTTAACCACTGGGCCACCAGGGAAGTCCCACTAGAACTTCCCTTAAAAGCATCTTCGTTAAGCCAAAAGAGAACCAAAATTTCATACTAAAGGTCATTCAGTGACCCCAGATGCTTGCATTTGTTGCATAGATAAGCACCAAGTCATTAATTTCAGATATCCAGTTTTATTGTGTGTTTTTGGGGGTGTGAATAGCAAATCCCATGGATGGAGGAGCCTGGTGGGCTGCAGTCCATGGGGTCTCTAGGAGTCAGACACGACTGAGCGACTTCACTTTCACTTTTCACTTTCATCCACTGGAGAAGGAAATGGCACCCCACTCCAGTGTTCTTGCCTGGAGAATCCCAGGGACAGGGGAGCCTGATGGGCTGCCGTCTACGGGGTCACATAGAGTCGGACATGACTGAAGCGACTTAGCAGCAGCAGCAGTAGTAATTTACCAAGAAGTGTGTATGACTACATGTATTTCCCAGCCAAAACAATTCATATGTATGCTTGCCCATTCCCTATCTATGGAGTAGCTCCTCAGAGAACTTTTAGAGGTTTAACAAAAGGCAGACTTGGGCCAGCTTAGGAGTGAGCAGATCTGAGTTGGTGGTACAGCACCTTCTGAGGGACAGGGACATGCTTTCTGGGGTTACTAGCCACGGACCGACTTGACTTGCCCTGCACTGCCCCACAGGAGTCTTTCTGCCCCCCGGTGGACCACACTCATTGCAGCGGCCCCACCCTGTCCCAGTCTCCTGTGCCAAGATCCCCAGGGCCCCACCCGCCCTCCACAATGGCATCCACTCACAGTGGACAGTGAGGGCCACGCTGGCATTGCTCATGCCCACCACGTTCTCAGCGATGCACGTCAGGGTGAAGCCGTTGTCCTCACTCGTCACATTTACCAGCGTCAGGTTGATGGCGTGTACGTTGGTCCAGTTCAGATTTGTCTAAAACCCCAAGAAAACAGACAACCATCAGACATATAAAATAAGCTACAAGGATATATTGTACAGCACAGGGAATAGAGCTAATATTTTATAATAACTAAAAAACATGTTTAAGACTAAATTTTAAGTTATGTATACTTAACCACATAAAAAAATTTTTTTAAAGATTCAAAACAGAAAAATTAGATGATGGCACCAAAACAAAGGCAATAATCAGTTTCCACACGCCTCCCCCACCTCACTCCCCAGCACCTTCAGGAATCAAAAGGAAAGATGGGCAGAAAGTGAAAGAGGGCTTTCCAGTGAAGGCACACTGACCAAAGGCCAAGCTCTCTACAGTCAAGAGCTCAGGTAACCCTCACACTTACTCCATGAGGTGAATGGTGGCATTATACCCATTTCACAGATGAGGAAGGTAAGGTACAGAGATGTTTATAGTCTGTTTGAGATCAACTTGGCCAGAAGAAGTTGCAGCTAGGTGGCACCCAAGTCTCCGCCTTTCTTCTTGGTAGAGAGGACCACAGACTTCCCCTCTTCTTCTTTCTTATTCTTACATCTCTTGCTTCTCTTCCTGATTCAGCTCATTAGGACTACTAGGTGACAGGGCCCAAGGCTTGAACACCTACCTGGTGAGTGTTGATGGACTGCAGCCCAGTGACTATCCAATCCACGTCGGGCAGGGGCGAGCCCGAGCCGTTGCAGGTGACGACAGCATTGTCACCCTCTCGCACTGTCAGGTTGGCATGGCTCACGCTGATCTCAGGGAGGTCTGGGAGGGAGGACAGGGCAGGCGAGTAGATAAGGAAGAGCTTGGGACCAAAACTCTGTCCACGGGGGCAATGGTGGCACTTCCTGCCTTGTCTAACAGTGACTCCAACACAACCTGCTTGACCTCTTAAAAGTACCCCAAGTCTCAGAAGCCTCACACCAGCTCCAGACGTCAGATCTCAGGATGTGAGCCCATGCAGCTTGACTGGTGGAGGGGATGGGGGCCAGGGTTGGAGGGCAGGACAATTGCTCAAGGCAGGCAACTCTAGCAATGATGTCAAATGGCATCTTCCACTTTGGGCACTGGCTCTCAAAACTTTGATCCGCTTCAGACTCCCTGGGGAGCTCGCTAGAAATTCAGATTTCCAAACCCATCCCCAGACACTCTGATCTCGTAAGTCAGAGACGAGTGCTGCTTTTCTAAAAGTCCCTTAGATGTCCTGATAAAGGAGACCCGGAGACCACACCTGGACCTGCACTCCTTCAGGTTTACTTAACAAGAAACTGACAGGGTGCAGGGACTCTGGTCCCGACCACAAAGAGGGCACACGTAACCCTTTTCTGCATCCCTGAAACCAGGAGTCCCCAGACTTTAGGACCTAATGCCTGATGATCTGAGGTGGAGCTGATGTAATAAAGTAGGAATAAAGTGCACAATAAATGTAATGTGCTTGAATCATCTCCAAATCATGCCATCCTCCCCCCAGCCCCTCCATCCTCCAACCAAGGAAAAATTGTCTTCCACAAACCCAGTCCCTGCCAAAAAGATTGGGGACCGCTGCCTGAAACCAACCTTCCCCACAGCTGGCTCATGAAGGGGCAGGAGCGAGCAGGAAGTAAGAGGGGAGCCAGATCCACAGCCAGTGTGGAGAATTCGAGGCTGGGAGGGCAGTGGGGAAGGAATGCCCTGGCTTCCTTTACTGATGTGCCACACCGTCCCTGGGTCCGTGGGAGGTCGGCGTGGAGCCAGGCAGGCCGGGGGGCTCACTCACCGCACTGGCTGATGTTCATGCGGAAGAGTGGCAGCTGGGAGCCGTCAGGGCCGATGCAGTAGAGGTTCTGACTGTTGAGCTTAGCCTCCCCCTGCTCCTGCCACAGCTGCATCCAGCGGATGTCACAGCTGCAGTTGAAGAAGTTCTGCTCCAACCTCCTGTGGGCGAGATGCGAGTTCAAGGAACCCCTGAACCAAGGGAGGCCCCGCTCCCTCCCAGGGCCCTGAAGCTGAGGGCCCCCACCTGCTCCTCATACTCATGAGAGAAGGCTTTTACCAGCGTCTCTAAAGAAGTATTGAGCACCAAAGAATTGATCTTTCAAACAGTGGTGCTAGAGAAGACTCTTGAGAGTCCCTTAGACAGCAAGGATATCAAACCAGTCAATCCTAAAGGAGATCAGTCCTGGATGTTCATTGGAAGGACTGATGCTGAAGCTGAAGCTCCAATAATTTGGCCACCTGATGCAAAGAGCCGACTCATTGGAAAAGACCCTTATGCTGGGAAAGATTGAGGGCAGGAGGAGAAGGGGGTGGCAGAGGATGGCATGGTTGGATGGCAGCACTGATTCTATGGACATGAGTTTGCATAAACTCTGGAAGATAGTGAAGGACAGGGAAGCTTGGCATGCTGCATGCAGTCCATGAGGTTGCAAAGAGTCAGACACATCTGAGCGACTGAACAATTAAAGAAGTAACTTCACAGAAGTTAACAAATTTATAGTTTCTAAATGAATAAACTTATTTTTAAAAAATCCATTCCACTGAACTCATCTGGCAAACAGACCTTTTAAATATGTCACTTTGGAAAGCTCCTATCCTCAAAACCCTCCAAGTGGCCTCCCAACTCATTGAAAGTCAAAGTCAAAGACCTATGGAATCAGCACCACCCTCTGTCATCTCTCATCGCCTGCTTCACCTTCCCCTCTTCTTCTTCAGCCACACTGACCTTGCTGTGGGTCAAGGTCAGCAGGAGGACCTGCATGCTCCTGCCTTAGGGCCTTTGTACCTGTGGTCCTCTCTGTCTACAGAGTTTGGACCCAGAACGTGTCTGTGAGATCAGCTCCCTCGATCTCCTATGGCCTTCTCTGACGACCTCTGTGGGAAAGCCACCCTCAACCCACACCCTCACACTGCCCAGCTCCTCACCTATTTTCTTCCTTCTAGGATTTGTCACTGCCCAGCATCAGTTTAAATATTTATTCCCTTGCTTGGGAGTTTAGAATTAACAGATTCAAACTATTATATATAGAATGGATACAGAAAAAGTTTAAAAAATAAATATTTATTTGCTTTATCTCCCTAAATAAAAATTACATTCCGTCAAAGTCAGAGACATTGACTATTAGGTTCACTGCTGTATTCTCAATACCTAAAACTAAGCCTAGCACTTAAACACCTGTTGGATGAATAAAAGGAGGAAAAAAAATGGAAGGAAGGTAAGTAGAAAAGAAGGAAGAAGCTTTTTTCCTTGGAGAGAAGGTGGTTAGCTATTTCCAACATTTTCTCAAAGCCCATCTTGGGACCAGCTTTATTCTTTCATAGAGTCAATAAAATCCTTAATAAGCACCTCTTCCATGTTTGGCTCTGCCTGGAGTGAGTGCTATTGAAATGGAAACGAATAATCAGTCCCTATTTGCTGGGAGCATTCATCTCGATGAAGAAGAGCATCTAATGGAGGAAGAGTCAAGTTCAAGGCCTTCCTCACCACCCCTCCAGAAGGGAGTTATTAGTGGACAACTGAAGGGCATTAGCTGATGTAAAACTCCTGAGGTCAAGGGCACCTGATAAATCGAAAGCCTGGATTGCTCAGGGGAAAATGATTCTTTTGTGGGCCAGCATGGGGATGACTTTGTTGATGCCCAGAGGAAGGGGCACTTGGGTAACTGCACTAAGATAGGTGGCAAATTCCAAAGTACTGAAGCAGGCATCAGCATCAACCAGCTTTCAGGCAAAAAAAAAGAGAGAGAGAGAGAGAGAGGGGACTTCCCTGGTGGTCCAGTGTCCAGGACTTCACGATCCAACCCAGGGGGCCTGGGCCACATCCCTGGTTAGGGAACTAGATCCCAACATGCTGCCACTAGAGACCCTGAATGCCACAGCAACGATCAAAGGCGCAGCACAGTCAAGCAAATAAATAACATTTAAAATAAAAGAAGAAAAGAGAAGCCCTCGGGGGCAGGAATCAGTGTTTTCCAGCCAACAGGACAGCAAAGATTACATGTGCAAACACCCCCGCGTGACATCCTCTTGGTCTAAAAGTGCCCGTGATTTTTCTCCACACACCACACTCATTCAGCAAAGGAGATGAAAACTAACTTTTATCAAGCATCTGCCTCTCGCAACTACACCCAGAGACAGCCAAGTCCCATCACCACACAGATGAGGGACTCCCCCTCTCATGTTTGGAAGAGTAAAGTCATGTGCTCAAAGTCCCTCGGCTGGTGTGTGACAGTGAATTGATGTGCTCAGTCGTGTCCAACTCTTTGCGACCCCACGGACTGTAGCCTGCCAGGTTCCTCTGTCCATGGAATTCTCCAGGCAAGAATACTAGAGCGGCTTGCCATTTCCTCCTCCAGGGGATCTTACCAACCCAGGGATCAAACCCATCTCCTGTGTCTCCTACACTACAGGGGGATTCTTTACTTGCTGAGTCATAGGGGAAGCCTCAAGGCCTCAAATCTCAGCCTGCTGTACTCCAAAATTCATGCACCTTCCTCATCGTCTATCATGGGCAGGACATTGCTAGATGGGGATTCTAAGAGGAGTAAGCAGGACCCCGACTTTGGGGGCTTGTGGAGGTGTGACTAGGGAAAGAATTAGAGAGCCTATTACTGACTGGACTGTGAAGACAAGAGAAAAAAGTTGCACCAAGGCAGAGAGTTTGTGTCAAGGAGCACCAGGAGATGAAGCTGGAAGGACAAGTGAAAGCCAGATGGTGGAGGACGTTCATGGCTACGTCAGGAAGCTTGAAATGCATCCAGAAGGCAGTGGAAACCACTGGAGTCCTTGTAGTTGGACAGTGATGTGAACAAAATTGTAAGAGCAATCCAACAATGCTGGACAGGATGACCCAGAGAGGAGGCAAGCTGGAGAACTGGACATGAAATAGGACGTCACAGAAACACAGGGTCACGGTGTACAGTGGGGAAGTTTGTACATGTCTCAAAGCACCCAGCCAACGGGAGGAATAGGGATGAAATCCAGCCTGCACACCCTTGACCAGACCTGGTGCCAGGTATGGGGCTCTATCCACCCAGAAGAGGCATCTTTTCTCACGCACACATAGGCACCATCAGGCTGGCAGGCTCCCGGTCAGTGCTCTCCAGGTTTTTGGTCTCAGATCTCCTTTGCACCCTGATAGATGACTGAGAGTCTCAAAGAGCTTTTAGGTGCATGATACTTATCATAATTTACCATATTAGAAATTAAAACTGGGAGAATATTAAAACACAAGAATGCATTAGCAAAAACTCCATTGAGCCTCAGAGGAAGGATGTTAGCATACATCACGTGGCCTCTAGAAAACTTCTTTGAACATGGGACTAAAAAAAAGGCAAATAACATTGCAGGATTATTATGAAAAGAGATTTAACCTTGTGGTCTGCCAGAACAGGTCTTGGGGATCCCTGGGACCCTGGACCACCATGAGAGAACTGCTGCTCAGTTACTAAGAGCCTGGAATAGAGAGGTAAAATTTGGGGAGTTGAGTTCAGTTCAATTCAGTTGCTCAGACGTGTCTGATTCTTTGCGACTCCATGGACTACAGCATGCCAGGCTTCCCTGTCCATTACCAACTCCTGGAGTTTACTCAAACTCATGCCCATTGAGTCGGTGATGCCATCCAACCATCTCATCCTCTGTCGTCCCCTTCTTCTCCTGCCTTCAATCTTTCCCAGTATCAGGGTCTTTTCAAACGAGTCAGTTCTTCGTATCAGGTGGCCAAAGTATTGGAGTTACAGCTTCAGCATCAGTCCTTCCAATGAATATTCAGGACTGATCTCCTTTAGGATAGACTGGTTGGATCTCCTTGCAGTCCAAGGGACTCTCAAGAGTCTTCTCCAACACCACAGTCCAAAAGATCAATTTCTCAGTGCTCAACTTTCTCTATAGTACAATTCTCATATCCATACATGACTACTGGAAAAAACCATAGCTTTGACTAGACAGACCTTTGTTGGCAATGTAAAAAAGTTGGCAAGTAATGTCTCTGCTTTTTAATATGCTGTCTAGGTTGGTCATAGCTTTTCTTCCAAGGAGCAAGCACTTTTTAATTTCATGGCTGCATCACCATCTGCAGTGATTTTGGAGCCCAAGAAAATAAAGTCTCTCACTGTTTCCATTGTTTCCCCATTGCCTCCCCATTGTTGCCATGAAGTGATGGGACCAGATGCCATGATCCTAGTTTTCTGAATGGTCAGTTTTAAGCCAACTTTTTCACTCTCCTCTTTCACTTTCACCAAGAGGCTCTTTTGTTCTTCTTCCCTTTCTGCCATAAGGGTGGTGTCATTTGCATATGTGAAGCTATTGATATTCTCCCAGCAATCTTGATTCCAGCTTGGGCTTCATCCAGCCCAGCATTTTGCATGATGTACTCTGCATATAAGTTAAATAAGCAGGGTGACAATATACAGCCTTGATGTACTCCTTTCCCATTTTGGAACCAGTCTGTTGTTCCATGTCCAGTTCTAACTGTTGCTTCTTGACCTGCATACAGTTTTCTCAGGAGGTAGATCAGGTGGTCTGGTATTCCCATCTCTTTCAGAATTTTCCACAGTTTGTTGTGATCCACACAGTCAAAGGCTTTGTTATACTCAATAAAGCAGAAGTAGATGTTTTTCTGGAACTCTCTTGCTTTTTCTATGATCCAATGGATGTTGGCAATTTGATCTCTGGTTCCTTTGCCTTTTTAAAATATAGCTTGAACATCAAGAAATTCACGGTTCACGTATTGCTGAAGCCTGGCTTGGAGAATTTTGAGCATTACTTTGCTAGTGTGTGAGATGAGTGCAATTGTGTGGTAGTAGTTTGAACATTCTTTGGCATTGCTTTTCTTTGGGATTGGAATAAAAACTGACCTTTTCCAGTCCTGTGGTCACTGCTGAGTTTTCTACATTTGCTGGCATATTAAGTGCAGCACTTTCACAGAATCATCTTTTAGGATTTGAAATAGCTCAACTGGAATTCCACCATCACTAGCTTTGTTTGTAGTGATGCTTCCTAAGGCCCACTTGACTTCACATTCCAGGATGTCTGGCTCTTGGTGAATGATCACACCATCATGGTTATCTGGGTCATGAAGATCTTTTTGTACAGTTCTTCTGTGTATTCTTACCACCTCCTCTTAATATCTTCTGTTGGGTCCATACCATTTCTGTCCTTTATTGTGCCCATCTTTGTGTGAAATGTTGCCTTGGTATCTCTAATTTTCTTGAAGAGATCTCTAGTCTTTCCCATTTTATTGTTTTCCTCTATTTGTTTGCATTGATCACTGAGGAAGGCTTTCTTATCTCTCCTTGCTATTCTTTGGAACTCTTCATTCAAAAGGATGCATTCAAATCTGGAAAGCTCTCCATTCAAATTTGGAATTCTGCAGTCAAATTGGGGAGAGTGAAGGGGAAAGTGGAGCAAACATCATAAAGGAAGACAAGGTGGTGTTTGGTGTTTCATTGGAGGTAGAAGAAAAGGAAAGAGTAATACATGATCCAAAGGTTTCATGCTCCAGGGCACAGGAAGTTAATGGTGGAGAGGAATGTCTTTGGTTAAAAAACAGAAGAGAAGAAACCAGTGGAAAGAAAGACAGGAAACATATCAGGGGTGGGGTTGGGGGTAGGGCCAGGGGTTGGGGAGGGGAAGGGAAGGTCCTAGGGCAGGAAAGTGAGGGATGAAGTTAAGGACCCTCAGAGGGGTTTGCCCTGGGATTAAGATAGATGCATGTGCAGTGGCTGAGAAATGAGAAAGAGAACAGAGAGAATGTAGACAGGAGAAAACCAGAGAGGTTTTTTCTGGAGGGAAGAAACTGCCCAGCCTGCCTTGAGGGAAGGGAAGCGGAGAACTAATTGGGATTCACACTGCAGGGGCTGAGAGGAGAGGCCTGTCAGCCCTGTTGGAAGGATATTGAGGGTCCAGATGCTGGAATATATGCAAACTGAACCAGGTCAGCCTGATTTTTCCCAGTTGCTTACTTGACAAGATGTGGTCATTCATTATTAAGTAGCTGTAAAAGTACAAATTACCCACCTGGGTGGAAAATACTGGACAAGTGAGAGGCTTGGCAGGGCTGCTTCAGGTCACATGTGCTTTCTTCAGTTCTGCCTCTTTCTGAGCCCTGCACTACTGTGTTTCCCCACATCTTAGGAGTGTCCCCCAAAAGGAGGCTGATGCCTCAGCACCCTGAGGCTGGAAGGAGGAGCTGGTGAGACATGTGGGGCATGGCTAAGACCCCGCCGGGGATGGGCACGCTAATGGCTTATTTCCTTCCCTTTTTCTCCTCTAGAAGGCAAGCAGCACAAGACGTGTTCCTTTCCTCCAATCCAGAGTCTCCTGAAAAACTGCAGAAGAACCTTGCGTTCTCCCTCCATCCCTCTGGACCCTCGTCCTGGACAGCGAGACACACACACGGCAGAGAGCATGTTGAGACTCAGAGCAAGTAGTGCACCAAGAGTCTCACCGAGCAAATCTCCTGTCATCTTCAAAATCGGATAAGAGAGTTAAATAGTGCAGTGGGAGCTTTCCTGCTGGCTCATGGGTAAAGAATCCGCCTGCCAATGCAGGAGACACGGATTCGACCCCTGATCTAGGAGGATCCTACATGCGGTGGAACAACGAGGCCCATGCGTCACCAACTATTCAGCCTGTGCTCTCGGGGCCAGAAAGCGCGGCTACTGAAGCCCGAGTGCCCCAGAGCCCGTGATCTGGAACAAGAGAAGCCACCGCAGTGAGAAGCCAAGCACCGAAACTAGACAGCAGCCCTCACTCGCCACAACTAGAGAAGAGCCCGCGCAGTAAGGAAGACCCAGCACAGGCCCCAGATAAATTAATTAATAAAATTATTTCCTAAAAAAAAAAAAAAAATCAGTGAAATGGGCCAGAAGCAAAGAAGGGCAAGTCCTGGGTCTAAAGGATGCTGTCCATTCTCCCATCCAGTCTGGCCTGGAGCAGTGGAGCCTTCAGCCAGGGCTTCAGGGACAGACTCCTGGAGCCTAAAGCCAGCCTTCCCGGGCTCCATCAATAATGCAGGCAGCCCCATGAATAATACAGCAGCAGCTGCTTCAGAGCACAGATTACCAACACCCAGCCCTTGCCCCAAGATGGCCGGGGCCTAATTGCAGGGCCCCTGGGGCTTCCTGCAGATTAACTCAGCCTCATCTGAGTCTGTGCACACAGACACTTGGCATTGGCTAACGCCAAGACTGGGTGTTTAGAAAACACTGACTCCCCGCCAGTCATCACTCTGGCTTTCTTCTCCCCTCAGCAGTATTGGTGCTGTGGCTCGCAATCCTGGTGCCAGGTAGTGGAAAATGGGGAAGAAACCCAAATCTGTTGTCACAGAAGAAAATGTGCCCAAAGGGCACCTGAAGATGCCAGCATCCCGATGGTTAAAAGAGTGTCTGAAGAGCTGAGCTGAGCCAGCCGTGTCACCCTGGGGGCCACAGGAGACCGGAGAGTGTCCCCTCCTCTAGCAGAGCCTCGAGTCCCGGGAGTTGGGAATGTGACCTTCTTGGAAACAGAATCTTTGCAGATATAATCAAGTTAAATCATGAATAAGATCACACTGGAATACGGTGGGCAGTAAACCCAATGACCGGTATCCATGAAAGAGGAAGGAGGGAAAGGACTTCCCCAGTGGTCACTGCAGGGAGCCTGAGTTCAGTCCCTGCTCAGGGAGGTTTCACATGCCATGCTGTGCAGCCAAGGAAAGAGAGAGAGAGAAAGGAGGGAAAGATCAAAGACAGAGAGGTGGGGCAGATGGCTACGTGAAGACGGAGGCAGAGACTGGAATGGTGCTACCACAAGCCGAGGACCACCAGAGGCCACCAGGCCCTGAAAGGTGAGGAAGGGCTCTCCTCGAGCCTCTGCAGCGTGTGTCCTGCTGCCACTTTGAGTTTGGACTTCTGGGCTCCAGAACAGGGAGAGAATCATTTTCTACTGTTCAAAGCCACCAAATTTGTGGAAATAGGTTAAGGCAGCCCTAGGATATGAAGACAGCAAGTAGCTTCATTCTGCAAGACTCTGTTTTAACTGCTATAAAGGGGAGCAAGTAGGTTCAATCTTCCTTCCTCACAGTTATTGTGAGGATTAGTGGTGATCTATATTAACATGTTTTCTGAAGTTACAGGAGTGATAGAAGTCAGGTTATTATTATAATAACAGTATTATTAGTCTGATTGTTTATTTACTTACTTTGCTGTTGTTGGTTATTTAGTCACTAAGTCATGTCTAATTCTTTTGAGACCTCATGGACTGCAGCCCACCAGGCTCCTCTGTCCATGGGATTTCCCAGGCAAGAATATCTGAGTTGGTTACCACTTCCTTTTCCAGGGGATCTTCCCGACTCAAGGACTGAACCCAGGTCTCTTGCATTGCAGGTGGATTCTCTACCACTGAGTCACCTGGGAAACATTTATTTAGGCTGTGCTGGGTCTTCGTCGCTGCACAGGTTTTTCTCTAGTTGCGGTCAGTGGGGTCTACTCTCTAGTTGCTGTGTGCGGGCTTCTCCTTGTGGTGGCTTCTCTTGTGGTGGAGCAGGGACTCTAGGTGCTGAGGCTTTAGTGGCTCCGGCTCACAGGCTCAGTAGTTGTGGCACACGGGCTTAGTTGCTCCAAGGCATGTGGGATCTTCCTGGACCAAGGATGGAACCCAAGTCTCCTGCACTGGCAGGCAGCTTCTTAATCACTGAGCAACCAGGGAACCCCTTTACCAGCTTGTTTAGTGACTTGAAGAGCCATGGCAAGCAGTCAGTGCCAGGAGTGGGAGAAGGAAAGTGCCAGGATTAGCACTAAACCATCCCCGAAACCAAGTTAATATTTTACCAAGTCGATTAAATCTGCAGATTATACCAGACATAATTATCACTTTGCTTTAAGAAAATGAAATATTCCAATCTGTTTTAATGATGTCTGCTCCGTGCATGCAGGGTATTAAAGAGAAGCTTGTTGGAGATACACTAATGGTCCTTAGGGTATTTCTGAAGGGTTTCGGCACTGTGAGTTTATATCCTCTGGTGCCTCTCGCCTTTGCCTAAATTGTATCATGGGATTCAGAATCCAAGCTTCTTTTCTTTCGAATTCATTCTTTATCTCAGAGGTAATCTCTTTGATTCTTGCTAGGCTTTCCCAACAGACAGTTCCCATCTTCTTGGTAATGGCAAGACACCATCTTGCCCAAACCAGAAACTTCAGAGAACACTGTGCAATGTCAACTCAAATTTCTCCAAACCCGTGCCATTGGAAGACTGCCGGCTACTCTGATGCAAGTCTTAAAAGATGCTTCCAGTTTGTATCAGTAAGAAAGAAAAAAAAAAACAGACTGGACCAGTGAGAAACAGTGGGCCATGTGCTCAGCCAAGACCATACCCTTCATCTCACAAGAGTAAATGAGAAATGAGTGAAAGAAGTGTCTGGCATATGGCAAGGGCCCTGAGATGCTAACTTGTTTGGATTTTTTTTTTTTTCCCTTTGGATTCCATTCTTTTTCCCCCATTGATTCCAAGGGAAGCTGCCATGTTGAGAGTGGCTTCTGGAAGGTGATGCAAAGCATGTGGACTGTGGGGCTAAGTTGGGTCAGAAAAGAGCTGGTCTTTGAAAAGAGCAGACCTGGGTGGTAGCAATGCTAATAATCACAGTACTCATTCCCATTACTTGCCATGTGATGCTGGATCAGTTATTTCACTTGGCCAGGCCTCCAACCCCTCATCTGTCAAACTGGAGAATAAGGACATCCCCACCCCCGCTGTAGGGTTAGGGGGGTTTCTTTATTTTCCCTGAGACGAGAGTGGACCTCTTATACATTGCTGTTGTTTAGTCACTCATTCGTGTCCATGTCTTTGTGACCCTATGTACTGTAGCCCGCCAGACTCCTCTGTCCATGGGATTTGCTAGGCAAAAATACTGGAGTGAGTTGCATTTCCTCCTCCAGGGGATCTTCCCCAACCCAGGGACTGAACCACGTCTCAGCACCTTCTGCATTGGTGGGCAGATTCTTTACCGCTGAGCCACACGGTAAGCCCTCATATACATTAGGGACTCAATATATGTCTCTTCTTTCCCCCTTCTGCTTTCTCCTTTCTGCTACTGGAAAAGTCATACACACTCAGCCTTCTGACAGGGAATCCCAACAGCATTCATTCTTCTATCAAGGATCAGAGGAGGGGCTGGTTGGGGCAGGCAGAGACCCCCCACAAAGGAATAAAATATGCTAAGAAGCTGTCGAAAGCCCCAGTTCAAGCCTTCTGTTCCTGTGGAAGGTCACTGGAAGCCTCGCGCCTCTACCCTTGTGATGATCTGGCTGTCCAAGCTCACAGAGCCATCTCCTCTAGGGCCAAACAGTCTTTCTTCCTGGAACTACAAAACCCTTCCCCACACCCCAGCCCCCAGGCTCCATTGGGCAGACCTGGCAGTCTACATGGCTCGTGGCAGATGGAGCCATGTGGACTAATCAGGAAGTCAGACAAGAAAATACGACCCCCTCTTCCATTTGCCAGGAACTAGGATTGTTTGGATTTTAATCACAGCCACAGCTAAGAGCCAACATGCAGCCCCTCCAGCCAAGAGATAAATTTTCTACTCTCAACATTCAATTCTTCCTCAAAAAAAAAAAAAAAAAAAAAAGACCCCTATCAGGCAACTGCTCCCTCAGAGAGGGGTTTCTTTATTTTCCAATATAATTCTTTACTTATTTAACAATATGACAGAAATAAAATACTCTGTGGACATGGTGCTTCTCCCACAGTGACTCGCCCTGGAGGGAACGTCTTCATTCCGCCATAAGTCACAGCCAGCTCACTGGTGTATTGATCCTGGGCAAAGATGAATGCAGAGTCCCATGAGCCTCTGGGAGAAATCTGACATTTTCTTTAAATATATATCCATGGAACAACTGTTTCTAAAACTCCAAGAAACAGGTCACAGGGGCAACACACCATTGATTTAGCAGCCAATGACTTTTAGAAGGAGCACTGAACGTTGTCTCGATAATTCCAACAATGGCAGACCAAGATGTCCCCTGGAGAGATGCTGTCCCTGAACTCCTATAGATGAAAGGGCTGGGTTCTTGGGAGAACTAAATGAAAGACTCTCAAGAAAGAGAGCCCCAACTAGATCCTTTAGGGCAGGGCCCCTGGTCAGTTTTAAAGCAAGGTGAGGAAAAACTGCAATCACACCTTTGTTTGAAAATTATCATAGAAGGGATCCATCCTTGGATTGGAAGGGTTTTCCTGGTGGCTCTGATGGTTAAGAATCTGCCTGCAATGGGAGACACCTGGGTTCAGTCCCTGGGTCGGGAAGATCCCCTGGAGAAGGAAATGGCTGTCCACTCCAATTTTCTTGCCTGGAGAATCCCATGGACAGAGGAGCCTGGTGGGCTACAGTCCATAGGGTAGCAAAGAGTCAGGCACAACTGAATCAACTTAGCATGAACACACGTGAGTATATATTTACCTTTTTTCAAGCTCAGAAGTTTTTATTGATGTACATCTGATGGTAGCCATATATGAACTCTGATCACTACAGCTATTGTGCTCGTAGCAGAGGAGAAGGCTAGTGGGAAGGGCAATGTCCTAAGGTAGGAAAGCGATTTTATCCTAAACCCTACAACACTGTCAAAGAGACCTCTCTGCCCTTCCCATCCCTGGAATGGCCTCTTTCAGCACCATGTAGACATCTACTCCATGAGGATGAGTAAGGTATATACAGGACTGTCATGGCAATGTACATATTCTCCCTCCTGACCAACTGGGTCAGAAAAGGTTATGACTCATCCTTGAACTCAGGTCTTAACCAGTTGGAGGGAGAACAAGTTGAAAAGGAAACAGCTTGGGCAGGGATCCAAGGCCATTCATTGCCTCTTGGTAAAGGATAGGAAAGCAATCTGCATTCAGTGAATTTGGATCGGAGTCACCAAGTAAAAGAGAAGACACGTGAGCAGTGTCTCTGGAACGCTGAGTCCCCAATTCCATCCCTGTCTCAATTCCTTTGCAATTTATTCCTTGATTTGTTCTCTCAACATAATATGCCGTCCTTCATGCACAGAGCTGACCCTGATGACGCACACAACAACATGAGTTATTTTTTCCAGCAATGGTTACAAGTTTTCTCTCATCCATCCAATATGTGTTTGTGAAAAATGGCTAGCTGTGGTAAGAGCACACTGATCAGTCTGAGAATGCAGCAAGGCTAAGCTTAGGTCCACAGGCAGATTGAGTAAATATATGGGCTTTGTCCCTTCAGGATGCCCATACCCAAGCAAAATAGGCTGACAGAAGATCATGAGAAGTGGAAAAGACATGCAATCTGAAACTAAAGGCTTATGTTCAAGTCCTGGTTCTGCCAATTCCTAGCAAGGTGATCTTGGCTGTGTGTCACATGCCTTTCTGGAGCTAAAAACCCTCACCTTAAAGGGTGGAGATACCATTTTTATGGGAAGCATAATAATATCTACCTTGATTGACACTAGTGATGATAAATCAGAGGTCATGTAAACAAAAGCACACCTAATAATCTATTTACATATTACAAATGTTATTATAAATGAACTCTTTATTATTATAAATTCAATACTGTTATTAACTAATTACTAACAGGTCACAAAACTACGTCCTGCTAAGAGATGAAATTCCTATTTTCTGAAATGTACTATGCCCAGAAAGAGTATCAGAAATCAAGGAATAAGGTGACTCCCTCTCACTGAACATGGTACACCCATGTCATCCACCCCAAAACCCCTTCAGTGGCTTCACTCGACCTCTGACCACCACTCCAACAATCTGGACAGTTTTAAAAACTGAACTTACAATTCCCGAAGACTCAGCGTCTGGAAGAGCTGCCATGAGAGTGTGGTGAGCCGATTACTTGACAGGTTTCTGCAAGACGACAAATAAAGACAATTAAAGGACGACCTGGAGTCAGTCTTGCTCTGTGTAGTAGGCGTGGTCATCTCATGGGAGCCTGGCTTAGCTGTGCTTCTCCTTTGTTCCATTCGGCTAAGAGCACATCTGCCAGTATTCCAGGCTACACATCATGTCTTGAGAGGATGCTGAGACCTTTTAAAGAAAAGACTTTACAAATCAATTGAAATAAATAATAAAAGTTTCTTGGTCATTCTCTGCTATCCTCTCATCACAATAAAATTTCACCTTTTTAAGCTCCCCCTCTTTCGGGAGGACAGAGAACCCTCAGGGTAGAGCATGTACAGACCAGCAAGTATTTTTTTCAAATGAAGTACAGTTGATTTACAATGTTGAGTTAATTTCTGCTGTACAGTGAAGTGATTGTTAAACAAAATACATTCTTTTTCATATTACTTTCCATTATGGTTTACATAGGTAACAATATAATTCCCTGTGCTACACAGTAGGACCTATTGCTTATCTATTTTACATACAGTAGTTTGTATCTGCTAATCCCAAACTCTTAATTAATCCCACTTTCCTTTTTTTATTACTGAGGCACAGCTGACTTACCAAAAGAGCTGTTCATATTTATATGTCTTAAATGAGTTTAAAATAATATATATATATGAAATGATAGCCATAAACACAGCCATAAACTTAACTGGCACCTCTAAAAGTTTCTCTCCTCCCTTTTTTATAATAATATTTAATAGAACATGTACCCTTTTTCCAAAATTGTAAGTGTACCATACTGTATTGTTAACTATGCCCTACCCTGTACTATAGATACCTGGGACTTCTTCTCACCCTGCATAAGTGAAGCTATTGTGTCCTGTTACCAACAAACATTCTTAACATTCACACAAGTCAAAAAAAAAAAACCTCCACACCTATAATTCCTTCAAGCCAATCCCTCCCCCAGCAACCCTGCCCATCGATGATCAAGACATCAGCATTTTTGTTCACACTTCTGTTCTTCTCCTAATGGTTATTTAATTGTTCTCATTAGGATGTACAGGAAAGGAGCAGTCATTAGTCTTCTGAATAAAAGAAGAAACACACCCACGGTTATTACTTTGCCAGGCTCAACAAACAACTTTCAATGTGATAACAGTCCTTCAAGGCAGCAGTGGGAGACTTTGGAGTCAGAGTGGTACCCCAGGAACTGTGGACTCATCTAGTGATGAGAAAGGAGAGCAGTCAAGACTGCACTTAGGTTAATACCTATCCACACACACACAAGCAATGCATATTTATGTCTATCAAAATGTCGGTAACAAACGCAAACACAGACTCCTGTTTACACACATATGCATAGACTCACAAGTGCACCTATATTTAGGGGACTTCTATAACAAGTATTTGTTCACAGCTAAACATAGGCTCCAAGGAACAAGGGGGTGGACAGTAGATAAGGTCTCTTGGGAACGTATGTTCAAGTTACGAATAAGCAAGAGAATTGCAGTTTGTGATGAGTAGAGTAAAGGGCCTAAGCAAAGTGGGGCAAGAAACTGATGGGGAAGAGAGACAGGGCTATGTCGGAAGTGTGTAAGACCTTACTGCTTATCCATTTCATATATAGCAGCTTGTATCTGCTAGTCCAAAACTTCTAATTTATCCCTCCCCTCTTTTTTTACTATTAAGGTATAGTTGACTTACCAAAAATTTTTTTTCCATATTTAATATATATGTCTTGATGAGTTTAAGATAATATATATCTATGAAATAATCACCATAAATAAGCATTCTGAACATTCCACAAGTCAAAGGCTTCCATAAATGCCCTCTGACAGGGGACACTGAAGCTGAGACAAGCAGAGTGAGACTGAGCTGAGGCCCAGGGAAGGCGTGTTCCAGGCAGTGGGAGCATCAGGTGTAAAGCCCTGAGAGGGATAAGGGGGGCAGAAAGGAGGCCAGTGAGAAAGGAAGTAGGAGAAATGTGGTCTAGGATAAATAGGAGGGAGACTTCCCCGGCAGTCCAGTGGTTAAAATGCTGCACTTCCAAGGCAGGGGTTGCTGTTCTGATCCCTGGTCAGGGACCTAAGATCCCCATGCCATTTAGTCAAAAAATTTTAAAACTAAAAGTAGAGTAAGTACCAGAAGGGGGCCATGCCACACCTACCTTTTGGACCAAAATAAGGCATCTGGATTTTACTTGAAGGAACAATGGGAGAGCAGCGAACAGTGTTAAGCAGGGACATGGCTTAATCTAACCAGCATCTTTAAAAACAGGAACCCAAGACTGGGAGCCATAAAAGCAATTAGGAGATGTTGCCATATTCCAGGCAAGAAGAGAGCACAGAGGTGATTAAGCTGATGAATTCAAGCTAGGTGGTGAGGGAGAGCTGCCAGAATGCCTGCGGGGTGGGATCAGGCCACAGAGGGAGAACTGAATGCCCAGGAGAGTGGTGCTGTCCTTTAATGAGCCCAAGGCTGCAGAAGGGTCCCAACTGGAGAGTGGAATGGAGATCAATATCGTCCCCCTTGCAGGCACTAAGCTTGAGATGCCTGTTTGATGTCCACAGAGAGACGTGAGACAGCCTATTGGGTGTGTGGGTCTGGAATCCATAGGAGAAGCTCATCCTGGGTGAGGTCACAGTGGGTAATCATGGCTCATCGGAGGAGCAGATATTCAAAGCCAAGGACAAGCTAGAGGACAGGGCTTCCCCCTCACATTTGAGGCAAATCTGTCTTGGTGACATCAGCTTCCCTGGTGGCTCAGATGGTAAAGAATCTGCCTGCAATGCAGGACACCTGGGTTGGATCTCTGGAGAAGGAATATCTCCTGGAGAAGGAAATGGCAACCCACTTCACTATTCTTGCCTGGAGAAGGCAGAGGAGACTGGTGGGCTACAATCCGCGGGGTCACAAAGAGTCAAACATGACTGAGCAACTAGCTCACGACTTGTGGGGTAGGAAGACCCCATTCTTGGGGTGCAAGGGACTAGGGACAAAGGGAAGGTGTCCAGGGAGGTGTACCGCAAACTTACTGTCCCACTCTCCCCAACCCCAGCACTCTCTCCTTGGCCCTCTTTATGAGGGTCCCTCATATCCCCACACTGTGACTAACTTCCTCTCTGCAGGGCTGTGGAACGCTGGCGTGAATAAAAACAACCGCTCACCAACAACCTAGAAACCTCCTTTTAATGACTGAGTATTATTCCATCATGTATATATAGCACATCTTTATCCATTCATCTGCCATTGAATACTTAGGTTGCTTCCATGCCTTAGCTGTTGTAATAGTGCCCCAATACAGTACCCCAATTAAAAAAAAATCCTGTAAACCTTAACCCATCTGCATGCTCAGCTTCACAAATCCCTAACAATGGCATCTTTTTCCTACAAACTGCCTCATTTCCCCCACTGAACTGGAAGGGAAGGGGGACAGAAGAACTGCATGACGACCGTGTGAGGACACCCAGGCGCCCAGCTCCCAACAGAGCATCTCCTGCTCGGAAGGGAGAAGCAGGCTATCAGATGTGTACGCCCATCAGAGTCATGACCTGACACCAGGGAGTGGACCTGAAGCTGAAGCTCGGGGTCAAGAATAACAGGATTGGGCACCACACTAGGTATCTCCATTACCATCAGCTGCCCTGATGTTTCCATAAAGGTGAGTTTATGCATCAGAACCTGTTGCTGGTTTACACACAACAGCACCAGAGGCAGCAGGAGTTAGACAAGGCCCCGGGGCCTTGAGCTCTCTGCCTGACTCCAGCGCAGCCTGGAACAAGAGTCCCTGGTTCGAAAGCTGAGCGGTGGCTGCCGGGAGAGGCAGCAGCCGGGAACCCCAGGTTTACTGCGCCCTGGGAAACACGCCCCGCCCCCGCCCCCACAGGAAGGAGGGAGGCGGGGACCCAGGAGGGTCCAGGTAAAGTGGGAGAAGCAGCCCAGAGTTCTTGGGGGGCCCGAGGCAGGGAGCAGGCTGCCAGCAATGTCCTTTCACAAAGGTCAAGTTTTGCTACATTAGGCAGAAATGTCAAGAGAAAATTGGATTCTGAAAGAAAGAAAATAACAGAAATTCTGGGCAAATAAAGAATAAGAAACGGCATTATCTCCTTATTACAAGTTGGTGGGGAGGGGGGGGGGGACCAGACGGGGAGGACCAGATACAGGGGAGGGGCTCCCGCTCTCCCAGGGGTGTCCCCTCTGTAGCTCCACCCGAGGCCTCCGCCAGCCACCAAGCCCCACCTGGGGGAGAAAGAGCCCCTTGCATTCCTTCAGCTCTTTGGCCAGATGGAGTGGCCAAGGCAGGACTCAAGGGCCTTGTCCCTGACTGCCCTCTTCCCTGCCTCCTCCTCTATGGTCCACAAACCACCTGCACCTTCTGGGGTCCAGATCCTCTTCTTCTCTCACCTCCTCCTGCCTCCCCACGTCATCTCCATGACCAAAATCTGCATTCACCAAGGGCTTACTCAGTACCAGCTGCTCCGCTACTGGGGGCTTCCCCACTGGCTCAGTGGTAAAGAACCTGCCTGCCAATGCAGGAGACTGGGTTTTATCCCCAGGTTGGGAAGATCTCAGAGAAGGAAATGCCAACCCACTCCAGTATTCTTGCCTGGAAAACCGCATGGACAGAGGAGCCTGGCGGGCTATAGTCCAGTGGGTCGCAGAAGAATTAGACACAATTTAGCAACAAAACAACAATGACAACAACTCGTTTACCCACTTTTGCTTTTATGATTTCATTTAATATTTACAGCAACTGTACAAGGCAGGTGTTGCTATGATCTCCATGCAATAGATGAGGAAACTGAGGCTCAGAGGCTGCCAATCAAAGCTGAGCAGTCTTAACATAAAGACTTCAGCAACAGGCAACAAAATGACATACCTAGGAACATTTGCAACCAACACACAGACATGTAAATGCCCAGGTCCACATACACACAGCATAGTGCCTGTCCCCAGAGAGAGCAACACTGTGCTGCACAAGTCCCGGGAGGAGAGCATATACACAACCTGGGCAACCGGACACTGCTGCCTGCCAGAGACACACAATAGAAGCATCCAGCCCGGAGGCAAACAAACACACAAAGCACAAGCAAAGGCAAGCATATTCACCCCCAGCAAGGTAAGCAGGGCACGCCTCTGGCCATCCTGCCCTTGGGGGCATAAGCGCTCATGGTGCTGGGCAGATCGGAAAGAGGAAGCAAAGGCTTACCACCCGCCTACCACCCACTGCCCCTGCTTTTCCTTCTAGCTGATGCCTCGCCTGTATCCACCCGTCATCAGTTATTGATGGGCCAGTTACCCCACTCATCAGACAAAGGTTTAATTAAGAACCATCCTGCCTCTGAGCTGCATAGCAGCCCCGCGCCTCCTCCCTCACAGATCCATTATCACCCATCTCTGACTTTTGCTCGAGTCCGTGGCCAGTTTCCAAGTCACCTGACCACTGGAATTAATTTGGTGAGCAAGATTTTACGAGATGATGCATCAAACACTTTCCCAAAATCAAGCCCCATGACCTTGCCCCGTATCCCTCATCTGAGACTACCAAACAAAGCCATTAATTTTGTCCTGCACTGTTGCTCCTCTCACAGCCCAGACTCTGGGGCCCAGAGTAATGAACGGCGATGATGCAGCTCCTGGGTGCTCTGGAAACAAGGTGCCAGATGGCCAGATCTGACCCTGAGGGGGAGACAGCCTGAGGTGGTCCCTCCAGCACTAGCCCCCTGGTGAACACAGGGAACCTTGGGATGGAAAGTAGTTCCGTGACCCTCCTAAAGAGGCGCCCAACTGCAGCAGGATGGAGCCCCAAGAGTCAGGAGGATGTCACCCTCTATCCTGGGAACCCTACAATCCAACAGAAGTGTCACTCAACATGTAGAGAAGGACACAGCAAAGGAAGGAGAGGGTTGCTAACTGGGAGATTGGGGTTGACAATATGTACACTGTGGGAACAAAGAGACACGATTGAGCGATAAAATTGAACTGGACTGATCACTGTGCTCAGTTGCCTCGGTCATGTCTGACTCTTTTGCGACCCCATGGACTCTAGTCTGCCAGGCTCCTCTGTCCATGGAATTCTCCAGGCAAGAATACTGGAAAGGGTTGCCATTTCCTTCTCCAGGGGATCCTCCCGACCCAGGGATCAAACCCAGGTGTCCCGCATTGGCGGGCAGGTTCTTTACCATTAGCACCACCTGGGAAGCCCCATATATACACTACCATATGTAAAACAGATAGCTAGTAGGAAGCTGCTGTGTAACACAGGGAGCTCAGCCCAGTGCTCTGTGATGACCTGGAGGGGGTGGGACAAGGGTGGGAGGGAGGTTCAAGAGGGAGGTGAGATATGTATACTTATGGCTGATTCACAAGTGGCATAGTGGTAAAGAATCCTCTTGCCCATACAGGAGACTTGAGAGACACGGGTTCTATCCCTGGTTCTGGAAGATCCTCTAAAGAAGGGCATGGCAACCCACTCCACTATCCTTGCCTAGAGAATACCATGGACAGAGGAGCCTGGTGGGCTACAGTCCATAGGGTAGCAAAGAGTTGAACACAACTGAAGTACTTAGCACACATGTGTCTGATTCATGTTGTTGTACATCAAAAACTAACACAGCATTGTAAAGCAATGTTCCTCCAATTAAAAAAATAAAAAAGATGGACTCTGTGGTCAAAAGAAGCCAACCAGGTGAATACTTCTGTTCCCCAAACACTGAGACAACTGGGGGCTGACCCTCCAGTTTGCTAAAAAGGTTGAGGAGATGTTAATTCCCACCCACGAAGCGATGCTGAAGATGGAAGTCTCTGAGGACTTCCCAGATTAAGGGTGTGGCTGACTTCGGCAGTGCCTCCTGTCCTATCAGCAGAGGCAGGCCCAGGGCAGCCTGGGTCTTAGGACTCAAGTGTGGAATGGACTGTTGGCCACAGGTGCCTAGCTATCCCTATGCTACGGAGCCCTCAGAAGCATTGAGCATATCCAATTGGATACACTTTTCACAATCTGCATTAAACCCTGGGTGCTCCTCCCCCAACCCAACTGATTTTCCTTTTTCTTGACTTATTGTACTAGCTAGGATTTTCAGTGTGATTTACGTAGTAGAAGTAAGACAGCTTATTTTCCTTGTTACTAAACCTAGAAGAAAAACATCTCGTGTTTCATCACTGAATATGATGTTATTGATGCACTTTGTTAGGTTTCTCGTAATTTCATCTGCCTACAACCTTATTTTTTGAAATTTGGGAATGTAATGTATGGCAGGAGATATTAAATATTGTTTTTCATCTTTGAAAAATAAAAAGTAATTAAGACTAAAGGAGGCCATGAATCCTAATCCAATATGGTTGGTGTCCTTACTAGAAGAGATTAGGACACAGACATGCACGGAGGCAGATGACAAGAAGACACCAGGAGGAAAAGTCAGCATCTACAAGCTGGGGCAAGAGGCCTCAGAAGAGAGGAACCCTGCTGACACCTTAATCGTGGACTCCCAGCCTCCAGAACTGTGAAGAAGTCATCGTTTCTGCTGTTGAGGCCACCCAGTCTGCAGCGTTGATGGCAGCCCTAGCAGACGAGCACACCTATCCTCAACCCCTCTTTTGCCCCCAAGGTCCTGACAGCAGAGTTGGCTGCCCAACTGTGATCTCTGAAAGCGTCCGAGTCTTGGTTTTCAGTCCTTCCCTCTTGACCCCAGGAAATCAGCTTCCCAATCAGGGTCCAGCCACGAAGATGCAATCTGGGGCCTGTCCGCTTGGTCAGCTCCTGCCCTGGGCCTACGCTAGTCTCCTCTTGCAAAAGATGGTTGCAAGAGAGCACAGAGACCCAGGAGTGTGCTCAGCTGGCATCCCAATCGTGAATGCCACAGTCACTGGCTTTTCCTAGAGGATTCACCCTGCTGCTTGCAGAAAGCACTATTCTAAGAACTGTACAAAGCTCCAAGACTTTGGCCACCTGATGCAAAGAGCCAACTCATTGGAAAAGACCCTGATGCTAGGGAAGTTTGAAGGCAGGAGGAGAAGAGGGTGACAGAGGATGAGACAGTTGTATGGCATCATCGACTTAGTGGACATGAGTTTGAGCAAACTCTGGGAGGTAGTGAAGGACAGGGAAACCAGGCATGCTGCAGTCCATGGGGTCGCAAAGAGTATGACAGGGCTGAGTGACTGAACAACGAGCTCCAAGCATCAGGCGTGGCCACCCAGAGAACAACAAAAGGCCACCCCCTTCTACTCTCACAAGCTCAGGAGCTGTGGCTTGGTAAGATCATCATGATGTAATTCTGACTTCCTCCATCCACCAATGCAGCATATGAAAGAGGCAGTTCTTCCTTCTTGAAGACCCCACACCCCCTCAGCAATTTGTCTCTGCCTTTCAAATTTTTCCCATGAAAGAACTATCTCTTTGGTCTTCTTGGAGACAGTTGACTCCCTCCCCTGCTAACCCACACCAAGATTCGTTTGAAATCGCTGACGGAGGTGGAGGAAAAGTCCAAGAAAGAAGAATTCCTTGATGCAGCACCAACCCTACAGAGAGTTTGCTTAAAAAGGAACAAACCACAGAGAAAGAGGAGGCTGGCAGAACCAGGGAGCTTCTCCCAGAACCAGGGAGCTTACACTTCATGATCTTGAATGTGGGACTTTGCACACATCAGTCCCACACCAGAGATGCCTGCTGCCCACCGTGGGGCTAAGTGAGGATGGCTGCCCTCAGCCTCCTTGAAGACAGGAAGCTCCCAATCATCTCATCACTAGGGCTTCTGCCGACCCCCGAGGGGCCCCCTTGAGCCAACCCCCTAAAATCCAGCCCCTGTGACAAGGAAGCAGACGCTGCCACCCAGTGTTCCTCTTAAAGGCCAAGGAGTGTTTTTCAACGTCATTGATATATTTGCTTTTCCCTCAATTAAATTGCTGTAAAGGGGGTGTGGGTTAAAGCCATTTGAGCCATTTTTATTCAGCTAAATTACACTGGATGGCTCATTTAATGAACTTTAATGAAGCCAAAATGCTTTCTCTAATCAAATCTCAAGTGACGTGACTGGTGTCTTGACCTGAGATCAGGAGACTGGAGGCAGCTTGTCCACAAGGCCTGGGGCTGAGCTAAACCCTGGGTTTCCCAGAGAACGTTCCTGGGAAGCCAAGGTCTTCTGTATGCTAATGGGTATTACAAGGCCAAAATTTTCATGTTGCTTGAAAAACGTGGCACTAAATGAAATTAAACAGGCTTAATTACTGCTGAACTTCTCAGAACTTTTACCAAGTGAAGGATCTGACCCATCGAGTCTCAAATTTGTTGTTCTTGTTTAGCTGCTCCATCGTGTCTGACTCTTGGTGGCCCCATGGATTGTGGCCCATCAGGCTCCTCTGTCCATGGGATTCTCCAGGCAAGAATACTGGAGTGGGTTGCCATTTCCTTCTCCAGGGGATCTTCCTGACCCAGCGATTGAACCTAAGTGTCCTGAATTGGCAGGTGGATTCTCTACCACTGAGCCACCTGGGAAGCCCTTCTCAGACTTACTGGATCACAGAACCTTCTTCATGAAATGTCAGGCAAAAATAATCACTGCACAAAATATACTTAGAGCTGGGGTCCCCAAACTCCAGGATCTAATACCTAATGATCTGAGGCAGAGTTGAAGCAATAATAATAGAAATAAAGTGCACAATAAATGCAATGGGCTTGAATCATCCTGAAACCATCCCCCTCAACCTCCAGTTTGTGGGGAAAACCATCTTCCATGAAACCCATCTCTGGTGCCAAAAGACTAGGGACCACTGATTAGAGAAATGATGGTCATAATAAGAAGTATATGTTTGGTCCTTATCCACAGTTCCTGACACAGATCTCCCCAAACCCTTGTTATTTCTTTAAGAACAGATAAACAGGAGCATCTTTTGTTATAAGACTCAGTCTTCTGGCTTCAGTTCCTGAGATTGCTTCAGAGAGTGAAGTGACTGTAGAAATCCCCTAAAGACGTGCATCTGGTTGTCAGGGGAATCAACTATGAATAGAGGGTTGGAACTTCTAGTCCCACCCCTGATCTCCAGTGAGGGGGAGAGGAAATCTATCACCAATGGCCAATGGTGTAATGAAGCCCCCATAAAACCCCAGGATAGGATTTGGGGTTGGGAAACCAGAATACTTCTGTGTGTCACCATGTCAAGCTGCAAATTTCATGGGGACAGAGGTTCCCTTGCTTAGGACTTTGTTCTTCATATCTCTTTGTCCAGCTGTTGATTTTTTTAATAATTATTTATTTGGCTGCACCAGACCTTAGTTGTGGCAGGCGGGATCATTAGTTGAGGCATGTGAACTTAGCTGTAGTATATGGGCTCTAGTTCCCTGACCAAGGATTGAACCCAGGTCCCCTGCACTGGAAGCGTGAAGTTGTAACCACTAGACCACCAGAGAAGTCCCCATCAGGCTGTTGGCTTGTATCCTTTAACGTCCTTTGCAATACACCACTGATCTAGAGAGTAAAAGAGTTTCTTGAGTTCTGTGAGCTGCACTAGCAAATTGATCAAACCTAAGGAGTGGGTCGTCAAACCTCTGATTTCTAGCCAGTTGCTCAGAAATCCAGGTGACAACCTGGACTTGTGATTACCATCTGTAGTGGAGAGTTGTCTGGTGGGACTAAACCCTTAATCTATGTAGTCTGATGCTATTTCAGGGTAGATAATGTCAGAATTGAGTTGAATTGTGAGACCCTCAGCTGGTGACCCAGAACTGCTTGATGGTGGAGAAAGTCACATGTTAGAATTGGATGCAGATTCATTAATCATTGAGTGCCAAGGTCAGCAAGCTATGGTGTGGGCCAGCACTCTGCTTTTGTAAATAAAGTTTTATTATAAGACAGCCATGTCCATTTATTTGCACATTGTAGCTTCTCTCTGGTGGCTCAAATGGTAAAGAACCCACCTGCAGCAGACCAGGTTCCATTCCGGGGTCAGGAAGATCCCTTGGAGAAGAGAATGGCTACCCACTCCAGTATTCTTGCCTGGAGAATCCCATAGGACTGGTGGGCTACAATCCATTGGGGTGCAAAAAGTTGGACGTAACTGAGGGAGTAAGCATGCATGTACTATGTCTATGGTCTAGGTGGGATAAATATCTTCCAAGATGTCCACGGTCTCAACCGCGGTATCTGTGAATACATCAGCTTCTAGGGCAAAAAGACTTTGCAGATGTGATTAACAGTACGAGTTGAGATGAGGAAATTACCTTTAATTATCCCGTGGCCCCAGAGTAACCATGGAGGTCCTTAAAGGTGGAAGAGGGAGGGAGAGGGGTCAAGAGGGATGCAACACAGAAGAAAGCACAGAGGGATGTAGTGGGGAGAAGAGGTCAAAAGCCAAGACATGCACACGACCTCGATGCAGCCAGAAGATGCGGTGAAATGGATTCACCCCTAGAGGCCCCAGAAGGGAACCGAGCCTTGTCAACACATTTGAGTCTAGCCCAGGGAGACCCATGTGGGACCTGTAACCCACAGAGTGTAAGAAAATCACTTTGTCTTTAAGCCAAGTCCACAGCAACTTGTTACACCAGCAAAAGAAAACAAACTCAGGTCCCTTCTGCACTAAAGCAGCAGGGTTGAGCCGCTGTGACAGAGAACGAAAGGCCCTCAAAGTCTAAAATATTTAGTATGCGGTCCCTGGTGGCTCAGACAGTAAAGAATCTGTCTGCAGTGCAGGAGACCCAGGTTCGATCCTTGTGTCAGGAAGATGCCCTGGAGGAGGAAATGGCAATCCACTCCAGTATTCTGGCTCATGGAATCCCATGGACAGAGAAGCCCGGTGGGCTACAGTCCATTGGTTACAAAGAGTTGGACGTGACTTAGCAATCAAACAACAAGACCCCAGAAAAGGCCTGAAAGTCAGCTTCGCTCCTTCACTTCACTGCATCATACCAGACCTCGAGTGTCACCGAGACTATTCTGGGGGATTTACTCCCTGGGAGTTTCTTTTCAGACAAATTAACAAAAAGCTAATTGCCTTGAAGTACGTGAGCAGTCACTGGAGCCCTGGGCAGGCACAGCCCGGCGGCCACAGCCTGCAGACACAGGCATTTCCAGCAGTAGCCCACTCAGGGGCAGAGCAGGCTGGCCTGGCTGGGGAGCACCACCACCCCAAGAGAGGCTCCAGTCCATGAAGGATGATGTGGTGATGGGGGCCAAAGCATCACACCCACGGTTTACTCCAGAGCTGTCGTGGCAGGAGTAAAGCAAAGATGCAGAGAGCATCTGTAAGAAAACCTGGAAACAGCGATCACAGTCTGCCCTCTGCATCCTCGGGTTCCACATCCACGAATTCAACCAACCAGGGATGGAATTCACAGCTGGTTGAATCAGTGGATGCAGAACTTACATATACCAAGGGCAGGTGGTGATATGCTGTTTCACATAAAGGAGCTGAGCATCCTCGGAGTTTGGAATATGGCCAGAGTCTGGGAACCAATCCCCCTAGATGATACTGAGGGATGACTACTGTGAAGTGAAGCAGGCACTGTTGAGGGAGGAGGGAGCCAGAGGTGAGCCTGGTGCAGGCTCTGCCCGGGCATCTAGGTGAGATGCTGCCAGGAGCAGGGAAACCTGAGCCCAAGGGAGGCAGGTGGGGAGGGAGACAGGCAGGGGCAGGAAGGCCATGCTGCTCTTCAAGATGCAGAAACCACTTTCCTGCTAATTACCTGGTAGCCAGGCCAGTCACCTCTCCTCATTCTGAGATCTACTCTTGGGATTTAAGGGAAATTTATGAGAGTCCCTTGGACAACAAGGAGATCAAACCAGTCAATCCTAAAGGAAATCAAACCTGAATATTCACTGGAAGGACTGATGCTGAAGCTGAAGCTCCAATACTTATAACACCCGATACAAAGAGCTGACTCACTGGAAAAGACCCTGATGTTGGGAAAGACCGAGGGCAGGAGGAGAAGGGGGTGAGAGAGGATGCAATGATTGGATAGCATCATTGACTCACTGAACATGAGTTTGAGCAAACTCTGGGAGGCAGTGAGGGACAGGGAAGCCTGGTGTGCTGCAGTCCATGGGATCACAAAGAGTCAGACATGATTTAGTGACTGGACAACACATGGCTCTCTTAAAACTGTGAGCAAAAAGCTGCTTTGGGCCTTTTTATACAGAAATCGGATTAGGCTGACATGGCATCCCAACCCTCCTTCAAGATGAGCACTGGAAGAAACACAAGCCAGGTGTGGATTTGAGGAAAGTATCTGCAGAGAGGTTTTCCAACTCAGTATCAGCATCACCCGGAGGCTTGTAAACCAGACAGCCAGGCTCTACCTTCCCCCAGAGAGTCTGACTCAGGCCAAGAATTTGCATTTCCAGGCAGCTCCCAAGGGATGCTGATGTTGTTGGTTTGGGAAGTTTACTTCAAGAACCATTGATCTAGTGAAGTTTTGCTTTCCTAGTGAGTTTACTTTACACGCATGCTCAGTCCCTCAATCGTGTCTGACTCTGCGACCCCATGGACTTTAGCCCACCAGGATCCTCTGTCCATGGGATTTCCCAGGCAAGAATACCAGAGTGGGTTGTCATTTCCTCTTCCAGGGGATCTTCCCAACCCAAGGACTGAACTCACGTCTCTGGCATCTCCTGCACTGGCAAGTGGATTCTTTACCACTGAGTGACCTGGGAGTACCTATCAAATCCTACTGTCTGGAAAGGTTGGACGATCAAACATACATAAGAAAATTGGGATGTAAAGAGACACTCTGTCAGGAGCTAAGCAATTCCTATAAAGGCTCCTAGGAACAAATGTCATTGTTCATAGCTAGGAAGGGGACTTAGCCATTCCCGCCTGCAATTTGGTGGAGGATCGCCAATGGGGAGATGCCACTGAGAGGTCTGGAGAAGGGCTGTCACCACACTGGAAATTGATGGAAATGAACAAATTGGATCAAAGTTCCTCCTGGATTTGCAGGATCAATCTGTCTGCTTCCCCTACCCACACCCCGGCCCCTCTCCTTAGCAGGATTTCTGAGCGGGGCCGTTTACCACCTGGAGGATTTTTAGGAAACCCCCATGGGGACTCCCTCCAGGAAGGAGGGCTTTTGAAACTCCATGCCTGGAGACCCTGGAGGATGAGGGGAAAAGTGAGAGTCAGTAAAGGAGATCCAAGAAACGGGACTATAGAAAGGGAGCAGAGAAAGAACCACAGCCTCCAAACCAATGAGTGCAGTCCCAGGCTGGGGCTGGGGAGCACAGCGAGTGGAAGGGCCACCAGGGCGAGGGCGGAGAGGGTGGTACTGGGCTGGGAGAGCCAGGCAGCAGGCAGGCACGGCAACAGCAGGCCAGAGCCACGCTCCAGGAGAAACGATTGTGCCTGTGGCTCTATGACAAAGGCCACGCTCCTGGCTGCCTGAGGGGTGGCCCTCTGGAGGAGCTTGGAGACTTTCTAGGAGCTTGGAGCACAGTGTCATCGATTAGGGACAACTGGCTAACAGAGACCACTCTCTGGAGTGGCCAGGGCAGAACAGAGGTGACTTTGCTGACAATGGCCTGAGGGCTTTGGGCTTCTATGAACCAGAGCAGCTCAGATTCCCTCCCCCTCCCTGTCCCTCCCCCTCCCAGACCACAGACTGCAGAAATAAGGAGCTGAAGATGCTGCCTGCCCAGCGTCTGGCAGAGCCCAGAGGACAAACAAATGCCACTGGTGCTCAGGGCCTTTTCCTCTGCCAGGTCTGGCCAGGAGGCTCAGTCACAAAGAACATCTGAGGAACTGGGTAACAGATTAACTTTTAAGATGGAGTTTGCATGGACAGCTGTCACTGCAGGGAGCCCCTGGTCAGCCCGTGTGATGGAGACCCTCATCATGTCCTGGCTGCACCGCTCTGTGAAGCCCAATCTGTCGGGCAGGCAGAGACTTTCCAAGTGTGGTCCCCAGGCCAGCAGCAGCAGCATCAGTGTGGACTTGGAAATGCACATTCCTGGGCCCCCAGCCCAGAGCTGCTGAGGAGGGCACTCATGGGGTTCGCCCAGCGAACTGTGTTGCATCAAGGCCTCCAGGTGACGCTGACTCAGGCTGAAGTGTGAGAACTGCTGGCTTACTGGTAAGTAGCCCAGACTCTGGAGTCAGACCATCGGGCTAGATGCTGGGTGGCTCTGGCCCGCCCAGATTGGATGATTCTTCCTGAAAAAGTTACTGAACCTCTCTGGGTCTCAGTCTGTGCATCCAAACATCAGCAGAAGGCTTAAAGAGCAGCCTGGAAAATCAAGCTGAATTAGTGCATGTGCCCCCAAAAAGTTCTTGGCACATAGCACGTACTTGATGCCTGGCTGGGGTCATTGAGGTATTGCAGGTGGTAGTAATGATAGGAGCTCACGTGCCCAGTGGTCCTCACTCCCGGGCTGGCGCTCTTTAAAGACTGTGCATATAATAGCCCAATCCCACACTGTAACAACCCACTAAGACCGCCCTGGTGGCTCAGTGGTAAAGAATCTGCCTGCCAATGCAGGAGATGTGGGTTTGATCCCTGAGTCAGGAAGATCCCCTGGAGAAGGAAATGACAACCCACTCCAGTATTCTTGCCTGGAAAATCCCATGAACAGAGGAGTCTGGTGAGCTACCTCCAAGGGGTTACAAAGAGTCAGACATGACTGAGCAACTAAACACACACATTATGAACCAGCAACACTTGTGACTAAGAATTCTAAATAAGATTCTTCAGCAACGACCCAAGTCTCCTGTCCCAGATGCTCTGAAGCACCAGCATCCTAGCGCACAGGATAGAAGGCTTCTAGACGTTTCTATCTTTGCTCAGCCACTTTCTAGCTATATAATTCTTGGTTGGCTCCCTTTACCACCATGAATACTGGAGTGGGTAGCCATTCCCTACTCCAGGGGATCTTCCCGATTCAGGGATGGAACCCAAAAACAAAATCTCCACCACATTAGAAAGTGAGAATTAACTAACACACACGGACCCAGTGCACGGCGTAGGCACTGAATGGAAATGAGCTATTATTGCTCGTAGAGACTCGAGAGGAAAAAAGCTGATGACAACTGTGAGCAAAGTGGGGGTCCACCAGGGGAGGGGGATGCAGGGTGCAGCCCACGCTCAATTTCCCAAATTCTTGGAAGAAAAGAGGCACGTGGAGGGAACCATCACCGCAGAAGCAGCAAAACAAGAAAACTCGCACCCGGCAATGCGCTCAGCAGACGCTGCTAAATGGTTTCCAATTAATTAACTGATTACATGATAGAACAGAAGGGGATTCGAAAGAGCGCTGTTGACCTTTAAGAATAATTAATATCATCAGGATAGCAAACCCATCCAAGGAAAATAATGAGGAACATTTTCATATTACATTCAAAAGCTCTGGATGGGGAAGCAGATGGGCCTTATCGAAGCAATACCCGAACTCCCTCCCCCTGCACTGGCTTCCTGTCTACCCATCACTTCCCACCCAGGCTCTTCTCCTGGATCCAGAGACTTCCAGGTGGCCCAGGGAGACCTGTGAGCCTCCCACCTCTGCACACGACAGTGGCTGCCCTGGTCCAGTCTTGTGACTGCTCTATTTGCCCATTGACAATAGCAGAGGAAGGAGGGCAGGGTGAAAACCTACCTCACATCACCAAACAGGAGGTGGGCAGAGGTGGGCGATGCTCAGCTACCCCTTCAGTCAAACTGAGGATCTGGAAGTCTCTTTCCCTACCAAGTGCTCTGCCAGGGCCACACATTGTAATTCCCCATCGCAGACCTGATGGATTAGACGATATTTTTTTTTTAATTGGAGGATAATTGCTTTATAAAGTTGCATTGGTTTCTGGCATACAGCGTGTATCAGTTGTAACTATATATGCAGTTACCACGACAGAGCACCGAGCTGAGCTCCCAGCAGCTTCCCACTAGCTGTCTATTTCACACATGGTAGTAAATCGTGAATGTATGTCAATGCTACTTTCTCAGTTCGTTCCACCCTCTCCTTCCCCTACTGTGTCCACAGGTCTGTTACACAGAGTGAAGTAAGTCAGAAAGATAAAAACAAACATTGTATATTAATGCATGTATATGGAATCTAGAAAAATGGCACTGATAAGCCTATCTTCAGGCAAGGAATGGAGACGTAGGCATAGAGGGGACTTGTAGATGATCTGGTTGTGAGGTCGGAAACACACTGTCTTAGTCACAGTTCTGTTCCCAGCATCTGGAATAAACTCTCTGCCCTGGGCAGGCTTCCTTGATGTCTGGCTCCTCTCAGAACGTCTGGTACATGCCTCATCACCCTCCATGACTCCTTAAGTATCCTCCCTCTAAGCAGCCTTCCTAACCACCATCTCCACATGTGCATGGAGAAAACATTGTCTGGAGATGGTGGTTAGGAAGGCTGGTTAGAGGAGGGACATTTTGGGGAGTCATGGAGGGTGATGAGGCATGTACCAGACATTCTTAGAGGAGCCAGATATCATAGCATCATAGGGCTTCCCTCATAGCTCAGTTGGTAAAGAATCTGCCTGCAATGCAGGAGACCTCGGTTCAATTCCTGGGTCGGGAAAAATCCCCTGGAGAAGGGCTAGGCTATCCACTCCAGTATTCTTGGCCTTCCCTGGGGGTTCAGCTGGTAAAGAATCCACCTGCAATGCAAGAGACCTAGGTTTTATCCTTGGGTTGGGAAGATCCCCTAGAGAAGGGGAAGGCTACCCACTAGAATATTCTGGCCTGGAGATTTTAATGGACTGTATAGTCCATGGGGTCACAAAGAGTTGGACACAACAAAGCAACTTTCACTTTCATTTCATAGCATCATATAATGTGCCTATCAACACTCTGGCTCACTTTTAGACAGCAGGCATCCTTATTTCCTGTCTCTTTGTATACCTGATACAAGCAGAATACCTGGTATACACCTGGTAGGTGCTTGGTAAATGTTTGTTGAATGAACTCAAGGATAAGTGAATGTAATTTGGCTGAAAGAAGGCAAACCTACAAAACATCCCCTTTTCCTTATATATCTACAAGAATACAAGATTAATTCATTCACTAAGTACTGACGACAGGTGACCACACAGCATGGTGTACCCAGACAGTCCCAGTTTATACCTGTGGTCCTGGAATCACATCCCATTAGTTCTCTCGCTGCTCTCAGAAGCATCCCAGTTTGGACGATAATTGTAATAAATTCTTACTCTGTGTCACGCCCTCTTCTAGGTGTTGCTTTACAGCCCAGAACAAAAAAAAGCTGAGCAAATTCTCTAAACAAAACGAGCTTTAGCCCCAACGCAGCTTTTACTCCATTGAAAGGTAAACCCCACCCCCTCCATCGTTGGACACATGCTGATCTGGTACCTGGTCTCTGCCAGGCAAGGCTAGGCACTGGAGCGTGGGGTGAACAAGACACGTTCCCCCACCCCTTCACTGATAACATTTCCAGATGAATTCGGGGAAAGGGACCTGTCTGACAAAGTTTGCCTGTGGCTCAGAGTTTGAATTTTCTGCATTGTCTTAAACTTCTCCTGGCCCCACAGGGTCGTGAGATGCAGTCAGCCTGGCCAGTGTCCACATCTACGCATGTCAGCTGGCCCACGTTGTGTGTCCTTGTATAAAATATCTTGTTTTTCCTAATCCTTAGAAAGGGCAAGTAACTTTATTTTCAAGAAAGTCCAGAGCTGCAAATATTAGAGACTCAAGAGAATAATCGTCAGAACCCCATGACCCTGAGGACACCCAGCCCTAACCTTGATGCCCATTCTCATTCCCCAGCTTATCCGTCTTTGCACAGACCTCTCCCATCCCTCCTTATCCTAAATCATTGCAGAGTTCAGGACCTACAATTATCTCTGTTTGCAAAGCTCATGTGGTTTTTCCTTCCACTAAAATTCTCCAGGTCGCCACTCTATCCTCCTTGCTTTCAGAAGTGCTGGCCTCCTCTCTCACCTTGCTGGACTGCCTCTTACAGCCTTTCTGCTGAGCTACAGCCATAGGAAGAGGCCAGCTGCCCCCATCCAGCCACCCCACCCCCATCTCGGTCTCATTTCCAGTATCAGCTGAAAACATCTCTTTTCTCCTTTTAATTATACTTCTCCAACTCGCTTGCTCGCTCTCTTATTGGCCTCATGACTCAGGGCTTTAATTTATTCACCAAACAATGTCATTACACCACTGTTTTCTGTAATTTATACCATGCACAGTCTTTTGGTCTCTATTGTCCAATTCTGCAAAATGTTTGAGAGAAGCAGGGTTGTTCCTATTCACCATGTGCTCCCTCCTGTGGAGACCTGACGGCGTCCATGGGGACTTATGGAAGGAAGAGATGAAATGAGAACTCTTACACTGACTTCATGGAGCCCAGAATCTACCATCCCTCCACTTGGTTCCATGTAGAGTGGAACGGCCTCCAAGGGGCTGTTTCTTCACCTTCTCCCAGGCTGCATGAGGCTGGAATCTAAGCTGGAAGGGAGGGCATTTGCCTACAGAGACAAGGCACTTTTTTTTAACTGGAGTATAGTTGCTTTACAATGTGTGTTAGTTTCTGCTGTGCAACAAGGTGAATCAGCTGTGAGTATACATACACTCCTCCCATTTAAGCCTCCCCTTCCCGCCCCCCACCATCTCACACCCTCGTCCCACACCTCTCGGTCCCCACAGAGCACCGGGCTGGGCTCCCTGTGCTATGCAGCTCGTGGAGTGTGTATACACCAGCGCTACCCTCCCCTACTCGTCCCACTTCCCCTCCCCTGCCTGTGTCCACCTGTCTGTTTTCCACATCTGCATCTCTATTCCTGCCCTGGATCTAAACGGAGACTTAGAGAAACGAGAGAGAGAACAACAGAGGGAAAGCGCACTCGTGCCTGAGTCTGACAAAGGCTGGCACATCCAGGGGCGACCGTCCACACCAGAATTTATGAATCATGTTTCTGCCGGCAGCTCTATTCACAGAGTGGAAGACATAGTTAGCACTTTGATCACCATCACTGTTAGTTAAATAAAAGCACACAGGTAAATTTCACTGAATGGTCTGAATTTCACAAATCTTGCATTAAACAGGGTGCCAAAGTCAACTAATTCTTTTTATTCTGGCACGACTATAGCTGACCTCGGCTTAATTTAAACCATGAGCTTTGAAGACAAATGCAAATAATTAATTAACTTGCTAATCACTTTTCCCCGCTATGGGAATTTTTTTCAGAATCATTAACAATAATCATGTGAATAAACGAAAGAAAATTGGGATACAGAAATAATTTCCTGAAAAAGAGAACTAATAGGTGACATTTATTGAGTGCTTGTTAGGAACTAATCACTAAAGATATTAGCTATTAAAGATGTTAGCCCACTGAATCTTTCTCAAAACATTTTATGGCCCACATTATTGCTATGATTTGCTCTCACTTAAAAAACAAAACAGAACATGGCTTAGAGGTGAGGTAGCTAGTTCAAGGTCACAAAGCCAGTAATGTTAAAAGAGCACCTGAATGATTATGTCTGATTCCAGAATCCAGGCCCTTAGCACACTACTGGAGAGTACATCTGTGTGTGGTGTGTGAGTGTGTACATACACACACATATCAGCCAGAAGGTGTGACCTCCAGTTGAGACTTTGTGTCGTGCCTTCAGATGAAAGCCTTCCAAGAACAAAAGCACGTTGTCACGTAGGACAAACCCACCAGGACAAACCCCCATTGTCACACAGGACAAAGCCATAACTCACCCAGCTCTGCTGTTTCTCGCACAGTCTGTATCCTCTGACTGCTTCTCTAAGAAGGCATATGACATTTGTGCTTGCTCAAGGCCCCCGCTCAACAGAAACACAATAGTCTTGGCCAGAGCGATGGGCACAGCAAGCCTGAACCACAGGCCCTGGGAGCTCTGCCCTGAAATAAAGGATCCCACTCCAACTTCCCATCTCCTTCCCAATTCCGTGGTCTTAGATGATGCCCTAGTTCAGGGTAACCCCATCATAAATCACAAGTCCGTATTCCCTCTGTATGGGGTCTGGTGGGGGAGAGGAGCCTAAACAAGCACACCTTTCTCACATCTCCTCCTCTACTTGCATCTGAACCCCACCGGCAAGGCTGGCAAAGAGCAGGCCAGCTGTCCACCACATGTGCGAGGCTTTTCCTGAGTGCCGCATGGCACTTAAGGACACAGGTGAGGGCTGGGATGATGCTAGAGAGAAGATACAGGGGGGATCAGACTGGGAGCTTCTCTCTGGAGAGCTGTTAGCTCTTTCTGGAAAGCCCCAGAGGGCGCCATGGGCTCTGGCCATGGTGCTGAATCCCCAGGGAGTGGGACATGGAGGCTGACAACATGATAAGCAAAATTAGTGATACTGAGAAGATACCAGTCTCCCTGCCAAGAAGCAACAATTTTCTCATGTTCTTTTGGGGAAAGTTGGGATCCTGACCACCCTCAGACAGATGAGTTTGCCTTTGCACCATGATAGAACAACAACAAAAACAGTGAGTTCTGAAGCAGACATCTCAACCCGTTCCAGTAGTCTTGCCTGGAGAACCCCATGGACGGAGGAGCCTGGCGGGCTACGGTCCACGGGGTCGCAAAGAGTCGGACACAACTGAGTGACTTCACTTTCACTTCACTTCGTATCTTTAGCTGTGTAACCTTGGACAAGATACATAACCTCTCTGAGCCCTAGAGTTCTCATTTGTAAAACAGAAAGAGTATTCCTTATTTGAGCAAGATTACTGTTGGAAGAGTGCCTAGAACAGAGCTTAACACAATGAATGTTTCTTTTCTTTTTCTCTTGGCTTCATTCCCTGTTTTCTTGTAACCGTGAGCACACCACACACACACTTCATGAGTTTCTCCCTCTTTCTATATAATATTGCTTGTATGCTAAGTCTTTTCAGTCATGCACTCTTTGTGACCTTATGGACTGTGGCCCACCAGGCTCCCCTCTCCATGGGATTCTCCAGACAAGAATCCCAGAATACTGGAGTGAGTTGCCATGTCCTCCTCCAGAGGATCTTCCCCACCCAAAGATCAAACCTGAGTCTCTTACATCTCCTACATTGGCAGTCACCTGGGAAACCCATATAATATTACTTATCTTCCTTCAAAGACACATTTAAGACCCAGGTCCTTCTTCAATCCTGATGGGCTACAGTCCATGGGGTCACAAAGAGTCAGACATAACTGAACTGACTGAGCAGGCATGCAAGGATCCAACTACCACCATATCGCCATTAACCCTGCGTTGGTATGTGTTTCCCATGTCACAAAAAAAAATGTGACATGAACAGCAAGGTGCTGATTAATCTATGCTGAGTCTCCGAGCATCATCAGGACCCTGAGGTGAATCTCCTCCTGGGGGTCAGCAACGACATATGAAACAGCACAGTGTAGCAGAAAAGACCAAGAACTTGGAGTCACATGCAGGTCTTGATCCATACTTCACTGCTTCCAGCTCAATTCACTCTCTCAGTTTCTGCAGCAATAAAATGAGGATGGCAGTAATTGCCACTGCACCTTAATACTACGTATTAAATGAGATGGTACTTTTTAGAAGTGGTATAAAGCACTGCAGCCATGTTGGTTATGAGACCATATTATTCGGAATCAGGCATTAGTCATAAAAGGAGATGTACATCATTCATGAGAAACACTGGACTGGAAGAAGCACAAGCTGGAATCAAGATTGCCGGGAGAAATATCAATAACCTCAGATATGCAGATCACACAACCGTTATGGCAGAAAGTGAAGAGGAACTAAAAAGCCTCTTGATAAAAGTGAAAGAGGAGAGTGAAAAAGTTGGTTTAAAGCTCAACATTCAGAAAACGAAGATCACGGCATCTGGTCCCATCACTTTATGGCAAATAGATGGGGAAACAGTGGCAGACTTTATTTTTCTGGGTTCCAAAATCACTGCAGCCATGAAATTAAAAGACACTTACTCCTTGGAAGGAAAGTTATGAGCAGCCTATATAGTATATTCAAAAGCAGAAACATTACTTTGCCAACAAAGGTCTGTCTAGTCAAGGCTGTGTTTAGTAGTCATGTACGGATATGAGAGTTGGACTGTGAAGAAAGCTAAGCTAAGATTGATGCTTTTGAACTGTGGTGTTGGAGAAGACTCTTGAGAGTCTCTTGGACTGCGAGGAGATCCAACCAGTCCATCCTAAAGGAGATCAGGCCTGGGTATTCTTTGGAAGGAATGATGCTAAAGCTGAAACTCCAGTACTTTGGCCACCTCATGTGAAGAGTTGACTCATTGGAAAAGACTCTGATGCTGGGAGGGATTGGGGGCAGGAGGAAAAGGGGACGACAGAGGATGAGATGGCTGGATGGCATCACTGACTCACTGACGGATGTGAGTCTGAGTGAACTCTGAGAGTTGGTGATAGACAGGGAGGCCTGGCGTGCTGTGATTCATGGGGTCGCAGAGTTGGACACGACTGAGTGACTGAACTGAACTGGACTGACACCACGCATGACAGTGACAGCCCCACTCTATGTCCACCTGCAGGGGCCCAGACACATGCACTCATCTCACAGATGCCTGCATGCATGGTCAGTCTCTAAGTCATGTCCAGCACTTTGTGACCCTATGAACTTCAGCCCTCTGGGCTCCTGTGTCCATGGAATTCCCCAGGCAAGAATACTGGAGTGGGTTGTAATTTTCTTTCCCAGGGGATCTTTCCGACCCAGGGATGGAAGCTGCATCTCCTGTATTGGCAGGTGGATTCTTAATCACTGAGCCACCAGGGAAGACCCTCACAGATGCTTAGGGAGACCTAAGAGGTGCTTAGCATTTTCTAGATACATCAATGAAAGTGTGGGTCCAGGTCAATAGAAATGTGATTATGTTTAGTCACTCAGTCATGTCCAACTCTTTGTGACCCCATGGACTATAGCCTGCCAGGCTCCTGTGTCCATGGGGATTCTCCAGGCAAGAATACTGGAGTGGGTTGCCATTCCCTTCTCCAGGGGATCGTCCCAACCCAGTGATTGAACTCAGGTCTCCCACACTGCAGGCAGATTCTTTACCATCTGAGCCACCAGGGAAGTCCAAAATTCTGCAGTGGTTAGCCTATCCCTTCTCCAGGAGATCTTCCTGACCCAGGAATTGAAGCAGGGTTTCCTGCATTGCAAGCAGATTCTTTACCAACTGAGCTACCAGGGAAGCTCCCAATAGAAATAAGCTCTGTCAAATTTTGGTGTGATCCAAAGAAAAGACCTAACATATGTAAAAACCTGCTATGAGTCAGGACTTTAAAAGCACTATCGCATCTGAGTCCCAAGATCAGCCTATGAGGGAGGTGATTTTATCGCCAGAGAAAGAATCAGCTCAGAGAGATTAGATGAACTCCACTGAAGTCTTGCAGCTGGTCAGCAGTCAAGCTGGGAATGGAGCCCAGTTCCAACTGGCGCCAGTCCTTGGGTCCTCAACACCACATTACCCTCTTCTCAAGGCTTAACTGGAATGAGGGTGGTTAGTGGTCAAGAAAATCCTAGCACAACCAGCCCCATGCCTCTGAAAACACCTACAAAGAATGTTGATGATCTTTGAAAAGACAAGTGTGGAGACTACCCTGGTGGTCCAGTGGTTGAGACTCTGCCTTGCATCTCAGGTGACTCAGTTCAATCCCTGGTTGGGAAACTTAGATTCCTACAGGCTACAGAGCAACTAAGCCCATGTGCCGCGAGAAAAGATCCTGAGTGGTGCAATGAAGAAGCCATGTGCAGCCAAGAACCGATGCAGCCAAGTAAATCCATTACAAAAAGACCACTGTGGGATTACCAGGATGCCCTGTCCCAGCCGGCAAGCGAAGCTTTCCAGAGACTGTTGAGGTCCCAGCAGAGACCTGCCCCCATGAGAGCGACAGAGGAGAAGAGGAATAAGGAAAGATGGGAGGAGAGGGATAGAGGAGAGAGAGAGAAGGCTGCTGGGAAATGTGATTATTAATATTTCAAATGGAGTTCTGACTGCTTAAGCTTTATTTAAGAACATGCTTCACTGTATAATTACAAGGCCTTAATTTGTTTTCTTTTCCGCACAATAAATAAGGAGCACATGGTTGCTCTTTGCAAACACCACCCTCCCTGGCATCGGCAGAGACTTCTGATTGCAGACAGACAGCTGGCACTCAGAGGGGCAGCCCCACTGCCACCGGGAAGGGTGAGCTACCTGACACCTGGGACACAACCTGGCTCTCCAGATGTGGAAAAAGACAAGGGACTAAGGTGCCCATTCATTTTTGGAGGAAGATGCTGAGGTGGCGGGTGGGTGGGTGAGGTCATCCCTCTGATCCTCCCCTTGGAGCAGGCATTTCTGGGGGCAACTGGTTTTGAGTGACATCAACACAGTATGGAACCAGACTCAACAAGCATCAGAGGAGGTTGATCAGATTCTCAAAGGCAGAAGCTTACTTTCTATTGCCCAGTGGCTGGGCCCCAAATGCCTCTGGGCTTCAAAGCTACCCAGTGAGGAAAGGGAAACAAATGACAATGCAGTCCTTCTATCAAGTCACTCATTCATTCGTCCACTGATGTGCCTGCCATGTGTCAGGGGCTGCTAAGGACTGGGTACCAGGTGGTAGAGGAGGGAGGCAGGATGACTACCTTCAGGGAGCTTTCAGCCCAGGAGAGACAACAAACATCACAGAATTGGGGCCTCCCAGGTGCTCAGATGGTAAAGAATTTGCCTGCAATGTGGGAGACCCGGGTTCAGTCCCTGGGTCGGGAAGATCCCTGGAAAAGGGAATGGCCACCCACTCTAGTATTCTTGTCCAGAGAATTCACAGAACTAAAAGATAATTATTCAGTTCCAATGTATATTTTATGAGACAAATGTCCTGGAAGAAAAAAAAACAGAGCCCTAAGAAAAGTGATGGGAACAGCACTTGAGGCAGGGGTTGGGGTGGGGGTCATAAAAGGCTTGCTTTCAATCCATTATCAAGCTGGAACTGGAAGGAGAAGGGTAAGAGCTAACTAAAGAGTCTGGGGGCTGGATGAAAGTCTCCCACCCAGAGGAGACTTGCAATATTTCAAAGGCCATGAGCATGGCATGATGGAGGTTTGGAGGGAAACGCAGGGCAGTGGGAACAAGAGAAGAGGTGGAGAGGGAGATGTCAGTCCCCAGGCTGCTACCAGGCCTGTATTGCTTCCCACTCAGATCTCTGTCCAGGCCACGTGCTCACCTGGAAGACTAAGGGAATCTGGTTCTCAGTCTAAGAGCATCAGAAGTACATTCATGAGGCTCTAAAATGTTTAAACAGTCTCCTGGGGAGTTCCCTGGTGGTCCAGTGGTTAAGACTTCACACTTTCAAGGCAGGGGCCGTGGGTTCAATCCCTGGTCAGGGAACTGAGATCTCACATGTTGCATGGTGCAACCAAATAAAAAAAAAAAAACTCCTTTCCCTTTGCACAAAAAGCAATCATGGGATGGGGTTAAGACTGACAGCTCTGGGGAGACCTCTTAGAACACTGGTGTGTAGAGAGGGCTTTCCAGGCGGCTCAATTGTAAAGAATCTGCCCGCCAGTGCAGGAGACATGGGTTTGATCCCTGGGTTGGGAAGATCCTGTGGAGAAGGAAATGGCAACCCACTCCTGTATTCTTGGCTGGAGAATCCCATGGACAGAGGAGCCTGGTGGGCTACAGTCCATAGCATTGCACAGAACTTAGCAGCAGCAGCAGCAGCAACGGAGTATGCACGCATGTGTAAGAGAGGCTGGGGCTCTTGGCAGGAAGCACCCAGCCCTCCCTCTAGAAGGAGATGAGGAGGCGTCTGACCCTTTCTGCCTGGCAGCAAATGGGGCATATAGTAGGGGATGTGGAGGGAGAACCAGGCTCCACTGGTTCCAACCAGCTCCTCAACACAGCCTTCCAATTCCCCCTATCTTTGAGTTCATGGTTTTCCCCAAATACTGGGTTAGAATTCCAGGGAAGCCTGAGATCCGCCTATTTAGAGCTTGGGCTTCCAAATGCCTTAAATAAGGACTGAAATTCTGAGCTTCTGCAAAGGTTTCCAAGATACAGGACAGACTGGGTGATGAGCATCTACCATGTGCAGCTGCCAAGGGAGGTGCTGTGTGCTCACTCTTTCAATCCTCACATGAAGGTCTGGAAGGCAGGAATCCCTCCCATTGTTCTGAGAGGGATACTGAGATATCATTCCTTGGTGGAGAGCATCAACTTAAAGAAAGGGCTGGCAAACCTGGAGATCCAATGTCACCTCCAAAGTATATGCTGTTTCCACTCATTCATTAACTCCCTCATTCATTCGTTTTTCAAGACTGCAATTAGCATGAAACAAACATGATGGAATAAGACCTAGTCTTCCCTCCCAAGGACCTTGCACATCATGGGGAGAGACATACCTTCTAAAGGTCTATTTCAGGGTTTCAAAGGAAACACGCGGAGGAGCCCTTCCTGGAAGCCAGAGGACTGCCATGGCTTAGATCAAGGGCAGCAGATGGTCCAGGCCTGATCTGAGAGACCCAGTGCTCTTCCAAGCCAGAGTCACAATGTCTGCATCACCTAGAAGACCATCCAGAAAAGGCAGAGGCCCCTCAAGACCAAGGCAAGCCCCATGAGACAAAGGGGTTAACCCAGGAACAAAAGAGACTTTCACAAAGCCATCAAGAGGAAACCAGGAAGAAAGACACGAGACTGCCAGCCTGCTAAGGCATGAAGAGGGACAAAAATTAATGATGACTCCAAAATAGCCACGAGACTAATCTCACTTTCTAAATCTGTCCTTAACAAGAAAAATGGAGAAAAGAGCTGTGGACAAATGGGAAGTAATGACGCCTTAGGGGAGAGGAGGAAAAAGAAAAGAAAATCTACTGAGAATAATCAAGGTTGGAAAATACAGGCACACAGTCTAATCCCCAAGGCTAGGAGACATGCAGTCCAGAGTGTTTACTCAGCACTGGACTGAGGTTTTAAAGGCAAAGCTGATGAAGTTACATAAAACTCTTAAAGTTCAGTCTGGAGATTCCTAGAGAATGGAGTTTCCTGAAATGAGAAAGAACACAGCCTTTATGCTGAATGTAGGGCTTTGACTATGAAAATTGGAAAATAAATAACACAGACAGTGGCTGGTAAAGGGAGGTGCATGGCCATACAGTCTGGGTCACATTGGGTCTGCCCCAGGTGGATCACAATGCTTTCCACGAAACAAAGAGAAAAGAAAGAAATAATGAGGGAAGATGTGAGTAATCCCAGGACCATAGGGAGCCTGAAGGAGACACTCAAATGGACAAGAAAAAGAAACTCCATTTAGGAAGCTTGCCACCTGCCTCCCTAGGGACCAATGAGCCATCTTTCCCATGGCTCCAGAGGGGCAATCTTCCAGGAGAATGAGGGTATGAGTGGACTAGAAATCTACTTTCTTTGGAGGCAGCAGAGAAATGAGTGGAGACTAAGAAACTCCAAACTGAAAATCTGGAGCTTGGAGTTCTAGGGTACAAAACACATGTTGGATTCAATAGGACCAAGGAGTATCCATTTAAGAGGGCAACAGGGACTCCCCTGGTGGTCCAGGGCTAAGACCCCAAGCTCCCAATGCAGGGCACCCAGATTCGATCCCTGGTCGGGGAACTAGACCCACATACCACACCTATCAGATCCGAGAGGCCACAACTAAGACATGGCACAGCCAAACAAGTCAACTTTATTATAATAATTTTTTAAAAAAATTTAAAAAATAAAAGAGGACAACAGGGACTTCCTTGATGGTCCAGGGGCTAAGACCCCCATGCTCCCAATGCAGGGGGCCCAGGTTCGATCCCTGATCAGGGAACTAGAACCCACATGCCACAACCATAGGATCCTGCGTGCCACAACTAAGATCCAGTCAGCCAAACAAATAAACTTTAAAATAATGATAATTTTTTAAATTTAAAAAAACAAAAGAGGATAACAGAGGCTCTCCCTGCAGTCATCAGACGTCACAGGAGCTGGGACATGGGAAGAATGTGAGGATGCAGGCACCTCTACAGAAACAGAAACACGATTCTACTGCACCGGGAGGTATCAAGTGTTAAAGCTGCAAACACGGGCGTGAAATCATGACTCAGCAGAGCCTGGGCCTCAGAGTGCCTCTAATCTGCTCCACATCCCCTCCTTTCCCACTCCCGTGCTCAGATCTTGCAGTGAGGTCTGCCACCTACAGACACGGTCCTGCCCAGAACTGATGACATGGAAAGCAGCCCTGAGCTTTCTGAAAATGTGTAGATTGAATGCCCGCTGCTCCTGCACCCACATACATAGCATGAATTTATCTCCACCTGCTCCATTCTCTTTGTGCAGCTCCCACTCTGTGTGACCATCTGCTAACAGCCCTCCTGAGTGCCAGCCAGTAGGCTAAAGGGCACCGCCTGCTCCCTTCGATTCTTTTGGCAGCCAGTTAAAGAAGGACTCGGTTTCAAGGAGTCCTTCTTAGTCTCCCAATGGTCTTTCTCCCCAAATGGCCCCCATTCTGAGAAGCGCTGCTCTGAAGTTTATTACTCGACCCTCCTGTCCAGCGGGCTCCAGAGAACTGACACCAGCCCAGGGTAGACCTGAGTTGGCCACAGTCAATGGACGGTAGATCAGAGACTCTCCATGAAGACCATTATGAAGACCACAGGTTCTGGAGTTCTAGAGGCAGCCCATCCTGGGTTGTCTTCTGTCTCTGCCACTGAGCGGCTGTGTAAGCATAAGCAAGTCACTTAAGCTCTCTGTGCCTTTAATTCCCCATCTGTAAAATGGAGACAACAACAGTGTCCACTTGCTATTATGAGCATAAAGTGATGTATGATGTGCATACAAGTTAATGCCTGGCATATAACCAGTGCTTCTAGGTGTCTTTGGAACTCACTGCATTGGAGCGACTACAATTCCAGGGATGTGGGGGTGGAGGGCCAAAATCAGCTGAAAATCGCTTTCCTCTGGCCATGCCCCTGATGGCCACTTTTCTTCCAGGACGGCTTTCCTGGTGGCTCAGATGGTAAAGAATCTGCCTGCAATGCAGGAGACCTGAGTTCGATCCCTGGGTCAGGAAAATCCCCTGGAAAAGGGAATGGCTACCCACTCCAGTATTCTTGGCTAGAATTCCATGCATAAAGAGCCTGATGGGCTACAGTCCATGGGGTAACAAAGAGATGGACACGACTGACTAACACTTTCTTCCAGAAAGAATTTCCTAAAATTCAATGAGGCCAGGTCTGAGCCATTTATAACATTGCCTCCTTTTAGAGATGTGAAAACAGATTAAATGGGTTACACAGCTTATAGAGGGTCACAGATACTGCAGAAAAAGGGTAAAATCACATGTAAGGTATGGTCAGCCAGCACTGTCATAGCAAGAGTACCTCTCACAGCTGACAGCCAGTCAGGGGGCCGAGTCCTTCCCTGCGCTCAGACGTGGACCCAGAGTTCAGCATCTTCCCCACTCTGGACCACCACCCAGACACACCACCGACTTGAGCTTCTCACAGTATTAGACCTGCAAAAATCCCACTGCCTTGATGCGTGGCTCCATCTGGAAGTTCTGTTCCCTTGGAATTCTTTCAGCGTTTACCTGCTGACCAGACATGATGGCCTGGAACCATGAACATGTGTCTACACAGCTTTGGGAGAAATTCGAAATAATTTGGAAGGTCCTCTGAAGGAAGACCTTTGGAGAAGGTCTGTACTCACCCTGCAGTGAGCGGCAGCCTCTGTGCCATGAGCAGGCTGTCCACCTATCCAAACCCACACCTCCTTCAGGAAGCCTCGCAGATGCTCCAACTCTGATCCACAATCACACTTACAGGCTAAACCAGTGGCCCCTCCATTGCCTTGTGTTCAAAGACTGGAGAAAGTATAGAGCTTCAAAGGTGTGAGTGGTCACACCTTTGTCGTAAATAATGCATAATGCATATATGTGGAATCTGGAAAAATAGTACAGATGAACCTATTTGTAGGGCAGGAATGGAGACAGAGATTAGACAATGGACATGTGGACACAGCAGGGGAAGGAGAGGGGATGCACTGACATATACACACTGCTGTGTGTGAAACCGACAGCTGGTGGGAAGCGGCTGCTCCGCACAGGGGGCTCAGCTCAGGGCTCTGTGATGACCTGAGGGGCGGGATGGGGTGGGGGGTGGTGGCGGGAGGCTCAAGAGGAAGGGGATGCATGTACACGTATAGCTGATTCACTTCACTGTACAGCAGAAACTAACAACACTGTAAAGCAATTATACTCCAATAATAAACGTTACTTGCTTGTGATTTTCTTCTTTATGCATGTAAATCAGAGAAGGCCCAGAGCCATCTCACTTGTGTCCTGAGACCCTCTCTTGAGGAGAATCGAAAGGAACGGGATGGCAGCTAAGGCATCCAGAGTGAGTGTGCATCCCTGGCAGCCCACCTGGGCACTGGCTACAGCTACTGCCGTTCCTGGTTTATCCTTTTCTCTATCTTTTCTCTCCCTCTCTCTCTCTCTCTCTCTTTTTTAATCACAGCAAAAGTTTCCTTCTTTCTCATACACCACGTCCACAGCAAGTCAGCTGTGGCTTCGCTCCCATCGCCTCCCCAGCGAGACTCAGACTAATGGAACAACCTCCGTCTGGAACATTAACGCCCTCTGTTCCGTGACAGAGGGCAAAGAGACACGATGGCCCACACACAGGCTCTGAAAGTGTCTGCTAGAAGGGATGTGAATGCACGTGTGTGCACACACACGCACACTCATCAGTTTATTGATACATAACTTACACACAAGGCACCTGGTTCAATGTACAAGTTGCTGGTTTCTGGTAAATTTATAGAGCTGTGGAACCCTCACTATAATCCATTTTAGAACATATTCTCATCATCCCCAAAAGAAATCCTGTACCAGTATATTCCTGACTTATCATAACTATACTCAATATTTTAAACTATGAAGGCATTCCTTTATGCCCATGAGAATATGACATAGAATAAATCTCATTCGTTGCTTTTGGTATAATATTTTTTAAATGGCCAAGACCTTTTAGGTATAATCCTTACATCCCAGAAACTACACACCTCTCTCTGGGACAAACTTGGAAATAGTTCTTAACCCAGGATTCAAGGGAAGTCTGCAAATCCCTGAAAATGTGTGAGAAACAGTACATGTATGTGAGAGGCTTCTTATGGGAAGAAACTCTATAGAATGATCAAGGCAGATTAGCATCATTCACGCACTCAACAAATAGCCAAGGGCCGCTGCCCACGCGACAGGCATCCTTCTAGGCACGGGAGCCAAGTCCCTGCCCCGTGGAAGTTCATTCTAGTGGGGGAGCCAGGGTGTAAACAAGTAAACAAATGAAAAGGACATGCGCTTGAGAGTCCCTTGGACTACAAAGAGATCAAACCAGTCAGTCCTAAATGAAATCAGCCTCATTGGAAGGACTGCTGTTGAAGCTGAAGCTCCAATACCTTGGCGACCTGATGCAAAGACCCTGATGCTGGGAAAGATTGAAGGCAGGAGGAGAAGAGGGCAGCAGAGGATGAGATGGTTGGATGGCATCACCGATTCAACGGAGAAGAATATGAGCCAACTCCGAGAGAGACAGTGAAGGCCTGGTGAAGGGAAGCTTGGTGTGCAGCAGTCCACGCGGTCGCCAAGAGCGGACACGACTTAGCCACTGACAACAACGCCTGCTGTCAGATCATCAGAAGTAACAAGGGCTGAGGAAACAGTGTAGCTAAGAGTGAGGTGAAGAAAGGCCACTCCGACTGGAAGGCTGGAGACCACCTGCTGAGAGGTCATTGGGGGAAAGGAGGAGGGGGAGCGAACAGTGCAGTAAGCTGGGGCCAGGGATTCACGCAGGATGGACCAGCAAGCACCACCCCTCCAAGGAGGCGCATGAGCTCGGTGCGTTGAAAGGAATGAAAGAAAGGCTCCCGGGCTGCAGCAGAGGGCCAGGAAAAGAGTGCAAGGGAAGCCGAGAGGGAGACGGACACCAAACCAACTCGAATCCTGGGGCCACAGTAGGAGGCTTAGCTTTTATTGTCAGTAAGGAGAGAAGTAATTGGAGGGCTTTAAGCAGCAGCGGGACACAATCAGATCTATGTGTTTAAAATATCACTCTGGCAACTGTGTTGGGAATCAAATGCAGGGGACAAAGTGAAGGAAATAAAACCAATTAGGAGGCTATTATCACAGAGCCAGAGGAGAGGACGGTGGTTTGGATCAAGACAGCCTACGTGGAGGGAGAGAGAAGCGGATGGATATAAAGTGGCCTATGGACTTAATGGACTGAATGGTGGAAGGGAGGAGGAGGGCAGGGAAAGGGAAGAGGAGTCAGAAATGATTCTGAAGGTTCTGGCCTCAGCGATCTGGTGGATGGTACCATTCAGGGAAGCAAGAAACACTGAGGGCCTGGAGTCAGACGGGAAATGAAATAAAGAATTCTGTTTTGGCCAAGCTGAGTCTGCCTTGTGTCTTAACCACTCAAGTAAAGATGCCAGCCAGGCAGTTTGATTCATGAGGCCAAAGGGCTAGGATGGGAGCAAGGTGGGGAATATAAAGTTTGGGGTTTAGTGCTAAAGCCCCTTCCAGTTTCAACTATCCATGATTCTGTGAAATCAGAGACCACCAACCAGGAAGAAGTTATTAATAACAGCAAAGAAAATATTGAGTCTTTCAGAAAGCACCATCTTAAGCACTTTTGAAGTATCGTCTCATTTAAAGCTCAGAACAATCTCATAAAGTGGGAACTCTTACATTCCCTTCAAAGCTCACGGAAGCTTATCAGCTTGCCTAACATCCCAGAGTTGTACAGGGAAGACAGAGGATTGGAACTTTGGCCTTTCTGTCTCCAAAGCCTACATTCCTGACTGTTACCACACAACACCCAATGGCTAAGTTCTCTACATAAAAGGAAGGGCACGCGTGGAGAAGAGATCTGGGGACAAGTGTGCCAGTTACAACCCCTCTGGGACTTGGAGAAAAATCAGCAGAGAGGTAGAGTGCAGGCCAAGAGGCACAAGTCTACTGATACAATATCTACACACTGTCTTAGACCCAGACTGGGGTGGCTATTTCAAGGAGAGAGAACACCGAGCAGTTTACAACACATCATAAATCCATCTCACCAAGTGTTCACTCCAGTGGTCTCCAGAAAAAATGTGCTGCCAGCTCAGATGTGTCGCTGAAAGGGCAGGGACCCTGGCCACTTCCTCTAATCCTATCTGCCCAGTGTTGCTGACTTTCACTCCTCATGAACATAACACAACTGACATGCCCACAATTAACACGATAATCATGTCCCAATCAGGACACTCTCCCCTCCCCACCACATCCTGCTCCCACACAGGTCAGCTCCGGGCTGGCTCTCCCGGGGGAAGATCCCATGTACATTTGCAGAGGAATAACTTAGTGTGACATTCAGAGCTTTAGTGTGAGAAATCAACCAACTGAACACAAGAAAGGTCCCATCACAACCACTCTAAGGGATTAAATAAATTCTCTTGGCTTTCTGGAATCTTACATTACATATTCTTGGAAATAAGTGGGCCACAGGCTAGCGTTAAGAAATCTTTTACAACAAAGATATTCAGGTCATAATGTAGCTGTTGTTATAGGATTTGACCTGAATAGGAAAAGAAATGAAATGGAGCTTTCTAAACGGGAGCTCTTTGAGGATGGATGGTGCTAAATACCCCCGGGGAAATGGCTGCTCTCTAATAAAACTAAAGACCCTCCCCCCCACCACCACAAGGAACTGTTGCTATGAAAGCTTGACAAAGAAACAAAACATGCCAAAGGAGTAGAAAAGTCCATGGACTTTAGAGCCTAAAGGATCAGAGTCCAAATCCTGGTTGTACCACTAATTACTATGTGACCTTGGAGAAACTCAGTTATGACTTCTGAGCTTCAGTGCTCTCATCTATGAAACGGGGATGGGGAGCCCAATCCTAAGAGTTACTGTGAGGCATGAGATTATATTTGCCAAAGCAGCAGGCCCAGTCCTTGGCACATAGTAAGTTCTTAATCAGTATTAGTCTTTCCCCATCTCCTCATATACCTGCATTTCTTATGCAATTTTGTAAAAATGAAATTTTTTAATTGTATCAGTGAAAAACATTGTCCCCTTCAGTCCATGAGCCCCAGGAGAAAGATTCTTGTAAAGAGAACCAGAGGACTTCAGTGAAGTTGTATTTCTGATATTTATAAGATGGGCCCTCCCTGGACCTGTCTTCCAGGCTATAAAGGAAGGCTGCCTACCACACTCCCCCACCCAGGAGGATCCCCCAGGTAAAGGGATTAGAGCAGATAATAGAGGAGAAAGTACTTTGAAACCAGGCAGTGCTCTACAGATGAAAGCAAATACATCCAGTCCATTCTAAAGGAGATCAGCCCTGGGTGTTCTTTGGAAGGAATGATGCTAAAGCTGAAACTCCAGTACTTTGGCCACCTCATGCGAAGAGCTGACTCACTGGAAAAGACTCTGATGCTGGGAGGGATTGGGGACAGGAGGAGAAGGGAACGACAGAGGATGAGATTGCTAGATGGCATCACCGACTCGATGGACGTGAGTTTGAGTGAATTCTGGGAGTTGGTGATGGACAGGGAGGCCTGGGGTCGCAAAGAGTTGGACACGACTGAGCGACTGAAGAACTGAACTGAACCGTCATTTGAGTGCAGGTTTTAGGTAGACAAGGTCATGACTCTGCTTATGGGGACTCCAAACTGCGGCTATCTGTTATGTATGTGAGCCATCCCAGAGAAGAAAAACTGCAGAAAGGAAGAGGAGAGTCAGCTGCAGGAGGTGAGGTTAGAGCACTCAGCAGGCAATCCAAATTCTGTAGTCCTGGTGGGTGTGGTTTCAAGTGAGATGGAAATCAACAAAGTGTAAGCTCATCAGTTGCCACTGGTTGGATCCTTTCTGAAACTAACAAGGGTAAGAAGGGTGTGCACACAGTCTAGAGCAGGAGTCTCCAATGGGTTCAGTCTGTGGCCTGTTAGGAACCAGGAGAGCAGCGGGTAAGCAAGGGAAGCTTCATCTGTATTGACAGCCACTCCCCATCGCTCACATTACCCCCGAGCTCTGCCTCCTGTCAGTGGGAGTGGCAGCATCAGATTCTCATAGCACTGCAAATCTTGCTGTGAACAGCACATTCGGAGGAATCTCAGTTGCACACTCCATCCCTCCAGCCCCTTGTCTTGTCCATAGAAAAATCATCTTCCACGAAACCAATGAAACTGGTGCCTGGTACCAAAAAGGTTAGGGATCTCTGACCTAGAGAAGACGGACTAAATGGAGACTATAGAGAATCTATCAGGGTTTGTTCATCAATCAGCATTCAAGGAAGAAAGTCATCAGAGAGAGTGAGGAGTCTTAAAGTCATCAGAGAGAGTGTAGGCTGGAGTCTTCTAGTCACCAGAGAGACACAGGACAGAAATCCAGCTTTTCCTTTAATAAAGCAGTGGTCATATCACCATCAAAGCCATATTATCTCTCCTCATTGATTCTAGGATCACCACCCTGTAATAACAGTAATTCCATCACTATTAGCAGCTTGCATTTATAAACACTATTTACTGGCACTGGGTTAAGTGCTATATATGCCTCCTATGATAAATCCTTATCATATCCTAAAACTAGAATAAGCACCATCATTACACCTATTTTACAGATGAGCAAATAGTGGTTCCAATTATCTATTTGGAAAAATCCTTATCTTTAAGAATTCAGAATCCAAAATTTTTCACCAAGGAAAGGATATATAAAGGTCGAGAATATTCCAGTCTCTCAAATGTATATAAATCAGTATTTAGTTTTTCATACTCGATAAAAGACAAAGAAGACAGACACGGTCAAAAAGAGATGCTCAGTCACTCATAAACCTTGAAGAGTCCTAGTCTCCAGCCTTCTTTGTGGCAGGCAATTTGGCCTTCACGTGGCTGGCTCATTTTCTGGCATGAGAGAGTATCATGACTAATGCAATAGCAGCTTAGAGGTGTGGGACAGCTGGACCAATCAGAACAACTTGGATAACTTGACATCAGTACAGAAGGCAATGATTTCACTTCCTGCTTCTTATTGTGCACAGAAGGGGAGAAGAAAAGACTTAGCCATCACCCTAAAAAAAAGGGAAGAAGAAGCAGGGAAAAAGCCACCAAGCCAGAGCATGGCAATTAGTGCTGGAGTAAGTGACCATCTTGTGATTGCTCAGCTGGGGCCTGAAAACTTGTAAATGCACTTAGAGGACAGAAATAGAAGATGTTGTGAGAGAGCAGAGAAACCTTGCCCATTTGCCAGGAGAAAGTGTCCCGGAGCTGCCGGGAAATTCACTCAGTGGAGATGTGGGATGTGTCTCTGTAAATGGGAAAAGTTAATAAGTGAACCCATCGATGAAGCCAGTGCACATGGCTGGACCTCTTGACTCTCCTCTCTGGGACCCCCAGGCTCCTCCTCCAGAAGCCCCTGGGCCAGATGCTGACCCTATCATGTGGATCTGAGCAGCCAGCTCATCCCTAATATGCAGACAGGCCCAAACTGGGGTTGGACTGATGGTGACCTGTCTATCTCACTCTTGATCCCTTTGCAGCCAACCACAACACCTGGGCAAGAGCTGGCCAGTGTGTCCAGGAGGAAACAGGGCCCAAGGTCATGGGCAGGTTCACTGGCATCATCAGTGATATCATCATCATTGACACCCTTCCTGCCCCCAAAGCCTTGGGGAAACTTGCAAAGCCCCACCAGCCGGTCACTGCCAGCAGACCCGGATCATCTCAAAGGAGATGGTGGGTCACAGCCCTCCTCAGGGATCTCAAGGGTAATTCAAAGACAAGTTCTAGTACAACTCACTTCAGAGACACCTGGAACCCAAGCTGCATGCCTCCCCCACCTCTGTGGCCCTTGGACATGTGATAGGTCTGAAAACTTTCTCAAATGCCTGGAGAGCTGCAGGTGACAGGTGTGCAGGCAGATTCTGAGCACCAAGCCACTGGCGTCTGAAAGGACAGAGCCTCTCCCATGGGGGCAGCTTCTGTCCTCCAAGTCTGACCCCGGCCCCCAAGGTGGCATTCCCCATGTCACATTCTGTCCACAGTGTGATGCTGCCTGGCCCATGGTGTTGAAAGGTTTTATTTTTAGTGCCAGTATTTAAAATTTGAGAGGTTTCACTAAACCTCCAGCTCTTCTTGGGAAAAAAAAAAAAAAACCACAGTCAATGTGGCAACCCAAGGCCCCACCTCCTTACAGCAGCAGTCTGCTAGAACTGTTTACAGGCTGGCCCTAAGAGGGAACACGTGATCCGCAGCTTCCACTGTCCCCATTGGTCCTCTGTGGGCATCTGGCTATGTGACCCTCATGTGAGTTAGTATGAAAAGGAGACTTCTCAGAGGTCAAAAGCTTAGTCCCCTGGGACAGTTTACATGGAAAGTCAAATCCCCAGTAAAATAAACACCTACAACATCTGGTCCGAGACCCTCCTCTGGTCTCAGCTACACCCCGAGCTGCAAAGAACACACATCAGGAGAATCCCACCACAGAGGCTCAGCTAGGGCAAGGGGGCAACAAACAATTGAGACAGCTGCGGTGGGGCATAGAGGGGACTTGGTCCCCCATGGCCACTACATAAGACCCTGAGTTATGTCCCTGCAGTGTGCCATGTCCCAAGGGAGGAAAGAAAGTTCAGCACAAAGCAGGGGTGGCCAGCACTGATTTCAAAAATAAAAATACTTATCAAGTCTTCACTTGTGCTCAGTCGATTCAGTCGTGTCTGACTCTGTTGCAACTCTGTGATCTGTAGCCCACCAGGCTTCTCTGTCCATGGGATTCTCCAGGCAAGAATACTGGAGTAGGTAGCCAAGCTCTCCTCCAGGGGATCTTCCCAGCCCAGGGATGGAACCCGCATCTCCTGTGTCTCCTGCATTGGCAGGTGGATTCTCTACTGCTGAGGCACCAGGGAAGCCCTAAGCATTCAATAGGTGCTTGGAAAAACATGCAAAGGCCCAGGGGTGAGGCCAAGACCCCCCAAAGGAGAAACAATCCACCCACCACAATTCTCCACGATCTTTTCTCTTCCTCCACCTCCCCTCCACTTCCCTCGGATGCTCTGTCTCTTCCTGTGAGATTCCTATGCAGCCGGGTGCCCTTCAAGTCCAAAGTGCCTGCACCAGAGCAACTCTCAGGTGGCCGGAGGAAAGATTTGTCTGCACACCATTCCTCCATTTTCTGGCCAAATACAGCAGACTCCACCCCCGCTGGTTCCTATGGATTCTGCTCCTGGAGAACATGCCCCATAGATGTCCAAGATGGCCACCATCTGCAAAAACCTGACTGAATACCGAGGCCCCCCACGGGTGCAGTGTGTTGGCACGTTCCTAATTGCTGGCTCTAGGCTCCCTTTTGAGCCCGTCTCTCCCCAGGAAATGGTGGTCCTCCCATCAAGCCCAGAACTAGGCTTAGAGAAGAAGCACTATGCTCGTGAGATTCCATCTGCACAGGTGTAGGCAGAGCTGAGCCTGCAGAGGCCCCACCACCATCACACACGACAGTGGTGGGGGGGGAGGCGGGAGGAGGAGGCTCAGACAGACAGGATTCCAGCAGACCCAGGTCACCTCGAGCGCATCCCAAAGCTGTGCGACGTTATATACTGGTGTCTCTGCTTTTCAGAGCTCTTCACCACTGAACCCAGGATCTATCTAGATGTGACCCTTGGCCTGGCCCTGCTTTCTCTCAGCCAGCCCCACCCCAGCACACACACATACTTAGGGACCTACAAATGGTCTCTGAAGAGTAGTATTCACATCACACACTACACTTCTATGGGGAATCTCCTCTCTAGTCTCAGGCTTTCCCTTCCAATAGGAACCTCAGAGATCATCAAATCCAAAGCCCTCATCTTAAGGGGCAAAAATCTGAGGCCCAGAGAAGCGATGGGACTTGCCCCGGGACACACACTGGCGAAGCCAGGTCCAGATCTCAGGCCTCGGGCTTCACCGCCCAGGACGCTCTCTGCCTGCCGTATGCCTGCCTCCACCCACCCACTCACCAACTCCCTGTGGCCCAGACCCAGCTCTACTCACATATAGCGCAAATGGGGGTTCTTGGCGAAGGCTCTGGGCTGGATGTTCGAAGTCCTGAGTTCTTGATGGTCCTGAAGAGAGAGAGGAAAAAGAGGGTCAGCAGAGCCTACGGGGTAGACATACAGCTCTGCTCTGGCCCGAGGCTGACAGCCAGTGAGGCCAAGACTGGATGACAGATGCCTCTGTAAACTGAATGCATTTCTTCATCACCAGTCATCACTTGTGGTCCAGTTGAGGGACAGGACCATAGGACCAGTGGGCAGGATCTGGGCTGACATTCCACTGGGACCTGGGTGAGGGTGAGAAATGTGCCCATCCTGGCAAGTGGATAAGACTCTGGTCCAGCAACTCTAGCAACTGCAGCCTTCTCCCTTTCCCCACCCCAACCCCCCGCAGTCACTCGCACTGAATCCAAAAGAGGAGGTGACTGGAAATATCCCTCCTCCTTGGGGACCATCAGTCCAGCATGGGACTGAGGAAAGCACTGGCCAAGGGGACGTGGGTTCAGGTTGTATCCTGAAGCCTAAACTATGTATGGGCTGGCCCCTGCCCCCACTCCCACCGGGAGCTGGTGCACTCACAGCTTTTGGAGGCCAGTATAGAGCTCCATGTCCACAGCGTTGAGCGTGTGCAGACCGCGCCAGTTCTCTATGTGTCTGCAGGGAGGGAGGAAAGGCAAGGTTCAGGTCAGCAGAGGGATCACCGGAAAGATGCTGGCTTTAGTGCCAGAGACCTGGGCTTAAATCCTGGAGCAGCCACCCATGAGCCAGGCTCTCCACCAAGTCCCCAGTGATCTCGGAGCCTGCTTCATTCTCTCTCTGCATGGGGCCACACACACCACCTGGCTGATGGGCTTGCTGGGGGATCCCAAGTTCTGAGCCCATGGATAGTGTTTAATGCCTTCACATCCCCTGGGCTCTAGAAAGACTACTCTTTACATTCTTGAGATTCAGTCTCCCTGCAGGTCTTCCTAATTCAGCTTCTTTTCATTCTCTTTTAGTTCTTTTTCACTTCTAGGATTTTTTTTTTTTTTAAGAATAGGCTTATCTACATTCCTGACCATAGTAACAATACAAATGAAGTGATTTTTTTTAAGGGGTTGGGGGCAGCTTGCTCGTGAACATGGCTTTTGAGTAGAAAAGCCCAGAAGGAACACACACCACCTCAGGGTCCCCTAGGGGCCAGACACTGACGACCCCCTTTGGGTGAGAGTGAAAGTCGCTCAGTCGTGTCTGACTCTTTGCGACCCCATGGACTGTAACTCGCCAGGCTCCACTGTCCATGGAATTCTCCAGGCAAGAATACCGGAGGGAGTAGCCATTCCCTTCTCCAGGGGATCTTTCTGACACAGGGATCAAATCTGAGTTTCTTGCATTGCAGGCAGATTCTTTATCAGCTGAGCCCCAGGGAAGCCCCCTTTGGTTACCATGACCCAATTCATCTGGAGTTCAAGGACATCAGTGGCTTCGTATGGCATAGCCAACTCCACAAAGGAGGCATGACCAAAGGCCTGGGTGTCACGGAAAGAACAGGAGGCTGGCATTTGAGGAGCCGGATTCCAGCTTTGTCTCTGGGATTTAGCAGCCATGGCTTTGAGCATGAGCTCTCAACACTCTGGGCCTCTGGTGTTATTTGTAAGGGGAGAGAGTTACACCAGATCAGCAGTTTCTCCCTATCTCTTCACAAAGATCTTCTTTAGAACTTTCTCCCAAGAGATTTCATGCTTAGCTCCCTAAACAAGTGTCGAGCAAGCACACACACTTATTAAGCAATAATTAATTCATCTTCTCAGATTTACTAATCCAAGATATAAATCACTGTTAACCAGAGTCTTTTTTATCAACAGGCATAAACCAGCGCTGACTCACCCAGCAGATAAATTCCAGCCCAAAGCAAAGGAATTCTCGAAAGTACTGTTAGCATAGAATGGCTCATCATGGGTATGGATTTGATTTCCTATGTTTGGTGTATATAGATATAGATATAGATATAGATATAGATATAGAGAAAACACCAGGGACAAACATCCTACATTACTGCTTTGGGGTCCAGGTTGAGAACCACTGGACAAGCAGTCCTCAACCATTTTTGGCCCCAGGGACTGGTTTTGTGGAAAACAATTTTTCTACCGACTAGAGAGGGTGGGTGGTTGGGGGATGATTCAAGTGTATTACGTTTATTGTGCACTTTATTTCTATTATTATTACATCAGCTCTACCTCAGATCATCAGGCTTTAGATCCCAGAGGTTAGGGACCTCTGCATTAGACTCTTGATTACCAAGGTCCTTTCCAGCTCCAAAGTCATCTGAGAGGAGGCCATTCATACACCCCTGCCACCCCAAGGAGCTCCAGGGGGCCACAGGAAAAGGCCTCCCGCTGCCCTCCTGGGCTCTGACTCTCCCATCAGTGCCCCCAAGGTCTAAGCATCCTCTTGGAGAGGAGGAGGAAGACATGACAGCTCACTCTGGGACAGTGGTACCCGAGGCACAGGAAAGACAGCCACCTTCCCCAGACATCCCCGCCCAGGCCCCACCCCACCCGTGGTTCTGCCATCTGCCATCAGGTGGGACCAGAGCCAGGAAGGCCGCAGGGAGGCGGTGGCCAGGGCCTCTGGAAGCATTTCAGAGCCGCACAGCGACAAGGTATGCCAAGAGCCCTTTCTGTACCACATTCTCTCAGAGCCCCCGCTAAGCAGCCAGACACATTAGCATCTGCTGGGGACATGGGCCAGGTGGCCAGGTTGGTACTGAATTCCTTCTCCAAAGCCTTCTCCCCTGGAAGCCGCATGGCCCCAGGACAGTTTGTTTGGTCTGGGTTCGCCAGGGCAGGGACCCCGGCTCCATGTCAGCTGAGAAGGAAGGCCAGAGAGGGGCAGAAGGACCTTTGCCAGCCCCACCCTGACCCGGGGTATCCACTCGGTCCATGTAAGCCACCAAGTGTTAACAGATTGCAGTGTTCCTGCCGACGGGTATTCATTCATGGGAGCCCAGCTTCACACAAGCTCCCAACAAGCAGCTGTCGATCAAGTTGTTTAAATAAATGAAATCAGTTTTCTGAGCCCACATTAGAATTCCAGAAATGTGTTTTTATTATGGCTGAGTTGTCAATCATTATTGCATTCGAATACTTGACTTGTCTCAGCCTTCCTGTCCTTATGCCCACAAATGACCCTTCCCCGGCAGAGGCGCTCACTGACACAGCAGGATGATGGCTGAAGTCCTTGGTCCACAGGGCTCTCTCATCTATATCACATAGCCCCTTGTATCTTCTTTTGAGTCTGAATTTTCCTACATCAGGGAACGGCACTTTTATAGCAACTGTGTGGTTAGGAGTTGGTGCTCCGAAGCTGGGTTAGCCACTACAAACTCCAGCCCACAACCCATTTCCGTACAGCCTGAGAAATAAGAATAGTTTTTACATGTTTTTAAAAATCTAACGTAGAATCCTATTTTTTGACATGTGAAAAGTATATGAAATTTAAATCTCCATGTTCATATCTGCTCATTTACTCTAGTCTGTGACCACTTTTCTCCATAAAAATGGAGTTGAGTTACTACTGCAGAAACTCACTTAAAATATTGACTTTCTGGCCTTTCATAGAAAAAGGTCGCTGACCCCTGCCTAGAGCCAGACTGGCAGGATACAGATCCCGTCTTCATTGCTACTTCAATCTATGGGACTGGACCTGTCCAGGTTTCTTCACTTGTCTGTGCCTCAGTTTCTTCATCTGTCAAATGGGAATAATAGATGCCTCCAGCATAAGAAGGACGTAAGATTTCATGTTACATTAAAAAGCCATTACAGCAGCTGGGGTCAGAGTAAGTCCTCAGAGAGTGCCCACTGTGATGCTTATTGTTAACCTCAGGCTTTGTAGAGGCTGGGCTTCCCTGACGGCTCAGACCGTAACTAATCAGCCTGCAGTGGAGGAGACCTGGGTTTGATCCCTGGGCTGGGAAGATCCCCTGGAGAAGGAAATGGTTACCCACTCCAGTATTCTTGCCTGGAAAATCCCATGGACAGAGGAGCCTTCGGGGGTTACAGTCCGTGGGGTCACAAAGATATGGACACAGCTAAGCAGCTAACATTTTCATTCTTTTCACTTCTGTAGAGGCCGAGCAGTCTTTCATGCTAAAAGGGCAGCCTGGTTCTGCTGGAAGTTGTCATTTCTCAGCCATCATTGATAAAAACTCCAAGTGGCAGAAGGGTGGAGGGGCAGTAAACCTGTCATTCATGACCTCCAGGAAAACTGTTCGAGCTGAAATTATAAACAGCATCAGAGGATGCACAGACAGCAGCACCGAGCAGGTTCTCAGGGAAGAGCAGAACTGCGAAGGTGCAGCCTGACATTTGCCGTTGACATGGGCAGGGAGCCTGCCAAGCTTTCCCAGTGACTCACCACTTGGTACCAGCCCCAGGGGTCATAACTCTGCTGGCTGCTTTATGCTAATGCAGAGACCGTGAGTTTAAGTGGAAAAGGCAGGCTCTTAAAATATAATAAATAAATAAGACCAAGCCTGAGAGAGGTCCGCTTTGCTTTGGTCTGTAGTAAACAGTGGTTCCCTTGGCCCAGTACAATTACACATGACTTCTTTTGGTGTGCTTTTCTGGGTTGTCCAGGTTGTTTGCATGGCGCATGGATCCTGTCATCTTGATCGAGTGTTTCCCAGGTAGCTCGGTAGTAAAGAATCCACCTGCCAATGCAGGAGACTCGGGTTCTATCCCTGATCTGGGAAGATCCCCTGGTGAAGGAAATGGCAACTCACTCCAGTGAGTGCCTGGAGAATCCCATGGACAGAGGAGCCCGACAGGCTATAGTCCATGGGGTCACAAAAAGAGTGGGACACAACTTACCATTTAAACAACAAGAATGACCATGTTTTTAAAGGAAGGTTAGGCCCTTGACTTCTGTCCAGCAGGGCAGTCACTGGTCACCCTCTCCCAGGATGACAAGCTGCACCAGCCCATCCGAGCGGCAGCATCACACTCGCCTGCCACCACTGTGGAGGGCTCGAGAACTCAGAGCGGTGCCAGGAACACAGGGCAGGAGCCCAGATCCCGCATCGTCTGCTCAGGCACAGAGCGTGTAGTGCTGGTGGCCCCACAAAGACTTGCAGCCTCCCCCTCAGCATCACTCCGGGCTCCCATCCCTACTCTAATTCCCTCCACTTTAGTCTCTTGAATTCAGTGGCTCCCAACTAGAGGCGATTTTGCCCTCAGAGGTCATTTGGCAACATCTGGAGACATTTGGGGGGCTTCCCTGTGGCTCAGCAGTAAAGAATCTGCCTGTAATGCAGGAGATCCACGTTTGATTCCTGGGTCAGAAAGATCCCCTGGAGGAGGGCATGGCAACCCACTCCAGTATTCCTGCCTGGAGAATCCCATGGACAGAGGATCCTGACAGGCTACAGTCCATAGAGCCTCCAAGAATCGGACATGACTGAAGCGATGGAGCACACACACCAGGAGACACTTCTGATGGCCACACTGGGGTCAGGGAGTCACACCGGCATCCACATGATGCTCCTAAACATTCCATCATCCACCAAGCAGCATGCCCACAGCAAGGAATTATCTGCCCCAAATGTCCACAGTATTCAGGATGGGAAACATTGCTTTGTTACAGAACACTTCTATTTAAGATCCTTTACCGCTGAACCACTAGGGAAGCCCCGTGTTCTCGTCTACTTTGCTTCAAAAGTTAAGGAGGTGTGTAATGCATCTCAGGGAAAAGAAGAAACATCCAGTGAGGAGGCTGAACATGCAGAGGTTCTGTATTTAAATTTTGTTGTCTGGAAAATTTGGTTATGAAGAACAGCTCATTAATAGCCGTGAGGGATCACAGGGGAAAATAACAGCCATCTGACAGCAGGGAGCAGAGAGAAAAGCTTGGGAAGATGAGGAAATACTGGGCCTGCTGCATCCAAAGAATGGCAGGATGCTCCTTAGTCCCACCAGGCAGTCCTTTTCTTTCTGGGTAGCCAGGTGAGGAGGAGAGCTCTGCCAGGTAAACGGTGCCTTGACCCTCTCGTGAGCATCCACAGCCACCTTAGTCCTCTGGTGTTGGATGGACTCGAATGTTGCAGTGTTCTAGAGTTTTCTGCCTTAAACCTTTAAATACTGGAGATACAAACAACTCTTAAACATATCCACATGGCATATTTTTAATTAAAATAAGGACCACAGTCTGCATTGTCTAGTTTTTATGCACTTGGAGATTGCCAATTCATTACCATATTGTCCCTAGCCAAACAGAAGGAGGAAGAAATAATGGTACAAAAGCACAATTGGATGAATTCTAATGCAAAGGATTTTTATATTCTCTATGAATATATTAATTAACAGGGGGTGGGCTGTATTAATTAATTAGTGGGTGGGGCTAGTGGTAAAGAACGCACCTGCCAATGCAGGAGACCGAAGAGATGTGGGTTCAATCCCTGCGTTGGGAAGACCCCCTGGAGGAGGGCATGGCACCCCACTCCAGCATTCTTGCCTGGAGAATGCCATGGGCAGAGGAGTCTGGTGGGCCATGGTCCATGGGGATGCAAAAGGGTTGGACACGACCGAATGGACTTAGCATGCACGCACCACGCACACACATGTTAATTAGTATTTCACTTGTGCTCTGACTCATCCCTACAGGGGTTCAAAGCAGCTGTGGACTGGGTTTATCTCCAGGAATAAATGCTCGATGAGCCACTGGGAGTGACTCCATCCTTCCCAAGTCTACCTGGAAGGAGCATGTGCTTTGACCAAGGGCCCCCCACCGAGACCTTATGGAAGTTTTCTGAGCTGTAACACTGAGCTCAGCTCTGGCTCTGGAGCTCAGTGCTGTCATGAACTAAGCCTCGGTTCCTTCCTTCCTCGCCCTGGAAAAATGTTGCACGTTGGCTCCTGGCAGAATTTCAGCAGAGTGTCATGATTCTGTGGCATGAGGGAAGTGCAGTGACGAGGGAGCAGGGACAGGCCACTGACACAACTCTCTGCATGGAACATTTCATATTCCCATGCAATGAAGAGGCCTTCGAAGTCTAATGGGAAGCTGCTGTATAACACAGGGAGCTCAGCTTGGGTCCTGTAATGGCCTAGAGGGGTGAAGAATCAGCCTGCAATGCAGGAGACCCAGATTCGATTCCTGGGTGGGGAAGATCCCCTGGAGGAGGAAATGGCACCCCACTCCAGTACTCTTGCTTGGAAAATCCCATGGACAGCGGAGCCTGGTGGGCTGCAATCCATGGGATTGCAAGAGGGACCTCACTTTCACTTTTCACTTTCAGGCATTGGAGAAAGAAACGGCAACCCACTCCAGTGTTCTTGCCTGGAGACTCCCAGGGACGGGGAGCCTGGTGGGCTGCCGTCTATGGGGTCGCACAGGGTCGGACGCGACTGAAGCGACTCAGCAGCAGCAGAGCAATTAATACTTTCACTTCTCAGAGGGTGAGAGGGAGGTTCAAGGAGAAGGAGACATATGTGGAGCTGATGGTCTTTGGAGCCCATGGGGTGGCAAAAGAGTCAGATACGACTTAGTAACTAAACAAGAACAAAACAGACAGAACATGACTTAGAACATTTTCTTGAAGATCCTGGATCATTGTGATCAACTTACCTGTCCCTCTGAGCTAGGCTCAGAGGCTCTTGAAGTAGGTAGAACCTGTATCCCTGCCCAAAATGATTCTATCCTGAAATGATGCCTGAATTCTAAGGGCTACTGCTTCCTTTAAAGATTTTCTGGCTCCTCTTTGCTATCAAGCTGTGACTCCAGGGCCTTTCTAACATGCTGCCCTGCAGTCCACTGGAGAACAGAGATCAAGAGTGGACACCCTGAGCTCAGCTGGGTGCTGAGTGACTGAGGCTCAGAGGGAGGGGATATATGTATACATAGAACGATTCACATTGTTACACAGCACAAACTAACAAAACATTGCACAGCAATTATCTTCCAATTAAAAAAAGAATCTATGATAAACAATAACGGAAAAAATTTTTAAAAGGAATAGATATATGTGTATGGGGTGGGGTGTGGGTTAGTTGCTCAGTTCAGTTCAGTTGCTCAGTCGTGTCTGACTCTTTGTGACCACGTGAACCACAGCACGCCAGGCCTCCCTGTCCATCACCAACTCTCAGAGTCCACCCAAACCCATGTCCATTGAGTCGGTGATGCCATCCAACTATCTCATCCTCTGTCGTCCCCTTCTCCTCCTGCCCTCAATCTTTCCCAGCATCAGGGTCTTTTCAAATGAGTCAACTCTTCACATCAGGTGGCCAACGTATTGGAGTTTCAGCTTCAACATCAGTCCTTCCAATGAACACCCAGGACTGATCTCCTTTAGGATAGACTGGTTGGATCTCCTTGCAGTCCAAGGGACTCTCAAGAGTCTTCTCCAACACCACAGTTCAAAAGCATCAATTCTTCAGTGCTCAGCTTTCTTTATAGTCCAACTCTCACATCCATACATGACCACTGGAAAAACCATAGCCTGGACTAGATAGACTTTTGTTGACAAAGTAATGTCTCTGCTTTTTAACATGCTGTCTAGGTTGGTCATAAATTACCTTCCAAAGAGTAAGCGTCTTTTAATTTCATGGCTGCAGTCACCATCTGCAGTGATATTGGAGCCCTGAAAAATAAAGTTAGCCACTGTTTCCACTGTTTCCCTATCTATTTGCCATGAAGTGATGGAACCAGATGCCATGATCTTCGTTTTATGAATGTTGAGCTTTAACCCAACTTTTTCACTCTCCTCTTTCACTTTCATCAAGAGGCTCTTTAGTTCTTCTTCACTTTCTGGCATAAGGGTGGTGTCATCTGTATATCTGAGGTTATTGATATTTCTCCCATTAATCTTGATTCCAGCTTGTGCTTCCTCTAGCCCAGCTGGAGTACATCTCATGATGTACTCTGCATATAAATTAAACAAGCAGGGTGACAATATACAGCCTTGACATACTCCTTTTCCTATTTGGAACCAGTCTGTTGTTCCATGTCCAGTTTAAACTGTTGCTTCCTGAACTGCATATAGGTTTCTCAAGAGGCAGGTCAGGTGGTCTGGTATTCCCATCTCTTTCAGAATTTTCCACAGTTTATTGTGACCCACACAGTCAAACGCTTTGGCATAATCAATAAAGCAGAAATGGATGTTTTTCTGGAACTCTCTTGCTTTTTCCATGATCCAGCAGATGCTGGCAATTTGATCTCTGGTTCCCTCACCTTTTCTAAATCCAGCTTGAACATCTGGAAGTTCACGCTTCACGTATTGCTGAAGCCTGGCTTGGAGAATTTTGAGCATTACTTTACTAGGTTAGTTGCTCAGTGGTGTCCAACTCTTTGCGACTCCATGCACTGTAGCCCACCAGGCTTCTCTGTCCATGGAATTCTTCAGGCAAGAATACTGAGTACTGGAGTAGGTTGCCATTCCCTTTTCCAGGGGATCTTCCTGACCCAGGGATTGAATCTGGGTCTCCTGCATGGCAGGCCGATTCTTCACCATCTGAGCCACTAGGCAAGCCCATTTATCTACCTATCCAACATATTCTATGCATAACATATTATTTGTATATATATATATACATAATTGAGTCACTTTGCCATACAACAGGGATTGCCAACATTGTAAATCAACTATTGCTGTTCAGTCACTCAGTTGTGTCTGACTCTCTGTGACTCACGGACTGCAGCAAGCCAGGCTTCCCTGTCCTTCTTCATAAAAATAAATAAGAAGAAACAAAATAACAGTGGACACTCAACACCCACATCCAGAATTTGGAAATGGATGCCTCAGGACGAGTAACTCCAGCCTCTCCAGACCTCAGTCTCCTAACAGGAAATCTGGGTGCTCTGAGGATTAGCTGAGGCCATGCCCACGCCCTCCGTTCAACTCTGACACCCAGATCTAGTGCAAATCAGAGCTGACTCTATGACTGCCTTTGGAACTGGGCCTTATGTCAGAGTAGTAAGAATCTGAAGAAGAAGTTAAGAGAATATGAAAAAATCATGCACAGACATGTGTGCGCACATGTACGTGCGCACACACACACACACACACACACAAACACAGATAGATAGATATTTGCCTTTGTTTTCTTACTTTGTTTCACATACCCTTTCTGGATACGTGAGTGTTCTTGTAAGTATTCTTGTAAGTGTTCTAAGTAAGTGTTCTTGTTAATTCATAATTCACATGTTCCTATTGCCATTCTCGGAGGTATATCCTGGCAGGAGTTAGCTGAAACTGGCGTTTCTCAGATGCTTTTAATATGAGTACTGAGTCCTCCAAGAACACAGGAGTTTCAGATATCAAGGCTGGACAGACATCCCATCCTTTCACCTCCAGATGTCCCTATTCCTTGTAAGACATGGGGCTCCTCTCACCTTCTCACTTGACTCTAAGATGGTGGCCCAAACTCAAATATAGAGTTGAGTACCTGGGGAAACTAGCTTGGAATCTCATTTTCTAATAAGTCAGTGTTAGAGCACACAGACGCCTGAGTGTGCACATACACGCACTCACAGACACATGCACACCCATGCACACACATCAAGAATACGCTGGATGTTCGACTTCCCAACCTTGTAGGGCAAGGAGAAAATTGATTTGTTATCCAGGCCTATTATGTCTAGTGATCCAGACAGAAGCATTAGCCTTCAATTATCTGATATGTTTAGCATTATAAACAAACTGTCTGGAACGATAGCGCAGTGGAGCTCAAGCACCAGAGGACTGGGGAAGAACTGCCTCAGATCGCACCAGCCAAGTCACTCAGCTCTCCTCCCTTGACAGACACCTGGGGAGCCTTCCTGGGCTGGCAGCCCCAGCATGCCAGCACATGAGCCACACCAGCTCTGTAAGCAGCTGCCCGCCAAGGATCATGGTGAGCCAGCCCCACGTCGCAGGCGCCCCTGGGACCGCAGAAAGGACACTCAGGTCATGCGGTGAACAGATGGAAGGCAACAGCATCTGTGCCGGCTTCCTGATCCACTCCGAGATTCGTGCCAGGAACAGGGGCTGCTTGTGCGCACACCTATGCTCTCCACCTGCTGAAACGCGGTGTCTCCTAACGGAGGAACCGTCAAAGGCATGCATCTGGGGGCTCAGCCAGCTTACTGGGGAGCCCAGGCTGCCCTGCACGGGTCCCAGCCTGTGACCAGACTGGCCTGCCTCTGGCCAGTCTGTCTGGTTCTCCCCATGTTCACTGTTGCCTTCACATCCACATGCCAGGGAGCCACCGCCTATAACTGCAAGCGGCCACCACCTCTGAGCTGGCCTCCCAGCTTTCACCCTCCCCCAACAGACTCTCCTCCAGTGCAATCCTCCTCTTTCCTGCTTATAACCCTCCAAGTGCTTCCTTTGCTCCTTAAAATAAAATCCAAAACCCAGGTCGTCCTGGCCCACAAGCTGATCGCCAGCTGCTTCCACGGTCCCCTCCCTGAACACATCCCCTGGTTTTCCAAGACCCGGCCACAGAGACATGCCTTCTGTTCTTTAAACCTACCAGGCTAATTCCTGATCAGAACTTCCAGGAAACGCTCTTCCCTGACTCCTTCTAATCTCTCAGGCCTCCCTTCAAGGTCACCTTCTTGGAGAAGCCAGCCGACTCCTCTGTGAGCCCACCCTCCCTTCCCTGCCAGCTGCTCTCTGGCGCAAGCCCCTGTTTATGTCCTTCACAGCCCTTAATAACCATCTGTAATTGTCTTATTTGATTATTTGATTACATGTTTGTCATGTCCCTAGAACTGTAATGCATGAGAACAGAGCTCCTATCTGTCTTACTCCCAACTCCCTTACCTCCAGGATCTCAAATGCTGCCCCAGAGTAAGTATATACTGAGGTGTCATCCAGATTGGTGCTAAGTAGCCACCTAGATGCCCTAACTCACCGCAGAGGTGTTCCAGGCACAGCACCTCCACGGTCCTCTCCCTGGGTCCTGCTCAGCAGCTTAACCAGCAGAAACTCTGAGCTTGATCTCTGAAGAAGAATGTAGCCCAGGGCACATAATTCAACATCCCAAATAGGGACAGGCAACTTGGGGAATCACTGCAGAGCCCAGAGATGAGGTTATCCCTGAGATCTCAGGACCAGACCTGGACCAGACCTCCCTGCCTCCAGGAGAGATCTCTGGTCTACTGCCCACCATCAGGGTCAGGAGTGGGGCAGTGGGCAGGATTTCCTCTCACCAGACATTAGAGCAGATGAGGTGGAAATGCTCTTGGTGCCTAAGCACATCTTCTCCATCCTTCCCTTCCTCACATGACTATGGTCTTCACCAGAATATGAGTTTTCTGAAAGCTTGTGTCCCCAGTGCCATGCAAATGCTCAGTGACACCTGAACGAATGGCTGAACCTCAAAGTGATCAACAGCAGCGCTGAAATGGATAGCCCTCTACCAGCTCCTCTGCGGGCCTTCCCCTGCCTGCATCCACTAATCCAGGGTTCATTCCATGTTTCTCCTTTTCATCCCAGTCCCCTCACTCTCCCCCTCTTAGATTTTTCCATCAGCATATAAACACATCCAAGGAAAGCCCATTTCAAAGAAAATCTCCTCAACTCGATGTTCTTCAGCTACCAACTCATGTCTCTCTGTCTCCATATGCCAAATGTTTTCAAAAGAATTGCCCACATTCCCAGGCCTTCCTTCCTCACCTCCCTTTGATTCTTCATCCCAATCTGTCATCATCCCCACCACTCCACTGAAACGATATTGTCAAGGTAACCAGTGATTTCCACATTGGCAAATTCTTCTCTGCCATCCAGTTTCTCAGTCTCTCAGCAGCATTTTACCTAGTTAACCACTCTCTCCTTCTGAAAACATTCTCTTCTCTATGAAATCTCTTAACCTCACTCTCTGCTCGATTTCTTTCCACCTCCCTGGCTAGCATATCTTAGTCTCCTTTGTTGGTTTCATAGTCTTTATCCATCAGTGGTGGAGTCTCCAGGTCTCACCCTCACTAGGCCGTCGGGAACTCACCCAGGTGTTCTGCTGTGAACACCATCTATGCGCCCAAAGGTATATCTGGTCAGACCTCCCAGCTGAGCTCCAGGCTCTTCCGTGATACGTCAGCAACGCCAATCCTTGCTGTCCTCCCATTTGGCCGTCTCCATCTCAGTAAATGGCCTCAATGCCACACAATTGTCCAAGTCAAGCTCCCTTCCCTCCCTCCAACACCCACACCTTAGCAAGTCCACCTCCACAGGAGATCACCAGCTCTGCTTACTGCCCACCATCTCCACTCTTATCATCTCTTACCACCCAGGCTGCCACATCTTTTCAAAGACCACTGCCTCCCAAACATGACCACTGCTTCCAGAGCTTCCACTTCCACTTGACGGAACCTGTCTTCACACAGAAGCATGAAAGAGCTTTCCATAACATAAACCAGTGTCCTCCCTGGTGGTCCAGTGGCTAGGACTCCACAGTCCCAATGCAGGGGACCCAAGTTCAATCCCTGGTCAGGGAACACGATCTCGCATACTACAACAAAGATCAAAGATCCCATGTGTTGCAACTAAGCCCTGACACTGCAAAATTAAATATATATATATATATATATTTTTTAATAACTAAATTAGATAATTCCCCTCTTTTCCACCCTCTCTCCCCAAAAATCAGCCCCTGATGGCTTCCGTACTTGGGATGGAATTCAGTCTCCAACTCAGCCAGCAGGATCCTCCATGTCTGGCTCATCCCTCTCCCTCCTGAGCTCAAACTAACCTTAACTTTGTTTACTTGGCTTTAGTCTCACTGGTCTCCTTTCTAGTCTTCAAAACATCAAGCTCCCTCCCGCTTCTCAGGACCTTGCTCTTGTTTTTGCCTTTAAAAGTACTTGGATTCCCTTGGAAACTCTTCTCTTCAAGGAGACCTTCCCTGACCAACCAGCCAAAGACGTCTGTGTCACTGTCCTCTGGATCCAGTGTTCTTAGGGCAGGGGAGGATTTTGCCCCCGCAGAGAACATTTGGCAATGTCTGAGGACACTTGATTGTCATGACTGGTCTCTAGAGGGTAGAGGCCAGGTGGTGGTGGTTCAGTCACTAAGTGTCTGACTCCTCTGACCCCGTGGACTGTAGCCCGCCAGGCTCCTCTGCCCATGGGATTTCCCAGGCAAGAATACTGGAGTGGGTTGCCATTTCCTTCTCCAGGTAGAGGCCAGGGATGTTATTAAATATAATACAACATGAGACAGTGCCTCACAACAAAGAATGTCCAAGAATTCCCTGTTAGCTCAGCTGGTAAGGAATTTGCCCGCAAAGTGGGAGACCTGGGTTTGATCCCTGGGTTGGGAAGATCCCCTGGAGAAGGAATGGCTACCCACTCCAGTATTCCAGCCTGGAGAATTCCATGGGTTGCGTACTCCATGGGGTCACAAAGAGTCGACATGACTGAGTGCCTTTCACTTTTCACAATGTCAATAGTATGAAGCTTGAGAAGTGTTGCTCTAATTATCTCCTTTAGATTGTAGCCAAAATCTATAATGACCTCATGTGCGTGTTTACTCCTCTATGGTTTCTTTCTCCCAACAGAATGCAAGATCTCTGAGGGCATGCAACCTGTCTATCTTGTTTGCTGCTGTATCCACAACATGCAGCCCAGTTATTGGTACACAGTAGATTTAAAGGAACAAATTAATGAATGACTGTTCTTCCTCAGAACCCTGGGACCTTGCAGCAAGTCATGAAAAGGCCGTGGCTCCCAGTGTCTGGATGGAACCAGCATGTTCTCCAACTCTCTGAAGAGACAAAGGTGTAAAGAAGCACGTCGTACCTGTGGGGTTGGGGAGGGAGACCGTGCCCTATGGGCCCTTGGAGACAGTCATCTCTCATCTACTCAAAGCACGTTGATCGTAAAACTTCCAGTCCCTCCTAGACATCTCAGCTTTGAACCAGGAGAGAAAGAGGAAGTCTTTGATCCAAAGCAGCAACAGCCTGAGGCAGGGAGGGACACTAGCTTTGACCCTTTCTCCCCAGTGGGCCTTGGAGGAGACAGTTTGAGCAAGAAGGAAAGTCGGGTCTAGGCCGAAGCAGCTGGCTTGAGAGTAATCCAATAGTGCAAGCTCTGTGCCTGAGAGCAGCTGACCCCAGGGGTCCTGAGAGTGCTGCCCTCGGAGTGGCCAATTTCCTTAGGAAAATACAAAATGGCCAGGCCACCCCTTACTGAATTATAAAGCACTTATCACTTCTTTAATACCTACCCACATGAAGGACTTAATTCACTCAATATGGAAGTTATAAAGGCGAAGTGGTAAGTGAGCATTAGGCTCAAGTGCACTGCATAAAGACAGACGAGGGCAATATTTTCCCCTATTAAAAGGGTAGATTTCCTCACTGCAACTCAGCTTCAGAGCTAATGTGGAAAAGTCACTCCAAAGCTCTGGGCGCTTTCCTTATGAGAGGGTAATCCAGGTCACTGGAAGGAAAGGGTGTCCTTGACTTTACAGGAATCATTATCCCCAGAAACCAGGGTGTCAGAGTGGTTAGTCAAGGTAATCAGCAGGAAGGCAAGGTCACATGGGTGGTACTCAGCCCTCCCTCTGGACGGTAAACTGGGATTGGACCAAGCCACAGAGAAGAGAGATGTCGCAGGACAGAGGAGGATGGGTGCGCCGGGCCAAGACTGGAAGCAGGATGTGGAGTGGGAGGCAGAAGGGAGAGAGGCAGGTTCCTTTAAAGCATCACCAGTGGAAGAAACTCTGGTTATATCCAAGACAGAAAAGGAAAGCATCAACAGCATCAGTCTCTATCATCTGTAAGGAAACCAGCACTGCCATTCCTTAAGGCTCCAGAGGATTCCACTTTGGGAGCCAGAGAGATGGCCTTACTCCTCAGAAAAAGAAATGCAGTTTCTTCTCTTGTTAACTTTTTTCACTTTTTTGCTTTGGCATCGTGAGCCGTTTCCTATCCTCTGGCAAGAAGCCATCTGTTCTTTTCCCCATCTACTCACCCTCTTGGAAGACATCTCTCTATCCACATGCCTTCAATAACTGTCTAGTTAGAGATGAATTCCAGTTCCACAGGTCTACCATTAATGCCTAAACCTCTCCACTGTCCTGTCTTCCTTTCCTCACAGTACAAATCCTCTTGGACACTTCAGAACAGAATAAAAACATGGACAGGAGAGCTCACTCTTTCCTTCTGAATTACCCCAAGGTACCTCTGCTGAGTCCTCCTGACTTGAAATGTTAAAGCAGAGATGGTGAATAGATTTCCATTTTTCTGTAATATCACTGGGATGCTGAGAATTAACCCAGATTGCTGTGTCTAGAAGGAGGCTGTGGTTGAGCCAGAAAAAGAACTGTGATTGATCAGTGATGTCTGTCCTGGGCATGGGATACAGAAGGGCCATATAAACACCATTAACCAAATCTGGGCTTCTTGGGTGATGCAGCAGTAAAGAATCTGCCAGCCAATACAGGAGACACAAGAAACGTGTGCTTGATCCCTGGGTCAGGAAGATCCCCTGGAGTAGGAGATGGCAACCCACTCCAGTATTCTTGTGGGGGAAAATTCCATGCGCAGGGGAGCCTGACATGCTGCAGTTCATGTGGTTGCAAAGAGTCAGACATGACTTTGCGATTGAACAACATCAAAATGGCCTGTGGCCGGGGGCTCCTGGATGGCCTCAGGATGGGCGGCTGGTAGCCAAGGAACCCAACCAAGGGATTAAAGGGTTGGAGCCTTCAGCCTCACCTTACTGGAGGCTGAATTGATCCCCAAAAGTCAATAATTTAATCGATAATGCCTACATAATGAAGCTTCCATACAAATCCTAAAGTGAGGCTCAAGGAGCCTCCAGGTTCACGATCAGAAAGGGCTGCTGGGAGGGAGACGCACGTGGAGAGGGCATGGAGCCTTCCTGTCTCCTCCCATGCCTCTCCCTCTGTGTCTCTTCCATCTAGCTTCTCATGAGTTGGACCCTTTTATAATAAACTGTGATAATAAACAGTAAGGGGGCTTCCCAGGTGGCGCTAGTGGTAAAGAACCTGCCTGCCAATGCAGGAGACATAAGAGACGCAGGTTCGATCTCTGAGTCAGGAAGATCCCTGGAAAGGAAATGGCAACCCATGCCAGTATTCATGCCTGGAGAATCTCATGGACAGAGCTGTAGCTGGTGGGCTACAGTCCATGGGGTCACACAGAGTTGGATATGACTGAAGCGACTTAGCATGCACACACAATAAACAGAAAGTGAACTATATTCCCGAGTTCAGTGAGTCACTCTAGCAAATTTGCTAGTCACTCCAGCAAACCCCAGGAGGAGGTCCAGGGAACCTCTGATCTATAGTCAGCAGTTCAGATGACAACCTGGACTTGTGATTTGCATCTGAGATGACGTCACCTTATGGGACCTAGCCCTTAACTATGAGATCTGACACTCCGCCTGGGAAGGTAGAGTCAGAATTGCATTGAATTGGAGGACACACACTCAGTGACCACTGAGAATTAGAGGACTGACCGGTACGGAGGGAAATCACACATTTGATGGCCAGAAGTGAAGAACTGTACTAAGAGCAGAACAGAGAAGTAGACGTGAGTCTTTGCTTTTCAGCTTGTCACTGGATTGAACAGGAACTGAGGTCAGGAGCTGGGGCCTCTGTGCCCAGGAGAGTGACCGTGCTTGTAGCTGCTGTGCTGAGGCTGTGACATGCATGTAGCCCGAGACACTCTTTCTCACCTCTCCCACACCTCCGCCTCCTCATAGAACACAGCCTGTGCTTTACAAGTCAGTCCAACAAAGCACTTGCTGCCAGGGCTGGTTCCCTCCTGCTTGCTCTGAGCCACTGCCTGCCTGTTCCTCTGTTCCTCTGCCTGCCAGGCACCTCGAGTACCTAACAAATGTTCCAGAAGCTCGACATCTTTTGGGGGGTGCCAATATGCTGCATCTTCCTCTCTCCACTAAAAGTATTAGTCATTCATTCGTGTCCAGCTCTTTTCGACTGTAGCCCGCCAGGCTCCTATGTCCATGGAGGCATGATTATTGGAGTAGGTGGATATTTCCTCCTCCAGAGGATCTTCCTGATCCAGAGATCAAACCCTGATCTCCTTCACTGTAGTCAGATTCTTTACCATCTGAGCCACCAGGGAAGCCCCTCCCTCCGCTAAGCTTTTATCAAACCATCCGCGTCCAGTTGCAATGATCAGTGATCCCACTGATCAGCTCCTGGGAACCTGTGTCTGTGAGCTTGTCACCTGCGTGTGCCTGGCTTCCCTTGTGCACGCTCAGTCACTTCAGTTGTGTCTGATTCCTTGTGACCCTGTGGACTATAGCCTGCCAGGCTCCTCTGTCCATGATATTCTCCAGGCAGGAATACTGGAGTGGGTTGCCATTTCCCTCCTCCAGGGGCTTTTCCCTCGGGAGCAGGTAAATTTCTTGACCTTGATGACAGAGTCCTCTGAGGTCTATTTTGTTCGCCCTCCTCTGGCTCTGTGCTGGTTCTGTGCTCCAAGTGGGCAGAGACCTCAGAGGTTCCAAGCAGTTTCTCCTTGAAACTAGGACGAGGTAGGCTCCAGCCTGTGGCAGAGAAGGGCTGTCTAGAGTATGGGGCAGGGCTGGGGTCCAATGTCAAGGCTCAGCAAAGCATAAAACATGGGGCTGAAGAGAGAAGATGCTGGCCCACAAGATGCTGATGTCTTCCTTCAAAACTCAGCTCAGACAGGCCCTTTCTTCTGGGAGCTTTCCCTGGTCTTCCCCTTCCAGATCCTGAGCATGCCTTGGCTGTACTGTCTGTCCCAGAAATAGCACTGATACTCGAGATGGTTCGACAGCATCATCAACTCAAATGAGTCGATGCAAATGACTTTGAGCAAACTCCAGAAGACACTGAAGGACAGGAAAGCCTGGTGTGCTGCAGTCCATGGAGTTGCAAAGAGTTGAACAAAACTGAGCAACTGAACAATAACAAATAGAGCACAAACTCCCAGAAAGAGGACTCCGGCCAGAGGGCTGGATCAGGGCCCCCGAGGGCCTCCCCAAGCCAAGCATTGATGCTTACTTAGCTCCTGGATCCCGGAGGGACCAGAGTGACTGCAGAATTGGGTGTGGTCACTTACTGTGCTCAGGGTGCAGATGTTTAAACCACTGCTTTAGAAGCATGTCAGGTGGCGCTAGTGGCAAAGAACCCACCTGCCAATGCAGGAGACATAAGAAACGTGGGTTCAATCCCTGGGTCAGGAAGATTCCCTGGAGAGATATAGAACCCACTCCAGTATTCTTGCCTGAAGAATCCCATGGACAGAGGAGTCTGGCAGGCTACAGTCCGCAAAGAGTTGGATTTGACTGAAACCATTTAGCATGCACAGAGAAGCACTTCACCATTTTTACATCCTCACCTTAGCTGGAATGTGCAGACCAGTATCAGCTCACACAGACCCATGCCATGTTGTCTTATACCTTTGACATCTCCACCACCTGCAAGCCTTGGAGATCCTTAGGGGCAGGGACTGGTCTTTTTTTTTTTTAATCTCAGCATCCCCAGCACCAAATAGGACACCCACTCATCTCTCAAAAGCCCTCAATAAAGGAGGTGTGGGTACACTAGGAGCTCTCCTTTCCTGCACTGTCAGCTTCCCCCTGGGGCAAGAGCATTTAATTCTGTTGTCAGTGAAGGGAAGCCTGAGGCACTGTCTGGGAGTCCCCTGTGGAACAAGAATACTGAATGCCACAAGACACCAGTGACACTCTGTTAGGGAGCCTGGTCACACACATCCCCTGGAGACTTACCTTCTCACTGAAGGTACTAGAAACCCCAAGGTCAAGGTAGCATCTCAGCCTCCAACCCCAAGACCTGGAGGAATCCTGTCCAGAAGCTGGCTTTCGCCCCAACCCTGCAGACATCCTCCCCTCCAGGCTGCTGATAGCGGGGTTCGCTCAGGACACCGAGGGGCTTGGCCACGTGCAACTGCACCGCTAGCTTCCCCCTGGTGGTCAGCAGACAGGATTGCCCGGGGCCCCCTTCCAGGAGCAGTGGTATGGGCAGAAAGTGCCAGTGATGCCCAGTGAGTCCAGGAAAGGGGACCTCTACAAGGTGGGGCGGAAGCTAGAGTCAGAAGATGTGGGGTTTTCCTAGCATATCTCAGTCCCCAGTAGTTCTCTTTTCGGCCCCTGTGCGAGGAGAAAGGAAGGCAGAGCCCGCGCCCGTGGCTATCGGCAGGGAGAGTGGCAGCAACTGAGCCGGCAGCATGACTGAGCACTGACTGGAGGAGCCTCTGCTGCCAGGCTGATGTCATCCAGCTGCTCTCACCAGCAGGAAGGACTCGATGGCTCCAGCCGCTGTCAGCCTGGAGCACCTTCACCCGACAGGCTCATCTCTGCCTGGCCCAGCTGGGCCGAATCTCATTAGAGGGGGCGCTGAACCCCACTGCATACATTCACTTATCTATTTGTTCACCGCGCTGGGTCTTAGTTGCAGCACACAGGATCTTCGCTGCAGCATGTGGGATCTAGTTCCCTCAGCAGAGATCGAACCCGGACCCCTGCATTGACAGTATGGAGTCTTAGCCACTGGACCACCAGGGAAGTCCTCATTCACTTATTTATAAAGGACCCACTATGTGCCAGTTGCCTGCATCCAGCGTCCGTGTACCCGGAGAGGCTTTTTGCAGTTCCAAGCTTTGGGCCCCACCTCATGTTCCCTGGGTCCCAACAATAGGTCAGAAGCTCTTCCCAGGTTCTGGTCATCACTTCAGTGGGAGTCAGAATGCTGGGGACCCTACCCAAATTCTAGCCGCTCAGCTGGGCCCTAACGACCCAGAAAGGATACATCAGCCTCTTTTTCCCAGCGGATGGGCCCAGGTCCTGATCATGATTTCTCATCCCCTCCTTACTAACAGCTCATGGGCCCAGTTTCACATCACGTGGGCTCCTGTCTGCCCACCTTGGAATCATAGCATTCTCAGTTTCTGTTAACAATAGCACTGGTACCCAGACCCCCATTTGAGAGCCCTGTCAGCCACACCAGCCCAGGTCAGACCCCAGCCCCTGTACCCTACTCCACCCAATACCCTACACCACTTCCCCAATGCTGACTATGCTCTGGAGTAGGAATGCTGACCATACTCTGGCCACCAGCACAAGAGCTCTGTCTGTTTTCCTTAAACCTGAACTCACCTGTTCCTAGCTTTCTTCCTGCCCTTCATCAACATGGCCCTGGGACTCTGACATGCCCAATAGATGCTTCTACCACCAGTGGATCCCAGGGCCCTGTCCCTGCATACATGAGAGTATGATGGGGCCTGTCAAACTGCCCCACTGTCATGCACAATCCAAGAATGCCAGTCTGTAGTATTCTCTACATTACAGATATTCAGTATATTTCAACTTGAGTAAGTTTGTTAAATCAGCTATCTTATAGCAGGTTTTCAAAAATTATTATTTCTATTTGATTTGTAATATTACTTTTAGGGAAATTAAGTATTAACAAAATTAGCATTCGAGTGCTCTTTGGAATTAAAAAAAAAAAAAAGAAAGAAAGAATGTAAGTCTGGGACTTCCCCAGTGGTCCAGTGGTTAAGATTCCGTGCTTCCAAAGCAGGGGGCCTGGGTTCAACTCCTGGCTGGAGAACTAAGATTCCACATGCCATGTGCCATAGTCAAACGAATAAATAATTTATTTTAAAAAGAATGCAAGTTCCAGTCCAGAACAGCACTTGCTTATTCATTTCCTGAAGGTGGAAAACTGCTTGTGCTCAGTTCAGACACTGGAGGAAACAGCCTGACACACACTCTCGCTTCCCGGCACTTTCCAGTGGCCACCTGTGTGCAGAGAGGGGGTCAAGCTGCAGATGAGCCCATGGAAAACAGACACTCCCAATTCACACCGTCTGCACTGGGGGCTTTGGCCAGCCCACCAAGGTGGAGGTGCTGCTGAATCATCCAGTCCTGTGCTTAAATCTGTGAGAGGCTTGAGGCATTCATTGCCTGAGGCATCTGGGGGGCTTCCCTGGGGGCTCAGTTGGTAAAGAATCTGCCTGTGATTCAGGAGACTTGGATTCTATCCCAGGGTCAGGAAGATGCCCTGGAGAAGGAAATGACAACACACTCCAGTATTCTTGCCTGGGGAATCCCATGGGCAGAGGAATCTGGTAGGGTACAGTTCATAGGGTCAAAAGAGTTGGACATGACTTCGTGACTAAACCACATGGGCGGGTGCCTGGGGGCCCCAACACTTCTGAACAAAAGGACAGGACACCAAGATGCCAGACTTTTTCTTGATGGAAACTGTCTGTTTTCTAAAGAAGGCCCAGTCCACTGACTCTACTTAGACATTTCCCTGGAATAAACACTTCCATAGGGCACACCAAGCTCTCCTTTAGGGCTAGCAGCTTTATGAAATAAACGTGAGTGGGGCTCTAAATTATTCTGACCTCTTCTCTTCCCTCCTTCCTTCTTTTCTTTGTAAAAGGAGAACACATTTCCAAGAGGTCTGAATTTCTGAAAAAGACTACAGTGGGGTCAAAATTTGCAAATCTACCTGCAAAGAAAGAGGGTCAGGGGTTCACAGATTAGCATTCCCAGACACCCCTTAATGACTTTTCCCCAGGTGATTACTGCTGCTCCAAACCCAAAGAAGCCCTCTTCTAGGTCCTCTCTTAAAATAGCCAGGGGGAGTTTGAAGTCTGATTCAGAGAACCCACAGCTGGTGTTCCATGACAATCTGCAGAGATGGGGCAGGGAGGGAGGTGGGAGACGGGGTTCAGGAGGGAGGGGACACATGTATGCCTGTGGCCAATTCATGTTGCTGTATGGCAAAAACTATCACGTGCTGACTCACTCGATTCAGTCATATCTGACTCTTTGTGACCCCATGGACCATAGCCCGCCAGGCTGCTCTGTCCATGGAATTCTCCAGGCAAGAATACTGGAGTGGGTTGCCATGCCCTCCTCCAGGGGATCTTCCTGACCCAGGAATTGAAACCAAGTCTCCTGAGTCTCCTGCATTGACAGGTGGGTTCTCTACCTATCCTCCAAATAAAATAAAATAAAAAATTTTTAATGTTACCCCCACTCAGGGTGGGAGGTGGGCGAAGCTTCTCATCACCACCAGCCTGCCTCTCAGCAGCCTTGCCAGCTTCTCTGTCTCACTTCCCTGCAACACCCCCCTCCCAGTTTGCTGGCTTCCTCTCCCTACTTCTCCCTTCAGTCATTCATCTCCTCTCCCTGCCAGCTGATCTCTGCATCTGAAATCATACTTGGCGACAGAATGCCTCATTCTCTAAAGCAGAAGCCTCAGACAACCCAGAGAATGAGTCAGTGTTTCTGAAAGCCCCGGGCACTCAGCAAGCTCCTCTGGACAGTTGTGGGTGAGGGGAGCTGAAGGTGTCCTTTTACTAAAAGACCCATCCACACTCATCTTCAGGGTGTGGACAGCTGGGGCCCCAGAATTCCTCCAGGGGCCGCCTCTCCATCACTGGTCCAGCCCACCTCCTTGCAACAGCATGTTTCCTGGACAGGAAGACACTGCAGCATGGCTACCAACTGCAGGAGGTGACTTGTGTCTCCAAAGGCTAGGTGGGCACCACAGGCCTGGCTTCAGCTCAGAGCTGAGAACCTAGAACAGCCGAGGCTCAAGACCACAGACTTAAAGCCTGAGAGGCTAGGAATTACACATGCAAATGGTTAGCAGAAAAACAGGGTCAGGGCTGGATGAGACAAGACAAACCTTACAGAGCACGCACTCCGTGTCCTGTCCCCTGATGTCCCTGGGACCACTTCATGCTGCTGGCTGGCTCCTGGCCACCAGGCTCTGCATCTCAGCCTGAAAGCTTTCCCCAGGGCAGGCCTAGTGTCAGGGGTACTGTGCGGCAAACAGCCCAGATCTGTCGCCCGCCTCGCCTTCAGGTAGGGAAACTACTCTACACCATCTCCCAGCATTTCCACCGAGGGCCTGCTACCTGCTGGCACAGTCACCATCTCCAGAGCATTCATCCAGGGTCACCGCTCAGCAGGAAGGGACCACCTGGCCCAGGAAACAAAGCCCCTCTCCCATTGGATCAAACCCAGTTTGTCCCACTTGGCTCCATTTTGATGGAAAGAGAACAGGAGATGATGGTAGCTATGAGGCATTTCTGGGGTTCACTGTTAGTGAAAAAATAAGCTTAGGAGGCTTCCCTTGTGGCTCAGGTGGTAAAGCATCTGCCTACAATGCAGGAGACCTGGGTTTGATCCCTGGGTCAGGGAAGTTCCCCTGGAGAAGTAATGGCAACCCACTCCAGTATCCTTGCCTGGAAAATCCCATGGATGGAGGAGCCCGGTAGGCTACAGACCTGGTCGGGGTCACAAAGAGTCAGACATGACTGAGCCACTTCATTTCATGTAAGTTTAAAATCAGGGTGCTATCTCCCCTCACCCCATCCCTTCCCACAGGAAAACAAGAACTCTCAGGAGCACTGTGAAACTGGACAGAAAATAGAAAGTTAACCAGGGCTGAGGGACCTCCCTGGTGGTCCAGTGGCTAAGGCTCCACGCTCCCAGTGCTGGGGGGCCTGGGTTCCATCCCTGGTCAGGGAAGTAGATCCCACATGTCCCAACTAACACACTGGTGACTCAGATGGTGAAGAATCTGCCTGCAATGCAGGAGACATGGGTTCAGTCCCCGGGTCAGGAAGATGCTCTGCAGAAGGGAATGGCTACCCACACCAGTATTCTTGCCTGGAGAATCCTATGGACAGAGGAGCCTGGCAGGCTGTCTATGAGGTCGTAGAGTTGGACACAACTGAGCAACTAACACTTTTGCCACAACTACACATTCTCGTGCCACCACTAGGACCTGGCGCCACCAAATAAATAAATATTAGGGGAAAAATTGAGGGCTGACACTGACATTCATGAAGAGACGTTTTCTGCCCCTGCTGCCAGCCTTAGCATGTTGTTCTATACACGATGGGAAGACAACAGATTTTGATTCAGTTTCCGAGACAGGTCTCAGTCAGAGCTTTGATGCCTTAGTGTCCCTGTCAGGGAAGAAACAGGAACCAGCACAAACCTCTCTGGCCCCAGGGAGCATGTGGACAACACAAGGTATGTCTGTGTCCAGATGGACTGATGTGGTTCTGGGAGCTCAGATCTGGTCCCCTAGTCACTGAGGCCTTTGTGCAAGCACCTGTCCAAATGCCATGGGGACTGAGAGCCCAGCATGGCAGTGATGCTTACATGAACTCATTATCAGATCTGCCGAAGATTTCTCCTTCTGTTTTTATTTGGCTGTGCTGCAGGGCATATGGGATCTTAGTTCCCTGACCAGGATCAAATCTGCACCCCCAGGGTTGGAAACGCAGAGTCTTAACCACTGGACCACCAGGGAACTCTAAGATTCTTCATAGGAAGTTATGAACTTCTGCAGACATGAGCTCCAGCAGTCATCCTAGAGATCCAGGAAATACATCCAGCCAGAGCCCTTGATTCCCAGAGCTCCAACACGTGACTCAGCCACACGCAGTCCTGCTCTGCAGTGGTACCCTCAGCCTCTGAACCAGAGACCCCAGGCTCAACTTTCTCATTCCCACCTGACCCCTCCTTTCTTCAGGCCTCGAATAAATAAATAGTCAAGTGATCCTGACTGCAAAAGACAGACCCTGGACAGTTTGAGGATGGGAGGGTGCACAAGCTGTATGAAAGTCGCCCAGGACTCTGACCTCCCAGAGCTGAGCTGGCCCAGACCCCGACTGCCACGTGCCAAGGGCCTCCCAAGAGGATGTGTCTTGCTCCCACTCACAGACCAGAAGGTGCCATGGGAAGAGACGGCTCAAAGCAGGCGTCCGGCTGCAACGACTGCCTTCCTTCCAGCACCCGCCCGAGCCCTTTCTCACCCATTCTCCACAGCAGCTGGAGACAATCTGCAAACACACTAGCAAAACTCTTCAGTGGGGATGCTGAGTCTGAGGAGAAGCCCAAAGTCCTTAACGTGGCCGAGCAGCGGGGCCGGGCCTTGCCCATCTCTCAGCCCCGCCTCCCCATGGTAGCCTCACCCCTGCAAGGGCACCCCTTTGCCCGGGGCCTTCAACTATGTCTTAGCCCTCCTGCCTCAGAGACGATCCTTCCACACCCCTCTCCACATGGCCAGCTCCTTCAAGTCTCAGAGAAACCATGCTGCCTCAGAGAAGCCTTTCCAGACACCCAGGACGTGGCCAGGTCCCCTAGACCTACATTATCAAAGAGTCCTGTGCCCCTCTTCAGAGCATGTGTGCTCAGTTGAATATACAAAGGATCTTGCCCACTCCAGGTTGCCTTTAAAAGTCATGACTCTGGTGGACACAGGTCACCGTGCTCCATTTAAACCTGAATAACAGGAAACCCTGTGGATCTCAATAGGTCGACCTCTTGAAACTCCCTACTGTGCTTGGACCCCACCAAAGCATGAGGCAAGCATGACTGCTCTGCCCACATCACTGCCAATCCGCTCCCTGGCAATTGGATCTACTGCCGTCCTCCATCCAGCACAGCCACAGCATCCCTCCAGGACGCCTGGACCATTCCCAAGGAAATGGTAATGTTTGAAGTGGGAGTTATCCTTTCCAAACAGCCCATTCCCGAGGCCTCCTGAGCACTGGTGCTCAGTGTTCCCCTGAAAGGCTTCCATCTCCCAAAGACTCCCCCATACCACCACCTCCCCTTCACGAACTCAGGGGATCCATCCCCTCACCTAACTCTTGCATGGTCTCCACTTCCTTGGGATGGGCCGTTTGAGCTGGAGAAAAGAATGCAAAATGATACCCCCATGAAAGTTAAAGACTCTCATGGTGTCAGACTGTTTGCAACTCCCTGGACAGCACCCCACCAGGCTCCTCTGTCCATAGAATTCTCCGGGCAAGAATACTGGAGTGGGTTGCCATTTCCTTCTCCAGGAGATCTTCCTGACCCAGGAATCGAACCCCCTCTCCTGCATTGCATGCGGCTTCTTTACCATCTGAGTCACTGTAAAGGGAAGCAAAACAGTGGATAAGAAAGGAAACGTGCTTCACGATAAACAAGCAGTTTGACCTCTGTATAAGACCTGCATCCTTGCCTGTCAGACTGTCATGTGCATGCGAACCAGCTGGGGAGCTGGTGACAATGCAGATTGTGACCCAGCATGTCTGGGGTGGGGCCCAAGATCCTGTAATTCTAACAAGCTCCAGGCGATGCCGAGACTGGTGACCCATCCCAGGGACGGGGGAGCCTGGTGGGCTGCCATCTATGGGGTCGCACAGAGTCAGACACGACTGAAGTGACTTAGCAGCAGCAGCAGCAGCAGCAGAATGTACTTAAGAGTAGCAAGAGTCTGTCTACACAATGCTTGGCACAAGGAAGGTGCTCAAAAAGATTTGTTAGGTCGGATTAAATTGTAAGAGGACCTGGGTTTGATAAAAGGAATCATTAACACAAACCAAGTGATAAGTTAAAGTAGTTAAACTAACCTGGCTGCACATTAAAATTACCAGGGAAAAGAAAGCGTTAGTTGCTCAGTTGTGTCTGACTCTTTGCAATCCCATGGACTGTAGCCCATCAGGCTTCTCTGTCCATGTGATTCTCCAAGTAAGAATACTGGAGTGGGTTGCCATTCCCTTCTCCAGGGGATCTTCCTGACCCAGGGATCGAACCCAGGTTTCCTGAATTGCAGGTAGATTCTTTACCATCTGAGCCACAAGGGAGCCTTTTAAAATGCCAGTGTCTGGGCCCCAATTCAGAAAGTCTAACATCATTGGTCTAGAGTACAGCCTGAATAATTGAAATTTTTAAAGCTTCCCAGGTGACCCTAATATGGAGCCTGGTTAGGGTCCCACTCATTTCAAACAGGAAAACTGTCATTGCCTGTTCCATGCCAGGCATCATGAGCTCAGTTCTACAGGCACTCAGAATTGAGGTCCATGTCTTCAGTGAGCATGTCCACTAATGAGGGGAACAGGTCCACTCATGACTCTAATGGAAAAAGTAATAAAAGGCATACTCAGATAAGCTGAGAATAACAGATGAAGAAGCAACTGATCCAGTCTAGGTGAAATTAGAGGAGGGGGAAATGTCAGACAACAAGAGACAGTGATATCTGGGCCTTAAAGGATGAATAGGAGTTTTCTAGGCAGACAAGGAAGCAACTGTCCCAGGCCTCTGTTCCTCCCCATTCTTGGTCACGGGGAGTGAGCGGCAGGACCCAGCTGGCAAGGACCCAGGGCGCCCCCGGGCGGCTGCCTACGCACCTTGGGTGTATGAAGAAAGTGTGGCACAAAGTATAAGACACCCCAGTGCATGTTCTTGTTACCACAGTGCTATCGGAGGGCCACTGGGAGCAGCCAGGAGCCTGATAAGCCAGACCAACAGAACCACGCCCACACCCCCCGACACAGGAAACTTGATGCAGAAACAGTCATATTTTAGAGTGGCCAAAACCAACAAGGCTCCCTGGTAGTCCAGTGGTTAAAAACCACCGCCAAGCAGGGGCGGGACCCCATCCCGACCCGGGAAGACCCCACACGCCATGGGGCCACAAGCCCCCGCACCACGAGCCCGCACACCACAGCCCGGCTCTGCAACGGAGCGAGCGCGCATGGGCCCGCACACCACAGGCGCCCCACCTCCGCGCTCGGGAGGCCCGGCAGCAACGAGCCCAGTGCAGCCAAAAGAATAAACGGGAATAAAGAGAAACCAAACAGGAGCCACGGGGCAACCCAGCGATCAGCGACAGCAGGAAGCCCCCAGGCTGCAGGGTGAAGCAAGGAGGCGGTGAGGGTCAGAGCCCGCTGGGAGCTGGTGACAGCACGACCCCGCAGCAGGAAGCACTGAGAGTCGCGGCCGTCGCCAGAGACGCGAAGGTAACACTCTGATCCTCGGGCAGCAAGCGCGTGGGTGGGGGGTGTGCCTGCCTTCTCCCTGCCTTCTTCCCCCTCTGTGGCTCCCACTGGCCAGCTGCAGCCTAGACCCACTTGGCAAAGGAGCCTGGGAGATGGAACTTTCAGGGCTCAGGCCCTGGAAGGACAGGGAAGGGATCTGAGCACTTATAGGAAAAGGACAGATCCATTCTGGCCAAAGCAGGCTGAACAGCCCTCTCCCCTCACCCCTTTCCCCTGCACGTAAAACCCCCTCGTGCCCTAGAGCACAGCTGCCCAGAATGTCCTGCACACACTGTCGGCAATGGTGCTGGGGAGACGCCGCCTACCTCTAGCTGCAAATACCCTCTCTGGTTATTCCCCTGGTGCTAGCAAATTTGATCAGTTTCTCACTGTGCCACAGAGCACAACTGTCTGAGAAGCACCGTTCTCAGAAAAAGCTAAGAAAGAGGGATCATTTCCACATCCTGGCTACTGTCAATTGGGGTGTACATGTGTCCTTTTGAATCATGGTTTTCCTGGGGTATATGCCTGGGAGTGGGACTGCTAGATCATCAGTTCAGTTCAGTTCAGTCGCTCAGTCGTGTCCGACTCTTTGTGACCCCATGAATCACAGCACACCAGGCCTCCCTGTCCATCACCGTCTCTCGGAGTTCACTCAGACTCACGTCCATCGAGTCCGTGATGCCATCCAGCCATCTCATCCTTGGTCGTCCCTTTCTCCTCCTGCCCCCAATCCCCCAGCATCAGAGTCTTTCCAATGAGTCAACTCTTCGCATGAGGTGGCCAAAGTACTGGAGTTTCAGCTTTAGCATCATTCCTTCCAAAGAAATCCCAGGGTTGATCTCCTTCAGAATGGACTGGTTGGATCACCTTGCAGTCCAAGGGACTCTCAACAGTCTTCTCCAACACCACAGTTCAAAAGCATCAATTCTTCGGCACTCAGCCTTCTTCACAGTCCAACTCTCACATCCATACATGACCACAGGAAAACCATAGCCTTGACTAGACGGACCTTAGTCGGCGAAGTAATGTCTCTCCTTTTGAATATACTATCTAGGTTGGTCATAACTTTTCTTCCAAGGAGTGTCTTCTAATTTCATGGCTGCAATCACCATCTGCAGTGATTTTGAAACCCAAAAAAATAAAGTCTGACACTGTTTCCACTGTTTCTCCATCTATTTCCCATGAAGTGATGGGACCGGATGCCATGATCTTCGTTTTCTGAATGTTGAGCTTTAAGCCAACTTTTTCACTCTCCTCTTTCACTTTCATCAAGAGGCTTTTAGCTCCTCTTCACTTTCTGCCATAAGGGTGGTGTCATCTGCATATCTGAGGTTATTGATATTTCTCCCGGCAATCTTGATTCCAGCTTGTGTTTCTTCCAGTCCAGCATTTCTCATGATGTACTCTGCATATAAGTTAAATAAGCAGGGTGACAATATACAGCCTTGACGTATATGGTACTTCAATGTTTAGGTTTTTAAGTAACCTCCATACTGTTCCCCATAGTGGCTGTATAAATTTACATTCCTACAAACAAAGCAAGACAGTTCCCTTTTCTCCACATCCTCTCCAGCATTCATTGTTTGTAGAATTTTTTGATGCAGCTCGGTGCTCTGTGATGACCCTGAGGGGTGGGTGGGAGGGAAGACCAAAAGGGAGTGGATATCTGTATGCTGCTTTTGCTCAGTCATTAAGTCGCGTCTGACTCTTTGTGACCCCGTGGACTGCAGCATGCCAGGCTCCTCTGTCCTCCATTGTCTCCTGGAGTTTGCTCAAATTCATGTCCATTGAATTGGTAACACTATCCAACCATACCATCCCCTGTCACCCCCTTCTCCTCCTGCCTTCAGTCTTTCTCAGCATCAGGATCATTTCCAGTGAGACGGACCTTCAAATCAGGTGGCCAAAGTAATGGAGCTTCAGCTTCAGTATCAGTCCTTTCAATGAATATTCAGGGTTGATTTCCTTTAGGATGGACTGGTTTGATCTCCTTGCTGTCCAAGGGATTCTCAAGAGTCTTCTGTAACATCACAATTTGAAAGCATCAATTCTGTGCTCGGCCTTCTTTATGGTTTAACTCTCACATCTGCACACGACTGTTGGAAAAACCACAGCATTAACTATACGGACCTGTGTCAGCAAACTGACGTCTCTGCTTTTTAATATGCTGTCAAGGTTTGTCATAGCTTTCCTTCCAAGGAGCAAGCATCTTTTAATTTCATGGCTACAGTCACCATCGATAGTGACTTTGGAGCCCAAAAAAAGAAAATCTTTCACTGCTTCCACTTTTTCCCCTATTTGCCATGAAGTGATCATATATATATGATCATTGCATTGTACAGCAGAAACTAACACAAAAAATTGTAAAGCAATTATATTCCAACAACAGAAAAAAAAAAAAGAGCAATTAAAGGGATACCACACCTACGAAGAGAAAATTCTTCTCCTGGAATAGGAAGGGCCTGTCAAGGGAAGGCAGACCCAGATCCACTGAACTGTGCAGACCACCTGGAAGCACCAGGAGAGACGCAGTTCCAAGCGGGTGCTGATTCTAAAACAGAAGCATGGCCTGCCCTGTCTTCTTCATGGAATCCCAAAGACAGAAGAAATTCTCAGAATGAAAACAAAACTGCCCCAGCCTCTGGTTTTGAAAGAAGTAAGTGGACTCTGCAGAGTGTTCTGTATCTCAAGCAGCTGTGCTTCTGTGATTCCTAAACTCCTTTCTTGGCTTTGCACCATGATTGTCTGGCACAAAACAAACTGGCCAGAGGGAAAGCTCAGAGCCACAACAACTTTTCTGGAAGTGCCCCTGAACAGGGTGCTGCCTGGACATGCTCAAGCCCCGGAGGTCGCCAACACCCAAGGTCACTTGCATCTGGTTTTATTTAGAAACTCCTCTAGGTGCATCTCAAGTTCAAGGAGAGAGCCCAGGCCTGCCCTCACCACCACCAATCTCACCAGAGTCTTCTGGCTTTCTTGTTGTTCAGTTAATTGTGTCTGACTCTTTGCAATCCCATGAACTAAAGCATGCCAGGTCTGCCTGTCCATCACCAGCTCCCAGAGTTTGCTCAGACTCATGTCCATTGAGTCAGTGACACTACTGAACCATCTCATCTTCCATCGCTCCCTTCTGCTCCTGCCCTCAATCATTCCCAGCATCAGAGTCTTTTCCAACGAATATGCCAAAGTATTGGAGCTTCAACTTTAGCGTCAGTCCTTCCAATGAATATTCAGGGTTGATTTCTTTTAGGATTAATCTCCTTGCTATTCAAGGGACTCTCAAGAGTCTTCTACAGCACCATAGTTCAAAAGCACCAATTCTTGGCACTCGGTCTTCTTTACGGTCCAACTCTCACATCTGTACATGACTACTGCAAAAACCATACCTTTGATAATATGGGCCTTTGCTGGCAAAGTGATGTCTCTGCTTTTTAATATGCTGTCTAGGTTTGTCATAGCTTTCCTTCCAAGGAGTAAGTGTCTTTTAATTTCATGGCAGCAGTCACCTTCTGCAGTGATTTTGGAGCCCAAGATAATATTTGCAAATGGCCATGAAAGTGCATCCTGAGACTGTGGCAGTGAGTACAACCATCCCTGTGCCTTTCACCAGAGAGAGACCAGGCATGGGGCAGCTCGCGCCATCTGCAAAGGACTCAGCTTCAGGGAAGACTCAGAGCAGGGAAGGAGCAAAGAGAGATTTCATCCAGACTCCCAACACCTCCCTTTCATTCCAGTTGGATTTCTACACTCCACTCATTTTTTAAAATTTCAGTGCAATATTTTCTGGTTCTTATTGAAAAAAATTGACATAACATAAAAGCAACCATTTTAAAGTATGTAATTTCATAGCATTTAGTACATTCATAATGGGGCTTCCCAAGTGGCACAGTGGTATAGAATCTGCCTACCAATGCAGGAAACACAAAAAATGTGAGTTAGATCCCTGTGTCAGGAAGATTCCCTGGTGTAGGAAATGGCAACCCACTCCAGTATTCTTGCCTGGAGAATCTCATGGACAGAAGAGCCTGGAAAGCTACAGTTTATAGAGCCACTTACACTTGGACATGACTGAAAGTGACTTAGTAGCAGTAGTAGCATAATATAGACATAATATAAAACAGCAATTTTGGATACATAAGCAAAACATACTCTTAAAAGAGAATAAAACAGTATATGTTATCATGACTCCAAGATGAACTAATTTCCATAATCAGGCACTGAATTTTGCTGTGGGTTTCCTGGCAGCTTGGGTGAAAACTTTTGCAAATCAAGTTAGCAAAAGTCATTTGTAGAGATAACCATTTTCTTCCCTAACAGTAAATCCAGAAAGGCATCCATAACATGGATCCTTATATAAAAGATTGTGTGTGACGTTGTGGAAAACGTAATCTTTATCTTTCTGCAAGAGATAGAAATGTTCTTCAAATGAGTGATTTGATTTTTTTTTCTTTTTAATCAACTCTATATGGATCATGAACACATTTCAACTGTAATTTGATAAAGCCAATTTTGTAGGATAAAGCAAAGAAAACACAGCCCAGATACATTGCTTTCTAAATGCCTGATTTAATACGTGAATGAAACGTGAAGAAGCCCAAAGAAACAACCCTGGAACATCCATGAAAGCCTCTCTCTAGCAGTTTGTTTCTTCAGCACATGACTCTCTGGCACACAGATTCTTTAACGCGTGCCCATGATGCAGGTATTTTATGAGCTGGTCACAAGGAAGGCCTCAAGGTTATTAGACATGAAATGAGCAAGAGGGGAAGCTGTTACTCACTGTAGGTTTATGAGAAGCTTCCATGTCAGTGAACCCCTGTCCCACCCAGCAATGTTAGTATAATTGGCTACCCCTGACTCTACCCTCTCCCAGCTCTTCCCACCTTCCCAACCTGGCCCAAGCTTCATCAAAGCTATTTTTGGTCACTGCATCACACACACACACACACACACACACACACACACACACACACACACACACACCAGGCCCCCCACAGTTAGTACTATGTTCTACTTCTGGGGCTGCCATAAGCCAATCAGAAACTCAGCAGGCAAGTCTGCAAATATCTGGGCTGAGAACCATGTCTAAAGTCAGGGCCTCTGGACTGGGTGGGCCCCAACTCCATCCTCACCCCATCTAGGGTCAGAAGCACTCCTGCCACACACACAGACACACATACACAGATGCATATATCCAGCCTCCACAGGGTGGGAAGGTGGCTGTTCTGGGCACCTGCTTGCCCTGGGTTTATACTGCAGTAAAATAAAAATATGCCTTTCTGATGTCAGAGATCAGCATGATTAGCTTTCTAGCATGGCTCCTCCTCAGACACACGGGGGAAAGAGCAAGGAACATATATTGATCACCTACAACCTGGGTGAGCAAATCTCACTTCACATAATCTGCACAAGACTCTGAAGCCAGAGCATCGCTCCCGTCTGAAGAAAAACCCAGAATGAAACAGAGAGAGGGACCAGGACAAAGCTCCCAACACACATACTTGAAGGTCTTTTCAAGTCTCTCCTGGCCTTTCTCTCACAAAAGCTGACACTGCACAGTCCAAACAGATAGACAGACACACAAGGCGGTCTGGCATCGTCTGGGAAGGTGGAGAGAGCTCTGTGGTTCAGAAGCAGGTGTGTCGATGGATTTCAAATAATCATCGTGGGCACATAGGGCTGACCCTCTGCCAGGCACTGTTTTAAATGTTTGCAGTCATTCACTTATCATCACCCCCACTCACCCTTTAGAGAAATACTACTACGATCCCCATTTTGCAGAGAAGAAGCTGAGGCACAGAGGGGCCAGGTAACCTGCCTAAGGTCACACAGTATAACCAGGGTTTGAATTGAGGTGATACAGCCTGGGCATCCATGCTCTTAGCCACTGTATGGTTTTCTAGGGCTCCCACAATAAAGCACTACAAACTGGATGACTTGAAACAGCAGAAATTAATTCCTTTACAGCTCTGGAGGCTAGAAGTCTGAAACCAAGGTGTCTTGAGGGCCTCACTCTCTCTGAGGACTCTAGGGGTCAAACCCTCCTGGCCTCTTCTGCCTTCCGGTGGCTGTTAGCAATCCTTAACATCCTTCAGCTTCTCCCTGCATCCCTCCAGTCTTAGTGCCATCTTCACATGCCCTTCCTCCCTGTGTGTGTCTGTATCTTCACATGGCCTTATTTTTTCTTTTTGGAAAATGTACAATTTTTCTCCTTTAACTCTTTTTTATTATTCTTTTGTTCTTTTTAAATTGAAGTATAGTTAATTTACAATACTGTGTTAGTTTCAAGTGTACAGCAAAACGATTCAGCTATATATACATATTTTTTTGGCCACAGGGCATGTGGGATCTTAGTTTCCCAACTAGAGATAGAACCTGTGCCTCCTGCATTGGAAACACAGAGGCTTAACCGCTGGATTGCCAGGGAAGTCCCTATATACTCTTTTTCAGACTCTTTTCCATCATAGGTTTACAAGATACTGAGTATCATTCCTTGTGGACACAGCCTTCTTATAAAGACACCAGTCGCTGGATTCAGGGCCCACTCCCATCCAGTACAGGGCTTCCCCCAGTGGCTCAGATGGTAAAGAATCTGCCTGCAATGCAGGAGAGCTGGGTTCGATCCCTGGGTTGGGAAGATTCCCTGGAGAAGGGAATGGCTACCCACTCCAGCACTCTTGCCTAGAGAATTCCATGGACAGAGGAGCCAGGCGGGCTACAGACCATGGGATGGCAGAGTCAGACGCAACTGAGCAACTGACACTTTCACTTTCTCATCCAGTATGACTGCATCTTAACTAATTACACTGCCAAGACCAAGTAAGGTCACATTCTGAGTTTCCATGAGGACGTGACTTTTAGGAAGACATTATTTAACCCAGGAGAGTCACCATGCTACACTGTTTCTAGAAAGAAAAGTAACTAGAGCCAAGATCCCCTTGAGCCAGGGAAATATAAAGCAGAAAATGAAACCAGAGAGAATCAAGACAGAAAATGAACCCCCGATAAACACGCTGCATCCTCCCAGGTGAGACCAGCTTCCTCAGCACGCCTGGCCGTGTTATCCCAGCTTGAAAGGAACTCCCCATCCAATCCTCACAGCCAGCTGGGGACAGGTTGGTCCCTCCACAAGGAGGAGAGACCCTTAAGGGTGGGCCCCCAGGGCTCATCTTCATGCCCAGGTGTCCAGAGCAGCACCTGGGGTGCAGCAGGGGCTCAGCCTACGGGTGGAGAATAGAGGGCTTTCCAGTTCCTCTCTCTTCTCCCCATTCCTGTGTCTGGTTTCCTCCCTTGCCTAGCATTTAGGCTCAGGAAGCAATTCTGAAGTTCAGCGATAACAGTTTATCAGAAAGAAAACATCCCAGTTTGTTCACAGCTTCGCTGGCAAATCCAGATTCGAACAGAGCATCATCCTTGGGGATCGGGAAGGAAAGCTGCTATCAGCAGGGATGGCCGGAGCAGCCCGGCTCCAGGGCAAATGCACACCCATCGGCTTCTCCGGCTCCCATCATTCCCTCTCTCTTTGAGCTGTTACTCATGCACGCATTCACCCCTGCATCACACCGTCACTACTCACCCCTTGCCTCTCCCCCTGCAACGCTCAGTATTGGCTGCTGCCTCCCACGATGCCAGGAGGGAGCTGCTGGGAGAGAAACTCAAAGGGTCAAAAGGCAGATTTCAGCAGAGTTAGGCTAATGCAGGATGAAAGAGGAGAAGAAACAAGGCCTAAGGACCTATAGAATGAGAGACAGAGAAATTTCAGATCTAACGCTAGTAGTAGATGCACAGAGGCATTTTGTAAACCGAGTGCAAGGTGGACCACTTCTGGTAAGAAACTTGCCATCAGGTGCCTCCAGGGAAGGGAAGCTGGCAGTTAGAAGGGCAACTTTCCACTGTACCTTTTGAATCCTGAGCTGCAAAGAATGACACAGGCTAAGAAGAAATATAATAAAAATGCAAACATTCATACAAAGGGTTTTTGCTCTTAACCCCTATTCTATCAGAAAATGAAAGGAGTTCCCTGGTAGCCTAGTGGATAGGATTCCAGGCTTTCACTGCAGGGACCCATGTTCAATCTTTGGTCAAGGAACTGAGATCCCGCAAAGCACGAGGCGCAGGGAGGAAACAATCCCGTCTTCCTTAGGTTATGGGACCTGAAGAAGGAAAGGTTAAGTAAAGCAGGGGGCTGGTGCCTGCACCGGGGGTGCCAGCAGCCCCAGGCCCACAGCACTCCCATTTCATGCAGGATCAAGCGAAGGGTGGAGGACTTCCCTGGTGGCTCAGTGGTAAAGAATCCGCCTCACCATTGCAGGAGACATGAGTTTGATCTCTGATCTGGGAAGATTGCACTTGCCACAGAGCAGCTAAGCTCATGCGCCAAAACTGCTGAACTGGTGCTCTAGAGCCCGCGAGCCGCAACAACTGAGCCCACGAGCTGCGGCGACTGGAGCCTGCGCGCCCCCAGAGCCTGCGCACCCACCCCAGAGCCTGCGCGCCGCAACAAGAGAGCAGCCACCTGCACGCCACCGTGATGAGAAGCCAGCGCACCCCAGCCAGAGAGCAGCCCCCACTCGCCACAACTAGAGAAAGAGCCCGTGCAGCAACGAAGACCCAGCACAGTCAAAAATACATAAATAAATCATTTAAATGAGGGGCGGGGACGGGCTGCTGCGTTCTAGTTCACCTGGGGTAAGGATGGCAGAAACTGCTGACCCCCCATCCCAAAGGGACAAAACTGCTGGGATAACAAAAAGGCCTCTTAAGTTTTATTTCCATACCCCGGAGGCTTAAGGTCCAACTTGCTGGCCACACCAGGGACCAGGGCTGGGTACTGAAAACCTGCACACGGTAGCCCCAGGCACCTGTCCCCGCTCAGAGAGAGGCCATCCTAAGTGCCTGTAGCCTACGAACGAGAGACACCCGGCTGCAGAATCAAAGGTGCCAGGGTTCACTCGCCCAGTCTGAGTGCCTGGCCCCATCGGCGCCAGGTCAGAGCGGAGGAAGAATTCTGCCAGCCCCTAACTGGCAGGGAGACCTGGCAGAGGGCTGAAACACATGGGCACAGTCTCCTTAATCCAAGCTGGACGTGCCTCCTGTCACCTCGCCCATCCTCCCCAAGAACAGGATTCCAGGGGACACACCCCGGAGGTGACCCAGAAGGGTGAGTGGCTAGGTGCTTGGGGAATTACTCTCACCCGCTCTTAATGCAGCTCAGGGTCATCCCAAACACACAGCCTCCTCCTGCTCCAAGAACTCCAGAATCTATTAACTGCCCCTCTCTTAGAAGGTGTCCCTTATCCAGCTTTACTGTGGTTGTCTGTGAAATAGCCTCAGGCTCCACCTGTCTTTATCTACAAATGCCCTGTGAATAAGAACTATATTTGGTTGTGACTCCAAAGTACCAGTGGAGTGAGGCAAGCTCAGCAGTTTAGGGTTCCAAGTTGACAGATCTGCAAAGCCTGACTCTTAGGCCCAGTGAGCACATGAAAAGATGCTCAATATCATTAGTCACTAGGGAAATGCAAATCAAAACCTTAATGAGATTCCACCTCACTCTGTTAGGATCAGTTCAGCTCAGTTCAGTCGCTCAGCTGTGTCCGACTCTGCGACCCCATGGACTGCAGCACGCCAGGCTTCCCTGTCCATCACCAACTCCTGGAGCTTGCTCAAACTCATGTCCATCGAGTCGGTGGTGCCATCCAACCATCTCATCCTCGGTCGTCCCCTTCTCCTCTCACCTTCAGTCTTTCTCAGCATCAGGATCTTTTCCAAGGAGTTAGTTCTTCGCCATCAGGTGACCAAAGTATTGGAGTTTCAGCTTCAACATCAGTCCTTCCAATAAATATTCAGGACTGATTTCCTTTAGGATGGACTGGTTGGATTTCCTTGCAGTCCAAGGGACTCTCAAGAGTCTTCTCCAATACCACAGTTCAAACGCATCAATAATTTGGTGCTCAGCTTTCTTTATGGCCCAACTCTCACATCCATATAATGACTACTGGAAAAACCATAGACTATCAAGAAAGCAGAAAGTAACGTATGTCGGCAGAAACGTGGTTCTAACTTGAACCCTTGTGCGTTATTCATTAGACTGCAAAATGGTGCAACCAGCATGGAAAACCATATGTTTCTCAAAACATTAAAAATCATACTATCCAGGGCTTCCCTGGTGGCTCAGTGGTAAAGAATCCACCTGCCAAAGCAAGACACATGGGTTTGATTCCTGGTCTGGGAAGATCCCACATGCTGCGGAGCCACTAAGCCCATGTGCCACAACTACTGAGCCTGTGCTCTGGAGCTCGTGGTGCTGCAACTCCTGAAGTCTGAGCCCCAGAGCTCATGTTGTGGACAAGAGAAGCCACTGCAGCGAGACACCTGCACACAACTAGAGAGGAGCCCGCTCGACAGAACTAGAGAGCAGCCCGTGCACAGCAACAAAGACCCAGAGCAGCCATAAATAAATAAAATTCTTAAAAATCATATGATTCAGACATTCCACTTCTAGGGATTATTAAAAAAAAAAAGTTGAAACCAGGGTCTCACAGAGAGATTTGTATAGCCAAGTTCATTGCAACATTCATGATAGCCAAAGGTTGAGGAAACCCAAGTGTCAACCCAAGGGATGAATGGATACACGAAACAAACTGTGGTGTATACACAGAATGGGATATTTGTCAGTCTTTAAAAGGAAGGAAATTCTGACACATGCTACAACATGGATGAAACTTGAGGCTATACCAAGTATTGATAAAATAAGCAAGTAACAAAGAGATAAATATTGTAGGATTCCACTTATATGAGGTCCCAAGCATAGTCAAATTCACAGAAACAAAATGTAGAAGGTTGGTTGCCAGGGGTGGAGGCGGGGAAGAGAAATGGGAAATTATTGTTGAATGGATGCTTGCAGTTGCTTCAGTGTGTCCAGCTCTTTGTAATCCTGTGGGCTGTAGCCTGCCAGACTCCTCTGTCCATGGGATTCTCCCGGTAAGAATATTGGAGTTGGTTGCCATGACCTCCTCCAGGGGATCTTTCTGACTCAGGGATCAAATCCACATCTCTTAAGTCTCCTGCATTGGCAGGCAGGTTCTTTACCACAAGCACCACCTGGGAAGCCCCAAGCCAGAGCGCCCAGTTTAATGAGTACAGAGCTTCCGTTCTGCATGGTTAAGAGCTCTGGAGTTGGGGTGCATGATAGTGTGAATGCTTTTCATACTAGTGAGCTGCACACTTAAAAATGATGAAGAAAATGAACTTTATGTTATGTATATTTTATCACAATTAGAAAAAGGAAAACCAGACTCTGTGCCCATCCTCCAGGTCGCCTTGGAGTTGCCAACTTGGAATAACACTTGGAGCACAGAATATCAGCTTTTCCCAATGACCTCCAGGGCCCAAACCATCTCAAACCCTGAGATGAACCCAGCTGTGCCCCAGGAATCCTTTCTAATCTGGCTCAACTCTCTGCACATCATGTGCAGGGGCATGTCACACGACACCCTACAAGACAGGAGGAGCAGTCCAGGGGCTAACACTCTGCGCTCCCACTGCAGGGGGCCCGGGTTCGGTCTCTGGTCAAGTTACTAGATGCCACAGGCCACAGCTCAGATCCAGCAGAGCCTAATTAACCAAAAAAAAGACAGGAGGAGAGTGTTTGACTTCAGCGTAAGCAGGTACCCTGTACTGACGCCTCTCGTGGGCTTTCTTAGGAGGACTCCATAGAAAACTGCCCCAGGCCTGCAAAGAAACAGGCCTCTGCGACAAGGCCATGGTCATTAGTGGAGGAGCCTCAGACTACAGAGTCCTGCCATAGCTGAACTGGAACTTGCCCTTACCACTTCCTAGGGTGTGTGACCCTCTGAGACCTTCTGGATCTGTCTGAGCTTAGATTTTCTCCTTTGTAAAATGAGAAAATAAGGCTCACCAACGAGAGCTGTTCTGAGAACGAGAGATGATTCCTGCTGAGTAACCGGCATCCAGAAGGACTTTAGTAAGTAAACTATGATGATGGGCCTTCCCAGGTGGGGCTAGTGGTAAAGAATCCACCTGCCAATGCAGGAGATGCAAGAGACTCAGGGTTTGACCTGGGTCAGGAAGATTCCCTGGAGAAGCAACTGGCTACCCACTCCAATATTCTTGCCTGGAGAATCCCATGGATAGAGGAGCCTGGTGGGCTAGAGTCCACAGAGTCACAAAGAGACGGACATGACTGAAGTGACTTAGCAAGCACTATGATGATGAACACTCTGAGTTTTAACCACCCATGTTCTTAGCAGAGCCCCCACGTGCCTGCTCTCCGGCTCACAGCCCAGTTGCAGGGCTGGGGTTCCTGGGAGGTGTTACCCCTAGGTCATGCATGACTGTGCTGCCTGTCCCCCACACCAGGATCAGGAGCTTGAAAATGTCACCATCAGCATCAGCCCCTGACCCCCTCCCCAGGGCTCTGACTTTATGTTCATCCTTGGAAGAGGAGGAGCTTCAGGTTGCCTGGGATTCCCTTGGCTTAAGACTTCTTCCTTCTCATCAAATCCACCTGTCTATAAACCCAACCTGCATCTCCCATTGAGACTTTTCTCCACTCCAGCAGCAAGGACAGCTTATACCACAGAGGGCATGAGCTCACCCACCTGGTCTCTCTCACAACACAGCCTGGATGACAAACACCATAGCAACAGGCCTAGCAACCATGACAGGAGACCACCTCTTGGACACAGACTGATGGGAAATAAGTAAACAGCCACCAGCCACGTCTGGGGGAAGCGCTTCTGAGGGCCAGAGGTGCATACACGTGCGGGACACCACCCGCCTGGGCACAGGAGGAGGCCCATTAGCTAAGTCTGCCTTCCCCTTTCAACATCAAAGGGAAAGAATCAATGGGCAAGGGACAGGGGAGGCTGGAAATCCTGCAGCAAATTAAGTTTAATCCTCTCCAGCCAGCTGTGTGGCTGTTGGTATATAACAGTGCTATCTGCTCTGAACTGACAGGTCCCTGATAACTGGGAAGGGAGGGGGAGCCCGGGCTGGCAGCCGGGGCACTGCAGCTGCACGGGGACTCCAGAGCTGCCGGAGGCTGGTCCCTCGAGGCAGAAGGCTGGCCTCCTGGCTTCAGTGCTCTGCAGTCAGGGAACCCAGAGGAAGCTTAGGAGTTAGAACCTAACCTGTCCCCCTTGCCCTAGGCAGAACTCTAGAAGCAGTCATCATTCTCCTTGGACAAGGCTGACCAAGGCCAGGCCTCCGCCAGCCCAACTATGAGGGCATTTCCATTTCCAGAGCAGTTCATCCTGGTGGGAACCAAAGCTCCTGGAGTGATGACTTGTTCAGGCTTCCAAAATCAAGACTTGCTGTTCAGTCACTCAGTCGTGTCTGACTCTTTGCCCCTCCATAAGCCCTAGGCTCCTCTGTCCATGCAATTCTCCAGGCGAGAATACTGGAGTGGGTTGCCATTCCCTTCTCCAAGGAATCTTCACAATCCAGGGATCGAACCTGCAGCTCCTGTATTGGCAGGCAGATTCTTTATCACTGAGCCACCAGGGAAGCCCAAAACCAAGACCAGAAGAGCATTGATGGTGGTGACTGACAAACATTGAGCACCTCCAGGCCCAGGCTCTGCAACTGAGTAAATTACAACCCTGCTCTGCACACCCCACTGAGATGGAAGTCATTACCCAACTGCACACACAATGAAACCAGGGACCCCCGAGGTAACACAGCCCTCAGTGGGAAACTTGCATTCAAACCCAGGACTGCCCTCAACCTCCTCCCAAGCTCCTGCTAGTCCAGCCTAAAATGTCACCTGTTTACAGCCTAGAGGGAAGCGCTTCAAAAGCCTGCAGAAAATCCCCAAGCAAATCTGGCTATAATTTAGCTGGCTTGGGTTTAAGAGCTGATGTCATCAGAAGACCAGAATACAATATGAGAAAATAAAATAAGTGAAATAAGAAAGAAAAAGAATGCCAATGGCAGGGATGACAATGAGAATGGCAGTGGTGCTGGGCCACACACAGAGACACCGCAAAGCTCCCCAAACAGGAAGACAGCTTAAGCATTTGGGGGGCGGGGAGAGGGAGACTCCTTGAGCCAGGGGTCCTGCTGGAGGCAAGGAGAGGGGAGACAGCCCACCAGAAAAACCACACAAATAAAACCCCAGCTTCTGCTGCCCGTAGGGACAGCTAGGACCTCAAAGACCCCAAGCTGGACACCTGAGAGCCAGCCCCCAGTGGAACCTGCTGGAAATAAAAAAAAATGTGCAGGTATAGATGGGAGTTTAAATCCAGGCTCTGCCACTGAGCAGCTGTTTGGCACTGGGCAAGTCGCTTCACCTTCCTGTGCCTCCTACGTGGGAAATAGGGAGAGGAACCCCAAGAGTGTGAGTTATTGGGGATGAAATGTCGTCAGATGGGAAATGACGCTACCTTGCAAGGCTCTGAGAAGCTGCTGGCTGAGCGAAGGCCCCCTCTGGGCAAAGTCACGAGCCCACACACCTTTGGGATCACCCATTTGTAGCCAAAGGCCACAAACTCCAGAACTGGCTTCTTCCCAGCTAGAGCAGGAACATTCGAAAAGCACCTTCTTGAAGCCAGGGAGGTGGCTGGCCACAGGGCTCCCTGTTCCCACCCACAGTCTAAAACAATGCATCCATGGGGAATGATCATGTTAGAAAGAGTCCAAGAGAGAAACACATCCAAGGTTCTAAACCTTCGATGCACATTGGAAACGCCAGCATCACAGTCCCCGGCAGGGGGTTCAGTCCTCTGAATTTTTAGTAAGCCAGCTCTTCTGGGCATTCTAGTGCACAGAGAGCCAGGTTTGGGAATCTAGTCCAATGCTTTGATTTTATAAATGAAGAAAATCTATCACTGCTGAACCTAATGCTGACTAATTTCAATGATTCGTTTCCTGGTTATAAAGTAATACAGACTCATTGCAGGAAGTTTGGGGAAAAATGAAAAGATACTGAGAAAATTAAAGTCACATAATCACGCCTCCCAGAGACAACCACCTTCAGCATTGGGGGCATTCTCACTCATCTTCATTCTTGGGCAGATGAGAGGATTATGGATATACAATTTGAATCCTAGCTTTCCTTCACTTAGATTTTATGTTAAGTGTTTTATAATATCATTACACATTCACAGGAAAGATCGATAAAGATGAAAAAAAAGGAGTGATTTCAAACATGGTAAATAAACAAGGTGAGTAGCTGATAAATACCAAGTGCGGGGCTGGGACCCAGGTCCAGTGATCCCACGGCTATGTTCACTCCTTGACCCAAGGAGTTCACCTGCCCCTGCCTGTTGCACCTTATCAAGGAGTCCAGGCCAGGATGAAGGGGCACCAAGGTCAGCCCCCCACCCCGGGGACGGGCAAATGGGGCAGGCGAGGCTGGGGTCTTCTTGGCCGGCTCACAAAGGCCAGCCCAGGGAGTCAGATTACAAACAAGCGAGCTAATGACACAGGCCTAGAGACCAATTAGGCTGCACAATAGAAAGATTACAGGGCTGTTTGGTCCCAACTATATAAGATGAATTGATCAATACAGCTTATGTGGCACTGGACAGATTGCAACCTGAGCGAGGATTTCTTGCAGACCTTAAATGCAGCTGGAATCTCTTGGCCTCAGAGCAGGAACCAGAAAGCAAACTTCTGAGCCCAGCAAGGGCCCTGCTGTACGGAGGAGGAGATGCATGTCATGCATGTCAGCTAGCGGGTACCCAAGCCTCCTCTGCTACACAGGCGTCCGTTCCGACCCCAGAGCCCAACTCTGACACACTCTGAATCTACACATCCCCCAGCACACAGTCTGACTCTGAGCCTGGCACACAGCTGTGCTCAAACCTCACTACAAACCTGTGACCCAGATACCGCTGTTATCCCCACTTGACAGATCAGGAAACTGAGGCACAGAAAGGTCACACCGCTGGCCAGAATCAGTCCTAGGATTCAAACTCAGGCAGGCGCCAGCTTGTGCTCTTGCCCTTGAAATGGCCTTTCAACAACAAAAGAATAGGTACTTCCCTGGTGGTCCAGTGGCTAAGACTCTGCACTCCCAAGGCAGGGGGCCCAGGTTCAATCCTTGGTCCAGGAACTAAATTCCACATTCTGCAACTGAAGACCCAGCATGCCACAACTAAGGCCCAACACAGCCAAGTAAACACACAAAAATACAAATTAAAAAAAAAGCAGACAAGGAAACCCGAGGCCCAGGGAGAGGGCACGACCTGATGGACATTCACTGCCCGGGCAGCAGCTGAGTTTGACTAAACGGTCACTGTGGAGCCACCAGGATCCTTTAAGGATCCCAGCACTCAGTGGCCCAAGCTCAGAACTAGCTGTGGGGAGGGGAGGAAAGGCCAGGAGGCAGGCGGATGGGCGGGGGGTGAGGTAACAAGGCCCTCGCTCCCCATCTGCCCCCCGCGCTGCAGGCCAGGAAGGGGCCTGGGGCTCAGTCGACAGAAGGCAGATGCCCACAGGTCTAGCTGGAACACCCCCAGCACACGGGGTCCACGCGTACAGTGACCTTCCCAAAGGACTGTCCTTGACCAACTGGCTGGGGCACAGTGTCGCAGCAAGGCCACCCAGGAGGGTTCGCTGGCCTGTGTTGCCGGGCGTGAGAGCCTGGAGGGGGCGGTCACATCTGTGCCCCACTGCCTGCTGCTCCCTGTCCCCGAGAGCCCCTCTACCCACAGGCTCGGAGGCAGAAGAGCAGCTGGCAGGCGGAGGTCTGTACCCGGGAGCGAGAGGGCGGTGGGGTGGCCAGGTGCCCAGCACTGGGCGCTCCGATGCTCTGTGCGCTCAAAGTTAGATAGAACCCCTGTATCCCCAGTTACTTCTCTCCATGGAAAACGGCCATCACAGGGTCATCTGCCTCCCTGGACCACAGGAGGAGTAGATGAGATGCTGCACGCCAAGGGCACGACAGGGGTGCTTAATGAAAGGCAGTCGTTATTGTGATTAATGGGGTGGGAGGGGAAGACCTGGAAAGTTACAGCCTAGAGACCAGAGATAGAGTCGTTGAGGGACATGAAGTAGGGGAGACAGAGCTGGAGACAGGATGGAGCAGTCAGGGGCATTCATTCTGTGGACTCTGGAGAGCTGCAGAATTAAGAAGACACATCCCAAATCCCCATAACTAGGAGGACCCCATCATGCCCACCTAGCTCAGCTCTCGGACTCAGCCTTTCCGCACAGGTGCAGAGACTGTAACACAGCAGCCAGGACCCCGCCCTGTAGATGGCGCAGCATTAGCATCAGGGCCTCTGTGAGCATCTGGCCTTGAGAGGAACGAGGTCTCAACTTCAGATTAGGGCTCCACCTGCAAAGTGGGGGTTATCTTGTGCCAGGCACCACAGCTCAGGACTTAAAACTGGGGGAGAGCATCAGGGCAGACTAGGGGGTCAGAGCCTAAGGCCCCCATAGCAAGTAGTTAGGAATCTTCAAACCTGCCTACTGGAACCACAGACAAGTCCCCATGGGTTGCACTTTGGGGCCAGAACAAGCCAGGTCCAGGGACTCTCTCCTCCATCTCCCAGCTGACTGACTTCAGGCATGTTACCCATAAACCTCTCTGAGCCTCAGTTTTCTCATCTGTCAAATGGGGCTAATGACTTTATGAATTCCCACTTCAGAGCAACATGGTAATAATTCCTGAGATCATCTCCATAAAGAGGTAGCAGGGCCTGGATCATATTAAGACTTCAGTAAACAGCAGCTGGTACTAGACTCTAGAGAGTCCCTTGGACAGCAAGGAGATCAAACCAGTCAATTCTAAAGGATAGCAAACCTGAATATTCATTGGAAGGACCGATGCTGAAGCTCCAATACTTTGGCCACCTGATGCGAAGAGCCGACTCATTGGAGAAGACCCTGATGCTGGGAAAGATTGAGGACAGGAGGAGAAAGGGGCAACAGAGGATGAGATGGCTGGATGGCATCACCAACTCAATGGACATGAAACTGAGCAAACTCCAGGAGATGGTGAAGGACAAGGAAGCCTGGCGTGCTGCAATCCATGGAGTCACCAAGAGTCGGACATGACGTAGCAACTGAACAATAACAGCAAAAGAGCAGCTCTCATACAGTCACCATGGTTCTTGTGAGCTAAGTGGTCACTGATGCCCCCTCTGTAACAGGAAGGCAGGCCCCAGTCGCCCACCACAAAGAAGAGCTGTGATGCTGAAAAGGCAGGTGCTGCTCAGACCCGTCTGCCCCTGACCTTGAGGAGTCCCTGCCTCGACAGGGAGGCTGCTACACAAGGCACCCTGCCCACAGAGGCGGGCAGAGGTGTGTATGAGCCCCCCACACTCCAGGAGGGAGCCTCTGGGGGTGGGGGGCAGGCTCTACACAAAGACATCGACCCCCGGGGAGCAGGGCTCAGCAAGTGCACAGCGGCGGCCCTTTTCTTTGAAATGCTCACTATTTTGATAATGTTTGCTTTTTCCCCCTATAATTATCCCACTTTCTTCTCCCTGAGTATTTAGTCTTTTTTTTTTCTTTTAAATGTCAGCCAGTACTGCCAAGAGGACTCAGGAAAGATGGGGTTTCTCACAGGGGCTGTGTAGGGGGCCATGCTCCTGGGCCAGCAAGTGATGCCCCAGAATTAGAGGGAAGGAACCTCAAGATGAAATAGAGGGGGACCCGCTGAGAAACCCCAATGGATCACTGCCTCTCCTATCACAGAGTCAGATCGTAAAGAATTGGCCTACAAAGCAGGAGATCCAAGGTTCGATCCCTGGGTTGGGGAGATTCCCCTGGAGAAGGGAATGGCTACCCACTCTAGTATTCTTGCGGAGAATTCCATGGACAGAGGAGCCTAGAAGGCTACAGTACATGGGGTTGCAAAGAGTTGGACATGACTGAGCAACTTTCACTTTTCGCTTGAGTAAGAGAAGACAGAAAACCTCACATACAGGGTTCACACCACTGTGGGTTCTCCACTGGGCTGGGGAGACCAGGGGCTGCACCCTCTGCCTGATCTGAATGAGACGATCCAGTGGGAGCTGCAGAGGCCACTCCTGCCGCCTCCTCTCTGCAAACCCCAAGAATGCTCCAGTCTCTGTAGGAGGAACCCCTGGATGCTATTCAAAGAAGGCCTCCCCAAAGCGAGCTGCAGATGAATGAAGTGTGAAGCGAATGAAGGTCGGGGAAAGAGGCGGGAGGAGCTGGGGCAGGGCTGCAGAGCGTGGGAAGGCCTCTCTCTTTCTCTCAACATCTCTGCTGTAAGTCACTCCACAATCTCAATTCATAAAGCAGGATCCCAGCAATCAGAACCAGCTGGGTGCAGTCCACTTCCACTCTCTCGACAATGCTGATGTTACCCAGCCAGACCCCCACAGATCAGATCCTCAGTCCTCTCCAGAAATCCAGGAATGCAAGGACCCCTGATAGCCTGGCACACTGATGAAAGGCAAGGGAGGGATGGAGCCCTGGGAGACTGATGTAAGGGCTGGAGCAACAAGATCCAAATGTGTCCTGAGGGCCTTACAGACTGTGGTCAGCTATGGTTGGCTGCCCTGATATACACAGTCCACCACTGCTTCTGCCCCAGACTTGAGCCCCTCTACTCTAGACAGATGACCTGTGCAAAGGGCAAATGTGACAATCCAAGGGCATTCCAGGAAATAGCCCAGAAGTCCAGAGAGGACTAGACATGGAGTCAAAGCTGTGGGTGTGACTTCTCACTGTGTCTTGTCCATACTGTGCCTCCAGGTAAGACTTCCCTTCTCTGCGCCTCAGTTTCGTCATCTGTGGATTGAGAGAAGAGAACTAGACCATCTCTAGGTCCCCAGCTCTGAGACAGAGAGGTCTAAGACTCAAGCAGCACAGGCCAGCTGCCCCGGGAAGCATAGCGCCCCTCCCATGTCCTTCCCTCCATACCCTTGGGCTCCAGCCCCTGAGCATATAACCAAGGATCGCTGAGGGTAGATCATGGAAAGTGCCAGGCATGAGTGGATGGGATAAGTCTCAAGGGGCCCAGGAAGGCTGGGGATCAGGGTACAGTATGTGGACCACACGTTTTACTATATTCTCAGTCCAGAGAGGGGCTTCCCTGGTGGCTCAGCAGTAAAGAATTTGTCTGCCAATGCGGGATACCTGGGTTGGGAAGACCCTCTGGAGAAGGAAATGGCAACCCACTCCAGTGTTCGTGCTTGGGAAATCCCATGGGCAGAGGAGCCTGGCAGGCTACAGTCTATGAGGTCACAAAAAGTCGGACACAACTTTGTGACTGAACAAAAACAACCTCCCAGAGAACTATCTGGCCCCTGCAGTTCCAGGCACAGATTGTTCTAGACGTGGTCCATAGTGGGTGGACAGAGGTTTCCAGAGGCTGTCAGCTGCCCAGGGCCCTTATGACCACGGGAGATCTTAGGACCTGGGATGCTCAGCTTCAGAAGCCCTTCTTCCCTGCTCTCAGGCCCACCCTTGGTACCCAGGGAAGCACTGAGCCACCTCTGGGCTGCATACCACCTGTGACTGATGCAAATCTCCACTGAATCCCCATCCCTGCCCTTGGGCTCACACTCACATCAATGAAGGATCTTATTTCCCATTCCACATCAATGAAGGATCTTATTTCCCATTCCACTACCAATAAAATTAATCACAGTAATAATACAGAACTTTTAAAGAGCACTCAGCATGTGTCAAGCATTCTACAGACATTATCTACCTTAATCCTCCCAATAACCCACTGAGAACGTGCTAGGAATACTATCCCCATTTTACAGATAAGGAAACTGAGGCTTGGAGAAGTTATATAACTCACTGAGAAGATCTAGGACACCTGATGTGAGCTTTTTTATCTTTTCTCCGCTTCAGTAGGGCATCTGGACAGTCACCTTTTCCACTTTCCCTCCTTTCACAGAAAAAGAGGGCCCCTTTTCTTTTATACATTCAAGATCCAGCATTGTATGATACCTGGCAGATTTAGCTGCACAAACCAGTGTCCAGCCTTCTAGGAACCATAGCTTCCATCTGTGTCCCTCACTGACTTCCAACTCCATGAGCCCTTTCTCCTCCCTGTCAGTGTCTCTTGCTGCATCAGCCTTTTCTTTCCACTGGCCCTTCCATTATGGCCACAAGCACATTCAGGCCTTTGAGAAAAAGAAGTGTTTCTTTCCGGCCTACCCCATGGCCACATCTGGGCCTTGTTGTTCCAGCCCCTTACATCAGCCGCCCAGGGCTCCATCCCTCCCTTGCCTTCCACGGGCATGCCAGGCCATCAGGGTAGCCAAAGCCCTTGAAGGAAGGGTCTGCATCACCGCTTCGCGTGCCCTTCCCCTCCCCCTCAATCCACCCTTGCTTGGCCATGGCCTTGGCTGAGCACTTTGCCTCTTTGGTCCAAAAGGCCGCATCCCCTGGCGACCACACCATGCACTCTCCCTGTGAGCCCGCGCCCTGCCTGGCCTCTCTCCTCACTCCCGCCTCCAAATGGAGACAGCTCAGTTTCTCTCCCTGGCCCTTGTCCCTTCTCACTGCTCACTCACACCCTTGGCTTCAGCTCTCACCTTTAGGCACAGAATTTGCAAACCTCCAGCTAAGCCCAAAGCCAGCCCTGAAACTCCAACCACCAGCCAGATGTACGCCTGTGGATTTTCCAAGCCAAACCCAAATCCAGCGTGAGAAACCAGAGGCATCGCTCTCCTTTCCAATGGACCGATACCACCTCTGTGTGTTTAAACCACCCAAGTCGGTTTTCATCTGTCGATCTCCAGCTGCTAACCGACGCCTGATTCTTTGCGACCCCATGGACTGCAGCACACCAGGCTCCTCTGTCCTCCACTATGTCCCACACTGTTGCTATTAGATCCCCTTCATGGATCACAGCCTTGTCTTGGTGAAGACACTTGTGTAACTCAGTGAAGCCATGAGCCACGCCATGCCAGGCCACCCAAGACGGACAGGTCATAGTGAAGAGTTCTGACAAAACGTGGTTCACTGGAGGAGGGAATGGCAACCCATTCCAGTATTCTTGCCGCGAGAACCTCATGAACAGAATGAACAGGCAAAAGATATGGCACTGGAAGATGAGTGCCCCAGGTCAGAAGGTGTCCAGTAGGCTACTGAGGAAGAGTAGAGGGCAATTGCCAATAGCTCCAGTTTTCAGTTAGTTGCAGCCAAATGCAAGATCACAAGAGTGATCTCGCTGAACTCAACAGTGACCCTGCAGCGTGGCTGTTTATTTTCCACACGAGGAACTGAAGCTCAGGCACGTTATGTGACTTGCCCAGCATCTCAGAGCCTATGAGTAGGTGAATCAGGATCAAATCTGCCTGACTCGTAAACCCAGGCTCTTTCTGACCTGCTTTCCTGCCATGCTGTATCCAATATTTGCTGAGTGACTCAATGAGCAAAAGACCACGCACCTACCAAATCCTCCCCTTTGTACTCATTCGCTTTGTCATGTCTGACTCTTTGTGACCCTATGGACTGTAGCCCGCCAGGCTCCTCTGTCCATGGAAATCTCTAGACAAGAATACTGGAGTATGTTACCATGCCCTCTTCCAGCGAATCTCCCCAACCCGAGGACTGAACTCGTGACTGCCTGCATCTCCTGTATTGCAGGCAGATTCTTTACCCACTTAGCCACCTGGGAAGCCCTTTTCTTCTTTAGGACCCCTTAGAGATATGGGGAAGGGCTGTATCTTCCTCAAGCTTTCCCCCTCATCCGCTCTCCCCCTCCCATGCAAAAGAAGGTGCCTGGATCAGTGGCTACCGTGGTGTCTAACCAGGGCTATCAACAGTCCTTTGTCAAGAGTCAATCTGGGTGCACCAGACAATGCCCAGGGGACCCAGCAACCCAAGGCCCTGTCCCAGCTGCTCTGCACCCAGGCGGGCACAGCCTCCCCCTACCTGCTCACAGCCACTTGCTCCCTCCCACCTCCCAACCACACGAAATGAAGCAATCAATGGGACAAATATTTTATCTCATTCCCCACACGGTTTATTTTATTTGAGGTGAATGGATCAATGTAGCCCAGGGAGCATGGAGCAGAATTTCTCATTGAACTGCCACGAGGAACATCTGTTCCCGCTTGGAAAAGCTAACCGAGTTATAAGGCAACTGCTGGGACAGGATGGGTAGTCCCAGCACCCCTGGGTGTGGGCTGGATGGGAAGTCCAAAGACCTGAGGCTGTCATCTAGAACAGAGGGCGTGGGAGCATGGGCTCAGGGGTCAGGCTGCCTGAACTCCAACCCACCTTGTCGCTTGCTAAACTGAGCGATCGTGGGCATATACAAACTAAGTTCTCACTGCCACCTCAGTTTGCTTATCTAGAAAATGGGACCAATAATGCCTACCCCATTCAGTCATCTAAGAATCAAAGCAATGGAATGAAAAGCGCTCAGCATAGAGCCTGGCACACAGTAAGCACCCGAGTTTGGGTGATGCTCTTATTAACAACTGTCATCATTATCATCACCAACATCATTATTTATAAGAACTTTTCAGCTCAGAGGAGGATGAGAGGATTCCAGATTTCCCAAGTTCACATATGGGGTCCTGCTGTTCTCATAAGTGTGCCCACGTGTTCTCACTCTGGAGTCAGAGAATATGATCGTGGGAAAACTGGAAGTTGTGGAAAGGATTCTTTCCCCTCTTAACAGACAGAAGATCTGAGATAAATCATTTGCCTTCTCTGGAAAACGGGACAGTAAGGTCTGGCCAGCCTTCGTCCTAGGGTAGTAAGAAGTGATTGTGGAAAGGCGTTTGAGTGTAAGTCAGTGATTATCATTTGAACTTTTCCATGATTACCGACATCCATCTAGCAACCAGGTTCCCTGTTATTCAGCCCAAATGCCAACATCATGACTCCCCCTATTACCTTGCTATCCTTATTTGGGATAAGAGGCAGGATGCTACCTACAGAAGTGGTGAGGCGAGGGATAGAAGGGAGAGAGGAGCAGAGAAGCCCAAAGGGCCTCGTAAATACAGAAAGGTGAGATGTTTCTGGAGCCACTGTTTCTAACAAAACTCTCCCAGGCAAAAGACCCTCTCCTAAAGAAATACCAGTTGGTTGGATGGCCATCGAGAAGCCTGGTGGTGGACACAGCCCCTTTTAAACAAGTACCCCAACTGCTTCGTCAGTTGGTGAGACTTCACAGAGAAGGGCCCCGATCAGGGACACCCAGGCCTGCTCAGGTTCCTAACCTGTACCTTCAGCAACTCTCCCAAGTCCCAGGGACTCAGGTGCCCCCAGAAGACGTCACTATCTCAGCTTCTCAACTAAACCAGCTCCAGGCAGCAACGTCCTCCCCCAGTCAAGTTCTAAAAACCTCAGTATCCCTTCATGTCTCTATCACTCACTCAGCAAGTGCAATCAGAGCTCTTTGAAAAGTTGAAATTCCATATGCATTTTTCTTTTTGGCCATGCCATGCAGCACATGGGATCTTAGTTCCCCGCCCGGGGATCAAACTCAAGCCCCACTGCATCCCTGCTTTGGAAGTAAGGAGTCTTAACCACTGGACCACCAGCAAAGTCCTCTGAAATGCTTGTCGGGTCTTTAAAATCCCTTCCCTCTCCACCCTCTTTGCATCCATCCCTGAGTTGCTGCACTCACCCCTGCCTTCTTTCTCTACCATTTACCTCTCCTCTTCCTTAACCCATGGTATACCTGTCATTCCGATTCTTCTTAAAACACAAATCAAAATGACCTGCTCACGTACACGCAAATACACACACACGTGCACACATACGCACACAATGGGGCGCTTTCTTCCATATACTGTTGTTCACTCGCTCAGTCCTGTCTGACTCTTTGTGACCCCAGGGACTGCAGCATGCCAGGCTTCCCTGTCCTTCACCATCTCCTGGAGTTTGCTCAGACTCATGTCCATTGAGTCACTGATGCCATCCAACCATCTCATCCTCTGTCTTCCCTTCTTCTCATGCCTTCAATCCTTCCCAGCATCAGGGTCTTCTCCAATGAGCCAGCTCTTTGCATCAGGTGGCCAAAGTATTGGAGCTTCAGCATCAGTCCAAACACTGAATTCATGCCACTTAGCTTATGTATCCAGGAAGAGTGAGAAAGGAAAATAAAAACTATTTTAAGCCACTGGTGCTTCAGTCCCCATTTCACTTGATGAGAACCTCTATCACACTAAGCTATGACTCCACCACTGTACCCCTGGCTGGCCTCAGCTCCCATGTGCCCCTCACAGTGAGCACAAAGTGTTTCAGGGGTTACTTTCTGCCTGAAGCAGGCTCTAGACTCAACCCTAATATAAGACTTGAAAGAAACCCCTCCCAAAGCATGGTTTTCTTTCCAGGCTGCTGGGACTATGAGTGATTTCTTACTATTGGCTATTTCTAATTTTTCATTAACAAACATATATTTTGTTTTGTGAAATCATTTGAACTATATCTAAAGATTGTCCTGTGAAAACTTCAGTGACTGAATCACTCACCCAATCCAGTCCAGATGCCTCAATTGAGCATTCAAAGCCCTGCATTCAAAGTGGTCTCAGGCGCATCTGTCTGTATCTCTCACACCCCTCCGTACTCCATAATGGGAACCCTGCATTTCCTCTAATGCACTGGGCACTTTCCCTGCAACTTCAGCCCAAAATGTGTCCCCCACTCCTCCTTCCCAATCCAGATCTGACCTGTGCATCAAGGGACACCCACTCAAGCATGCTAAGTCACTTCAGTTGTGTCTGACTCTTTGCAACTCCCTGGACTGTAGCCTGGCAGGCTCCTCTGTCCGCGGGGATTCTCCAGGCAAGAATACTGGAGTGGGTTGCCATGCCCTCCTCCAGGGAATCTTCCCAACCCAGGGAACGAACCCGCATCTCCTGCCTTAGCAGGCAGGTTGTTTACCACTAGTGCCACCTGAGAAGTCTGCTTCCTTCAAGTCCTCCTGAACCCCACTCTGCCCCCACCGCCTCCCGTTCTATGGTGACCCTGCTCCTCGCAGGCACCTTCCTTGGAGGAACTGAGGATCTATCTAGTCTGACCTCCCCCAGAATAGTTAAGCTCTCTTTTGCAGTTTCTGTAATATCCAGCTCTGCACACCACAGATGCTCAAATAATGGAGCAAGTGAAGTGGATCCAATTGGATTGAAATGAATTGGACAGCCCTGGCTTGACTTGAGTCCATAACTCTATTCCTTAAATTCAAGTGTTGGTAAATTCGGCAAACTGGAGCACCCAGCCAGGCTTTCCATGAGTGGCCTACAGGCAAGTTGGCCATTTGCTCCTCGATCATTTGGGCAACCGGCTCTCTGTCACTTGGCTTTCGGGGACTGCCTTCTGACAAGTTGCTCCCTGCATGCAGTGACCTGATTTTCTGTTGTATGGACCAGAGCAGATGGTGAGCGGAGTGGGGATGGACCTCATGACAGCCCCGGAGACCCCTGAGTACCAGGGAAGCTCAACCCTGGCCCTTCAGCGACTCTGCAGAAGCACTCCAAGACACTCCAGCCCAGTGAGAACTGGGAAAAGCCTGGAGGGAGACACTCACCCCTAATTAGGTGGTGCCACTTCCCCCAACCCTCAGAAAGCAGCCAGCCGGCCTCGAGCTTCTGTCTGAGAGTTAGGATTCACTCTGCACTCATGGACAGTACCCACAGCAGAGGGGCCAGAGGACCCCAGCTGCCCCCACCCCTGCCCTTCCCCCGCCTCAGAGCAAAAGTTTGACTAAAGCTCAGTGTCTCTGCTTTTATAAATCTCTGCCTTTTAATGATGGCTTCAAGGCTGAGGGGAAAAAGGACCATTAAACTCACTGAATAAGTTAATGGGGCAGAGAGAATCTATTTCGGAGCCACCCCAGGCTATTTTCCTCTGGAGCTGAAACCTGAATAAGCAAAAAGAAAAATTAAAACCGTAGTGCACATTGCCAATAAATAACCCCCAGTGTAATCTCTCAGCACCCAGGACTTCATTTGCAGAGATGTTATAATGCAGATCACTTGTAAAACACCTCTGGTCTCAGAGTTCCCCCTGGGGTGGCGGCTGGGGCTTCTTCATCCACCCAGGTCCTTCCCTGGGTGAATGGGTGAATGGAATGAACTAAGAGCTGCTCTGATCTGGGCCTCAGGCCCTTTAGGCATCGTGGTGAGAAGGTGCCCCCAACAAACGTCAGCACAGGAAAACAGAGGAGGTCCCAAGACCCTCCAATCCCCCAGCTGTACAGAGTCCCCAATTCACTGTCTTGAAACTCACAATTCCCTCCGTCTTCTGCACAGGCCAGCCACCTATCATCTCGCTTCCTCTGGGCCTGGACAGCTGCACCTCCCCAGAAGACTGCCCTCCTCCCTCCTCCTTCCTCCCCTAACGTCCCACCCTCACCCCCAACCCCACTCCCCGCCCACTCCTCGGAGAACAGTGCCTCCCTTGAAGGAAGCCAGAAACAAGAACCTGAGGGCCGAGAAAGCACAAATAATTAAATAAGTCAGCACTCCTGTTGGTAAACGCAGAATCCCACTAGACACACGTTGTTTACTCTTTAATATTTAAACATGTTAATTAAACCTCTGAATAAACAAATAGATGTTCGCAAGTGGCATTCCTTCCCGCATGGGCTCAGGGCCTGCCAAGCGGGGCCGGGCCTCCTGGTGGGCCACGGACTGAAGGCAGGTGACATTCAGGCCTACCGCCCCTTCCCGGGCAGTCAGGTCAGGCTGCTCGGACCCAGCGTCACGGGGTGACGGTCTCCCACCTCCCATGCAGCCTCATCTGCCCCTCTCATGACCCAAGGCTCCCACTCAGCTCCCTTGACCTTGAAAAAGTCCCACCACCTCTAGGTCCCCTGCGTAAACTCCCTAATTCATTAATTCACTGATTCATTCATTTCTGTGTGGCCCCAGCGCTGATTGAGCCAGGCAGCCGCTGAGCACTGGGAAGAAAGTAATAATCAAGACCCCAGGACTTCCTGGTGGTCCAGTGATTAAGTCGCCACCTTCCCATGCAGGAGCCCAGGTTCAACCCCTGGTCCCAAATGCCTCTTAGCCAAAAAAAAAAAAAAAAAAAAAATCATAAAACAGAAGCAATGTTGACATAAATTTAATCAAGAGTTTTAAAATGGTCCACATCAAATTAAAAGAAAAAAAAACTTAAAAAGATAGGCCAGACCCCAGTCCTCAACAAGCTAACAACTGTCCCAAGAAAAAGCCTACCTCCGTCATCCCTGCCTGGCCTGGCCCCTCCCTCCATCTCCAGCCAGAATGAAGATCCTCAAGCTCTTTAAAGGTTCCCATGCTTTCAGGGCCTCCCCTCACACCGTTCTCTCACCCTGGAGTAGCATCCACCACGGGTCTAATTCACCCTTCAGATTTCAATTCAGTGGTCCCTTGCCCTGGGGACCTTCTCCACAAGCCCCAGCTGTCTGAACTCACAAGCTGGTGAACTTTCTCCAACACATTTATTGCGCCCATTTAAGATGTAAATTGAATCAACTCTTGTTTAAAAGGAAAAGGCTTCCAGAGCCTCTCACTGCACTCAGATTAAAGCTGAAACCCCTTTCCATGACCTGCAACCCCTCCAACCTCACCTGCCTCACCCCTCCCCCTTGCTCACTCCACCCCCACCTGCCCTACCCTCCTGCAGCCTCTCTCCCATCCCAACAACATCTAATCCATTCCCAACCCAAAGTGCTGAGCTTGCCAGAAAATTCCACCCTCGGGGATATTCCCAAAGCTCTGCCTCTTGCTCACTCTCCAGGTGAGAGCTAGACTGCTACTTCCTCCTGGAGCCGCCCCCACCCCAAACCAGGAGCAGCGCCCACTTCCCATCTCCAGGTCAAGCTTCTCATCTCATCACTCTGCTCAGTTCCTTTCTAGGACTTGCGGCTCTCGGACACTATCTGAGTGATTTATAGCAACGCTGATGGCCCCTGCCCATTGAATTTCCAGGCCAGACACTCTGTCTTGTGCATCATGGCACCACCAACATGAAGGAATGAAGCTTGTTTGTGTCCCTACCCATGGCCGCACCACTAATCTTCAGGCTCTGAGAGGCAGGACCAATCAGGCCGATGCTACAGCCCTGCACTCAGCACCCACCTCGGATTGAGAGGTGGGCTGGGGCCCCACACCCCATGTCTGAGCGCTCAGCAAGGAGGGCTCTCGGTTACATTATTTTGGAATGACTTTGGTTTTTTTTTTTTGACCACGTAGCATGCAGGATCCTAGTTCCCTGACCAGGGATTGAACCCATGTTCCCCATAGTGGAAGCGCAGTTTTACCCACTAGACCACCAAGGAAAGTCCCCTGGTTACATCATGTCAGGCGGGAAATGCAGAACCAGGGCTGCTGTCTGGCCTTCATCTGTCCTCAGCACACAGCGCCCAGCCCAGGGTGGGGCAAACGACTAGGGTGATGGGGAACACGAAGGAAAGAGGCCAACCCTAGACCAGAGAGCACCACACGCCTGCCCGGCCCTGGCTTCCACGGTATCAGAGAGAACACGGGCGTTCTGCGAGAACCAGGACCATCCTTCGGCTGTGGACACCAGAAGGTGCTCCCGAGCAGAGCACCCTACTTTTTCTGCCTGCTTCAGCCCTGCTCCTGGGGGCAGCAGCATGTCACCCAGAAACCCCACGGGCTCTGAGTCAGACAGGCTCCCAGCCCTGCCCCCTACCAGCAGGGTGACCTTGCCACCCCGTGCCCCTCAACTTCCTCATCTGCAAGACAAAGCTACAACAGCATCTGTTTCGATGAGTCGTGTACAAGTGTCTATCCTAACCCAGATTCATCAAAAGCAGCCCCATTGTGTAGATGGGTGCAGCGACTCTGGCAAAAGATCTGGCAGTGTCTTAGAAAGTTAAACATCATCCGATCCAGAAATTCTACTCCTGGGGACAGACCCAAGAGAGATGAGAGTGTTTGTTCACAAAAAGCCTTGTGCTCGAATGTTCAGAGCGGATTTACCCATAATAGTCCAAAATTGGGAACAGTCAGGGTTCCAACAACTAAGAGACTAAACAAACTCGGGTATTCCGTGGAATACTACTCAGCAATAGACAAGAACACCCTGCTGTTGTCTACAGCATGAATGAACCTCAAAAACATGTTGCTGAATACATACTGTGCATTTCCATTTATATGAAGCTGTAACTCAGATAAAAGCAATTTATGGTGGGAAAATATCAGAACTGTGGCCACCTCTAGGGAGATGGGGGCAGAGACTAGGGAGGGGTGTGGGGGAGCTTTCTGGATGAAGGGTAATCACCTAGATCCCGGGTTTGGGGTCCACAGGTGTATGCATTTGTCAAAACACAGAATAAACACTTGCAGTTCACCATTCCATTGACTAGAATACTACCTGCAGTGAAAACAAATTCTGAAACCTAGTGTGATGATGCACACGTGGAAGTGTTCAGGGAAAGCATAGTATACTAACATCTACAATTTCTTCTGAGGCGCATCACAAAAATAGGGTGGAAATGAGTGGCCAGAAGGACTAAGGGAAGGAGAGACCTTGTAACAGAGCAAATAAGTGAAATATTAATTGCAGACTCCAGAGGGTGGGTATATGGCTGCCCACTGTAAAAATTTTCAGCTTTCCTATAGGCTTAAGAATGTTCATGATGAAATGGTAGATATCGGAGAATCCTACTTACTTGCACGCCCCAAGAAAAGATAGGATCACGGACTCAATGGACATGAGTTTGAGCAAACTCCGGGAGACAGCCCATGCGGTAGTCCATGGGGTCACAGGGGTCAGACACAACAAGCAAACAGCAATAACAGCAAAGGAGAGCAATTTCACAGCCCCACTTCCAGGAAGCTCTTCCTTTCTGCTAACCAGATACGCTGCGGTCCCAGCCCGCTGAGACTTTCGATGGGGGGAGCAGGTGTCTAACTTGGTGGTGACACAAATCAGGTACTCACCAGTAACTGCTGAGATAATTAAATTGGCTGATGCATAAGAGAGACGGTGCACAGTGCATTTGATATGGGCTGTTTTCCGATTTCCACCTGCAACCTGCCAAACATCAGGCCACCAAAGCGTTGTCCTCGGGGCCCCCTTCATACTCTCCTCTGGCTCCCTTTGACCCTTTGTTTCTCCTGTGAGGGCACAAACTCCCCCACAGGGCTCCTTGGCTCACAAGGGCAAACAAGCAGGTATGTTGAAAGCATCAGCAGCCAGAGGCACCAAAAATGAGGACAATTCAGCTTCTCTGCACTCAAGAAGTCTAAGACTCTATTTTCATTTCAGCAGACATGCAAATTGTCTGTCTTACGGGTGTTTTAGGGCCTCCCTGGTGGCTTAGATGATAAAAGAATTTGCCTACAATGCAGGAGACCCTGGTTTTATTCCCTGGGTTACAAAAATCCCTGGGGAAGGGAATGGCAACTCACTCTAGCATTCTTGCCTGGAGAATCCCATGGACAGAGAAGCCTGGCAGGCTACTATCCTTGGGGGTCACAAAGAGTTGGACACGACTCAGCAACTAACACACACATGTGGTTGTTCTAAGTGACATGTATCCCCCAAAATTCATAAGCTCAACTCTTAAGCCCCAGTACTTCCAAATGTGACTCTCTATGGAGATAAGGTCTTTAAAGAGATAATTAAGTTAAAACGGGGTCATCAGGCTCTAATGCATTATGACTGATGTCATAACATGAAAGGACTTAGAGCACAAACACAGAAAAGACCACGGAAAGACACAAAAGGCTAAGGCCACTGGCAAACCAAGAAGAGAGGCTTAACGTCGGTTCTATTTTAAGCTACACATCTGGTGGGTGTCGTCATCTTTTTAATTGCTTGAAAACTTTCAAGTGTCATATTAATAGAGAAAAAACAAAGGATTATACATTAAACACCTTATTTATTCATTACCTGGAATTAATACATATTACCATTTTGTCAGATGTGAAGGTCTCCAAAACGGAAGGAACACATCACAGATGAAGTTAAGAGTCCTGTGTTTACCCTTATTTCCCCTTCTTCTTTTCCTAGGGACAAGCCTCTCTTGAAATCACTGTATTCAGCCCATGGTCTTATCTTTTTACTAAATCTTTTTGGGTGAAGTGAAGTGAAGTGAAGTCGCTCAGTCGTGTCCGACTCTTTGAGACCCCATGGGCTGTAGTCTACCAGGCTCCCCTGGGATTTTCCAGGCAATAGTCCTGGAGTGGATTGCCCTTTCCTTCTCCAGGGGATCTTCCCAACCCAGGGATCGAACCTGGGTCTCCCACATTGTAAACAGACACTTTACCATCTGAGCCACCTATAAACAATACGTTATATTGGTCACTGTGGTGTCTTTAGATTGAAGTATAGTTGATTTACAACATTGTGTTAATTACTGTTATATAGCAAAGAGATTCGGTTATACATATATACATTTTTTTCTGTTCTCTTCCATTATGGTTTATCATGGAATATTGAATATTTTACATATATGGTATGTCATTCTGTAATTTTTTTTAAGTTTAGCCAGGTTATTATACAGAGAACAAGGTTTTCCATGTAAATGCTATGCAAGATTCTAGCCTAACGTACACATGGCTCCTCATCCTTTCCCCTCCTGAAGACATGGTGAGCTGGTTCCCAGTTGGTTTGCAATGAACATGGAACCATGGCCTCTGAAGTCAGCCTAGGTTTGAGTCCTAACTGCCATGAACAGCTATGGTCTTACTCAAGCTCTTGCATCTTTCAGCCTCAATCTCCTCATTTGTGAAATCAGAGCAGTTTCCTGCTCACATGACGTGTGTGTTAGCCGTTCAGCCATGTCTGACTCTTTGTGACTCCCGTGGACGCCCACCAGGCTCCTCTATCCATGGGATTCTCCAGGCAAGAATACTGAAGTGGGTTGCCGTGCCCTTTTCTAGGGGGTCTTCTGGACCCAGGGATGGAACCTGCGTCTCTTGTGTCTCCTGCAGTGGGATGGTGTGGATTAAATGAGACGCTGCATACATTGCCTGGCCCAGAGCAAGGGGGTCAAAACCAGCCGCCTCGACCTACTGTGTGCCTCAGAGGCTGAAAAGATAGAGCGATCAGTAAACACAAGTCTGGACAACGAAGATCATCTCAAAGATGGGACCAGTGACAGGCAGCGCTCAGAGGGACAGAATGCAGGCCAGAGGGCTTCCGGGCAAGGACAGCGGCCGAGCAGAAGACTGAGAGTGGGAAGCAGGTGGGGCGTTTCAGGATTGCCCAGTTGATGAGTCTGGCTAGGGCAGACGGTTCTCATGGGGGAAGAATGGGAGGTAAGACGGAGAGATTCTGAAGCCACGAGATCATGAACATGAACGCCGAAGGCTCAACTTCACCCCAGGAGCAATTAGGGCCCGACTGAGGTGCCTGACCTGCAGTCACCGAATTACTTCCCTGCCACCCAAACAGCTTTTAAAGTCAACTTTGAGCCTGGGAGGCATTCCAAAACACAGCCGTTCTTTCTTCTCTCAATTGCATATCAGATGACATAGGTCAGAGCGTGTTCAGTCCGGCCTAGCCCTGCTGGGAAAAGGTGAGTGGGGGCCAAGGTCAGGACGGAGCCAAGCATCATTTGTGGGGAGTACAGAGAGAAGAGACGAAAGGGAAATGGAAAGAGAACCCAGCACCCAGGGAGCACCCTCAGAACGTGCTTAGGGGCGGGGGAGTGTTCTTCAGCAATAAGATATTCAAACACTTTGTAGCCTGGCAAACTTCATGCTTCCCATGTGGCGCAGTGCTAAAGAACCCACCAGCCAGTGCAGGAGACGCAAGTTGGATCCCTGGGTTGGGAAGGTCCCCCAGAGAAGGAAATGGCACCCCACTCTAGGATTCCTGTCTGGGAAATCCCATGGACCGAGGACCCCGGCAGGCTACAGTCCATGGGATTGCAAAGAGTCGGACGCGACTGACCAGGCGCGCAAACATCATGAACGCCTTCCACGGAACACCACAGCGGCTCTGACCTCACTTCGGAGAGCACCGTTTGAATGCTGCCAGTGTGACGGTCGTTCTGGTAGTGGGGACCCTGGGCCAGCAGCGTCTGCCTCACCTGGGCACTGATGAGACATGGCCTCCTCCGGCCCCATCGCAAATCCTCACAGCAGAATCAGACACTCTGGGCTGGGTCCAGCAGCCGGGGCTAATTTAGCCAGAGGACGCACACAGAAGCGTGAGGACCCCCAGGGTCTGACCCCACACCCCTCCTCCCCACAGGGTCCAGCCCCGAGACATCCTTCTGCAGCCTCGGCGCTCCCTAACCTTCCACCCCGTCCACAACCCCATGTTAGAAGTAGGAGAGGTCAAAGCCAGAAGAGGAATCAGAAGTCACCCGGTCAAGCCCCCAGGATGAAATGTAAAAACGGAGGCTCAGAGGCGGCCAGTGCCTTGCCCAGACTCCCCCACTGAGTCCGTAGCCAATACAGGACAGACCACACAGACCGCGCCTCCTGCCTCGATGCTCTCACTCAGAGGACGTTCTCAGGATGCGGCCAAGACACTTGCTCCCACGGAATTCAGGGACGCCGAGCTCCACTGGGTCCCAGGGCCCCTCCTGCCCACCCTCCTTCTCGGCACCAGTGTCAGAAACAGAACACCGGAGAACTCACTGTGCCCTACTGGCCAGGGGTGTTGGGAGCTGCGGGGATAGGGGGCTGGGTCTAGGACTGAAGCCACAGGACCGGCGGGGGTGAGTGGGCAGAACTGAGAGGATCTGTGACACAGGGTGGGGGCGGGGGGTATGAGCAAGGGCTTCAGAGAGCAGACCTGCTGATTCAAACCTCAGCTCAGCCACTTCCTGATCTCGTGACCCAGGACAAGTGCGATAGCCTCCCTGTGCCTCAGTTTCCCCACCCATAAGATGACGATGCTACTGCTAACCTACCTTATTGGATTGTGCTAAGAGTGAAACAGGATTAAAATTAGACCATCCCAAATATAAAAAGAATGTATATCTGTGTGCAACTGAGCCACTCTGCTCTATACCAGAAACCAAATGACACTGTGATTCAACTATACTTCAATTAAAAAATAAATTAAAAAAAAAAAGACTGTCCTGAGAACAGCACCTGAGACCTGGTCACCACACAGTGCCTGCCCTCCCCGTCATCAGTCAAGTTTCCCTAGAAGATTCCTCCAGCAGCTGCTCTGCTGAAGCCAAAGCCAGGGCCCACAGAGGTGTGGGAGCCGTGAGAACCAGGTGCCCTGCACTCCAGGCAGGTGTACGCACAGTCCACAAGCTGGGATCTGCAGTGGGTCTGCAAGAGATTCTGGCAGGAATGAGCCCGTCCCATTTGACAAGTCTCTCCAGAGTCCCTGTGAGGTGCCGGCTACAGCCCTCTGCACCCACAGGGAGGAAAGGTCCAGGAGCCTGATGCCAGCCAGGGCACATGGGTGGCAGGGAGTCTCTGCGGGACTAAGATGCTGGCTGAGTGACCCACCTGGGCAGGTGAGAGCAGGCACCTGGGAAGATAACAGGGTGGAGTTCTAAGGTCAGAATACTCCTGATCAGAGTCCAGGAAACAGGTGAGTCACCTGCCAGGAGCCGGGGTAGGATAGGGAGCAGGAAAGAATGGAGCAGCTGTTTCCATGGAGACAGGACATGACCCTGGACCATGACACCTGCAGGAGAGGGTAAGTCATTCCTCCTCCACTGCAGCTTCCCCAGGCCTGGGCATGGCTCTGAGCTGAGAAGACGGGCAGACCCCGAATGGGCTGGGCAGAGGGTCAACTGGGTGCTGCCAGAAGGAAGCTGGGCTCAGTCCTGGACCAGTCTTCACTTGCCCTCCCAGGCGCTCCCTCCATCACCTGACCCCCTCGCCCCCACCCCTAGTCACCCTCTGACGGAAACTTCTCCCAGGAACAAGGGGACCTGGCCATACATTCAGCACCCCAGCCCACCTTCCCCAGAGCCTGAAGGTGAACTCCAAGTGGAAAGGAAAGGGGGCTTGACCTTACACATCCTGTAACTACAGGAGAACACAGACCCAGCTGCCGGGCAAGCACTGCCTGCCATTGTCCTAGCTCTCACAAAAGGGGCCGGCCCAGTAGTGGCTCTCAATAAACATGCTGAATTAAATGCAGAAATCAGGAAATGAGTGAGTGCCTGGGGAGAGGCTCAGCGACACCTCCCAGAACGGATATTCTTGGCCTCCTCCCTCTCCAGTTCACTCCCTCCCCCAGAGTGCTCCAGGGTCACCTTCCCGGTGAACCACCGGCCCCCAAGTCTGTCTCTTACAATCAGAAAGCGACAGGAGAAGAAACACAGTTCTCCTCTCGTGACTTCTGTCTGCAGCTTCCCCTACGATCCCACGGGGCCTCTGTAGACAGATAGCAGGATGATGAGTCAAGGTCACGGCCAGAGCCCTCGTGTCCAATCAGATGAACTCGAAAGCAGGTACATCTCGAATTTTTAAATCTCCATTTAGAAAAAGCCGTCCCCTCTCCTCCTGGGGAAGCTCTATTTTCACATCTCTATGCTTTTCTTTCAAATTTTCCATTAAATACGTTTTCTAAAATTCTTCCCTGCTTCTCTTGAGACAGCCCTCCAAGCTGCCACCCTGACTTTACTCTAAACTCCAAGAGAGAGGGGCCATGGCCTTCTATGTTTGAGGGTCCCATCCCAAGGCTGAGCACCATGCCTGGCTCATGGCTAGAGCCCGGGGCTGGGACAAAAGGGTTGGCCCCTTCTCTCCTGGGCCTGCCAGCCCAGCCAGTGCCTCCGCCCATGCTTCCCCAAGAGACCAGAGGCTGGCCAGGCCTGGGAAGGTGAGGTGGGCAGCTAGACACCTGGGCCCACATGGCCTGGGGCCAGACACAGCTCAGTCTCCACGGTGAAGGGAAACACACCAGCGCCAGGCCCCTGTGACGGTCTGTTATGCACTTGGGAGTCAGTCCTTTGAGAAGACCGAGCACAAGGCCTCCCCCTTCAACTCCCGCCCAGGGACAGGAGCCAGACACCCCCAGAGGACACAGGGAGCTCCTAGGCAACAGGGAACACTTCAGCCACAGGCCACATGCTCCAGAAAGCCAGGCACCTCTTTCCACGCCCTCCCCTTCACTGCCAGGGGCTTCCAGAGCCCTCGCTCATTCCCAGGGCCTCCAAGACAAGGTTTCTGCCCAGGGACTAGGATTCCGCCCCCTCCCCCATGCGCCTGCCCCCTCCCTCTCCCTCATGTTATTTCCCACTTGGTGTCTTGTCGCCACATTTGTTAAAATGACTGCCACTTAGGAGGTGGCAAGGAGTCAGAAACACAATCTGGAGCAAAGCTGATATTAAATAACTTCCTGAGCCTGGCATGTCTGCCAAGGCTCCCTCCTGGATCTCAGGTGGATAATAAAGAAGCTACAAAAGATGAGGAGCCAGCGGCACCCGATTCCAGCCTCAGAGCCACGCTGCTGTGGGGGAAGCCCCTTCCTTCTCCAGGCTAGAGTTTCTGCACAAGGAAAGCCTAAAGTAAATCCTTTCCACGTCATCCCACACCCTTAGACACACACATGCCCATGCATGCCACACACACACACACACACACACACATGAATGCACACACACTGAGTAAAGGATATGAAATAATGTCTGACACTCAAATCCAAGCTAGACGAGCCCTCCCCATCAACTAGACCAACCATCCACCCCCCACCCTGCTTTCCAGATAAACACACTGAGCCTCAGAGATCCTGCATCTCATCGCTGAGCCCAATCAGATAGACCCGGGATGAAAGCATCTCAAGAAGAGTCAGCACCCAAGGAAAACACCAGGAAGGTCTGGCTGTTGGATGCCGGAATTGGCTGGCCACAATGAAGTCAGGCAGGTCCACAGGTGTAGCCTCGTGCCATCGACCCAGCAGCAAACATGGCCCATGGCCATCATCACACTCGTGTCCTCAGAGGACCATCTCCAGCTGCTGGCATCAGAAGGGGAGAGAAATTCAACTGATGGGTTCTCTGATGCCTGATGCAGAATCAGTCTCATCTGCCCAATGATGCCCACCGCCGCCACCCTACCAGGTAAGAAGACATTGCTGTTCTCCATTCTGGCCACTTGATGTCACTGCTGCCCCAAATGAACTGGAAACATAGAGGGCTCCTTGGGGAGTAAAATGACCCACCCTTATCCCCCTATTGCTCCCCCAAGGCGAACAGGATCCCATAAACATCTCCTGCACTGTGCCCTAATTTCACCCTTCTTCCAGAAACAAAGAGATGGTCCATCATGGAGTATCCAACATGTTCCAGACAGTTGGCACACATCATGTAATTTAATTCTCACAGGAATACCTCCCAGCAACACCTGACTTTGCAAGTGAAGAAAATGAGACCCTTAGAAATTAACTTATTCAAAGTTTTTTTAAAAAGCAAAAGGAGGACAAGAATTGGAACCCAAGTTTGACATCAAATTTCACGACCATTCACTACACACTTTGGCCTCCCATGAGACACCAGACTCGGTGCCGGGGGTTCAGGCTAAATCAAGTTGGCTTGCAATGCTCCGCAGAGGTGCTGGGAGGGAACCATGTGCAGTTTTGTTCAAAGGCACAATCACATTTGTTGCTGTTCCGTCGCTCAGTCGGGTCTGCTTCTGTGCAACTCCAGACTGTAGGCCACCCGGCTCCTCTGTCCATGGGATTTCCCAGCAAGAATCCTGGAGTGGGGTGCCCTTTCCTCCCTCCACGGGACCTTCTGACCCTGAGTTGAACCCATGTCTTCCATGTCTCCTGCATTGCTGTTGCTGTTGTTTGGTTGCTCAGTCATGTCCACCTCTTTGCAACCCCATAGACTGCAGTACAACAGGCTTCCTTGTCTTTCACCATCTCCAGGCATCCAGGCATTTGCTCAAACTCGTGTCCATTGAGTCAGTTTTACCACCCAAGGCCGATTCTTTACCCCTGAGCAACCTGGTGAGCATATTTAGGGCCAGGAATAGCGCCTCCCTCCCTGCAGAAATCGTGGTCTAGTGCCCTCTTGTGGCTAATCATGGAACTGGAATGAATGTGCTTGGAAGGCTCTTAATGGGAGGGATTAGTAGTCACCCCTTTCCCATCGAACTTACACATTCTTTCTCCCAGGGCTGGTCCTGGAGCCCCATCTGTAGCTGACAAGCCTCGTCAATTACAATAACCGGAAGAGAATCATCCAGAGAGCCAGAAGCTACACTGGGCAAGAAGAGCAGCAAAACTGCACAGAACAGCTGCAAGGGACTGGGTGCTCTTGAGTTTCCCTGCAGGGAGGGTCCTGGCACCCTAAACTTCCAAGGCTGAGGAGTGGGGCAGGCAGGCCCTGCCACTTGGTTTCCCCAACTGATGTTATCAGTAGCAACCATAACGGTCTCCTTGCTCTTGAGCCGACGCGTGCCGCAGCCACCTTGTCACTTTCTCAACTACACGCTACCTTGATCATTCTGCTGCCTCCCTATACTCTGGCCCAGGTCCCAAGCTCCTCTCTATTCTTTTCACGGACCCAGAAATACCCCTGCCCTTCACCTGTGAGAGACTTGACTTGCATATTTGCCAGTTTGGCCTCTGTGTACCCATCAGATCCCAGGCACCTGCTGCAACATCATTTAATCAGCTGCTCTCGGAAGGTGGATCTAGGAAGCCTAAATTTTCAGATGAAAAGATGGAGGCTCAGAAAGATTAGGTAACCTGCCTAAGCTCACGCAGCAGCAGCAGCCGCAGCGCCAGGATTTAAACTGAAGGCGATCTGGCCAAAGAAGGTACTACTCTTCCTGGGACACTGAGTTGCCTTTCAGGCAAAAGAGCCATTGAAAATCCCAGGGCCCAAGAGCTGTTCTAATGGAAGACCTAGGCTTAAAAGATTAATTCAGGGTAGGACAGACTGAGAAAGCAGCGCTGACATATATACACTATCGTGCGTAAAGCAGATGACTAGTAGGAAGCTGCTGTACAGTACAGGGAGCCCAGCCCGCTCTGTGACGACCTAGAGGGATGCAGTGGGGGGAAGGGAAGAGTAAGAGGGAGGGGGAGATAGATAGATATATATGTAATATATCTATATAATGACTGATTCATGTTGGTGGGTGGCAGGGACCACCACAATATTGTACAGCAATTATCCTCCAATTTAAAAAATTTTAAGAAAAAAATAAATAAAACATGTATCTGGTACAGTATGTAGGATGGGCTGGGAGGAGGGGAGACTGGACTCAGGAAGAGCAGATGACGGTCATTAAAAGTATCCACGCCTGTGGGGTGACGTTCCGGAGAATGGTAATGAGAAGAAGAAAATGAGAGAGACCAGCATTAAGAGTTCTGCACACACACGCACATGCACGTGCACATTCTCATCAAAATCTTATCAGTGTTATTTCCGGTGAGGAAACTGTGATCAAAAAAGTAGCCAGCCCAGTCACACAGTTGGGGAGAGGCAGGGTTGCAAACGCAAGCTTCATTTAGCAAGTGCCGCTCATAAGCAAGGTTATACAGGCAAATACTCTCCCACCCAGGAGGTCAGCCGTAAATGTTATCTTCATCCCTGCTCTTCAGAGGATCAGCCTCAATTAAAAAGTATCAGAAATAAGCAGACGGGGAAAGACTGACCACAACAGAGAAGGTCCTACCTGCAACCTGGGGTCCAGTAGCCAGGAGATGGCCCTCAGGGCAGAGCTGCAGGCCCCAGCCCATGGGCCCAGGCTCCACCACAAAAGTGGGAGATCCCGTCTCCAAAACTGGTAACTGTGGGACAAAGCTCCTTCACGAACCAACTAATGCACAGAACAAGACAGCACCTGCTCAGATACGAGACTGCCTGGAACAGCCAGAAAAGAGCCCACAGCACAACCCACTCCAGTATTCTTGCCTGGGAAATCCCATGGACTGAGGAGCCTGATGGGCCACAGTCCATGGAGTCGCAGAGTCAGACACGACTTAGCAACTGAACAACGACAACAAGCCAGTCCAGGAGGGCCCAGGACCCCGGTTTGCAAAGCACATTGATACCCATCAATGTAGATGAGTGTCTCTGAAAACAGTGATGGTCTAGAGGTTGAGAGACAGCACCAAGCTCTCACGTCTGGTAAATATCAGGGCCTTGTACTTCCTGAGCAGTTAATCGGTGTGTAAGTAATTTCAACGCTAAAGAGTGGGACTGGGCGGGGGTGGGGTGCAGGGGAGAGAAAGGGGAGAGATGCCTTGAAGGTCACAAGGCTCCCTTCTCCCATGACACTAACCCCATATCGTAGCCGTCTGTCAGCATCTCTGTGTCCCCATCAAGACTGATCTTCCTGGGCAGGAACCATGTCCCATTCATTCATCTCCATTACCCCTGAGCAGATGCACTGACCCCTCCTGCTGCTGCTCAGACAGACTTGGAGGGAAGGAGGGCGCTCCAGCCGACATCCTTCCCCCGGAGCACTCTCCCAGCCGCCTCCCGGGGAAGCTCAGGTCCAGGAGACTCACGTGCCTGGGCTGCAGATATGATGCAGGCAGGACCAGCTCTGCTGAGGGAGGCCCCGCCTAGGGAGAGACGACCTCCCTTCTCAAGAAAGGTTCTGCAAGCCAGGCCAGCCAGTGAGCATCTCGCCGGACTTGAGAGCCGCAACCCCAGCTCCCGGCAAAGGCAGCCGTGGATTGTCTCGTGCGCAGCACTGCCCTCTGGTGGCCACTGGGAGCCTAGACGCAGACGATCCCGGCAGGCAGGAAGCCAAAGGCGTTAAGGCTTGTTTACGGGGACCTCAGTCGTGATGTGCAGAGAACACGGAAGAGATGCAGTTGTGCGTGCGCAAAGACGCCCCCGATGCGCGCGCACAGCCGGTTTTACCGTGGGAGGCAGCCCAGATTAGGACTGCGAGTTTAAGACTGCTCCCTTCATCCCCTCTCTCTTTGCAGGAGTCTAATGGCTCCTTTCCCTGCCTCTGGAAGAGCCTAGATCCCTCAGCCCCAGAGCAGATGCTGGCAGAGGGCGGGAGGACGAGAGCCTCACCAGCTGGGGAGGCGGCCTTGCACGTTCTGGTCTCGCTGTGCTAGGAACTCGCTGGGTGACTGAGTCCAGTCTATTCATTTCTCTGGAGCCTCAGATTCCCGCTCTGTAAAACGGGGTTTGGCCCTAATTGTTCCTGAGCCCCTTTCCAGGTCAGATGATTGATGGTTCAAAGTCTTGATCCTTTTTCGTAATTCAAAAACACTCCCGGAAATCTAGAAATGGAAACCACCAACATGGCGCCCTAGCGCTTGGGGGCCTGTGGAGTGTGCACGTGATCGCCCTGACCTGGCAGTGACCCCGAGAGGGAGGCAGGCTCCAATTTCCAGAGGGGATCCCAGCTCCCAGAAGGGGAAACTGAGGGACTCCCAGATGGGGTGAACTCTTTAAGCCAGGCAGCAGCAAAATGGGGTGTTTCCACAGATTTCTGCCCTGCAGTCTCAGCAGTTTGCTGGGACCCAGCTCTTTCCCTGGGGACAACTGGAGCCACCCCACCATGTTCATCCCTATAGAGAGACAAAGCATCCTTGAGCAAGGGGGACTGAGACACAGGGCAAGACTAAGGGTATGTGTGTGTGTGCGTGTGTCGCTCAGCCTTGTCCGACTCTTCGCTACCCCAGGGAGTATAGCCCGCCAAGCCTCCTCTGTCTGTGGGATTCTCCAGGCAAGAATATTGGAGTGGGTTGGCCATTTCCTTCTCCAGGAAGAGAAAGTGTAGAGGGAGGCAAAGGCTGTTCATTTGAGGAGGAGGCAACAGGAACATCAGGAAGAATTAGAATTCACTCTCCAGGAAGACGCTCTAAACATCAGCTTCTAGCTTGAAATGGAGACACCGGACATCCCCTTGTGCTCTGCATCCAGTGGCAGCCTTAGAACTCCAAACTTGAACTGGGAGAAGCCGCCCCACCTCCACTCTTCCATCCAGGCTGTCTCTGGCCATGGGCAATCGGGGACACAGTCCTGCTGACCGTGTTTCAGCCCAGAGTGGAGCTGGAAGGGACTCAGCAGCCAGCTTCCTGAATCTCCACCAGTCTCAGCTGGCACCTGGTCTCCTGGGGGAATTGACCTGACCTCAGAAACCGGGACAGCAGGGGGTGGCCAAGGAGGTCTGGGGAGAGGGCTTGGCTGAGACACGGCCTCGGGGAGCCTGCTGTCGGGAACAGGACAGGAGGACCCCAAGTCTCCCTCATCATTACATCCTGTCTGTGTCAGCATGGCCGCGGCAGACTGGCCAACACCAGACCCACCACTCTGTCATGCACCTTCCTCTCCAAGCCCAGCCAGGGAGTTAGGGAACTGGATAGTTATAAAGGATCCTCCTAAACCTTCATAAAATCATTTTTAAAAGCCTTTTATTTCATGATTAATTTATCTGGATGGTCATAGATTCATGAATGCATGTGTACATATTCACATGCATAAAGAGTACTGCCAAAGAGAATAGGCAACACTGAATGTCAGACTCCTTTGCCACTGACTGGCTGCGTGAAAGGAAGCAGGTCACATGCCAACTCTGGACTCATTTTTCCCAGCTGTAAAATGGGATTCATAATAGTGCTTATCTCAGAGAGTTGGTGTGAGGCCATGATGGGGTATTTATTGCCTCCAAAGTGCTTGGAACAGTGTCTGGAACATAGTAGGTGCTGTCATGAGTTACCACTAGCATCAATAGCTTTCTCCTTACCCAGCGTGACACAGGCCACTGACTCTCAGAGTGCTGCTGTAAAGGTAGTTGTAATCATTATCCTCATCTCAGAGAGAAGGCAACTGAGGCCCAGAGAAGGGAAGGGGTTTGTCCAGAGCTAGGAAAAGGCCAGATCTCAGGGAGCTGACGGGGAAACCAGCTGCCAGCTTCTCCCTACTGGATGATTCTGTCTGGGGAGAGAATCCTGAATCTTCCACCACCCAAATGGGGCACACTTTCGATGGGACAAGTCAGATGCGAGGACGAGGGCAAAGGGAAGTCAGACAGGACAGGCTCCAGGCCGACTGCGCCCACAGATCCTGGAGCCCTCTATGTAAATAGAGCTCAGCAGAAGCATCACGGAACGTGGTTCTACTTGGCGTGGGCTACAGGCTGCGAAGAGCCTGGGGCTGCCAGCCTTGCATAGTTGCTGCCTCTGGGGACCCTGGATTTGGAATCATCGCCCCAGAGGGAGACACAGTCGTGGGCGAGGCTCTGGCTTTAACAGAGTGCCCAGAAAGGGTGCCAGAGCCGAGTGGGAGAAGATGGGTTGGCACCTAGGCGAGCACGTCCTCCAGCAGCCCGAGGGCCCACAACTCCCTGCCCCTCTCTGTGCCTCTCCTGGGACCCTTGCAGGGAACGTAAGGGAGAAGCTGACCCAAGAGGCCCCTTCCAGCTCTGAATTCCAGGGAGCCCTGCCCTCAACGGGTAGGCAGAAATGTGAGGATCTTCGTGGGGGTTCCACTGGGCGTTGGGCCTCTGGAGCCTTCATCCCTGATGGTCTGATGAGCCGATCCAGCAAAGAGGGGCTGCCGGCATGCCTGACCCTGGAGTGTTTGTTTTTCTCAAAGTGGAGGCCAGCAAGGCTCAAGGGATGACGGACGACCTGAGCTGAGGGCTCAGTGGGTCATTGATAGAGCTGGGGACCCAAGTCCAGCCTCTGCTCAGGCCACACTTAGACCCAGCTGCCAGGACATTGAGCCGCCCTTCACAAGGCCCTCCAGATGGGCCGCTACCTTAATGGTGCCCCTAGGCAGAAAAGGAGCTTTCTGGATAAAAAATGATCTGCCTGATTCGGAAGCCAGAGAGGCTATGAAGGGAGCATGGTTGGGGGGCGGGGGGTGGGGGTGTGGGGAGCGGGGGGCTCGAGACTCTTCCAGATCTTTCCTTCTATGAGACACTCAAGTTCTCCCCTTCATTTTGTTTGGTAAATCAAGACAATAGGGCTAATAATCCCTGCTTCTTCAAGGAGCTGTGGCAAAAATAAATGGAACAACTGTAAACTGGAAACCAAGATAGAAATGAATAGGGTGGATTCATGGAGGTGAAGGATTTGCTACAAGGGACAAAGAGAAGGACCTGGAGGGCTATTGAAAACTGTCTTTTGAGTGCTGGCCTGGCCTCGGGTCTAGGGGGCCCTAGGAATCCTGATCCCCCTACCAGCCAGCCTGCCCCTTCCTCCCACACCTCTGCTCCCCCTGCCAATTCATCAACCCTCCCTTGGGACAGAGCCAAGAAGGGGAGCCAGGGGCTTCAGGACCACCTCTCCTAAGGCTGGCCTAGGCCCTCCCAATCCCAACAGTGGGCCCTGAGCTTTTCTAATTATGCATGCTTAAGCAATAAAAATTTTATCATGTAACCTCCAAACATGCCTATTTACTAAATTATATGCTTATACATCTTCCATCCATACATTAAATATTAAATATTCCCTTTTCTCAAGAAGAATAACTTGAAATAGAAGTTCTAACATTTTCTTCTCACATCCAGCAAAGGCCCCTGCTTGGGCAAGGAGCTGAAGCTTGGCAGGGGCTATCTCCCCGCCTTGAGCTCACAGTACAGAAGGGGGCTCATGAGAGACCTCCAGGGAGAGTCCACAGGCTTCGATGCATTCTTGCTAAGCGTGACACTTGGTTTTGGCAGTTGACTCCACACTGGGGAGCCCAGAGTCCACCAGAGGTGGACGGGGAAGGAAGGGGAGACAGTGGCCAGTATCCAATGGCCAGCAAGGGGGGAGCTGCTGCCCTCCTCAGGGTGGCATCATGGGGGTCAGCACCAAGCCCAGGGTGTGGTGCCCTTAGAAGTGGTCTAGCAGAGCCTCCTTGGGCCCTGGGATGGCATATGTCCAAGCCGGAAAGGACACTGCCTCATGGTCTCAATTCATAGTTGAATTTCCAGTCTTCTATCATGGTCCACATAGGGTAAGGGACAATCTAGGGGGCTGACTCACATGTCCCATCCCTTTCTCTAACCCTACCCTTCCACTGGCCAACTGGATGCCCCAAAGGGAGGCTGTAAATAGTGTCTGTGGTCCCAGGATAAGCCACTGGACGCAGCCCTCAAGATGGGGGACCCCAGGCAGCAGCAGAGATGCCATGAGCCTGGGGTCAAAGGCCACCCTGAAGGAGAGTCACAGGTTACCCACACTCTCGGCAAAGGGCCAGCTGGGGCGGGGCTGAGTCCACCCCCGACTGTCAAAGAGGAGAGGGCAGCAGGCAGAGACCAGTGAGGCAACAATGGAGGTGGCATCAGGTCCCTCTCCCTGCACAGCCTCAGCGTTCCACTTCCACTACACAGGAGGGTGGTCCGCTGCTTGCAGGATGCTGGGCTGACAACCGAGTTCCAGGCTCAGCCCTCAGGGGGCCAGAACAAGCTCTCTCAAAGCTGGGACCAGGCTGGGCTGGTTTTATCCAAAACTGTCACATGCTAGGTCCCCTGGAGCTGCGAGTTGGATGTCCTGGGCCCCAGGGTGCTCCTCAGAAGACTGAGCTGGGCTCAGGGTTCTGGCTCAGGGAGGGTCCTCCAGGCAAGGCCTGGAACCACCCTCCCACAGCCTGGTATCCATACAAAAGCTCGGGCCTTCTGCAGTCTGCGGTCCCCAGCTTCTCTCCAGGGCTATACCCACGTACCCTTCTAAATCTCACCCCCAAACCCCTTCACATCTCTGTCTACCTTCCTCAGGGCTAGCCTCAGTTTGGGGGCTCCTGACTGAGCCCCATGACATTCTTGGGGCCTGGCTCCCGCCACTGCCTGCAGTCTGGCTCTCGCTGGCAACTGTCAAGGCTGGCTCTGCCCATGACCCTCAGAAAGACTGAGAATCAAGGAGCCAGTGCAGCAGCAAGCGAAGCCCCAAATGATCCTTCACCCAGACAGGGGAGGGCCTTCCTGGAAGACAGGGAAATAAAGGGACCAGAGCCCTGGAAACGCCAGGGCCCTGCTGGTGGTTCAGGGCCCCAGCCACGAGCCCACATTCTTCTCAAGCCAAAGAACACCCAGCCCAGAGATGCTTCTTCTCCCCCTGGTCTTTCTAACAGCCCAAGGATGCATGGTTCCAACCCAGCCCCATGCAGGCTTGGTCTCCAGACGCCCAGACAGCCCCCCTCCGCCACCACCCTTCTGCCTTTGTGACGTCAGAGCCGGCTTGGGCACGGCTGCGCATGGACCCTTCTAGGTAAGGTTACTGTGTGTCAGAAGCTTCAACCACAGAGGGACTGGCCTTCTGAACAGAAAGAGGCCAAAAGGGAGGGCACTTGGGGAGGGACAGAGGTGAGACTCACACGTTTGCCTCGAGGCCTTGCATCTGATCTCCTCCTGACGCTGATGGGGCTGCCAACTCCCCATCGGAGGCACCCTCAGTCAGCCTCCCACGAGGGAGGTGGGAACTAACCCACATGCCAGCCCAAAGAGGAAGATCACAGGAAACCTCTAGTTTCTCTGAAAACTCAGGTGTCATCAGTTCAGCACCTGAAGGAGAAACCTCAGGACCCCAGAGCCCCAGGAACAGGCAGGTGGCTGGGTGGCAGTCACCCTTGATTCCCTTAGCTAGGGCTGCTGGAACTCCAGCATGTGCCCCAGCCTCTTCCTCAGCCCCCAGAGCCAGTCCAAGCTGCACCCCCATACATACAGTAGCATTAAGGGCTTCAGGCTGATGGAGGGCTGGGGTATCCCTTTGACGCCTTATCTCTGATACCATCAGACATCTGAGGAACACATTCCTTTCCAGCAAAGCCCAGGTTTGGAGTAAAGCCCCCCCTCCCAGGTCCCACTAAAGGAAGGCCCCCTTCTGCCTGGAGGGCTCCTGTCTGCCTTCAAGCTCCATGCACAGCCCTGCAGAGTGGGGGACCTGGGCTTTGGGGTGGGACCTTAGTCCTGTAGAGGTCTAAGCCTGACTCACTGCTTGGGGCTGTGCACCCCCAGAAGCCATTTGGCAGCCAGAGCCTCCCTCATAAGATAAGATACGGAGGGGTAGCATCTGCTTCCCAGGGCGGGCAGACCTCCCCTCCTTCTCTCCACGGTCATCTGCCTCCAGGCCAGGAGGCTGGACCCTTCCTTCCCCAGTTCAGTCAGTACCAGCCATGGATATAAAAGGGCACTGGGGAGAAGATGGGGTGAAGAAGGGTCATCCTACCCGTGACCTCTGACCTTCCCCCACCTGCCGCTCAGCACAGCTCCTGTGGGAATCCAGTTGCCTGGCTCTGAGGTGGTGGGGTGTTTTCAAGGAAAGGAGTCCCAATTCCCAGGTAAAGAGTTTGAGTTTGAGTCCTGACATAAGGATGGAGACACTCACAGAGGGACTCCCAATCTAGTCCTGGCTCCCTGTCCCCCAGTTGCCCTTTTGGTCCTTCAGTGGCACAGGGGATAAGAAGCCACTTCCTCCTTTCCCATCACTGACCTTTCCAGCAGTCTCATCTTAGACCCTCCCTCTGGAAAGATCAACCAGCTCTTCCCTATCAAACTGCCTCCCCAAGCTTCATTTTTTCAGAGGGACCATTTTTCAGAGGACGGCTGCGTGGCCATGAAAAGCCTACGTGATTGTGACCCTCCCTGCCTCCCACTGGCTTCCTACAGACACACACATCTTTGGAGCAGAGAACAGGCTGAGTGAAGCTCACCATCTTCCAGAGACCCACGGCCGGCACCCAGGCCACCATCTCTCCAGCTCTTGACCCACCCCATCCCCTGGAAATCCCCAGGTCCAGCTCCTGAGCTCCTGGACCCACTGCTAGGCTCCCCTGAAACCCCTCACCCCACGCCCTCACACACACCAGCCCCACAGTGTACTTCCGAGGCAGAGTTTCCCTGGCAATCTCACTCCCACCCTCCTCACTGCGTCCTTAGGGAGGCTGAGATGCTGTGGCCTGCAGGTGGGAGGAGGCCGTGCTGGGTCCATCCTGTTTTTCCTGCCCTCCCTCTCCATCCCACCCTTGGCTGTTTAGTTTGTCACCCCAGGACCAGCTGGGTTGAAGGTGGCAAGGTTGGGCTGGCAGGGGTGGGGGGTTGGGGGGCGGCGGTGGTGGTGAATGATCCAAGCTAGATATGGGCCAAGCTTGTTTCCTGGACCAGGATTCAGGGGGCACCTCCTGAGCTGCACACTTCCCTCAAACTGTTAGCTGCAAGAACGAGAGCGGCGTCTCCATTAAGCCAAGAGGGCTGGTGGGCTTGGGAGCAAGCAGGACCACAATTCCTCCCAGCTTTATAGCCCCATCGGACTGGGGGCTAAGGCACGGGGAGGTCTGATGCTTAGGAGAACAGTTCCCACGGCCGAATCCGCCCAATGCCTTCCTCAGATGCCAGCCGGCACTTCAGTGTCAACCCTTCTCAGCATCCCACCCACTTTGGGGGTCTCCAAAGATTGGGGTCCTTGTGGGGGAGACAGGTGAGAGCTATCTCCTGAACCCTCGCTATGCCCTCCGCAGCCTTCTCTGGATGGTAGGATTGGGGGGGGTGCGGTGTTCACCTGGCTGAGGTCAGTGGAAGAGAATCTGGTCAGGCTCCCTCTCTCTGCCCTGGCTTCTGACCCCAACCCCTGCCAAAGAAAAATGACCCCCCCAAAAGAGCAGGCCACCATAGGTCTCACTCAGATGGGGAAGAACCAAGCAAATGCCAGTGGGAGTTCGATTTTTCGAATAAACGATCAGAGAAGAAGCCCCATCTCCCAAACACGCAAGCCTCCCTCCTCCCTTCAGCAGCCTGACTCGGAATTACTGGAACAGTTATCAAAGCTCAAAGAGAAACGGGATCTGTAGGCGCCGAGATGCAGATGAGGGTGGGAATCAGGGGGTGAGGGGTGGCTGTCTCGGAAATGCCCAAAATGGGGTGGGAGAGGGCGGGCGAGAGGGAAGAGGAAGGGGTAGGCGTCCATGGCTGCCTCGACAGGTCCAAAGTCTCCCAACGAGCAGCCAGCTTCCAACTTGTTTACTTGACGGCGTGTTTTGAGGTTTCCAAACGGAAAGAGTTAAACCTCTCGACTCGATCGAGAGCAGTCTCTATCTGTCACCTTTCCTCCCGGCTAAGCGCTGCCGCCGCCGCCACTGTCGCTGCCCGGCGCCGCTGCCAGGGAATCGAACCTCGTCTACTTTATTCCACTTGAGCGTGGCCAAACTGTTGCTGTTTAGTGGGGGCCAAGAACCCGGTTCACACCCTCGAAACGAGCCGCAGCGGGTGGGGGGCGGAGGCGGGAGCCGGGTCCCGCGTGCCCCGGCCGCTGGGGTCCTCTCGGGGAGAGGCTTACACACACGCGCGCGCGCGCGCCACACACACACACACACACACACACACACACACACACACACACGCATCGCCGGATCACGCCTCGCCAAGGCCGGAGTCACCTGGAATACGCAGCCCGCGAGCATCTCCCGAGCCAGAGCGAGGCCTAACGCGCGCCCGGCGGGAGGCGGGCAGCGGTGAGCTGGGGCGGGCGGAGGGCCGGCTCCCGGCTGCGGGCCAGCGGGCGAGAGCGAGACGCGGAGCGAGGGGAGAGGCGGCGGGGCTGGGGAGCGGCCGCATGACTTACATGGAAGTGATATTCCTTGAGATGTCCGTGATGTTGATGCTGGCGTTCCCATTGCTGTTCCCTGAATCCTGCCCTTCCAGGAGCGGGAAGAGGTTCCCATCGTCCGGCCGCCGGCAATTGATCTCAGTCTTGCTGCAGACACAATTTGCAGGGCAAGCCAACACGGAGCCCACATAGTCCAGCCAGACGCTTCCCAGCAAGAAAATCCGCCAGAAACTACACTTGGCTGGGCAAAGAGAGACATCCATCTCCGATCGCTGCTTCTAAAAAGAGGAGGAGGAGAGGAGAGGGGGTGGGGTGGGGGAGTGGGGAGAGCTGGAGGGGGGAAGGAAACAAAGACGGCGAGGGAGGGGGAAGGGGGAGGGGGCCTCTGCCTTTGAAACGCCGTGCGATCAGATGCAAAATCCTTCAGCGTCTGAAACCATCGCGGCCGCCGCCGCCGCCGCTGGGTGGGAGCCGCGGGGAGCGCCTAGTGGCGCGGTCTGCCTGGCATGGTGGCCGGCTCGGCGCTCGCCGGCTCGCCGGGTCCGGGAGCTCGAGAAGCGAACCGACTGCTCTCCGACTCCGAGACTTTGCAGGGTAGCAACAGACGGTGGGGAGGCAAAAAAAAAAAAGGCAAAAGGAAAATATGGTGCGAAAGTCACCAAGTCCCACCTACTGGGCAGAATTAAAACGGACACACCTGCAAAATACACACACTCACACACACTCACACGTCCATACACCCGGCGCCGGGAGGAGGAGAGGATGCAGTCGGAGCCGCAGCAGCCGCCGCGAAAGGCTCGCCGCGCGCCTGCAGAAATGCACAAGTGCTCGGAGCCTTACGAAACGCACGGGTTATCGGAGCGTCTTCCTCGGCCCCTCCCTCTCTCTCCCCCTCCCTCCTCCTCTCCCCTCCCTCCTCGCGGCCTCCTCCCCCCCGCACCCCCCCGCCCCGCCCCGGCTGGGAGCGGCAAGAGAGCGGAATCTCCCCCTCCCTCCCTCTCCCACTCCCCTCCCCACACCCCTCTCCTCTCTTTCCCCCGCCCGTCCTCTCCCCCTCCTCCCCACCCACCCACCCACCCACCCACTCGCCTGCTCCCGGCGCTCGCCCGCACCGCCACCCGCAGCCGCGCTGCCGCCCGCTCCACGCCTAGCGGCCCGGCGCCCGCTCGCCGCAGCCCAGGGAAAGCCAGACGGAAGGGAAAAAGTTACAGTTGGGATTGCGAGGGTCTGGACTGGGGAGGGGGACTTGGCGAGCCGGCGGCGCGACGCGGAAAGGCGCTCTCCTTTCCACTTTTTGGCCCTCGCGCTGCCCGGTTTTGCCGCAATCCGGACCGCGAAAGGAAGTGAAATGAACGCGGCCGAGGTGACCGGGGAGCGCTCCCGAGCCCGGCTGGGGTTGGGGGAGGGGCACAGGCTCGGAGACGGCGATCGAGAGTGCGAGGGTGCACAGGAACCCCAGAGAGGCGCCCAGGGCCAGGGACCCGCGCCACGAACGCGCGGTCCTCGGTCTACGCGACACTCGTTTCCGTAATCTAGACTCCGGGAGCTAGGATCGGCTGGGGAGGGGACTGCGGGACACGGCTGGGTAGGTGCCCCCGCGCCCCCTGCGCCTTCTTGGCGGCGGGTTTTGCTTCCTTGGACAGACAGGGAGCCGGGAAGGAAGAAACTAGCGCCGAAAGGGCTGCGCTGGAGATCCGAGGTGGCTCGGGGCGAACCGTGCGTGCGAGAAAAGCCGCCGGGGAAATTGAGATGCAAGGGGGCATTTTTGGCAAGCACCAGGCCAGTACCGTCAGAGGCCGGCTTCTCGGGCTCGGCGATCCGGTGCGCTGCGCTGGCTGCCGGGCGAGGGGGTGGGCGAGCTGCTTTCTCCGGATTCGGGGGCACAGGACCTCCCCCCTCCCCTCCCACACAAGCACCCCTTCCTGGTAGGGACTCAAAGCAGGTGCAGCCTGACACTCGAGCTCGGCTCCCCGCGGGAGAGGAGGCGAGCCCCCGTTCTTCGCCTTGGTAGCGATTTTCCTTTTTAATCAAATGTCAGAATGCCAAGTGTGAGATGTTTGCTGAGACAACCGGAGCATTCGCGGTGGGAAAGGAGAAGAAAGGGTTAGGGAAGTCCGAGCAGGCAGACACACTACAGCATTCACACGCAGAAGAAAGCGGCGCTCTCCTCGCCGACTTGGAGGAGGGCAGGCGAGGAAGCGAACACGCTGAATTCAGCTGCATCCAGCATCTGAAAGGATTCTCCCCCGCCCCCTGTGGATTCCGATGCAGGTCATGCAACTTGCGGGCAAGACGGGGGTGGATGGGGGAGATGCGGGTGCCACCGGCCCGACCCGGGCGCAGTCTCAGGCTGGCTGGACGCCTGCGAGTGGCTCTGTCGCTGTGAGTAAACTTGGAAGCAAGAAAAAAAAAGAAAGAAAAGAACGTGTCTATAAAGGCAATTTTCCCGACTCCCTCTTACATTCCACCTTCCCTTGGCCTCGGTGAGACTTTTACCCCTGTTGCCAGTGTGGCCTCCTTACCAGACTGGCATTTTGCCCTCCCACCAGCAGGAGGGGACAGAGAGTGGAGACCTCCATAGACTCTCAAACCAGTTCCTACTGGCCCAAGGCCATCTGTGATAGCCTCCAGTGCCAGTCTGTGATGAGCTCTGGAATTTCTTGAGAATCAGGGAAACTGAGGCGTACTGAAAGCTGTCCCTTCGCCTTTTTTCAGGCGGTATGAGAAAAACATGGAGAACCTTTCTCAGACCAGGTCTGGGGAAAGTCCCATAAGCAGGGTGTGCCATGTGGATTTGGCCCAGCATCAGTTCTGCCTGGAACTAAGATGGTTGTGTCTTAAAGGTGCCGCACACACTTTTGTTGAGAAAGAAATAATTTTTAACACTTCCAGCAGAGAAGGGCAGCATCCATAAGTCAGAACAAATTTAAAACACTTGTAAAACCTCTTTGGAGATGGTACAAAGGCAGCTGTGGAGCAAGGGTCCCTGATGAGACAAGAAGCCTTTCATCCTGCCAGTGTGATGGGATTAAGATGAGGCGTTATGTTTATGCTGGAGCTCCAGGCCTGAGCAGGAAGTGGCAACTTACAAGGAGGAAGGCCGTTTTAAAAGCTCACAGGAAGGTCCAGGAGTGGAGAGCGCAGCGTTCTATTTGGGAACTTAGGGAAATCACTTATGAATGGCCTCTAGACCTCAGCTTTCATTATCTGTAATAAATGACTAGATTGGTCCATGCTGCCCAAAGTGTGATTCTTTGACCAGCAGCATCCACATCACCTGGAAGCTTGGTAGAAACGCAGTATCTGAGATCCCACCCTGACTGAGTAAACCAGAAAATCCATTTTAACACGCTCCCCAGGTGAGTCATAAGCACATTACAGTGTGAGAGGTACTGAGATGGCTCCTGAAGTCCCTTCCCACTTGGATAGTCTCTGATTCTACGTGGACCTGGGTGGAAGGGACTTTTGAGGGAAAAAAAAGTTTACAGTGGTGTGGAGTCTCAGAATATTATTCAGTTTGGGTGACAAAAACTGGGTGTTTCAAATGCAAGGGCCTTGTCAAAAAACAGACCTCTGAAGTATCACTACAAGTGCAAGGGAGAATATTCTCATCCTTCATTCATCCTTAATCTCTGAGAACAGCCAGATCTCAAAGAGGGGCAGGAGAAATTGTCCAGTACAGATACCCTGCTCTTGGCCACCAGGGGTGCAGAGCATCTGGGGTGTCTTGTCTGCTTGGCGAGAATGTCCTGGTTGACAAGGAAGAGTGGTCGTCACATCACCGTGATTCCTAGCCTCCAGCCACTGAGTCCTAGAGATATCGTGACCTGCCAATCAGGGGATAATCCCTCCCATCTCTTGCAGCTAGCATCTTAGAAAGGAAGAGACTTACCAGTGGATGCCATGCTGATCAACAAGAGGCAGGAGTGGGCAGAGTTTTTTGAACGGTAAATAAACCTTCAGTTCAGTTCAGTTCAGTCACTCAGTCGTGTCCGACTCTTTGCGCAGAAACCTTTTAATGCTGAGCAGGCACCCTCTGGTACCAGGGATGTGGAGAAGACAGGAACATTCCTAAGATCTGGATGTGATTGCCCACGGGTCAGGACAGAGTAGGGGGCTGCCTTCCAGAGCACAGTGATCCAACCTTCCCGACAGCTAGAGAAACTGAACATGTCTCATCCCAAAGGGTATATACCAACTGTGTGAACACCTGAGATTTCTCCTTGATTATGTGTCTATAAGGTGTCCCCAAACCCAACTTTTATGCCACAGAGAAAAGGAGGGAGGAAAGTGGACAGTCAAGAGACATACAGACAAAATGCTGTGGAGGAATCATCACCCCCTGCCCCAGTGCCACCCCTGCTGGGCCGCTGCCCACACGTCTGCCCCCCTTTCCAACCCAGCCATCTCTCCTTTCCCAGTGAACACCCACCTCCAAGTCAGCCACCACATTACTGGGATGCAAGCCAGACCCCAGACGTTTCGGATTTACCCACCATGCCCCTCTCCTAAGATGTCAGCCTCAATCCAAGAACTGTGCTACAAAACTTTCTAGTTTGAACAGAAATGGGACCCACCACTGTAACTCTGAGCCAGAAAGGGAACTGTGGTTCTGGGTGGTGGCTGGGTGGGGAAGGGGGGAGCCCAGGAGGAAGCAAAGCAAAACCTAGATCCCCGGAGAATTTGCTGTTCCAAAGAGTTACTGGAGCTGGCAGGCTTGGACTTGGGTCAAAGAAAGTCCTGTTTCCTGGGTGGCCTACACTCAAGATGCGAGATGAAAAGGCATGGTTGGAGGCTGAGAAGATGTAATGGTATCCAGAAGGCTCAGCGCCAAGGAGGGAATTTCAACCATACATGGAGAGTGAAAGCCCACCCACAGGGCCTCCCTGGGGGTCCAGTGGCTGAGACTCCACGCTCCCAATGCAGCGAGCCCCAGTTCGATCCCTGGTGAGGGAACTAGATTCCACATGCCACAACTAAAGATCCCATGTGTTGTAACTAAGACTTGGCACAGCCAAATAAATAAACAATTTTTTTAAAGCCCACCCATGAGGAGGGATGGTCAAGCGCCAAGGTGGTGTAAAGGAGCAGAAAAATCCAACCACAGGAAGTCCCAGCTCAGGACCCGGACTGAAGTCCCAAGATCTTGGGCACAGGTCCACCAAGCCCTGGAGCCACCTGCCAGGGTCAGAGCCTCTCCCTCCTGTCTGTTAAGGAAGATTCCCTGGGAACTTCCCTGGTGGTCCGGTAGCTGACACTCCGTGCTCTGAATGCAGGGAGCCCAGGTTCAGTCCCTGGTTGGGGAACTAGATCCTATATGCCACAACTAAGACCAGGTGCAGTCAAATAAATGAATGAAATGTTTTTACAAAAAGAAGATTCTCTGAAGGATACCTAGTTTCTCCTCTCCAGCCGTGGCTGGAGTGTCTGGAAGGGCTTTAGGGATCAGTGATGCCGCCCAGGTGACTGTCCACTTACTCTGCTTGCCCCGATTGATAGATTCCTAGCGTCTCTGGACTTCTCTGGTGGCTCGGTGATAAAGAATCCACCGGCGATGCAGAAGAGGTGGGTTCGATCCCTGGGTGGGGAAAATCCCCTCGAAAAGGAAATGGCAACCCACTCCAGTATTCTTGCCTGAAGAATTCCATGGACAGAGGAGCCAGCCTGGCAGGCCACAGACTATGGGGTTGCAAAAGAGTCAGATATGACTTAGCCACTAAACACCAACACCTCACAAGGTTATCGTGAGATCATGCAGTGAAGCCCTTTGTGCAGTGCCTGACACACAGTAAGTACTTGGTAAGTGTTAAATTCATTTTTCCACTTTTGAGGTTCCCAGGGGGCTTTGCTGCCCTGCCCAGGAAGCCCGTACTGCTGTCCACTCTCAGCCACAAACACCGTCCCCGTAAATCTTGCCCTGCACATGTGCAGAGCAGTGACCCCAGCAAGTTCCTGAATTGTGTTGGGCTGAGGCGCTCAGCTGTTGCTCATGGATGCTTCCAGCCAGATGCCTAGACCCCAGAGTCATGAATGGTGAGGGTCTGACTCCCTGGTCCCAGCAGAAAAAGGTGTGGACCAAGCTGATGTATATCTCCTTTGAGAAAGAATCCTTTGATCCTCCCTGGTTCCCTTGCCAGCTTGCTGCTCCTGCAGAAGTGGGTCAAGGTGGGAGAGGGGTTGCTGGCTTTGGGCTGCCCTTGGCGGGGTAACCCCTGCTCACCACTGGCTGTGAGCACCTGGACGGGGCTGGAAACTCAGTGTGGCCTAGGTCCAGGCACATGGGAGTTCCCAGGGCAGGGCCACTGTGCGTCCTTCAGAGGGCAGAGTACAGAGCAGACAGAACGATCCAAGAATAAAATCAAGATGTCAGGAATCAGCAAGCATCTAGGGAGCCAGACAGGTGAGCTCCTGAAAAGTGATAGCAAGAGGCTTCAGGCAGCATCACTGGCAGGGAGGACCACCCACCTGCACACCCAGGACACATCCACACACCCGCTCTTCATCATAGACACCGCCCTTATGTGCCTGCCCAGATAAGCTCTCCACAGTAACTTACATCACACCCCATTCTGCACAATACCCAGCCATTTACCTCTTTACCGAGCAGAGGGCAGCCAGGGGCCATGACCTTCACTTGGCAGAGGAGTGAGCTGAAATTGACATGGTGGGGCAGAGATCTATCTGGCGCCTTTCTGATTCTCAAGGGAGTTTTCTTCCTGTTATCAGCTTTTAAAATGTAAGTTCCTTGAAGACAAGAACCTTGCCTGCTTTATTTTCTAACTTGCCTGCCCCTGAAACGATACTGAAAATGTAATAGATGCTCTGTGCATATTTATTGAACAAGCCCTTGAACTGTCAGGGCTTCCCATCTGGCACTAGTGGTAAAGAACCCACCTGTCCATGAAGGAGATGTGAGACGTGAGTTCGATCCCTGGATTGGAATGATCCCCTGGAGGAGGGCACGGCAACTCACTCCAGTATCCTGGATACCATATCCAGTATCCAGTATCTCCCACTCCAGTCTGGAGAATCCCATGGACAGAGGAGCCTGGTGGGCAACAGTCCATGGGGTTGCAAAGAGTCAGACACGACTGAAGCAACTTAGCATGCACACAGGCACTGCATTTTCAAACCAGTCACCACATTGTAAATGAGGGTTCCGTGTCTGTTTCCTCGGAACCATCAGCACTGAGAAAACCAGAATCTACCTCCAGGCCAGCTCAGGAGTGGAGGTGATTTAATGAACCATTTTGCTGCCCCAAACCCCATGTGTGTCCTTAAGAGAAGTTTGGGGTGACCACCTCCACACCCGGAGTTACACTTGTGGCTACAGACTTGTCTCTGGTGGGACAAATAGCAGAAAGACGAGCAGCTCCTGTTCTCAGCTCTAAAGTCAGAAGGGTTGGCAAGAGCAGCTTCCAGGGCAATGCCAGACATCCTAGGCCCTAGGTAGGCCCCCCTCACCCAGGCCCAGCAGCCCTATTGCTGTGGCTTCCATGCTGCAGAAAGCCAAACCCTCCTCCCCAGCTCCAGGGCCCCACTCCATCCCATTGTCCTCCTGAGCCAAGCCAGCCCACTCCTATTCAGTGCCTGGGCCACTGCTATGCCTTCAACACCTCCCACAGTGCCCTTTCCTCTACCTGCTTCTCACCAAAGCAGCCTATGTCACACCTTCCCCTGCCCTGGCTCAGGCTCACAGAACATCAGCTTTCAGACCCAGCTCAGCACTAATTCGTTCATTTAGTATTAAACGCCTATTAGGCTGTGTCCCCTTGGGCATGTTACTTAACCTCTCTGATCCTCCACATCCTCCTCCGCAAAATGGGGGCCCAACAATCCCAAGGATCAAATCAAATGTCAAATGTGAAAACATCTCGTGAACACGGTTGTCATTGTTCAGTCGCTCAGTCATGTCAGACTCTGCATTCCCATGGAATGCAACACATCAGGCTTCCCTGTCCTTCACCATCTCCTGGAGCTTGCTCAGACTCATGTCCATTGAATCAGTGATGCCATCCAACCATCTCATTCTCTGTTGTCCCCTTCTTCTCCTGCCTTCAATCTTTCCCAGCATCAGGGTCTTTTCCAATGAGCTGGCTCTTTGTATCAGGTGGCCAAAGTATTGGAGCTTCAGCTTCAGCATCAGTCCTTCCAGTGAATATTGAGGGTTGATTTCCTTTGGGATCGACTGGTTTGATCTCGCTGAACACCACACAAATGACAGACACGGGTTCCTACTAATCAGGCGGTAGACCCCAGGACCTTTGCATACTCTATCAGTATTTCATACCCAACCTGCCTGCAATTACCAACTAGCTGATCTCAGAGAGGGAAATGCAAGGCCACAGCCTCCATCCACACCACATATTACATCCCCTCTTCAAAGGGAGCAGCTAAAGCTTGAGCATCAGCCCCAGGAAAATGTGGTTTAGACCTCAGCTCCAGCACCTGCTAGCTGGAGATTTGGGCATATTATGTCACCTTGCTGAGCCTCATGCTCTTCACCTAAAAAAATGTGCTCTTGGACATTGTTCACGGATATTTCCCCTATTTTCGGGAATGCAGTCATAAAATGTGCTGAAGGCACCTAGCCTAAGGGCTTGGCATACAGTAGCTGTCCTTTCCCTTCTTTTTCTTTCTATTCTTCCTCAGGCTGGGGGAGGGGGGCTGGTCCAACATTCACCAGATGGTTCAGACCTCATATTAGGGTGCTCACAAATTCTGCCCTGCCTGTTAGCTAGGAACCATCTGGGCTTCTATTTCTTTAAGCCACACAGATGTCCAGCACCTCAGAGGGCTGAAGAAGTGACTCTCTGAAGTCCTCAGGCCCAGAGAAGAAGGAGGATCCCAGCACACCTGGGATTCCAAGCAAGAAACCACCAACCTGGCTCCGATGTCCTCTGGTGCTGGCAGTGACCGGGGACAGTGCGTGTGCACCCACTTAAGTGGGTATCAAGAGCAAGTAGAAAACCAAAAAAAAAAAAAAAAAGAGTCTTATTTGCTGAGACACCAGTGTGGGACTTTGGGGGAGCGTTTTGTTGGGGCGGGGGGGAGGTGCTAGGGAGCCATGCCTCCCGTTGGAACTAAGAGACAGCTCCCTCCCACGGGCTTTCTGCCTTGTCCTCCACCCCCTCCCCAGCCCACAGCACCAGCTGCACTGCCTGGGAACCAGGGAAAGAAAAGCCCAGCCCCGGGGAGTTCCGGGATGGGGGTAGGGCACGCAGTGAAGGTGACGGTGAGGGGTAGAGGGCGGGTGTGCAAGCAGCCCTGATGAGTCCTGGCCAGCGCCAGGGTATGACCCCCAGGGCTATGGGGCTAGGGCGCAGTGTCCAGGAGGAGTCCCAGAGGCCTGCCAGCACCAGGGTATCACTCCCAGGACTATGGGGCAAGGCTGCAGTGTTCGGGAGGGGGTCCCAGATGCCTGCCAGAGCCAGGGTATGACTCCCCAGAGCTATGGGGTGAGGGTAGGGAGTTGGGGAAGGCATCCCAGAGAACTGCCAGAGCCAGAGCTATGGGGTAAGGGTGTGGTGTTGGGGAGGGTATCCCAGAGACCTGCTGGAGCCAGAGCTATGGGGTGAGGGTGCGGTGTAGGGGACAGGGTCTCAGAAACCTGGCCAGGAGGCAGATCTGGGAGACACCATGAGTTCATCCAACCCGTAGAAGCTGGATGAACCTCTAAAGGTGGGGAATGTTTGGTCTTTCCCTTCGGTGCCCTCTTCCTGGTGTCAAGTTCAAGAACCATCCTCAGGACTCCAAGAAAAAGTGTCCTGGAGCACAGCCCTCTGGATAGACACCTGTGACCCCTTCCCAGTGTGCCTGAGGCTGTGGTTGGCTGAGGATTTCTCTGGTAACTCAGATGTTAAAAATCTGCCTGCCATGCAGGAGACCTGGGTTCGATCTCCAGGTCAGGAAGATCCCCTGGAGAAGGGAGTGGCTACCCAGTCCGGTATTCTTGCCTGGAGAATTCCTTAGACAGAGCAGTCCATGGGGTGGCAAAGAGTTGGACATGACTAACACTTTCACTTTGGATGCCCTCTTCCTGGTTTCAAGTTCTAGAACCATCCTCAGGACACTAAGAAAGAGCACTCAGAGCCCAGCTTTGTAGATGGTAGGCCGTGACCCCTTCCCAGTGTGTCTGAGGCTGTGGTTTCCCAGCACAGGGACAGCTCTGCTGTCTGCTCGCCCAAGGCTGGGCAGCCTTCCCCAGCATGCCGGTCTGAAGGATCCAGCCCTTCCTGAAGAGTTAATGATTGTGCTAGGCTCCGTGCCCCAATGTGTTGAGATGTAGCAGGTCCAAATAGATGTAGCTTCACCCTGGAGCACAGCAGGCCACTTGCTATGGTCCTGGGATTCTGGGGGTGAGGACAAGCAAAATGATGCTGCCCATGAAGATAGTGACAGCCGCAACCACAGTATATTGGCTTCTGTGTGTAACATTTTTCTATGCCTTTACAGACATGATTTCACTGAATCCTGACAGCCCTCATTTTACAGATAAGGAAACCGAGCCAGAGAGGTTACATCCCTTGACCAGAGTCACCCAGCTGGTATGTGGTATAAGTTCCATTTGGTTTATGTTTTGATATTTACTTATTTGGCTGCTCCAGGTCTTAGTTGTGACACGCAAGGTCTTTAGTTGCTACATGCAAACTCTTAGCTGCAGCATGTGGGATCTAGTTCCCTGACCAGGGGGTGTAACCAGGTCCCCTGCATTGGGAGTGTGGAGTCTTTTAGTCGCTGGACTACTGGGGAAGTCCCCGAGCCCAGTTTAAAACTCTAAACACACACCCACTGCATCAAACTACCTCTGACATTAAACTGGTCCTTAGTGAGGTGGTAAGGAGAGAGGAGGCTGCCCCTCTGCAGGGGAGAGGGCCACCTGCCCTTTTGCACTCTGACAGCCCTCTCCTATCACTTGTCTACCCCTAGTAACAAGGAAAAGGAGACGAGGAGGCAGAAGATGAGGTTAGATAGCATCACCGACTCAATGGAGATCAGTCTGAGCAAACTCCAGGAGACAGTGAAGGACAGGTGTACTGCAGTCCATGGGTGGGGTCGCAAAAGAGTAGGACAGACTTAGTGACTAAACAAGCAGCAGGGAAGGGACGGAGGGGAGGGGAGACTCTGAGCTGGGTCAGGGCCCAGGCGGGCTTAGACAGGGGATGATCAGTCTGCATCCCGCCTTTGTATGAGTTCACCTAATATGCAACTAACCCCCTTCCCGGGAGGAGACAGCGGTCCCAGCTTCCTCCTGGCAAAGGGTACGAATTCTAGAGGTGGACCCTTGGCACAGCAGCCTCATTGAATGTCCTACCCAAGCGTCTGTAATAAACAAATCAATAATTAAGAGAGGATGCACATTAGCCTTTGAACAAGTTCCAGGGAGAGTTTATTTTTGATCTTCCACGAGGTGAGCAAGTGTGTGCTCAAAGCCTGGGGGAGGCTGTGAGCAGTAGCAATGGCAGGGGCGGGGGGGCGGGAGAGGGGGCAGGAGTGGACGCACAGCCTGAGGCCTGAGCCGCCAGCCCCTGGGGGCACCTGTGGGCGCCCGGCTGTGCAGGTGAGCACGGGGGAGCCACGTGGCGGGTGGGCGAGCATTTAGACTGTGCTGGGCGTGCATATACGTGTGCAGCAGGGAGGAAGGCAGGGGCCAAGGGTGGGTGGGTGCTAAAGGCAGTTGCTGGGCGGGGGGCAAATAATGCTGCTTAATCAGGGGTGTCCGGGGAATCTTCACCCCCTTGTGCCAGATGGGGTTAGATGCTGAGCTTTTCATCTGCTAGCTCTGAGAAAGGAAGATAGCTGCATAGAACATTGTAAGTATCAACTCTCCTTCCTGACTCCCACTTTTCTCTCTCCCGTCACTCTCTGCTGCCTGAGGAAGCCGGTTCACTTTCCCTTCAACTTCTAAGTCTGCCGGAAGTTTCCATTCCTGGGACTCTGGGGAGAAGAAAGAAAATATTTAGTCGTCTTCTGTAAGGTCAGTTTATCATGAATCCCATCTCCTTCTGCACACATACCCAAAATAATAACCATAGTAATAAATTAGACACTATCATTAGAGAATGCTAACGTCTGAAACAAAATCTTACGTTAACCAGCCTGGTGTTTCTCCAAGCAGAACCCCCAAGCCCAGAGGAAAACAAATCCACCACCATGGGGGACGATGGGACAGGAAGAGGTGGGAGAAGGGCTGCAGCAGGCCTGAAACGTATTTTTAAAATTTGAGTGTCATTCTACTGCATAATACTTCTGTGTATGTGTGTGTGAATGTGTGTGAACTGATGTTCTTAAGTCTCTCCATGGAGTAAAATGAGTGATCCTGGTATGTGTATTGCTCTTGTGTCCTCAAAGACCTCTGGGGTTTTAACACAAAACTGTCGGTGGAAACTTACCAATTTCAGAAGCACATATTTAGCCCAAGCCTCTCCTCTCCCATCCTATCATTCTATAGGTAGAAAAATTAGGCCCAAGGTAACTAAGTTATGTCCCTAAGGCCACACAGTTAGTTAGGACCATAGCCAAAGGCTTCTACAGCAATTTTTTGGTGTTTATTGGCTTCCTGTTTATTCAGAGGGGCTTCCCAGTGGTGCAGTGGTAGAGAAGCCTCTTGCCAATGCAGGAGATGAAGAAGATGCGGGTTCAGTCCCTGGATCGGGAAGAACCCCTGGAGAAGGAAATGGCAGCCCACTCCAGTATTCTTGCCTGGGAAATCCCATGGACAGAGGAGCCTGGAGGGCTACAGTCCATGGGGTAACAAAGAGTCAAACACGACTGTGTTCAAATACATTGGGTTATTAACCCAGCCTCCTCTCCAAAATGGATTCACAGGTAAATATGATGATCATACAGATGGGGGTAATGTGGGAATGTGACTTTCTCAAGGTCACAGGATAGATTTGGGGCAGTGATTTGGACAGGATCTCAAGCATGTATTATACAGTTTAAAAGAGGTCAGGCTTTACCCACTTGGCCTCAAAAATGATTGGTATCAGCTTCAGTGCAGAGGTAGCTGCCTGCACTAGCCTGAGCTATGACAGTCAGGCTAGGCTGGGCTGGGCTGTGCTGGGCTGGGCAAGGGCTGGGGGTGGATAGCCAAAGATTCCGAGTACCTCCCTGCTGAGCTTGGGAGTGCAGGCTTGAAAATCTTCTAAAAATACCAAGCACGTTTCATGCAGGGGGCTAATTCAGCTGACCTTTCCTAAGGATGGCCAATTTGCTGACTCCGTGCTGGGGGCAGTGAGCAGAAAGGCCGCCTGTTTCTCTCCAGCTGACTCTTGGACTGCAGTGGGGCATGATGGGAATATCCTTTCACTCCCAGCATCCCTCACTTCAGATCAGTGGTCTCCAACATTTTTGGCATCAGGAACCAGTTTCGTGGAAGGCAATTTTTCCACAGACTCAGGGGCAGGGGGATGGTTTCAGGATGATTCAAGGTCATTTACATTTCTTATGCATTTTATTTCTAATCTCATGCTGCCACTGATGTGACAGAAGGCACCAGTCTAGGGCCCAGAGGTTGGGGACCCCTGCCTCAGACAGACTCACGGAGAATGTGAAAAAGAACCCTGGACCATCCCAAGACTTGACCGAGAGCAAGCTGCAGGCCAAGGCAAGTTAGTGGGAATGTCAGACTTGGTCTCTAGTCTCACACAACTCAGCTCCTGGTTTTTCTCGAGTTGCCTGCCCAGTCAAAGAGGAGAGCAGACTGTCACCTGTGATGTGCAGCAGAGAGCAGGGGATGTGAAGAAGAGGTTAATTCTGAGTGTGGGGAGTCACTCTTTCCATTGTTTTTATTCATTTACCTGCTTGCTGGGCATGGTTCTGTGTACTGAGATCCTTTGCAGCTGCTTCCAGGAATAAGATGCTGATCACCAAGTATGGTACTTGCCTGGTCTTGTTTTCCTTATCTGAAAAATGGACAGGTTGAAACTGGAGGATTCCACAAACCCCTCCCAGTTGGGACAGTGAGCTAGCTGGGTCCTGGAGGAAGTCCAGGGCACTCCTACCAAGTCCTGAGGTTCTGTGGTGTCCTTCTTTATCTTGGCTAACTCTCGTGGAGCTGGCCTTCCTTCCAGCCCCCTCCCAGCCCCTAGAAGGAGAAGCAGAAGGGTCCCCTGCCCTTGTTGGGCTCTCTCCTCAAGACTCCCGGTAGAAGACCCTGCCTCTCCCATTTCTGTCAGAGACCATCCCTGGCAAGCTGAGGGGTCTCCGCTTTGCAGCATGGCATCCCGGGGCATGCTGGGAAAGACTGAAGGCAGGAGAACAAGGGGATGACAGAGGATGAGATGGTTGGATGGCATCACTGACTTGATTTACATGAGTTTGAGAAATTTCCAGGAGTTGGTGAAGGACAGGGAAGCCTGGCATGCTACAGTCCATGGGGTCACAAAGAGTCAGACACGACTGAGTGATTGAACTGAACTGATTCTGGGGAAAAGTTTCTAGTCTCCACCCATCTGCAGCTCCTGGTTTCTGATCCAGGACTGATGTGGGCCAGACAGGGAGGGCACATGTAGGAGTCACAGCTGGCTGGTCCTCACATGGTTCTGGGGCCCCCTTGGGGCCTGGCTCTGGCCTGAACTGACCCCCGAAGCCTTGGCCCATGGTCCTCCCTGGCTGGTCCTCCTCAGACAGGCCTTGAGCCCCGCTACGACAGGATGCCATCAACCCCAGTACACAGATGAACACTGATGTCCCGACTTTTCCCCGTGTTATCCTGGGAGAGAGGCAACTGAAAAACCATCAGCATCTTGGGAGGCCCAGGAAGGAGCCCCATACCCCACTGGCCCCTCAGCCAGAGGGACCCAGCCCCCGAAGGGCCAAGAACCAGCCTGAACTGGGAGAGATGGGAGGAGAGGGTGGGCCACCAAGGCCAGCAGTGCAGGCGCCAGCAGATTCCCAACCACATAGGGACCTCCCTCTTGTTGGCCCAGCTCCACAGCTGAAGAAGCAGATGCTTGGAGAGGTTGACACTGAAGTCACACGGTGAGGACAGGCACAAGCTTGGGTCACTCTGACCTCAAGATTCTGCCTAAGTGGCTAGGGATGAGGGACCCAGTGGACAGAGGATGGGGACGGAAAGGAGGTCCCCACCGTCAGGTTAAGGGAGAGGAAATGAGGCTGAGGACCGAGCAGGGGAAGGCACGCAGAATTCCTGTCCACTCCAGGGCAGGCCCTCTGCTGGGTGCCTCTAGAGGCGTGGATTCCATCTGCATCCAATGCAAAGATAGAACAGGCAACTCCAGCTCGCTGGGAGTGAACACAGCCCCGGGGCCAGCGCCTCCCTAGAGACAGACAGACCAAGGCCTCCGGCTGCTGCGTGGTTGTGGGTGGGGCAGGGGAGGGAAAGTTGTGGAGGAAGCTGGGCCAACTCCTCCTTATTAAAACACAAAGCTCTCAAGGGGCAGAAGTGGCAGGGTGGCGGACCTTTTGTCAAAAGATGGCTTACTCTCCAGCTCTCTCCTGATTTAAAACCTTTCATGGACCTACAGGACTCTGGTCCAGGCTCCATTGTTCAGCAACCAGCTTTCCAGGATTCAGCCTTCCTCTCTTCTTGGCCTTCTGGTCACCAGACTGCCCCGGTCCCCGCGCCAAGCTCACTCCCTGCCTCATCCTCCTTACTCTCACTCACCTCTGCCTTTTGGCTCCTGGGGCCCCATGGCCTCAATCTATCAGAATCTTGCCTTGCTTTCAAAGCCCCGGACATCCACCCTCCTTGGATGGATGTCCAAGCCTCCCAAGTTCCCCTACTAACCTCTTCGCCCCCCTGGATGTTGAAAGGGTACCAGCTCAACATCTGTTGTGATCTCTCCTGTTCTGAGGGGGCCAGACATATTTCTGCCTCCTTCCAGGACTCTAGGTGCCTTGAAACCAGACCTATTGTATTTGCACAGAGCCCGGAGTCTGTGTCAGTCTAATATGCATTGAATTAAACTAGAACATTAAACCAGAAAATACAAGTCCTGTTCTTTCCTTCCCCCATCTTCCATCCCAACAGAATCTTCCTTGCGGTCCCAGGGACAAAACTTGCAAACTGGGCAGTATGGCCTTTTGGACAGAATTTGAGGTTGAAGGCAGATGGGGGGCTGAACGCCCTACCCAACTCTGTGGGAGATTAGCATGTTTTTACGGAAGGGGCCTCGGCGACGTGGGGTCTCTTGGGCATTGAGAGATGGGCTTCCCCTTCCTGCAGGACCTTGGGACAAACTGAAAGGAAGTAAAAGGATCTGAGAACAGAGCCAGAGCCAGCGACCACAATGACTTCCTGGCTCCAAGGATAGTCGGGTACTGAGCTCAAAGTCAGCTTTGATTGAGTGTTGGCCAGAGCCAGCCCGGACACCCAGGGGCCACACAGTCACCAGTGTTTACAGGGCAACAAAGCTGTGATGCCCTCCTGCAAGGTCAGCCTGAGTGGGTCACTCCTCCCCGCTCCCCAGCAGTGGACACCACAAGGCACTGGTTCCCAGGATGGGATGACCAGAAGGGGAGACTTGGGCTCATTTCCACATGCATTAGACATTTCAGGGCGCAACGAATGGCTGGCAAATGAGAAAGCGAGGGTGACCCCATAGCACAAAGGTGCTGCCCTGGGTCCCTAAACTGTGCAGGGATTAAGCAACTCCAAGGGCAGGAGGGAGCACTGGTCCTCAGTGTCAGCCCTGAGCTGACACTTCAAAGGATCACTTGAAACTTCTCAAGTTTTCGCACTGAAAATCCTGCATCCCGGGAGCCCTCCTTCCAGGACAGACTAGGCAGGTGGGTCACCCTGACTCTAGGCCAGGACACAACAGTCTCTGGGCAGGGCCCTCATCTGGGAAGTATGGCAGGTGGGGGAGGTGGCTCCTAAGGATGGTCAGTGTGGAGGAGACCTGGCACCACCCATGCTGAGGCTCAGAGATGTCGCCTTGACCAAGATCCCTGACTTGACTGGGATCACAGAGCTAGAATTTGAACCCCAGCTCCTTGCTGAGAAGGGGGCGAGGGTGAGCAACAGAAAGCTTCGTCTGAGCTATCCCTCTGGGACCCAGGAGGACAGAAGCTCTGCTGATGGCCCTTGTCCTCATCCTGAGACGCAAGGGAATTCATCACAATTAGCAACTCCAGGCCCAGTAAATAGCTGGGGTGCAGCCACAGGACCAGTGGGAGATACTGAGCTGTGAGGCCACTGACCTTTACAGCTGCTTCAGGTCGTGGCTAAGTGGCCCCAACGCAGACCCTGGAGCAGAGGGTCAGTCTCTGTGGCCCAGAGGGAAATTCAAGGCTTCAAACTCAACCCCACCCTGGGCTGGCAAACCTCCAGAGAACTCTGCTGCTTCCACAGCCACGTCTGCTCAGCAGGCATCACAAGCCGTGTAGACTGGCTCATCTGCAGCCTCGTGCCTCCCAGGCCTGGCTCCCCCCACGATGAAGAGCCCGGGCTCCTTCGCTGGTTTCTCAAGTTTTGACTCTGTCTTGCTTGTTCCCCTCAGTGTCTGTTTCAGCGTGTCGCATCTCTTTCAAAAGGCAGCGCTGGCTCTTTGTGGGGACATACAGCAACAGAGATCGGGAAGTAACAAAGGGAGAAGGAATGGAGGAGAGGGCTCCAACACGAGCTGGCATGAAACGGATCACACAGGAAGTTTCCTAGAGCTGAAGAGGACATCCCGAGGGTGGCTGGCCAGAGCAGCTCAGAGCTCTGGTCTTCACTCTGAGCACTCGTGCCTGCTGCGCTTCCGTCCCACGGCTGTCTCAGCTCAATCATTGTTGCTGTTCAGTTGCTCAGTCATGTCCGACTCTTGGCAGCCCCATGAACCACAGCAGGCCTGGCTTCCCAGTCCTTCACCATCTCTCAGAATCTGCTCAAACTCATGTCCATTGAGTCAGTGATGCCATCCAACCATCTCATCCTCTGTTGCCCCCTTCTCCTCCTGCCCTCAATTTTTCCCAACATCAGGGCCATTTCTAATGAGTTGGCTCTTCACATCAGGTGGCCAAAGTTATTGGAGTTTCAGCATCAGTCATTCCAATGATCAATTAGAAACACCAAAGCCTTTTCTTGCTGGCAGCTCAGAAGCTTTGCCTCCTGCATCCAGTTTGCTTTAGAGGCAGAACTTGACTTTATCTTTGTTATTTCACACCTCATTGCTCCATCCTTCTGTTCCTGTCTGTCCAGATCTTTGAAGATCCAGAAAAATCACCTACCCCTCCCCCAGTTCATGTTGGCTACAAGTTCATCTGGCTTATTTTATCCAAGTCTTGGGATTGGATAAAATGCCAGCTCGTGTTGAAACCCTCACCTCCATTCCTTCTCCCTTTGTTACTGTCCAATCTCTGTTGCTGTAAGTCCCCACAAAGAGCCAGAGCTGCCTTTTTAAAGATGCGATGCACTGAAATAGACACTGAGGGGAACAAGCAGAACAGAGTCAAAACTCAAGAAACCAGTGAAGGAACCCGAGCTCTTTAGGTGGAGAAAAGCAGGCCTGGGAGCCACGAGTCCATGGAATTCTCCAGGCAAGAATACTGGAGAGAATTGTCATGCCCTTCTCCAGGGGATCTTCCCAACACAGGGCTCAAACCCATATCTCTTATGTCTCCTGCCCTGGCAGGAGGGTTCTTACCACTTGGGGAGCTAAGACCAAAGTCCCAGAGCCCCAGTGCCCAGGCTTCTTGTCATTCCTCTTTGTAGACACAAGGTGGTTTTTTTGCTTGGAGAGATGTATGTCAGATGAAGGGAAATAAAGCATATTCAACAGATGTCTCAAGCCCTGAGCTAGGCACTGGCTTCCAAGGGCCTTCCAAGGCCATCCTTCCCACTGTTTCTCCATTGGGCTGTGGCTAAAACCCCAGGCAGAGGGAACACCTCAGTTCTAAAGACCTCCAAGGTGGAAGGGTAGTACAGCCTCTGTGCAGTCATCAACTCACTCCCTCCATCACACACCCAGTTCTGAGCATGTGCTGAGCACAGGGGCCTGGGAAGGTTATGCAGATACGCAGAATGATTAGAAACGACCCCCAGGAGTTCGGGATACACGTGTACACATTGTCATACTTAAAAGGGATTACCAATAAGGACCTACTGTATAACACGGGGAACTCTGCTCAATGTTATGTGACAGCCTAGGTGGGAGGGGAGTGTGGGGGAGAATGGATACATGCATATGTATCCTGAGTCCCTTTGCTGTCCACCTGAAACTATCACAACATTGTTTATCGATTATGAAAGTGAGAACGTTAAGTCACTCAGTCATACACAACTCTGTGATCCAGTGGGCTGTAGCCCGCCAGGCTCCCTCTGTCCATGGGGATTCTCCAGGCAAGAATATTGGAGTGGGTAGCGATTCCCTTCTCTGGAGGATATTCTTGACCCAGGGATCAAACCCAAGTCTCCTGCATTGCAGGTAGATTCTTTACCATCTGAGCCACCCTATACTCCAATTAAAAAGAAAAAAAGTTTTTAAAAGGAAATGATCCCAGAAGCTGCAGAAGCTGACAGTAAGGGAACCATGGAAACAACTCATTTTTGCCCTGTGTAAAGTGCCCCAGTGAGATGAAGTCAAGCTTGCTCTGAGCTCCTAGAGGAGAGAGACCGCTGCCACTTAGAGGAGGTGATATTTGAGCAAGGGTGCAGCCAAAGTCCATATCCCTGTTGTTATAAGCCCTCTGGGGAGGAAAAGGTGAGGCAGATGCTTTTCAATTCATTTCCAAGTTCTAGAGGGGAGACCAGCCTGTAAGGGCCACCGGGTTGGGTGAAGAAGAGCAATTGCATTCTCCCAGCCTGTTCCAGATCAACCCTGAAGCCTGGGGTGTCTGGCATCCCATTAAAAGGGCTGCTGGGCAGGCAGCCTCTTCCTGTAAGCCGGGGCTGCGGTTTGAGCCAACGCGGCAGCAGGGCCTCGGCTGGCATCTAGCACCACCTACTGGCCATACAGGGAAAACCTCCTGAAGTCACTTCAGGCCTGGCTGTCACACCCCCTCTCATCCCAGCACTCCCCACCTTTATCTTCCACCCCAAGGGGAGAAGGCAAACGTCCAAGGTGATAAGGATGCTCCAAAGGAAATAAGACACCATGAGGGCAGCTGGAGCAGCCATACCCCAGGACAGCAGTCTGTGTGAAGGAGAGGGAATGAGACAGAGGGCAGAGCTGGAGAGGAGCCGAGAAACGGGGGAGAGATGGAGAGTGAACAAGGGTTAGAACCAGACCTGGAAAGTGCTGGAAGATTACAAGGAGTCTTCCTGGGGCAGGAAGGACTAGCTCTCCTGGGGATTCTGATGTCCTGGGAAGGGGTCACGTGGCAGCCACTGCAGGCCAAGTGTCAAAAGGTGCCCTCAGGTTGGACAATGCCACTTCTTCTCCCAGATGTTCTGGGTGGCTCCTCCCAGCCTCTAACATCAAGGGGGCCTGCGCTTGCCTTGCCTGTGCTGCTCTCTGGAGTCAGGAAGCATCCTGCTTGGGGACCCAACTCCACTCTTGTGAGTTGGAAGGTGGCAATGAAAATCAGAAAGAGAAAAGAGACAAAGGGAGAAGGAACGGGATGGAGGTTTCCACACGATCTGATATTAAGTGAATCACATATAAAATTCCATGTGTGTGTGCAGGCTCAGTTGCTTCAGTTCCAGTCCAACTATTGCGACCCTTTGGACTGTAGCCACCAGGCTCCTCTGTCCATGGGATTTCCCAGGCAAGAATGCTGGAGCGGGTTGCCATTTTCTTCTCCAGGGGATCTTCCCAATCCAGGGATCCAACCCACGTCTCCTGCGTCTCCTGCATTGCAGGAAGGTTCTTTACCCACTGAGCCACGAGGGAAGCCCCCAGAACCTGTGTGATGAACTCACACAGGTTCTGATACTGGCTGATACTGGCTAGGGAGAAAGAACAGAGAGGACCGAGCCCCCTTGGAGCCCTTTGCTGTGAGTTCTCAGGCAAGGCTCGACACCGCCCCCAGCCAGCTCCCAGCTTCCCGTGGGTAAGGAGGGATGCGGGGGCCAGGCCTGTTCTTGCGGGGAAGACTGCTCCTGGGTGGGTGCTGACTGCACACCCCACCCACAGGGAAAGGCGCTCAGCAAACGAATGGAAAAAGCCAGCACACCTCTCCGCTGCATTCATTCCTCAGACTTTCCCACAGCCCGGTGCCTGCTACGCTGACGTGTGAGAAGCACCAGCGGAGGCCAGTTTTGCCTTCTCTGTCTGAGGTGTGGACAGCAAACCCAGGGCAGGGGGTCCAAAGGTGGGTCGGAGCCAGCTTCCGGAGCCCTGGTTTTCCCAAGGCCCAGGTGACGTGGGCGATAGCGTTCAGAGATGAGCTGGGCTTCCCAAGGACTTGGGTGGACTTCTTAACTCTGTGTGTAAACACCCCTCGAGGGTGGGTTAACATTGGCCCCAGATGTCGGGGCCCCAACCCCAGAGATTCTGATCCAGGAGGTCTGGGGTGAGGCCCAAGATTCTGCATTTCTAGCCAGTTCCTAGGTTTGCAGTGATGACTGCTGCTCTGCCTGCATGCCTGCGTGCTCAGTTGTGTCCAACTCTATGAGATCCCATGGGCTACAGCCTGCCAGACTCCTCTGTCCATGGGATTTCCCAGGCAAGAATACTGGAGCGGGTTGCCATTTCCTCCTCCAGAGGAATCATCCTGACCCAGATATCGAACCTCTGTCTCCTGCATTGGCTGGCGGATTCCTTACCACTGAGCTACATGGGAAGCTGCTGCTCTGAGGTTACGTTAAGTTGAAATCTCAATTAAAACTTAACTGACTACAATTTAAAAATACAGTTGCTCAGTCCCCCTGGCCATATTTCATGGTTCCACTGCCACAGGTGGCTAGTGGCTACCATATTGGACTGGGAAGATACAGAACATTTCCATCGCAGGAGAAAGTTCTATTGGACAGTGCAGGGCCCCAAGAGACCCTTCAGCAGGATCAGGGTGTGCTGTGAAATGCCCCAGCTTCCCACTGACCATGATGGAGGCACCACCGCCATGCAGAGGAGGGACAGTTTTTGAAGCCAGCTTGGGGATTGGATGGAGGAGAGGCACAAGCTAAGATCTGAAGAAGGCTGAACAGGGAACCAGGCCTCTGGGATTTCCATTCAATTGAGATCCGCTGGCCCACGGGCCCACAGACATCTCTGTCTCTCTGGACATCAGCAAGTGGCTGGGCTTTATTGTGTGCAGCAGGAGCAGTTGGGAAGGATGGAGTCTGCGGCGGGCGAGAAGCCTGGATAATGGGATGACGACTCCGAGGAGAAGTACACATCTGAGCTCTGAACAGATGGCCCAGTAAAAGGGGTTAAGGAGAGAGATCGCTGCGAGGCGTCTTGTCACTCATGTTTGAGCGGAGACCCAGGAAAAACAGATTTTCGTGGGTCCGAAATAGCAAGTTCCATGGAACAGCAGCACGCCTGCCCACCCAGCCCCACAAACAAGCCCCAGACAAGAGGAGGGTTCCCCAGAGGTTCTGCCTCATCTCTATGTGTCTCTGTTACACAGAAAATCAGCGCCATTCTTGAACACAAAGGACTTGGCTTGGGTGACTGGAGGTCCCTGGCTGCACCCCTGAGTGCACCCAGACTTCTAGGGGCTTGGAGCTCTTTTCCAAATGTCCTGATCTTGATCTAATGTCTTTGCTTCCTTTTCTGCCCCTTCTGCAGAGGTCCTGCCAAGAAGACCACCCTCTGCCAGTCAGTCCGAGACACAAAGGTCCTTGGCAAGGTGTGCATGCACGTAAGTCACTTCAGTTGTGTCTGCCTCTTTGTGACCCCAGGGACTGTAGCCCGCCAGGCTCCTCTGTCCATGGGATTCTCCAGGCAAGAATACTGAAGTGGGTTGCCAGGCCCTCTTCCTGGGGACTCTTCCCCACCCAGGGATTGAACCCACATCTCTTGTGTCTCCTGCACTGGCAGGCAGGCTCTTTACCACTAGCACCGCCTGGGAAGTCCCAGGTTTACAGAGACCTGGAACCAAACAGGACACTAGATCATTCACAAGCTCGCCCACTTTACTCCTTGGCTTCATCTCCACCTCCAGACAATGCTCTCTGCCTTCTGCCTCTGAGCTCTGTCTCCTCTCATGTCCTTCCCTCTCCTCTCTCTTCTTTCCTTCCTCCTTTTTCTCCATCTTTCTCTGCCTGTCTTCATCTTCAATCCTTCTCTGTTCCCCAAGGAAGTCAAATCCATCCTCTAGATCTGTCTTCTCTGAGCCACTGCTCACCTGCCTCTCCGCCTCTGGTCCCAAAGTTCCCAGGGCCAGTCTCCCCCTGGGGACACAGCCCAGGAACAGCACTGCCTGCCCCTCTGGCTAGCCCTCTTCATCTCTGAAGCCTCTGTCTCCCCACCCTCTCCATCAGTCAGCCTTTTTGACCACTCCTTCCTGGAAATCCCTGCAACCAGAATCAAGGAGTCACTCCAGATTCTTCCTTTCAGCTTCTCCAAACTCATGATCTCTGACCTCAAACTAAAGTCTTTTGTTTGAGGTCCCACCATCCCCTGAGGTCCCCTGGTCCCACCATCATTTTTCTTGTCAAGTAACCTTATTTTTCCCATTTATAAAATTCACTGTTACCTTGGAGAATGTTTTGGTCTATAAGGAAGGCAGATTTCATGATGCCTTAAAAATAAAAAATTATATTTAGTGTGAGAACAATTGCAAAAGGCAAAAAGGAGTCACCTACTGACTCAAATTTCATACTCCCAAGGAACTTTGCCTGGCTGGATTTTTTTTTTATGGAAAATGGTGAAAAAATTGTCACCACCTTGAGGGCATGGGCTTCCCCATGTGACTCAGTGACTCAGTGATAAAGAATCCACATGCAATGCAGGAGGCTCAGGAGATGAGGGTTTCATCCCTGGGTTGGGAAGATCCCCTGGAGGAGGAAATGGCAACCCACTCCAGTATTCTTCCTGGAGAATCCCATGGACACAGGAGTCTGGTGGGCTACAATCCATGGGGTTGGAAAGAGTCGGACATCACTGAGCACACACGTGGGACAAGAGGAGGGATGCCATTCCGATAGAAGAGTAAAAGTGGACAAGTGTTTCAAAAATTTCCTCTAAGGATCTATGTCTTGTTGGGAACCCTGGACCAGGGTTCTGCAGTCTGGCACTAATGACATTTCAGGCTGGATTCCTCTTTGTTGAGGGGCTGCTTGTGCACTGCAGGGTGTTTAGCAGTGTCCCTGAGCTCCACCCACTCAGTGCCAGTAGCAGCCCTCTTAGTTGTGACGATAGAAATGTCCCCAGACCTGGCCAAGAATCCCCTGGGGGGCGGGGGCAAAATAGCCCTCATTGAGAGTCACTGATTGAGAAGGAACAGGCTGTTTTCGAGTGACAGCGGACGCACTGGTACCTCTGGACAAACTTCCGAGGCTCTAGGGGAAGGTATACGACTCCCTCAGACTTAAGAGGGACCACATCTGGTTTGGGGTGTAGGGCAGTGATGTGATGACCCCTCCTGTACACTGCACTTCATCCTATTCTGGGCACAGAGTTAGAGACAGCAATCCTCCATGTTCTGTATCATAGGTCATGGAATCTCAGCATGCTGGGGCAGGACGGACTGAGACGTGGGACGGCTGAAGAGTTAGCCCTTAATGCTAGCTTCATGTTCGGCGTCTGTCCCTTGTCCACGTGGTTACCTCTTTGTAGAGATGAATGAATGCAGAGCAAGAACAAAGTTCACGCTACAAACCCCAAGTGTGCAAGCTCTTTGCAAACATCAGTTCCAACCCTCAACATTGTTTCCTATCCTGAGCCCCTTTCTTCCTAGTTGGCAGAAATGTCATCTTAGTCCATCTTGAGGCTTTCCTGCCAACCGAGCTCCCTGGGATTAGGTCATGACTTCAGCTGTGCGAAGACATGACAGGGGCTACCCAGTGTGAGAGATGCCATTGGCCATCTCTCCATGCAGAGGACCACTGTCAGATCATTCCCCATCCCTCTCTGTGTGGCCTGTTTGGGTCTGATGGCTCAGTACTTTTTCTGCACAGAACTTGAGACAAGGACACTTTCTCAAGGCTGCATATAATCCCATATGGCAGGCCATATTTTCCAAGGTGGTAATGTCAGTCACTCAGTCATGTCCAACTCTTTGCGACCCCATGGACTGTAACCTGCCAGGCTCCTCTGTCCGTGATTCTCCAGGCAAGAACATTGGAGTGGGTTTGCCATTTCCTTCTCCAGAGAATCTTCCCAACCCAGGGATCAAACCCGGGTCTCCCACAGTGCAGGCAGGTTCTTTACCATCTGAGCTACCAAGAAGTCCCCATGAGGGAGACCAAGCAGACACATAAAGAAGACACCTGTGGATATTCCAGCTGACAGCCCCAGCTGACTCCCCATTGACAGACAGGAGAAAGTGCTAGACATGGGAAGCAGTAGCCTTCAGATGATTCCAGCCCCCGACTGGCAAGTCATCCCCAGCCTTTGCCTCTCCCCGTTGTGCTCCTGGGACAAGCCATTCCCAATGTGCTCTTTCTGCATTTGTGACCCACAGAGACTGTGAACATAACAAAACATTTTGCAAAATTCAGAGCAGTTTGTTACATATCATTAGTAGGTGGAACACTCACCAACACCATGCAGACACACCTGCATGGGACCCTCCTCCCTGGGGGTTCTCAGGGCAGAAGCCCCCGCTGTTCTAGAACCGGCACACCTCTCTCCTCCCTGCTCCTGCCTAGGATTGCTTTCCGGTCCAGAATGAAAAGTCTAGCTTTCCTTTTTGCTTCTCCAAGACACTTGGTTTGTACCCAAGCATCGCTTTCTGCTTCCTTTCATGTCTCCATAATTCATCTAACTTTGATGGGGGTTTAGGCTTTTGAAGCACAAATGCCTGTGAGACCTACAGGCGTTTCATATTTCTCAGCTTCTCTCCCTGAGGGGAAGAAGCACAAAGCTAGGGAGGGACCTACTTCCAAGGGAGAAGGGAAAGGAAACGACCACTGGACGGGGGGTGGGGAAGGGGCATCGATTATTTTTAACAGCTTTATTGAGACGTAATTCACATCATATACAATTCACCCACTGACGGTACACGATTCAGTGGCTTTCAGTGTGTATAGTTACAGAGTTGCACCACTGTCACTACAGCCTTTCTAGAACCCCGGAAAGAAACAGAAACCCCCACCCCTTAGTCATCTGGCTTAGTCCCCATATGTTCCCGGATTGTGGGGAAGATGCTTTTGGCGTGTAAAAGGAGGTCCTGCCTTCATCCGCACAGTCATTCCACCTACGACTTTCACAGGGGGATCAGCATTAAGAGTCCAAGTTTGGGGACCACTTAAAGTTCCAAGGACAGAGGAGCCCAGTGGGCTGCAGCCCATGGGGCTGCAAAGAGTCGGACACAACTGAGCCTGCACAACACACTCCAAAGTGAAATGAGAATGGAGCTCCCAACAGCCCCTCTCTCTGGCCTCTCCCCCTCTGTGAGTCAGTGCCTTGTGGGTGTCTTGAATGAACTACTTCCTCCACTGGACCACAGCTGCTCCCATGTGGACCTGCTCTGCCAATTACTACAAGCTCAGAGCTCAAGGGGGAAGCCAGCAAGACCCCAGCCTTGCCAAGGGTCTCCAAAACACAGGTACAGAGGAATCCAGTTCTTATGATTGCCGGCATAGAGAGTCAAGAACAGGCAGGGCTTAGGACCCAGCACCAAGCAAGAGCGGTAGTGGGGGCTGCCAGTGGAGGGCTTGCGGCTCACCTAAGAAACGGATGAAGAATGGGCTGGAGAGGAGCATGACCATCAGTGAACCGCAAAGCCTTTTAGCATCCATTTGCAACTGCTGCTGAGCAAACAACTGCAAGCACACCGGTCACGAACTGGGGCTTGGGTCTCTTGAGACCACCTTGAACACCAGCCTGGCCCCAGCCCCAAACAAAGGAGAGGACATGCCCTCAGCAGCCCTGCCCTGGGCTTATAGCTCCATCCAGATCTGGAATGCTGCAGCTCGCCAGCTCCTCGCCTTCCCCATTCATGGGCTGGTCCCTGTCCCCTTGCCAAGGAGCCCCCAGTACCTTTTGCTTCATGAGCAATGCTCTGCCATGAATAGAGATGAATTCTTGGGCTCTGCTGTGTTAGTAACCACTGTTTAGATATCAGCCTTCAGAATCTGATCCTGTTTACCTCATCTACCCATGGCTTAGGGTTCCCTTGTTGGAGGCAGGCACAGAGTCGAGTCAGTGTGTTAAAGATGAGACAACAGGTTCCACTCCCTGAAGCAAAGGCCAGGAGGTTTGATGAGCCCTTGGCTTGGATAAGCAGCAGGAGGGCTGGCCCTCCAATGTTTTCTTCCATCCTCTACTCACTCTGGAGGGTGCCAGAGCCAAAGGTCTGCTCAATGAGGCTGGGTTTGCGAGCCAAGAATAGTTTGGAATACATAAAAGCTGATCCTGATGCTGGGAAAGCTTGAGGGCAGGAGGAGAAGGGGATGTCAAGATGAGATGGTTGGATGGCATCACCGACTCAATGGACATAAGTTTGAGTAAACTCTGGGAGTTGGTGATGGACAGGGAGGCCTGGTGTGCTGCAGTCCATGGGGTCACAAAGAGTTGGATACGACTGAGCTACTGAACAACAATAAAAGGAACTGCTAGAAGGGATGTGAATTCCTCAGGAAGAACAAAAGATGAGGCTCATTCATCCCCACCCCAGGCCTCCCTTTGATCCATGGACCAGTCTTTCTAGCACACCTTCTAGACACAGTACCTGGGGTCTGGGTTTTCTCCACATGGGGGTAAATCAGAAAGCTGGAGCTTTGGGAAGACTGACTGGCCCCTTCTAGCTCTGCCAGGTGACTGTGTATCAACCAGAGGCAGCAGGAGATTTTGCTGAAATGGAAAACTCCTAGTAAGAGGCCAGAACATAGTAGATACGCAGTCAGGTCTCACGTGTTCTGAACTTGTTAACTCTCCAGCACTTTGAGACCCATTGGCAAAAGAGGGCGAACAACGATGACCATGGGAGGGGTCCATTGTTTTGAGAAAGGGTTGAACACAAAGACAAAAATCAGCTAGGCTAGGAGAAGAAGGACAGGGTACCCAGACTCGGGTCCCCAGTGCCACCAGCCAGACAGGCAGAACTGCCAACGCAGCTACAAGCTGTCTGCCTCCCCCCTCCCTGCCCTTCTGTACCCCCCACCATCGCCCCCCCACACGCCTCCTCCCAGTGGCGTCCGCCTGTTTATTTGCTGAGCCCCGGTTTAACAATGCGTTGTTTTTATGAGTTGTGCTGTAGTTCTTGGTAAAGCACTTTAATCCACTTTAATGCCCCCACTCTGCTCCTCCGTGACAGCCTGGTGGTTACTCTAATGCATCCCTCTCACCTCGGGGTTACTAATGAGGTCAGAGGGAACGCAATATCCCAACTGAATAATTCACTAATCAGATGCTACAGACTCCAGTGGTAAAATTTATTTCTGACACCTAAACGGCAAATGGGTTTGTGGACACACTCACTCTCTCTTTGCTCTAGAGCTATTTCTGCTAAATGGAGGGCTGCTGTGTTTGCTTAACAAAAGGGCTCTGGTCTGGCCACAAACACAGCCCTTCAGCTGGGGCCTTGCATTTCTTCAGGGGGTGGGAGGGAGTGGGGCACTGTTTAGACTGGGGGAAGGGTGGGCTCTCACCACTGGGGGTTGCCTCCTGAGTCCTCACGCCTCCCCTGGCAGGCAGCAGGTACCCTCCCGCCCATCTCTGTGCTACTGGATATCTCCAATCCCTGCCTGCCACCAGGAGACCAGGGTCCCCCATCAGATCAGCCATTGTGAAAAGCTCTGTATGCAGGCTTCTTGCAAATACTAGAAAGCTCCCCAGAACCATTCCCCAGGGGAATGCACACACCATTCTAATTTCGTTCTCCGTGCTCAGGGGTTCCCAGCTCTTTTAAAGGCTTCAGCCTCACCACGAGGCTCTTCTCTGCAAGATCATCACTGACTTCTTTACCGTATCAGGTGTCCGGATTCCCAGTTTATAACATGAAGAGGAAGAGCTACAGGTCTTGAAGCTCTTCCCTCAACCACTGCCACCACTCTGGGATTCTCTGCACTTGAAGCAGAGCCCCAGGGCTCACCACTGTACACCCCTGCCCAGCCTGGAGAGATGGGACCTTCAGATGGGCCGGCCGTGGAGGGAGGGGCTGTCCCTTCAGCCTCTTACATCCCTGCCTCTGAGGGCTGGGGGGATACATATCCATCTTCAAATTCAGTCCACAGACGGGGTGTCCCCTGTCCTTCAATAGATGGGAAGCTGGAGTTTAAACCTCAAACAAAATGCCCCAGGAACCAGAGAGACTGCCCCTATTCTGGAACATTCTAGGCTCCCTGGGATCATGCCAGGTTCCTTTTACTCCTTCACATGACCAATCTCTGTGTCAGCTTTGAGTACCTGATAAAAGGAACATGGGAGACCTATCACAGCACTGGACACCAAGCAGAAGCCTTGTTAACATCTTTTAAGCTTGATGCCCAAAAGATAGTTAATAAATGCATTTGGGCAAACATCTTGATTCTAAATCAAAATTGTTTTCAATTCTCAAACAGATCCTGTGGGGTGGGGGAGGGTTGGGGTATGTGTGTGTGCTCAGTCATATCCAACTCTTTGCAACCCCATGGACCGTAACCTGCGAGGCCCCTCTGTCCATGGGCTTTCCCAGGCAAGAACTCTGGAGTGGGTTGCCATTTCCTTCTCTAGGGGATCTTCCCTACCCAGGGATCGAACCCACGTCTCCTGTGTCTCCTGCATTGCCAGGCAAGCCAACCAGACATCTTTTGTTGAAGAACTAGAACCAGAGTCTCTAGGGTTTGCTTCCTTTTTCAGACTTCAGCCCCACTCCCCAGGGGCCAGAGCCCTGCCCTGTGCCTCAGGTTCTGGCCAAAGGGCTGAGAAATGGAACCCAGCTGGGCCAGTGATGGGGATTCCAGCCACAAGCCTCTTCCCTGCCCTGGGAAGGAACAGAGTGTTCAGGGGAAAGCATAGGAGGAGCACTGGGTGTCTGGAGTACCGCCCTCATCTTATGTTTTTATTCATCAGCAACCATGCCACCTGAGGCTGCCCATCCATCCCGCCTCTGGAGGCTGCGCCAAGATGCTGGAGATGGGCTACAGCCTGGCAGCTAATGACGGGCCCTCTCCGCCCGGGGGGAGGACATGCAGCTCAGCCACAGGCAGCTCAGGCAGCCTAATTGCCTGTCCACCCAGCCCAGCCTCTCCCCAGCTCCCTCCTTCACCCTACTCCTCTCTGGCTCTCCCAGGAGCTAAATGGGCTCTGCTCCACACCCCTGGGGCCTGGGGGGCGGCGCGGGGAGGGCAGGTGAGGTCCCCCAGGCAGCGAGTCATGTGTGGCTTCAGGTCACAGGCCTCCAGTCAGGCCAGGGTGGTTGCTCCGCAGCAGCCTGTCTGAGCTATCCGAATGCAGAGTGAGGCAGCTCCCCCACCCTTGACCCTTGCTCCAAGGTGTGACCCCAGTTCTGCACTCTGATTCTAATTTAGGAAGCCTCCTCCTCGCCTGTTCCGGGAGCCTGGAGCCTGGCATAAGTATCTGAGTCCTGTGTGGCTGATTCAGGCAGATTAACACCTTCGCTTCCAGACTGGAGCCTGGCTGGGCATGCAGACCATCATCAGAGAGTCCAGCACAGCATGAGACTCCAGCTCTGGCTCCTGGCGCTGAGCAGTGTTCTTTGCCCTCGACTTTTCCAGAATCTATTTCCTCACTTCTCTCTGCCTCTTGGGGCCTGGCCTTGCGACTTGAAGCTATCCTCCCCTTTGAATCCAGAATGAGATGGTCAGCTGGGCATCTCATGAGTCCCAGGCCCCAGATTCTTCGAAAAACAAAGAGAACTAACAATTGTTGAGCCGCTTCCATGTACCAGGCACTGTTCTAGGGTCTCTATCCTTGAGGCGACCCTGGGAAATATCCTTGTGAGACCATTTCGCAGATGAGGATATTGAGACTCTGATGGGTTCAATAGGTCACCTGTTCCCATAGCGATTTGCATGCATGTGTGGGCTAAGTCACCTCAGTCATGTCTGACTCTTTGCCACCCTATGGACTGCAGCCCACCAGGCTCCTCTGTCCATGGGATTCTCCAGGCAAGAATCCTGGAGTGGGTTGCCATGCTCTCCTCCAGGAGATCTTCCTGACCCAGTGATTGAACCATTGTCTCTTATGTTCCCTGCACTGGCAGGCATGTTCTTTACCGCTAGCGCCACCTGGGAAACTCAGAAAGAAAGAACAACTGAGTGCTGAGTGACTCAGGGGACCAGAGGTGTGTTCTGGGGCAAGGGGGAGCAGGATGAGACCTCACCCTGCAGCTCCATGGAAACCCCACGGGAAGGAAAGGAGAAGTTCCTTGAGCTCAGGACTCTACTCCTGGGGAAGCACTCACCCTAAGAGAAGTAGTTACTCCTCCCCAGGAGAGCACAGCAATGGGGGTGCAGCTGAAAGAGACTGCAGAGTCTCAAGCACCCCAGCTCTGTCACTCACCAGCTCCACAGGTCTTGTTGTTCAGTCATTCAGTCGTGTCCGACTCTTTGAGACCCCATGGACTGCAGCACGCCAGGCTTCCCTGTCCATCACCATGTCCCGGAGCTTACTCAAACTCACATCTGTGGGTCTAGATGGACCATTTCACCTCTAAGCCTTGAGCTCCACATTATGGGGAAAGCTAGGCTGGATGACCTCTCATAACCCCATTCAGTTCTATCATTCAACATTGGAACATAGATCCTTTATACAAGGAGCTGATAACGACCATGATCATGACCAAGATGTTTATGATATTAATCAAAATATGTCAGAAAAGGAGAGCTAACATTTACTGAGAGTGTGCCACCTGCCAGGCATTGTGTTGTGCTTCACACAGATTATCCTATTTCACCCTCACTGCGCTGAGAACTCGCACCACTCCGGTTTTACAGACAAGGAATCCGAGGCTCAGAGGCGCTTTTCATCTTACACAAGATCACACAGCAAGATATTACTGGAGCCAAGACCACACCCAGGCTCTCTGACTTCAAAAACTGTGTTCTTAGCCACTATTCCAGGCCTTTCTCTACTATATGTAAGAGACTTTGCTAGTCCCTGGCCAGGCTGTCTTGATCCCCAGAGGCAGAGGTCAGGGCAAGCCTGGGAGTTAAAAACCTGGAATCCACACCCAATGGCTTTGACTCGCTCTGTGATCCAATTTCCGTCTCTGAAATGCGACAAAAGAATGCTTCTTAAAAGAGCCTGTCTTCAGGGAGATGCAGAGGTGGAGAACAGTCTTTTGGACATGGGGGTGGGGAAGAGAGGGTGGGGTGAATGGAGAAAGTACCATGGACGCTTATGAACTGCCAGCGGGAATTTGCTGTGTGACTTGGGGAGCTCATTCCAGGTCTCTGTGACCCCCTAGAGGGGTGGGGTGGGGTGGGAGGTTGGAGGGCAGTAAAAGAGGAAGGGGACATATGTATGACAATTGCTGATTCATGCTGATGTATGGAAGAAACCAATACAACATTGTAAAGCAATTATCCCTCAATTAAAAACAATTTTTTTTTAAAAAAAAAAGTCTGTCTTAACCCACTGTACAAGGGATTGTAAAGAGAGAAAACTCAAAGGAGACTCTATATGGAAAGACTGTCTATAAATGTGAGGTTCGAATTCTGGGTCCCTTCACAATTCCCGATCCTCAGGAGGCCCTCCTTCCTGCTGATTCAGCTTCTCCCTCCAGGCTGTTCAAATGAAGAGACAAATAGAGAAGGACGTGTGCGCTTCTTCACATTGACTCATTCACAAATTCTCCCTCCACGCATTCATCCACCCATTCATTGACTCCTTTTATTCCTTAACTGGGTTAATTCATTCAAACATTTACCTATTCACCCACCTACACATATCCATCTACCCACTAAACCTATTTATCTCCTCCTTTACCTATCCATTCACTCATTCATCCATCTATCCTCCCATCCATTCATCAAACCACACACCTATCCATTTATCAGTTTATTGACTCAGTCATAAATTTTATCCATCCTTCCATTCATCCACCCACCTAGACATCCATTAACTCATATACCCATCAACCCAAGCCTCCACCTATTCATTCATCCAACTATTCATCCACTTACCCATCTATCTAATCATCTACCCATTTATCTACCTGGTCATTTCTCCATTCAACCATTCATCTAGCTATCTTCCATCCAAGTATCAAAGCGCACACCTATTCACTCATCTATTTATTAATTTATTCATAAATCCTATCCATCCTTCTATCTACTAGTTCACCTTTCCATGCAACTCCTCTCCCATCTACTTACCTACAAGTTTATCTATCAACTCATCCATTCACCTGTCCATCAATTCACCCAGTCATTCATCAATTCTTCCATTCATCCATTCAACACACTTTAGCCACCTGCTGTATTCCAGACCCTGTATTATGTGCCGAAGATAAAAGGTGGGGGAAAAATCATAGACTTTGCTTTGGAGAGGTCAAATTGCAATGGATAAGAGAGGGATGCAAAAATAGGCAGCTGCTATGGGGGACAATGTGGGTTGGCACAGTGGGATACACGATACAAGATTCAGGAGCACAGAAAAGGGCCTCTGTGGGGATCAGAGTGCGGCTCAGAGATCTTCTCCCAGGAACTCATGTCTGGCCTGGGTTTCCAGAGGTGATTTAGGAGTTTGGCAGGTGAACAAGGGAAATCAGTGCTAAGCAGAGGCGACTGCATTTGTTATATAAAATCATAAGTGAAAACGAAGCTCCAGAGCAGTAATTCTCAACTAGAGGTGATCTTGCCCTTGAGGGGACATCCAGAAATGTCTGCAGAAATTTTAAAAGATTTATTTATTTACTTACGGTGGTGCTGGGTCTTTGTTGCTGCACGTGGGCTTTTCTCTATTTGCAGGAAGCAGGGGCTACTCTCTAGTTATGCTGCGTGGGTTTCACATTGTGTGGCTTCTCACTGCAGAACATGGGCCCTAGGGTGTGAGGGCTTCAGGAGTTCCAGCTTGAGGGCTTAGTGGCCCTGTGGCACGTGGGATATTCCTGGAGCAAGGATAAAATCCCTGTCCCCTGCATTGGCAGGCAGACTCTTAACCACTGGGCCACCAGGGGAGCCCCTGGAGATATATTTGATGGTCATAACTTTGAGGTATCACCACTGTGACAAATAGCCATAGACTGGGTGGCTTAGACAACAAAATCTGTTTCTTAGCATTCTGGAGGCTGTGATTCTAAAATCCAGTGGCTGGTGAAGACCTACTCCCCAGTTCACAGATGGCTGTTTCCTTACTGTGTCCTCACATGGTATGAGGGATGGGGGAGCTCTTGGGGGTCTCTTTTAAAGGGCACTAATGCCATTCATGAGGGCTCCATCCTCATAACCTAATCTCTTCCCCAAAACCTCACCTCCTAATTCCATCACACTGGGGATTAGGATTTCAACGAACAACTTAAGGTGGATACGAACCATCAAGGGGACTTCCTGGGTGGCTCAAGGAGTAAAGAACCCACCTGCCAGTGCAGGAGACACAGGAGACCCGGGTTCAAACCCTGGGTCAGTAAGATCCCCTGGGAGGAGGAAATGGCAATCCACTGTAGTATTCTTCCCTGAAAAGTCCTATGAACAGAAGAGCCTGGTGAGCTACAGTCCCTGGGGTTGCAAAGAGTTGGACACAACTGAGCATGCACACACATACAGTCAGTCCACAGCACTTACTCTGTAGTAAGTTTTGTGCTAGGCTGTAGCAACGCTAAGATGCAATAGGATCCAGTGGCTTCTCTCGAGAACTTTACACTCTCTTTGGAGAAAGGATACATATCCTCTAGTAACTATATGCCAGTCTCCATTCTATGACCTTCAGGTATATTATTTCACGGATTTCTATAATAATTCTATAAAGTGGGTGCTTTGATTTCCATTTTCCAGATGAGAAAGCTGAGGCTCAGACAACTTAACAACAAAAAACAAAACTGGGTCTACCTCCACGCAATGAGTAAGTGGTAAGGCACCACAGTGCATGCTGCCCCATCTGACAACTGAAGGTTGCAGGCTCGAGGCAAATTACTATCAGAGGCCTTGATGGGGATGGTGGTCCACAGAGGATGTCATGGAGAGGGCTCAGTGCTACCACCATCTCGAATGAGGAAAGAGATATGTAAGAAGGATGGAGGAGGAGGGAGGGGTGGACTCAGGCAAGGCACAAGTGAGCAAGAACGTGGCAAGTTCTGGAAACCCTGGGAGACTGGAGGACTGGAGCATAGAAGAGCAGAGGAAAAGGGTCCTATTGGGAACCTAATGCAACAAGCTGCACGTGGGATCCTGCACATCTGGGTAAGATGCTCAGGACCACGGGACCCAAAAAGACACCAATAGGACCGACGTTAGCAATACCCCACCAACAACCTCTGAGGGAGAAAGAGAGAGACGTTGAGAGGAATTTTACATGACAAGCCTGGGCTTTCACTAGGAATATCTGTTCCTCGCCTTCTGAGGATGGAAACTTCCTCTGTCTGCCTCCATCAGTCTCCAGGGGAAAGGGTAGCCCACGCAGATGACCACAGCAGAGCCCGCTGCTCCATCCTGCCCTGGCCAGTCCTGGCGGAAAAGGGGCTGAGTCTGGGAACATCACGTTCACCCCTGTCAGGAGGGTTGTGCTCCTTCCTTCACTTCTTTCTCCCCTTGATAGACATCATCACATACGCGCATGTGGGCACACCCACATATGCTCCAGATGAGGAAGACGGTTTGCTGAAGAAAATGCTCACTGGTCCTACTGCTTTGAGCTCCACTGGGGTGAGAGGTTTAAATTTCACCCAAGAAATCTGAAAGGAGACAGGGAAGAGAGGGGCCAGTTTCAGCAACAGCCAGAGACACCAGGCAAAGGAGCCAGAGCCCAGACCAGGGAAAATCTTTGCAAATTGAATTTCTGACCATAGCAGGAGACAGCACAGGACAAGGGAGAGGCCTGATCTCTGAGGGAGAAGCCCAGTGCTCCTGGGCCAGGGCACTGCCCCCTCACCTCCCTTTTTTTTAATGTTGATGTTCAGTCGCTCAGTCCTGCCAGACTCTGCAACCCCATGGACTGCAGCACACCAGGTTTCCCTGTCCTTCACTATCTCTCTGAGTTTGCTCAAACTCATGTCCATTGAGTCGGTGACGCCATCCAACCATCTCATCCTCTGTCATCCCCTTCTTCTCCCTCCCTTCAATCTTTCCCAGCATCAGGGTCTTTTCCAATGAGTCAGCTCTTTGCAACAGGTGGCCAAAGTACTGGCACTTCAACTTCAGAATCAGTCCTTCCAGTGCATATTCAGAGCTTATTTCCTTTAGGATTGACTGGTTTCATCTCCTTGCTGTCCAAGGGACTCTTAAGAGTCTTCTCCAGCACCGCAGTTTGAAAGCATCAGTTTTTCAGTGCTTATCCTTCTTTATGGTCCATCTCTCATATCCATACATGACTACTGGAAAAACCATAGCTTTGACCATTCAGAGTCACATGAAAAGAACAGGAAAATCCTGTCCCAGGAGGGCAGTGTCCTCCTTGCCAGCCTGCCCCACTGGCAACTCACAGTCTCCATTTCTCCATCACCCCTTAGCATCTCTGCTCCCTTCCCAGTAGGAAGAGGGGAGGGCAGGTCCAGAGAGTCTACCTCCTAAGTAAGGCCTTAGAGGTGAGGATGATCTGGGGGAGGAGCAAGTGTGAGCCAGAAACAGGGCGTTACCATCTATCTGTAGCAGCCTCTCCTCCCAGGCACTGCTCTATTGCTTCAAACCCAAAAGGAATCTTCAATCTTAGTCAACTGGGTTCTTCTTCTCTCGGGATTTGGAGGCCCCTCCCATCCACTTCCCTCTCCCCACCACCTCAGGGAGGTCAGAGGAAGCTGCCCTCTGGTTGGCCAGGGCTGTCTGCATGCTGGAGTTAGGGCTGTTGCAGACTCTGTCCCAGAGCTTCCCTGGAGGCTCAGAGGTAAAGAATCTGCCTGTAAAGAAGGAGATGCAGGAGACACGGGTTTGATCCCTGAATCAGGAAGATTCTCTGGAGGAGGGCACAGCAACCCACTCCAGTATTCTTGCCTAGAGAATCCCATGGACAGAGGAGGCTGGTGGGCTACAGTCCATGGGGTCACAAAGACACGACTGAGCAACTGAGCACATGTGCATGCATGCACGCAGACTCTGTCCCACACCTAGTGGCAAGCCTGTGTTTCCAGTCTCTGGGTGGGAAGGCATCATGCCTCGAACAGATTCAATGGAATGTAAACCCTTCCAAAAGCAATGACCTGCTGTGTGGTGGGATCACCGTGTGCCTCCTTCTTTCATGGAGGATCTGCGGCTCTGTAAGTCCGTTCATGTGCACTACATGCATTACAGCTGTGGGAACTGTTATTTTTTCAGTGCAGCAAAGAGCTAACACAGTGTTTCACGTGTACTTGGCACTTGGTAAATACTTACTGAAGGAATAAATGTTTGCTTCATGTAATCCTCGCCACAGCCCTCAAAAGAAGACAATTCTGTCTTTACAATGTGCTGATGAAGAAGCTGAGGCTGTAGAAGATGCCACTCAGACTATGCCACTCCACTTGGGGTGGAGCCAGAACTTACATCCTTTTCCATTTCACTTTAGAGCTCATGTCCATTCTCATCCTGACCCTTTACCATCTTTCTTTATAATCCAAGAAGCCTTGTCGTAAACTGGGTATCTACACCACGTTAAACAAGGGCTTCCCAGGTGGTGCTAGTGGCAAAGAACCCACCTGCCAATGCAGGAGACAGAAGAGACACGGGTTCGATCCCTGGGTCAGGAAGATCCCCTGGAGGAGGGCATGGCAACCCACTCCAGGATCCTCGCCTGGAGAATCCCATGGACAGAGGAGTCTGGTGGCTACAGTCCATAGGGTATCAGAATTGGACACGACTAAAGGGACTTAGACTTCACACAGCACACACAAGATACCACTGAGTTATAAATGGACTGAATTGCCATGGCCAGAACCAGACACAGAAGGGAGGCCTTGTGAGAAGGTGGCAAACGGGGGTTATCTTCAAAGAGCCCCAAGACCTCCTCTGTCCAGGAATGGTGGGCATATGGCCCACCATGGAGAAAGACCCTTTGATGGTAGCCATGGAAATGCCTCCGGTAAGGACATAAGGAGAGACCCCCTTAAGGGCAGGAAACTGCTTGCAACAAAAATTGGATCTAGTAGAGCAAATGCCACCAGCAAGGACATTGGACCACATTTGCATCATAGAACCAACCTTGAGACTAATGAGGTGAGGGCTCATGTGTGAGCAATCATGACCTGGGATTCCAGCTTTTGCTCCCAAGACTCTCCCCCACCCAGATCCTCCCTAGTAAATCAGCCTCACCATTCCATGCAGCTGGTTAGATGAGATACCAGGTTTCTTTGGGGCCTGGTGCCCTCAATGACCTTGAGCTCACCTTAGGGGAGAGGGGCAGGGGATGGACACTGGATGCCCCCCCCCGACGACCAGTCTCTCTAAGACCCAGCACCTGGACCTGCTTCACTCCTTCCCCCCTCCCCTGCCTTCCAGCCCAGGCTCTCTGCATCCCCAGAGGAAATGCTTTTCCATCAGCCCTTCCCACATTAGGGCCCAAGTGATGCCCCAGCCTCTCCCCCCAGACAGAGCCGCTCCACCCCTGCGGAGGGCCAGGCTCTCCTGACCATGGGGAGATCATCATTTTAGAAAGTGCCCACACCTCTGCGAAGTGTCAGTGCACAGAGCAGAGTGAAAATAACAAACCGACACCCCCAACAACAAACGCCGCACAGCACAACAGGGACCTGACAAAGGAAGAAAAAAAACTCAGGAGGGGGACAAAAGTTGAAGGCTGGAGCCTTGGCAGGGCACAGGAGGCGAGCCTAAACTCCCCCAAGGGCAAGCTCCCCCAAGCTAGGGCACTGCACCCGGGGCCCCATCCTGGACGGCTCTCAAGGGCCAGCTGGTCTGGGCTGGGGCAGCACCTGACTGCAGAGGGCGGTACCAGAAGGTCTGTCTGGAAGGGAGGTCTTGGGCCAGTTCAGATAACCTGAAATGGGGTCACTGGCCCCAGAACTAGACAGGGAGCAGGAGGCAAGAAGAGCCAAAATGAGGCGCAGAAACTCGGGAGACACTGTCTCTGGCGACAAGGAGGGAGAAACCCCACGCCCTGACAGTAGCTCATGGAGGGGCCTGAGAGTAAACAAACTTGCCAAAAGCATGAGATAAGCCTATTGTTACCAAGGGTCCACCATGTGGAAAGGGTCTGACTGAAAGAGAAATAAACAAATGGAAAAGAAATGATAGAGTATGAGAGAGAGAAAAAGAGAGAGTGCGTTCATGACATTATTTGAACCCCTGGAGCCAGCTGTACCTGACATTTCGGTTATATAAGCCAATACATCTTTACGGGGGTGCGTGGGCAGGGGCGCAGTTAAACCACTTTGGATTTAGCTTCTGTCACTGGCAGCCCAAAGGGGTCTTCGTTCATCCAGATAGTCCATTAAAGAGGACCACGCAGGATGTCATCTCTGGCTGATGCTGATGGTACGTATTAGGGAAGCAGAAAGCCCACTGGCCAGATGAAAGGTTTCCCAGTGGGGCTGATTCCACAGGGCGGTCCTACAGGAGGCCAAAGGGAGGGTTCACTGCACCTTGGTCTTGCCTCCTTGCTGCCAGAGAGACACACTTGATGGACGCCCACGTTGCACACCAAGGGTTGTGGACACAAGCCTCTCATATGCCCCTTCCTACTTGGGACTCTCTGAATGTTTGGGGTCCAGCATCACATGGCAGCAGTGGCCTCTGACCTCTGGCCCACTTGCCTGGAGCACAAAATGCCAATCACATCCTGCTCTGAGCAACTGTGACTTTTGTTCACGGCCCATCACCCCACTAAGCTACAATCCAATCCCTCTGTTGTTTGTTTAATGTAGTGGGACTATATGAAAGTTTTGCTTTTTAGGAGAAAAAGATTTCACCACTATTTTTAAAATTTAAGTGGCCATGATTAGCCTTTAGGCCATGATTAGCCATGATTAGCCTTTTCTAGGACAAGGGCTGACCTATGCATTGAACCACTAACATGTCTCAATTCTGCAAACTGGGTTTCTTGACCTTGTGGCCCCACTGTAGGCAGCTCAGCTTTTGTGTGTGTGTGATAAAATGTATACAGCATAAAATTTATTGGTTTTTCCACTTTCAAGTTTATGGTTCGGTGTCTCAAAGTATATTCACACTGTGGTACAACCACTGGCACCATTCATCTTCCCAAACTGAGTATCTTTGCCCATTAAACAGTAACTCCCCACCATTATACTTTCATTCTCTATGAATCCGGCTATTTCAGGTGCCTCACATGAGTGGAATCATTTGGTACTTGTCCTTTTGTGACTGGTTGATTTCACTGAGCTCATTTTTAAGGTTCAACCATGCAGCACAGCTTTTGAGATCTTTTGTGGACATTCTTACTAACTGTGGGGCTTCAGTTCTTACTGAGATGGCCAACTCACCTGCTATATTTCACACCTGGGGAAGGTGAAGTTCAGAAAAGGGAATCTGTATTTCTAAGTATAGGTCCAGCACTTTAAAATTCCAGCAGATTTGAATAAATACTTCTAGAAATGAGAAGCCGGCTCCTCGTACATCTGGTAAACCTCCCTGTTATTAATAAAATCCTTTTCTGATAAGCAACAAGGAATCCAATGCTGATTCCACCCAGAAAACCACCCCCTTCCCCAAATACAGGAAGGGAGTCCCTGGACCCAGAGAACAACTTAGCTACCTATTGATTTGTTTTCTCTCTCCTCCCATTTCCAACCAACCTCACAAGTCTGGAGGATGCTGATTTAAAGAAGGTGTCATCAAGGAGACTTTGTGATGACTTGCCCCTGTCTCAGAGAATAAAACCTTACCTGAGTGAATTGATGTGGCCTTCAAAAGAACTGAGTTTTTGTTCCTAAGACTCTCACGGAAAAAGAGCAAACCAGGTGTCCCCACAGACACACTCAAGTGTAAACTCCAGAGGACACTGGATCCCACTTGTGAAACTTTTCCAGATCATCCACTCCGAGTCACTGCTTCTTGCTGCAGTTATTCTGGACTCTGTGTGAGTTATTACTGCAGCTTGGAACCACTCTTTGTCTCAGGCCCCCAGCACTCTGTAGACACCTCACCAGCCCTAACGCAGTGTCCCCTTGTAAAGTCTTCTGAGACTCCTGCTCTGGCTCCATGCACTGCCGCCATTAACCTTTAGACCCCACCTGCCTCCGGTCCTAGTCCTGAGAGTTAAAGGCCAGGGAAGGGGGGTGGGCACTATACCAGAGGGCCAATCCTCCCATCTGCCCAATCCTGGTCCACAAAGGGGCTGCAAGAAACACTGGCACAAACCTTCTACGGCATATTCCCATTCCTTTCCACCAAAGTTTCTCCCTACTGCACAAGCCTAGGGAAATTCCCATGCCCCTTTTCCTGTCCCTAAGGACACCTCTTGACTTAGCCAGGAAGTTAAAACCAAAGTGACTGATTACACCCATACTTGTCTATTAGAAAAATCAACGCATTACCTGACATTTCCCTTTAACTTAGATGAAATCACCCAATCATTAAAGAGCCAGATTTGACATAACCAGAAATTCTGTGAGACCTTGACATTCCCCAGCTTTAACTGACAGGTAAGTTTTGCCCCAGCGTGGTGCGTGTGTGCTTAGTACTATCCGACTCTTTGTGACCCCATGGACCATAGCCTGCCCACCAGGCTCCTCTGTCCATGGGGATTCACCAGGCAAGAATACTAGAGTGGGTTGCCATGCTCTCCTCCAAGGGATCTTCCTGACCCAGGAATCAAACCCATGTCTCCTGCATTGACAGGCGAATTCTTTACCACTGAGCCACCTGGGAAGCCCTAAGTTTTGCCCCACTGATGTGAAAAACAAAACTCTGGATTAAAACTATGCTAAGAAACTTGTGGTTTTATTATCTAACATACAGACCTGTCCCACCTAAGTAGACCCTTGAAAAATGAGAAGTAGAAAGAGGTGTGGGTCGACCTAGGTCCAAATGTTGATTTTTTTTTTTTAAGATTCTTCTATCTTGAGAATCCCCCAGTGGTCCAGTGGCTAAGACTCTAGTTCCTAACATATGAGACCTGGGTTCGATCCCTGGTCAGGGAACTAGATCCTGCATGCAGCAACTAAAAGATGCGCTGCATGTTCCGCAACTAAGACCTGGCACAGCCAAATAAATAAACATATTTTTAAAAGATTCTTCTATCCTAATTCCATGTCCATAAAAACGAAGGTAGTATGCTCTACTCAAAGACTGAGAAGGTAAGTAACACAGTGAATGTACAAGTGTTTGGCATATTGCCTGACACATCGTAGTTTCTGAATATCATGTTCTTCTGTCTTTTCTCTCCTTCTCCTCCCCTTCCTTCCCTTTTTCCTTCAAATAAATCATAATGTATGGAGGGATCAGATTCCCACAGCATCTCCCTTCCCGCTTTCCTCACTGCCACCGCACTCTCACCCCAGAAAGAGCTCTGTATCTGATTGCTTCAGGCACAGAGCATCAGCTGGGCCATGTGCATTGGGTCCCCAGTTTCAGAGGGTGTGAATCCACACTCAGCTGTCTTTTCCTTCCAGTCTATGCAGGGGCCCCTCTTGGGACCCGGCTGTCCCTTTTTTTTTCCCCTCCATTCAGATGGTCACAGGTAGTAGACATGGAAGATGTGCACTGGGGCTTTAAGGCATTCTTCACCATCGAGCTCAGCATCAGTCCAGCATCAGTAAAGTGGTTCTTCTCTCCCTTTGGTTCTTCATTCCCATTCATTATCTTGAAATAAAGGATAGTCAAAATAATACTGATAAACCTATTGGCAGGGAAGGAATGGAGACGCAGACATAGAGAACAGAGTTGTGGACATGCTGGAGGAGGGAGAGGGTGGGACGAGTGGAGGAAGTAGCATTGACTTGTATACACTGTCAATGGTGGCAAGAGGCTGCGCAGCACGGAGAGCTCAGCTCGGTGCTCTGTGCTGACCTAGAGCAGCAGGGAGGCGTGCAGGGAGGGAGGCTTAGGAGGGAGGGGATACGTGTATAATTATGGCTGACTCACACTGTTGTGCAGCAGAGACCAACACAATGTTGTAAAGCAATTTTCCTCCAATTAAAAACTAACTAAATACATAAAATAAGCTATGGACCTGAAACTAATATAATATTATAAACCAACTACATTTCAATTCAAAAAGAAGAGTCAAAAAAAAGAAAAACTATCATCAAGTCATGACACGAGCATGCCTGCTCTCTAGCAGACACGCCATCAAACTTTCAGTTCAGTCCAGTCGCTCAGTCGTGTCCAACTCTTTGCAACCCCGTGGACTGCAGCATGCCAGATTTCCAGGTCCAACACCAACTCCTGGAACCTATTCAAACTCATGACCATTGCGTCGGTGAGGCCGTTCAGCCATCTCGTCCTCTGTGATTTCCTTCTCCTCATGCCTTCAGTCTTTCTAAGCATCAGGGTCATTTCCAGTGAATCAATTCTTCACATCAGATAGCCGAACTATTGGAGTTTCAGCTTTAGCATCAGTCCTTCCAATGAATGTTCAGGGCTGATTTCCTTTAGAATGGACTCGTTGAATCTCCATGCAGTCCAAGGGACTCTCAAGCGTCTTCTCCAACACCTCAGTTCAAAAGCATCAATTATTCAGCCCTCCGCTTTCTATATAGTCCAACTCTCACATCCATACCTTACCACTGGAAAAACCATAGCTTTGACTAGGTGGACCTTCGTTGGCAAAGTAATGTCTCTGCTTTTGAATATGCTGTCTAGGTTGGTCATAGCTTTTCTTCCAAGGAGCAAGCATCTTTTAATTTCATGGCTGCAGTCACCATCTGCAGTGATTTTGGAGCTCAAAAAAGAAAGTCAACAACTGTTACCACTGTTTCCCCATCTATTTGCCATGAAGTGATGGGACCAGATGCCATGATCTTAGTTTTCTGAATGTTGAGCTTCAAGCCAACTTTTTCACTCTCCTCTTTCCCTTTCATCAAGAGGCTCTTTAGTTCTTCTTCACTTTCTGCCCATAAGGGTGGTGTCACCTGCATATTTGAGATTAATGATGTTTCTCCCAGCAATCCTGATTCCAGCTTGTGCTTCATCCAGCCCGGCACTTCACATGATGTACTCTGCATATAAGTTAAAAAGTACAGTGACAATATACAGCCTTGAAGGACTCCTTCCCCAATTTGGAACCAATCTGTTGCTCCATGTCCAGTTCTAACTGTTGCTTCTTGACCTGCATATAGATTTCTCAAGAGGTAGATCAGGTGGTCTGGTATTTCCATCTTTTTAAGAATTTTCCATGGTTTGTTGTGATACACACAGTCAAAGGCTTTGGCATAGCCAATAAAGCAAAAGTATGTTGGCAATTTGATTTCTGGTTCCTCTACCTTTTCTAAATTCAGCTTGAACATCTGGAAGTTCACGCTTCACGTACTGTTGAAGCCTGGCTTGGAGAATTTTGAGCATTACTTTGCCAGTGTGAGATGAGTGCAATTGTGCGGTAGTTTGAACATTCTTTGGCATTGCCTTTCTTTGGGATTGGAATGAAAATTCACCTTTTCCAGTCCTGTGGCCACTGCTGAGTTTTCTACATTTGCTGGCATACTGAGTGCAGCACTTTCACAGTGTCATCTTTTAGGATTTGAAACAGCTCAACTGGAATTCCATCACCTCCACTAGCTATGTTCATAGTGATGCTTTCTAAGGTCCACTTGACTTCACATTCCAGGTTGTCTGGTTCTAGGTAAGTGATCATACCATCGTGATTATCTGGGTCATGAAGATCTTTTTTGTACAGTTCTTCTGTGTATTTTTGCCACCTCTTCTTAATATCTTCTACTTCTGTTAGGTCCATACCATTTCTGTCCTTTATTGAGCCCATCTTTGCATGAAATGTTACCTTGGTATCTCTGATTTTCTTGAAGAGATCTCTAGTCTTTCCCATTCTATTATTTTCCTCTATTTCTTTGCACTGATCATGGAGGAAGGCTTTCTTATCTTTCCTTGCTGTTCTTTGGAACTCTACATTCAAATGGGTATAACTTTCCTTTTCTCTTTTGCCTTTAGCTTCTGGCTAAAGAAAGGTATTTCCTTTTCTCCTTTGCCTTTAGCTCTGGCAGACATACCATCAAACTCTAACCTCCACCAATATGTCCATATGTCACCAATGGAACACTTCTGCCAGGCCCGAGGTCCTCCTTGGATGCTTGGAGGAATTCCTTCAAGCCTGACCTTTGCTCAAGATCCAGCTGACCTGTCCACCTTCCCCCAACAACCTCCACCTCGCTGGGAAACCTCCATTCATTTCCTGCGGTAGAAAATGAAAGAGGGATGCGAAAGGTTGACACTCTCCCACAAGGAGACAGCCACTCACAACATACTGTGCACAAGACAGTCCTTCACCTGGCAATCCTTGTTAGGAGGAAAAGGCACCTAACAGGCCAAAAGGTTAAAAAAAAAAAGGGGGAGGGACTCTGGCTATCAAGATGAGGGGTCTTAGCCTTCAGCCTCAGACCTGTAGTCCAGTCCTCCTGCCATCTGTTTTAGGTAGGTCAGATTTTGAGGCTAAAAATGGATGCTGTCTGCATAAATATAGTTCATATTGCATTGCACGATTTATAAATATAAGTGCTGTGCCACCACCACACTGCCTGCGAAGAATGCAAGCAGGCTGTGATCAGAGGTGAGCCAGTTGCTGATTGTGGGTTAATTAGCTCTGCTAATAAACTGCCTGTAGCTTTACTTCAGAAAAATAACATATTTCATCTTAGGTAGAACAATTATGGTGTATGTAAAATAGATATTTTTGCCTAACGAGCATTTGAAATGCTTTCTTTGGGGGGAAAAAAAACACGCATACACATAAGTGCATCACTCTTTTCTTTTAAAAAAAAAAAAAAGAAGAAGAAGAAGAAGGAGAGAAAAACCTCCGCTCTCACATTCCCCGACTGGATCTGTGGTGAAGATGAATTTCACAGGGTGTTCCTGACCAAACGCTGATCTTCAGCTGATGGCCATTGGCAATGGAGCAAATCTTAATGCAATCAGAGTTGAATTCCAGCGGGAATCGGGGGCTGTGGGTTAAAGAGTGATGTGAATTGCTAAACAATAGGGCTCAGTATCAGTTCAGTTAAGTTCAGTCGCTCAGTCGTGTCCAACTCTTTGCAACCCCATGAATCACAGCACACCAGTCCTCCCTGTTCATCACCATCTCTCAGAGTTCACTCAGACTCACGTCCATCGAGTCCGTGATGCCATCCAGCCATCTCATCCTTGGTTGTCCCCTTCTCCTCCTGCCCCCAATCCCTCCCAGCATCAGAGTATTTTCCAGTGAGTCAACTCTTCGCATGAGGTGGCCAAAGTACTGGAGCTTCAGCTTTAGCATCATTCCTTCCAAAGAAATCCCAGGGCTGATCTCCTTCAGAATGGACTGGTTGGATCTCCTTGCAGTCCAAGGGACTCTCAACAGTCTTCTCCAACACCACAGTTCAAAAGCATCAATTCTTCGGCGCTCAGCCTTCCTCACAGTCCAACTCTCACATCCATACATGACCACTGGAAAAACCATAGCCTTGACTAGATGGACCTTAGTCGGCAAAGTAATGTCTCTGCTTTTGAATATACTATCTAGGTTGGTCATAACTTTTCTTCCAAGGCGTAAGCGTCGCCTAATTTCATGGCTGCAATCACCATCTGCAGTGATTTTGGAGCCTCAAAAAATAAAGTCTGACACCGTTTCCACTGTTTCTCCATCTATTTCCCATGAAGTGATGGGACCACATGCCATGATCTTCATTTTCTGAATGTTGAGCTTTAAGCCAACTTTTTCACTCTCCTCTTTCACTTTCATCAAAAGGCTTTTTAGCTCCTCTTCACTTTCTGCCATAAGGGTGGTGTCATCTGCATATCTGAGGTTATTGATATTTCTCCCAGCAATCTTGATTCCAGCTTGTGTTTCTTCCAGTCCAGAGTTTCTCATATTCAGAGGTCCCCAACCTTTTTGGCACCAGGGGCCAGTTTCATAGAAGATGGGGGTGGGGGATGGTTTCGCATTCCATTACTGTGCACTTTATTGGTATTACAGCAGCTTCACCTCAGATCATCAGGCATTATGTCCCAGAGGTTGGGGACCCCTGCCTTAATTAGCAGCGAGAGGGACATTTGCAATGGGCAGCCCTGGGACCTGGGAGGGTGCCAGCAGGGGAAGACAGCCAATGAAAAAGCAATAGTAGGAGTTGTGCAAGGACCTGGGTGGTCCGAGGAGCAGGATGGGGATATGACTGCAGGCACAATATCAGAGAACGTTTGTAGCCTAGGTCTGCATGAATCTCTGATTAACAGGGGGCTTAGAAACTTGGAGTGAAACTGGAGGCTAATAGGAAATTCTATCATGGTGTTACAGTCAGTGCCAGAAATCGTTGACACTGCCCTTGGTTCTATTAAGACAAATGACAAAACACCATTATATATTTATAGGCATCAAAATAATCCTATTGGCTTACCTAGTGATGTGGTTTGATACAGTGTTATAGAATAAAAACATATTTAAACTGAAAAAAGAAACTTGGGGCTAGAGGAGATCTTAAAACTCATTAGTTGGCAGCCCTGGCATATGGAGTACCTTTCTGTGCACACATGGCTGATTGGTTATAGGATTCTTTCCTACTAGTACCATGCAGCCACTCAGAATTGATTAGAACTGATCATCCCTGAACTTTGCCATCCCCAATCTAATCTTGTCTCTGCTTCAAGGTAAGAAAACTGAGACCTGAAGTGACTTCGTTTTGTAAGTGTTTTAAGTGACCTTCACAATGGTCTCCTGACTCTGCCTACTATAAACCACATCCTGGAGACTTCCAGATATGTGTAGTTCTTGGTTTCATCAAGGCTAGCTTCAAATAGGTCACAATAACTCCTCCAGAATCCAGAAAAGCAATCCACACAAATGCAGGCAGAGAAAGTGATGTTTGTTCCAAAGAATCACCTTTGAATAATGAGAGCTGCAAGAATATAGGTTGAAAGGGGATGGGATGGTCAACGGGGTCATGAGGTTGCAGGTCAATGGGAAACCTTCTCCACGGGCGCTGAGCCAGGTAAGATGGTGATGTCGACTAGGACAAACGTTGTTCCCATCGAGGTGTTGCTGGGGCTATCATAACAAAGTACCAAGCTGGGTGGCTGTAGTAACAGAAATTGATCTCTCACAGTTCTAGAGGTTCAAAGTCCAAAATGGACGTGTCCGCAGGTTTGGTTGCTCCTGAGTCCTCTCTCCTTGGTATGCAGAAGGCCACCTTCTTGTGTCCTCACAGAACCTTTATTTCAGGGCCTGAACATCCCTGGGGTCTCTTACAGCCTATTAAATCAGAGACATCACTTTGCCTATAAAGGTCTGTATAGTCAAAGCTATGGTTTTTCAGTAGTCATGTACGGATGTGAAAGCTGGACCATAAAGAAGGCTGAGTGCCAAAGAACTGATGCTTTCGAACTGTGCTGCTGGAGAAGACTTTTGAGAGTCCCTTGGACAGCAAGGAGATCCAACCAGTCAATTGTAAAGGAAATCAACTCTGAATATTCATCAGAAAGAACTGATGCTGAAGATGAATCTCCAATGCTTTGGCCACCTGATGTGAAGAGTGAAGTCATTGGAAAGACCTTGATACTGGAAAATTGATGGCAGGAAGAGGAGAGGGTGACTGAGGATGAGATGGTTGGATGGCATCATTGACTCAATGGACATGATTCTGAGCAAACTCGGGGAGATAGGGAAGGCTGGTGTGCACTCAGTCGCTTCAGTCATGTCTGACTCTGCGATTCTAAGGTCTGTAGCCTGCCAGGCTCCTCTGTGCATGGGATTCTCCACGTAAGAATACTGGAGTGGCTTGCCGTGTCCCCTACCAGGGGCTCTTTCCCAGCCCAGGGGTTGAACCCTCGACTCATGTCTCCTGCATTGGCAGGCAGATTCTTTACCACTAGTGCCACCTGGGAACCCTCATAAGGGCTACCAGGTCAAATTTGGAGTCAAACCTGCGTTCTCAGTACCTATTTGAAAGGAAAGGCAACCCAGAGTTACATTTGCCCATAGAGACAGTAGCATCTCTAGGAGCCTTGATGTACAGTATTTTCTTTCTAAAATAATGCATTCCTTGGTGGCAGTTTAACCCTTTGAATACCATTCCCTGTGACATTATCCATCTTCTCTCTGACCACCTCCTCCATCCCACCCTAAGGTCTTGGCACAGTCCATGAGCAATGGAAATCAGGGTTCTCTTTGGCAGGAAACCTCTCTGGGGAGGGGAGACAGCCAAGGAGGGAAGGAAGGCAGGGGACCCTTGGAAGTCATGGTTTGTGGCAGAGCAGGGAGCCAAGCTGAAAGCAGGTTGTCCAGTCCCGGAGAAAGCCTGGCAGGTGACCAGTACAACCAGCTTTCCCTTCTCTCCTGGAGCCCAGAACCCAGGGACATGTGTAAGGCACGTCTGAGCTTTGGTGTAAAAATAAATCTGGGGCTGTCAAGCCCCAGCATATTAATGACAATTAATGATTTGCTCTAATCCTCCCCACTCTCCGTGGGCATCTGTGACACGCTTGGGGCTGGACACCCCTCCCCGCTCCCTCCGCCTCCTGTGAATTCCACCCATATGCTCAGCTGCTCAGGAATGCAGGTCTGCAGGTCTGGGAGGGAAACTGAATGGCAAGAGATGCCTGCTACAAAATGCCTGGCAGCCCACAAGCCATGGGGTGGGGAGGGGACTGGGGGAGGGCATCCCTTGCACCCACTTTTCCCTGGGATCCTCAGAGCTTGGGAAACTAGCATTTCCTCATGAGACCCCTGGGATAAGAAAATGAAGGCTCCCAACATACACTCTTGAAATCGGATTTTGGCATTTCGGGTGCACGTGCTTCTCAGTCCAGATCCCACTCAAAGGGCAGCCCCATTTCACCCTCACTGGCCAGCTGCCCCCTGCTCAGGACCCCAAGCGCTACAGAAAGACGCCAGCTGCTCCCAGAATGACGCCAGCCTCCTAACTCCTCCTCTGGGCTGAGTGCATCTCAGATTCAGTGAGTCCCACTTCTGCATCCTCATAGAGCCCATGCTTCTCACTGAACATGCTTCCTGGCCTGGGTCCTGTCATCCTGTTTCCCCATCTGGACTCCAACCTGGGAGGGCAGGGACCACATCTCGCATTCCTGGCTGGTCCCAATTGCCTGGCACAGTGCCAGGTGTGCCAAGGTGCGTAATACACGTTGGATGTCTGCCCAGCCAGCTGGCCACGACATAGAGGGAGTGATGGAAAAGTACCTCACATGTGCTAAATGCCCTGTGTTCACCCTTCTTGTTCCTGCTCATCAACGGCTTCATTCAATCCTCTCACCTCCCTACGCCTCAGGTACTATTATTACTGAGAAGAAGAACATTAAGTTCCTGTAGCTAAGATCACATGTTCCAAGTCCCACAGTTCATAGGTGCCACAGGCAAGAGCCATCCCAGGCTGTGTCCATCTGGCTCCATCAAGGTCACTCAGCCGTAGGTTCCAGCCTTGCCAAACCCCAACCCTCAAGGTCATTGCCTGCTCCCCAGCCCCACCCTAGGACCAATTTGGTTTCCACAGCCACCACCCCCAGGAACTGGACTTTTGTTAAAGATACCCATTTGACAGATGAGGAAACTGAAGTTTAGGAAAGCCAAGCAAGTTTCTCAGTCACAGAGCAGAGCTCAGGTTCCAGAGACACATTTGTGGATGACAATGACTCACACATTTCTGATGGGCTGATACTTGAAAGATGGGAGCGGAAGGTTGAAGAAAGCCTAGCCAGGGAAACTTGGATATTTATGGGACCTTGCCCTGAGGTCTGGGCTCACCCTTGTGGGTTCAGAGGCAGAGAGAGTGTTGCAGAAGCTGGAGGTAACGTGATGTGTGTTGCAGATCACTGGGCCAGGGTTTCTCTGCAAATACAATAGGTGCTCGGGAGGCTCCAGCCCAACCCATGCGTTTATAACCAACTCACACTGGAGAGGAAGAGGGGCTCTGCCAGCCTCACCCTGTGCTGTAATGAGCAGGAGATAAACTTTGCCTGGATAACACGCTGCCAGCTCCATTTGGGATTAAAACCACAATGAAAACTAAAAAGAAAAACTGAATCAATAAAGCCCCGAAAACCAAGTACCTTGAAGACTGCCCCCTCTTTGAAATCTCTCTAATTGGGCACTTATCTAGGGTGGGAATGTGGGCTTCTCCCAGCCGCTACAGAAACACATACAATGAGGAAATTGTTGCTTTCCCGGTCCTATATGAACGGCTATTATTCCTGCTGGAGGGACGTTGGTTTCCACACTGCAAGTCTTTGGTGGCAAAGAAAATCACTCTCCCCAGCTGGCCTTGGTAAAAAGAATCAGGTTTCTGCCACAGATTCAAATTTAACCACCAAATGCCTCCTTTTCAAAGCCCAGCCTCCTGCACAGGCAGTCCTGTACGTGCTTAGCTGCTTGGTCGTGTCCGACTCCTTGAGACCCCACATACTGTAGCCCATCAGGCTCCTCTGTCCATGGGATTTCCCAGGCAAGAATACTGGAGTGGGTCACCATGCCCTCCTCCAGGGGATCTTCCTGACCCACGGATCAAACCCACGTCTCCTGCATTGGCAGGTAGGTTCTTTACCATTAGTGCCCCCTGGGAAGGCCACAGTCCTGTGATGTGATGCGAAACCCCCAGTTCTATCAGGCCTCTGCTGCCATTTCAAGCATCGAGGCAGCCAGGAGGGTTTCCCTGCTCACCTCCGTGCTTTCACCTGGCTCAGCGCTGCTGCTTCGTTTCCCTCAGCCTCTCCATCCACTTGCCTCTCATCTCCCTATGCCTGGGGGTAGCTCCCATGGGAACCCACACTGAGTGACACCTTTCAATCCCCCAAGACACAGAATCATGGGCTTTTCATCCCAGAAGCAGCCTCTCACTCTCAGGTTGAGGTGGCTCCTTTACAAGAAATAACACGATCCACCTTTCCCCTCTAAGCAAGCAGCACATTCCTTGAGTTTTTCATATAGAAAAAGGATGGCGGTGTGTGACAAGCCTCCACTCTCTTGATCCATTCACATACCCAAGAGCCAGGCGTGGCCGAGCAAGCACAGAATGGACATGAAGCAAATCCTACATTAGGGTCTTGAATGACTAATCCCCGTCCCCATTCCCCACCCCCACCCCCCTGACCCTGACTACCAGCCACACACACACAGCCCTGTCCATTACCTGGGCCAGCACACTTGTCCAGGCTTCTCTCCAGACCACTGCAACAGCCTCCAATCACATCCCATACCATTCCTCGCTCCTCACTGGTCCAGCCCAGGTTGGTTATGCCAGTGCCTTGCTTTAAACCCTCCAGTGGCTCTCCATGGCCCCCAGAATAAAGGTGATGCCTTTAGCCAGGCATGCAAGACCTTTCTGAACCTGGCCCCAGCAAATCTTTCCAGCTGGATCTTTCTCCAGCACGCCCACCCTCTGGCCAACTGCTCTACTTTCCACCTCCTATGCACACACCCACTCTCCTCTATCCTGAGTCTGCTCCTTCAGACGACAACTCGGGATATCCCCCGCCTCCATCTCTACCTGTCAAATTCCACTTCATCCACAAAGCTCAGCTCAGGTGTCACCTCCCCCCACAAAACTGCCCACACTTAGTACCTGGGAAAAGCAAGACATTTTCTCTTGATCAATCTGATGCAGCCTTTGCAGTGCAACTGATTTGGCTCAGCCATGACTATGCTTAAAATTCCTGAGTCCCAGTTTATCCTAATTGCCATCCGTCGCTGAATCTCACGCTATGGTTGAAGGTGGACCAGGGGATGAGGTTGGGAGATGAGGTGTAGATGTCTGGTTTGTACATTTCTTAGCTGGAAAATAGCTGAGAGTATAAAAGTTTGGTTTCTCGTGCATCGAAATGTTTCACCACTGAAACTAGTGCGTTGAAATCTCCTGTTCTCTGCCTGCCCCATAATATGCCTTCCATATGCTTGTTAAATAAGTTGTGTATTCCCTCCTCCTTGATTCTATCTGAGATACCCAGCCTGACTCCCCACCATGCCTCTTCCCATGCTAGAACCTCTGGATCCCTCCTGCCTTCTCAGCCCTTCCCCACCTCTAAGGGGACAACAGGGGAGGGAAGATAAGGAGCCTATGGCAGCCCTCCCACAGGCTGGAGGGCCCACTCTGATCCTTGCCTCTGTTCTGGTCAGCTTGTTGCCTTGACCCTGAGGCCTACCCTTTTCCGTGTCTCAGATGTATCGATAGTCTCTGTTCCCCACATCCTCCACAGTTTGCCTTCCTTGTACCTGGAGAATAGAGTCCCAACCCTGAACCTCAGTCACAGGACAAGAACTCTGCCATCAGTGACCCAACCTCCCTGATGCCCCCTGACTAAGTCACTGCCCAATGCCTACCCCCAGGCTGCTTATTTCCAGGTACATCACCTTTTCTGCCAAATCTGTAGTGGCAGACAGGCTAGATTCTTCCCAAACCCATCCACCTTTCCTCCTGGCATATACCTAAACTTCATTCTGGGGGCTATGGTGCAGCCAGATGACTGCATTCTGACCAAATGGGAGAAAGTGATGAACTTCTCCAAGCCCAACCCATAAAACTTCTTCCTCAATCTCTCCCTCTCTCCCTCTCCCTGAATGATTACAAATGAGGATGGGGTTCCAGACTGCAGTGTCCAATATGGTAGCAGCTAGCCACATGTAGATATTCAAATTTAAATCACTTAAAATGAAAAAGAATTTAAAATTCCATTTTTGGTGGCAGTGACCACATATCAAGTACTCCATCATCAAACTGCAGATACAGAACATGTTCATCAGTGCATAAAGCCCTAGGATGCTGCTGCTCTATGGACCCCCAGTTGAGCAGAGTCTGACCCCTGAACCAGGGCCCAGAACAGAATCATCTCCTCCTTCCCAAGTGGTCTTTATAGGAGCTGATGTGAATGAACAAGAAATGACCTCTGATTGGGTAAGCTGCTGAGGTTTGAGGTTGACAGTTAGTGAGCCTAACGCCAGCCCCTCACTTGTCTCGTGCTCCAGACAGAGTCCAGGTTCTCTCCCTGTCATCTGTGCTTCCCTCGCTATTCCCAGATGGGGGTAGGCAGGGAGCAGGGCAAGTGGTCAGGACTTCAGCTTCTCCTCTTGTACCTTCATCATTCCTGCTTGGGTCTGTGGCTCTCTGCATCCCTGCCCTAACCTCTGCATTTCCCAAACAAACCCTTTTCACCATTTTTGCCAAACCCATGTGCAACCTCCATTATCATTTACTTAATATCTTTCCTTAAATGGACTCCTTTTGAATTTAAATAAATGTATTGAATAAGGACACTTTATGTAGCTTCTTGGGCTTCCTGGTGTCTCAGTGGTAAAGAATCCACCTGCAGTGCAGGAGCCACTGGAGACATGGACTCAATCCCTGGGTCAGGACGCTCCCCTGGAGGAGGGCAGGCCACCCACTCCCAGTATTCTTGCCTGGAGAATCCCCATGATCAGAGGAGCCTAGAGCACTACAGTCCACGGGGTCACAAGGCAGGAGGGGAATCCCCTCTTCCTTGAAGGAGGGTCACCCCTTTTGTTCTGTTCATGCCTTCAATTGATTGGATGGGGCCCACCCACAGAAGGGAGGGCAGTCTGCCTTCTGGAGTCTATTGTTTCAAATGTTAATCTTCATCTAGGAGCGCTCAGAATAATGTTTGACCAAATGTCTGGGCCCCCTGCTGTGGCCCAGTCAAGCTGACACATAAAATCAACCATCACATTTGCCAAACACAGAAGAAAAATACAATTAGAACTTCACAATTTTATCTAAGACCAGCTGGAATCTACAGTCCCTCCTAAGCTCTGAGCCTGAGACTTTGCTATTTTTCCTTCTAAAAGGGAGATTAGCAAGTGTTAAAAGTGCACGGATGCCACACTGAGACTTTCACCTTAAAATAATCATACAGATCGTATGTATGATTTACATACAATAATCATATGTATATGATTATCTTTCCCACTGTGTGATCTAGCTCTTCATGTTCTCCCATAAGCCATCCCCAGTGCCAACCAGTGAAATCCACACCCAGCCAGGGGCCTCTCTCCCAGGCGATGGACCTCTGAAGGCCAAGATCACATCCAGACGGCAGTCGCATCACCTGCAGTGCCTCTACTATTGGAGTCACTTAATAAACAGAAGATGGGAGATAGCATGGCCAGGAGCTTTCTCTGACCTAGTTGGCGGTTTCTGTCAGAAGCAGCACATCATGACAGAGGAGACAGAGCCCGAATGGTGAACCGCACTAAGGGTTCCAGCTACCAAAAAGCTCCTACGGCACTTTGGGGCAGGGCTGTGTCTACACGAATGAAAACACTCGATAGCTGAATGAAAACACTCGATAGCTCCGGGCCACGTGAAGACATTCTCAGGCTCCAAACCCTGTCCCACATCAGCCAAAACAACAATGTATTTTCACAGAGACAACACTGAACATTTCTAGCTAAACACAAATTCAAGCTGCTTTTATACAAAACAGTGTATAAAGAGAGAAGGAAGAAGGGGGCGAGAAAGAGGAGCAGGGGGAGATAAGGCAAGGAAGAAATGGAAAATGAGAAATCTGATTTGGAAATGGAAATCTGAAATTTGATCGTGGCCCTCCCCGGCATGAAATTCTTCGGTGATTCTCCTTCATGATAAGGACAAACCGAAGCTCCTTTTTATATGCACAGAACTTTGGGTCATTTATATCTAAATCTAGCCCCCTCAGACCAACCAGTGTCTGCAGTCCCCTGGCCCCACCCCACCCCCGAAGAGCAGAGAAAAGCCATCCTCACGGACAGTCATAGACCACCCAAGGGCATCTTTAGCTGACAGGGCCTTCATTTTGCCAGAGACTTTCTGGGCTGAGAGAATTCTCAAAGACAGATACAGAGATCTGAGAATTATTTTCAAATTTCAAAAAATAATAATAATGGGTATCATTTTTTTTTCTTGCAACAAAACCTACTAAATCACCTGCAGTCTTATAGTGGGTGTTGTGCTTACCTCAGGTGTACATTTCACTTTCCTGCCTGTCTCCCCGAAGGAGTATGAGCTCCTGGCAACCGGGAACCATATATTTGCCTGATTTCGTGTTTTTAGAAAAAGTTATCCTCAGTGCCCGCCACAAAATCGTTAAAAGATGTCTGAGACTAAGCCAATGAATTAGTGATCAAACAAATAAAGGTGATACTATACTGTTTTAATTACGTACTTTGTGTCTTTGAGCAATCAAAAATGTGACGGCAAATCCATTAGCAGTAAATGTAGATTATGTGGAAGGGAAAATCACTCAAAATAAGCAGGGAAAAAAGATAATGAAAAGGGTGCCAGGCAACCAAGAGGTAGGGAGCCTTCAACAGTACACATGCACATCTGTCCGCACACACAAAGCCCAAGAAACCTGAATCCCCCAGGGAAGCAGAGCCCTAGGAACACAGCCTGCTTCTAAGCCACCAATTGGTAAGGCAGAATTTCTCAAAGGAGGCCTGGAGACCACCAGTATCAGGATCAATGGGAAGCTGGACCAAAATGCAGAGTCCTAGGTCCTTGCCCCAGACCCAGAGAGTCTAAATGTCTGAGACGAGGACCTGGACTCCACAGTCTAAGAAGTTCTTGGAGTCATTGTTAAGCACACTCGAGTTTGAAAACCACTGCCCCAAGGATGTCTGAGCAAATCCTGGTCTGGCCACCTGCCGCCTGGAGCAGCGATGGGCTCAGAGAGGCTGTCTTATCCCTGTACTTCAGCTGTGAGCACGCACCCCGCACCCGGGGCTCATAAACACTGCACTGGAGAGAAGATGTAGTGAGAACTGGGCATAAATTATGCTCCTCTGCCCCTCTCCCCACACCCCCCACCCACCGCCTTCTCCTAAGAAAGGCCCTGGCCCCGGGACGGCTCACCGGTATTTCAATAAACTCCAACTGGCCCTTTATCAGACTGCTCAGTCAATTAGAACTTCATCACGAATCAATTTGTTAGGCCCAGCTGAGATGTAACTATGGATCAGGCCAGTGGCAACTGATTATCGCACTAATGGAATATTTCATTGATTAATTGAGTATTTAAATCTTTCAGAGTGCGGCCATGCTTGCTGACATTGTCGCCGGATGAAACAGAGTATGAGGAGTGACTTGGTCAGAGAAGAAATGGATGGTTCCCTCTTCATTCATCAGCTCTCAGCAAAGTAACAGGTCTGGCCTGGGTTCCCACAAAACAAGAGCATTGCAAGGTCTTCAGCACATGGCAGGAAGATCCCAAGAGTTGAGAGGACCAGTGTGGGAAAGATGGATTTAAATTCTCCACTTTCCTGCATGGTTATATACCTAGTGGCTCAAAGAGCTATACATGCCAGCGCAGCTCACACTTCCAGATCGCCTGGAGACTAGGTAAAACATAGATCTCCGGGTCAACCCCAGTCTCATTCAGCAGGACTGAGGTGGAACAGAGAATCTGCATTTCTCTGCATTTCTAATAAGACCACCCCCAGTGAAGTTGAGACCACACATTGAGTAGCACTTATCTACAATTTCTAAACATACATTTTAACAAGTGGGAGAGAGAGGGACAAACATTGCCTAATACCTGTGTGAGAGATGCTAGAGTCATTTTAAAACACACATTATCAATGCAAGGCAATATTGACAACAAATTTAATACAATGCAGATGACACCAGTGAAAAGGTGGGTGTACGTATATCTTACTGGGATGCTTAATCTAGAGTGGAGGCTTTGTTCGGGGCTCATATCCTGATTCTAGTTCTTCTTAGCTGCATAACTCTGAATAAAGAAAGAACTTCCCTTCTTCAGTTCTGGGTCTCCCTGTACTGAGGCCGCCTGTTCCTGCCCCACAGATAGGCCTGTGGAAAGCAAGCTTGTACGGTACTTAATGCGATGCTTGGCATGTAGTAAAAACACAAGAGACGGAAGCGATTACTATTATTACCCTGATACTCAATGCCTAAAAGGTCTCAGAAGTCAGGTTCCCTTTGGGGATAAGAGGGATGTGATTGCTTTTTCCCGAGAAGAAGATGTGTCTGCTTGAGGGAAGAGCTGGGAAGAGCCAAGATAAGCCAAAAGAGCCTCTTGCTCCCTGCATCTTCTCTGGTGGCCATACTGGGTCTTTACCACATGGCTGTAAATTTTCTGACATATGGACTTTCCAGGAACTTTGGGGGTGGGGGGTGGGGTGGGGAGATAACCAAATTTCCCCAAGTAGCTGGAAGACTGTGAGGGCAAAGGAAAAAAAGAAAATAAATTGGCCCTGCTGTAAGTTATGCACTCTTTTTGTTGTTAAGGGATCTCATTTAATCTTTACTACAACCAGAAAAGGCTCATTTTTCAAACAGAGAAACTGAGACCCGAAGGAGGAAAAGAGATTAGCTCTAGACAGTCAGCTGGTGGGCTGGAATTGGAGCCCAGGTTTGCTTAGCTCTAAGGTCTCTGCACTTGGCTCTCTACCACACTGTGTCCCAGTTCCAGGTGTCTTTGCAGGTATAGGTGTGAGTGTGTGGGTGGTGCTACAGTCATAAGACACAGGACTGCGTGGAGGTGTATCTACATTTCACACGGGCAGATGTGGGCCATCCGTATGCAGAGCACACGGGAGTCAGTTATTCCAGTCACTTGGAGTTCAGCTTATCCCCTGAGACTTCTTAACACCAGGGGGCTGCTCTTCCCTGACAAATATGGATTGCTTCATTGGTCCTTAAATTTTCGTTTGAGTGACCTACAAAGCACAGAGAATGACAGCACTTCTTGAATTATTTTTGTCTGTAAACCACTTCAACGGAGGAAAAGACCCCATCAGCTACCTATCGTGTGGTTCCTCAGAACGAGAATCATTGCCAGAATTAATGGCAAGACCAGCAAGGCTCTTGATGGAACACCAAGGAGCAGTGTCTGATTTTCAGAAAATACCAGAGGTGACTGATTCATCCGTGCCAGAGCAAACTGGACCCACTGTCAGCTTGTAAAAATTAATTCTAAAAGAGATGCACCCATCAAAAATCCGAGGACCTCTTATGCGGATGTCTGAGAACTCTCAAGCTCTGATATCGTCTTTCTCTCAGTGACTTGAGCCCAAGTCTTGGAAGATAATAAAAATCCCAAAGCAGTAAGATACTTTGATAAATGTCTGCCCTCAGCCCCAGCTTCCGTGAACATACTTCCACATGTCCATTTTTTCAACTGTTCTGGGAGCCCATGAAATGGATCCGTCTATTACTTAATGTCACATAGGTGACACTATGGAGAAGGCGATGGAACCCCACTCCAGTGCTCTTGCCTGGCAAATCCCATGGACGGAGGAGCCTGGTAGGCTGCAGCCCATGGGGGTCGCTAGGAGTCGGACACGACTGAGTGACTTCACTTTCACTTTTCCCTTTTATGCATTGGAGAAGGAAATGGCAACCCACTCCAGTGTTCTTGCCTGGAGAATCCCAAGGACGGGGGAGCCTGGTGGGCTGCCGTCTCTGGGGTCGCACAGAGTCAGACATGACTGAAGCGACTTAGCAGCAGCTGCAGGTTACATTAAGCAGCTTCCCAGGTGGTTCAGCAGTCAAGAATCTGCCTGTGGATGCAGGAGACGTGGTTTCAGCCTCTGGGTGTGGAAGATACACTGGAGAAGGAGAGGGCAACCCACTCCAGTATTCTTGCCTGGGAAATTCCATGGACAGAGGAGCCTGGTGGGCTACAGCCCATGGGGTCACAAAGAGTCAGACACAACTCAGCGACTGAAGAGCAATAACAGGTTACACTAAACTGGCCATCCAGGCAGGCTTGACCCAAGGCAGACCTTTTCACTGACTAGCTGGTAGCCTTAGAAAATCACCTATTCCTATTTGGGCCTTAGCACCCTCAGTTCTGGGCTTCCCAGGTAGTGCTAATGGTAAAGAACCCAACTGCTAATTCTGGAGACATTAGAGATGCAGGTTTGAGCCCTCCATCAGGAGATCGCCTGGAGGAGGGCATGGCAACCCACTCCAATACTCTTGTCTGGAGAATCCCATGGACAGAGAAGCCTGGTGGGCTATAGTCCATAGGGTTGCACAGAGTCGGACACAACTAAAGAGACTTAGCACACATGCACACATCCTCAGTTCTAATGTCCTGTGATTTCAAAAGATGTTCTCCATCTGGCAGGTGGGATTTTAAGGGTCCTTGCTTTGCAGGGAGAGCTCCTGTCCTAGACAAGGATGCTTCCTCGAAGGGTAATTTGAGCCTGAGCAGACAAAGTATGACACACAACTTTTTCATAGCCAGCTTGATGGAGGGCAGGGACAGCATGAAAAATTCAAAAAGCAAAGATCAGAATTTAGCCAATGGTCTCAGACCACACCCCAGCTAAGCCTTTTCAGACTTCCTCCATGTCCTGTGTGGGTTCTGAACCCTGCCAACTGCAGGCTCATCTCGGCCAGTCCTTGAGCCAAGAAGAGCCAGCCACACAGCCTATGAGATCTCTGCTGCACTGTGAGAAGGGCTTTTAGAGGTGGTCTAGGGTCAGTCTTTAGGGTCACACAGATGTGGTGAATGTCATCTTCCAGGTGGGCATGGGGTCAGAGTAACTCTCTAAATGCTTTCAAGAGGGTAATGCTGTACACTCTCTTCCCAGCACACTGGGAATGACCTTGTGCCCCAATGTCCTGGTTCTAGAACTCACTCCAGGTCTATCAAAAGAAGAGTCTAGCCTGAATCTCTAACCTATTTCCTACCACTCCCTGACTCACCACAAAAAGATATACAGATGTCCCCTCCCTCTTGAACCTCCTTCCAACTCCCCACCCCATCCCACCCCTCTAGGTCATCACAGAGCACTAGGTTGAGCTCCCTGTGTTATACAGCAACTTGTCACTAGCTATCTATTTTACATATGGTGATGTATATGTTTCAGAGCTACTCTCTCAATTTGTGGCCCCCTCCCCTTCCCCTGCTGTGTCCACAAGTCTCTTCTCTATGCCTGCCTTTCCACTGCTGCCCTGCAATAGGTTCATCAGTACCATTTTTCTAGATTCCATAGTGAAAGTTGTGTCCGACTCTTTGCAACCCCATGGACTGCAGCCCTCCAGGCTTGTCTGTCCACAGGATTCTCCAGCTAAGAAGACTGGAGTGGGTAGCTAATCCTTTCCCCAGGGGATCTTTCCAATCTAGGTATCAAACTTGGGTCTCCAGCGTTGCAGGCAGATTCTTTACCATCTGAGCCACCCGGAAAGCCCATATATGTGTGTTAATATATGATATTTGTTTTCTCTTTCTGTCTTACTTCACTCTGTATAACAGGTTCTAGGTTCATCCATTCACCTCACTAGAGCTGACTCAAAGTCATTCCAGGCATATAGCTTAACCACACAGCAGGCTGAAATGGCAGGCTTATAGAATGATGCCTATTGCAACTGGAGTTTAAGGAATGATGAACATCAGGGCTTTTGTGCTGCACAATTCCAGGGGGCGTCATCCACACAAGGTACAATGACAAGAACACTGAGAAGGTGCCCATGTTGCTGAAGAGAGTCTCAGAAGAAGACCTTGGTCCCCAGAACAATCAGAACCTTCAATCCTACCGCAGTTCTGAGGTCTGGGTTTGATTTCTGGGTCGGGAGGATCTCCTGGAGGAGGAAATGGCAACCCACTCCAGTATTCTTGCCTGGAGAATTCCACGGACAGAGGAGCCTGGCGGGCTACAGTCTATAGGGTCGCAAAGAGTTGGACACTACTGAGCGACTAACCTCAAGCCCAATGGATCAGTCTTCATGAATAATTTCTAATGAGTCAGAAGAAAAAGTCACTGCATCCTTCTTCCTCACTCCAGCCCTCTGTCTTTGGTCCTGTTAGGACATAGGTCATAATAAGAAAGCCCTAGAAACAGCAGAACAGATAAATGCAGATCACTGGGACAAAACTGAGGATGTGGCCTCTCCAGTAAGATCTCTTCGCCACCACTGAGGCCTCTGTTGGCAAATGACAACCTCTCCTCATATCAATGTCTGTTCATGCTAAGTCACTTCAGTCGTGTCTGACTCTGTGTGACCCCTAAAGACTGTAGCCTGCCAGGCTCCTCTGTCAATGGGATTCTCCAGGCAAGAATACTGGAGTGGGTTGCCATGCTCTTCTCCAGGAGATCTTCCCAACCCAGGGATCGAATCCATGTTCCTTATGTCTCCTGTATTGGCAGGTGGGTTCTTTACCATTGGTACCAGTTGGGAAGTCAGGAAAAAAAAGAAGGAAAATGAAAAGCTTGCTGGCCTCTTGGAGAATCTGCTTTGTGCCATGCATTAAAAAGGATGTTATGTTATGTATAGTAACTTAGCTAGTAAAAATGAACCAATCCTTAATACAGAGTCTAATACCAACCAACCTCTTCATGGTTTCCCCTGCAAAACTGATAGAGAGGGTTCCCTTCCTTTTCCATTTAAGATGTTGCTGGGACTTGTCTGGTGGTCCAGTGGTTAAGAATCCACTGTGCAATGCAGGGAATTCAGGTTTGATCCCTAGTCAGGGAACTAAGATCACACAATCCCACGATCCACATGACAAGCCCACGTGACTTGAAGATGTCACATACCAGACTTAGGACCTGACACAGCCAAATATAGTAAGTAAATAATTTTTTTTTATTTAAAAAAAGAAAAGAAAGGAACAAAAGAGAAAAAACTTTTAAAAAACATGTGAGGTGAGTTGGGAAAAGCAGTGTGCAGTCCTGAGTGATGAGATAGGGGTGAGGGCAGACGGTGTGTACGTATGTTGTGACTCCACAGAGAACTGAGCACACTCACCTTGGAGCCGGGCATCATGGCGTTCCCAGTCTTCCGAGGGCAGTCACCAGAATGCCATGGTTTCCCAAGGCAGTAGCAGAGCCAACTGAGGTCGAAGCAAAAATGACAGCCCTTCTCACACCCACGGGATCTTGCCTTGGTTCTCTCAGGTTACCAGCCCAATCCCAGCAATCCACCTGCAACCCTGAGGGCATGTCTACATATGGTTTTCACAGCCTTCAGCTACATTGGCTCAGGGTGTCCATGATTCTCAGAACTTCACGCAGTGGGTATTGCTCCCTCCATTCTCCAGAAGAGATATCAAGTGACCCCCTCAAGGTCACAGAGCTAATAAATGGCTAAACTCGGATTGGACGTCTGACCTTTGAGACTTAAAAGTCCTTCTGTGGGATAAGAGTCCCATGTTCCTTAGGAAGGGGATGGAGGCTCTTGGGGCTCCTGTGGCTAATGGAAGACAGCTGTCTTGCCCACATTCGTCTGGTACATTTTTGTAGTGTGAGAAGTTCTCTTCTCCCATAGCAACCACTTGGGGTTTTCGGCTGCTAACCCTGTCCTCCAGGACAATAGCAGTCTGGGCTAGTCAGGCCCATGTAACCACACTTCACTCCAACCTCTTTGTGTTAATAAACCCAGGATCCCACTTCTTTCTTCCTAGCGTCTCATTTATTTTTCCAAAGAACACAATGAGCACAATTGATTTTAAAATAAAAGCTTCTGGCTTATGCATACAGACATTCTTCCGAAAGGTTAAAAATAATGATGAGGCATTATTTGTCATTATCCGTACTTTGTAAACTTGCCATCGAAGCACCACAAGACTGGGGTGGCCCCCTGCACGGATCCGGTGTGGGTGGCTGTTGCAGGTGGACACTGAGCATGGCAGCGCCTGGGTGTCCTTGGCTCAGGGTGGATGCCCACCACAAAGGACAAAGGCTCCGTAAGATGCCCACCACAAAGGACAAAGGCTCCGTAAGTCAGCGGAGCCGGAAGAAGCCTTCTGCACTAGGCGGTACAGCTCCTCCCCTCACTAGACAGGAAAAGTAAAGGTTATTCTATCCAGAGAGGGGAGGAAACCTCAGGAATTTGTATGTCGCTGTGAGCAAAGAGCTACATGGAAGTCTGCAGAAAATTCAGTCAAGAAAGGGAACTTGGCCTTCGCCTTGTGTGTGTGAATGCTAAGTCACTTGAGTCATGTCTGACTCTGCAACCCCATGGACCATAGCCCACCAGGCTCCTCTGTCCATGGGATTGGCCTGGCAAGAATACCAGAGTGGGTCTCCGTGGCCTCCTCCAGGGGATCTCCCTAACCCAGGGATCAAATCTGCACCTCTTATTATCTCCTGCATTGGCAGGCGGATTCACCACCACTAGCGCCACCTGGAAACTCCCATGGACGGAGGAGCCTGGTGGGCTGCAGTCCATGGGGTCGCTGAGGGTCAGACATGACTGAGCGACTTCGCTTTCAGTTTTCACTTTCATGCATGGGAGAAGGAAATGGCAACCCACTCCAGTGTTCTTGCTTGGAGAATCCCAGCGATGGGGGAGCCTGGTGGGCTGCCATCTGTTGGGGTCGGCATAGAGTCGGACACGACTGAAGTGACTTAGCAGCAGCAGCAGCGCCACCTGGGAAGCCCCTTCCCCTTGGGATGAAGCAAATATTTTCTGTGTCAAAAGGCTCCACTGGGCACTTCCCTGGTGGCGCAGTGGGTAAGCATCCTCCTGCCAAGGCAGGGGCCATGGGTTTAATCTCTGATCTGGGAAGATCTCACGTGGGGCAGGGCAACTAAAGCCATGCACCACAGCTACTGAAGCCTGAGCTCTAGAGCTCGTGCTCTAGACGGCAACAAGAGAAGCCACCGCAATGGAAAGCCTGCACACCGCAACTAGAAAAACCTGCGTGTAGCAGCAGAGACCCAGCACAACCAAAAATAAAGGAAACACATAAGCTATATTTTTAAAAAGGCTCCAGTGGACTCAAGCTTATGATTTCCCTCTTTCTAGTGAAGGAGGTGGTGGAAAAACTTCCCGGGAGGATTTGATAAGTCAACCCTGGAAGAACTACTCACAGTCAGTCACTGAGGTGGGGGTATGACTGCATATGGCAGAGAGATTACGGGGAAGAGGTGCGTGAAGGCAGACAGCCCTATTTGGAGGGGCTGAAGAGAGTCTGAAAGAAGGGATGTGATTATGTCCTAAGTCCCAGAGGTGGCACACTGTGTCCCACTCAATCCTGACCCCCGTGCAGCTGCACAGATGGCAGGATAAGGCCAGGGAGCTACCCCAGATACCAATGTCTTGGGCCTGAAATGTGCATAACAGTGCAGAGTCCCAGGGGATGAGACAGAGGGTTCGGGAGGAGGACACCCAATTACACTGCAGATGGGAAGCTTCTTCCCTGGCAAGCCTGTCTGTCTCTGCTCTGAGCTCCCGCACAGGTTTGTACTGATGAAGGCTCACTGCAATCTTCTTTGTATTGGCTTAGTTGCCCTGGTGGCTCAGATGGTAAGGAGCCGGCCTGCAATGCAGGAGACCTGGGTTTGGTCTCTGGGTTGGGAAGATCCCTTGAGAAGGAAACGGCAACTCACTCCAGTGTTCTTGCCTGGGAAATCCCATGGATGGAGGAGCCTGGTGGGCTATAGTCCATGGGGCTGCAAAGAGTCAGCATGACTGAGGGACTAACAGTTGCACTGGCTCAAGTTGGTTTAGTTCTGTCTTGTCTTTTCTTCCACGGGATAAGCTCCTTGGGACTTCCCTCGTGGCTGAGTGGTTAAGAATCCACCTTCCAGTGCAGAGGATGCGGGTTTGATCCCTAGACAGGAAACTAAGATCCCACATGCCAAGGAGCAACTAATTAAGCCTGCATGCCACAACTAGCAACTAATTAAGCCACACACCACAATGAAGACCCCATATGACGTGTCATAGATCCCAAGTGCTGAAACTAAGAACTGACATAGCCAGATAAATAAATATATACAGCAACCACCAAAAACCAAAATAGTATTTTTTAAAACTTAATTAAATAAAAAGTTTTTAAAAAGATGAGCTCCTCAGAGGCAGAGTTCAATATCTAATCAATACTCAGTGACCTACACACTCAGCTACCACCAGGGTCAGCAGGAGCAGATGGGGTTTGCCTTGGAAATGGGGTGGTAGCGTTTCTTGCCCTGGGTTTGAGTGGGTGATGTTATGAAGATTCAACAGACCTCTAGCAGGGAGGTTGGGACGGGGCCAGGAAGGGTTAACTGGAGGAATGGCTTTCCCAGGTAGTTTTTACACCATTGAATTTACCAAACTCCAGAATCTGGTACTCAAGCATTAAGAGCTGATCTGTCACTTAGGACAACTGAGTTCTCTAGATGAATATATCAACTGAATTCTCATGTATTAATTTACATTGAAAAGCACATAAACATAAAGGCCATGCAGACTCAAGTGCCTGGATCTGTCTGAATAAAGCCCTCTCTCTTGATTAACATCCTTCTCATTGGCATTTAAATATGCTCAAATCTCTCTCATCTGAGAAGCACAAAGAAAACAATTGAACACCCCCAGAGTCACCATCTTCCTTCAGTTTCTGCCTGTCTCTCTCCTCCTCTTCAGAAGCAAAGTTCTCTATAGAACTGTTCATGGTTATTATCTCAGTTTTTTTTTTTTCACTTCCCACTCACTTCTCAATCCACTTCAAATACAGCTTCTAGACAGCAGTGACCGTCAGGATATTTAGATACAGATATAGCCTGGAAACCAATCACCTTCCCCACTGAGTTCTAGCAGAGTCCTAGAGATTCCCTGCTGGCTGGAAAGTTGACTTTGCTACTGGACCCTGGGGAGGCCCATGGGGTAGCCAGGGACAGAGCCAGTGGGCTGGGGTGGTAGCCATTCACCAGTCGGTCCTTAATCATTGCAAAATTCTAACAACCAGCACGGCTGTGTCATTGGGTATAGTGAATGCCAGCCTTGCTCCATCACTCCACATACAAAGCTTTGCTAAGGTCATCAGTGACTTCCAGGTTGCTAAATCTACTGAGGCTAACGTTCAGCCCTCATCTTATTCGATCTTTCAACTGTATCCAACACTCTTGATCATTCCTTTCTTCTTAAAACATACCCTTCTCTTCTTCCCTGACTTCATTCTTTCCTGGGTTTGTCTACAGTTCTGACACCTCTCTTTCAATCTTCTATTCCTGCTCATTCTATTCCACCTGGATGTTTAATTTTGTTATCTCTAAACACTCAATCTTGACCTATCTCTTCTTTCAATTCTTTGCTTTCTTTCTTGGCAATTGTACCCATGCCCATGTCTCCAATTTCTATTTACACACCAATTAAGTCACATTTTTACATCACCAGCCTAGAACCTTCCTCTGATCATTAGCTCTAACTACCACTTGAGTGTTTCAAAAGTGCATGAGGACAAAGTATATATGGAACACATATGTGATAAAGGACATGTGTCCAGAATATACATTCAGAAACCTTCAAAGGTTAACAGTAAAAAGAAAATCCAGTTTGTAAATGGACAGAAAATTTGAACAGACACTTTAAGATTACAGATGGCAAACAAGTACATGAAAAGATGTCCAACAACATCAGTTATAAGGGAAATTCAAAATAAAATCACTATGCACCTAAAATTTTAAAATGTGGAAAACACCCAGTGTTGGCAAGAATGTGAAGATAGACCTCTCACCCATTGCTAGTGGGAAGGCAAAATGGTGAGGCCACTTTGGAAAACAGTTTGGCATTTTCTCACATAGTTAAACAGACACTTACCATTTGACCCAGCAATCTCACTCTATTGATTATCACTATCACTTTGCCAACAAAGGTCCGTGTAGTCAAAGCTATGGTTTTTCCGTAGCTGTGTATGGAAGTGAGAGTTGGACCATAAAGAAGGCTGAGTGCCAAAGAACTGATGCTTTCAAATTGTGGTGCTGGAGAACTCTTGAGAGTCCCTTGTACTGCAAGGAGACCCAACCAGTTAATCCTAAAGGAAACTGACCCTGAATATTCATTGGAAGAACTGACACTTAAGCTAAAGCTCCAATACTTTGGCTACCTGATGCAAAGAGCTGACTAACTGAAAAATGACCCTGAGGCTAGAAAAGATTGACAGCAAAAGGAGAAAGGGGCAGCAGAGGATGAGATGTTTGGATAGCATCACTGAGACTCAATGGAGATGAGTTCGAGCAAACTCCAGGAGATAGTGAAGGACAGGCTGGTGCGCTGCAGTCCATGGGGTTACAAACAGTCAGACATGACTTAGTGACAGAACAACAACAACTTAGTCAAGAGAAATAAAAACATAACTGACAAGGCCCAGTGCAAAATGAAAATACAGGGCCCCTTGATGAAAAAAAAAAATTGTTAAGTACTTCAAGACTTGACAGGACAGCATTAAGCCAAGCACAGAGCCCTTCTGAGCCTTGTGTAACTACACAGGTCACATGCCCATGAAGCAGCCCTGGATGGAAATGTTCTATTTATTGTGGTGGTGGTTACCCAATGCTATGCGTTTGTTAAAGCCCATAGAACCATGCACTAAAGAGGATGAGTGTTACTGTATAAATTAAACTTCAATAAACCTGACAAAGGAACTGAGCCTGTCACTACATCAGGCTGAGTTTCATCCTACAGAAAGAAAGACCTATACTCTTCCAACTGCCCGGGGAATGTCGAGGAAACACTGAGAGAATGCTCCAGACTGGAGAGGACTGAAACAACATGGCATCCAAGTGCTACATGCATCCTGGATGGGATGTTGGGCCAGGAAGGAAAAGACCTACTTGAGATGGCTGGTGACATTTGAATGGGATTGTTGCTAAGCCATGTCCTAACTCGCTAAGTCATGTCCAACTCTTTATGATCCCATAGACTGCAGCACGCCAGGCTCCTCTGTCCTTCACTATCTCCCGGAGGTTGTTCAAAGTCATGTCCACTGAATCAGTGATGCCATCCAACCATCTCATCCTCGGTCATCCCCTTCTCCTCCTACCTTCAATCTTTCCCAGCATCAGTGTCTCTTCTAATGAGTCAGCTCCACGCTATGGTTTATCTCCTGACTAGGGGCTTGTAGGATGGGGATGAAGAATGTCTTTGCAGAGTATTTAAAGGTGATGGAACAGATACAATTAAATGCTAACTATATTTAGGGGAGTCTGGGAGGAAGGGAGATGGGAATTCTTTGTGCTGTTCTTGCGACTCTTCTTCAGGTTTGAAATTATTTTAAAATAAATTATTTTTAAGTACTTCAGAATCAACAGGTCCAAAACAAAACTCATGATCTCTCCCAAACTCCCATCCCTGAACTTTGCCACTTTAGGAAATGGCCCCACCAGCAATCACAGTGAACTAGAATCTAGAAGGCTCTCCTGATGCTGTCTCTTCCCCTATGACCCAGCTTTCCATCCAGGTATTTCTCTCTCCTCCATATCTCACCTTTAGCCGGACTGGCCACTGCCCACTCCAGGACTGCACACATAAATGTCCCACGTCTGAATGCCACTTCCTAGAGGAAGCCCTGATCCCCAGGCTGGGCCAGGGCCTGTGCTGTGCAGCTTGGGGCATCCTGGCCCTTCCCTTTCTGGGCATCTCACGAGCATCATTCTACATCATCTGCATGATTCTTCTACTGCTTCACCACAAGGCTGTATTGCCACGCAGGGCAGGAGTGGGTCTGATTCTGCCTACCAGTGGCCCTGGCACTGTGCCTCACACCTGAGGGGTTGCCATGAATACTTGATGATGACCGTATGGAGAAATGAATGAACTCCATCTTCTTGTCTCTCTCACTCCTTTTTTTAAACTGAAGGATAATTGCTTTACAATACCATGATGGTTTCTGCCATATATCAACATGAATCAGCCATAGGACAACATATGCCTCCTCCTTCTGGAACCTCCTTCCTACCTCTCACTCTCCATCCCATCCCTCTAGGTTGTCACAGAGCCCCACTTTGAGCTCCCAGAGTCAGACAGCAAATTCCCACTGGCTACATATTTTACATATGGCAGTATGTATGTTTCCATGCTACTCTCTCCATTCATCCCACCCTCTCCTTTCCCCCTCTGTGTCCACAAGTCGGGCATATATCTGTGGAGGGCCAGGTTCTCATTGGAGGCTGCTCTCGTCAGCTTCAAGTCAGGGCCCAGAGACATGAGCGGTTGTGAGATCAGAAAGCTGAGATAGATGGCTGTTGTTCTGGTTTTCCCAGATTTGCCTCCCAAGCTCTGGTTTTCTGCCTTGTGGCAGCCTGACTCCCTTCTGAGGGGTTCCCTTTCTCTAAGACTGTTAACTTACCCAGCCCCCTAAGAGTCAAGTTGACTTGCCCTGTGGCTTCTCATTTTGCTGCCATTCACATCTAAATACGTCCTTTGCGGGGCTTCCCTGGTGGCTCAGTGACAAAGGCTCCACCTATCAATGCAGAAGATACAAGTTCGATCCTTGATCCAGGAAGATCCCACACGTCTTGGAGCACCTGAGCCCATGCCCCACAGCTCTTGATCCTGTGCTCTAGAGCCCAGAGGCCACAACTACTGAGCCCACGTGCCACAACTGCTGAAGCTCACTCAACCTAGAGCCGAGGCTCTGCAACAAGAGAAGCCTGTGCACCGCAACTAGAGAGCTGCCCCCACTTGCCCCAACTAGAGAAAAGTCTGCACAGCTGTGAAGAAGCAGCACAGCCAAACATGAAATAAATAAGAAAATCATAAGTATGTGTTTTGTGGAGCCTTAACTCTTACCGGGCAACTAAATTTTCCTTTTATTAACAAGCTTCCTGGGGGACCATGTGGCAGGATAAGACTTCAGGTGGGGGCCCCTGCCCCGGGCTTCCCTCCTCTTTCCGCTCCCATTCATTCTCACACCACAAGGGCCCTGGTGGCCTCCCGCCTGTGGAGTCCAGGACCAGCGGAGTCGGGCTCTGTTCACAGCCCTTCCTGTGCCCCCCTGCCCACCCCCCTGGAGTGTGTGTGCACTGTGGTCGGCGGTAGGTGGTGGGGCGGGGGCGGTGCACTACTAGTGAGTTCATCCTGGGGAAGCAGCCCAGGGTCAGAGCTCTACACAGGCCCCGGGAAGTGCACTCTGGGCATCCAGGCAGTGAGGCAAAGAGACTGCGGGTCCTGCCAAGTGTGTCCCTCTCAGCCCTTGAGGAGGGGCCGCAGGCAGAGGACCAGTGTGGGCTGGGTGTTGGGACAGGAGCGTGAGCTGCCAGGTCTAGGCAGCAATGCCGCCCAAGCACCACCTACTGTGGCCATTTTTGTCCCGGTCTATTTACTTAGAGGGCAGCTGGGGCGTCCCTGAGGGAAAGTGAGTAAGATGCCCATTTCTATATCCATAACTTATTACCCGATACTCAATGCCGAGGCTTGTCTGAATTAGTGATGAGGGCTGAACAGGAAGCATTTTTAAGGACATAAAATACCTTTTAAATCACAGGGGCCCAGTCCAGCTTCCTTAAAGAAGAGTAAATTGAACTCCAGAAAATTTGATTGACTTCCCAAAGTTGCGCATCTTAGAGACAAAACCATTGCACAAGCCCAGGGCCCAGAGAATTGCTGGCTGGGCACCCGGATGCTGCTCCTTCCCCTTAATAGCTCCAAACCCACCCGCCCAACATAACAGACATGGGTTCGATCCCTGGGTTGGGAAGATCCCCTGGAGGAGGGCATGGCAACCCACTCCAGTATCCCTGCCTGGAGAATCCCCTGGATGGAGAAGCCTGGCAGGTTATAGCCCATGGGATCCCAGAGTCGGACACGACTGAAGTGACTGCGCACTTCCCTGCGGGGGGGAGCGAGCTCAACGCATGACAGGAGTCAGGCTCCTGCAAGGCCGCATCTGCCTCTAGGGAGATGTAGGAGTTTGGGGCAAATTACACTGTCGTGTTAAATTTGATTTTCTCATCTGTAAAATGGGTATCCAACGAGGAGGCAGTTGATCCACTTGGTTCAGCTATCGGAAGGATTAAAATAAAATCCACACAAAGTAGTTAACATAGTGTCTGGCTTAAAAGGGGGAAAAAGCTCAATAAATGTGAGTCACTATTGTTTTATCTGACAGTAAGGAGAATCACATTAATAAAATATCACTGGTCTCCTCAGGCTTCCGGGAATGGAGGGTGAGCATGGACAGGGGCTGCCACTTCATTACTGGGGTAGGAGAAATTCAGGAGCTTCTTGGACCTCAAGTTCTATATTTCTAATTTCCTCCCAGCATTCTTGCTGAGGCAATTAATTTATATCATCTCTGTTTTTTCTCTCTCATTAATATCTCTCCCTCTCCTTAATCAGGCTCTAAAACCAGATTCATCTATTTTGCTAGACCTTCTAGGGAACAAAGTTTGTGTTTTATTTATCTTCTCTAATATACTTCGGTTTTGATTCATTAATCTCTGCTTTTATTTTTGTGCTCACTTTCTTTAAGTGTATTCAATCGCTCCGTTCCTAATTTCTTGAGATGATTACCTAATGCCACCCCTTTGTGAGGAGGGGACTTTCCTCATTAATGATGAAGGCATGTAAGGCTATAAGTTTTCCTCTGCAAACAGCTTTCACCATGTTTGATGGTATGGGGACCTAAGCCCTCTCTAAAGAAAAGATTTCTGAACCCAAGTAAAGAGCAGCTCAATCCTTTTACAAAACTGGTCTCAAATTCGAAACTAATGAGACTCATTACTGATGGGCTAATGCTTGACAGTTGCATCCTGAAAGCCCTTCTTCCTCGGCCCCTGGCGCAGAGCCAGTGTCCAAGCCTGCACTCTCTCTCCTTAACCTTATACACTCACCCCCAAAGACCTCCCCATCTCCAGGTCTTTCTGCACCACACGGCTTCCATGATCGTCCTAATCCTCAAATGCTGTCTCATTGTCCCTCTGCCTCAAACAGCTCAGGAGCTTCCTCACTGCAGCATCGTTTCTAGTGCTAGAAACAGCCCCACGTCTAGACTCTTGCTCATCTCCAGCCTCAACCTCCCTCACTGCCAGGGGCCAGCGTGAGGAACTCTGCCCATGGCAAAGGCCATGAGGAAGGAAGCTTGGCATACGCAAAGGTGTGATCAAACCTCAGGAAACCCCCTGTTCCCGAGCATCTACCCCAAAACCAGAGTACTTTACGGGGGAACTCTCCCCCATAACCATTTCTCTTGGAGAAGGAGTTAACTTGCAGCCCCAAGTTAATAAAAATTCCTGGGCGTGGCAAGAGTGTTTCAACTTACAAACTCTGAAGGTTCTCTGGCCTGCCTGATCAGGTTCCTCCGGCCTCATGTGATTGTTTACAGCCTCCCAACTGTGAGAGGCATGGGATGTTTTAAAACTTTCTAAATGCACTCTTTTGAGAAGTTAGAAGATTATTACTATAGTATTAGTGGGTTGATTAAGAATTATATTGGTGAAGGGTTTTTTCATTTGTCATGCCAATAATTACTGCTAATTCCCTGCCCTAGATGTGACAAGGGTGTCTCAGGTCAAACCTCTCTGCTGACAGACTAGCTTGTGTGACAACCTCTCAACCATAAACAGCACAGAGACTTTGGAGTATTAGCATAGGGCTTTTCTCATTTGATTGCCGCCAGGCCTCCATATCCTTAGGCACCTGGGAATATATTAATCAATGTATTTGGAATATAGAGAAGGAAATCTAGTAGTTTTTAATGTTAGCAATACTAGACTTTTGAGTTAATGAATTTTCTCTTTTGTTATAGACCACTATACTTTGTTATAAATCACTGTGTCCTTGCTATGTAAAAATGTAACTTTATCACTATCTTAAGACTAAGTAGATCTTAAGGGGAACATTGGTAAAAAGGATTTTCATTTGTTGGGCTGATGTTTGCTGCTAAATCTCCATATTCCCTGCCCTTATAATGAACATAACTAGCATATAGGAGAAATAAGTATTAACCTTTAAGCATATAGGAGAAATAAGTATTAACCTTTAAGATTAATCATGTTAAACCTTAGGTTAAGTAAATTCCTTTCTTGATTGTAACTCACTACACCCTCACCCTATAGGAATGCAACTTTATTTGGAGGTGGTGCCTGATTTAAGAAAAAATCACCCCTGGAAAAATAAGTTTTCTGGTTAACTGGCTGGTATCAGAAAGGGCCATAAAATGTCAGCAGACCTCATGGTCAGTAGATGATGCAAAAACCCATAAGACCTTTGTATAATTTTATATGAAGCATTTGATTGTGACAAGGGTCAGGTCTGCTGACCCCTGCGTGACTCTGTATTCATCCCTATGTATAACAAAAGGTATATAAACAAACCTGAAAAATAAAGAAATGGGATCAGTTTCTGGAAAGACTGATTCCCCCGTGCCCTTTTTTCTTGCTCCCCGCTTTCCTGGCTGAATTCCCATCTGGAATGGGGGTACTCAGGAAGCCTGCTAATTCTGCCTGGGCTTCTAAGATCGGACCGGGGAGGCCTCAGTGCCTCCTCTCCTTCGGGAGAACAGAAAGACGCCTGTGGCCTACGTAGGTGGTGATTAGTATTCCATGTAAACCAGCCTCTTTTTCTCCACTAATTTTCCTACTACACTATCCGTGTCTAATCTCCCTCTATATCTGTAATTAAATAGCTTTTTTCTAGGACGCCTACTCTGTCCCCACCTTCGAATCACCCTGGATCCACCGGGGCTGGACCCCGGCACCTCACCTCTCCATTCCAGCCACTCTGATCCTCTGTCCTCCAGCAGAACCTCACCGCATGAGCTCCCAGTGTTCTTGGTTTGTTTTTGATCATCATCCCTTTGTTCTGCAGGGCACATCCCTGCACAGCTGCACCCACCACGTCTCCCATGCTAACCGCTGCTCTGAAACCATTCTGTCTGGACTTCAGAGCCATTGGCTTTAGGAAGCTTCCCTGGCAAAGTGCCTCTCGGCTCCCACAGCCACACAGATGCTGGTCCTCCCTTCCTCCTACCACACTGCATTCAAATTGCCCGCCTGCTCACTTCTCCATCACTTTTTGTTGTTGTTGTTTTAGTCGCTGAGTCATGTGTGCTTCTTGGTGACCCCATGGACTGTAGCGTGCCAGGCTCCTCTGTCCATGGGATTCTCCAAGCAAGAATACTGGAGTAGGTTGCCATTCCCTCCTCCAGGGGATCTTCCCAACTCAGGGATCGAACCCACAAACTCTTGCATTGGCAAGCAGATTCTCTACCACTGAACAACCTGGGAAACCCTCTCCATCACTTTACTGTGGGCCAAAGACAACATTTTCTTAATCTAGGTCTCTAGCCCCTCACTTAATGATCACACTAAGGAGTGTCTAGGAACTTCAATATCCCAAAGTGGACCCCTCATCAGGGTTCCTGGGGCTCTTATATCATACGTTCCAGTGAGACGGCAGGTGTTCAAGGAGACCAGTTGTCAGGTCTGAGGCCTTTATCACCATCATCAGGGCAGGGAGCCCAAGAGCCCGAGCCAGGGAGCCTGGGCAGGCCCTCTTCTCCTTCCCTGCCTCAGCTCAGCCCTTGTACCTTCAGACCACTTCAGCCTTGCCTGACAGTCTCCAGGTTGCAAAGAGGGTCCTGGAGGAGAGGGCAAAGGGGCCAGGTGAGGTGTATCCAAGGACCGGAAGATTCCATTGCACACCTCCTAGGCACCACAGGACCCAGGTCAGGAGAGGCTCCCTCTCTGCCCTGTCTTGGAGCCCATTCAAGGGGGACTCAGGCAGCTTCTGGCCCTTTAAACAGAGCCAGCTCCCACTGGACACTCTTAAAACTCACTTCATTCATGAATTAAGTCCCTGACATCCCATATCTGTATGATCAATATGTTTGTTTATTAGCAGCAGCTGCTGTGTTTTAGTGAAGGCGGTGGGCCCCAGTGAGAGGGCCGCCCAGTAACCACAGAGCAGGGCCTGGGACAGGGAGAAGAGAGGCCTCCCGCTGGCCGATGGGACCTGGGGCTGGATAGGATTTCATGGTAATGGTCCTTTAATTGAAATCACTGCTCTGGCAGCCTGTTGGGTAGGGAGCTGTGCTGATGGCTCCTGGCCCAGCCCCCCTTCAAGAGGTCCATTAACTGGTGGGTGTGGTCCCAGCTGCTGGGCCCGGAGAGCAGCGGCAGAGTCGGGGAGTGAGGCCGAGGTGGTCAGCACAGCTGCAAGGGACCATGCAGATGCGAGTGGGACTCGGGGCCTGGCTGCTCTCAGGATGTCAGGCATGCTGACTTGGCCTCCCTGGCCTTGTCCCAAACCTGAGCTCAGCCATTTGTCCCCATGCTGGGCTCATTTTCCCTCAGTGACTCAGGGACCTCATTCCTAGGCTGACTTATGTTTTTTCCAGAAGAAGGGAAGGACTCGTTGTTCTCCAGTTCGGGTATCTGCTCTGTGTCGATGACTCAGGGTCCACACCTCTGGTCTATGTGTGATGCTGGAGGGCCAGGGAACAATACAAAAATCACTAATTCATTCATGCATGCATGCATGCATTTGGAAAACATGCAGTGAGCAACTTCTACATGCCAAGAACCACACTAGGTCCTTGAAACACAAAGATAAGGGAGAGTAGTCTTGTCCTAGAGGGATTTCAAGTCTTATGGCTGTGCTGCTGCTGCTGCTAAGTCGCTTCAGTCATGTCCGACTCTGTGCGACCCCAGAGATGGCAGCCTACCAGGCTCTTCTGTCCCTGGGATTCTCCGGGCAAGAACACCGGAGTGGGTTGCCATTTCCTTCTCCAATGCATGAGAGTGAAAAGTGAAAGTGAAGTCGCTCAGCTGTGTCCAACTTCACGATCCCATGGACTGCAGCCCACCAGGCTCCTCCATCCATGGGATTTTCCAAGCAAGAATACTGGAGTGGGGTGCCATTGCCTTCTCCGCTTATGGCTATAAAAGCATGCAAATGTTGACCATACAAGAAATTAAGAGCTTTATTGGGAACAAGTGTGAGGTACAATGGGAGCATAGGAAACGAAAACTCTAAGTCAGGAAAAGTGAAAGTGAAAGTGTTAGTCAGTCCTCTGACTCTTTGCGACCCCATGGACTATAGCCCGCCAGGTTCCTCTGTCTATGGAATTCTCTAGGCAAGAATACTGGAGTGGGTTGCCATTCCCTTCTCCAAAGGATCTTCCTCACCCAGAGATCGAACCCAAGTCTCCTGCATTGCAGACAGATTGTTTACCATCTGAGCCTCCAGGGAAAACAGGAAAATGGAACCCAATTTGATCTAAGGGAGGCTGTCCTGAGATTTCAAATTAGTCAATTTCCAGACCCATGAGCCTCTTTCATTTCTTCCAGATCCCCCCTTCCCAGTCTGGACTGGCAGGTGTCTTCTCCACCCTAGAATATACACTGGGTACCATGGCCTGGCAGGTTATGCAGTGTTCTCATCTGGGGGCAATTTGCTTTTGTGGCTGTCACAATGTGGGAGGTAGGTAATGCCACCAGAGGATGCTGCTAAACATCCTCTAACACACACACAGCTGCCCAAAACAACAAAAAAATTATCTGTTCCAACGTATCAGTAATGTCAAGGTTAAGAGCCCTGGACTGTGGTGATGTCTTTATATTTTATTCTGCGTGCTGTGTGTGTGCTAAGTCGCTTCAGTCATATCCGACTCCTTGCAACCCTATGGACTGTAGCCTGCGAGGTTCCTCTGTCCATGGGTTGCCATGCCCTCCTCCAGGAGATCTTACCCAACGCAGGGATGAAACCCATTTTATTCTGAGTGAGATGCAAATACAAGCACCTCACCATTTCTGCCTTAGGCCAGAATCATCATCCTTCATCCATCCATCACATCTAATTCCAGCATGTGGTCAACCCTTCCAGAGGTGAGTTTTGCTGCTTATTACACCATTCACATCGTCACCCGGCCCTTTGGGGTTTGACATTAGGTACCATTTCCTATGGCAGGACCCTGCCTATTTCCACTTCAACCTACAGATGCTCTAACCTCAGGGCTGCCATCCTGAAACATGGTCTCACTGGGCTCATTCCATCTCCACAAACATGCATTCAACTACCTCTGCTCTCACCCTTGGTTTCCTGCCTTCAGCCCATACTCAGCTTGAGGTGTGGACACAGCACTAAGACCACTGCTCTCCAAGTCTCTCACCAGAATCCCACCCTCCCGCCTCTCATCCTTCCACCCTACAACTCAGGTGGGCATGAACACAGGTGGCCTGAGCACATGGAAAAGGTTGGGTGAGTGGGGGTCACCAACTTACTTCACATTTGCCAGAACCTGGCTCAAGGTATTGACCCAGGATATCCTGCACCCAAAAGCTTTAAGTCATTTCCAGTATCTTATTAAGCAGTCATGATGTCAAAGATGTTGAGACATTCCATCTTCCTGATTCCTTCTGTACAGGATGCTCAATGGAGAATCTTAGGGTATCAACTTACTGTCCACTGACCAACTTCTAGGAGGTTATAGAAAATGCCAATTGATGGACTTGAACTTTCTAAACCAGAAGTGACAACGAACTGCCTCCAAGAAATTGATGCTAGTTGCTTGGAGTAATGTGTTGGGAAGAATTCTGGGGAAGTGGGGCAGTGGGGAACCAAGAAGGGTCCCCAGGGAGGGGGTGCTGGGGACTCTCAGTCATTCCTGCCTCCATTCTGGAACATACTTCAGCTCTGATTCCACACCCTCATTCCTATTCCAACTAAGCAGCTGGTCCTACATCTCTTTTATTATAAAAATTCTAGAGCCTTAACTATTTGAGGCCAAGGTTTAGGAACAGAGTCAAGATCAATTAGCAATATTTTCAAATACATGGAGGTGAGAGGAGTGGAGGCCTCTATGCCAAATGTTTGCTTTCCTTGCATCTAAATAGAAAACAAGTTTTCATACATTCCTCATGCTATTGTATTAGTAGGACAGTGACTACAGTTTATGATTAGTGTCTGGGTCTTCATGAGAGACCCAGATGGGAGCTGAGATGGATTATATCCTAAATGAATTTGACAACGCATTCTTGTGGGTTTTTAGCCATGGATACAGGCACAAATTCTGTTTGGTGATATAACTGAAAATAAAACTGTCTTCAATATGCAAACTGCAAAGGTTCATACATTAGAGAGGCACCAAATCTGTGACTTTGTTCCCCTGAATGTCAATATGCATATACCTTGCTGCTGCTGCTGCTGCTGCTAAGACACTTCAGTTGTGTTTGACTCTGTGTGACCCCATAGACAGCAGCACACCAGGCTCCCCCGTCCCTGGGATTCTCCAGGCAAGAACACTGGAGTGGGTTGCCATTTCCTTCTCCAATGCATGAATATCCCAATAACCAGGGATTTTGAAAGTCTCCAAGGATTGAATCAACCATTTACCCCAATTGAACACACTCTGCAACACTTCAGCCAAGCTACCCTAAATTTTGTCTCAACAAATACATACATGAAGACTCATAGCCTTCTGCCCAACGCAGAACCAAAAACTCTGGCTGTTTAAACATCTTCCTTAAAGAGAACAAAATCTACAGACCTATACTTTCCATCCTTCAGCCCCACTTCTTTCACTTGAGGACCCTCAGAACACACCAGTTCTCTTTGGACATTTCTTTAGCCATGTTAAGACACAATCCTATAGACCAGGGATCAGCATCCTACAAATCTGGCCCTCCACTTGTTTTCATAAATAAAGCTTTACTGAAACACAGTCACACCTATTCATTTATTTATCATCTATGGATGCTTTCACACTTCAGCAGCAAAGCTGAAGCAGCTGTAACAGAGGCCATATGGCTTGAAAAATCTGAAATATTTATTATCTGGCCCTACACAAAAAATTTGCCACTCCTTGCTGTAGACCATAATTTCTTCAGTGCTGTGATGAACCAACCAGATCTTAACTACATACTTCTTTTAAATTTTTCTTATTTTTGGCCATGCATGTGGTATATGGAATCATCCCAACCAGTGATCAGACCTACTCCCCCTGTGGTGAAAGCACAGTGTCTTAATCCCTGGGCCGCCAGGGAAGCCCTGAACCAACTAGCTCTTGTTGTTCAGTCACTAAGTCACATCTGACTCTTTACGATCCCATGGGCTGCAGCATGTCAGGCTCTCCTGTTCTTCACTATCTCCCAAAGTTCTCTCCATTTCATGTCCACTGGATCGGTGATGCCATCTAACCATCTCATCCTCTGTCGCCTCCTTCTCTTGCCCTCAATCTTTCCCAGCATCAGGGTCTTCTCCAATGAGTTGGCTCTTGGCATCAGGTGGCCAAAGTATTGGAGCTTCAGCTTCAGCAGCAGTCCTTGAAATGAGTGTTCAGGACTGATTTCCTTTAGGATTGACTGGTTTGATCTCCATGCTGTCCAAGGGACGCTCAAGAGTCCTCCAGCACCACAATTTAAAAGCATCAATTCTTTGGTGCTCAGATCACCATATGGCATGGTCTTGAGTCTTTTCACCCTGATCACTTTCCTCTTAATGGCTCCCATTGATTTATGTTCATTTTTTAAAGGGCAATACCAGAACTGTGCACCTGCAGGGTCTGGATGTCTGAGATGCCTACTGAAGATCCAAGCAGAGGTGCCGAATAACCAGAAGGCTATGAGACTGAAGCTCAGAGAGTATCTTTTTGTTCATTCAGCCCTTCATGTATTCACAGTTGTTTATTGAGTACCTACTTCAGTTCAGCAAGTTGCAAAGGCATAAAAATGTTTCTGGGCAAAAATAAATAAATAAATAAACTGGTGCTTGTATTTAGATCAATACTAAATGGCACGCCCTACTATCTTAAGACTATAAACAGCCATCGCTCCTCCAGCAGCAGTACCAGCACACCCTCTACACACACACACACACACACACACACACACACACACACACACACACATGTTCACAAACCACAGGATAGAGCCTCTGTAGAGGAAATGAGGGGAGAAGAGAAAGGGAAGATAAGGCAGACACACCCTGAATGGAAGCAGAGAGCTCTCTCTTTGAGCTCACTGATTCCAACCTCCTGTGATATTTAGCTTCTCCAACTCCAAAAAAATAACGCCCCGCCCATCCTACTCAGCCTCTGCCTCCTTGATCATCTGGCCTGGTCACCTTCCCTAGGAGGACTGACCCAGCAGGCACCACTGTTCGAGGAAGGCATATGGCCTCCTTCTAGGACTGCATCAAGGGAGAATCCCTATGGTCTTAGATGACATCCCTCTTTTCGCCCCCCCCCGCCCCCACCTTTCTATTATTTTTCTTTTCCAGCTTAATTATAGCTTCTGACAGAGAGGGCTCAGCTGGTGCAGAAATCTGCACTCCGAACTCATTGGCACAAAGGTTCCAGCCAGATAGACCTGGGGAGACTTTTCTCTTGGACTTCGGCTGGGAGATAGAGACTTTTTAATTAGAAGTTGTTATTAATGGGAAATGCTGCAAATTAAAACTAGGCCTCCTCCTTCTCCCCTCCCTTCCTTCCCCACTATATTTATCTCTGATCTCAATTAGAAAAGTTCAGGGACTCGCTGCTGAATAGAATCTGTGGAGATGAAAGCTGCTGGAGACACCCGGAGGAGGGTGAGGATTGGGGGAGAAGGGTGGAGGTGGAAACTGGAGAAGGAGGGGCAGGGAGTGCTGGGAACCGCCCTGGCTCTCAGTTCCCACTGGGTCCTGGACCTGAAGCAGGAGTACCCTCCTCAGCTTCTTCTGTGTGCAAGACTGGTGACACATACATCCATTCTTCTGCTAAGAAATAACTAATCACTAACACAGAGATGAGACATCAGGACTAGGTTTGGAAAGAGTGGGTGACACCTTCACTCTAGTTGGATATATACATTTTCAAATGAAAAAAATGGCTTTATTTTCCCAAATGCAAAGATAATGTTTGTTATTTTTAAAAATCCACATATCACAGATAAGGTTAAAGTAGAAATGACTAAAGTAAAAATCATTTGAAATCTCACCACTACATGCACTGTTTAATAATTTTGGTGAACATCCATCCCGCTTACTATCCATCTCTCTCTTTCTCAGTCTTGTATCTTGGGGATCATGCTATATATATCAAATGTCCCGAGGCATGCTTTTCCTTCAGCAAAATATATTGTGAGGTATCCTTCTAGATCAATCAACATAAATCCATGTCATAATTTTTAATGGCTCCATGGCATTCCATTATGTGGGTGTATTATCATGTATTTAACTCGGCTCATCTTGCTAGTCATTTAGGCTGCTTCCAGGGTCAGTTCTTACAAACAGTGCTGTGCTTTCCACCCCCCACCTCTGGCCCAGCTGAGAGGGAACAACCTGGCATTGTTCCTTCCGTCTTCCACAGCATGGGACTTCCCAGGGTCCAACAGCGCCACCTATAGGTTGGAAGACCCCAGAGCAATAGCATTTCCTCAGAGATCTCTTTGCTAGGAGTTGGAAACTGTAGATCTCCCTAGTGACCTAGAGCTGCGGCAAGTTGCATGAACAGAGGATTCAGAACAACAAGCAAACCTCTCCTCATGGGCTAAACCCATAGGTGAAATGGACAATAGGCCAAGCTCAGCCCTCTCTCTATGGTTTGCTGCTATTATGCTATGAACCATGAGATGGTATCTGAAGCCTGATCACGATAACTCCATTCCAAAGAGAGACAGAGAGCATGTTTGGAGCTGGCCAGGCTGCGAGCAAATCCTGATACCTTCCTGTCCTAACTGTAGGAATGAGGTCAAGGGACTCAGCCTCTCTCACACTTCCTTGGTTTGAAACTGACAGCAATGCTCCCTCTCTTGAAGGTTTGTTTGAGAATTAGAAATAATGTACTGAGATGCTCACCACGTGGTCAGAGCATCTGACTACATTAATTGTTATTATTATTAGCATTACGAAGAACAGCAAAAAAACAACAAAGTATGAAAAACAGTCAATCCTAAAGGAAATCAACCCTCAGTATTCACTGGAAGGACTGATGCTGAAGCTGAAGCACCAATACTTTGGCCACATGATAACAAAAAGCCAACTCACTGGAAAAGGCCCTAATGCTAGGAAAGATTGAGGGCAGGAGAAGGGTAACAGAGGATGAGATGGCTGGATGGCATTGTCAACTCAATGGGCCTGAGTCTGAGCAAGCTCTGAGAGATGGTGAAGGACAGGGGAAGCTGTCTCCAGTCCATAAGTCACAGAGTCATAGGCGACTGAGCGACTGAACACCACCACCAATGAATGACAGATTTCTCTCCATCTTGCCTGCTGGCCTTATAGGGAATATGTGCAAGACACGGGCTCTGCCCTCAAATTAGGCACAAATCTATTGAAAGCAACTCTCCCAGGAAGAGAGGCACAGGTGGCTGTGGAGAATCAAGGAAGGATTCCTGGAGGAGATGGCACAGAGGACAGAATAAAAGAACATGCATCACAATGAAGGGAACTTAAGAATTGAGGTGGGAAGATAGTCAGTCCAAGCCCCTGGTTCCACACTTAAATGGAAACCCACTCCGCACAGGTCTGCCCTGTTTGCCTGATTCCAGGGATGAGTGGAAACCACACCCCGGAGGCAGCTTCCCTGTGCCAATAACTTGGAATTAGAAAATGTGCGTGCTCAGAGTGGAGGAAGCTCCAGCATAGGCTTTCTGGACTGTCAGGATGATGAACTGCAGACCTCGGAGAGGAAGGGATTGTGGAGCTATAGGCAGGGTGAGTGGCCTCGTCTGGGTTGGCTTTGGTCATCACTTGTCAAAAGCAAGGACTCATCCAGATGCCCAGAGGACCTCTGGGCTACACAGCCTTGTGCTCCCACACTGGCATCCGTGGTCTGTGTTTTCCAGCCCAGGCTGAGGTCCAAGTGTGGCGGAGGACCATGGAGCATACCTAGGCCAGCCAGTATGGGCTGAGGGTGCAGCCATGAATTGGGCAGGGGTCTTCTGCTCTCCAGCCCACACCACTGTCCTAGTTCAGACTCTCACTGCCTCCTCTATACGCTACTACGATGATCTCTAACTGGTCCCAGTGGTCATCCGTCACTCCACACTGAGCCTTTCCCCCACACTACTGCCAGATGAATCTCTCACGACTGCTCCCCAGCTCAGAACCACCCAGAGCTCATTGCCTGCAAAATGGGGTTCAAACTCATCAGCCTGGCATGCAAAACCCTCCCTTATCTAACACCAATTCTTCCCCTAGCTCCACCCTTCTCTGCAGACAGACAGAGACGTCTGATATCTCCCATACATGCCCCAGGCTTTCCCCCTTCCTGTCTGTGCTCAAGTTATACCCCTACAACAGTCTCTCTCCTCCAGATCTCCACATGTCCAGATTCTACCCACACTCCAAGGTGATGTCTCTGCTGGTCACCCATTCAGAAGGGAGCCCTCTCTCCTCTGACTTTCATATGGAAGTCAGCATTTTCAATCTGTCATAATTATTAGTGATTCCAGAGACTCGTAGACTCGTCTTGGCAGACAGGGACGATGGCATTCAACATGTGCCTGTGCGCTGTAACCATGACTACAAGTTGATGAAGGTTCAGGACACACCCTGTGACACTCATCAACTGTCTGTCCTCAACGAAGTCACAGTCAAAAGCCTCAGTTTCTTATCTGTGCATGTTTGCTAAGTTGCTTCAACCATGTCCAACTGTTTGCAACCCTATAGACCATAGCCCACCAGGTTTCTCTGTCCATGGGATTCTCCAGGCAAGAATACTGGTTGCTATGCCCTCCTTCAGGGGACCTTCCTGACCCAGGGATTGAACCCAATTGAATCTGGGTCTCTTATGTCTCCTGCATTGGGTTCTTTACCACTAGCGCCACCTGGGAAGCACTTTCTTATCTGTGAAAGTGAAAGTGTTACTCGCTTAGTTCAGTTCACTTGCTCAGTCATGTCTGACTCTTTGTGACCCCAACAAACTAGGCTTCCCTGTCAATCACCAACTCCCAGAGCCTGCTCACGTCCATCGAGTCCATCCATCGAGTCAGTGATGCCATCCAACCATCTCACACTCTGTCATCCCCTTCTCCTCCTGCCTTCAACCTTTCCCAGCATCAGGGTCTTTTCCAATGAGTCAGTTCTTCGCATCCACATGGTCAAAGTATTGGAGCTTCAGCTTCAATATCAGTCCTTCCAGTGAATATTCAGGACCAATTTCCTTTAGGATTGACAGGTTTGATCTCCCTGCAGTCCAAGGGACTCTCAAGAGTCGTCCAACACCACACTCACTCAGTCATGTCCAACCCTTTGCGACCCCATGGAGGATGGGGCAAATAATAATGCCTTCCCAGACTTGTCAATCCCAAAGCTAACGAGCAGAATCCCACAGTTCAAAACAAACAAAACTGTGGATTAAAGGTGCGACCAGCAGAGAGACCTCTAAGTGAGGTATGTGGGATAAAACAGAAAGAACCAGAACCGAAGTGCAACTGTCTCTGTTCCCTCACCTGAATGTTGGCAAAATCCATTGCCTTCTCAGCATTTTCCTGGTGGCTAAGATGGTAAAGAATCTGCCTGCAATTCAGGAGACCTGAGTTCGATCCCTGCATTCGAACTCAAGTCTCCGGAAGATCTCCTGGAGAAGGGTATGGTGATCCACTCCATTATTCTTGCCTGGAGAACCTCATGGACTGGCAGGATATTTGCCAAGAGTCAGACACGCCTGAATGAGTAACACTTTCACTTCCCAAAGCCAGTGCTCGGGGCAGGGGACCAATGGGAGGCTAGAAGCTTCACTTTACCCCCTTCTGGAGATGCCTGTCCACTTGCCCATTCCTCAGAAAGATGCTGGATCCTCCACTGCTGGAAGCCCTATCCTTGTCATCCTACCTATCCCCCTCCTCCCCACTCCCCTCTCTCTCACCACCCAGGGCTCAAGCCCACTGCCTGCGGGAGACTTAAGCTCCCCAGGCGGCCCTGCCGAGGTGCTCACTCTCCCCGCCTGAGCAGCTCAGACTCTGAAATGAGCCCTTGTCTGCTAATCACTCTCTGCTATCTTTCCCTCCCTGTAGGAATATCACTGCCAGCAATTAGCACAAAGATCCTTCCTCACTCTAGTTAAGATCCCAAGCTGCAGTTAAATGCTCCCAGATCCCATTTAAATGATTCCAAACGCAATTCATTCTGGCTCATTAAATAATTCCAGAGTTCGCTTTCGTTACTTTTATCACCTTGGAAATCTCTTTTTCCAGAAAAGAAAAAAAAAAAGAGGAGAGGTTGATAACGAGAGAAGGGTCTGATCTGGGAGAGGGAAGGAGAAGGTTTTCTGTCCTGGTCTCTCCAGCACAGTGCTCTGCATTTCACTCCCTCCCTCTGGCTGCCACCCCGGCTCCCCCTCCAGCTCGCTCCCTCTATCCTTTCTCTCTCGGAAATGACTTCACCTGACAGCTATGGATTTAGAGCATTTTTGCCAATTACTTATGCCCAGTGAGAAAATAGGTTTTTAATGTCTGTCCTTGTTCCGCCCAGGCTGGCTACCTTACCGTGAAGCGAGCCCACAGCCCTCTCCCCTCAGCAGACTGGGCTCATAGCCCTGGCTGCCCAGGCTGGGGGCACCTGGGGTTGGGAGGGGCAGAGCCTCAGGTGGGGGGGTGGAGGGCCGCACCCAGGCTACTGTGCTACCTATTGTGCAGCAGCCCATGGGATCAGCACCCTTGCACAGCCCAGCTCAACTCTCATTCATTCATTCTTCATTCATGACTAAGGTTTACTCTTGTTGCTGCTGTTGTTTAGCCGCTAAGTTTTATCTGACCCTTTTTCAACCCCGTGGACTGTAGCCTGGCAGGATCCACTGTCCATGGGATCCTCCAGGCAAGAACACAGGAGTGGGATGCCATTTCCTTCTCCAAGGGATCTTCCCAACCAACGGATCAAACCCGTGTCTCCTGCATTGGCAGGCAAATTATTTTAAACCTCTGAGCCACCAGGAAGCCTGGAAGGTTTACGGAGCACTTGCTATATGCCCGGCACCAGGTGAGCATTTTACAGGTATTAATTAACCCCTGTGAGACAGATGTTATTATGAAGGTGGTTTTCCGGAGAGGGAAAATAAACCTCCAGAGAAGCTTAATAAATCACCCCAAATCACACAACTGTAAATGCCTAACTTGGGGGCTTGAGCCCAGACACTTCCTAGCTGCCCATGACCACTCTGGCACATCGCTTTGTGCCTGGCACAGCTGGGGAGGCTTCCCCTCGGCACACCAAGGTCCCCACGTGTCACAGCTCACATTCTACTTTGGTATGCTTTTTCTACAGCACGCCACATGCTCTGGTGAGGGCTATGATCAAGGTCTGTGCAAAATACTATAAGAACACAGGGACCAGAGTCATCCATTCTGCCTGGGGAATAAGGAAGCAGGTTGGAGGGGCTACAAGAAGAGGCAACCTGTCATCCAGGGTTTGAAGGCTAAGGAGGAACTCCTTGGATGAAGAAGCAAGGGAAAGGGCATTCCTGGGAGAAGGAACAGGATGTGCAGGTGCTCAGAGGCTGGAAAGGGCCTGACATAACTAAGTAGCATCATCCCAGGCAAGACACAACTGAGTGTGGCAGGGGATTTGTTGCATAAATATTGCTCTAGAGTAATGGTTCTCACCTAGGATTGGTGACGATTCACTCTACCCACTCCCACCACTTCCAGTCGACTTTGTCTGGAAACATTTGGGCCAATGTCACACCTGGATTGGGAGGAGGAACTGGCATCTAGTGGATAAAAGCCAGGGGGTGCTGCTACACATTGGATCAATACAATGTACAGGAAAGCCATCAGAGCAGGAGTTACTCAGACACAAGTCTCAACAGGGTGGAGAAGCCCTGGTTCAGAGGGCTGATGGTGCCGTGGTACTCAGAGCAAAGCAAAATCAGTCCTAGTCAAGGAAATCAGAAAAGGTTCACAAAGAAGGGGCATTTGAGCAGCTCTCAAAAATGCAGAGGATGGACAAATGTGACGGAAGGTGGGGACAGAAAGTGTCATGCTCCTGACAAAGGAGAGCATGCTGCTGCTGCTGCTAAGTCACTTCAGTCATGTCCAACTCTGCGTGACCCCATAGTCGGCAGCCCACCAGGCTCCCCCGTCCATGGGATTCTCCAGGCAAGAACACTGGAGTGGGTTGCCATTTCCTTCTCCAATAAGCAGGCCCTAAAAAGGGAGTCCTCTGTGTATTCAAGGAACTGTTCAGTTGACTGTGTACCTGGTTCATGAGATGGGTTAGAGATTCATGAGCCCTAAAGCACTGAGGGTGTGACTCAGTAAAGCCACAGGGAGAAGTGGAAGGGCTTTCAGCACCAAGAGATGGGATCAGAGCTATATACTCTAATTCCTCAGACTCTAATTAATTAATCAGGTGATGCAGGTAGAGACTGGAGGAAGGGGAGCCATCTCTGTGTCCCTGGCAGGAGTTTATGCTAACCTGACCTCAAACAGTGGCAGCCACAGTGAGAAGGAGAGAACAATCCGTTGAGACTCCTCAAGGGAGAGGAGGATCGGAAACTGCAAGGACCTGGCCCTTGATTGCATTCACGGGAGGATGGAGGAGGAGGAGTTTGAGGGAGGAATCCCCATCTCTGGGAGCAGGGAGCAAGGCGGGCCATGGGAGCCAAGAGACCCTGAAGGGATGCTTCCGGCTGACCAGGACCTGGTGCTTTTGGAAAAGGCTGGCAGGTGGGCCCACACCCATGTCTGCACTCACAAAGGAGGTACAAAGGGTGGGGCCAGGAAGATGCATCAGGGAGACCTGCTTGGAAGGGCCTGGATGGCATCACCTTGACAGAGGAATGCACAGATTGAGCATCTGGGTCTATGCGTATTGATGATGTTGACAGCAATAGTGAACAGTTACAGCTATACTGACTAGTCAGCAGTTACTGCAAACACACCACTATCCTGACAGGTACACACCACAGTATAATTTACAGGCATAAATTATACACAATAGGTAATTAAGAATCTACTGTATAGCACAGGCAGCTCTGCTCAGTACTCTGTAATGGTTGATATGGGGAAAGCATCTAAAACAGAGTGGGTAGGGCACTTCCCTGGTGGTCCAATGGTTAAGACTTCACCTTCCTGTGCAAGGGGTGTGGGTCTGACCCCTATCAGGGCGCTAAGATCCCATTTGCCTCCAAGAATCCAAATCATAAAACAGATGCGATATTGCAACAAATTCAATAAAGATTTGAAAAATGGTCCACATCAAAAAAAAAATCTTTAAAAGATATGTATATGTATAACTGATTCATTTTGCTGTACACCTGAAACTAACACCACATTCACTGTAAATCAGCTAACACTATGTAAGTGTTAATCACTCAAAGTCTTTGTGACCCCATGGACTGTACTCACCAGCAAGAATACTGGAGTGGGTAGCCATTCCCTTCTCTAATGGATCTTCCCGGCCCAGGGATGGAACCTGGGCCTCATGCATTGCAGGCAGATTCTTTACCGTCTGAGCCACCAGGGAAGCCCAATTATACTTCAATAAAAATGAATTAAACAAAACAGCAGTTACCATTTATTGGGAGTTTATTTTGTGCCAGGCCTGGTGCCAAACACATAACACAAGACTGAGCCATAGCCAAGCCTCATTTTACCCACCAGACAGTTCCCTGGGAGATACAAAAACCAAGCTCCTGTCAATTAATTTAAAATTTAAATGTAATTTGATATTTTAATTTGTTCAAACAGGCATGCATTGCTTTGGCAATTAAAAATACAAGGAATTTTTTAAAAATGGAAACTGAGACTTATGCACACTTATATCTGTTACGGTGTTTTTCTAGAATAGCGGTATGTTTGCCATCAGTGGATCACCAGCTACACAGCAGGCATTGCACTGGGTGTTTTACACGAAAACAAACAAGTATTTTCTTTGGAAAATAAAAGGAGAGTTTGCTCTCAACGAACGGACTGGCATATAGTAGAGGTTCAATAAAATGTGTTGGATGAATGATTTAGTTTATCTCAAGTAGAACAGAAGGGCTCGGGGCCTTGCGTATAAAAAACAAACAGCAGATCCGAGTCTGAGAGCTGGATCACACTGGGCTTGTCTCTAAAACGAGCAGACTTGGGTGATAGGAAGTAGGGCCGGGGCTGCTTCCGTCCCTCCTGTCCCACATCATGATGGGAGCTACGGGACTGAGTCTGTGACACAGGAATGGTGTCGCGGGGGTTGGGGGGGTGGGGAGCTGGTCAGGCAGAGGGACCCTGAGGAGAGGACCCAGGGAAGGCACAACAGGTGAAAGTTTCTGAGAGGTCTGGGGGCTTCGTGAAGGAGTGCTATATGCAGCTTCCCTGGTGCCTCAGTGGTGAGGAATCTGCCTGCCAATACAGGAGACCCAGGTTTTATCCCTGATGGGGAAAATCCCACGTTCCGCAGAGCAACTGAGCCTGTGCTCTAGACCCCAGGAGCCGCAACTACTGAGCCCACATGCTGCAACGACTGAAGCCTAGAGCCGGATTTCTGCAACAAGAGAAGCCACCGCAATGAGACGTCTGCATACCATGACTAGAGAGTAGCCCCTGTTCGACGCATCTAGAGAAAAGCCCGCACAGCAACGAACACCCAGCGCAGCCAAAAATAAATACATTAATTATAAATAAAAAAGAACTCATTGACAGCCCCCGAGATCTCAAAGGCCTTCAGAGACTTCCAAGAACAAGCCTGTCTGTGTCACTCATGATTCAGGTAGCAGGCTAGAGCAATTCTGCTCCACTTGTCACTCACTCATCTGCCTCCTGGAAGCAGTGAGCTAGCCGGGCAGGTTTTTCTCAGATGCTCAGCATGGCAAAACCAGCCACTCAAGGCATTTCTAGCTCCCTCTTGCACTAGGTCTCCTAATACCCAATCAGCCAAAGCCAGTCACGTGTCTGAGCCAAAAGTCAAGGATCAGGAAGATACACAGGCCCTAGGGTGAGAGGAATGACCCAGCCTCAGAGCGAAAGACCTAGATCCACGCAGGGGAGGAGGACCGACATGATACGACAGCAGGTACTCTAAACGTGTTTGCTGAATGAATTAACAAATAATTAAATAAATAACAAATAATTAAATAAGCTGAATAGATGAAATGTTGGCTGTACCAGTTACCAATCTTGCGGTGTTGAGTGAATCTCATATCCTATGGGGCTCCAGTTTCCTTATCTGCAATGGAAATAACAGTCTAAATACTGTGGTAAAGGCTCCAAGCTTCCACTGCAGGGGGCCCGGGTTTGATCCTCGTCAGGGAAGTAAGTTCCCACATGCTGCAAGGTGCAGCAAAAGAAAAAAGGTCTAAATATTAACACTGAACAATGAATGGTGGCCCATCCACATAACTGAGAATTACATAATCAAAAAGTATTACCAAAACCATGTAATAACAGGAAAAATGGGTATGAAATTAAAGTGGAAAGAGCAGGATGGAAAAATAGCTGAGACGGTACAAATGCGACTATATCAAAAGAACAACTGCACTCACATGCACAGAAGACTAGAGACATGCGCCGACGTTTGCTCTTGGGTAGTGGGCCTATGCACAATTTCTCCTTCACTTTATACCCCAGGGTCTCCACATTTTCTTTAGAGGATGTGCATTACTTTTATGATGAAAAATTAAGCTTTATTACCAAATATTAAGAAAAGAAGTTTCTAGGAAAAGAAGCCTGTGTCATCCTCACATGGCAATGTGTAGAATGCCTCCCAGGGCTCTCAGAAAGGGAACTGATTCTGTCCCTCTCGGGTCTTCTTATTCCTTTTAGAGAATGCATCCTGTCCACCCTCTGCCCCTCCCATTGAGCTTGGGGGCAGTGCTGGGTAGCCAGGCCCCAGGCTGACCTGGAAGATACCTAGGAAGACATCGCCTAGAACTAACTCTGCCCCTGGTCTTGTGACAACGGGAGGAAATGAGGTGCAGGCTTAGTTACTTCCTCTGACCAGTAAGTTTGGTGCAGGAGAGATGAACCTCAATCGGAAAACTTGCAGTGTGATAACATGCCCCTGGAGCCAGCACTTCAGGACTGCCCAGCATTTTCAAGGTCTCAATTTTTGTCCGTCTATCCCAGGAAAGGCATCCTACTCCATCTTACCTGATGCTTCCAAATTTGGTGCTGGAGAAGATTCTTGAGAGTCCCTGTTACAGCAAGGGGATCAAACCAGTCAATCCTAAAGGAAATCAACCCTGAATATTCATTGGAAGGACTGATGCTGAAGCTGAAGCTCCAGTCCTTGGCCACTTCCTGTGAAGAGCTGCCTACTGGAAAAGACGCTGATGCTAGGAAAGATTGAGGGCAGGAGGAGAAGCGAGTGGCAGAGGAAGAGACGGTTAGATAGCATCACTGACTCAACAGACATGAATTTGAGCAAACTCCGGGAGATAGCAGAGGACAGAGGAAACTGGCGTGCTGCAGTCCATGGGGTCACAGAGTTGGACACAACTAAGCGACTGAACAACAGCAACAACAACCATCTCATTTCAAGCTAACCAACTGCTAAAGAAGAGATATTGTTCTGACTTGCACTGAGGGGACTTCTAGGAGACCCACCTTCTCATCCACCACTGGTAGGAGCAGAAAATCCTGCTGAGCTATTTGAGAAGATGTATTTGACCCTGATTTCCCCATTAAGCATTTATTCAGGAATATATGGGATAGGTGTAACTCAAAGAATGTTCACCCAACACTATTTAAAATGTAAAAACTAGGAAACAATGTAAATTTCAAAATAAGAATGTATTAAATTATGACACAATCATTAAGTGAGTTACCATGCAACCATAACATAACAAGGTAGGAGAACAGTTAATGACATGGAAAATGTGGAATATTGTTAAGTTACAAAGCAGCTTACAAGGCAGTCTATACATAATGATCCTGTTTTGTAGTATGTATGAATGTATCTATAAGCATAGAAAAGAGACTGATAGGATAAACAAAAAACTGTTAGTGGTTATTTCTGAGTAGTAAAATTTCAAATGGCATGTCTTCTTTTGGCTCATTTCTATTTTCGACATTTTCTGCAATTAGTCTGGATTGCTCTTGTAACATGAAAAAAATATTTAAGTGTTATGCTTTTGACAATCTTTCAATTCCCTTGAGCCATCTTCTTTTCCAAGCCTTGTGCTATGAATTGGCCATCTTTTCCTTCGTTCTACTCAAGTCCATCTTCCTAATGTTTAGGGAATACGTCTGATGATGGCCAGCTTCATCCACTGCCAGTTACCACGGGAACTTCCCAGAAACTCTAGTCATTTCTTATTTACCAACCAATTTCTCCTTATTGGTTCAAGGACTAGAATATCAAGACCCCATGTGTATTTCTCCTGTCCACCAACGGAAGAATGTAACAGTGTCTTTGCAGCTGTGGTCACTAAGTCATGTCTAACTCTTTTGCGACCCCATGGACTATAGCCCACTGGGCTCCTCTGTCCATGGTATTTCCCAAGCAAGAATACTGGAGTGGGTTGCCACTTCCTTCTTCAGGGGATCTTCCCCACCCAAGGATCAAACCCAAGACTCTTGCTTGTCAGGCAGATTCTTTATCACTGAGCCACCTGGGAAGCCCAAGGCAAGCCAAAAAACAGCTTGTTGTTTTCAGGCATCACCTTGTTGCTGTGTGGAATTTCTAGCTGGACTTTCCCATCCCGAGCTGCCTTAGTTTCTGGGTGGTTGTTCACTGCACAAGGCAGGCATTCGAGAGGGCAAGTGGAGGCGAGACTCAGTCCTTGTTCTGCTCTCTGGGCCTTGTGCCTGGTGCATGGCTGTATCCTTCACGCAGAGTGTTCTCCTTGAAAATTTCCAAGGCAACCATCCTCTTGCTGACCTGGGTGACTACAGGGCTGAGGCTGCTAAAGCGAATGATTTTCTAATTTGCACAAAAATACCCGTGGACTAGCAGTAACCCTGTCCCCAGTCCCGAAGACAGACTGCATCAGGAAGCCAATATCGGGCTTCTCTGGTGGTCCAGGAGTTTGGAGTCCACCTGCCAATGCAGACGACACGGGTTCAGTTCCTGGTCCAAGAAGATCCCTCATGCCTCGGAGCAACTAAGTCTGTGCCACAACTACTGAGCCAGCAATCTAGAGCCCATGAGCTACAACTACTGAAGCCCACAAGCCCTCAAACCCATGCTCCGCAACAAAAGAACCACCATAGTCAGAAGCAACTAGAGACAGCGCCCACTCACCGCAACTAGAGAAAAGCCCAAACAGCGGTGAAGATCCAGTGCAGCCATAAATAAACAAAAAGAAGCCAGTATCAGCTTCCTCCACCAGCTCAGGCAGCTTCCAGAAAGATATCAGCTCTCTTCTTTTCTCCGATAATCTCAAGCGCTTTCCAAATTGTTTCTACCCTGACTCCGTCTGTCCTTTCCCAAAACAAGCAACAGCCTTGCATTTCAGCACATGGAGCAGCTGTGGGGCTTCCCTAGTGGCTCAGACAGTAAAGAATCTACCTGCAATGCAGGAGTTCCAGGTTCGATCTCTGGATCAGGAAGATCCCCTGCAGAAGGGAATGGTAACCCACTCCAACTGGAGAATCCCACGGACAGAGAAGCCTGGCAGGCTACAGTCCATGGGATTGGAATGAGTCAGAGATGACTAACACTTTCACATTTTTCTCAAGCCCACTGTCCATCAGAATCCCCTCAGGGAAATTGAAAATCCAGACACTTCAGCCACACCTCAGAGCAATTAAACCAGAACCCCAGAGTGTGACCCAGCCAGGTCAAGCTCTTGAGAAGCACTGGCTTTACTGGAAACAACTTGAAGTCATTTTTTGGTTTAAACCTGGGTTTAAGTTCAGTCTCTCTGCTTAGCGCCACACCAGCTTAACAAATGACTTTCCTCTTTTCCAACCTGGTTCTCCAGCTTAGAAATAGCCAGTTCAGTGTTTTCTAGACAAAATGACACCATGAGCTGGAAAACCCTATAAATGTTCTACTGCTGATACCAGAATGAGAGAGCTAGGGCACAGCTATTTTCTTCCACACTGAAAAGCTATCCAGCTATGCAGGACAAAGAATTCTCGGTGAAGCCCAAGAAGATGTGAGGTCAAGACAGGGCTCTGAAAGTGAAAGGGAAGGTGAAGTCAACTCAGTCGTGAGTTGCAACCCCATGAACTGTAGCCCACCATGCTCCTCCATCCTTGGGATTCTCCAGGCAAGAATACTGGAGTGAGGTGCAATTTCCTTCTCCAGGGGAACTTCCTGACCCAGGGATCGAACCCAGGTCTCCTGCATTGCAGGCAGACGCTTTAACCTCTGAGCCACCAGGGAAGCCTAGACGGGGCTCTACTGCTTCCTAATTGTGCAAAGAAGTATACCCTCCATAGGCCTCAATTTCCTCATCTGTAGACGGGGAGAATAATGTTGTACTCTCCTTGCAAGGTTTTGTGAGTATCAGTTGATAAAGTGCCCCCTAGAGCAACTGATAAACTCTTACTACTTTAGCCAAGTTTCTTGTTAATTTTGCCCAACTTTTATCCTCCTGCCCTCAGACTTTGCGGTTCACTTGGACCAACCACATCCCCCTGGACATGCTCACTGGCTGAAGGATGGACATATGACCCAATCTGTCCAGTGAGCCTTTTGCTGGTTCTATTGAGAAAAGAAGCTCTCTTTCTGTTGGGAGCCATCTGGCCCCCCACAGGGAAGAAGCATTTCAAAGAATGAGAGCAACGCAAAGAGAAGCAGAACAAGCGATGTTTGAAAACAAATTTCCAGTGACATCATGTGAGTATCTCCATGAATTCATTCTTTCATTCAACCTGTTATCACATTCCTCCTATAGACCATGTCATTTCTGGATACTCAGCATTTGGGATGAACAGAACAAAGACCCTACATTTCTGGAGCACGCATTCCAGTAGGGACTCCAAGCAATAAATACCAAGCAGATACAGAATTGCACTGAAGAATTGATGCTTTTGAACTGTAGTGTTGGAGAAGACGCTTCAGAGTCCCTTGGATTGCAAGGAGATCAAACCAGTCCATCTTAAAGGAAATCAGTCCTGAATATTCATTGAATGGACTGATGCTTAAGCTCCAATACTTTGGTCACCTGATGCAAAGAACTGATTCATTGGAAAAGACCCTCATGCTAGGAAAGATTGAAGGCAGGAGAAGGGGACAACAGAAGATAAGATGGTTGGATGGCATCACAACTCAATGGACATGAGTTTGAGCAAGCTCCAGGATTTAGTGATGGACAGGGAGGCCTGGCATGTTGCAGTCCATGGGGTCTCCAAGAGTCAGAAACAACTGAGTGACTGAACTGAGACATAGAATGGGCTTCAGATGATAAAGATCCCACCTGCAATGCAGGAGACCTGGGTTCAATCCCTGGGAATATACTCTGGAGAAGGAAATAGCTACCCATTCCAGTATTTTTTCCTGGAAAATTAATTCCATGGGCTGAGGAGCCTAGAGGGCTACAGTCCATGGGATTCCTCAGTCCATGGGATCTCAAAGAGTCAGACAGGACTGAACAACTAGCACTTTCACTTTTCACAGACACAGAACAGGTAATAACAAGGTAATAACAAGTGCTAAGGAGAAAAATTAAAGCAGTGTAAGTAATGAAGACTGAAGGATAGGTGTTATTTAAGTAGAATGACGGAATCCACCTCTACTTCTGGACTTTCAAGCTTCATGAGCCAATAAAAGCTGATTTTGCTATGCCAGCTTCAATGGGTTTGCTATCAGTTGTCACCAAGAGTCTCCATGAGTATGGTTTTACAATATAGGGGTTGGTAATGACACTGATGAAGAGAATTATAATAGCAGCACAAACGCCTCTTGCAAAGAAACTGGATCACATCCCTGGGAATCCATGTCTAAGATATTTATGCCAATATAATAGCCCACAGGCCAATGGATTTCCAAAAGTATTCTCTGTGGAATTAAATGCATGCATGCATGCATGCAAGGCTCATTCTTCTGGATTCATCTGTGGCACCACCAGTTCATTTGCAAATCAGAAATTTAACTTTAAACAATGTGTTTAAATATCATATTACATCCCTTATATGAAGAATCTAAAAAGAAGTGATACAAATAACTTCAGTGTGTGCATGCTCAGTTATATCTTACTCTTTGCAACCCCATGGACTGGAGCCCACCAGGTTCCTCTTCCATGGGATTCTCCAGGCAAGAATACTGTAGTAGGTTGCCATTTCCCTCTCCAGGGGATCTTCCCAACCTAGGGATTGAACCCTTATCTCCTGTGTCTCCTGCATTGGCAGGTGGAGTCTTTTTCACTGTGATACCTTGCAGAAGCAGACTTCCAGAACCAACTCATGATTGTCAGTGGGGAGGGATGGGGAAAGGGATAGTTAGGGAGTTTTGGATGGACATGTACACACTGCTATATTTAAAATGGGTAACCAACAAGGACCTACTGTCTAGCACAGGGAACTCTGCTCAATGTTGTGTGGCAGCCTGGATGGGAAGGGAGTTCAGAGGAGAATCAGTTCAATTCAGTTGCTCAGTCATGTCCGACTCTTTGTGACCACATGGACTGCAATACACCAGGCTTCCCTGTCCATCACCAACTCCCAGAGTTTGTTCAAACTTAGGTCCATTGAGTCAGTGATGCCATCCAACCATTGCACACTCTGTCATCCCCTTCTCCTCCTGCCTTCAATCTTTCCCACCATCAGGGTCTTTTCTAGTGAGTCAGTTCTTCACATCAGGTGGCCAAAGTATTGGAGTTTCAGCGTCAGCATCAGACCATCCAATGAATATTCAGTACTGATTTCCTTTAGGATTGACTGGCTTGATTGGAGGAGAATGAATACATGTATCTGTATGGCTGAGTCCCTTTGCTTCCACCTGAAACTATCACAACATTGTTAATCAGCTATACTCCAAAGTGAAATAAAAAGTTTTTTTTTAATGTGTTTAGAAAGTTGAAGACATGGATCATCAAGTCAAACAACTCATCAAGTTAGTCATCTGTGACCACTTGGTGACAGTAACATTGCCAGACAAATGCCTATCACTTATATGGATTTAAGGGAGACTCTAAAAGTATTAGGAATAATGAAATATAATTAAGTCGTCAGTACCCACAGTTGGTTGACTCCTTACCATTCTCACGAAGTAGTTTGAAGCTGATAGTCATACACTCTGAACTTGCCCAAGCTCACTGACAACCAGACATCAAGAGTGAAAGTGCAAATGTACAATAATATCATCACTCCCACGGTTTTCTGAGTTTGGGTCCTTCAATTTTAAATTCTTAACACCAAGAAAATTATGAAATGTTTCATAACTCACCCACACACACACCACACACATATAGAAAGACGCATACACCGAGAGAAACACACAGAGAAACCACACATATATAAATTCTGGTGTGAGGACTATTATTTAAACGATGCCTCAACTGTGGAGTCTTCCCACCTTGATCTCTTAGAGGGACAGTGGGACATTCTTTATCATTTTGATGTATAGGATGTATGACCAAATAGAGGAAAATGTGAAATTGGAACTTCTATCATTGTCCTCCAGGGCTGCCACACCCACACTGTGAATAATATTCGCCTTACTCATACTAAGACGTGCACAAGCCAAGATGAGCCTACTCAAAAAACAAGGCATGTGCTTTAAGCCTTCCTAGAGCTGCTGGAATTGTCTTGTGTTTCTCTTCAACAAAATGCAACGATTGCTGAGACACTGCATTACCTGCTGGGCAGTACTGAACTAGACAGTGTGAGAACCCTTTCCAGAATGCCAAACAGGTATTGTCTTCTGTGGCTGGGTTGTTTTAAAGAGATGCACCCCAGGTCTGAAATAAACTTTGCAAAGGCAGTTTCTGTCAAGAGTGCTATGATTATGGTTTTGGCCTCTCTTTGCACCAGAATCTTGACTCCAAGAAACATTTATGATCTACTAGATGTAGATGGATAGATACATACATACATACATACATGCATACATACATAGGTCGATTTCTGCATGTCCTTAGTAATTTTGAAACATGGGATGTTACATAAGGAAAGCATTCTATAAACAACCAAGTTTGAAAAACACTAATTTTTTTTCTTCTAAAGAAAAAAAGACTTCTAGGTGATAACACACGCTGGTTAAGGAGAGTCTTTTAAATGAGAATGCATACTGTGGGGACTTCTCTGTTGATCCCCCAGTGGCTAAGACTCTGTGCTCCCAATTCAGGGAGCCTGGGTTCAATCCCTGGTCAGGGAAATAGATCTCACATACCGCAAGTAAGACCCATTGCAGCCAAATAAATAAGTAAAAAGATATCAAAAAACAATAGTAATAATAAAATAAACAAATTATAATGCACATTGTGAATGAGGCACGCTAAATGAGTCCCAAACTTATTTTATTAAAATGTTCTGTGGGAATACCCATTAACACCCCCACAGAATGCAATTTGGGACAAACTGAACTATAACAATTCAGTATAATTCTTTATCTCCAGACTTTGGGATTCGACACAAATAAATGAGAATGTTTGAACTCACACACTATCTAAGGAGATCACACTCTGAGTTTAACTTAAGTATAATTAAATCTAACAACCTACAGATTTTATTTTAAAAAAACCCTCCCTACTTATGAATTTCCAAGTTATAAACTTTCCCGAAAGTGAAAGTCACTCAGTCATGTCCGGCTCTTTGTGACCCCATGGGCTATACAGTCCATGGAATTCTCCAGGCCAGAATACTGAAGTGGGTAGCCTTTCCCTTCTCCAGGGGATCTTCCCAACCCAGGGATTGAACCCAGGTCTCCCGCATTGCGGGGAGATTCTTTACCAGTTGAGCCACAAGAGAAGCCCATAAACTTTCCTATATACAAACAAAAGCTACAAAACAAGATTGTATGAACTTGGCCTCCTGCCAACAGGTGGTGGTAGAATGTAGTGCAACTTCCTTTCAGTTTGGACCATAGAGTCTTTTGTTGATAAGTAGCAATTTTACCTCTTAGTTTTGCAGCCGTTTGCTAGCATGGTTAATCCCACTGTGCCCAGCATCTACAAGAGCAGCGAAAGTTTTACAGTGTCTGAAATAAAAGGTGTGTGATTGTGATGGAACTGAAAGAAGAAATCATAAAAGACTGAAAGTGCTGAGAAAATATAATGATTGCTATTTTCATGTGCTGTGATTCATTCCAAAAGGATCCACAGGGATTTCCCTGGTGGTCCAGTGGTTGAGACTCTGCAGGGGGCACAGGTTCAATCCCTGGTCAGGGAACTAAGATCCCACATGCCACATGGTGTGGCTAAAAAATAATAAAAAAATAAATAAACAAACCGGAGACTTTATTTCTAGAGCATTCAATTTAAAAAAATAAAAAAACAAATGATGCACAGTCCAGAAAGAGAAAGTGCTTAGCATGCAAGCTGCCATGCTATGCCATCCCTGATAATCAGCAAGAGGGGGAGGGAAAAGAACAAGGCAAGAACTTGAGAGCAAGAAGCTACAAGATGAGCACCTTGTGGGCTGCCCATGAGCCAGGAATTAATCCAGGACAAAGCTGAGACTTTGCTCAAGGACCTAATGGCAGAGTGGTCAAAGTGCTGCTATTGAGATGTGTGTTCATTCACTCATCATCTATTTTACTGAATGTCTAACATGAGCCAAACATACTTGCTGACTACTGGGAACATGATGGTGACTAAAAAGATGCAGTTCTTACCCTTAAAAACCTACAGTCAGTGGGAGATAGGGATAGATATAGGTGACAAAAAAACATGAAAGTGTAAATGCAATCAGTGCTATGGAAGAAACAAAACAGGAGGCAGTGATGGAAAGCCAGGGCAGAGGAAGGGGGCAGGTGATGTGGGGAGCTGATAACCAGGGGAGGACCAGAGGTTCCAGGCCCTTCAAGTCTGCACAGCCATGTTAGAGTGAATGGGGAGGCAGAGAGTGTGGTGTCATGGCGGCTGAGGGACTCAGGAGATGTGGCTGGAGGCTGGAGGGAGTTACCCGCTCCACACACTTCCTTAGTGCACTAAGCTGCTTTGAAAAAAGATTGCCCATGAAATACTTATCACTGTGAAGAAGCAGCATCTGCTGGTTTTAATGTTACCAAGGACACATACTCTGATTAAGTTATGCTCCCAGGGCCTTGGTCCCTCTGGATTCAAACAAATAGACTTATGAAGAATGTAACCTGCTTTTAAATAGAGGAAGCACTGTGTACTATCTAGCAAGGCTGTGGTGTTAATTTTTAATTTCTTTTCACTAAAGAACCAAGGAAGTGTTTAACTGGATTGAGCTGAGAGAACTGTTAACCTGGTCTGGATCTTTTCTACTTTGTGCAGCGAGGAGTCTGCTGAACCTCTGCTGTTCCTCCTACACTGACCTCAACCCAGACTGGTGTGCATTTCCTGTGTCATGGGCTTCTGTTTGCAGACAACCCCTAGTTTTTATGTAACAGGTCAAAATTTAATTCAGCATTTATCCATTATGCTGCTGTGCTTTCTAAGATTAGGTTTGGCTATGAGAAGTAGCAAATCCAAAAAAAAAAAAACGGCTTTAAAAGATGGAAGTTTATTTCTCTCTCAGATAAAAATTGAGAGCTGAATAGTCTAGGGAGAATGGCAGCTTTGCTCCACCAAATCTTCAGGAAATCAAGCTTCTTCTCTCTTACAGCTCTATCAGCCACAGCCTCTGTTTACCTCATGAGCCAACATGGTTGCTCCAGCTCCAGCCATCAACTCTCAGACAGCAAGAAAAAGAAAAGGAAGAAAAGTCCTCTCAAGAAAGCTTCCTAGTACCTGCACTCATCTCTTCTACTTATATCCCGTTGGCTAGGACTAGTCATAGAATATACCTAGCTGCAAGGGAATCTGTAAATTTATTCTCTATCAAAAATAAAAGAAGAAAGGGCTGCCTCATCCAACAAGCCCTGAAAGTTATCTGTTACCAGTTTTGTCCCCCAGTTTCCATGGCTCTGCTGTGCTTCTCTTCATCTATAGCCCTACCTCAGCTCCCTCTGGGTTCTGCTGTTTAGAAGAAGTCGTATCTCCTTCTTCTTTGGGAAGAAAAGACACATTGCAATTTTTTAGGGCTGAAAATGGCCCTTTGAGCAGAAGCTCAGACACTAAGATACACACTATGAATTATTAGAAAATCATATGTCTAGATTGCAGTAGCTGATAAATTTATCATTTATCACCTTAATGTCCACTGTCCTGAGGACATTAAGTGGTAATGATGATATTATTAGAGGATCTGAGCAGGGAAGAAAAGTAGGAAATTAATTTTTATGGAAAAGTCATGTTATGTTTCACATGAATTCCTTACCCACTTAGAATTCCCAAGAAATAATTATTGACTCAGAGAAATTCACTGATTATAATACTTCACTCAATATCTGTTTCTTGTACATCTACTATGTGTCTGATACTACTTAGGTACTTGGAATCCAGCAGTGAACAAGAACTTTGTCCGCATGGTCCTTGTATTCTAGTGGTGGAGAGAGAAGCAATAAACAAGAAAACAACTCAATAATATATTCTCAGATACTAGGTAAGAGGAGAGAATGGGGATAGTAGAGGACAATTCTAGTAAAAGGCGATATAATTATGAGTCAATAATCATAGCTAACTCTTACACAAATTTACCATGGTGGTGGCACTGGTTTAGTTACTAAGTCATGCTCAACTTTTGCAGATCCATGGGCTGCAGCCCACCAGACTCCTCTGTCCATGGAGTTTCCCAGGCAAGAACACTGGAGCAGGCTGCCACTTCCTTCTCCAGGAATGTATCATGCCATAGGCATTATCTTAAGACTTTATATCTACACCGACTCATTTAATCCCCACAATTCATCCACTCAGGCACATAGAGTCCTTACCTTGTTCAAGGTGGCAGAACTGGAATTGGAACCCAATCAAGCTAGCTCCAGAGTAATTGCTCTTTAGGCTACATGAGAAGTTGCTCTTGAGAGAATGAGTAGGAGCTAGATGTGTGAAGACCCAGGGAAAGAACATTCCAGAAAGTGGGATTAGCAAGGATAAAGATTCTGAGGGTGGACCAAGCTGGGATACTTGGAGGACCCCAGGAAGGTCAGCATGACTGAAGACTGGAGGTGGCCAATTAGGAGGAGAATACAAGAGAAAGAGGCTGAGGTCTGCTGACCCAGGGCTGGGTAAGCCAGCCCAGGTAAGAAGCTTCCAGTCACAGAAGTGGGTCTATATGTCACCTTCTTCCCCAGTGCTCTGCCCTCTCAGTGTGACACTGCTGAGCCACACTCAGTCACAGAGCACCCAGGACCATCTGCCAACATTGATATAAGAGTCCTCATAGGACTTCCCTAGAGACCTGCCAATGCAAGGGACATGGGGTCGATCCCCTAGCCTGGGAAGATTCCACATGCAGCAGGGTAACTAAGCCTGTGAGCCACAACTACGGAAGCCCACATGCCTAGAACCTGTGATCTGCAACAAGAAACACCACTGCAATGCGAAGCCTGCATATCATAACTAGAGTAGCCCCTGCTCACCACAACTAGAAAAAGCCTGTGCTCAGCAACAAAGACCCAGCATAGTCAAAAGTTAACTACTTAAAAAGAAAAAAAGAAAAAGCCCTTGATTCTAGAGTCAAGAGGCACCATTTTTTCTGTTATAATCTCTCTTCTTTATATTGTGACTGATCACAGGTGCTTCCAGGGCTCTTGGAGGAAGAATCCACATCTTCCATCCCTACCTTGGCCACAGTATCTCGGCCACAGTATCTCAGCAGATGTTTCTGCACCCTTCTGACCATGAGCAGGTGGGGCTGCAGAAGCCATGAGCTCTGAGCGGTCATGGGCTCTGCTGCACACACCTGTGCCTGGCAGGGCCTCTTTCCTTGGAGGTGTCCACAGTGGGCATGGAGCTCACCTCCTCAGGCAAGTGACTAACAGCACCTAATAATTCAGCCCCTGGATCAATGGCTTACTGAGGTCTGGGAGGGCTGTCAAGAAGTATCAGTTGAGATCCTACCCGAAGAATTCTAGCCAGTATCACAGGCTCTCTGTCCACAGCAACATCTTATATTGAGAAATCACCCACACATTTATTCCATGAGACACACATCACCTTCTCATTCTGCTACTTGAAAACCTTCAAAAACTTGTGTACATGGCTTTTTAATGATCCAATTTCTGTCTCACTGTCTGGTTTCATCTCCCATCACTCTCCATCATGCCCACTTTTCTCCTTCAAGTCAAGCACTTTACTATTCCCCAAATACACAGCAAGCTGGTTAAGGCTCTGCTATCTACCTGGAATGTCTGCCCATCGTCTCTGTACTTCAAGCTTTCACTCAGAGTCCACATCGCCTGTAGAACTTTCTCTGACTTCCCCAGGCAGAGTTCAATGATTCTTCCTGCCTAACCAAGTAGCCCCTTGTACATCATGCTATAATAATGTTTACCTGCCTTAGTGTCCATTTCATGCACTGCTTGAGGCAAGGTCCAGTTTCTATTTAGTTTTGTCGTGCAGTAAAATTTTAGAGTTTTCTCCAGAAGGATCCAGCACATGTCCTGTTCGGAATTATTCTTGGGCACCATTATATAGGCTTTACTGCCCTTGTTAATGGAATTTTTCTCTATTGGACTTTCTAGTTGATAACTGCTGATATAGAAAGAGAAAAAACAAATATCACATATTAATGTATATACATATGGAATCTGGAAAAATGGTACTGATGAACCCATTTGCAGGGCAGGAGACATAGGGAACAGACTTGTGAACACCATGGAGGAAGGAGAGGGTGGAACAAATTGAGAGACTAGCGCTGACATATATATGCTACCACGTACAAAACAGACAGCTAGTGGGAAGCTGCTGTATAACACAGGGAACTCAGCTCCGTGCTCTGTGATGACCTACAGAGTCACCTGGTGCAAAGATAAACGTCAAGATCCAGCCTCTTCCTCCCTACTTACTTAAGCCATCCCCAATGCAATAAATTTTAATTCTTTGGGGTGATTATTTTGAATTGTATCTTGCTATCTTTAAATATCACGCTTAAACTGCTATTTCTTGATTCATTTTTTGTAGGAACGATCTGTTAACTTCCCACTAAAGATGAAGTGTGAGGTCTTTCCTCTCTCTTCCCCTTCCACTCCCCCACCATCAATACCCACATACTTTCTATACATATTAGCTTACTAGAGCTGTTGTAACAAAGTACCACAAACTGGATATCTTTTTAAAAGATTTATTTATTTGTTGATTTTGTTTTGACCACACCACATGGTGTGGCATGTGGGGTCTTCATTCCCAGACCAGGAATCAAACTCATGCCCCCAGCAGTGAAAGCACAGAGCCTTAACCACCCAGGGCCACTAGAGAAGTCCCCTGGATATCCTAAACAATAAGAATGCGTCATCTCACAGTACTGGAGGCTAGAAATCCAAAATCCAAGTGTCTTTAGGGTTATTTCCTTCTGAGAGTTGTGTGGAAGAATCTGCTCCAAGCCTCTCTCCTTGTTTCCTGTGGGTTTTTAGCAACCTTTGGCCTGCCCTGGCTTGTGGCAGCTTAGCCGCAGTGTTCACATGGTGTTCTTGCTGTGTCTCTGTCTCTATGTCCAAATTTCCTCCTTTGATAAGGACACCAGTCATACTGGAGTAGAGCCCACCCTAAAGACCTCACCTTAGCTTGATCATCTACAAAGACCTTATTTCCAAATAAGGTCACAGTCATAAGCACTGGGGGCTAGGACTCAAATCCACAAGACCACCCTTCCAGAACTATGTAATTACACCATCACTCCGGTCAGATTAATGTGAAGTATTCATACTGTGATTAACTTAATTCTCAGTTATTCAGAGCTAAGCAATGTAGACCATTTCCGTTCCTGAATAATTTTCATATCCTTGAAGTTAATAATGTTATTCTGTTTGATTAAGTTTTTATGTTATCACTAGTTCAACTCAAAACTCCCTGCCAGTCATCTAAATATTTTTCCATTACATTCACTCATCTCAACTGCCCTATCAATTTCATCTTGATGGATTCCCCCTCCTCAAGCTTTCTGACCTTCTCTAATCTGGTCAGATTCCTCTTTGGAAAATGTTCACTACTATGCTGGAGTTTTTTCTTATTTTTTGTCTTTTGGATCACTTGTCTTATTTATTAGTTACTCCTTAGATTTATAAAGCATAGTTTCCTGAAAAAGAGTGCGTGGGAGATAAATATTTGAGACATTATTCCGAATAATGTGTGTATTCTACATTCATGCTCAATGGATAGCTTGGTTGGGTATAGAAAGATAGGTATGAAATCCTTTCCCTCTAGAATCTTGATAGCACTACTAAATAGCTTCCAACACTGCTGTTGAGAAAGGTGAATTATTCTACTTCCTGATTATTCAAATGAACCTATTTATTTCTCTCTGGAAGCTTATTAGAGCTTCTTTTGGTCTTCAGTTAAGGTAGAAACAATTCTAAAATGATCCTCAATGAGTTACACCCTTGTATATTCTGAGTGTGAACAGAAGCTGTAATCTGCTTCTAGCCAACAGAATATGGCAAAGGTGATGCGATAAAGTCACTCATGTGATTATATTATATAAGATTCTGTCTTCCATGGAAGCAACCTAAACGTCCATGGACAGATGAATGGATAAAGAAGATGTGGTGTGTGTGTGTGTGTGTGTGTATGCATGTATATATACATACACACACACACACACACACACACACAAATAAAAAACAGAATATCATTTAGCCATTAAAACAATGAAATAATACCATTTGCAGAATGGGTAATATATTGATTGACCTAGAGATTATCATCTAAGTAAAGTAAGTCAGACAAAGACAAATACCATATGATATTGTTTATATGTGGAATCTAAAAAAATGAGATAATAAACTTACAAAACAGAAATAGAGTCACAGATGTAGAAAACAAACATGGTCACTATGGGGAAAGGGAAGGAGAGGGATATATTGGGAGACTGAGATTGACATATACACAATACTATACACAAAATAGATAACAATAAGGACCTACTTTATAGCACAGGGAACTATACTCAATACTCTGTAATGACCTATATGGGAAAGAGCCTAAAGAAGAATGGATATATGTATATGTATAACTGATTCACTTTCCTGTAGAGTAGAAATACAACACTGTAAATCAACTATCCTCCAATTTAAAAAAATTTTAAAGACTGTGTCTTACACATGTACCCCAATATTCATTACAGCAATATTTACAATAGCCAGGACACAGAAGCAACCTAGATGTCCATTGACAGATTAATGGATGAAGAAGCTGTAGCACATTTATACAATAGAATATTACTCAGCCATAAAAAGGAACAAATTTGAGTCAGTTGTGGTGAGGTGGGTGAACCTAGAGCCTCTTATAGAGAGTAAAGTCAGTCAGAGAGGGAAAAGCAATTATCATAAGTTAACACATATATATGGAATCTAGGGAAAATGGTGCTGATGAACCCAGCAGAGAAAGGGCTTGTGGCCACAGCAAGGGAAGGTGAGGGTGGGATGCACTGAGAGAGCAGCTGGCAGATATGCTCTGCCATGTGTAGAGAGGATAGCTAGCGAGAAGTTGCTAAATAACACAGGGACCCAGCCTGTGCTCTATGATGACCTAGAGGGTTGGGCCGGAAGAAGGGAGGGAGGGAGGGGATATACTTGATTGATTCGTATTGTTATATGGAAGAAACCAACATAAAATTGTAAAGCAATTTTTTCACCAATTAAAAAATAAATAATTTTTTAAAAAACAGTAAAAGAAAAAAAAAAAAAGACTGTGTCTTAGACTGGAGTGAGAGAGTCTCCTGTAGGCTTTGAGGAAGTTCATGGCCATGTTATGAGAGGGTATTAAGTACATTTACCAAGTTGTTATTGCAACTATCACCTCTAATACTTCTAAAGGTTTTCATCACCCCAAACAGAAGCTCTGTACCCATTAAGTGAAAACTCCATTCCTAACTACTTTTTATACACTTTCCACCAATCTTTTTCCCCGCCTCCACCTCCAACTTCAAAAGGTTCTAATACAAGCAGTCTCTGAGCCTTCACACTCTGCCATGTACATCTGGTTGATTCTGAGGATTCTCCTGGTTCAGGATTCTGCTAGCTTAGGAGTCTTCTTTCTTATATCAGCTACATAAGTTACCATTCACCCATCTGCTTTCCAGCTCACCAAATGATGTTGTCTCCATTTTCATCCTCCCCATCTTTGTGGATTTATGGGGAAGAAAAAAGAATTTTAGTGGCATTTCAGAACAAAGTGAATTTAAATGACTGTGTTTAATCTACCATTTTCACCAAAAAGTCAATTGGATATATAGATCTTATATCTAGCCACCTTGCCAAATGTGCTAACTTCTAACAACTTTTCAGCTCATTTCTTAAGTAGATGATCACATTGTGTACAGATAATAAGAGTTTTCAGGCTTTTCGCAATATGGTCTGTTAAGTTGATGGAGTTCTCCCCTATGACTACAGACAAATAGAAACAATTTATATTATTTTTAAAATATGGTTGCACAGAAAGAAAGAAAGAGGGAAGGAGGGAGGGAGGGAGGGAGAGACGTAATAGTGCCAGTAACTAAGACAGCTGCTGCTACTGCTAAGTGGCTTCAGTCATGTCCGACTCTGTGTGACCCCAGAGACAGCAGCCCACCAGGCTCCCCCATCCCTGGGATTCTCCAGGCAAGAACATTGGAGTGGGTTACCATTTCCTTCTCCAACTAAGGCAGCAGTCAGAGCTAAAAGGTACAGGAAAGGTCATGACCACCCACAGAGGGTCTGAGGTCATGGATCAGGGTTCCAACACCTACATAGGTATAGGAAATCTCATCTTGGCCCTTTAAGTGGGAACCTGAGACTGAGCTGCAAGATGCTTTCTGTGTCCCATGTCAAATGCCTTTGGCCAGCCTCTGACTTCCATGTAGAAGATGATAGTATACCACACCTGCAGCAAGCACCTAAGAACAGGGGCCAGGTCATGTGGGGCTCAACAGGCCAGAGTAGGTAGGGAGTTTGGAAAGAGTGTATATGCACAGTGGTATTATCTTCCTCACTTGCTTCCCAGGTAGAGCTAGTGGTAAAGAAACTGCCTGCCAATGCAGGAGATGTAAGAGATGCGAGTTTGATCCCTGGGTTGGGAAGATCTCCTGGAGGAGTCCATAGCAACCCACTCCAGTATTCTTTATAGATACGTAAATTTATATATATATTAATTGAATGATAATTGCTTTACAATATTGTGTTGGTTTCTGCCATACATCAGTGTGAGTCAGCCATGGTATACATATGTCCCCTCCTTCTTATTCTTGCCTGGAGAATCTCATGGAAAGAGGAGCATGGCAGGCTATAGTCCATAGAGTCACAAAGAGTCAGACATAACTGAATTGATTTAACACACACACATTATCTCATTTATATTTCCAAAAGATTTCTGTGGTTGCTCTGTGGAGAGATGGATGTTAGTAGAAGCAGGGAAAGAAGATGGGAGGGCACTGCAGCAGACAAGGGTAGTGTTCTGATTACCCATCACTGCATAACAAACCAGATTTAGTAGCACCAAAACAACAGCCTTTCTATTATGCTCATGGCTTCTGTGAATCAAGAATTCAAAAGGGCACAGGGACAATGGCTTCCCCCTGCTCCACGGGTCCGAATTCTCAGCTGGGAGGTGTCAAATGGCAAAATGGCTGGGAACTGCAAAAACTTGGTCTAGCTGGACTGTCAACTGGAACCCGCTACTTGTGCTCTCCTGGACTTCCTCACAGCAGGACAGCTCATTACAAAAGGGAGTATTTAAAGAGAGTGTTTCAAGAGAATCAAAGAGAAGTCTTTGATGACCTATCTTCAGAAGCTATATAGTATCATTTCCACCATGTGTTACGGGTCAAAGTGGTCCCAAGACCATGGAGTGGTCCCAAGACCATGGAGGTTCAAGGGGAGGGAACATTAACACCCACCTCTTGATGAGAGGAGTGCCAAAGAGCTTGAAGACCATGGTTTAAAATCACTAAGGGAGAGATGACTGTGGTTATGACTATTGCCATAGAAATAGATACTGTGGGAGAAGACAGATTCAAGATACATTCAGAAGTCAAGCCAAAAACCTTGCCACTGAATTGCATGCTCAGGAAAGGGGAACAGGAGGGGTGATATGAAAGAAGTGAATCCGAGATGACCTCTAGGTTTTTGGCCTGAGCATGTGGGTAAATGGTAGTGCCAGTTACAAGACGAGGATGAAGTCATCCTCAAAAGGTTTTATTTCATATAAAAGGAAAGGTTAAAAGAAAATTACATACTTACCAACTAATATATATATACAGACTTTGTGCTTGAAATGTGTTTTTTTCTCTAATCTTTAAAACATCCCTGTGAAGTAGGCATTATTATTTCCATTTTTCAGATGTAGAAACCAAGTTCCCACAGGTAAGTTATTTGCATAAGGTTACACGGCAAGTAAGAGACAGAGCCAGGATTCAAACCTTAAAGGCTCTGCTCTTTCCATTCAACTACACTCTTTCCCAAGGGGTCACTGAGGTTCAGAAAGATGAAGTAACTTGCCCAAGATCACACGGCTAGGAAATGACAGAGCCAGAGTTTGAAGTAAGTTCTGGCCCTCGTCTCCTCTTAACCATACAGGCGGTGATTGACGGTAACAGGCCAGGCATATCAAGAAGAAGAATACAAATTCTCTTGAGTAAGAGAGGTAAGGTTCCTCATGGCCCTCAACCATAGCCTGGATGGTCTCACACACATCACAGTGCTCTATGAATTGTAGGTGATCCTCAATTTAAAAAGAAAGAACTACGAAAAGGTAAAAAGGCCTGCCATTAAATGCCTTGACCTAAAAGTTACTCCTTAAAAATTGTCCACAGATCACTCTGTCCACTCAGGGCATGGTGTTATAGATGTTCCTTGAAGACACAGAGCTGCATGAGTGTTTGCCCAAAGTGAAGAGTGGTATCATCGACTTGTGAGATACAAGAGAGAAGCTGTCTGTGCTGCTTAAATCATGAATCTTTGATCATCCATATCCGGCGTCTTTGATGCTGGCAGCAATCTGCAGTTGGCAAAAATTAACACTCAGGTTGGAAACAGGTTAAAGAGGTAGTGAGAAGAGAAACTGAGGTCTTAGATCTTAATAGTCATACCCTTTTCCTCCGTCTGTTCCGCATTCAGAAGAGGGGCTTGTTTATCATTTCTCTCTTCCACTGGAAGTGAAATTTTTGAGATCCTGGACTTATCTGTCATGTTCCTTCAGTCTCTAGTATCTAATAAAGGATCTACTATGGACGAAGTCCTCAGTAATTACTTGTTGAGTAGATGAATCAATAACCTAGTTAATATTCTTTACACCTACACTATAGAGTGACATCTCTCTTTCACTGGTGAAATTTCAGGGAGCCAAATCAGTTGCAGACTTCCCATCCCACCTGCCCACCACCTAGACCACGTAACTTCATCCCAAGAACAGCACAGGATGTCCTGATGTCTGCCACTCTGCCTGGCAGGCAGCCCTCCATCCATGAGCCTATTGGTACCTCCTAGGCCAAGAGAGTGTCAGAGGCACCAGGCCACCACTGTGATGCCCACTTGTATCTCTCCAGGATGCCAGTCCTGCAGCCAGAAGCAGCTAGGACACAGCCTCAGCCGCGACTCCAGCCTGTCCCCAGCCTGACTACACCAACCCACCAGCCTCAGTCCCTTGCCCACAGTCACCAGCCTTCTACCCAGAGCCACTGGATTCAGTGTGGGGCTCAGCTCAGGATATCTGATGACATTAGACATCCATAAGAGTGAAAAAGAAGACAAGGGGAGTGAGGGAGAGAAGGAGAAAGAGGAAATGGCAAATGGACACTCATTTCAAAATGAATGGGTTTAGGTGGGAGGATAGAAAAGGACAACGTGAGAAACTCTCTCTTCTTAGAATGAATTTTTCCCAAATATGTCAAATTCTTCTCCAGAAATCTGAATAAATTGTAATCAAAGGTCCTCATGACCTTTGGAGGCAGACAGACTGGTTTTGATTTCTGGCTCTGTGGCTTCCGTGGCCTCTCTGGACCTGTTCCCTCCCTGTAAAGTGGGGAAATAGCTTGTAGGAAGGAGCCTGAGAAAACTCACCAAGAAGCTCATTTTGTGTGTCTCATAGCCACTCAAAAAGTATTCATTTTCCCCCTCCTCTTGCCCTCTGCTCTGTTGAGCCCCTGGTTTGGGTTGGGCTTCATTTGTGAATTTATCTGTTCTGCAGCCTCTCAAAAGCATGTGACCATGATTGCAAGCTCAGGAAAGAAATCTATTTATGAAGGAGACTTGTGATAAATAAGTTATTACACCCCAAGCTAGCAGTCAGCTGAAGCTGTTCCAGAGAACATATCTGTCTTCGATGTTGCATCTCATCCAAGGGTCTTGTGGTGAGATAAACCAGGGGGCTGCATGGAGACGGGGAGGTCACACAGGTGGGGATGGTCGGGGAGGAGGAGGGGAGTAAGATCACACACTCACACACACACACACACACACACATGTGAGCTCAGCGATGCTCCAAAAGGCAGTGCAGGGAGCAGAGAGGGTCCCCCTCTCCAGTCAGGAGACTGGGTTCCCTGAGGCTATTTCCTTCTCTGGATCTGGGTCTTCTTATCCATAAAGCGAAGGGAATCAGAAAAGGTGACCCTGAAGTCCCTCGTGTCCTGAGAGGCTGGTGCACAGAGACTTCCCCTGTCCAGGCCCGCTATCACGATGCCAGCTGGGCCTCAGCAGTGTCCTGGGACAGGCCTGGGAAAGCCGATAGGGTGAGGAGGCCAGCGGTACGCATTACACACAGCATCTCCTAGCTTAGGCATGATGAACTCAGTAGTAACAGCAGCAGATCTGTGACTCAGGGAACTTAAAAACTTTGGCTCAATCCTTGAATCCCTTGCTTCCCTACTTCCAGGGCCCTTTTCTTACTGCAAAGCCCAAGCATTCAAAGAACTCCACCTCAGACCTTTCCTCCTATGTCCCCAAGATGGAAAAAGGCTGGGTTTACAGGGGAACCTTTCCACAATGGCTCAGCAGGTAAAAAAATTTGCCTGCAATGCAGGATACACAGGAGACGTGGGTTCGATTCCTGTGTCGGGAAGATCCTCTGGAGAAGGAAATGGCAACTCACTCCAGTATTCTTGCCTGTGAAATCCCATGGACAGAGGAGCCTAGTGGGCTACACTCCATGGGGTCACAAATAGTCAGACATGACTGAGTAACTAAGTGCGTGCATGTGCGCACGTGCACACCACACACACACACACACACACACACACACACGGGTTACTGTAAATTAGATTCAAAGCAGAGCAGGGAAAGGAGGCCATCATTCTAGTATGAGCAGAATAAAGTCAGTAATAATAACAGCTCTAGTCTCATTCATTTAGAGTGTAAAGAGGTGGGTCTCATTTCATTCTTTTTGTGTCCCTATGAGAAGGTGCTGTTATTATCCTTATTGTGCAGATGAGGAAACCAAGGCCCAGGGAGGTTAACGAGTTCATCCATGATGAGTTAGTAGGTGGCAGGGCTCTGACTCCAGGCAGAGCTGTGATTTCAGGCCGAGCCTATTGAAACCAAAGCTTGTCCTCAGAGCTTGCAAGCTGGAGGCCTCTGCCACTGCATGATGTAAAAAGAAAGTTCTAAAGAAGACAGGTACCATGGGAATATCCTGTGCAGAGACAGACACCAGACACTTCCAGTGGAGCCTCAGAAATCCAGGAAGGAGAAGCAGGAGGGCGAGCTGGGTCCTGGACCACAGGCCCAGAGGATTCTGGGAACTCCCTGGGAGGAATCTGGGGGTGGCAGTGGTCACTATAAATGTTCCTGAAATGCAGCTGATGGGAGCTGTACCCACCAGGCCCTTCAATGCAGACAATAAAAGCCACCTCTGGTCAGTATACCTGATAGAGGAAAGGAGGGTGTTGGAAAGAGGTCAGAAAAACTAATGGGAACCCCAGAGTATGTGGGAGAAGTCAGTAGAGACCCGGCAGCCACCAGCGCCTCCAAGTTCACACCAGAGGAAAAGGCTGACTGGGACCCTGCTCGTGGGGCTTTCCGCCATCCTGGCACCAACACCCTGTGGGTGAGGCTCCTCGACTCCCCTCAGTCGTCTCTGCCCCAGTGATTCGTCTCTGCTGCTCCTCTGTCTATGCCACTCCCTTCACATTCGCGGGTCCAGGGAGCGGCCTGCAAGGGCCCGGACTAGGATGGGTGAGTGTGTGAGTGTGTGTGTGTGAGTGTGTGTGTGAGTGTGTGTGTGAGTGTGTGTGTGTGAGTGTGAGTGTGTGACTGTGTGAAGGCGCGGGGAGAGGGAGAGCTTGGGGGTGGATTCCAGGAGAGGAAGTAGCTAGCCTCTTTTGCCTCCCACGGTAGGAGGTGGCATTTCTGCCTCCCACCAAGATATTCTCAAAGCAGGGATTCTCCTAAATAAAAAGTGTGCCTGGATGTTGAGTAGCCAAATGGGACAAGGTCCACCTGACATGCTAAGCCAAGTTTGTGATGGCCACAGGGGACTTCTCAGACATTCCTGGGAGGTGGACAGGGCAGGTACTAGGATCCTGCCCTGGGTGGGAAACGGGTTCAGGTGATGACGTGGCCAGCCGGCGGTGTGGGCCAGGGCTGAGGACCCACAGGCCTTGCCTCTGCTCTGCACAGTACCTTTCCTGTGATGGCGGCTGACATGCCCACCTGGAACGCGGGCTCCCCCAGAACTCTCTGATGCCACCCCAGGGTGCCTCCCAGGGCACCTGCCTCACACAGGACTCCTTTCCTCCTGCCTGGAGACCGTAATGGGGAAGTAAGACATCATGCACCCCTCCATCCTTCTCGTATGTTCTTTGCCCCCTTCACTCAGCCGCTTCTAGTGCCTCTAGGAAAGGGCCAGAGGGGTAGGGAAATAAGAAATAAGGGTCAGAGCTGTTCTCACTGCACTGTTACTATTGTGTTCTGCCATTGATGACTTTTAAAAGAAAATTATTATCAGTAAAAACACTTAACGTAAGATCCACTCCATAAATTTTTTTTCTTTATTTTTGGCTGCATCTGGGGGCATGTAGGATCTTAGTTCTCAGAGCCAGGATTGAACCCACACCCCTGACATTGGAAATGTGGAATCTTAACCACTGGACTACCAGGGAAGTCCCCACCCTTAACAAAATTTTAAATGCACATTAGGTATTGTTAACCATAGGCATGATGTTGTATACAACAGATTTCTAGAACTTACTCATCTTCTATAACTAAAGCCTCACATCCATTAAACAGCAACTCCTATTTTGCCCTCCCCTCAAACCTCAGCAACCACTGTTCCCCTCTCTGTTTCTATGAGTTTAACTATTTTAGATCCCTGACTTATTTCACTCAGCATAATGTCCTCCAGGTTCAGCCATGTTGCTGCAAATGGTAGGCTTTCCTTCTTTTCTAAGGCTAAATAGTATTCTATTCTATGTATATGCCACATTTCCTTTATCCATTTGTCCATCAATGGACATTCAGGTTGTTTTCACATCTCGGCTGCAAATAGTGCTGGGATAAACATGGGAGTGCAGACAATCTCTTTTGAGATCTTGATTTCAATTCTTTTGGATGTAAACCCAGAAGTGGGATTGCTGGATCATATGGTAATTCTATTTTCTATTTTTGAGGAACTTCCATACGGTTTTTCATAGCAGCTGCACCCATCAACAATGTACAGAAATTCCATTTCTCCTTGTCCTAGTCAAAACTTGTTATTTTTTGTTTGTTTATTTCCTGATAATAGCCATCTTAAGTGATATGAGGTAATAATTCACTGCAATTTTGAGCTGCAGGATTAGTAATGTTAAGCATCTTTTCCTATATCCATTGGCTACTTGTACGTCTTCTTTGGAGAAATGTCTCTTCAAGTTTTTGTGTGTTTTTAATTGAGTTGTCTTTTTGCTACTGAGCTGTAGGAGTCTGTAGGGGTTCTGAGAGTTCAGGCCTCCCCCTTTGGGGACCTCTGTGTGTGTGGTATCTTTCTGAAAGGGAAGTGCTCTTCAGTAATGCCTCACCACTTCTTCTAGAGTCCATTCCAGTGGCACAACCCACACAACCTCTTTTTGTTGGGGGAGTCATCTTGCATGGAGCCTTTTCCAAATGACTCCTATCCCATTACATGCATAAGACTCAGAAAAACTCCACTGGAATTGGGAGGGGCAGGTTTGCCCAATTCCTGATTCCCAATATTTGGCTCTAGGTCGTACTCCAGGCAAGATAGAGGTGCTCATCTTATAAGACAAGAACACTCAAAGGAATGCTCAAAATAGAAGGAGAAAATCCTCAGAAGGACCCAACATCAGGACCAAACTGAAGAAGGAATGAAAGGAAAGAGTGAGGTTGACAGTTTTGCAGGTGATGGACAGGTCAAGAAGGCGAGGACCAAAACAGCTTTTGACATCCATTCATGCCCAGAAGGTTAATGAGCTTCTGCGGATTTGTGGAGGGTGGGGTCTCCTCTCTGGTGAAGTGCCCACTCTCCTTCCATTCAGAGTCTAATCACAAGCTTATTCTGGGGTGGGTATGAGGAGGTGGCATGGTTTACCTTCATTTATTATCCTGAAAGCTTAAATAACATCAACTGAATCAACAGTTTAGGAAACAGATATAAAGGGTACAAGCTGGTGGGGAATAAGAAGACGGCACCGAGGCAGTGCTCAAGGACTGATCAGGGAAATTATTCCTTCCAGCAAGAAGGGAATGGTCAGAGCTGCTCAGGTAAGGAAGAGTGAAAGATTGAAAAAGAAGGGAAAATGAGTGTGCTGAATGAAGAAAGGTCTTTGGGAAAAAAAAGAGCAATAAAATAGGACAAGTTAGAGAAGGAAAAACTGTTAGGAAATTTGTTTAATGGGTAAACCATCCACTTGAGAAGCAAGTCAGTAGTATGGCCATGGGAGAGCATCCCAGACTGAGAGCATGCTGGCGTGAGAAGGACAGACCACGACCCTTCAGCCTAAAGGAGCAGGGAGTCATCAAGGCCATGGTTATAGGTGTGCTCTTGGGACTAAATAAGAAACTTGGGGCTTCGCTGGTGGCTCAGTGGTAAAGAATCTGCCTGCCAATGCAGGAGACACAGGTGTGATCCCTGATCTGGAAAGATCCCACATGTTTTGGAGCAACCAAGCCCGGGAGCCACAAGCACTGAAGCCCACTCACCCTGGAGCCTGCGCTGTGCAACAAGAGAGGCCACTGCGATGAGAAGCCCAAACACCATAACCAGAAAGCAGCCTCCACCCGCCACAATGAGAAAGTCTGCACAGCAACGAAGACCCAGCAGAGCCAAAAACAAACAAATAAATAAAAAAAAAATTTAAAAAAGGAGCTTGATTGCTAATGTAGGATGATAAAGAAAATTACCATTTTACCATATGGCACCAGAGAGTCTCTTAGGCAAGGAACTGTCTTTGTAAAAATATCATCAGTTTCTTAGGTGGTTGTAATGTGGGATCTTGGAAAACTGGGTTGGAAGGAAACAAGGAGAGAGTTAAGCTCTTAGGCAAATTAAATGCATAGAAACTTAGATGTGGAGAAGAGGGAAAGGAGGGGGAGAGAAGGCCTAGGAACATCACTAGAGGTTTGAGTTGTTAAGAAATGGCTGAGGGACAGAGAAGCAAAATATTCGACCTTAAATTATCTGGCTGGAGTTCTGTGATATTCTTCTCCTCAATGTACCTTCAAATCACAAGGAAAAATCTATGATGCATAACTACCTCATATGCACTATATTTGGGGCATGTGAGCATGCAAAAAGGTGGGTCAAGAAAAACGTGTGTCAGCCAGGACATGGAAGCAACCCAAATGTCCATCAATAGAGGAATATGTGGTATATATATACACTGGAATACTACTCAATCGTTAAAAAGATGAAATAATGCCATTGGCAGCAACACAGATGGACCCAGAGATTGTCATACTGAGTGAAGTAAGTCAGAAAGAAAAGACAATATCATATGATATCACTTACATGTGGAATCTAAAAAAAAAAAAAAAAGGTACAAATGAACTTATCTACAAAACAGAGCTATAGATGTAGAAAATAATCATGGCTATCGGGGGTAAATCGGGAGAGGGATGAATTGGGAGACTGGGACTGACATATACACATTGCTATATATAAAATAGCTAACTAATTAAGGGCCAGCTGTATATAGCACAGGGAACCCTAATCAATCCTCTGTAATAGCTTATATGGGAAAAGAATCTGTGAAAAATTAGATATACATATATGTATAGCTGATTCACTTTGCTACACACCTGAAACTAACACAACAGTTTGAATCAACCATACTTCAATTAAAAAAATTATTTAAAAAATAAAAGTTTGTGTCCCTTATCAGAGTTGTAACCCAGGGGAAGATAAAGGTCCATGGCACTAAACAGAAAATAAGAATTATTTTCTCATCACATCAGAGACACAGTTGGCTAGGAAAGCTTTTGAAATTCACAAAACCCAAGGCAGAAGGCTAGATTGGCCTCACCTTCCCAAAGACAGGCTAGTGAGGATTTGAGTCAATTTCATCTAGTCTTCTAGACAGTGCACCTCGAATTTCCATACACAATAAAATCACATGAATTTTTATTAAAACACAGTTTCCTGGCCCCTGCGCCCTGAGAGTTTGATTCAGCAGGTTTGAGTGGAGCCCATAGATCTTGAATAAGTTCCCAGGGATGCTGCTGCTGCTGTGAACAGCAGTGGGTAACAGACAGGAGACTCCAGTCCCTAAATGTACCCTCAAGATGCTTCTTTCCAAAATCTACCTCTCTTGCCAGGAAACTCAAAATCCTTTCAGTGGAGGTTCATGTAATACACCCAGAACTTCTAATCACCACTGATTCCTCCCTTACCCAGGGAAACGCGGGTCCTTCCTTCATTTGGGTCCTTCCTTCAGCCCCATGTGGGTAAAATGGGAAGCCACCGCCACGTGTCCCATCACTCAGCATCCTCCTGTTTGCCTACTTCCTTGTCCATCTCTTTGACTTAAACCATGAGCTCCATGAGAGCATGGTCTGGCACGTGGTGTTTAACTGTTTGGTAGGTAGTGGAGTCAGCAAATTGCTCTCTTTACAGTCCCAGATAGGAGAAACATTTCACTCTGGACCAAAGTGGGTGGGAAAGCGGGGAGCTGAGGTCCACGGGGTAGGGCCCAACGCCAAAGACCTCCCCTCTTCACCCTCCTGCGACCCTTGGTCTCCCAAGCCCCTCCCTCCCAGACTCTGGGTTCCCACTTCTCGCTTCTCGACCTCAGCTGTGTGGACACAGGGGGAGGATGCCACCTCCTGGGAGAGAAAGAGGAGAAGCGAGGAGGGGCTCTGGCCAGCACAGAGGGCTGGAAGGGAAGAAATAACATCTCCTCCAGGGCGACGGGGGCTGCGTGCAGCAGATGATGCAGAGCTTGTGAGGGAGGCTGCCACCGGCCCCCGCCCTGCACCGTCCTCCCGTTCCGCCTCCCTGCCCCCTCCCCGCCTCCTACTCAGAACCAGTGACTAATTGCATCGCGTTTCTCTTTGACTTGCGTCACCCAGCAGAGAGTGTGTGGTTGTTTTTCCAGCTTATTCTTTCAGGGATCCTAAGTGACATTTCTTAAGTGCTCTTCTCCTGTCTTGGAGCAGTGCACCTCCTCTCTGCTCTCCCCCTCAATCTCTCTTGCTCTCCTCCTCACTCCAACTCAGCTGCCTTCCCAAGGGCTGCTGGTAAGAACAAGAACAGCAGCACAGAGGCAGGGGGCAGGTCCCCATGATGCATCAGAGAGGTTTTCCTGCTCCCTGACCCCTGGGAGACCCCAACCGGAAGAGACCCTCAGGAAGCACTGCCCCCCACCCACCCTGCAAGAGACGCCTTTGCGGGAAAGTCACACCGGGTCAGCTGGCCTTCCTCCCTCCCTTCGTTCCTTCCTTCTTTTCTTCTTCTCCCTTCCATCTATGAACATTTTCTGAGTACCAGCTAAGGATCAGCCCCAAGTATAGTTGCTATTGGTTACTCAGTTGGGTCCGGCTCTTTGTGATCCTGTGGACTGTAGCCCACCAGGCTCCTCTGATCATGGCATTTTCCAGGCAAAAACACTGGAGTGGGTTGTCATTTCCTGCTCTAGGGGATCTTCCTGAATCAGGGCTCAAACTCACATCTCCTGCATTGGCAGGAGGATTCTTACCACCGAGCCACCAGGAAGCCCCCAAGTAGAGAGGGGCAAGCAGAACAAGCATAATTTCTGTCCCCAGTGGGATAAGGGGGGTCCATAATTATCCATCAGTAAACTATCACAACTCAATGGATATATCCTATAATCTGGAAGGCTACAGGAGCTCTTACATTGTATTGAGTAAGCATCAAACCTGAGGGAATAAAGATAATCAGGGGAGGCTTCTAGGAGGTGGTGTTACAAAATGTGGATGAGATGCTATAGAACAGAGGCAGGGAATAGACAGAAATAAAGCAAAAAAAAAAACAAAACTATCATCACGGTTAGGATATAGCAGAAAAAGAGAAGGAGTAAAAGGCAGCACAGTGTGAGCCATCAGGCAGCCATCTGTGAGCCTCGGGCCTCCTCCTCCATAATATAAGGGAGTTGGAGCAGATCATCTAGAAAATCCCCTTTAACTCTAAAATTCTGATGGCTAGTCAGGAGCTCCTATCGTCGAAAACAAACAAACAAAAAAAGACAAGCAGCATGAGGAAGGAGAGCGTAGAGTGAAACAGACAATGGGCTTGGAGTCCAAGGCCTGTGTGTATGTTCAGTCATGTCTGACTCTTTGAGACACGATGAACTAGAGCCCACCAGGCTCCTCTGCCCATTCTTCCAGGCAAGAATACTGGGGTGAGTTGCCATTTTCTTCTCCAGGGTGGAGTCTGAGTACCTGTATTTAAATGCAGGCTACTTGCTACCTGTGGGACCTTCAATAAGGTAGATAAGCTCCACAAGCCTCAGTCTCCTCATCTGTAAACTGGGGATGAGAATGTCAACCATTTCACAGGACTATTGGTAGAATAATATTATTGGTACTTATCGCTAATAAATTAATAATTCATTACCAATAATAAAATCATCAGTAGAATAATCCTGTGGAATTATAATAAGAAAATGCATTTGCAAGTGTATATTGAGCACAGGAATGACTAAGTTCTGAGCTACTGTTGCCAGGGGCGTATCTATTGGCCCACACAGAATGTTAAGGACGTAGGGATTTCTTTTAGTTTAAATTTCAAGTAAAGATTCTTCCAAGCCAAAAGACAAGGTGGGGGAGGGGGCAGGGGTGGAGTGCTTAACATTGAAAATTTCAATGGTCAGATAGCATGGAGCGCAGTCACCAGCACAACATTGCTGATGTCAAAGCGCTTTTTCTTCCTCCCAGAAAAGCCACTGATGGGGACAGGGAACTGCCATATTACAGGACCTCCCCAGATAACAAAGACTTCCTGCTCCAAGGACCTCAAAGCAAGAAGCAGGCATCTCAGCACAGAGCAGATTCCAGTATACAGATGGGCACTTGGACCAAAATCTACAGCAGACCACAACCGTTCTCAAATCCACTGAGCTAAGAAACCCAACCCGCTCCTTAGTAAGGAGGACGCAGAGGCCGACATCAAGACAGCCCTGGTTGTCTCTACTTCTGGGGATCACTGTTCAGCTGTCACCAGAGTGAGCCTCCAGCTGAAGAAGAGTTCTCATTCCACATATACACCTGAGCTCATTGGCCCTGCCTGATGGTTACAGCCAAGACTCTGAAAGCAAGCCCCTCCCTTTCAGAATTCTGTCCGGGGGTGTGCTGCTGCTGCAGATCATCTAGCATTGGGTGCGTCAAACAATGGCTGACATCAAATGAGACCTGAACAACATTTCACTCGTGTCTATTAGTTGCAAAGTACTTTCTCATCTATATTCTCCTTTAATGCTTTCAGTAACCTGGAGGGAAGTTGACATGGCAATACTCACTGTGGGAGCCAATAGCGGTTGCTCACCAACACTTTCCAGATCTCCCCCTTTCTGAGCACGTGGCAGGACCATGCTTCCCTGCCCCCCTGGAGTTACAGATGACTATGTGACTTGCTCTGACTAATGAAACATGAGCAGAGTAATGTGTGTTACTTCCGGGTGGGTGCACCAACATTTGTTCCTACTCTCCCTGTCCCAACACCATAGAAATTAACAATGCTTTCTCCAGCTCTGTCCTAGAAGGAAAACAACAGAGCCCTCAGTAGACCAATGATGGACACGAAGAGTGAGTAAGAAATAAATCTTTGCTGTATTAAGCAACTAAGTTTTGAGGGTTGTTTGTTACTGCAGTATGAGCCCATGCTGACTGATAGACCCATGTCACAGATAAGAAAGTCAGGACTGAAATAGGTGAAGTGAACTAACATGCCCTTACAGCAAGACAGTGGCCAAACAAGGATGGAAAGGACACTCTTTCTGAAGCTAAGTTTGATATTGCAAAACTAGCTTGAGTCTTGAAACTGGAACTACGTAACTTTCACCCCTGTTATCAGTCCCCAGGAGCTCGGTTTCCGGCAGAAGAGAACACACAGAACACTCAGTCCCTGAGTATCTTCACTGGGTTGAAGCTTCTAGGAGGCTTGGAACTTTCCAAATATAGCCAGAGCTCACACCATCTGTAAGCAGATAAAGTCCTGTACTCTGCCTTGGTTTTCCAACTCACGAAAGAACAAAGACGATGGCTTAGGCCATCCATCAGCTCTTGCCACTTTCCTGTTTAGGAGGTATGAGAAGAGACTAGTACAGGCATACCTGTACTCGAAACAAGGGATGACTCAGCAGGGGAGGTCAAAAGACCTGCCCACAAAGAATCACATTCCCTTTAACCCCAGCCCCGACTTCCATGTAATGCTGAAGAAGCCTAAGAGGTCTGGGAAGCCTGGGAATAACTGTCAGTGGAGTTCACTCATCAGTGATAAGAAGTGGACTAGGGCCTCCAAGATACAGCCATGCATCTGCTGCAAAGGAAGAGGAATAGATTGAGCTCTGTCACCTGGAGGTAAAAATAGCCTGGCGACTGCTCTTGGCTTAGGCTTGTGGTCCAGGCCTCTTAATGGAAGACCTGGGTACACCACACAGCCAACCTTGCCCGAGCTCAAGCCTGCACAGTGGCCTCCCGGGCAGCCTATCAGACCTGTGGTCACTACACAATGGCCTTTGTAAGTGCTTGAGTTCTCTTGCCCTTGCCATGCACTCCCAGTGTGCTAGGGTGGTGGGATGGGTATGGTCTCCTGCTTTGTAGTATCTTGGATTCCCAAAAAGAGCACAGAGATGGCCAAGACAGGAAGCTGCTGTTATAAACCCAAGGGCATACAGACTTAAATCATTTAGGTTTCACTGTCTCCCTGTTGGACTGATGTTCTCTTCACTTTGTAGATGAGGGAACGGAGACCCAGGAGACAGTGCTTGCCAAGTATTAAGTACTCGCATGAAGAATAATTCTTATTTTGTCATCATCATCATTATTATCATCATTTGGAAGATTCAGACTTCAAAGAGTTTCATGGTATCTCCAAATCCCTTCTTTTAGATATAAGCAAAATCTTTTGATCAAAATTTCTCAAACTTTGATACAAATCAGAATTACTTTGAGAGTTCTAAAAAAATAAAAAGTACATGTGTGGTTTCTACCTCAGTCCATAAGAACCACCTATCAGAACCTATAGGTTTGGAGCCCAGCCTTGGATATTTTATCTTGCTTTCCAGATCATTCTAATATACTTACTAAGTTAGAGAACCATGGACTTAGATGGAAGCAAGTTTTACAACCACACACCAACCCACACACCGCCACCCTAATATCTCACTCTCGTATGTATTAGGATAAGGTCTCTAAAGTCTGATTTCTCCTGCCTGACTCTTGGAGGCCTAATCTCTGACCATTAGGGATCAGCCCTCTGTAAGGGAAGTGGTGTGTGTGACTGCTGGGGGATGCAGCCTCCAAGATGGCCCCAAATTTGATCCTCATTTCCTGATTACTGTCTATTCTTGTGTAATCCACTCTCTTTGAGTGTGGGTTGGATTTATTGACTCATATCTAACATAGAATATGGCAGAAATGATGGAATGTCACTTCCAACACTAGGTTATAAAAAGACTGTGGCTTCCATCTTGGGCACCCTCCTGTTCTCACACTCACTCACTCTGAAGGGATTCAGCCGCCATACTGTGAGCTGCCCTATGGAGAGGTCTAGGTGGGACAGAATTGATGTGTCTAGCCAACAGCCCATGAGGATCTGAGGATGGCCAACACCCGTGAGAGTGAACTTGGAAGCGAATCCTCCTGCACCAAGGCTTGAAGTGACTACAGCCCCAGTCAACAGTGAATACAGCCTTGTGAGAGACACCCAGCCTGGGGTACTGAGTTTCTTACCAGAAGAAACGATAAACCAGTAAATAGTCATTAAAGCCATGAAATTTGGAGGTAATTTGTTAAGAAACAATAAGTAACTAATACAATTATTCTTGGGGCTAGAGTACAGTGATAGGATGGAATAACAACACCCCTCACCCCCCCAAAAGAGATGCCCAAAACCTAGTCCCTGAAATCTGTTACTTTATATGGCAAAATGGACTTTGCAAATGTAACTGAGTTAAGGATCACAAGATGGGGAGATATTCCTAGATTATCCTGGTCGGCTCAGTGTAGTCACAAGAGTGACTAAGTGAGGAAGAGATGGGCAGAAGAACCAGAATCAGAAACGAGGCACAGTAAGAAAGGCTCGACATAGTGGATTCGCCAAAAGCTAATTCAGGTCTTTTCATATCATCGTATGGAAAAATCCAAATGAACAGGCTTCTCCTTCAGTGGTGAGGAGTCTGGCTGCCAACACAGGACACACAGGTTCAATCCCTGGTCTGGGAAGCTCCCACATGCCACAGAGCAACTAAGCCACATGCCGCAACTGCTGAGCCTATGCTCTAGAGCCCGGGAGCTGTGAATACTGAGCCCAGAGGCTGCAACTATGGAAGCCCGTGTACCCTAGAGCCCATGCTCTGCAACAAGAGAAGCCACGAGCCATGGCAATGAGAAGCCAGTGCACCACAACTACAGAAGACCCCCACTCGCTGCAACTAGAGAAAGCTGGTGAATAGCAACGAAGATCCAGCGCAGCCACATAGTAAGTAAATAAATAAACACACCCAAACTGACTTTTTGGCCAACCCAGTACATTGCTGGCTCTGAAGGTGGAGGAGCAAACCATGAGCCAATGAATGCAGGCAGATCCCAGAGGCAGGAAAAGACAAGGAAACAGATTCTCCCCTAGAAACTCCAGAAGGAAAGTGATATTGCCAACACTTTGGTTTTACCCAGCAAGATCAATTTCAGACTTCTGACTCTAGAACTACGAGATGATAAATCTGTGTTATTTTAAACCATTAGATGTGTAGTCATTTGTTACAGCAACAATAGGAAACTAACACAAAGGTGAACATGAACAGGACAACACTGGGAAGAGCTTTTCTTGCCCAAATGTAAAAGTCTTGACATCTCCATAGGGAGCTGGACTATTGTTAGTAATGCTATTGGGATGAGGCTATGAGGTTCATGAGAATAAACATAAAGTAATTAGTTTGCCCCCTGAATAGAAACCAACTGGAGAAGTTCGGTTTTCTATCTGATGGCTTTCACCCAACACCAACCAGCTGCCCCACAAAAGCATGTCACAGATTACGTCTTTGGGAAACAACGACAGGGTGGGACTAATGCAGGACTCTAATGCAGGTTAATGCCACTTGAGATATGTACATATAGATATACATATACACATAGATATACATATAAATATAGATATAGATATAAAACATATCTACATCATCTCCAAATACCAACAAGGCAAAGAGCTGCCCACACAATGTTCACCTACCTTGCCTACCAGTATCCCATCTCCTCCCCATCACTAAAACATCCAGGAGCTGCAAGTTAGTTCAAGAGTAATGTGACAGGGACTCAGTGGTAAAGAATCCACCTGCTAATGCAGGAGACACAGGTTTGATCCCTGGTCTGGGAAGATATCACATGCCACAGAGCAACCAAACCCATATACCACAACTATTGAGCTCTAGAGCCTGAGAGCCACAGCTACTGAACCCACGAGCCTCAACTACTGAACCTCGAGTGCTAGAGCCTTCGTTCCACAGCAAGAGAACTCCCCACAGTGAGAAGCCCAAGCACCACAACTAGAGAGTAATCCTTGCTCTCTGCAACTAGAGAAAAGCCTGTGCAGCAGTGAAAACCAGCACAGCCAAAAAATAAATAAAACTATAAAAGAGTAATGGGCAGTACTGAGCACTCCCCAGTGACCCTCAGGTCACTGAGGTCACTGCACAGCCATACCTGACTTTTCTTTACTCAAATATATAATCTCCCCACCTCCACCCTGGACAACCCAGCAGTCTACCTACTGTATCACTATTATAAAGGTGTCCAAATTTTTATTCAGGCTTTTCCATGACACCTTACAGAAAAGTTCAAAGAAACTTTATGGCCAACCCAATGTTAAGATTTATCACTTTACCTCTATGATCTAATTTTCTCCCCAGCCAATCAATGAATAGGGGAAACAGAAGTCAGCTGATTGCCAAGAAAAGTAGAATCCAGATTTCCTGATTCCAACTCTATATTCTGTCGACAAAACCACTGTTTTCTCACTTTAAGCAAAAGGACTTGAATTAAAATCTAATTGCAACGGCTGTGAGACAGACAGCCTGAGTTCCAAGCCTGGCTGTCACGTAACGGCTGTCATTTCCCTGTGCCTCAATTTCCTCATCTGCAGAACAAAAATCTAGTGGGGAAAGACGAGGCAGAGTTTGTGATAATGTCATGGAACCCAGGAAGTATACAGAAATACCCCCAAAGTCAGTAGCCACCCCCACTCAGACTTCCAGACCCAAAGCTGGAAACCATTAAAAAAATTCTCCAAAGTTTTTTCTCCCACAAACTTGAATGTGGGTGTGAGCGGTACTTTAAGGGTTTATAAAGTGACACGTGGGTCACCTGTCAGGGAGCCAGGATCGGAATGCTGGTTTTAATTACACTGAATATTTCACTTTCTTATGCAGAGGCATAATCAATTATCTTATTTAAAGGCATTACGATAATGTGTGTGTAAAATGGAGCCATTCCCTGTATTGCATTAGATTCTACTAATTATAGGAGAATGTTTGGAGCTAAAATGTCAGCTTGTCATCCGGATGGCTTGTAATTCAGGATTTGCATTCACAGACGGAAAGAGAACTCTGACAAAATTGCAAGCAGCTCAAGCTCGTCTGGCCTTCGCCTCACAGGCTCCAGCAGCAGCTAGAACACCAATCATCGCTGTACCCCCCACTCTTGTCTGCCACGCTGGGCAGTGGGTGCTCCATCTTTTCTCTTCCCCCAAGAGGGCAAGATGGGAGGAAGGGCTTTCAGGCAGGGGCAGGATGAGTGGGTAGCAAATCACATAAACTGCAGAAAAGGAAGAGCAAAATTCCTCCTGAAGGCTCACGCACCCCTTATTTCATTTTCTTCCTGATAACTGAGATTCTAAAAGTGGCATTTAAAGGGATTTGTGTTCCTAAGAATTTACGATCTTTGGCTTTCTTGGAAATAGCAATCTGATTGATTTAATTCACTGCACATGTATTTCATGAGTGCCTACTATGTGCATCATGCCCAGTGGGTGGCTTAGGGGGAACTGGTTAATAGTGTGAGCTCTAAACTGGACTTCTGGGACTTACGAGAAGCACACTGTGCACAAAGTAACCTGTGCCTCTGATTCGGTGTTTGTAAACTGGGGACAGTAGCATCATCACAAGATTGAGGCAGGCAATATTTGTGGTGTGTTTAGAAAGAGTCTGATATTAATTAAGAAGTCAGCAAGGGTTTCCTGATGGCTCACTGGTAAAGAATTAGCCTGGCAATGCAGAAGACACAGGATCGATTCCCTAGTTCAGGAAGACCCCATATGCCGCACAAGCAACTAAGCCTACATGCCACAGCTATTGAGCCTGTCCTCTAGAGCCTGGGAGCCACAACTACTGAAGCCCTTAGACCCTACAGCCCATACTTGGAAATAAGAGAAGCCACCGCAATGAGAAGCCCACACACAGAGCTAGACAGTAGCCCACACTTGACACTAGAGAAGAGCCTGCATGGCAACGAAGATCCAGCACAGCCAAAAATAAATTAACTAGTTTTTTTTTTTTTGAAGTCAGAGATATAAATCTCTGTTTCTGACAAGCCACTAGTCTGTGGTGTTTTGTTGTAGCAGCAGGAGGAGACTGAGACAGTCACCCACCAGGCTTCTCTGGCTCCCTGCACCCCAAGGAGTCCCACACCTCCACCTGGCCTCTCTCCTGAGCTCAGACTCACGGGGCCAACAGCGTCCCCTGTCTCCTCCACGTACCTGTTCATCTCCATCTTAGGCTCACCCTCCTCCAGCCTTCCTCCGTGGCAGTTTACTCCTTTCCCTGGGTTGTCAACCTCCACGGCATCTGACTCATCCTCTTTTCTCAAACAGTCATTCACCAAGTCCCGGTGTTTTGTCTCAGAAACGTCTTAACCATCACACCCTGGTCCCATCACCGCTGTCACCCCTCCTCGCTGTGGCCATCAAGGCCCTTCCTCGCCAGCCGCCCTCTCCCCAGTCTCATTGACATCGCTTCTCTCCCCCTGCGGACTTCCTATGTCTCAGGCAGCTGTTGTTGAGCCCTCCCAGGGGCAAGTGCTCATCGGAGGTCCTAGGCTACATCTGAGAAGGCTAAGAGGAGCCCAGCATTTCATCTATTAATCAATCTTTTTAAGTGAAAAAGAAAGTGAAAGTTTTAGCTGTTCAGTCACGTCTGACTCTTTGTGACCCCATCAACTGTAGCCAGCCAGGTTCCCATGTCCACAGGATTTCCCTGAAATAATGATAATTTTCTTTCTCACAATCTGGGTTTATAATTTGGTTGGTCCTTCTTCCCGGTCTTGGGCTCTCTCACAGCTGCAGTTAGCTGACAGCTCACCTGGACCTCACTCACACATCTGGCAGTTGGTACTGGCTACAATGGGCTTCCCTGGTGGCTCAGACAGTAAAGAATCCACCTGCAATGTGGGATACCCTAGCTCGATCCCTGGGGTCAGGAAGATCCCCTGGAGCAGGAACGGCAATCCACTCCAGGATTCTTGCCTGGAGAATTCCATGGACAGAGGAGCCTGGTGGGCTACAGTCCATGGGGTCACAACCGAGGGACTAACTCTAGTACTACCATGGATGGGAGCACCTGGCTCTCCTGCATGTGGGTTCTCACCCTCCACTAGGTTAGAGAGGCTTCCTTTCCTAGTGGTCTCTCCAAGAGGGCAGAAAGTAAAAGCAACAAGGTCTTGTAAGGCCAAGACTCCAGATCTTCCTTGTGACACTGACACCATAGTCTATGCCAAAGTAAGTCATAGAACAATTCAGTGTGATGGAAACGAAGAAACTTAGTCTCTCAATGGGAGGATGGCAACATCCCATCACAGAAGGTCTGATTCATTGGGGGTCTTGATTAAAATAAGCTGGCCACCACACTAAGAAGGGTTTCCCTGGTGGTTCAGTGGTAAAGAATCACCTGCCAATGCAGGAAGCATGGATTAAATCCCTGGGTCAGGAAGATCCCCTGGAGGAGGAATGGCTACCCACTCCAGTATTCTTGCCTGGGAAATCCCATGGACAGAGGAACCTGGCGGGCTACAGTCCATGGGGGGTGGCAAAGAATCAGACACGACTGAGCAACAAAACAATGACAGCAACAACCACATCAACAGACCTGTCCACAGTCATTCACTCAACTTGAAAATGTTAGGATATGAACCAGGGTCTTCCAATGCCAAGGTTCTCCCATTTCCATATCTGCTACTAGACCTGCTTCCCACCAAGAGGAAGTCAGTGATGGACGCGTGTCACCAAGAGCATCCCCACTAATGACATGGCCACTTGAGCTGGGCCACCCTGGATGAAAGCGGCCAGTACCACCTCATCTTCCAGGAGCTCTGGCTGTGATGGCAGCTGCCCATCCCACCTTCCTACTCGTTGCATCCAACTTGGCTCCAGCGAGCAGCATAATGCAGGACTCGAGAACTCCCTAGGTCCCCGGACTCCATTAAGGCGCTGATTAAAATTTGATGCTCCCATTTAACACCTATTAGCAAACACAGTGCCCTCCTGCTAGGAGAGAGAACCTGCAGGAGGGGGCCTCCCCAGCTCCCAGCAGCACCCTTCCTGCCAAGGTGGCAAACCATTAGATGAAAGAAAGATGAAGCAGAGATGAATGGGGAAGGAGGACTGGCTCTTCCTGAGCCCCAAAGTGGGCCTGAGAGCTTAAGTGTCCCGCGCTGAACAGTAAGACGGGGCCAAGGATGAGAAACCAGCATCTGAGAATCTGCAGCCCTAAGTGATGGAAAGAGGCCATCTTTTCCCCCTGCCTTCCCACCAGGCAAAGATCGGAATGGTCCATGAGAAGATGCATCATGGGAATGAATGTAATCAGGATACAAATGCCCCAAGTGGCAAGAATGGAATCTCTGTTCCCAAGGTCCACTCTGGAAACTCCCCACAGAAACTCCCAAAGGGAAGGGGATTCCAAAGAAACTGACAGCATTCCACCTCTCCTTCCAAAGCAGAATGACTTGGCAGCAAAATTGTTGCCTTTGGGGTAGGAGAGAAGACACACTCAGCCAAAGGTTGGCTGTTGTTATTTAGTCGTTCAGTTGTGTCTGACTCTTTTGAGACCCCCATGGACTGCAGACCACCAGGCACCTCTGTTCACTGGATTCCCCAGGCAAGAATACTGGAGTGGGTTGCCATTTCCTTCTCCAGGGGATCTTCCCCATCCAGAGGCTAAACCCACGTTTCCTGCATTGGCAGGCAGATTCTTTACCGCTGAGCCACCAAGGGAGACAAAAGGTTGGCTAGGTGTTTACAATGTCCTAGTGCCTGGCACAAAGCAGAGTGTACACAAAACAAGAAACAAAGTATCTGCCCTCAAGGAGCATATAATTTCATCGCGGCCACAGGTGCACACACTTGCAGCTAGGTAACAACACAAGAGTGTGATCAGGAGATAGAACTAGATTTGACTCCCAAGCTTGTCATCACTTATTAGCTGTGTGAGAAGCTTCTGAAAAGCTAATTCACATGCTCCTGGTTAACACTTAGCAAATACTGTGCCCTCCTGATAGGACAGAGAGCTCAAGGGGGCTTCCTCATGACCTTGAAGATCAGCACCGCAGCCATGAGGAAGACCCTGGCAAGTCATGTTTAACTTTGACCTCAGCATCTTCATCTGTAAAATGGGGATGACAACACCCATTGATCTGGATTGTCATGAAGATGGTGTCAACTTGAAAAATAGTCACAATCTGAAAGTTGAGAGTTGTGTTTTATTTGGTGGGAATTTTCGGACTTCAAGCCAGGGAGACAGCATCTCAAACAACCCCAAGAGAACTTCTCCAAGGAGGTGAGAGGAGGAGCCAGGTTATATAAAAGCTTTCCAACAAAGGGCAGCAGGTAGTCTGAATATCAAAAGATTATTGTTAATTAAAGAAAACCAGATAACCCAAGTTAAGAAATTAATGCTTTTCTATGTATGGAAAGAGGTAAGAGTCTGGGCTCAATGGGGTCATTCCCTTCATATGCATCTCAGCTATACCAGGCCAGTATCTTTTTTCACATTCTAAGCTTCCTTGGGGCTCACAGCTGTCTGATGGCTGCCAGATATCAGGTATTCTCCTTCCTGAGTACCCTTAGGGCTCACCAGCTCACATTGGAGGGCTGTAATCGCTGATGACTGTGACAACCTTGTTTACTGATATGGCAGGAAATAATCCAGTTCTCAGAAGGATGACATGGTGCAACTGAAAGCACCTTGTGAATGTTCAATAGCTACTCAAGGTCACAGCCTTACAATGAGTATAAGGGTTAGGCATAAGTATAACCCACCTCCTCCAGGCTGTGGAGCTTCCTGTGGCCACTGATATCACATGGAGATTTAGATGTTTTAAGGTTTATCCAGGTAGTTTTATTCCCTATGAGGCCCTCTCCCTGAGATACAAAGCCCTCCCAGTCCCACCCCATAACCATGGCCTCACCACCTCCCATAATAGGTGTTTCCACTGCAGATTTCATGACAGTCCTGCAGGAAGCAGGGTGACGAGGGGAGCCCCATGATGACTCTGGCCTGTAATCTGGATGTCCCCCAACACACTCACCTCCCCCGCTTCCGGATCCCATGGTAAATGATGACTCCAGTAATCTCTGCCTCCTCTTCCTTTGGCCTCTTCCTCTACCCAGGGTCTCCTGCTGTGGATTCCACACCCTTGGCTTGTCTTTGAAGCCCTGTCTTTCCTCTTTTACCACTGGAGCCCTGTGGTGGCTGGGCCTCCCCTTCCAGGCTGGGGAGCCAGAGGAGTCCTACAGATAGCAGTAACCCACCAGAAGCCGGGCACTTTAGAACAGTGAAGGGACAGAAGGGATTCAGGGTCTGGGACGGTGCCCTGGCAGAGGTTGGGAAGATGACTTTTCTGGGAAGACAGCTTTGTATACAGGGTGACCAGAAACACCCCTACAGCCCCTTCAGGATCCCCACCCACAATGACAAACCCCTCATCCCACCTCCTACCACCCCCCTACGCTGCCAGGCTTGACAAAGGGAAGGCTCGGCAGCTTGCCAGAGATCTCTCTCAACCACACCCTGGACTCCTAGCTGGGGAGTTAAATACAGACTCCCAGCAGAGGTGCTACTGGCCCTGTTTCTGTCACCCTGACCCCTGACCCCAACCCCCACTCTGCTGTGCTTTCCTCCACAGCCTCTGGTGTGACCAGGTGCCCATAAAAGTGTCTTTTGGGCTCTGGGTATCTCTTGCTCCCAAACTGCCCCCGGCAGGGTGTCCAGGTTGAAAGAGATCAGCATAAAGAGTGATGCACCCAAGATCCAAGCTCCCCTCTGTCACTACCAGCTGTGCAGCCTAGGGCCAAACTGCTTAACCTTTCCAGGACTTGGTGTTTTCATCTGTAAAGTGAGACCATAAACTCCCTTTGTAGGAAAGTGGTGGAATTGGATGTCTATAAAGTTCCTAATGTGCAGTCTGGAGCAGAGCAGGAGGCCCCTCCTTGCCCCGCCTTTGAGGCATTAGATACCCACTGGGGTTTCCCAGATGGCTCAGTGGTGAAGACTCTGCCTGCCAATGCAGGAGCCACAGGAGACTCAGGTTCAATCCCTGGGTCAGGTAGATCCCTGGGAGATGGAAATGGCAACCCACTCCAGTATTCTTGCCTGGGAAATCGCACAGACAGGGAGCCTGGTGGGCTATAGTACATGGATCGCAAAGAGTCCCACAGCTGAGTGACAAACACTTAGATACCCACTGGCCATCACAGTGAGGGCACATGATGGGATGCTGGCTCAGGAATGGCACCCCAGCAGGAATGCGACCTCAGAGATGACCTCCCTCTCCTCCCTGCCCCCACACCTGGGTTGGTCCCACCTATGGATTCCCTCTCAGGAATCTTCAGTCTGGCTTCTTGTTCCTGTCCCTGCTCTCACTGACTCTGTTCAGGCTCTCATCACCCCTCCTCCCAATCTACTAAGACAACCCCTTCCTGGCCCTGCTGTCATGACTGGGGGTTGGAGAGGCTTCATACAAAGTCAAGAAATCTCCACTAGAGCCCCATGGGCCTCAGAATCAGCTCAACTCCTTTTCAGGGCTTATAAGTGCTTCCCAGTCACACCCCACCCTTCTCTCCAGTCTTACCTGCTCACCACCACCCCCCATCCCCCACCTTGCAGCTACAGTCCAGTCACTCCAAACCCTCACTGTCTGGAAGACACCTCTGATCCCCTGCTCCTTTTCACCTAGGTAACAACACTTGCCTCTGCATAGAATGCCCACCCCCTCCCCTCCCCAGCACATGGTCACAGGGAAATCATCATATCATGAGAGCCTCAGACCCAGCAAAGCCTTCCTGGTGCCCCTCACTGTTGTTGTTGTTCAGTCGTTGTGTCTGACTCTTTGCAACCCATGGACTGCAGCACACAAGGCTTCCCTGTCTTTCACTATCTCCCGGAGTTTGTTCAAATTCATGTCCATTGAGTCGGTGAGGGACCCCTCATGGACTCCATTGCTTTTACCTCTATACCAGAGGTCTGCAAGTTCAGTTCAGTTCAGTCGCTTAGTCGTGTCCAACTCTTTGTGACCCCATGAATCACAGCACACCAGGCCTCCCTGTCCATCACCAACTCCTGAAGTTCACTCAAACTCATGTCCATTGAATTAGTGATGCTACCCAACCATCTCATCCTCTATCATCCCCTTCTCCTCCTGCCCCCCAATCCCTCCCAGCATCAGAGTATTTTCCAATGAGTCAACTCTTTGCATGAGGTGGCCAAAGTATTGGAGTTTCAGCTTCAGCATCAGTCCTTCCAATGAACACCCAGGACTGGTCTCCTTTAGGATGGACTGGTTGAATCTCCTTCAGTCCAAGGACTCTCAAGAGTCTTCTCCAACACCACAGTTCAAAAGCATCGATTCTTCGGTGCTCAGATTTCTTTACAGTCCAACTCTCACATCCATACATAACCACTGGAAAAACCATAGCCTTGACTAGACGGACCTTTGTTGACAAAGTAATATCTCTGCTTTTCAATAGACTATCTAGGTTAGTCATAACTTTCCTTCCAAGAAGTAAGCATCTTTTAATTTCATGGCTGCAGTCACCATCTGCAGTGATTTTGGAGCCCCAAAAATAAAGTCTGACACTGTTTCCACTGTTTCCTTATCTATTTCCCATGAAGTGATGGGAACAGATGCCATAATCTTCGTTTTCTGAATGTTGAGCTTTAAGCCAACTCTTTCACTCTCCTTTGTCACTTTCATCAAGAGGCTCTTTAGTTCCTCTTCACTTTCTGCCATAATCATGGTGTCATCTGCATATCCAAGGTTATTGATATTTCTCCCGGCAATCTTGGTTCCAGCTTGTGCTTCTTCCAGCGCAGCATTTCTCATGATGTACTCTGCATGTAAGTTAAGTAAGCAGGGTGAGAATATACAGCCTTGACGGACTCTTTTTCCTATTTGGAACCAGTCTGTTGTTCCATGTCCAGTTCTAACTGTTGCTTCCTGAACTGCATATAGGTTTCTCAAGAGGCAGGTCAAGTGGTCTGGTATTCTCATCTCTTTCAGAATTTTCCACAGTTTATTGTGATCCACACAGTCAAAGGCTTTGGCATAGTCAATAAGCAGAAATAGATGTTTTTCTGGAACTCTCTTGCTTTTTTCATGATCCAGCGGATGTTGGCAATTTGATCTCTGGTTCCTCTGCTTTTCTAAAACCAGCTTGAACATCTGGAAGTTCACACTTCACATACTGTTGAAGCCTGGCTTGGAGAATTTTGAGCATTACTTTGCCAGTGTGTAAGATGAGTGCAATTGTGCGGTAGTTTGAGCATTGTTTGACATTGCCTTTCTTTGAGACTGGAATGAAAACTGACCTTTTCCAGTCCTGTGGCCACTGCTGAGTTTTCCAAATCTGCTGGCATATTGAGTGCAGCACTTTAACAGCATCATTTTCCAGGATTTGAAATAGCTCAACTGGAATTCCATCATCTCCACTAGCTTTGTTCATAGTGATATTTTCTAAAGCCCACTTGACTTCACATTCCAGGATGTCTGGCTCTAGGTGAGTGATCACTATGACCCAAATCCAGCCAACCATCTGCCTTTTATGGACCATGAGCTGAAAATGATTTTCCAATTTTAAGTGCTTAAAAAAAATCAAAAGAAGAGGAATATGTCAGGACATGTGAAAATGATGTGAAATTCAAATTTCAGTGTCCATAAATAGTTTCATCAGAATCCAGGCACGCATATCCGTGCACATATTGTCTGAGGCTGCTTTGGTGTGACAAGGCACAGTGGAGTGATGGCAAGATACTGCGTGGCCCACAGAGTCTGAAGCATTTCCTCTCTGGCCCTTGACTTAGCAGAAAAGCTGGCTGACCCCAAAGCTAGTCTAGATGATTTTCATCTCGAACAGCACTTGTCCTAGAATTTCTTGTCTTCTCTGTGGATGATGAGCAAGTTGAGGAAGAATCTTGCTCAACAATGTCCCTTAGGCCTGTTCCAGTCCCTGGCAATAGCAGATGTTCAATTAACATTCTCTTCCCATCAGAAACACCTCTTCAATTATCCCAGCCCCGAAGGCCAGTCCTGATGCCTGGGATCTGCTGTCACTACTGTCTTTGTCCCTCCAGCCTTGGTGGAGGTAGTCTCTGCTGGAGACACCCCTGAAGCAGAGAGCCAAGAGCATTATGGACATTGCAGCTGAGCTGGATGAGTTGATGTGCGTAAGATCATGCACTTAGAAGGCGCGAAGCAGGGATCCCAGATTCAGACCTTTCCCAGCACACAGCCCACCACATGGAAGGACAGGAGAGCTGGGATTCCTTGAGCAGCAGAGTCCTAGGACCAGCGGCAGCTCCCAGGAATGTTTGTTGCGTGGGGTTTCTAAGCAGCATTTGTCTAATAAAGTAATTTCTGAACATCTCACATCCCCTAATTACTTGTCACAATAATGTGAGGCATCTCCCCCTACATGCTTGTTTTTCCTTCTCTGGTGCAGAGTAGGAGCTCCAGGGCCCGGAAGGCAGAGATAAATATAGCCCCTCATTTACTCACCAGTTGGGTTGCCTGAATGTACAACCATACACGCCGCCACCCCGACATATGCCAAGCCCGTGCATGCACATGGGGATTGGGGCTGCTTGGACCATGTGACCTCACTGACACTTCTGGGGCTGGCTCTAACTTGGGAAGAGGCACAGGTTTGTCCAGCTTGATGAAAACTGGCCCCAGCTGAGACCATTCTTTAGGAGTTCCTGGGAGGCAGACTTGTGTGTGGTAGGAGGAAGAACTTCCCTGATGATAAAGCATCTTACGATGGCCAATCGAGGCATTTTCCACTAAGTGAGGGATGAATTTACTTCTGAGGTTCCCATGGGTTCCAAGCCCAAGAGATTCTATGCTTAGAAGTGTTCCAAGGCTTCCCTGGTGGTCCAGTGGGGGAGAGCATGCCTTGCAATGCAGAGGACACTGGTTCGATCCCTGGTCCAGGAAGATCTCACATGCCTTGTGGCAACTAAGCCTGTGCCCCACAGCTTCTGAGTCCATGCTCTAGAGCCCAAGAGCCACAACTACTGAAGCCTGCATGCCTAGAACCCATGCTGCACAACAAGAGAAGCCACTGCAATGAGAACCTTGAACCCCAGAACAAAGAGTAGCCTGGCTCTCCACAACTAGAGAAAGCCTCCAAGCAGCAACAAAGACTGAGCACCACCAAAAAATAAAAATGAACAAATAAGTCTTTTTAAAAAAGAAAAGAAAAAAGAATGTCCCCCTCCCTTCGCCTCATCCTCCAGCAGTTCAGACTGAAACACAGGGAGGGGGTGGGCAGCACTGAGGACGGGGCTGTGGGCGGGAGGCAGAGCCTCACACATCCATTCTGCAGCTCTCCTCCAATTCAGTGGTATCTTTTGGGGGCCCACGGCTGGGTTCTCTCACCGTCTCTGCCTCTCGGGAGAGGCAGTAGCAGAACCAGGAGACAGTGACACACATGGCCCCAGTGCTTTCCTTCCTAGGTCAACCCTCTCATTGTCCAACCCACAGGCCCCCTCCTGGTGCCCTGTGTCCCCCAGGACTCCCTAACTCCCAGCATACCCTACGTAAGAGTCTTGATCAGGGTCTTTATTTCCTCATCACAGTCTGGAGGTCATAGATATAGTGATCCAGAAAGAAAAGAATGTATGTGTGTGTGTCTCGCCTCCTTCCATATGTATACATGAACATCTGCTGCTAAGTCGCTTCAGTCGTGTCCGACTCTGTGCGACCCCATAAATGGCAGCCCACCAGGCTCCCCCGTCCCTGGGATTCTCCAGGCAAGAACACTGGAGTGGGTTGCCATTTCCTTCTCCAATGCATGAAAGTGAAAAGTGAAAGTGAAGTTGCTCAGTCGTGTCCGACTCCTAGCAACCCCACGTATTGCAGCCTACCAGGCTCCTCCATCCATGGGATTTTCCAGGCAAGAGTACTGGAATGGTGTGCCATTGCCTTCTCCAATACATGAACAGAACTGGGCCCAAATTTGCAGTCCTACTCTAGACCAGCAAAAACTGCTCCCCCAGGCAAATTCTCCTATCATTCATGGTCTTGTTCAAAGGGTCCCTCTCCTGTGCAAAGTTCCAGGTGGATACAGACCTTAAACATCTGGTTGGGTGGTATCTGTCCAGCTCATCCCAATGTGGGGATTAATTCCCAGTGTCAGAGGACTCCTCTCCTCTCTGATGTCACTCTGTGAAACGACAGGGCTTGTGTATGTATGTTCACAGTAATGCCCTCTGAGCTCAGCTGTTTTGGGTAAACACAACAGTACTTGCCAAACATAAGGTTGATTGGAAAAGGCTTTGAACAAACAGACAAATAGTGCTATTCAGAAGACACAGAAGCCATGTCTCTCCAATGGAGATGTCTCCTGTAGAGAATACTTGATTTCCAACACATCTGCCCAACTATGTGGGTCCACTGGAGGTTTATCCAGTCAAAAAAAAAAAAAAAAAGGCTTTTTTGACATTGGTTACTCCACAAAACCATATTTTCTTTCTTATCACTTCCTCTCCTGTTCCCTTCTACTCCCTGAGCAAGCTGAAGTTTCCTGAATTCTCACAGCAATTCTAAGGAATCAAAGCAGAATACAGAGTGAACCCAACTTGGGTGAAATTGCACGTCTACTGAGTTTCAGTTGTACAACCTGGTGCCAGACATTTAACCTCTTTTAGGCTCAATTTCTTCAACTATACTATGAGGGTCTCATGTCTCTAATGAACAAGTGTCATTTTCGTCTACCCAGCAAACCATTCTCTCATTTTCCAGTGTCAACACCATGATTTTCCTTTGGGGAAATCACATCTTTTTACTCCTAGTCTATATGGTTTAGGTGGGTGATGCCCCTACCAGCACAAGTGGGAAGACACACCTGGGTTGACCAGTGAGAGCAAGCAAACAATTGGCCATTGCAATTGGTTCAGGAAAAGCCATGTGACCAGGCTAAGCCAATGAGAGTTAACCCTGGGATTTTTGCTGAAGCTCTCTTTCCTTGAAATTGCTACAAAGATAGAGTAAGTCTAAAGCTGCTGGTGGCCACCTTTGCAACCACACAAGGCGTGCCTGTCTGAGAATGAAACCTACACAGAAGAAAACAGAACTAAGAAATTCAGAAATTCCTTAGGACATTACTTAAGGACCTGGATCTAATTGTGTCTGAAGTTTGCCCTTGAACTTCCCATGACATGAGCCAATAAATTTCCACTAAGCTAGTTTGAGTTGTGCTTCTTTCACTGGCAACTCTAAGTCCTGACTAATACACTACTTTAGGGCTTTTGTCAGAATCAAATGAAACAGCATACTCAATCACCTAGAAGATTGCTGGCACATAATAGGAACTCATTAAATATTAGTCACCTTCCCAACAAGAGGAGGAAGGGAAAAGTGCCAGTGGCCACAAGACTAAGAACGAAAGATAGATATACAATTAACAGAGCAAGAGCATGGGGGAGCCAAGGGGATGAGATCAAAGCATGGGTGGAAGGCTTAGGCTGAACAGTGGTAGGGAAACTTCTTCCTTGGGGGCACCAGGAAGAAACCCTGGGAATTCAGAGAAGTTGAGGTGGGGAGGAGGATTGCAGAGGAACTTCACAGCAGGTAGCCTGGTCTTCTTGACCTTGGGGTTGGGGTCCTCTGCCAAATGGGCACATGGATGGCCTCAGAGCCTTGAGGACAGTGGAGAAAAGGTGGAAACAGTCTTCGTAATTGTTAGCAAGAGAAAATGGAAGGCTGCTTCACACCGAAGGACCTGCTGCCCTCACCCCTGCAGATCCAAATCCACATAGACTCGTGCCTTTTTCATGTAATGTTCCTTTGGCTCATTCTATTTTCCTTTGGGTCTTGAAAAGAGGGACCTCTGGCTTTCCAAGAGACCAGCTTAGGAACCCAAGCCCAGGAACAGCCTCCTCCACCCCCAAAACACACAGCCCTTGCTTAGAAAGGACTACTATGGAGTCTAGCATTCTGCCTATCCCTCCTTTGAGAAAAAGAGAAATTGATTTACAGGAGAACCGTGGTGCTGCAGAAGATTCTTGAGAGTCCCTTAGACTACAAGGAGATCAAGCCAGTCAATCCTAAAGGAAATCAACTCTGAATATTCATTGAAGGACCGATGCTGAAGCTGAAGCTCCAATAGTTTGGCCACCTGATGCAAAGAGTCAATTCATTGGAAAAGACCCTGATGCTGGGAAAGATTGAAGGAGAAGGTAGTGGTAGAAGATGAGATGGTTGGATGGCATCATTGATTCAATGGACATGAATTTGAGTAAACTCTGGAAGATAGCGAAGGACAGAGCAGCCTGGAGTGCAGCCTGGTGTGCTGCGGCCCACGGGGTCACAAAAAGTCAGACTCCACTTAGCGACTAGACAACAACAGAAGCCATTGTTCTGAGCACCCAGTTCAATCTCTCCTTCCTTTCTCTAAAGCAAAGTTGGCAACCTTTTTTATATAAAAGTCGACATAGTATATATCTTAGCCTTTCTAGGCCATATGGTCTCTGTCACAACCAGCTTCTCAACTCTGCAGTTGTGGAGTCAAAGCAGCAGACAATACATAAACAAATGGTCACGGCTGTGTTCCAATATAACTTTATTTATGAACACTGAGATTTGAATTTTATGTCATTTTCACATGTTATGAAATATTATTCCTCTTGAATTTTTCCCCCAACCATTTAAATCATGCCAATCATTTTTACACCAAGGCCTATACAAAAAGTCAGTGGACAGGATTGGTCCATGCTTCATGTTAATAATTTGCCAACCCTGCTCTGACTAATGAATGGCCATGGCAGGTAATCATTAAATTCCTACTCTGCACAAGATCTATTGATATTTCCTTAGTTAATCACCATTCCAGACTTATTAGATCGGTAGGTGCATCCCATTTTATAATTTGGAAAATCTGAAATTCAGAGAGTTTTTGTGACTTGCCTTAGAGAGTATCCAGCTCAGGGATGGGAAAACTGGGGTTCAAGTCCATGGTCTGTCTGTCCCCAAAGTCTTTCTTGTCCATCAAGGTCTTTCCAGAGCCTCTCACACCGTTCTGAGCCCTTTCCCACTGCACAGCTCATATTGGGCTATTTTATAGTTGTTTGTAACCATGACTTAATTCTCCCGCGGAGGTGAAACTCCCTGAGGGGCAGGAATGTGTCTTTTATTCTTCTTACTGCCTAGTCTCTCTGCCAGCCACCTTGTCACTCAACAAGTGACAAGCAACACTTGTTGCTCAACAAGTGTGTCGAGCAAACCACACAAAGAGGTATTAAATTCGAGGCCACAAACTGGATTGCCCTGGTGGCTGAGTGGTAAAGAATCTGCCCACCAATGCAGAAGACACGGGTTCAAGCTCTGATCCAGGAAGCTGCTACACACCGCGGAGCAACTAAACCTAAGTGCCACAACTGTTCAGCCTGTGCTTTAGAACCCTGGAGCCATGACTACCGAACCTATATGCCACAGCCACTGAAGCCTGTGTGCCCTAGAGCCTGTGCTCCACAAGAGACGCCACCGCGCCAACGAGCACCGCAGCTAGAGAGCAGCCTCAGCTCTCCGCAGCTAGAGAAAGCCTGCGCAGCAGTGGAGATCCAGCACAGACAAAAATAAATGAGTAAGTTTTTAAACGACCACAAACGACAAAGCACCCTCAGTGCTGCCCAGCAATCCCAGCATGCTGTTCTAGAAATTTCTTTCTCACTCTCTGCGCTGTTAAATGCTGCTTCTCTCCATGCCCCTCCTCCACCCCCTGCTCCCCAGCCGCCCCCACCCCCCCACCCCACACACTCTCAGTTGTTGACCTCACCTCAGGCTTCACATAGAAACAGAAGCCATGCTCGGGTGCTCCCTAAACTGCCTTCGCCAATCCCACAAACACCCACCCATCGGATCCCAGAGGCTCCTCCGCCAGGTCCCCTAGGATCAGGCACAGGCTCCCTCGCTGCTCCCACCCCCACCTCCTCCCCAGCCTCACCCCCGCGCGCCCCATGCTGTTCCTTGGACAGACGGTGCACACTCCCAGCTCTGGCCTCTGCCCCTTCCCCTTCCCGCACCCTTCCCCACTCACCTGCTTCCTTCACTCTTCACTCCCTCCAGTCTCAGGGCGAAGGTCGCTGCCTCAGAGATCTTCCTGAGTCACCCTGTCTAAAACCGTTCTCCCCTACGTTTCTATCCCGTGACCTTGTTTTATTAATATCTTTCTTCTCCCAGGGCTCACTCCCTGATGTTATTCCACATCTGCATTTGCACACGGGCTTCTTTTGTGTCTCCCAAGTAGAGCGTGAGCTCTCTGAGGGCAAGGAAGGGCTTGATCTGTTTTGCTCTTTGAAGGATCTCCACCACCAAGAACATGCACAAAGAGCAGGGATACTCAATAGATATTTTTCAATGTGCTAAGAAAACTCAAAGTCCCAGAAAAACTTTCACCAGATTCTCCTTAAACTTCCCAACCTTAAAACCTTCTCTCCCTGTATCCGGGGAGCCTCCCTTCCCCGCCCCAGGGGCTCACAGAGATGGAGGGATCTCAGGGATCCTTCTTAAAAGGCTTTCCTCTCTCAGCTGCCCCAGCCCACATCTCTGCAGCCTGATGGCAGCTGACTGTTTCCGGGGCTCTTAAAAACTTTCTTTAACTTGGGAAGCCCAGAGTGGTGCTAGAAACTGGCAGTGCAATTACAGGGCTTCTAAACTGCCAGTCTCCTCTGTGCTCATTTCGCCAGGGGCCCCTCTGAGGCTAGGCTGTGTTAGGTCCAGAGGGAGCAGGTGAACTCCCATCTTCACCAGAGGAGAGTGTCTTTCCAGCAGCTGCTTGTTCAGGGCTTGAGAGGAGGGGCAGCCAGCAGGGCAGCTCAGGGTCCAAAGCAGATCCAAAGCTCCACATCCCAAATCAGAACCTGAGATGAGCAGGGGCTGGAGGGTCTCTACTAGACCAGGGTCAGCTGGGGTGGGGGATGGGGAGTGAAGAGTCACACTGACTTCAAATTAAACCCAGCTCTTTGCGGAGAAGCCAGAAGTGGCCGCACCGACCTCTCCAGCTAGATCTCCAGGGAGGCCATCCGGAGCCCTGGGCACATGTCTGTTCATCAGTCAGCCTGTGGCACTGCAAAGCTCTTCTTGGATTCTGAGTCTGTCTTCTTCCCCTTCAGCCTATAGCTTCCTGAGGCTCAGAGACTCTGACTTTTATGTCCCCATGGTGCATTCTTAGCCAATGTTTGTTGAATAGAGAAATGCTTCAGGAGAGGAAGGTGGGGTCTGTCATGCTTGGGGAAGAAAAGGGATCTCCAACAAGTCCACCTCACATATAACCTGGGTGCATCATGGGCTGCTGGGCTTCCCAGGTGGCTCAGCAGTAAAGAATCTGCCTGCCAGGAGATGCAGGTTCGAGCCCTGGGTCAGGAAGATCCCCTGGAGAAGGAAGTGGCGACCCACTCCAGTATTCTTGCCTAGGAGATCCCATGGACAGAGGAGCCTGGCGGGCTACAGTCCATGGGATCCCAAAGAGTTGGACACTGCTAAGCAACTAAGCAACAACATCGTGGGCTGTTAACTTCTGTGGAGCTCAGGATAGTGTGTTTCAAGAGTGTGTGTTTTGGAGAGGGGAAACAATTTAGGAATTTAGCGAGGAGATAGCTAGAAAATCCTCTTTGCTCAAGCCCACCAGAGACATCCTGAAATGCAGGGCTAGCTGTGGTCCTAGAAACAGCCACTCTGGGGCTCCATCTTGCCCCCTGGGATCAGTGGGTCAGCATGTCTGCAGCCCCAAGAACTCAGTCACCCCCAGGTCAGGGATGAGACACTGTTCCCTCTCTGGAACTCCCTCCTGAGAGCACAGTGACAGATGGAGGGACCTCAGGGGTCTTCCAGGCCAATCTCTTAAATCAAAAGTGCTGGAAGGGGACATGGAGCAGAAAGACCTCCTGGGTACCAGGGCCTTGGAGGGCCTGTCCCTCATCACTGATAGCGAGCTGTTCCACCCTGGGGTCTGAGACAGGGCCACAGAATCTGTATTTAATGAAGCCTCCGGAGACGCTGCTGTGGGCCATTCCATCAGTGTCCACTCCTCTACTGATGAATGACTGACAGCCTAGAAAATGTCCTTCCTCCAAGGTCTGAGGCTGGGGGGGTTATGGAGTCCCTACTCAAGCTCTCCCTGGTTGGGAAGATGATGTCCTTCAAAAGTTTGGGGCAGGAGTCCCTTGACACTGCCGTGAGGTGACTGTGTCCCAGCTACAAGCTTGGGGCCATGCCCTACTGTGACTGAGGCTCCTGGGCAATGAGGATGGGCTCACCCAACGTGAGGCCCTGTGCTGGCCCAAGTGGCCCACGTGGCCCACGTGGGCTGTGGGCGTGGAGAAAGCCCCTACCAGGCCCCTCTGACGCAGGACTCAATGAATACTCAACAACCATCCTGTGGGGTGGCTATCACTGTTCCAGTTTCACAGGGGAGGAAACTGAGGTTCTGAACGGTACAGTGGCTGTCCCCCATGTCAATCCATCTGGTACGCGGCAATACCCAGAGCCAGGAGCTTCTGACCCAAGGCTCATATTCTTGGCTTCCCTGGAGATCTGAGGCAGTGCTCGCCACCCTGTCCACAGCTGAGGCTACAAAGTAGATGCGTCCCTCCTTCTGGGGACACAGCTCAGTGGCTGAGCGACAGGACACAGAAGGAAGAAGGGCTGCGGGTTCTGATCCCAGGGGAGCCAACGCGGACCACCGAGTGAAGAGAAGGGTTTTGCTGGTGAGGCATGCCTGCCAACACCTGACTGTGAACTAGGCAATGGACTGAGTCTGCAGACCTGAAGTGCTCAATGAGGGATCATTAATAACCCTCCTGGCACAGCCTAGACTGGGCCGCGCAGGGGTGCGTCATCCATAAATCTGCCATGGCGCTCCAGCTTCTGCACCATGGCCAGCAGAACGGGACGAGTTGACTCAAGCAGCCTGACGAAGAGGCTCTGAGAGGGGCTTGGGTGTCCTGAGCCCTCAGAGGGTACTTCGAGCCCTGCGTGCCCTCAGCATCTCTCTCCAGACTGGGCAGGATGGAGAACCACAAGGGACTGGATGCACCACAGAAGCTGGGGTTGTTCCCATCATGGCTGAGGACATTCCCTGGCCTGGAGCGCTCGGACCTCCAGCAGTTCCCTTCATCCAGAAAACGGACCTGGGTAAGCCGAGGTCCTGCCAGCTCCCCTACTCTAGGACGCCTCTGCAAGGCGGACCTTGAGACTCAGTTTCCCTCCTGGGAGGGTAAGGATCTAACATTCCTGGAATAACTGCCAAGCTCCAGGCATCCTGCCTGTTCTATTCCAGTCAATTCCCTTAATACCCTAAGGAAGCCTGTCCTATCACAATCCCATTCTGCAGAAGTGAAAACTGAGGCTCACCAAAGTTAAAGTAACTTCCCCAGGACCACGGACCTGTTCCCCAGAAGGACAGACTTGGTCACTCAGATCCTTTTGGGATATAACAGAATGCACCTAAATAAAAATAACAGACTTCCAGTGGTTAAGACTCTAGGCTTCCAATGCAGAGGGTGCGGGTTCAATCCCTGGTCAGTGAACTAGGATGCCAAATGCCACATGGTGCAACCAAATAAATAAATAAAATTTTGAGACTTCCCTGGTGGTCTAGAGGCTGAGATTCTGCACTTTTACTGCAGGGCACTCGGGTTTGCTACCTGGTCAGGTAACTAAGACTTCCCTGGTGGCTCAGGCGGTAAAAGCGTCTGCCTGCAATGTGGGAGAACTAGGTTTGATCCCTGGGTCAGGAAGATCCCCTGGAGAAGGGAATGGCAACACAATCCAATACTCTTGCCTGGAAAACCCCATGGACAGAGGAGCCTACAGTCCATGGGATCGCAAATAGTTGGACATGACTGAGCTATTTCACTTTCTTTCAGGTAACTAAGGTCCCATGTGCTGTGCAATGAGGCCAAAAGAATGAGGGGAAAAAAAAAAACTAACGTGTCCTCAGTACAGGACTTCTTAGCGTGTTTACTTGTGTGCTCAGTTTTTGTAAATCTAGAAGAAATCCTCAGTTCTTCAATCAAACACTAATCTTAAGTGCTACTGTGTAGGTATTTTATTGATGTGATTAAAATTCACAAGCTGTTACCTCTAGGTAACAGAGATAATCCTAGATAATCTGTGTTGGCCTGATTCAATCGGTCCACAGGCCTTAAGAGCAGAGGGGAGGCTCCCCAAGGAAGAAGCACTGTCTATGGCCTGGAGCTGCGCCCTGGGCCAGGGAGCTTCAGCCTGCCCTCCCTGACAGCCTACCCTTCGCTTGTCTGGCCAGCCCCCACAACGGCATTAACCAACTCCTTACAATAAATCCCTGTCTACTTTCTATCTACCGTATTGGTCTTTCTCTGGCTGGACTCTGCCTGATACAAACCTGCATCATGTTTCACAGTCTCCAAGGGTAGAATACAGTTTTGTTGTTATTGTTGTTGTTTTAATTATTTATTTATTTTTGGCTCTGAAGTACTCTTGCTTGGAAACTCCCATGGATGGAGGAGCCTGGTGGGCTGCAGTCCATGGGGTCGCAAAGAGTCGGATACGACTGAGCAACCTCACTTTCACTTTTCACTTTCACGCATTGGAGAAGGAAATGGCAACCCACTCCAGTGTTCTTGCCTGGAGAATCCCAGGCGCGGGGGAGCCTGGTGGGCTGCCATCTCTGGGGTCGCACAGAGTCGGACACGACTGAAGCAACTCAGCAGCAGCAGCAGCAGGTCTTCACTGCTGCGCAGGCTTTTCTCTGGTTGCGGGAGGGGGCCACTCTGGTTGCAGTGCACAGGCTCCTCTTTACGTTGGCTTCTCTGGCTGTGGAGCTCGGGCTCTAGGGTGCATGGGCTCCAGCAGTTGCGGCTCCCGGGCTCTAGAGCACAAGCTAAGTAGTTGTGGTGCATGGGCTTAGTCGCTCCAAGGCATGTGGGATTTTCCTGGACCAGGGATCAAACCCATGTCTCCTGCACTGGGCGGGCAGATTCTTTACCACTGAGCCAACATTCTTTACCAGGGAAGCCCTAGAATCGAGTTTTAAGACAATTTCCAAACAGATTTGGACAGTGGGGCCTTGAAGGTGAAAAGCATCTCGTGGAATTCTCGCCTGGCAGATCTCTCTCTTTCTCTCTCTCCCAACCCTCTTCTCTCTCTCCTCCGCTCTCTCTCTAGCAAACTCTGATTTAGGGAAATTGAGCCAGTCAGTCATAAGGGAGTGCCAGCTCTCTGTGACAGTCAACAGTGGCCGTGACTGTGACCACGTGCACTGTGAGCAGGTCATCCTCATCACCATCATGTCAGCCACCAGCCAAAGTCTTGGCTGCTCACAAAACACATCCTCCACATCAGCTCAGGTCAGACCTTCGGGCCCAGATGTTTGCTCTCAGTCACATTCTAGTCTATAGAGCAGCGCTGACAAGCCCAGCCCTTCTCGGAGGGCACAAAGACACAATCAGATGGCTCATGCCGAGTCCCTGGCATACAGACGGTGGTGGGTGTCCAACCAGCGCCAACCCCTCCTCCCTCCTCTCCCTGATGATGAGCTGTGCTAAAACAGGCCTCCTACTATATAAGGTATGAGCAACGTTTTAAATCCACTCAGAATGTTCAGCATTTGCCAAAAAGATGCTACGGCACTCTCCCAGGCCCATGGCCCATCCCGAATTTAACAGGCCCATGTTTACAAACCCAGACCCGTGCATCTCTGAGGCTCCCACACACATCCCAGCTGCCTCCCCAAGATCCATGCTCGGAGAGTCTCTGGCGGTGTCACTGCCAGCTGGTGCCTCTCAGAGTGTTCCTGACGCTCAGTCTGGGCCCCAGGCAGCCATCTCAGTGGAAGGGAGGGTGGTCAGGATACACTCCTACCAACTAAGAACCACCAGGACCCCAGGCTGCAGGGTTCAGGCCAGAGCTCTGAAAGCAGGACTTGTGGGAAATTCCAGCAGCTCAGTGCAGGCAAGTGAACCACAGGACACTGCTCTCTCGGGGCCCCAGACTTTTCTGTCTTTCTGTCCTTCATTCCGTGTGTGTGTGTGTGTGTGTGTGTGTGTGTGTATGCACCTTCATGAGCACATGCTCACATACCCTTTCCTAGGGCTCAGCCACCCTGTAACAACCCAATCACACTGAACGATAGCCGAGACCCAGAAAGAGACACAAGTCTCTTGATTGGACAGAACACAGACCACGGTTAATGCTGTAATGAGAATACACTTAGTGTGTGGGAGAGCAACTCAGCCCTCACTTGGACTCTATTTATCATTTCTTTCAGCACTGAGTCTGTAAGCGACATCTGAATCACCAGGACGGCTTGTTAAATACAGACCACTGGCCCCCCACCCCAGAGTTTCTGATTCATCTGGCCTTGGATAGGGCCCAAGAGTCTAACAAAATCCCAGGTGAACCAGATGTTGCTGGACTGGTGACCTTACTTTAAGGACCACTGCCTCACAGTTTCAGAGAAGCCAAGTCTTGACTTCCAAGTGATACCTGATCAGAATGGAATCGGTGAGTGTGTGTGTTGGGGGGCAGGGTAGTGGTGAGCCCTGCCAAAGCCAGGCTTTCTGACAGCTGCAGGAAGTGACAGTTGACAGCCCGACAGCAAAGAAAGAGACAGCAAACTATAAAAAGCAGACATAAGAACTCAAAAAGCGAAGCAGTCTGAAGCCATCTCAGTGGGATAAAATTATTATATACCCCTAAATAAATCCTGAGGAAGCACTTGCTCAGAGCATCAGATAGTCATGCTGTTCATAGTGAAGGCCCTGGAATATGAAGAAAGTGATGCTTAGCCTCCTTAAGAGGGCTGGGTTAAATTAATTTTGTAAAAATAAATCTACTTCTAATTTATTGGCAGTGAAATCACCTGGGTGCTCAATGGATAATAAATTTGTTAATCCGAAAATTTTTCGGTGTGCTAATTCATTTACCTTGTTATCCATGGTTTTACTTTGTGCACCTGTGTGTATGCATGCATCCACACATCTGCACAAGAACACATCTCGTAATGCTCATTGCTACTCATTCCTGGGTCTGTTCTTAAATATCATCTCCTCCTTGGCCATTCAGGCAATGTTATGTCCCCAACTAAAGTGGCCTTAGATGCACCTGTTGCTTTTTTTTTTTTGCCTCTCTCTCATGGTGCCTGTCTGTCACAGATCAGTTATGACTCTACTCCAAGAACTGTGCTAAAGGAACAGCCTACTGGAAATCTCTAATCACTGAGACAGAAGGAAACTGAACTTGTCATGCACTGGCATTTACAGCTTCTTTATTAGCTGAAGCAGGGCTATGCTTAGGTTCAAAAGGATAGAGATGTCTAATCCTTCTCCAGAGAAGAGTCCAAAAGAAAAGACACCAAATATGAGTTGAACGGTTTTACAATCTCCCATAACCCTTGACTTCCCAGGGTTTCAGCTTCCTCACAGTGCATCTGTAAGTTCTCACCAACACCACTCACATTGTCATCACCCAAAGCACCGTCATTCTCCATCACTTCCAAAACCACCATCACCAGCCTCATCACAGCCACAGCAACATCCTCATCCATCTGCATCCACAGCAACATCATTAACAACATTACTACTCCCATCACTTCATGGGAAATAGATGGGGAAACAGTGGAAACAGTGTCAGACTTTATTTTGGGGGCTCCAAAATCACTGCAGATGGTGACTGCAGCCATGAAATTAAAAGACACTCCTTGGAAGAAAAGTTATGACCAATCTAGATAGCATATTCAAAAGCAGAGACATTACTTTGCCAACTAAGGTCCGTCTAGTCAAGGCTATGGTTTTTCCAGTAGTCATGTATGGATGTGAGAGTTGGACTGTGAAGAAAGATGAGCACCGAAGAATTGATGCTTTTGAACTGTGATGTTGGAGAAGACTCTTGAGAGTCCCTTGGACTGCAAGGAGATCCAACCAGTCCATTCTGAAGGAGATCAACCCTGGGATTTCTTTGGAAGGAATGATGCTAAAGCTGAAACTCCAATACTTTGGCCACCTCATGCAAAGAGTTGACTCATTGGAAAAGACTCTGATGCTGGGAGGGATTGGGGGCAGGAGGAGAAGGGGATGACAGAGGATGAGATGGTTGGATGGCATCACTGACTCGATGGATATGAGTCTGAGTGAACTCCAGGAGTTGGTGATGGACAGGGAGGCCTGGCGTGCTGTGATTCATGGGGTCGCAAAGAGTCGGACATGACTGAGCGACTGATCTGAAATGAACTGAACTACCTTCTTTAACCCAGGCTCCCTGGAAAATAGGGCCTGCCTGAGGGAGAAGCTGGCCTACTGATGTTTTGTTGCAGAGTGCAATAGCATGGGAAAAGAGACTGAGGCAGAGAAAGAGGAGCAACAAATAGAGGGGATATTTAAGAAGCAAGTCCCAGTTTCATAACAAATGCAATGGACTATTCAGTCCTGCAGATCTTCAGATCTCCATGGCCCATCTGCTGCGCCTCTTCACAGTTTACTTGTAAGGAGGAATAGAGAAGAATTAATCTGTTGATTCCTTCCCATCTCCCATCTCCCATCAGTCAAAGTCGGCTCTGTGGAGTATTTCTTCCCTTGCTTCTTTGAAAGGTGTAACCTGGTCTCCCCAGGCAACTTCTAATGGAGCCAGAGCTTCTGAGGGTCCAGAACAGAGCCATCAGTCTTTCTTGTTCAAGTACGCTCCATCAGCAGTGGGAGTGATGGCAATGCTAGAGATCTGGTTTTCCTGCAGTGGGAACAATAGGGTGAGCCCTCCTCGCTAAGCCTGCTCAACAGGAGAGCAAGGCAAGTGACCAAGGCCCAGGCAGAGGGGAAGTGTGGACACATTGACTTGAGGTGGCACAAAACTTGGGTCCCGTGCAATTACCCATTGTGCCTTTCATATCTGCTCATAGCCACTTAGAACACATGAATCTTATATCAGGACAATACACCTTCAGTTCTTCCCCAAGAAGTTAGATAGAAAGTTCTGTTCTTCAAGGTACTGGAAAGTTGCAATACTCAAAAAGAATTCAAGAAGCTTAGTAAGCCAAGCCTGGTACTTCTGTGCTACTCTGGCTGGTCTTAGAGATGTCAAAACTGACATTTACCACTATACTCATTCAGCATCCATTCTGACTAGTCTGTGTTCCTTCCCTGCTGGGTGACCTACATCTTCATCCTCAAGAAGTCTAAGTCCTTAGTTGCCTAGAACTGGTAGAGCCACTGTTGCTAGTGTTGCTCTCGGGCACAGGAGTGCCAAAATAAGCTCCCAGGGAATCTTCTAGGTTCTTGACATTACCTTCCTTGTGCCCATCAGGGGAAAAAAAAAAGTGAAAGTGTTAGTCGTTCAGTTGTCTGACTCTTTGCAACCCCATGGACTATAGCCTGCCAGGTTCCTCAGTTCATGGAATTCTCCAAGCAAGAATACTGGAGTGGGCAGATATTCTGTTCTCCAGGAGATCTTCCCAACCCAGGGTTCAAACCCAGGTCTCCTGCATTGCAGGCAGACTCTTTATTTGTTTGAATCACCAGATAAGCCCTTCTGCCCATTACATGGCAGCAAACCTAGCTCCTCACGGTAATCAGAGTTAATTATTCCCCTACCCACTAACTCCTTTATTTTCCTATTGGTTTCTCCGGCATTAAGGACCAAAAAGTTGCCAAGTGGTAGCTACAATTTCCAATTAAGTAGGATCTTCACTCAGAGAAGGCAATGGCGCCCCCACCCCAGTACTCTTGCCTGGAAAATCCCATGGACGGAGGAGCCTGGTAGGCTGCAGTCTATAGGGTTGCTAAGAGTTGGGCATGACTGAGCAACTTCACTTTCGCTTTTCACTTTCATGGATTGGAGAAGGAAATGGCAACCCACTCCAGCATTCTTGCCTGGAGAATCCCAGAGACAGAGGAGCCTAGTGGGCTGCCGTCTATGGGGTCGCACAGAGTCGGACACGACTGAAGCGACTTCAGCAGCAGCAGCAGCAGCAGCAGCAGCAGGATCTTCACTGTGCTCCCTGGAGGTCACTACTCCTTTCAATCAATGAGCTCTGAGTCTAAGAACTGATAGAAATATGGAAACCATGCAAGGGACCATGATTTTCCACACGTGTAGGTGACATCAATCTTTGGCTGGGCTGGCAGCTCTGACTTTTGCTGCATCTATTCATACAGTTCCTCTCCTTCAGTCTGTTTACATGATGAATTTAACTCATTCTGCCACTGTGGAATGGGGTTTGCCCTGGGCACTTGGCCATGGGGGTGTTTTTGTTTTAATATTATCAGGTTTATTAATCAGCCATTATATCTTCAAACATTTTCTCTTCTGCCCCATGCTCTCTCTCTTCTTCTGAGATTCCAGTTCTACAGACATGGGACCTTCTGATATCATCCCACCTTTCTATTTTCTTTTATATTCCATCATTTTCGTGTTCTACTTCAGACAAGAGAATTTCTACTCATTTGTCTTCAAGTCCACTGGACTCTCTATCACCTCCATTTTCTTTTACTTTATTGACTTCTACAGTAATCTTTATTAATTCCTCTTCACTATTAACTGTAGGATTAATTTCTCTCTTCTAGCTTCTTAACATGGAAACCAGATCGCTGATTTTAAATTTTTCTTCTTTAGATCAGCACTTCAAGCTGATATAAAGCTATAATAATGCTTTATTTCTGTCCCCAATTCTTACATGTTGTGCTTTCAGTATCATTTAGTTCAAAGTACTTTCTCTTCTCTTAAGATTACTTCCATGACCTTGGGTTATTCAGAAGTGTATTATTTAATTTCCAAATAGTTGGGAACTTTCCAAACATATTGTTATTGATCTCTTAAATTTAATATCATTATGATCAGAGAACATATTCTGTATCATTTCAATCTTTTAAAATTCATCAAGACTAGTTTTATAGCCCACTGTATGTTCTACCATGGGCTTCCCAGGTGGCTCGGTGGTAAAGAATCTGCCTACCAATACAGCAGATGCAGGTTCAATCCCTGGATGCAGAAGATCCCCTGGAAAGGAAATGGCAACCAACTCCAGTATGCTTGCCTGGGAAATCCAAAGGACAGAGGAGTCTGGCAGGCTACAGTCCATGGGGTCGTGAAAGAGTTGGACACGACTCAGCAACTAAACAACAACATATGTTCTAACATAGTGCACATTCCATATGCACTGGAAAAGAATGTGACTGTATATTCTACAGATGTTGGGTATGTTGTTCTATAATTGTCAGTTAGGTCAAGTTGGTTCAGAGTGTTGTTCAAATTTTCTTATACTTACTGGTATTTTATTTACTGATTCTATAAATTACAGTGAGATGGTATTAAAACATACAACTATAATTATAGTTTTTCTTTTTCTTCCATTATTTCCATCAAATTTTGCTTCATATATCTGTGGCTTGTTATTAGATGCATACACATTTAGCATTAGTGTATTTTCCTGATGAACTGACTCCTTTATTCTTGTAAGATGACCCTTCTATCTTTGTAACACTTAACTTGCCTGATATTAACATAGCCTTTTCAGTCTTCTTATGCTGTTTACAAATTATACATTTTTCCATCCTGCCATCTAAGTCTTTAGACTGATGAGTTTCTTATAGAAAGCATATAGGTGGGTCTTATTTTTTATCCCTTTGCTGATCTCTATCTTTTAACTGCAGTGTTTAATATTAGCCCATGTATATTTTAAAACTTAATTGATATGATGGATATATTTCTATCACCTTACTATCTTTTGCTATATGTCTCCTATTTGTTTTGTTTTGTTTCTCTGTTCTTTCTTTTCCTCCTGTCCCCTGGGTTAATCTTTTTTTTTTCCTTCTAGTTTTCCAGTCTATCTCCTTTATTGGCTTTTAAGCTATACATCTTTGCATTATTTTTGATGGTTCTCTTAGGATTACAATATACATATTTAACTTATCACAGTGTACCTTGAATCAATACTATGCTACTTTACATACAAGAACCTTATAACAGTAAAATTCCATTTCACCTCTCACTCTTCATACTTCTATCAAATATTTTCCTTTTACACAGTACACTATTATTTTCACTCTAAAGAACTGTCATTTAAGTAATGTTTTATCTTTCTTTTCCCATATATTCACATTTTATTACTCTTCATTCCCTCCTATGGATTGAAATTTCCATCTGACATTTCTCCTTTTCTTCAAAAACTTACATTAGCATTTCTTATACTGCAGGTCTCTCAGCCTTCACTATAAGAAGTGAAAATATCTTTATTCTTACCTTCATTTTTTTTCATCTTTATTCTTGCCTTCATTTTTCTTTCATTTTGCCTTCATTTTTTGAAAAATTTTTACACTAGATATGGAATTATCACTTGACAAATTAATTTTTTTCTGATTGTAAATATGTCATTTCATTCTATTCTGGAATGTTTTTTATGAGAAGTCAACTGTTATTCATACCATCTTATGAATATGATGCTGCCTTTTAGACTTATCTGGATCCCTTTAAGATATTTCTTATCCATTGCTTTCATCATTCTGATCATGTGTAATTTTCTTTGTATTTATCTTCCTTGGGATTTGCTCTCCACTATAAACTGCTGATTTTTGATCAACTGGGAAATTTTTATTTTTCCTATCCCATGCTCTTATTTCTTATTTCCTAGGATTCCAAATACATGTAATCTAAACTCCTTATTTCTTTCAAAGGTTACTGAGACTCTATTTTTTATTTCTCTTCTTTCTCTCTCTGTGTTTATCTTCAGATAATTTCTACTGACTTGTCTTGAAATTCACTCACCGTTTTTTCTATTCTGTCAAATCTGCATTAATCTCATCTAATAGAATTTTTATTATGCATATTTTATTTTTTTAGTGTTAGTATTCCCATTGATTCTGTTTCACAGTTTTCATATATCTTTTGAAATCCTTCTTCTCCTCATCCATTATATCACCTTTTCCTATAGGCTCAACCTATTTATCACAATTATTTTAACTCTTTGCTAAAACTGAAATCCAGATCATCTCTGAGTCTGTTTCTATTTACTGTTTTCTCTCTTGGCTTTGGGTCCCATTTTCCTGTTTCTTCTCATACCTAATAATATTTTTATTACATATAGGACATTGAGGATGATATGTTATAGGACTCTGGACACCACTATCTTCCTTAGAAAAGTATTCATTTTTGTCCTAGCAAGGAGTGAAACTATTGGCAGATAACTTTTCTTGTGGAACTTCATCTTAAGCTTTATTAAGGTAGGTCTTTTCAGTTTTTCCTTTATCCTAAGGAGCAGTCCTTAGTCTTTATACATGGTCCTTACTCCTAGAGTTTGATCCTTCTGATATTTTAACAAAAAGACTAAGGTATTTGTCAAGCTCTTATCTTGGCAGAACTTGAACTCTAAATTATGTATCCACAGCATGAGGGAGTGGCTGTAATACCTGCCTAGGAAGATTGCTCATGCTTTCTTCTGGGATTCCTTGGAGTCTTGCCCTGTTTTCACAGTTAGCTAAGGATTTGAAAAAGATTTGCAGATTTGGGAGCTCTCTTTCACGACTCCCTCTTTCTCTAGATATCCCCCTCGACTTTTAGCCATTCTGTTGTTGTTGTCATCCAGCAGTTAAGTCATCTCCAACCTGTGACCCCATGGACTGCAGCACGCCAGGCTTCCCTGTCCTTCACTGTCTCCTGGAGTTTGCTCAAACTCATGTCCACTGAGTCAGTGATGCCATCCAACCATCCATCCTTTGTGCCTCCATTCTCCTCCTGCTGGAAAACCATACTACTGGAAAAACCATAGCTTTGACTGTACGGACCTTTATCAGCAAAGTAATGTCTCTGCTTTTTAATACACTGTCTAGGTTTGTCATAGCTTTTCTTCCAAGGAGCAAGCATCTTTTAATTTTGTGGCTGCAGTCACCATTCATAGTTATTTTGGAGCCCAAGAAAATAAAATTTGTCACTGTTTCCACTTTTTCCCCATCTATTTTCAGCCATTCTAGCAACCCTGAACTCCAACTCTGTTTCCTTACTCCATTAGTAATTCTGAAGTACTAGTAATTAGGTGTTAGTAATTCAGAATGACTAATTCTGGGCTCTTTACCATACATTAAGCAGACTGGAAAGTGCCCTTAGGGGAAAGACAGGTGAGTGTGGGTCTTTCTAAGATGTTTGCTTCTTTCTTAGGTTGTAGCCCCTGCAGTTTCTGCCTGCTTTAGGACACTCTACTGTTTCTTCAAACAACTTTTTTTTTTTACCAAGATTTTTCAATTGTTGAATTTTGTTCACAGCCACCGCAGTACCACCATTGCTCTCCAGCACAGCCTCTAGCTCACCAAGCTCCAGTCGGAGGAGAAAGGGGATAAGTGAGGAGGTCTCTGTACCATGGCTTGTACAAAGCTGACTGCCTGCAAATCAACTGGCGATGAAGCACCAAGGAAGAAACTGGCTACAAAAGCACGCCACACGAGTGCGCCCTCTACTGGAGGCGCGAAGAAACCTCATCATTACAGGCCTGGTCCCATGGCACTCCACGAAATTAGATGTTAATCAAAAACCCACTGAGCTTCTCATTCACCAACTTCCCTTCTAGCATCTGGTGTGGAAAAGTGCTCAGAACTTCAGAACGGATTTATGCTTCCAGTGCAGCTCTTGGTGCTTTGCAGGAGGAAAGTGAGGATAATTAAGCTGGCCGTTTTGAAGATAATAACATGTGTCCTCCATGCCAAACGTGTAACAATTATGCCTGAGTGGAGAATGTGCTTAAGAATCGACTATACTGGGAATCATTTTATTCTTTTTAAAAAGAATTTTTTTTTTAATCTCAGTTCTTCTAGGATGAACCTAGAACCTATTATACAGAGTGAAGTAAGTCAGAAAGAGAAAGATAAATATTGTATTCTAACGCATACATAGAGAATCTAGAAAAATGGTACTGAAGAATTTACTTACAGGGCAGAAATGGAGAAATAGATATAGAGAATAGACTTATGGACATGGGGAAAGGGAAGGAGAAGGTGAGATGTATAGAAACAGTAAATGGAAACTTACATTACCATATGTAAAATAGATAGCCAACTGGAATTTGCTGTATGGCTCAGGAAACTCAAAGAGGGGCTCCATATCAACCTAGAGGGATGGGATGGGAAGGAGATGGGAGGGAGGTTCGAAAGGGAGGGGATATATGTTTACCTATGGCTGACTCATTTTGAGGTTTGACAGAAAACAACAATTATCCTTCAATTTAAAAAAATAAATTAAAAAAATTCTCTTCTTCCTATTATTGGTTGTTCTGAACGTTAAGCAATTTTTTCCCATGGGGTCAAAAGGTATCTAAGTATATGACTGCAAATGGAAAAATAGGGACAGAAATCAGGTACCAGCAGTTTCACCATTTCCATTTGTGTGTGAATTTTTAATATAATATAATATGTTAATGCTTTAACATAAAGCATTAATACAAGTCAAAATGTTTCAGTGAACAAGTTTTAGCAGTTCAACTTTACAACAATTATAAATAAACCTGTTGTTAAATTTTTCTGGACAAGTAAATTTCTTATTGACTGCAACTAAATGGTGTTGGTAGCATTTTTATCATACAGTAGATTTCATCCTGGAGAAGGCAGTGGCACCCCCACTCCAGTACTCTTGCCTGGAAAACCCCATGGATGGAGGAGCCTGGTGGGCTGCAGTCCATGGGGTCTCGAAGAGTCGGACATAACTGAGCGACTTCATTTTCACTTTTCACTTTCATGCATTGGAGAAGGAAATGGCAACCCACTCCAGTGTTCTTGCCTGGAGAATCCCAGGGGCGGGGGAGCCTGGTGGGCTGCCGTCTATGGGGTCGCACAGAGTCGAATACGACTGAAGCGACTTAGCAGCAGCAGCAGCAGCAGATTTCGTCCATTCACTATACCCTTCTAACTGAGTTATCCTACATGCAAGTGCATGTTTGTAATGCTGTCTGTCTTCTGTACTGTTCCTGTAAGTTTGCTATTAAAATACATAAAACTATAAAAAGATAATAAAATTGTTGTCACTGGGGAAGTCTGATATAGGGTCATCTGCCATTATCTGCAGCCATAAATCCTTTGAAATATTTTTATTATACAAACTGAGCAACATCCTACTCAGTTCTCATATATTTCATCACTTAAACTCAGTCCTCCTGGTTTCTGTCATTTATTTAGTGAGTATTGAATTGGCCAGCACAAGTTCTGATGTTTACAATCAAAGGCAGAGACTAGTACTTAGGGTTTATACTGACCTGCATGTTGCTCAGATCTTGACTATATTGAGTAGCTTCAAGGACCTCTCCACAGTCACTGGCTATGCAGTGCTTTCCCTGAAAATATCACCTCAAATCACTGCCACTTTTAATTGAAAAACATTTTTTTTCTTTGGTTGCACTGAGTCTTCTTGCTGCACAGGCTTTCTCTAGTGGCGGTGCATGGGCCTCTCACTGGGGAGGCTTCTCTTGTTGGGGAGCACAGGCTCTAGGGGCGTGAGCTTCAGTAGTTGCAGCACATGGGCTCAGAAGTTGCTGCTCATGGGCTCCAGGGCGCAGACTTCAGCAGCTGGCGCACACAGGCTTAGTAGTTCCGCAGCATGTGGAATTTTTCTGAACCAGAGATTGAACCTGTATATGCTGCATTCGCAGGTGGATTCTTATCCACTGTACCACCAGGGAAGTCTATTTTTTAATTTTCTAATTAACATTTTGACTTAAAATATTTAGTCTTATAAAAATCATATTTCATTTGTTCTTAATACCGTTAATTATTTTACCTCCTGGATTGGATCAACGTCACTAGCCCCTTCAGTCTTCACTCTTACTAGAATAACTCTTCTTTCCATCAATTCTAAGAGTCTAAAACAATCTCACCAAACCATTTGCCTTGCTCTCCAACCATGCATACACATGCATATGTCCACACACAGACAAACATCTTCCATAGCTGGTCAAGGCAGACATTCCAAACTTTCACATCTTTTCCTCCCAGCAACAGGCAAAGAATTTCAATTAACAAAGGAGACAAAGAGACATATATTTGGAACATGGTATAAGACATCAGAGGCAAAAGTCAGGAGAGACAGAAAATTGTGAAAGCAAGGAGGCTGACCTCGGGAATTTCAAGAAGTCCACATGAGCTCATTAGGTTGTGCATTGTCCAACCATTCTCAGAATTCCAAACAAAGTGAGGCACTTGTTAATGAGTATATTAATGTCTCTTTAATTTACTCAGTGAATATCAATTCATAAAACATTCATGCTCCATTATGCAGAATTTCCTCTCTCTCTTTGAGGTGAATCTTTCTCTCTTCAGAGAGCATAAGAATAGGAATGGGCAAAGCCTCTTTAAAACTGAGTTCCTGGAGACTTCCCCAGTGGTCCAGAGGTTGAGAGTCTGCCTTCCAGTGCAGAGGACTCAGGTTTCATCCCTAGTCAGAAAACTAAGATCCGACACACCACAGAACAACTACTGAGCCCCCATCACAACAACAGAGCCCACGCAGGGCAACAAAGACCCAACCCAACCAAATAAATAAATAAACTGGGTCCTTGGATCACTCTTCCTGTTAAAGTGAAGAAGGGGATGTGGAGAAGGATAATGCAATTATCCTAGCAGACAGATAGAAATTTAAGTCTCTACTGAGCTTCTTACTAGTTCTGTGGTCTTGGGCAAGTCAATTCCAAATAATAATAATTAATGCATGTAGAACATTAAGAACTGTGTATTACTCAAATACCTTAAAAAGTGTTATTTCAGGCTTCCCTGGTGGCCCAGTGGTAAAGAATCTGCCTACCAAGGCAAGAGACACAGGTTCGATCCCTGGTCCGGGAAGATCCCACATGCTGTGGAGCAACTAAACCCGTGTGCCACAACTGCTGAGCCTGTGTTCTAGAGCCTGGAGACTGCAACTACTGAGCCCACGTGCCACAAGTGTCCCCGAAGCCCAACCGTCCCGGAGCCTGTGTCCCTGCAACAAGAGAAGCCACTACAAGGAGAAGCCCAGGCACTGCAAGAACAGCCCTCACTCACTGCAACTAGAGCAAAGCCTGCATAGCGACGAAGACCCAGCACAGCCAAAAATAAATATAAATCAATAAGTAAATTTTTAAAGTTTTATTTCATTTAATCCTTACAACTACCTATTGAGGTAAGTACTATTATGATTCCTGTTTCACAGATGAGAAAGCATCACAACAACATGTGATCTGAGTCTTGCCATGGTGCACGGCTTTTATTTATGATGTTTGATTTTGGTTTCATGAATGCTGTGTATCAGATGAAAGTACCAGCAGGAGTGCAGCTACAACAGTCTCGCTGTATAGTTGGGCATATCTCCTGGCTGTGTCAATTTCAGCTTTGTAGCTTTCAAGTTTGGGGGCTGAACCTTCTAGAAATCTAAAAACTGCTAGTATACTGGATTCAGTTTCTAATGCTGTATAATACATTGCCATGAATTTAGTAGCTTAAAACAGTACACATTAATTATCTTGTAATCTCCATGGATCAAAAATCCAGCACATTTTAGCCTGGTCCTCTGGAGGCTCAGGACCTCATGGAAATCAAGGTGTCAGCAGCTGTGCCCTCTTCACGATGCCCAACTAAGGAAGATCTACTTCCACACCCTCTCCAGTCATGGGCAAAATCTCCTCTTCCACAGTCATGTGGTTACAGGGCCATGTCTTTTCCTAACTGTCAGCAAGCGACTACTCCCAGCTCCTAGAGGCTGCTTCTGGGTCCTTGCCACATGGTCCTCTCTACAGTATGGCAGCTTACTCCTTTAGGGCCAGGAGAAAGGCATCTGCTTTTCGTCTTATAGCTTTTAAAAGATATTCTGATTAGGTCAGGCCCACCCAGAAAAACCTCACTTTTGACTGATCAAAGTCAACTGATCAGGGATGTTAATTACAGCAGCAAAATTCATTCCACCATATAATATAAACGTATGAGTAATATCCTGTCATATTCAAAGTTTTTTCACACACTCAAAGAAAGGGAATTAGACAAGACAAGTATTCCAAGGGGACACAATCTGGGGACCACCTTAGAATTCTGCCTGCCACAGTACCATGGACTAAATGTCTGTGTCACCCAAAATTCATATGTTGAAACCTAATCTTCATTGTGGAGGTATTAGGAGGTCAAGTTTCCAGGAAGTGATAAGGTCATGAAGGAGGCACCTTCATGAATAGGATTAGTGCCATTATAAAAGAGAACCCACCCTAGAGAGCTCCTTTGCTCTTTCTACTAAATGAGGACATGTGGAAAGACATCTGTGAACCAGAAACAGGTCTAACCAGACACTTAATCTGTAGGTTCCTTAATCTTGCACTCTGCAGCCTCCAGAACCATGAGAAATAAATTTCTGTTGTATATAAGCTATCAAGTCTATGGTATTTTTGTTCAGTTCAGTTGCTAGTCATGTTGGACTCTTTGTGACCTCATGGACTGCAGCACGCCAGGCTTCCCTGTCCATCACCAACACCCAGAGTTTACTCAAACTCATGTCCATCAAGTCGGCAATGCCATTCAACCATCTCATCCTCTGTCGTCCCCTTCTCCTCTCACGTTCAATCTTTCTCAGCATCAGGGTCTTTTCCAATGAGTCAGTTCCTCGCATAGGGTGCCCAAAGTATTGGAGTTTCAGCTTCAGCATCAGTCCTTCCAATGAATATTCAGGACTGATTTCCTTTGGATGAACTGGTTGGATCTCCTTGCTGTCCAAGGGACTCTCAAGAGTCTTCTCCAACACCACAGTTCAAAAGCATCAATTTTTCAATGATCAGTTTCTTTATAGTCCAACTCTCACATCTCTATATGACTACTGGAAAAATCATAGCTTTGATTAGATGGACAGTGGCTCAGAGGTTAAAGCGTCTGCCTACAATGTGGGAGACCCAGGTTCAATCCCTGGACCCAGGAAAATCCCCCAGAGAAGGATATGGCAACCCACTCCAGTACTGTTGCCTGGAAAATCCCATGGATGGAGGAGCGTTGTAGGCTACAGTCCATGGGGTGGCAAAGAGTCAGACATGACTGAGCGACTTCACTTTTTGTTAGTAAAGTAATTGAATATGCTGTCTAGGTTGTTCAGAGCTTTTCTTCAAAGGAGTCAGTATCTTTTAATTTCATGGCTGCAGTCACCATCTGCAGTGATTTTGGAGCCCCCAAAAATAAAGTCTGTCACCGTTTCCACTGTTTCCCCATCTATTTCCCATGAAGTAATGGGACCATATGCCATGATCTTAGTTTTCTGAATGTTGAGTTTTAAGCCAACTTTTCACTCTCTTCTTTCACTTTCATCAAAAGGCTCTTTAGTTCTTCTTTGCTTTCTGCCATAAGGGTGGTGTCATCTGCATATCTGACGTTATTGATATATCTCCCAGCAATCTTGATTCCAGTTTGTGCTTCATCCAGCCCTGCATTTCTCATGATGTACTCTGCATATGAGTTAAATAAGCAGGGTGACAATATACAGCCCTGACGTGCTCCTTTCCTGATTTGGAACCAGTCTTTTGTTCCGTGTCCAGTTCTAACTGTTGCTTCCTGAGCTGCATACAAATTTCTCAGGAGGCAAGTCAGGTGGTCTGGTATTCCCATCTCTTTAAGAATTTTCCACAGTTTGTTGTGATCTACACAGTCAAAGGCTTTGGTACTTTTGTTACAGTAGCCCAGAAAAACTAAGACACACATATATACTATTTTAATTCTCTTCTTTCTCACACTTGGCAAAATGGATTCTGTCATTTGCAGCTGAACACTGAGAAAAATAGTAAATAATATAAAGAACAATAAATCTTTGAAGAAATACAGGACTAAAACACTAATCTGATGGGAATAAGGATACAGTTATCAGTAAAGCATACCTATTAGAATGGCTAACAGAAAAGTGACAAAATGAAGAGTTTACAAGAATGGCGAGGAACTAAAATTTTCATACCTTGCTGGCAGAAATGCAAAACAATACATCCACTCTAGAAAACAGTTTGGCAGTTTCGTATACTACTAAGTCGCTTCAGTTGTGTCCAACTCTGTGTGACCCCATAAACAGCAGCTCACCAGGCTCCCCTGTCCCTGGGATTCTCCAGGCAAGAACACTGGAGTGGGTTGCCATTTCCTTCTTCAATGCATGAAAGTGAAAAGTAAAAGTAAAGTTGAACCTATACCTACCATATGACTCAGCATTCCTACTCCCCGACGTTTACCCTACAGGGAAAGTGAAAGTGTGCCTGCTCAGTCGTGTCCAATTCTTTGCGACCCCATGGACTGCAGCCTACCAGGCTCCTCAATCCTTGGGATTTTCGAGGCAAAACTACTGGAGTGGGTTGTTATTTCCTTCTCCAGGGGATTTTCCTGACCCAGGTCTCCCGAGTTGTAGGCAGATGCTTTACCCTAAAGAAATGAAAACTTACATTCACACAAAAACATTCACAAAAAAATCTATACACGAACGTTTATAGGAGCTCTAATCATAATCGTCAAAATCTAGGTAGAATCAAAATATCCTTCAAAAGCTGAAAGGATGAACAAACTGTGGTACATCCATACACTGGAAAACTCATCAATAAACAGACTGTTGATACATGCCAATAATGTGGATGAGTCTCAAATGCACTATGATAAATTAAAGAAGCAAGTCCCAAAAGGCTACAGACTGCATGATTCCACTTACATAACATTCTCAAAAAGGTAGAACCACAGTGACAGAGGGGCCTTTCCCGTGGTTCAGCAGTGAAGAATCCGCTTGCAATGCAGGAGCCACAAGAGATGCAGGTTAAATTCCTGGGTAGGGAAGATCCCCTGGAAGAGGGAACCCATTCTAGGATTCTTTTCTGGAGAATCCCATGGACAGAGAAGCCTGGTGGTCCACAGTCCGTAGGGTTGCATAGAGTCGGGTGAGACTGAAGTGACTTAGCATGCACACACAGAGATAGAGAACAGATGGACAGTTTCCAGAAGTTAGGTATAGGGGAAAGATATGATTATGAAGAGGCAGCACAAGGAAAATCTCGGGGTGAAAGAATTATTCTGTAACTTGATTGTGGTGGTAATCACATGAATCTATATGTGTTGAAGCTCATGGAATTATATGCTCCTGAAAGAGTCAATTTTACTGGATGTTAATTTAAAAATTTTTAAATATGAAGAATATGTGTGGGAATGGAGTCTCGGGGACCTGGAACATGAAGAGAGGGGCATAATTTTAGATCAGGTCAAATTTTCAATGTGTGAATATCTAAAGGGACTCTGGATGCAAAATATTGACTCACACTACTGGGAAGGATTCCATTTATTTGCTTGGTTGATGGACTAAAACTAAAGTCAACAGTAATCTACATGAATTTGAGATGCCAAGAAGAACTTGATAGAACATAAAGGAAAGAATCCAAAAAGCTGAGGAGATAAGAATATAAGAACAGATTTATTATGTGTTCACAACTCGCACCCCTAAAATAACCCACAAGAGCATTCAGAAGACAATCTCTTCATCAGAGTATTGAGAAATGCATTGATGATGAACAGCACCAACATCCTTTAAAATCACGTTAGGTAAAAATCATACTAACCACTGTAGGTAGAGTATAGGAGTAGGAAATGTTGCCAGTATAATGCGCTCCTTGATTCCAGTGACAGTGATTGAAACTTAGGATGACAAAGGTCTAGTACATGCACTCAAATCCCAGAGAAAAGGCAGATGCAGTTACCATAATGGGTGGTAGACCCAGAGAAGTGTTAGTCAGTTGTGTCCTACTCTCGGTGACCCCATGGACTATAGCCCGCCAGGCTCCTCTGTCCATGGAATTCTCCAGGCAAGAATACTGGAGTGAGTAGCCATTCCCTCCTCCAGGGGATCTTCCCAACCCTGGGATGGAACTCTGGTCTCCTGCACTGCAGGCAGACTGGTTCCATCTGAGCCACCAAGGAAGGAGAACTAGAGGAACAAAATAGCTTTCCTTACCTACACGGATCTTTGAAAATAATTAGGCCTCTATGATGTAAATAAATGAGTTACCCCCTGAGGTTCTACTCCATGTGCACAACAACAATAAACAGCGAGTCTTATTAGTAAGCAGAGAAGATTGACTTGAGCCACTATTATAGAAACTCACTACTTCTCACCCAAGTCTCAGATCAGAGTTTCTGATTGAAAAGGAGATTGGGTACTTTTTTTACTTTATTCTACGTTACAATGGGTACTATTAAAAAGAATTATGTAGCAACATTATAGAGCTTCTTAGGTAATGCTAGTGGTAAAGAACCCACCTGCAATGCAGGAGATGTAGGAGACACAGGTTCAATCCCTGGGTAGGGAAGATCCTCTGGAGGAGGGCATGGCAACCCACTCCAGTATTCTTGCCTGGAGAACTCCATGGACAGAGGAGCCTGGTGGGCTATAGTCCATAGGGTCCTGAAGAGCTGGACACTATTAAAGCAATTTAGCATGCACACACAATAATATTATAAGCTTGTGCCATAACACTTTTGCCTGACTGTTTACCAAAAAGACACAAATTATGTTTCAGAACACACATTAAATTGTACCCTAGAGGGATAAAAGGAATTCCTAGAACTCGAAGGGACTACTCAACCGTGCCTCTGAGATGACACTAATCCCTGGCAACACAGTATCACTATGGACCACTGCTATGGCAGAAGCCTGTGGAAGTAAAGGTTACTGGAGTTGGATGTGAGTCCCGCCATGGTTATTTCACCAGTTCATGATATAGCCCATAAGACTGCCAGCTTTTGTGGGAAAGACAAGCAAGAGAAGGCTCTGGTTGGCCCTGGATGCTGTGCAAAGCTCTGCCACTAGGTCTTCATAACTTGGTAGATTTGTGGCCCATTCTTGTAGAACCTGCAGTCAGCCCCTATATGAGAACCACAGCTGAGCCATCTGGGATTTTGAAACAAAGCCTTGGCCTTCCAGCGGGTGGATGTTCCCTTAACAGCTCATGATATGGGCTACACAGCTTCCAGGTGTTCTGTTCTGGCAGGGCCGGGCTCTTGTTCTCCTGGCCGGACTGCACCACCAACTTGGTTTTGCAGATAAGCAAAGCGATGGTTGGGCTACTGCTTGTGCTCTGCAGGGAGAAACTCAGTCCACCTAGATCCAAATGCCAGCTGGATCTACCCCATTCTCCATCACAACCAGAAATCCACTGATGAAGCCCTGCAGAGTCCCCTGTAATCCCCAAAGGGTCAGTGGGGGCTCCCAAGACCCACAATACTGTGGGAGCCCCTTGGGCTCTCTTTTCCCACTGAAGGAACCATAGGCTCAGGGGAGACCTCACCCCATGGTTCTCGGAGTCTCTCATTGGTGTCTTGTCCATGAATAGTTGTTAGCTGTTCTTTCAAGGGAAAGCGAAGTCAGGAACTACCCCGCTGCTATCTTGGTGATGTCACCTCAACAGTCCCTGGTTTGTTATTGGTCCTGACAAAGACAGAAACATCAAACAGTGGGAAAAATGGTGGCTTCGCAATTAAGTTACCTGTCTGTAACTAGGGGTGGCTGGCCAGCATTAGAATGTATCCAAAAACACTTCATGATCAGTGGAAGTGGCAATAATGTATAAACTTAGCTTATCCAACAGATACAGGAAAATCATGTAACTTATATTTCCAGGGCGTCTACTCCCTCCATATTCGCATACCTTCCTATGCATAGAACCTTAAGAGGTGTTCCATATGACCAGCTGACTGAAAATTTAAAAACTAGAGCCCGATTTTCAGGTAGTTTTGCACAATATGCAGGCTTTAGATGAAAATGGACTATAACCCCACACAGATAGTTCTATAGAACACTAAGGAAAAGAAACGTCTCCCAGCCGGGGCAGACATTTAAGAGTATATCTCATGTTCCACTTTATACAGAAAGAGAGATAACCTGCGTCATGGATCTTCTAGGTTTCATAGGCCGTGGTTAACAGTGTGATCAGGCTTGGAGAAAACTAGATTGGAGAACTGGTGACAAGGAGTACTGGAGAAGAGGCATGTGGATGGACCTCTCAGAATGGACAGAGTGGGAATACTTGGTGGTTTCCATTGAGGAGGAAGTTCACAATAAACAGGCTATCAAATAAGTTCACAAAGTGTAGCCCTACAAAATGTAGTCCATTCTGGGTCTTCCCTGGTGGTACAGTGTATAAGAATCCATCTGCCAGCGCAGGGGGATACAGGTTGACTCCTGGTCTGGGAAGATTCTACATGCCTGGGAGCAACTAACTAAGCCTAAGTACCACAACTACTGAGCCTACATGCCACAACTACTGAAGCCCACGCACGCTCCAGCCAGCAAGCCCCAACTACTGAGCCCGCGTGCTGGAGCTACTGAAGCCCATGCACGGAGAACCCGTGCTCCACAGTAACAGAAGTCATCACAACGAGAAGCCCATGCACCGAAACAAAGAGTAGCCCCCTGCTCACCACAGCTAGGGAAAGCTTGCGCACAGCAATGAAGACCCAGCACAGTCAAAAATAAAGTGAATAAATAATGTAGTCTATGCTTTAAGTTAATGACCGCTGTTTCACCTCTAGGAATAAGAGGTGGGGGTTGCTCCTCACATCATGGTACCTAACGAACCACTTGCTAAATTTTTCCCTTCTGTGACTTTGGGCTCCAGTGATTTAAAGGTCTTTTAACCAATGGGAAGCATACATATATATTTTTTTTAACCAGGGGACACAATAATAGGCCAAATGAATTGGAACCAGAAACTTTCACATGGGCATGTGAGACCTATCATGCCCTGTTGGACAAAATGACTGATCCAGATGATCAAAGTAGACTGCTGTCACACATGAGGGCAGAAAGGACTATTTCTGTAAACCCAGGGGCTCCCTGGGGCATGTCTAAAATTACCATATTCAGTGATAAAAAGTTAACAGTTCTAACCCCATGTGGACAGAGCCTGCAGGTATTCAGATTCCCCAAGAATGAAGATTGGGTCATCCTATCAGATAAAGAGCCACAGCCACCAGCCAACTCTTTTGCTGAGGACAAAGGGAACATACATGGGCACCGGGGGAAGGACATGACGAACACCACTGCAGCCTCGAGGCCAGCTGCGGCAGCTAGCCACATTTGCTTCTTTGCCTGCTGTGTCATGTACATACCGAGAATGTAATAAAGTTTCTTTTTCCTTCCATCCCCTTTTTCTAATATTTACGTAGTCTGTGTGAGTTTACAGTTTGGTCCAGAGGTTACAGGATATCAATATGACCTTATGACTGAACCAAAGGAGACATGTTCATCACCCAGAAAACCTGAACTTGTATCTAGGTGCAGCAGCTAATGGAACTTTGGGTCTTCCCTTTGAGGAAGTACATTTTGATTGTCCTAGCAATAGTTGTACTAATATTATATTAAGCAAGCACAGGTTACTGCTTCTATTATGACTGGAATTGTAAGTATGAAAACAGGGTACATAGGAATGTTAGGCAGCCAAGGGGAAGATCATAGTAACATCTGTAACTGTTGAGCACGTCCATGGTGGAAGGACTGCCTTTTCAAGATACAATCCCCAAACTACATTTTCCAGGCTTCCTCTTAACTAAGGTATAGACTTGATCATACTCTTCTTCATCTTGCAGCTTTCACTCCTTTTACCAGATCTACTTTTGTATATTAAGGAAGTTAATTAGTGAAAACACTTTTTCAGGAATATATTAGAAAATATATCTAGTTAAGAATGTGCCTTAGAGATTTGGTCAACTCCTCTTGTATGTACCAGGAAAGAGCTGAGACCAGAGAAGTTATGACTTTCTAGTATTTATAAAGCAAGTTCACAGCTGATACTTTTTGTGACTCTACTCAGGATGTGAGTTAATTTACACTACAGTCCATGTAACAACAATGAAAAAAATTCCTGGATTATTAATGGTCTCAGAAAGATATGGATCCTCTAAAGTTATATGGAGAAAATACATATTACTAATTGAATCACTAATTTTTTTTTAATCATGGGTACAATACCAAATAAAATGAGACATGTTAAAAAACAAATAAATAAGGTAGAGACATGAGACTAGCTTCCTTCAAGCAAATGACTCAGCATGAGACCGGGAAAGCAGATGGGAGAATAGTGAGGATATGAGCAAGTGTGAGGTCTTAGCAGTTTTGCAGGAATTACGGTAGAAGCTCTGGAGCAGTGGAGGTCCCATTTGTTGCTTCTGTAGGGGTTAAGCAAAAGGTCACAACATGTGCAGGATTTCCAGAGGATAAAACAACGTTATCAAATGGATAAAGATGTGGTACTTATATACAATGGGATACTACTCAGCCATAAAAAAGAATAAAATAATGCCATTTGCGGCTGCACAGATGGACCTAGAAACTATCACATTAAACAGAGGAAGACAAAATTCCCATACAATATCACTTACACGTGGAATCTAAAATATGACGCAAATGAGCTTAGCTATGAAGCAGAAACAGACTCACAGACACAGAGAGCAGATGTGTGGGTGCTGAGGAGGGCGGGGGATGGGCTGGGAGCTGGAGATTAGCAGATGCAGATGATCACATATGCTGTTGCTGTTGTCACTGTGGCTGTTGCTCAGTCACTAAGGTGTGTCCAACTCTTTGTGACCCCATGGACTGCAGCACGCCAGCTCCTCTGTCCTCCATTATACATAGAGTAGATAAAGAAGGTTCTATTGGATAGCACAGGATATACACTGAATATTCTGTAATAAACCATAATGGAAAAGAATATATATATATACAAATATGAATTACCTTACTGTACACCTGAAATTAATGCAACACTGTAAACTAACTCTACTTCAATATTTTAAAAATGTCATCAAGAGTTTGCTATCTCCATCTCCATCTCCTGGCTTTGCTTTCCTCTGCACTGGGTCTCCTCAGATGAGATTTCTGAAGCAGGTTCTCCCTCCCACAGTGGCTCCCAGCAGCTCCAAATCAAGTAGGAAGAGAGTTTCACTTCCAAAAAATGTAAGTCCTTAGATTGAATTTTACTAATCCCATTTGGGTCACATGTTCATCACTGAATCAGCTGTTACCTAGGGGACAGAATATGCCAGACCCAGGTTATATGCATACCCTGAACCGTGAAAACGAGATGAAGTCTGAAGAGCAGGGTGTGTTTCTCTCATGTATTTCTTCCCATATATTTCACCAAAAAGCACCTGGCCTTAAAGAACAGAAGAACAAACGATTAAAGTGATAACACCAGTGAAGAAGAAACACCTGGTGGGGTTGAAGATTGCCAGACTAAACAGAGCATATGCTTGGGACCTCCCTGGTGGTCCAGTGACTAAGACTCTACACTCCCAATACAGGGGGCCTGGGTCCAACCCCTGCTCAGTAAACTAGATCCCACAGCACTGCCACTAATGATCCTACATCTAACAATCCTACAACTAAGACCCAGTGCAGCCAAATAAATAAATAAAAATTTTTTAATGTACCATATACTTTAAGTTAGCAACGACAAACCTAAAAGTGGTTCTCAAATCAAATTCAGTATGTTACTAAAGAAAAAGAGAATGGATGTTGGGCAGGCAGAAACAACAGCTTCCTGGCCAGGAAGTCTGGCTTATCCTTTCGCCTACGAGTGGGACAGTGACTGGCAGAACCTGTGAACTAAGACCCTGGCTATTTTCACCTTGGGATCCCAGAAGCACTTTTGGTTTGATGAACTAAAATTCAGAAAGCCTAGTTCCCAATTCTGATTATCTGCAAACCTAGAAATCTCCCTTAACTTTTCTGGACCTTCATCTCCACCTTTGCCAAATAAAGAATGAATAGAACCTGCCTGGTAAAGCTTCAACAAGATATAATTCATAAAATTGCTTTGAAATCTGTAAAGCACTTCTCCATAAATGTAATGGATCATCTCTCTTGTTCCAAGGAAACCAGGGATAACCTGAGCCTAACTCATCCCATTTGCAAATGATAGGGCAACTGAGGTCGATGGAAGATGGTGAGACTAATAGAGGAGTTTAGACTGGAATCACTGTCGCACACCCTTCACCACAGAGATAGGACCAATCCACCTCTTTCTGGTATACTGATAAATGTTTCTGAGCTCTTCTTTTTCCTTAAATAAGAGTGAAAATAGCAGGTGAGCTGGGGCCAAAGACTTAAACTGGTAAGTAGGTTGGACACAGAATTCCTCATTGAGAACATCTCTTCTAGGAAACTAATTGGATCGGAAAGCAAAGATTCCTGCAGGAGGAAATTTATTGCAGCAATTATTAGGATAACAAAAGTTTTAAAGTAAATGCCCTGCAATAAGGGGTTGATTACATAATTACACAAATTATGGTATTATTTCCTCCAGTGGCATAAGAGGAGGTCATGAAAAAGGATGATATGGATGTTACATGGAAGAATTTCCAGGATCTAACAGCTGAGAAGAGCATATAAAGTATGATCCTGCTTTTATCAACAAATCAGTCATGTAGATGTATTCATATGCATGGGCAAAGACCAAAAAGGCATACAGTAGAGTCACATCATACATGCATTTAACTGCTCTGAATTCAGCTCTATACACAGCGTGGGGTGAAGGAGAGAGAGAAAAACTTAATAGTGCAGCTCTGACTGGCCAACTCTACTCACTGAGCCCAGGAGTGAGATGGAAGCACAAGGCTGCTGAAATTCCCTCTCAATCCCCTCCTAGATGTGAGCATCCTCCCATGCTGAGTGTATCTAATGCTTCAAGATATGCATTTTTCATATTACTAGTGCTCTGTGCTCAGTCATATCCGACTCTTTGCAACCCCGTGGACTATAGCCCGTCAGACTCTGCTGCCTGTGGGATTTCCCAGGCAAGAATACTGAAGTGGGTTGCCATTTCCTTCTCCAGGAGATCTTCCAGACCCAGGGATCGAACCCATGTCTCCTGCATTGGCAGGCAGATTCTTTACCACTGAGCTACCAGGGAAGCCTCTCTTTTTCTTTATGATAGCCTATATCTCCAAGCTTCCTAAAAGCAACATGTATTTATGTAACACATTTTCAAAGATAGGTAAGAACCCGTGTCCTCACAGGTACTTGAGGGACCCTCCAGAAAGTTCTATTTAGGAATCTCAGCTTGGCCAGCCCACAGAGGCAGCTTCCTGTAGGGTCTGTCCTTCTGCCGTGGTTTGCGATGCTGCTCTCTCCCTTTCCCTCAGCCCTTATCAGAGAGGATCTCCGCGGGTTATAGCATTAAGCCAGCCTGGGCAGCCCTGGATGGCTGCAGGGCCCAGGGTGCCAGGCAGCTTGGGGCCATCTCAGCCCATCGCCCCCGGGCTCCATCAACCCTTGTTAGTTCTCATTAGCAGCCCGAACCCAGACAGGCTGCCTCCACGCTGGGTCCTTGATTTTTCTATTTTGAGAGGGTTACTCAGGCCAAGTCATCAAATCAAGTTATGCCCCTGACGTCTTAGGATTGCAGGGCCCTGACAGCTTCCTTCTTCTACCAGTCCCGATAGAGCACAGTGGTCCGACTCCAGGCCCCCAGCAACATACAAACACACCCTCTCACAAGCACACAGACCCACAGGCTCATATGCACACACAGACACACACACACACACCTTCACAGGCTCAAGAACATATTCTGTCACCCACCCTCACACAAACAGGCATCTTCCATCTCAATGACATAAACAACCACACTCAGAGGTCCTCAGAAGTCACGAGCAACCCAGACCACTTGCAGTTTCGGGGGCTCCTACGATATTAAAGAATGAGACATTATAACCAAGTCCCCATGTTAGCAGCTGTTCAAAGTGTTTACATGTAACAAATTATCATGGTGTGTTTTAAATGCAATATAATTGTGTCCTCCACCAAATAATGATTGGATTTATGAACTATTAATTCCCAGGGCACTGCAGGCTGTGGGCCTCAGTAATGCGATGTGCTCAGAGCGCATGATGGATGCCTTCTCCTCTCCATCTTGTCAGCAGATCTCGGACTGCGTGTATAACCTCATTTGGGAATAATATCAAGAGCCCATATCTGAGCCCTTTGTGAGTATGAGGCCCAGCCAAATGGCTCCTGTCAACTGCCAAATGCACATACACTGGAGAGGCCTGGTGCTCGACCACCATCCCACCCAGTGTACCCACCCGCACCTGCCAGGAGAAAGCCCAGGGTCCTGTGGTCACCCTGGTAACCACCTGGCAGTCGTGGGAATGTCTCAGAGCTTGGGAGGATGCTCAGCGCTACCTTCCCCCACCCTCTTTCAAGACAGAGGGTTCTCCATAAACCCTAGATGCTTGGCCACCCTGCCCTGGCTCGGGTTCTCTCTGCTCATCCCTGACACGGCAGCCTGAACCAGCTCTAACGAGAAGGACCGTGAAGCCAGCAATCCTGGAATTTCTTTGCATTATAACCAGAATCCTTGTCCTCTCCCATCAAGCAGCTCTGGGCCAGGAGCCACTCCACTCAGGGTTTCTGTTCTGTCCACCTGTGTCTGGGAAAGTTTTGTGCACACGCACACACACACTTTCTCACACACACTCATACACGTCCCCATGCTTGTACCCATACAAGTACAAGCATGTCTTTTAAAGACACACTTTGAAAGACAGTGTGGTTTTAGAAGCAGATTCTGGCCTTTAGAAGCAAACTCTGGCCATTTGAAGCTCTCTTCCAACCCTTATAAGTAGTCACTTAAAGAGTCATTTTTCCTCTCTAAGCCTTAATTTTCCAGATCTTTAAATTAGATCCAGAAAAGATCTGCCTCACAAGCCTTTGAGGCAGGATGTCTCTGAGATATCTGTAAAAGCACCTAGCACATCACTGCTTCGTGGCACAGGGCAAGCCCCAAACCACAGAGGGGTCGGCAAACCCTTGGCTGCAGCCCTGGAAATCACTCAGGCCTGTGCTTACAGAGTGAGGCTGGATGGGGAAGGCAGAGATGAGGGAATGACAGCGATCAAAAATGTTGGTTCACTCCTCAGTCTTTCCTAAACTAACATATCAAAGACTTGCACAAGGAAATAATCACTACTGGATGTGACTCAGGAGAAATTCCGTCCCCATCCAGGGAATGAGGTGGCAGACACAGAAGACAAAGGAGAGCCTGCCATTCCTTATAAATCTTTCTGGAGACTGTCTGCAATACAGCCTCTAAACAGATGCTCTTCCACGGCTGACCCAGCAAGAAGGCCCCCACACAATGACCCATTGTTAGCTGTAGCTGCAAAACTGGAAGAACAGGGACTTCCCTGGTGGTCCAGTGATTAAGAATTCACCTGCCAATGCAGGGGACACGGGTTCAATCCCTAGTCTTGGACGATCCCTCATGCCACAGAGGAGCTAAGCCCGTGCACCACAACTACTGAAGTCTGTGTGCCCGAACCTGCTCTGTGACGAGAGAAGCCCCTACACCACAGCTAGAGAGCAGCCCCAGCTCTCCAAAACTAGAGAAAGCCCGCACGCAGCAAAGACCAGTGCAGCCAAAATTTTTCAAAGAAAGAAAACTTTAAGTCTGTATTAAAAAAAAAAAAAAAAACTGAAGAAAAGAAAGTTTCAAGACCTTGCCCAGCATCCCCCAGCCAGTCTCAGGATCAGCACACACAGTCTAGCTCTTAAATCAAAGACAACATTAATGTCGATTTTTGGTACAAGTACACCCTCAGTAAATGAGCTCAGTATGGCTTTTTGAGTCCTGGGTTCAAATTCTAGCTTCACCATTTACTAGTTGTGTGACTTTGGGAAATTTTCTTAACCTCTTCCTTCTAAATTTTATCATCTATAAGACAGACATAAATAATGCCTGCCTCTTGACGTTTGTGGTTTATTTTTGAGAGCCTAGTTTATGTTTCTCACATAGGTAAGCACTCGATTAAATGGCTATCTCCTTTCCCTCTCCTCTCCTGCCCCCATTGTCTCCATCACATGTCAGAGAGAAATGAGCACAACTGAGTATTCGTATCCCTCTGTCCCAGGTGTAGAGTGTCATGGGAGAAAGTATCCTGTAAGTGTCTGGACCCCCTCCCCCAATTCATGGAGTCCTCTCCCCATCTGCTTGCACAACTGGCGGCGGAAAGTCATCGGTTGTCCTGGGAAGCCCTCGGTACCCAAGCTCATCTTTGTGTCTAAGCACTCAGCCAGAAGCCATCCTTCAAGGCCATTAATTAACCAGGGTCTTTGGAGATGACTTTCTCTGTTTTGGGCATGATTTGCTGATAAGAGTTTTAGAACCTAGGTTCCTCTCCATCCCCAGCCTCAGCTGTTTGTCCCCTCCATGTACAGTTAGTGGCACAATCATTTCATCAAGAAACATCTCCTGAGCTCACTGGGCCAAATCCTTCGGTCAGAGCTGAGAGGATCCCCTCCCTTTTCCTTCTAGAAAGAGAAGTCTTCTAGACTAACTAAGGGTCCCTCCAGGGTCTTCCTGGGCTTCTGGGAAACCCATGGACCAACCACAACCTACTCCACTCCCACCAAGGATGAGCACCAGGCTTCCCCATTGGCTCAGGGGTGAAGAATCTGCCTGCCAATGCAGGAGACACAGGTTCAATCTCTAATCTGGGAAGACCCCACATACCCTGGGGCAACTAAGCCTGGGCACCACACTATTGAGCCTGTCTTCTAGGGCCCAGGAGTCACAACTACTGAGCCCGTGTATCACAGATACTGAAGCCTGCATGCCCTAGAGCCTGTGCTCCGCAACAAGAGAAGCCACTACACGGAGAAACTGGCGCACCACAGCTAGAGAGTAGCCCCAACTCACTGCAACTAGAGAAAAACCGGGACAGCAATGAAGACCCAGCACAGTCCAAAATAAATAAATAAATAAACATTTCATTTAAAAAAAAAAAAGGATGAGCACCAATTCAAACATCCAAGCAGAAGACATGGTCCTCACCCCATGGATGACTCATTATCATCCTTGATCTGGCCAGATACTACAGAACACATCATATCTTGATGAAAGAGGGGCCCTGGACTCTGCCTACCCCTCTAGCTTTTGTTTGTCTCCCCTCCTCCTTATGAGCTATGTTCATACCTTACTGACATACCTGTAGCTCCCAGCCCTCTGGTATGTATTGCCTAACGTATTGCTCTCTCTGATAGGCATATCTTCCTTGTCATCCCCCAACTCCTCTGGATCAGGGAAGGCTTCCTGGAGGAGGTGAGCCCAGGGGTCAGTCTGGAGGGATGAGCTGTATCACCATTTTCCTGCCTAACTCCTATTCATCCCTCCAAAGCAGTGCACAAAGTATTTCCTTCCCCTCAAGCCGCTTCAGGTAGCACACTTCAGTGAGCATTTTTATAATTCATTTATTTTGTTTTTGGCTGTGCTGGGTCTTCGTTACTGCTGCTCACAATTAGTGGTGGTGCGGGCTTACTGTCATGCTCCTCTTCTCGTGGAGCCGGGGCTCTAGGGTGCGGGGACTCATTAGTTGTGGCTGCCGGGCTCTAGAGCTCAGGCTCAACAGTTGTGGCCCACGGGCTTAGCTGCTTCATGGCATGTGGGATCTTCCCGGATCGGGCTTGAACCCATGTCTCCTGCATTGGCCAAGGGGTTCTTAACCACTGAGCCACTAGGGAAGCCCTAGTGAGTGTTTCTGGTTTGGAGTCGAGACATGTATTAGGAAACACATGGTATACTCAGACTGGATAATTGAGAAGAGTTTAATAAAAGGGCAGTTTACAAAGGTGTGAGTAGGGTTTAGAGAAAACAAGAGAGATGGTGCTGCACATAGAGGGCAACCGTGACCATCCACAGGCCTCAAAGGGACAACAGGAGGAGGTGTCAGCAGAACAGGAGGCAGGCAGAAGGAGTGGGGCGGGTTGTGGGTAATGCCATCCATTACTAAGCATGATACGAGCTTAGTAATGTTTGTATAATGTTAATACTTTAATTAGCACTTTTAGTTGATGTTTTGTAATATGTCTACACATATTTTATATTTGACGTCATTAAGGTTTTAGTTTCACTGATTATTTAAAAACGAATTTTAAATACTTAATTTTAAAATACCAGTAGCAATGCTAGTATTTCAGCATCATGTAAGATAAATACTGAATTACAGTATTATAATTTTGTTCCGATATGGAAAATCTGTACTCCTGTGGTGGCAAGGATAAGAAACCCTAGTCAAACTGGCTTAAGCAAAAAGAAATTTGTTACCTCACATGACTGAGAATTCCAGGGTGAGCTAGCTTCAGGCCTGGCTTGGCGCAAGGGCTTAAACAGTGTTAGCAGGGTAACTGTGTTCTAGCCTGGCTCTCTTCTCCTTCGTGAGTTGTCTTGATTCTCAGACAGCTCTCCCCCGGGGCGCCAGGGACTGCAGCAGCTCTGGTGTGCATGTGTGTGCAAGTGTGCTAAGTCGCTTCAGTTGTGTCTGACTCTTTGTGACCCAGTGGACCTCCCCAGACTCCTCTGTCCATGGAATTTTCCAGGCAAGAATACTGGAGTGGTTGCCATGCCCGACCCAGGGATGGAACCTGTGTCTCTTCCATCTCCTGCATTGGCAGGTGGACTCTTTACCACTGAGCTACCGGGGAAGCCTGCAGCAGCTCTGGACCTCTTACTGACTCAGCTTCACAATGGATGGGGAGCCTCTTTCTCAGAAATCCCCTCAAATCTCATTGCCTCTCACTGGCCCTAGTTGGCGGTTTGGTCCTTCACCAGAGATGGTGCTGCACATAGAGGGCAACCGTGACCACCCACAGGCCTCAAGGAGACAACAGGAGGAGGTGTCAGCAGAACAGGAGGCAGGCACAGAGCAAAAAAGGAGTAGGGCGAGTTGTGGTTAATGCCGTCCATTACTAAGCATGATATGAGCAATCTCTGTGACCTGGGCTATGACTCTCAACCACCCTGGAAATCTGGAGCAGGGCCTAGCTTTTTCTGAAACATAAAAGACTGAGGGTAGGAAAGAGGTGGCTCCCCCAAAGCATAGGAAAATACGCCCAAGAATGGAAAGCTGAGGCTGAGTAACAAAACCATCTCAGATACGCCCATTGGAGTTCCCATGGAATCCCGGACTTCCCTCTGAAATGACTCCACATCATTAAAACACCAAAACAACAAAAAAACCTCTTAGACAAAATTCCTAAAGGACAAGAACTCTTCTGTACCCACATTCCCTAGGAAGTGCCTGGCATTCTCTAGTTGTTCCATAATTGTTTGTAGAGCAAATGGATAATTACAAGGTCTATGAGAGGGTGGCTTGATAGGCATCCTCTCTCCACAGGCTGATGGGACAAAGCTTCTTAGTTACCTTCTGAGTTCTGAATATAAAGTTAAGTGTGCCTAGGAATTTCCCGGAGAGCTTTGTAAAACACAAATTTCTTGCCCTCAACCTCAGAGATTGTGTTTCAAGAGGTGTGAGTTGGAGCCTGAGACCCTGCATTTTCAGCAAGCTCCCAGGGAATGCTGATGTTGCTGGTTTGGGATCTTTTAGGGGGAGGTGGGCAGTTTGTTTGTTTTTTTGAGTAGCAACACTCAAGAGAATCCACAAGGGAGGCCCTGAGCATCAGGGAAGAGTGCTATTCTGGTCAAGAGACGGGAGGCCCTTCATGATCAAACAACTACATATATTCAACACAATGCTCCAGTGACTGCTGTATTAACTGAGCATTTTCAAATGGCTTTGCTCGATGGGGCTCCTAATGAAAGGACTAGAATTTTCAGAACTATCTGCTAAAAGATTCATTCAATTAAAGCGATTTGATTTTTAAAGGTATTTGTCCCTTCATGAAGGCAAAGCCATGCTTTTCTAATTAAAAGCTAATTACTTGCTAATATGCCAATCTCACTGCTTTCAGCACAGTCAGGCAGAGGGGGCGGGAGGGCCTAGTGGCTGCTGGAAACCCAAGACTGAAGAGTGACGGGCCCTGCAGAATGAAGTTTACATCTAAGAGCTTCGTTCATCCAACAAGCATCTTCAACATTTTAAAAGAGAGATTTAAAAATACCTATGTAGGGGCTTCCCTGCTGGCTCAGTGGTAAGGTATTCACCAGTCAGCGTAAGGCACATGGATTCCAGCCCTGGCCTGGCAAGATTCCCGTGCTGTGAGGCAGCTGAGCCTGTGAGCCTCGACTCCTGAGCCCACACTCCAGAGCCTGGAAGCTGCGACTACTGAGCCAACGTGCTGCCACTACTGAAGCCCTCGCACCCTGGAGTATCATGGTCCACAAGAAGAGAAGCCATTGCAGTAAGTCCAAGCACCACAGCTAGAGGGTAGCCCGCTCACCGCAACTACAGAAAAGTCCATGCAGCAGTGAAGACCCAGTACAGCGACCCCCCACAAAAACTATGTAAAATGGACTGTGTCTCTCCCCTGCTTAACACCCTTCAAGTGCTCCTGATTGTGTGGAATAAGTGCTAACCTTTCAACATGGCCCATGAGGACTGATCAAGCCCCTCCCCATCTCTCTAGCCTCATCTGGTACCCCTTGCTCCCTGGCTTAAGGGCCAGTGCACCAGGCTTCACTCTGACAGTTCCTCTAATGCAACCAAGTCTTCGCCTCTGCAAATGCTGTAGTTCTCTCCATCTGAAAGGCCTTGCCAGCCTGAGCTCAAGCATCACCTCCTCACATAGACCTTCCCTGACCACTCCTCCTTCAGTCTACATTTTACCTTTAGAGAACCTATTGATGAAACAGACTTCAGATCCCAGAACATACCCAAATACAAGTGAAAATATCAAACATGGTCAGTACAACATTTCAAGTCAGTAAAAAAAAGGATGCAGTATTCAATAAATGATGTTGGGATAAGCTGGGTCTCTACCAGGGAAAAAGGAAATTTAATCTCAATCATACTCCGTACACCAAAATAAATTACTGATGAAAAAAAAAGGTTAAAGTATATAAAATAAAATTTATTCTTGGAGTGGGAAAGATATTTTTAAAGTGTGATACAAACCCAGACACTATGATAGAAAAGACTGAGTACACCAACAAAAAATAGGTTTTCGTTATGAAAAGAATCATGAGAAGAGTAACAAACTGAGAGAAACATTTGCAACATATATCCCAGATAAAAGTTTAATTCCCTTACTATATAAAGAGCTTCTATAAATCAATAAGATCAGCAGTCCAATAGGAAAACATGGACAAGATAAAATAGTTAACAGTAACTGGAGCAAAGTGGATTTTAAACATACAAAAAGATTTGATAAGATATCATTTTTACCTATCAGGTTGGCCAACTTGACAAAGCTTACTAACAGATTGTTGGCATGCATGTGAAGAAACTGACATTCTCTTTCTATGTGCTTGCAATGCATGTGACCTTTATAGAGGCAATAAACCATAATATTTAAAATGTGTAGTCTTTAATCTAACAATTGCAATTCCAGAAGATCATCCTACGGGTATGCTTGCCCATGTATGAAATGACATATGTATACGAATATTCATTGAGGCATTGTGAAAAATTCAAAAGACTGAAACAAACTAAATATCCTTCAATATCAGACTGGTTAAATAAATTATGATACAATCCATACAACTGAATATTATACAGCCTTTAAAATGAATGAGGCAGCTCCTATGAACTGACGTAGAGCAGTTTCTAAGACGCATTATTATGGGGACAAGCAACTTAGTAAGAGGGTATGCACCATGTGAGAATATATGTTTAAAAATAAAAGAATATGCATGCATATACTTATATGTGCATTGATTAACTTTGGAAGGAAACTCAAGGGGCTGGTAACCGAGGCTGCCTTCCAGGAAGGGAATTGGGAGGGTGGGGAGAGACTTCTCTTTCACTGCATAACCTTCTGTAACTTTTGAATTTTGTATGTACTATGAATCAGATTGAATTTTTGATTAAGAATAAATGAATTGAAAGCCATTTCACAGAGGGAAAACACCAAAAGGAAAAAAAAGCAGAAACAAAATGTTACTAGTGATTGTGTGGTGGTACGAGGAGTGCCTTGTTCTTTGTATTTTTCTATATTTAACCCTGTTTCTTTAATGAGCATGTTCTGATTTAAAATGGGAAAAATGGGAAAAAGAATCATTTTTAAAAAGCTTTGGCAGCGTCACTAATCACCATCTTTCCCTGAGCCGCGTGTGTTCCCAGCTGGATATGGCATGAAATCCCCCAGCCACATCTGCTAATCCTGAGCATCCTTGTAAAGACCCTCCATCCCTCTGCACGTGGCTCTGGGGAAACAGGTCATCCCAGCTGCTTCTCTGGTCCCATTCCAAGCATGATGGGGGTGGGGGGTCGGACCTGCACTTAAATGACAGCAGAGGGCTGTCTCCAAGAGCCACCATGGGCCCCTGGAAAACTTGGAAAGACCACAGAAAACAGTTAGCATTTGAACAGCGCTCTAGAGTGTACCCAAAGCATCTTGTACAACAACTGCCATGAGATGTAGCTCTAATTATTTTCTCCTTTTGAGAGCTAATGGAACTGATGTTGTCAGATAGTGACTCATCCAGGCTCACACAGTTCCATGCCACAGGGTCAGGAGTTCAATCCCTGTCTTCTAACTCCAAACATGAAGCTCTTTCGGCTTAATTAAGTGCAGACGGAGACACTAAATGTGCTCACCAAAACTGGTCTCTTTTTCCTGGACACACAGCTAGCTGATATTTCCCTGCCTTTCTTACAATTAAGTGTGGTCACTGAATTGTGCATACATGTTCAGTTGTTCAGTCATGTCTGACCCTTCGCAACCTCCACGGGCTGTAGCCCACCAGGCTCCTCTGTCCATGGGATTGAACTCAAGTCTCCTGCATCTCCTGCATTGGCAGGCAGATTCTCGACCACTGAGCCATGTGGGAACCCCAGTCACTGAATTAAGCAGGCCCTTTTATTCTGATGTCCTTATTGACCCTGGGGGAAAGTGCCCTCCCGGAGTAAACAGATTTCCCAGGACAGTACATTCTCCCAAGAGCACACCTCTCACAGGCAGACTAACCAGTCCAAACCCAAGCCCCAGCCCCTTCTGTCTCAGGATCTCGTCCTACAGGACACCATCCCTCTGCCCTAATCACCCCAGGGCCAGGCATCAGACAACTAGAGGCAATCCCTACACCCTAAACCCCCAAAATTATTCAATCTGGTCAATCCTAAACCTGCTTACTCTGCCATACCCATTCCTCCCTACTGAAAACACTAGTGAAGGCTTTTCTGTGTTCCCCTTCCTCTCCCTCTGCTTCCTGACTGATCCTGCTGCATCCTCATGTGGTCCTACATGTCCCGACACGACCCTCCCCCTCTCGGGAACTGTGAGCAATCAACCAAATTTTCAGTGGCAGTTGTCTCCGTAGCTGCAAGTCTTGCTGACGGAATGTGATCGGAAGTGAAAGATAACACTACTAGGGCTGACCCATAAGGGCCCCCTTACAAGTTTCTCTCTCTGTCTGTCTCCTTGCCTCTGTCTATCTGTCACTGTAAGCTGGATGCCAAGTGTCCCACCCAGCAGAGTATTCTGAGGTCCTGGGGATGGTAGAGCTGCAAAATGGAAGAACCAAATGCCTGAATTACCACATGGGAGGCCACCTGTCAAATACACACACACTGTTATCTGAGCAAAAAATAAACTTCTATTGTGTTAAGACACTGCATCTTGAGCTTCTCTGCTGCAGCAGTCGGACGATCCTGACTAGTTCAGTTGCCAAAAATGTGTCTTTGTTTCCATCCACCTCCTACCATAGCCCTGCCTGTCTCCCAGACCTCCGTCCCCTTCTTCTCCACTCCCTCAAGGACTTGAAGCTCTATAATCCTAAGGCCCCCTTGAAGAGCATCTGATTATATCAGGTGTGTCCCCCCCCAAATTCAATACCACAAAGTCTCCTGGCACCTACTGTGTGCCAGCTGCAGAACAGGTTGCTAGACATAGGTACCAGCCAAGGAGAGGGCCGGGAGAAGAAACTGGAGGTCAGGGGCTAGGCTGGGCCCTGGAGACATGGGGCTGAAGCAGACAGTATCTGTCACCTTGGATTACAGACTTCTTAATGAGTAGGTATGCAGATTTTCAATATCAGAAAAAAAAAGGAGGAGGAGGAGAGAGAATAAGATTGCAATTAATAATATACTCAAAGAACTGAGGCAAGACAGACTAAGGGTCCCAAGGGGAACAGGGAGCAACTTGAGAACCCCAGGTCTCAGGCACAGGGGAGGCCCAAGGGCTCTAAAAGTGTCAGTAAGAACACTGGAGAGCATGATACCCAAGTCCCACCTGTTTGGGGGATGCCACAGCTATTTGTCCTCTGTCCTAGAAACCAAGCTCCCTTAGGAACACCCCAGAAACATTCAGTGGCTCACCCTCCCCAGCGCCCCCATCCGGTTAAGAAGCTTGAGCCCACTGGGTGGCTGAACGCTCCTCTGTTGCAGTCCCACAGCCCTCAGTTGCCCACATGTGCATTCAGCAAACATTCGGGGTTTGCTGCAAAGAGCTGGGGATGCAGCATGGGTGAGACACTGTCCTTATCAGGGGTCACTTGGCCACAGGGAACAAAAATGCCTCCAGTGAGCCCAACTGGCAAAGGGTGATGAGGGGCTGCCACGGAAAGCCAAGGAAATACTGAGCAGGAAGTGAAAGTAACTCTCAGGGAAGCTGAAAATCACCCGGGGCATCTCCCCTTTCTCTGCCCCCCGTTTCTGAGTGGCCTGACCATGAGCTCGGTCCTTTCCATGGATGGGCTTTGTCTAAGGATTTAGGGTTTGGGCTCACCCACAACGTAGGCTTTCCACAGGCTTCCGTGTGTGGCTGATTCATCTCTGACTCCACAGGCCCTCCCCACTCAGCGCCCACAGCTCATCAACCCATTTCCTCGGAGTCGTGATTTCAAGTTCTTGGGAGAAGAAAACAGATCAGACTGGGCCATCCACCCACCCATGGTCTAATCAGTAGAGGTCAAGGCGGGAGAAGGATGCCACGAAACAGAGAGCACCTTCCAGCGACTAGGGGTGCTGTAGATAAGTAGATTGCACAGGCTGAGGTGCACATTCTGTCACATATCATCTGGAGACTGGCCCTCCGAAAGGTCACTCTCCACCAGGAGAGCTTGCCCTCAAGTATATTCTCTGACAAGGATATGAGAGCAAAGCATCGGTCCCATTTCCCAGGGGGGAACGATGAGTCCAAAGAAGGAAGTCCCTACGGTAGGTGAGAAACTCAGCTGAGTCCCTGTGGGGTTGACCTACGCACATGCCACACTGGTCCTGTGTCCCCCACTGACCAGCCTGGCATTTGGTCCACCCGAGCCCATATCCCACCCAACCTCTCCATCCTCAGCCTGCCGTCAGAAACTCTTGTCATACTCTTGTGTGAGCAGGGTACCAAACCAGAGGAGCTTTATGACTCAACTGAACAGCATCATCCCTGCTCCCTAGGAGTGTGAATGTCAAGACAGACCACACTGGTCTAAAAGTATCTAGGATGTCCCATGGAAATACATAGAATGTAAAAAGAAAAAAAAAAAACACAACTCGTCACACAGTGGCAGAATGAGGGCCAGACTTGAAATCCAGAGACTTGATTGGTTGTCCTGGTGCTGAAAATAGCTCACCAAATGAAAGTGGATAAGTCACTTCCTCTCTCTGTACCTTGGCTTCACAGGTGGCTCAGCAGTAAAGAATCTGCCTGCCAACACAGGAGATGCGGGTTTGATCTCTGAGTCGGGAAGATCCCCTGGAGGAGGAAATGGCAACCCACTGCAGTATTCTCGCCTGGAAAATTCCATGGGCAGAGGAACCTGGGGGGGCAGTCCATGGGGGTCACCAAGTTCACGACTGAGAGCACACGCACACATGCGTGCTTGCTGCGCCTACATAACTTCCACTGTCTGCCCTTCCAGCTTCTCTGGCTGATGAACATTTCAGGCTAGGTTAGCAGGGTGGGATGTAAAAGAGAAGATGATTCATACCTTCCCCTACTTAGTCAGAAAAGATTCCCTGCATGAGGCCAGGGCCCAGAATTGGTTGAAAGAGGGCATGGAGAGGGCAGAAAATGACATCCAGAAAGAGTTTACACTGCCTGGGGGAAGGAGCTAAGTCATTGTCACAGGACAGGTACACCTGGATGAACAGCAGACCATCGTCCTGTTGAAAGGTTTGCTCAGCCATTTAAAGAAAAAGAAAGAATCTTGACATGGATGGATGTCAAGGGCCTCCATGGATTCCTTGGAGGAAAATCTTGCATGGACTTTGAGGGCCTTATGCTAAGTGAAATAAGTCAGACAGAGAAAGACAAATACTGCACAATCCCAATTTTATGTGAAATCTAAAAAAGCTGAGCTTGGCTTCCCTGGCGGTCCAGTGCTTAACGCTCCTTGCTTCCACTGCAGGGGCATAGATTCAATACCTAGTGGGGAACTAAGGTTCCATGTGCCACAAATTTTTTAAGTTTTTCAGTTTTATAAGTAAATAAATAAATAAGCTGAACTCCCAGAAACAGAGAGTATGTTGGTGGTTGCAGGAGGCTGGAAGGGAGAGGAAATCAAGAGACACTGGACAACCTCCCAGTTATAAGATGAGCAGGTTCTGGCTCTACCATACAGTGTGGTGACTAGAGTTAACAACGCTGTATTGTACATAGGAAGGTTGAAAGAAGAGATTTTAAATGTTCTCACCACAGCAACGACAACAAAATGGTTACTACTGAGGTGATGGGTGTGTCAACTAACCTTACTGCAGTACTCATTTTGCAATATACACATATTAATATATCAGATCATCACATTGTATACAATATTCTGAGTCAATTTTACCTCAGGAAAACTGGAGAAAGAAATATCTGGGTCCTGATGTTGCTTCATGGTCTTCAGTAGGTGAGGGTATGTATATGGAAGAGCCGTAGCAGTAAGGGCAACCACGAAGTGAAATACTTGTCTTGTGTGGTCTTCTCTGCAAAGAGCCTACTGGAGGATTCTTCAAGGCATCCTGCTGTGAGTCAGGAGGCACAAAACCCCCATAAAAGTTGTTTTAAGCCAAAAGAGAATTCAGTGATACCTGTACCTGAAAAGCTGAGAGGTAGGCTGGCTTCAGGCATGGCTGGATCCAGTCACTCAGAGAGTATCACGGAAACCTGATTCTTCATCTCTAAGGTCTAGAGATGCCAGTTCCTAAAACAATCATTGTCAGTAGGGAGATGAAATGCACTGACTGTCTAAGACTGAGCCTTACACACTACCCCTGGCAGGGATAGAGTCCACTCAAACCACATGGGCTGAGAGACACAGAGAGGCGGGCTTCCAGATTAAAACTGTGGCAGGGGATACTATTACCAGAAAATAGGGAAAGAATACTTAAGAAATATAACACATGTCCACTATAACTTATCTTAAACTGCCTATCCTAAGCTGCATATGTGGCTTTTAAAAAGTGCATTTCCATTGCAGATGTAAATCTGCATTTAAAAATAATAATAATAACTCCATCATAGCTACTTTCAGTGTATCTTATCTTCCTACCAAGGGCTGATTCTTATTCATCATCCTCCCTCCTTGAAGTGCCTAATATAAGACCTAATACTGGTAAACAGCAGTGCTTAATACCTGCTTCTAGAATTGAAATGAATATCTGCAGCAGACCTAATTAGCACTGTATGCAGCACATTATACCATTTAGCAAGCATTCTTGTATCCTTTATCTAATTTCATCCTCCCTAAAGTCCTGTAAGAAAGGCATCATTAGTCTTACTTTATAGGTAAGAAAACTGAAGATTAGGGAAGCTAAATAGGTTATTGACTAGTAAGTGACTTGTCCAGTTGCTAAGTATGGGAGCAGAGTCTCACAACAGGACTTCTCAGCCTAAGGAATGGGCTCTTTCTTCTCCACTGTGTGGTCACCCAGGGGAAAAAGGAGAGGACATCAGCACCACGGTTTGGGTCCCTGCTGGCCCAGCCCAGCTAGATTCAGACACAATCAGCCACTGCCCACCCAGTAAGCTGGTTATCAGGGTCTCCAACCCTTCCTACCTGGAGATGGTCTTGCTGTCAGGCCAAATGGCCCCGGGACTAAGCCCTGGGGGCAGGAATGAATGCTGAGCTGAGAACTGTGGTACCAGGCAACCTGATGGATTCTCTGTCAGTGCCCCCACCTCCAGCTACTCTTCAGGCCTCTTCTGAGGCTGGAGCGAGGCAAGGCTGAGTTATGAACCTAATAATTTATTGACATATAAAATCCAAAGGCTTATTTCCCCAAGATTCCACTGACCATGCATATTTTTAAATAATGACTACGGCCACTGAAAAACATGCCTATCCATCTGGTGACTGCCTTTGAAAGAACTGATATGCTTCTGAACATTTGTTTACCTGGTATTTCTAAACTGAATTTAGAATTCCTACATATTGATATTAAATGTGTGTCATTTATTTGGAACTGTATGTAAAAGTATTTATAAGAATGATATGCATTTTCCATGTATTTATTTAATTTTCTAAATTAACCTTTGAATTTCTAAAAAGTGCTGTGCTAAACATGTCACTTATCTTTCTCTTAATGTAGTATATAAAAATATTCACAAAATTGCATTGTTTTGAGCATTTCTCTGCTTAATCAAAAATGTGCATGTTTGTACATTTATTTATTATAACTAATTAAAGTTTTTAAATTTTCAAGAGAAGTGAAGATGGCTAATCAAATACAAGAACTCTGACAAACCACAAAGAAACTGCTTGGACAACGTTAGAGAAACAATGAAATAAACTGTAACGCTGAAATGAAACAATCACAGTGAAGACATGCGGGAAAGACTACAAATTGAAGGAAAGAAAATGCTACAGAACAGACTACACAAAGAGAGAGAGTGTGATATCGATCATCAGTAAGTACCATGGATTCAATGTTTGTGTCTCCCAAAATTCATGTGTTGGATCCCTAACTCCCAATGTGATGCTGTTAAGAGAAGGGGCTTCTGGGAGGTAATTAGGTTTAGATGCGCTATTAAGGATGGAGCCCCCATGATAGGCTTAGTGCCCTTATTTTTAAAAAAAATGGGGAGTTTGGGGAGAATTGATACATGTATAACATGTGTATGGCTGAATCCCTTTGCTGCCCACCTGAAACTATCACAACACTGTTAATCAGCTATGTGCTCAATCACTTCAGCAGCGTCCGACTCTTGTGCGACCCGTGGACTATAGCCTGCCAGGCTCCTCCGTCCATGGGATTCTCCACGTAAGAATACTAGAGTGGGTTGCCATGCCCTTAACCAGGGGATCTTCCCAGCCCAGGGATCAAATGTACATATCTTATGGTTAATCAGCTATGCTCCAATACAAAATATAAAAGTTTTTAAAATAAAAAAAGAGACACCGGAACTTTCTCTGTCTACTTTATGAGGACACAGAGAGAAGGTAGCCGTCTGCAAGCCAGGATGAAAGCCCTCACCAAGAACTGAATCTGCCAGCACCTTGACCTTGTATTTCCTAGGCTCCAGAACTATGAGAAATATGCATCTGTTGTTTAATGCCCAGTTTTTGGCATTATGTTATAGCAACCTGAGCTATAATCAAAATGACTGGGGCCTAAGATAGGAAATATGTATTGAATATGAGCATCACAGTGATCTCAGACACTATTCACCTCCCACTCCTGCTGTTGCCCTCCATATTCAAAAGAACGGGTTCCTGATTTTTCAATGATCACCTCTAAGACCCCAGAGAAAAACTTTTGACAGAACTTCAAATAATGGAGAATGATAGGCTCTGTCAAGAATTCTATCATAGAGCTCATTAAGGGTTATATCTGAGAAGAGTAAGATTAACTTTTCACAATGAGATAGATTTATATATATATATATATATATATATATATATATATGATTTTATTAATATCACATGAGATCTGCTGAAATGAAGTGTGTTAGTTACACTGGATATGGCTCATTTCCCGGCCCCTGCCCCTCGGGCTGTTCTCTATCTTTGGATCCTTCTGACAGACTTCTTGATTCATGCTTCAGGCTCTCACTGGACTCAGAAAAAGAGCAGCCTTGCATTCTGCCCAGGTCTTTAAAATTATACACGACACTGGACTTGACAATCTGGACTACCAATTGGCCCTATGCAGCTAACTATTTTTCCCAAGTGCTCCCCACCCCCAACCCTGCATACACACATATGCACACACACAGCCCTAGCAACTACAGCTCTTTCCTTGCCCCATGCCCCCACCAAAAGATCTCATCCTATTTGAACTCAAAGTAGAGCGTGCTGTGATCCAAGGACTTAAGTGCTTGAAGGACTATTGACCATGGGCACCAATGGACTTATCAATCAGATTTTCACATTTTCCCCTATTGTAACACTTGTGAGATACGTGACGAACATAAAGAAAGACTCCCTAAGTGCAGACAGATTTAACAAAAATCTCAAAGCATTTCTCAGACAACTAAGATATTACAATAATTCAGTTATCTCATCAGTAATGGTGAATTATTTAAGATCAGGGGATACAAACCTACAGCCTTATAGGCTAAAAAGCAGTTAGCCTGCAAAAGTATTTCCTTCATCCTGCAGAACATTTTTTTAAATATTGGAATTTTTGCTACCTTGAAAATGAGATGATTTCACACTAAAAAACAATCATCTGGGCTTCCAATCAATAGAGAAGGTCATAGAAGACAGTCACTATCACCATAACAATGAGAAAACATCAAATAAACCGTAAAATTATATACTGGAAATCCAGCAAAGAGTTAAGGATGCAGAGAGATCTAAATGAACTAAATTCTAGATAGAGACAAGCCTTTCATAAATGAATAGAGACCAGCGGCTGTTTTTATTCTTGGAAACATGGGCAGGCAGAGAAGCAAATTTATAATAGACAGGGGTACTTTGCTGAACTAAGAGGAAACCAGATTAACTCATAATGACCAGAAGGGCTGGAATAATGAATTGGATTTTCTGATTGAGCCCTCAGGTAGAGATGGCAGTTACTACCTGCCAATCCTCCCCCACAGGATGTTTATCAACTATGCGGCAGCATGTGGACTTGGGCTGGAAAGAAATCAAGAAGTCTCCCACCGAAGGAAAATGTGAAAGCAGGAAAGGGAATCAGAGAGGGAGATTAAGGTCATTTAATATTTAAGGCCCAGAGAAGAGCCCTGATCCTATCTTTAAGGGATTTGAAACCAATGAAAAAACCACTATTTTACTGCTGAGAGAAGAAAGGACATCATCTTTCTGGGGATAAATGTTACCTTCTTCACTTTCTACTGTTATTTTCTACAAAACATCTAGCTTTTGACCCCTAAATACAGTAAATGCAAAGAATGATGACAACTCTAATCAAAGAAAAAAATGGTCAAAAGGAGCTCACCTACAGATGACCTAGATAATGAATTAACAGACAAGAACTTTGAAATGACAATTATAAACATTTTAAGAAATCAGTAGAAAGTATAAACATGATGTGTAAAACAATGGAGAATTTCATCAGAGACAGAAACTCTGAAGAAGAATCAAATGGAAATTTCAGACCTAAAAAAATCTGAAATAAAGAAGTAACTCAATAATGAACTGAACAAAGAAGAAGAAAAGACCAGTAAATTTAAAAAAAAATCAACAAGAAAATAACAAAATTGAAACACAAAGAGGAAAAAAAAAAGAGTGAAAAAAAAATACGCAGCATCAGAATGCTGTGGGGAAAACAAATCAAACAGTGTATATAAATGCAACTGGAGTCCAAGAAGAGGAAAGAGAGAACTGAGGTAAAACAAATATCTGAAGGGAAAATGACCAGAATTTTCAAAAGTTTATGAAACATATCAATCTACAAATCGAGTTTAGTGAATGTCAAGTTGGATAAATACAAAGAACAGCACATCTGATGACATAATAGTCAAATCACCAATAACCAAAGATGAATAGGAAATTATAAAGCAGCCAGAAAAGGGAGGGACATTAAATTTAGAGTAATAACCATATGATTTACAGAAAATATCTCAATATGGCTTATAGAAAACAACAGAATGACACAGTTTAGCTGCTGCAAGAAAAAATCTATAATTCTATGCGCTGTGAAAATATTATTCAAAAATGAAAGCAAAATAAAGACATTTTCAGAAAAACAAAAGGAGAGAATATTCACCAATAGCAGAGTACACCAAAAGAAATACGACAAGAAGCTCTCTGACTGAGGTACAAATAGATGTCTAGATCTTCATGAAGGAATAAAGAGGAAAGGGAAAGGGTAAAATTTTTTTTAACTTTTCATTTTATATTGGAGTATCCATGCATGCGTGTTAAGTCGCTTCAGTCTGTCTGACTCTTTGCGATCCTATGGACTGTAGCCCACCAGACTCCTCTGTCTATAGGATTGTCCAGGCAAGAATACTGGAGTGGGTTGCCATGCCCTCCTCCAGGGGGATCTTCCACACCCAGGGATGGAACCTGTGTTTCTTGTCTCCTGCATTGGTAGGCAGGTTCTTTATCACTAGCGCCACCTATAGTTGATAACAATATTGTGATAGTTCCAGATGCACAGCAAAGCGACTCAGTTCAGTTCAGTTGCCCAGTCGCAGCCAACTCTTTGCGACCCCATGGACTGCACCACGCCAGGCTTCCCTAGTCCATCACTAACTCTGGGAGCTTGCTCCAGGGCTCAACTAATCATATACATCTATCCATTCTCCTCCAAACTCCCCTCCCATCCAGGCTGCCATATAACATTGAGCAGAGTTCCCTGTGCTATACTGTAGGTGGAAAGGGTATATTATCACATTACATATTGGTATATGTAAAATACATGAAAAATAACACAAATGGTGGGAAAGGAAGTAAAAGGAATCATACTTTCTAAGGTTCTTACTAATTACAAAATTTACTAAATGTGAAAAAGTTAAGAATACATATTATAATGTCTAGAAGAGACATTTAAAATAATATAAGGAAGTACAGTTTAAAAGCCAACAGAAGAATAAAAGGAATAATTTAAAAGACTTGATTAATTAATCAAAAGAAGGCTGAAAATAAGAACCATAAAAAGAGATAGAAATTGGACACAGAATAAAAGGGAAAACTTAAAGCCAGCTATATCCGTAATTATACTAAATATAAATATACCAGACACTTAAACTTTTTTAAAAAATGACTGGATAAAGAATCAACCTCAAATTATGCTATTTGTAACAGGCATACTTTAAAGATATAATTTGAAAGCAAAGGATGAAAAAAGATATACCATAGAAATGTTAATCAGAAGAAAGTTTGTATAGCTATATTCACATCAGACAAATATTCTTCCAGACAAGAATATTACTAGAAATAAAGGGAACATGTTATAATGATAAAAGAGTCAATTCTTCAGGAAGATCCAACAACTATAAATGCATATATACCTAATAATAGAGATTCAAAACACATGAAGCAAAAAAACTAACACAACTTAAGGAGAGAAATAAACAAATTCACAATAGATGAATATTTTCAACTAATCGAACAACAAGCAAATTCACAATCATAGATGAATATTTTCAACTAATAGAACAACTAGTCAAGAAATCAAGAAGTATATAGAAAATTTGAACAACACTATCAATTAGCTGGATCGAATTAATATTCACAGAAAACAATATTCAACAACTACAATCTGCATAGAACAGTTACCAAAATAATCCACAGTCTGAGAGACAGAGCAAACCTTGATACATCTCAATGGTTAAAGTCATACAGAATATATCCTCTGACCACAATGAATTAAAATAGAAATCATCAACAAAACAAAACCTGAAAGTCTCTAAACATATACAAATTAAATAACACTCTTAAAACAAACAATAACAACAAAACTCCAGGTATCAAAGAAGAAATCCCAAGGAAATGAGAAAATATTTTGAACTGAACAAACAGCATGCTAAAATCTGTGGGATGGAGCCAAATAATGCTTAGAAGAAAATTTGTTGCTTTAAACGGTGCCTATTAAAAAAGAATAAATGTATAAAATGGCCAAAGAGTCTACCTCAAGAAGCTAAAAAGGAACAAAATTAACCCAAAAAAAAGAAGAAAGAAAATAAAATATAAGAGCAAATAATCAAAAGAAAAGAGGACTTCTCTGGTAGTCCAGCAGTTAAGAATCGACCTGCCAATGAAGGGGACATGGGTTCGATCCCTGGTCCAGGAAGATCCCACATACCAAAGGGCAGCTCAGCCCATGTGCTGCAACCACTGAGCCCTAAAGTCCATGCTCCGCAACAAGGAAAGCCACTGCAACAAGAAGCCCATACACAATTAGAGAGTAGCCCCCGCTCACCACAACTAGAGAGAGCCTGCAAACAGCAACGAAGACCCACTGCAGCCAAAAATAAACAAATAAACAAATTTTAAAAGATAAAAATAACAGAAATCTCAAAAAGTAAAAATTTGTGTTATTTAAAGATTAGTTGACTAATGTCTAATAAAAATAATCAAGGAAAAGGAAATTAAACACAATACTAATAATATTAGGAATAAAAAGAAAATATTATAGATCCTATGGATGTTGAAAAGATAATATGAGATATTATGAAGTGCTTTATGTTAATAGATTAGACAACTCAGAGGAAATGAAAAATATCCCTTGAAAAATCACCACTGAAACTGACGTGAGAAGAGTAAATCCTAGTTCATTTTGTTCATTTAATCTGTAGTTTAAAATCTTATATAAACTTCAGACCCAGATGGCTTCACTGATGGATTCTACCAAACATTTGAGGAAAAAGTAGCAGCACCACCAAGAAAGTGAAAAGGCGAGCCACAGACTGGGAGAAAATAGTCATAGCACACATCTGACAAAGGACTTGTGTTCAGGATATATAAAGAACACAGAATATATACTTCCTTCTCCAGGGAACCTTCCTGACCCAGGGATCAAACCTGGGTCTCCCGCATTGCAAGCAGATTCTTTACCATCTGAGCCACCAGGGAAGCCCAATAAAATAAGGCACTCAAATTTTTAAAAAGGTTAAAGAATTAAAAGGAACACCAGAACAGAAAATACTGAATGGCCAAGAGATACGCATAAAGGTGCTGCATATCATTAGTCATTGGGATATACACACTGAAACCACAACGAAGTACCACTACACTCCCACTAGAATGGCCAAAAGTGCTGCTGAGGATGCAGCCGCTGGAACACTCACACACTGCTGGTGAGAATGTAAACTGACATAACCTCTATGGAAATTTTTCCATTTCTCTTTTTAAAAATGTATTTATCTAGTTGGCTGTGCTGGGTCTTTGTTGTACATGAGATCTTTGTTGTGACACGCAGGACCCTTCATTGTGGTGTGCAAGCTTCTCTCTAGTTGTGGTGCATGGGCTTAGCTGCTCTGCAGCACGTGGGATCTTAGTTTCCTGATCAGGGATCAAATCATGTCCCCTGCATTGGAAGGTGGATTCTTAACCCCTAGATCACCAGAGAAGTCCTGAAAATTGTCCATTGCTAATAAAGTTTCAGACTTATACTATGGCCTAGCAATACTACTCCAATCTGTGTGTATCTGTAATACGCACACACACACATAAAAATGCAATAAACCCAAGAGAAATGAGTGCATGCATCCAGGAAAAAAAAGACTTATACTTGAAGGCACATGGCAGTTGTATTCACAGTAGTCAAGAAGTAAAAACAGTCCAAATATCCCTCAACAGGAACATGGGTGAACAAACTGTGGCATTTGGTAGTGCTCAGCACTAAAAAGGAACGAAACTACTGATGACCTACAGGCTTCCCTGGTGGCTCAGCTAGTAAAGAATCTGCCTGCAGTATGAGAGACCTGGGTTTGATCCCCTGAGTTGGGAAGATCCCCTGGAGAAGGGTAAAGCTACTCACCCAGTATTCTGGCCTGGAGAATTCCACAGACTGTATAGTCCATGGGGTCACAAAGAGTCGAACACGACTGAGCAACTTTCACTTTCACTGATAACATGCCAGATGGAAAATCTCAAGGGTCCTATATTGAACAAAAGAAGCCAGACTGAAAAGAATACATGCTGTAAGATGTCAGTCGTAGGAAGTTCAAGATTAAACATAGCTAACTTACAGATACAGAAGTCATGGTTACCTTTGGTGAAGGAGGAGTAACTACTGACTTAGAAAGAAGCACAATGGAACTTTTAAGAGATGGAAATATTCTCTATCTTCATATGGACAGTGGTTATGTATGTAAAATGTACATATATGCTAAAAAATCGTTAAGGATTTGTACACTTTATTGTATGCACATTATGCCTCAAAAATAAAACCCCACATGTATCCTGTTTCTTTTGAAAACATGAGAAAATCTGTCAACACAAGGCCCATATTTGGCCACAACTGGCTGGAGGAACACACACGCCACTTCACCACAGTCCCCACCACTCTCTATTGTCACCCACAGCCCATCACACTCATTTCTCCCCCTGACTGGGTCCCTACTACCCCAAGATCCAACCACCTCAGCACACAGGTCAGGCTGGGAGTCCTGACTGAGGGCACCACAGCAGCCACTCACCAAGACAGCCTGTGAGCAGGCTAGTCAGACTCTAGTTGTTTTTCTGCCTGGCACTTAGAAGTAGGCCTTCTTCCTTCATCCTGAGCCAGTGATTCACTGGGGCAGGAATTCTCAAAAGATAGACCCTGACCTTCTGAATAATACAGACTGCTTAAGCACTTAACTGAAGACAGAAAAGAAATGTGATAGCATCTGCATTCCAAGCTGGTGAAGCAGGTCATATTGATGACATTTTTTCATCATTGAAGCGAGTCATCTTTAACAGAGGTACACACTGTTGCCCCCAGTTCAGCCTCCAGATAGATGCAGGGCTCTGCCTTTGTCCTATAGCTGTGCTGGGGAACACTGTGGGGATGGGGCTGCACAAGGTACCTGAGGACAGTGGGCCAGGCATCGCATCCACAAGCCAGGGTGACTCAGCTTACTGGCCCGACACCCCTAGGCTATAGACCTGTGATACCAAATAATTTACCTACCGATCTGGCACATCCTTGAGCGATCAGAACTAACCCAGGCCAAATCACAGGAAAGGGTTCCCATAACTGCTTTAGTTAATGAACCAGTGGGAGCTCTGGGAGGATCGTAAGGGGAAGGCCAGGGTTGCTAGAGTGGTAGGACTCTTGAGCCAGTGGCTATTTACCAACCAGTACGGAAGTTTTAATATTTGTTAAGCAGCCTGATCACACCATTAGTCCTGGACCAGAGCTGTGCCAGAACCAGTCTGTACCAACATATCTCACACTGGAGCCAGGAAGACCCCACATGGCGTCTGGGAAACAGCCTGGGGCTGGAGGTCCAGACTCCCTGGGTCTCCTGCCTGTGCCTCTGGCTCTATATGAGGCCTGAGATGAGAGACTCTCCCGCTGGGCCTTGTTATTTGAATGTAAAGAGAGGCACTTCCCAGGTGGCCCTGCAGGAGACGGAAGAGACGAAGGTTCGACCCCTGAGTAGGAAGATCCCCTGGAGGAGGGCATGGTAGCCCACTTCAGTCTTCTTGCCTGGAGAATCTCATGGACGGAGGAGCCTGGTGGGCCTGCAAAGAGTCAGATGTGACTGAAGCAACTCAGCACGCACGCGCACAGAGAGAAGCAGCACGGGTGATTTGAGGAGCTCCTCCACCGGCTTCCTGTCTACCACGTGTGACTCTGGCAGCACCGCCTTCGTGTCTCACGGACAGAACCATCCCAACCAGCGTGAGGCAGGTAATCACCCCCTTAACTGTTTCCAGTGCTCAGGGGTATCCTTCCTGGCTCATGAGGACCCCGGCTGACGTTCCAGCTCCGCCACTGAGAAGGTGTATGACAAGGGCCTCGCCACTCCACCTCCCCGGCTCCCGGTTCCCTGTGTCCATCAGTTGGGGCCAGCTCCACAGCCCTGCTGTCCTGGGGCACGCTGTAAGGACTGCATAAATGTAGGAAGCTGGACGACAGGGAGATACAGCATGTCAGTCAGTTCAAAGTAAAACTGTATTAAACTGAACCATGTATGTGTGAAAATGCTTGGATGTTGTTATTACTTTATTTTTTTCCTGGTTCTGTCTTTCCTTTCAAATTATACCTGTCCCGGGTGCCCACATCCTCTTCGTGATTCTGTTTAATCCCACGAGCTCATTCTAATGTGTTAATGACTCCGCCTCACCCTGTCACTGCATATTCGCAGTGATCTTCGATGCTTCAACTCAATTTGTTATAGGAGGAAGGCTACTCAGAAGAACTGGCATGCCGGGGGGCTCTAGGGAGGAAGAACATGGGCTTTCTGACTGCAGGGGCATCATGGCCGCTTGGGCTGGAGTAGCGTCTGGGGCTGTGTATGAATTTGCTTGTGGCGCCTCCCTGTGGACAACATAAGTACTGCCTGAGACCCACCCCTGACCACAAATCACCAACCCCCGGCAGCCTCCAGCCTCATGAAGCCAACTTCCCTAGGTTGCACATGAGAAAATAAACGTGGGTATGTATTAATGTTCAAGACTAAGCCGTTCCTTAGGCATTTTATAAATGGAAGTAAGTGATGGGTCATGGTCCCTCGTGATTCTATAAGCAGGAATCCTGAGACAAATAACAGCTTGTCCAAGTCAGTTTCAAAACTAGGAATTTACATTTGAGGGGATTTCTCAGACCATGGGTGCATTCAAATCGTGAGGGACAGACACCCCCATTCCACTCCGTTTATCTCAGGCATCAAGAGTCCCCTTGCTTCTGATACCACGTCTGGCCCAGTGATGCAAAATCACAAGGCTTCATGACAGCTTCCACGACTCAGCTGCAGGCCACTCACCCTCCACTCTCCAAATGGTCTCTGGCTGAGATGGCCTGGATCTCTATGAGGCCAGGCTAAATGTGGTCATCACAGTCCATCTAGAGAGGGCGGAGGGTGCCCCTGAGCCACCGAGTTCAGGGGTCCAACAAGCTCCGCCCCAGAAAAGTCCTGGAACAGGAAGGGGGCACTGCACGCATGCATTCAACAAATCCAGACGCCCTGCTCTGCACCAGGACACCATCCAACACAGACACAAGCACGGCTGGAGGAAAGTGTCGGTCAGGGATGAGACTGTTTTAAAGAGCGGAGCAGTGGCCAGGGTCCAGTTAGGGAAAAGTCACCCATGCCAGGTAGCTCAAAGAAGGAATTTAATACCGAGAGCTAGTTACAGAAGTGTCAGAAAGACCGGAAAACTAAAACGGAGGATGATGAAATGACGCAGAGGTTAGCAAGAGTAGAAGCTGTCACCATCCCTAGAGCTGGAGGGACAGAGGAAGGAGGTGGTGCTCTCAGGGCCCTTGCCATCCCTTAGGACCTGGAATCGTGAAGAAGGCAGCTAGAGGGGGAAGGGACCACAGGGGGATGCTGGGAGAGTGACCCAAGCAAAGAAGGAGGGGAAGAGCCTGGCTTCTCCCTTCACCCTCCCACCTGTCACAGGTCAACTCTTATTGGCCAAACCCAACTGGTATCCAGTGGCAAGAAAGCTTGAAAATGTAATCTTCAGGGGTCAGCGTTCCCCCCTCAACACACACACACATACTGCAGAGCAGAGCAGGGGAAGGGCAGGGAATAAATCTGAGAGCAATAGGCAAATGACCTAAACAGCAAACAGCACGTGAGGTGAATCTTCAAGGGTCTGTGTGTGATGTGAATGTGCAAGAATGCACATGTGTCTTCTGCTAATCAGTTTCAAAGGCATGTGTGTGTGTGTGTGCATGTGGAATGTGCGTGTGTGTGTTTCAGTGTGACTGTTCAAGGGTACGTATGTATCAGATGCATTTCAGGGGGTGAATAAATATGTGATAGGAACAAGCATCCAAGGGTTTGTGTGTGATGTGAACATTCAAGGGTATGTGTATATGTGACAAGAATATTTGAAGCTCTCAGGGTGTGTGTGTGTGTGTGTGTGTGTGTGTGTGTGTGCTGTGAATGTTCAAGGAGGTGGGTATGTGCTGTGCATGCTCTGAGCTGGGTGATGTGAATGTTCAGAGGTGTGAGACATGATGTGCAAGGCGTGTGTGAGAGACTGCTGAGGAGCAGGGCTGGGAGAGTGGAAGAGCAGAGATGTTCCCTATGGACATTATGGGCATGGGAGAAGATGGGGCCCTGTGTCTTTGCTGGGGACAGATGTGTAACTCAAACTCTTCATTCAAAATGGCTAAAATGATGATGTTCAGAGAAGGTTGTATATAAGGGGCAACTACGAGAAACAAACTTTTTACTATGTTTCCGTCCAAATGAGTGTCACCTGCTTTACAGTAGCCATCTACTTTGAAGACTACTAAAAACAAAGATTAAGTCTTTATTTTAAAAAAAAAAAGGAAAATGTTAAATTTGTGTTTTATTGATGCAGCCAGACTGCAATGTTTTGGGACCTGCCTTCAGTCAGTTTGTATGCCACACATAAAATCTGCACTCCTTACTACAATCGTCACTTATTCTTATTGGTTGAGGCTCGAATTATCCAACTTTAATCACTTAATCAGTCTCATCTCTGGCTTTACTTGGAACTTTTCCAAAATGCAAATCTCTCACCTTAGAAAAAAATTGCTTCTTGATGTATGGCAGAAACTAACACAATACTGTAAAGCAATTATCCCTCAATTAAAAATAAAAAAATGTTTTTAAATGCCAACGTGTCCCCTTTGAGGTCAAGCCTCCTTTGGGTATGTTGGTTATTTGAGTATAGCGTCACTGCGTGACAATGAGCTGCTATAGACGGGAGTGTACTGGGAGCTTCACAAAGGAACTAGGAACCAAATGAATACCATACAATCACATCATATGTACATCTGGCTTTTATGAATTCAAACTACTATACTGGGTCTTTAAAAAAAAAAAAAAAAAAAAAACTTTTGGCTATACCATGCAGCATGTGAAATCTTAGATCCCCAACCAGGAATCGAACCTGTGCCCCCTGCAGTGGAAGCATGGAGTCTTAACTGCTGGATCACCAGGGAAGTCCCCTATACTGAACCTTTTAAAGAGGGGGTCAATAATCTGTCAATAGTGTAGGCATTTCCACCCACGATTGATGAGCTTACGGTTCCCAGGGCTCCCGCTCTGAAACAAGCTTCAAATGGGTGAGGCAACTCCATCTTGGGTCCTGAAGGCCTATTTATGTGTGAACGTCTCATAACACTGAGTGTGACTCTGAATTTCCTCATCCTCTCCCAGATTGCCCCAATTCAGGCCTTTCCTGCTAGGGGAACAGACCTATAGTCAATTGCCCCTCAGTGACAGGAATGGGAACCCTAGTGATTTATACAATAGAGACCTAAACACAAGCCAACTGGTTCATCTTGTGCTCAACCAAACAAATCATGATGGGTTCCATCACTGGGGAAACACTGGCCATGCTGGACTCCCCCGACAGACCGTGTCAGTCATACACATGGCACCTTTCCAGGGATAGTTCAATGGTAACTTTAATTGTATGTGGTTTGTGACTTGTGCACTTGGCTTTCTTTTGTTGTTTTGTTGGCCACCCCATACGGCTTGTGGGATCTTCGTTCCCCGACCAGGGATTAAACTGGGGACCAGGCCGTGAAAGCACAGAGTCCTAACCACTGGACCACCAGGAATTCCCTAGGCACTGACTTTGGAATTCAACCCCCAGGTCAGATGTGGCTTCACTGTAGTAAGAGATCATGGAACTCATTTTCTTGTCTTCAGACAAAACAACTCAAACTGTCTGGGACAGTTAAGGATGTCAAACACTAAAATAATTTCCACATGCAGCCCCATAGAATTTCTTTCAGGCCTCAGAAGGCAGGAGCTCCCTTTTCCTCTTCCCTCCCCAGCTCACTCCTTCTTATCCTTCTGGCCTCAGCTTAGCCAAGTCTGTCGGTCCAGAGGCACTCTCTGAGCCCCTGACCAGGCTGAGTGCCCAGCACGTGCATGTCCTTCTGTGACACGACGCCCTTTGCAGGTTGATGGGTCTGTCCCCTGCCCCCAACCTCAGCACTAAGCCATCAAGAGGACACTACGGCCAGGAGGTTTTTGATCACCATTTATCCCCAGTGCTTGGCAGTCAAACCACCTCCTCCACACATATTTGTTGAATGAGGACTGGAATGTCTCAGGAATTCATTTGAATGTTTAGTAATCCTAAATGTCAAGGAACTCTTCCCATGTGGTAATTTCCCAAAGACTCCCTCGCTGCATTCCGAGCTTATTGCTTCTAACTCTAAGGAGACTGGTTGACTTCCCTGCATAATTAACACAGGCACTCAAGGTCCATGACTCTCATCCTTCTCTTCTCCAACTTCAGTAACTTCAATCTCTTCAGTTTCCTCGTTCTCACCTCCAAATCCTCTTCATGTTCTCCCAAACTGCCCTAGCTCTGGCCTTTCCAGGGGCGTGGGGGCCTGCAGTAGGCTGCCCCTTGGGGTTGGTGTGGGAATTCTGACACAGAGGTAATCATCCAGGTAACACGGGGCAGCAGTGGGCTTTAGAGTCTCAAAGTTCTCGGTTCAACGGCTCCACCACACACTGGCACTGAGACCCTCACAGACCTCCTTCACCTTCCCAGCTTGTCTGCTGATCAAAACACGAGAGACTCTGCGAGGCAGGGATGATGTGAGAAGTAGGCGAGGCACAGTATGTGAAGACACCCCATCCGTCCTGGCCAGTGCATGTCTCACCCCAGGGGACAGGGCGCTGAGGCCTCTCCAAGGCCAGAACTGGTCAGGCTGTGGGGGATGAAGCGGTTGTCAGGCGAATCCTGCCACCTTGTGGTGCCCATGCGCTTGAGAGCCCACCCCACCCTGCTGAAGCCCCGCCTTACCCCTCCGCCTCCAGCCAGCTTATTCCGGGGGTGTTCCCTCTCCCCCTCTCAGCCCTGCTACCCCAACCCTTCCCGACATGTCTTCCCAAACCCCCAGCCCCAGGGTGTTCTCAACTGTACCAGTCCTGTCATCCTCAAAATGTCCTCTTCTAACACTATTAGAACCATTTTCTCCCTCCTGGACCAAAACAGTCTGGTGGGGGGGTGGGGGTAGGGTCCTGTTCCCTATCTCTGTCCCTTCTTTAGCCACTTAGCAGCTATATGAGACTCGGACATCTGATTTTTCATTGATCAATGGTGTGTCTGTAATGCCAAATCCTCTAAACAAAACATGTTGCTGGCTCCTCTGGCCCATCGAGGATGGTGTGTATGCACATGTGGTTTGGGGCAGGGGGGTGTGTGTGTGTGTGTGTGTGTGTGTGTGTGTGAACACACATGCACCTGTTCCTTGCTCTGGGCTAGTGATGTCCTCCTTGGCCATCCCCTCCCGACTCACAGGGGACCTTCCCAAGGCCAGCCTCTCAGCTGCAGCAGTGTCTCACTGTCTGGACCCTTCACAGAGGCACCTATTCTGGATACTTCTGGATCAAGGACAAGACCACTTTCCTCCTTCATGTCCTGTAGTCTTACACACTGACATTCCAAGACAGGTGGGTGGTGACTGCCGGCCTGGAATGATTGGATACAATCCAGGCGTCTAGGAAATAAAGAAGACAGTAGGGGACTGAGGCTGCCTCAAGATTTCAGGCAAATACGCATTTACATGCTGTGAGGGCTTGCAGCTTAGTGATCTGAGTTCTTTTTTTCTAATTTACTTGGTTGCACTGGGTCTTAGTTGCAGCATATGTGATCCTGTGGCATGTGGGATCTAGTTCCCTGACCAGGAATCGAACCTGGGGCCCCCTGCATTGGGAGCAGAGCCTCAGTCACTGGACCACCAGGGAAATCCCTGTGAGTTCTTAATAACTGGGTTGCTGGCCCTTCCGCTGTGCTCCTCTTCCCCCTGCTGGGGTGATGGAATGGGTCAGCCCGCCCATTCTGGTTTTAGCGCCCCATAGACATGGGCCTAACAGTGGCTCTGGATTTCCTGGTCCAGGGTAGGAACCAGGCCTGTCCAGATACATGCACATATGGGACTGACCTACCATCCATCCACTCTGAGACGGGCTGATGGAATCCATCAATGTCCAAACACCCATGTCCCTCTCCAAATAGATAAGAAATGCTTGGCTGTCACACATATAACTTGGAAAAGGTGAGGATGGGAGTTGTAAAAGCTAAAGACCATACAGTTGAACTCTGGAGATTTCAGGCACCTAACTACGTCAAAAGACAGGAACCATTTACTGAGTGTTTATAGCAAGCCATGTACGGTGCTAAGTGCTTTCACATAAATTAACACATTACCTGAGAAATAGTGTCATCTTCATTTTAACAGATGACAAAAACTAAGAAAGGTTATGAACTAGTTTTGTACACAGATCTGGGTTCAAATGACTAGTGAGTAACCTTAAGCAAGTTAACTAACCTCTCTGGAGCCTGTCCTCTCATCTATAAACTGGGAATAACAGTTGCCTGCCCTGTACGTTGCAGGTACCAGCTCCAGTCTGGTTTCTGGCACTCAGGGGTCATTCCACTGTTGTTAAACAGTGACAGTACTTGTAATTTGCCTAAGGTCATAAAACAAATTCAAACCTGGGTTTTCTGATTTCCAAGTTCAGTGCTCACGAGGAAAAAAGCTGATTCACTTAAATATGTCCTGAGTATGGCCAAAAAGCTGATTCACTTAAATACGTCCTGAGTATGGCCTTGAAGCAGGTGCTGCCCTAGGATCTGGAAGACCAGTTAGGTGTGGGAGCCAGACCATGGTCCTACGAAGTGTGATGTGTAGACAAACGTTCAAGGTGCAGAAATGGCCCAACAAGGGGTGACTCTTGAGGCTACATCACCAGGAAAACAAGTTGGCAAAAGTGGTGGTATTTTCTCTGTAGTCCCCGCAAAGGGGGGAGAAACAGAAGTGACTGGAAATCATTGGGGAAGAAAATGACCAGGTGGGGCTAAACTTCTGGAGAAGTCTTCTAGTGAGGTGGTCTGTTTTACATGTTACACACACACACATTTCTCTACTCAGAGCATACAAACACACCTCAAATTCCAACTCCTAACACACACAGTATTCTAACACAGTATTCTCCTAACACTCCCATATCACACACAGTATTCTTTCCTCCTCTCACTGATTTCTAAAATACAGAGAACATATATTTTACTTTGTTCCCTGGTCATCTCCCCTGTAAGAACATGCTAGAAAGTTTTTCGGTTATGCCTGGCAGGCAATGGAAGATGCAGGCTAGCACTCAGCATATCTGGTCATTTCTACTATTAATACAGTGCCAAAAACATTTGCATTCTGCAAAATCACACTCCCGAAATAGCAGGACTCCTGAGCTAAGGAGGTTGGGGAAGACCACACATCTAGAGAATTTTGCAGCCAGCGTGCTAATAAACCAGAATCGAGTCCCACACCACGCTAACACAATTAAAGCCCACTGCCATGTGCATTGGGCCCCTGCAGCCTCAAATCCTGACATTTCTTTCTTCTTCCTGAGACATACAGTAGCTTCTTTGGGATGGGGGTTAGGGTCCCAGCAGAAACTAGTTCCATCAAAATAAAAAATGTGATCCAGGATGGGGCCTTCGTCATCAACTGTGTAAAACAGAGCAGGGTTGGGGAGTGGAGGGAAGGGTCTTCCTTTCCACCTAGTCTCCCCCAGATAGTCCAAAGTAGTGGGAAAGCTAGTGGTTTGTCTTGAAGCTACTAAACTAGACACTCCTTGTGATAAAGGAAGGCACTTCTATAACATTCTCAGCTTTTGTCTTAAGGTATTCCACTCTGTCCATGACTACTTCAAAATACTGGGGAAACCTCACAGGAACCAAACTATAATTTCAGGTTGACATGACACCGTGTCTCCCCTTACCAATTTTACAGATGCTGTTTCCTTTTAAAGAAACAACTCTGTAACAAAACAGCCCATCTTATGAATGGCCATTAAGATTGTGGGAGCAGCTCGAAAGCATGGGATTTTTTTCCCCACACCAAGCAATTCTCAGACACCAGCTAGATGTCCAACAATTCAACTCAATTCTGCCCCTTTCTACCTGAAGAAAGTGGTGGATCCCACAGGCTAAGGGCTTCCATCCTACCAGACTCTCCCTCTTAGGTGTCAACTGCACCTAAGCACATGGACTTCCAAGTGCTCACTTGTGCTTCTGACCCAATGGGTATAAACCACAGGCTCTCATGATCCCTCTTGCATGCAGACTGCTAGAGGCCAGTCTATTTAACCCAGAATGCCTTCTGAGAGGACTGCAGTCTTGTTCCTGGGACCACTATTCTGGGCAGAAAGAGGCATGCTTGAGACCCTCCCTCCCCCTCCTCTCATTTAGCAAATGCTGAGTGCCCTCCATGTGCCAGGCACCAGGCCCAGTGGTGACCCAGGCAACACAGTGAGGGGTCCAGAGCCCCAACCTACAGGCAGGGGATAAGCAGTCTCCTCCTGCACCATCAGTGACCTGCAGCAACTCCCAGCCAGTCACACCTGATCAGGACTCCCACCCTGAAGATGGCAGATAACAACCTGACCCTGCTCACTTCACATGACTGTTTCAAAATATATAAGAAGCAATTCTATTGCTTAAATAGAAAACACCTTAAAAAAAATGAACGAAAAGAGGAAGGAAGGGAGGGGAGGGGGAAGGAAGCAAAGCAACCAGAAAACAAGGAAGGAATCGTTTCCTCGGCTAGATTGATAAACGTTTTAATATCAAGTAGGAAGAGAAATACAAAACAGAAAATGACTAAGAAACTACAAAGCACGAGGTGTTTTGTTTTGTTTTGTTTTTCCCCTTGGACCTAGAGGCTTTCACAGAAGCTCAAGGTTTTTAGAAAGTTGATTCACTTCCTTCTGCTCTTTCTTCCTGGGCCCAAGAAGCCAGCTGATTCACTATGAAGCAATGCAATACTACTCAATCACGAGCTCAGGAGAAAAAGGATAAAACCCCCTAAGAGATGGCTCTCTCTTCACAAGGAGAAGACAACAGTCCTCAAAGGATAAATCAACCGAGACCCACACAACGGTAAACCCATTTATTTCTCAGGACTTAGTTTGCCGCTTGACAGTCCCGTAGAGATGAGAACACCGCACCACATCCTTGAGGCCCAACCGCAGACCTGTCCGAGCACTGTCCACAGGCAGCTCAGTCCATCAGAGGTCCAAGAGAAACCTCCTAACCTGTGCCAGGTATTTTGGCTTCAAATAGTCACCCAGTTCCTCCTTGCTGGCCCACACGTGACGGCCCTTCTCCACGGCCGGGGCAAAGTCTCCGGTTAGCAGGAGGGCTTTGAAGAAGAAGATCTTGGCCCCGAGGCTGCCCTCCCGCCCGCACTGCCTGGGGGAACTTGAACTTGTAGTGGCCACAGGGCGCATTTCCCAGGAACTTGGCTTCCAGGTGGTTTTCTGAGGAGGATGGGAGCAGGGAACAGAAGTGGAAGATGAGGACACTCGCACCTGTTTACCCTGGGGCCCAAAAGCAGCAGGGGTCTCTGTGAGAGCCACTTCTGGCCTGAGGGGAACCGCCGCCCCCGAGGATGAGGACCAGGGTCGGTCCTGAAGACCCTCATCTCCTTTCAAGCCAAAAGCTCCTGGTCCTTGGGTTCCAGATTCTCTGGGTCCATTCTTCATGCCAAGCTACTGCTCTCAGACTGAAGTCCGCAAGGCAACCTAAACAGCACTACCTGAGAGCTAGAGCACTGAGCTTCCAGACTCAGCCCGGTCACCATCTGTTGACGAAGGACCGAGACACTTGTATCTGTAAAGCAAAGCTCATCAGCCCTTTTAAAGGGAGTATCACATGGTAAGTATCGAAAGGCCCCGATTTGACTGCTGCAAGGTGAAAACCAAAGTTAAAAGGCAAAGAGAGATGGAGGATCTTTGCAATCTATAACAATGGGTTAACAACATCAACACAGCATTTCAAAGGATGAGGAAATAACGGACCAATTACTAAATGGAACCCAGAGAATGGGCTAGCAAAAAAATAAAACTGGATCACCACCTCACTGCTCATACCCAAATTGACACCCTACAGATCAAAGATCTAACACAAAGTTAAAATTTTCACGAAAGGTTTCTTCACTTTGAATGATGGTTTCACGGATGTTTAATATTTTCTGAGTTTTTCTGTATTTTAAAATTCCTTACTAAAGAAAAAAAGTAACCATAAGAGTACTATTAAAAAAAACATGTGGGATACTTTCTGTATCATTTTGAGAAGGAAGTCCTAACCAAGACACAAATGCAAAAAGAAAAGGCATATTTATTTACATAAAAGTTAAAATCCTTTTGCACGGAAAAATGAAGCATAAAAAGTCACAGACATAATGACAAACTAGGAAAAATATTTTCGACACACTGAACAAAGGAACATCTTAAGATATGAGTATTAAATAGTACGTAGAAATCAATGAGGAGAAAGCCAACAACTCTGAAAGAAAAATGAACCAAGTATATGAACAACAAGTTCCCATGAAGATAAATTATCAATGAACTATAAACTCATAAAGATGCTCAACTCATTAATAACTCAGTAAATACAAGTTAAAACAACAAAGAAATACCATTACTATTTAAGTTCAAAAACTTTGAGTTGTACACTGCTCATCAAGGATAAAGGAAAACTGGGTTCTCTCAAATGTACGTGGTATATAATTAGCATAACTGCTCCACTTGGCAAGAGATATCAATTTTAATAATACAAACCCTTTGATCTAACAATTCTGCTTCTAGAAGTTCACCCTCCTCAATATATTTATTTGTCCATGTGAGCAAAGGAGTGTACACAGATGTTCACTGCAGCCTTTTTTTCAATAAAAGCAACAGACTGGTTAAACAAGCTGCAGTACATACATATATGAAACATTACACTGGTGTTAAAAGTATAAGATATGTCTTTACTTGCTGATATAAAGATATGCTTAAAAGCCATGTATAAGAAAAGGAAAGTACATAACCATGTGTGTATACACATATATGTACATGTTTAAGTTTGCCCACTTCATGGAAAAAAGGAACAGATGAAATAAGTATGTGTTTGCAATTGCTAAAAGGATACACAAAAAATCTATTCATGGTGGCTGCCTCTAAGACGGGAAAGTTACCTATTACTTTTTACAGTTCTACATATATCAGACACTGTGTGATACTTTTTCACTGTATACAATGAATGGCTTTTGTCAATATTAAAAACAGTAACAACACTATCAGCATTGGATGAGGAATCCATGTATGATGTAAGCTCACCTACAATATAAAATGTCAGCAGTGGGGATCTATGGGTGGTGGAATTACACTGGCATGATTCTTTACACGTTTCTGAATTTTCCACTTAAGTCAATGGATACATATTACTTTTCTATGACCTGGGGAAATGGATTACATTAAATCAAAAAGGGGAAAAAAACACAGTTCATTATAAACATGAGCAAAGAATCTAAATAAGTGGTTCATGGATAAAGAAAAACCAATAGCCACGTGAAAAATATGCAGAGATGGCCACTCTAATCAGTGGCCACTAATCCAAATAAACACATTACCCAATAAAAAAGAAAGGAAACAGCTAACCTAAAGATCATTCTTTTTACTGACTAGACAGGGAAAAATTTTTAAAGTATGTTCTGCAGGACACTTTGGTGGTACCTTATCAAAATCTCAGATGTGTCCATCCTTGACCATTAATTTCACTTTTAGGAATTCCGTCTTGCAGAAATACCTGGGAAGTGTGCCAAACAGATGGAAAGGAACAGACTCTGACTTTTTATACTTATAAGCTGCCTGAGCTTTCCTTTGTCATCTTAATTACTTCATGTTATTTATGATTTTCATGAATTTGAAATATATCAACCTATTTCATTTTCTACGCACCTATAAGAAACCAATATATCCTTTCACTCTTCTTTATGGCAACGGGAATGTTCAAGGGAGGAAAGCATGGAACTAAGAAGTGGGGAGCCCCTTTCTACATAGTGCCCAGCACACGAAACTGAGCACTGTGAATGAGCAGAAGCAAGCTGAGGATCTGAGCTCAATGATCCTGGGAAGAAACCCAGCCACCAACTTTTGCATGATGGCTGAGGAAGCCTGGAGCGCAGCAAAGGCCCCTCCTGTTTTCCCATTTCACACCACCATCTCACTCCCTCTCCTGTGGCCACACAGGCTGCTGGCAGGACAGGATCACGGGGCACACAGAGGCTGCTGCTGTCTCATGAGCAGTACTCACACTAGCAGCAGAGCCAGAACAGTAGTTGAGTGCTTACACTACCATACCATTTACTCATTAAACATTCAGCATTGGAAGAAAAGCTATGACAAACCTAGACAGCATATAAAACAGCAGAGACATCACTTTGCCAACAAAGATCTGTCTAGTCAAAGCCATGGTTTTTCCAGTAATCATGGACGGATGTGAGAGTTGGACCAGAAAGAAGGCTGAGCGCCAAAGAATTGATGCTTCTGAACTGTGGTATGGGAGAAGACTCTTGAAGAGGCCCTTGGTCTGCAAGGAGATCAAACCAGTCAATCCTAAAGGAAATCAACCCTGAATATTCTTTGGAAGGACTGATGCTGAAGCTGAAACTCCAATACTTTGGTCACCTGATGCAAAGAGCCGACTCACTGGAAAAAAACCCTGATACTGGCAAAGACTGAGGGCAAGAGGAAAAGGAGGCCACAGAGGATGAGATGTCTGGATGGGCCTACGGCCATACCACCCTAACGCGCCCGATCTCGTCTGATCTCAGAAGCATTTGGATGGGAGATGGTTGGATGGTATCACTGACTCAATGGACATGAGTTTGAACAAACTCTGGGAGATAGTGAAGGACAGGGAAGCCTGGTGTACTGCAGTCCACGAGTTGCAAAGAGTCAGACATGACTTAGCAAATGAACAACAACAAATATTCAGCAAGTACCTACTCTGTGTCAGGTACTCTGCTGAGAACTTGAGATGACTGAAAGGACAAAATCCTATCTGTATTTTCAGAATTCTGGCTGGGAAGAAATTGTCTGCTAATCAAAAATTAAACAGCAATGAATGAAGAGCATCTTCTTCACTGGGACATGAGCCCCCAGGAGGCCCAGGTAGCATCCTGTAGATCACTGTGACCCCACTGCCCGGACAGTGACCAGCAACAAGTAGGCACAGAGAGAATGTCTGCTGGATAAACTGAGTAAGGGCACTCTGTGAGTGTTACAGGAGGCAAGAGGAAGGAGTCGAGCTCTCTACCCAGAAGCCTCCACCATGGAAGGCAGCAGGGACGAGCTGAGTTTTAAAAACCAAGCAGTTGGACTAGGTAGGACCAAAGCTTTGTTTTGGACAGGCAGGCCCCAAAACCGCGACACAAGAAATACCACATTATTCAAAAGGCTTGCTAGGTTTGAACTCAGAACATACATGAATGAGCAGCAAGATGGAAGACTGATGAGCTTGAGACCAGAGCAGAAAGTATGCATAGGCCATGCTCGAAAGTCTGCTTTTATGGGAAACCTTTTAAGATTTCAAGCAGAGAAGTGACAAGGGATTTGTGTTTAAGAAGGCTTATTCTGGTGGCACAGAAAACGACAACACAAGAGCAAGAAGGGGCTTGTGTGGTGTCTACCTCAGTACTCCAGGGTGGCAGTTCTCAACCACAGAGATTCCACACCCCAGGTAGTTTCCAGCAGTATTCAGTATTTTTGGTTGTTACACTAGAGACAACCGAAGAAGTGCAGATAGAATCAACCGAAGAATCAAGCAGATAGAGGCTAGAGATGTTGCAGTAAATAACTAGACAGAACCACAGAAGCCCCTACGAAGAATGATCCTGCCCCAGATTTCCAGAGTGCCAAGGCAAGGCTCAGAAACCCTGATCTAGTAGGACGTGAAAAGACTCCCTGAAGAGCTGCAGGCTCAAAGATAGACTATTTAGAACAGACCAGGTAGGACTCAGGAATTTAGGGGATGCCAGAACGAGGTCAAAGGTAATGCTGAGGTGTCTAGCTGGGTGAATGCTAAGTGGTGCTGCCAACAAGCAAGGCTGCAAGGACAAAAAGAGAAACAGGCTGAGACTGGCAGGAGCATCAGTTCTGAACGAACTAAATTTTAAAACCTCCACAGGGCAAGGAACAGCACAGGGATAGCACCTTCAACCTCTGTCCCCGAAAGGTGTTTCTGCAGGCCCCTGGATGTGTGAACTATCCCCCACGTCGATGCTTTATGTTAAGCAAATGAACCTCTTTCAGAGAAAGTCTGGGCGTTTCTTGGTTGGCTGTCTCTGTGCTGGGCCCTGGGACAGAATCTAAATCACAGGTCTGTTAGGGACAACACATATTGTCAAATGCTGAGCAATATGGAGCAAAAGATAATTACCAACCAAGGGATCTTCCTCAAAATGATACCAGATGGCCAAGGAATGAAAAATCTCATTTTTCAGTGAGACACCCAAAATTCTATTTGAGAAGGCAGTGGGTCACCTAAAATCAGGTTCCGCAACACTTGTTCAGGATCAGAACTATGAGATGAGGAGAGAACTGAGTATGACAGACCAGGCTCTAGATGTGACAGAATTAAAGAGACTCCACGTCCTCTAAATCCTTAGCACAAAAATGCTGCCTTAAAAGGGGGAGGGGAGAGGAGTGACTGTGCGAAACAGATCAGGAAAAGATTCATACTGTGCAGAGGCAAACACACACAAAAAATCCAGTTCCTCAAGAATCCATAAATTATAAGAATCAAAAATGTAGGAAAGGAGAAAACCATACAACTAATCCTAATCAATTTTGTGACAGGAAACCATGAACAGTGAGAAATGAAACTTTGAGTGCCATAAAAACTGAAGCACATTTTATTGTAAGCGTTGATCACCAGATTCCACTGGAACAAACAGCTTCACTGGTGCTCCAAGTGGAGAGGCAGAGATGCCGCTGAAGGGAAGGCAAGTAGAACCTATTAAGGCAACAGGATCTCTCATAGCTATGATGACAAAATATTTTTATGATACTGGGCCCCAAAGAAGATCTGGGCCACTTAAGCCAGAAAAAGTACTAGAATCACCTATTTTTATAGATTGAACAATTGTAAAGAATGCAAAACTGGAAACGGAGAGGCAAATGTTTTGCACTTTGCCGGCAGACAAGCTTTAGCGAACAGAGGCTGAAACTCTCCATCCTTCAGGTAGGGTCCTCTGTCCATGGGATTCTTCAGGCAAGAATACTGGAGTGGGTTGCCATTCCCTTCCCCAAGGGATCTTCCCAACCCAGTAATCGAACCCCGGGTCTCCTGAATTACAGGCAGATTCTTTATCGCAAAGCCACCTGGGAAGCCCAAGTTTCCGTTAGCCTATTATTAAATGCCAGGCCCACAGTCAGCCTGCAAATCCTGGAGGCTGAGTCTGGAGTGTGTCTTGCGGGATTTAGCAGTGAGGCAGACAGCTCACCTGAGAGTGTGGCCAGGGTTCGTTCAGCTGTTTGGCGGAGGGTCTCCCGGGTTGCCACTCAGCCTGGGGCAGCATCCAAACATCCTGGTCTCCAAGCTTCTCTTTGACCAACAGAATAAGGTTCCTGTCAAGCTTCCGGTGCAGCGAGCTTCGGTCATTCTTTACGTCAGCGTCTGTATAGAAGAGATGTGGTGGAGGGGAGGTGGGGGTGGTCACAGGAGACAGGAGGAGCATGTTCTGCCAGAACCAAGAAGATTAGGGTTTTAGATCCTCCTTTAAGGCAGGGCCACAATCTTTGCCCTCAAAGAACTTATAACCAAATTAGAACCCTGACCCCATCTCTCTAACTCTGACCTCTCTCAGGACAGAGTCCCATAATCTTGAGGAAACTAAAATTTAACAGGAAGAAACCCAAAGCTGCACTCCTCCTTTGAAGAGCAGAACACAAAGTACTCTGGGCCTTTGGAAAGAAGTAATTCCCAGACACTACTAATTCCTTGGTTTTCACACTATTACTGACTTAACCAGTCGCTACTTCCGTTTTCACTATGAAACAAGAATAAGAGAACTTGATCCCCTGCTTTGGGAGGGATTTCAGTTAAAACACAGGAAATGATTGGGAAAGGCTTAACTTCCCTACTCTGATTCCCAAACTAGGAGTTAAAACCAGATAATATTCCTGAGGCTTAACTGAGACACAGCTGTCCCAACACCCATGTGTACTCAGTCACTCAATCGTGTCTGACTCTATGCCACCCCAAGGACTGTAGCCCACTAGGCTCTTCTGTCCATGGAGTTTTCCAGGCAGGAATATACTGAAGTGGGCTGCCATTTTCTTATCCAGGGGATCTTCCCAACCCAGGGATCAAACCCACCTCTCCTGTAGCTCCTGCACTGGCAACCAGATTCTTTACCACCGAGCCACCTGGAGAGTTCCCTCAATAAACCATACATCCCACTCGAAAATAACACAGACTTTTAAAATATTATATTAGGATGAATATGAAGAACTGTGAAAAGAATTTTTCTCCCATGTTAAAAAAGTTTTATCATTTGAAATTATTATTTAAAACACAAAGCAGAGAGTAAGCAAGTATTCTTTATTTGTAAATCAGAATATCCACCCTCCTACCTCTAACTGGGCTGAAGAGACCACAAACCTGTTATTCGAGCTCCAGGTTTGAACTGTAGGAATTTCTGCTCCCACATGTCTTCCAAGTCCTGCACCAGCAATATATTCTTTTCATCTTCTTCTTCATAAAGGTCACTTTTTTTCTTTGCCAGTTGCTCAGCTTCATCCAAAGCACGAAGTTCATGGTCTGAATACAGGCTTCTCTCTATCTCAATCTGGGAAAATTAAAAGAGCAAAAATCTACCCCAAACTGGGAAAATTAAAAGAAAAGAAAAACAATAAAACGCAGTCACAGTGCACTTGACAGATTCAGAAGTTTACCACTTAACATAACCAGACACACGATCAAAACACCCCAAAGAAAACAGAGGAAAAAGGTCACCTGCCCTGTGGGCTTGAGCTGCATTTCCTGAAATAGTAAAATGCATCAAACATCAACACCGCCACAATCAAGAGAGGACTAAGACAGGCAGTGCCTGCCCACTCCACCACCCTCCAGCCATGCCAGTCTTTGCCCAGAATCTCACTCTCCATGGACTATCCTGTCTCAGGCATTTTACAGATGCTGTTCCTTCTTTCTAGAATGTTTTCTCTCATGTTCTCCTGGGAGATTCCTACTCATCCTTCAAATCTCAATTTAAATGTCACGTATTTTAAAAGATATTCCTTGACACCTTCCATTTAAATCAAATTAACATCCCTGTTAAACACTATTACAGTACCCTTAATTGTGTTTTCCTTTATTACACTTACCAGAGACTGCAATTCCATAACCACGTGGTCATTTGGTTATTGACTGACAGCCCTCCACGAAACTGAATCCCTCTGAGAACCAGGGCTACGTCTGTCTTACTCACCCCTGCATCCCTAGCACTTAGCACAGTGTCTGCACAAAGTTTAAAAGGTGATTTTAAAATGTCTGCAGAGTAAGTTAACAAGCCAAGTAAAAGGCACAGAAATGAAGCTTGTATCTCTCAGTAGCTAAGACAAAAACGTCTCACGTTCTAGGTAGATATAATATCTTTAATCACTACCTATGGGGATTTAGGACCTTCGTTGCAATACACCGGTTTTGTCCATGTTGTAAACAGACTCTATCACAGACATCTTACGGATGTGCCCTGTGTCTTTTCTTTACGCTCATCACATGACAAAGCCATTTTCCTCTCCAAACTGTCAACCACCTATGATGGGGACTGAATCCGTGTAGTTCACCATCGCACCCCTATGTGTCGGAAAAAGGAAGAGCCTCTCCAGAGAGTTGCAGAAAGTAACGACAGAGAAGATCAATGAAAACGACGTGCCTCTTACTGAAAGCGTACTACGTACCGCAGGAACCCAGAGGGTAGGTACCATTTTGCAAGAAAGCATACCGAAGCTCAGAGAAGTGAAGTGACTTGCCCAAAGTCACACAAGTTAATCAGTGGTGGGGCCAGGATCATACCCAAGCCAGCGTACCTCTACTGCGTCCCCAACCGCACCTAGAAGCCATAACCCGGGCCTCAACCTACCTGCTGTAGCAGGGCTGCCATTTCTTCCTGCATTGGGGTCAACTGCTTCGAGACCAGCGGTGGCCGCTGCAGGCACAACGCACCCAACAGGCGCCATGGAGATGCACTATTCGACGGTGCAGCCGCAAGGGTCAAGCTACGAGAACCCAGACTCCAGGGGCTTTCGAACCGCCGCCAGCACCTTGCCAGCCCTAACACAGTCCGCCTTGTGGGCGCCGCCATCTTTCAAACTTCCCACAACGCACCGCGGTTCCCGGCGAGCTCCTGGGCCAATCCTATGTTCCCACAAGGCAGCGCGGGAGCAGCATGACGGGAAGAGCTAAGTCCCGCGGTCGCCGCGGACGGGAACTGACTGAGGTCAACTTAAGTCATGCAGGTTGTAAGAAACGCTGGGTCCTGGCTCTTGCGGTCATGGACTTGGCCGCCGACGACCAGGTAAGACGGTTACTCATTCCGAGCCTACAGTCACCCGGGAATGCGCTCCTGCCCGTGTCCCATGAGCCACTTGGACTCCTAGTGTCCAGTTAGGACTCGCTTAGGTCTGGACCTCCCTGAGCTTTCCTCCTCCGCAGGGTCGTGGCCAGAGTGCCGGCCCCCACCGTCCACACGAGCGCCCAACAGATGCAAGACGCAGTGGCCAAGGAGGAGGTTGAGAAGGCGGAGATTCCGGCTCCAGCTCCGAGCCGCAGCAGCTTCAGGTAAGGGCCGCTTAGGTCCAGCCCTCTGGCGACTGGCACCACCTTCCAGGGTCAGAACACCAGTGAATTCCCAGCTTTTTGTCACTGTGGAAACTTATGCAGATTAGCCTTAGAGCCTCAGCTTTTTCCTCTTAAAGTGGAAAGAATACTGGAAAAGGTTGTAAGGATCAATGAAATTTTGATGAATGAGTGGATGTCAAAGATATATAATAAATATCACCACTTTTGTTTCCCTCATGGGATCTGGGTCTCCGATACAAAATGGGGCGGAAGGGGTAGTAAGGTAAAAGGTTGTTATGCGCTTTTTAGAGTTGGTCTAAGGTCCAGGGTAGTTTTTGTACTCAGCCTCAGCCAGCAACGAGCATCTTGTTTCCCAGCCAGGGACACTGCCTCTGTGTGCTAGTTGTACTTCACATGCATTTAGCAGACGTTTACTAAGAACCTGCTTGGTTCTGAGGGTACAAATGCAGAAAATCATTCCTTTGAACTCCCAGTCAACCAGGAAAGACAAACATGCACACGTTTTCACCATAATCTGATCAGTAGTTTACTGGAGGTAAGAACTGGTTGCTTTGAAGTATGAAAGAATGAGTGTCTAACTCCTGAGGAAATCAGACAAGAGTGCCAGGAAAATAATGTGATGCTAAGAACTGAATTGAATGGGAGCTCAGCTGGAAAAGATGAAAGGTCACTTTATGCAAAGTTAACAGTCTGTGTAAGGCACGCAGTATGAATGTTGTGTAGTCAAGTGTGTGTGTGTGTGATGGTAGATGAGGCCAGCAGGGTGAGAAGGAATCAGAATGCTAAGAGCCTTATCTGTAGATAACGAGCATGTTAGATGTTAATCTAAAACTGTTGGCCTAAACAACTGGAAGGTATCCCCTGGTAGCTCAGATGGTTAAGTGTCTGCCTGCAACGTGGAAGACCCAGGTTCGATCCCTGGGTCAGGAACATCCCCTGGAGAAGGAAATGGCAACCCACTCCAGCACTCTTGCCTGGAAAATCCTATGGACAGAGAAGCCTGGTAGGCTATCATCCATGGGGTCATAAAGAGTCAGACATGACTGAGTGACTTCACTTAAACAACTGGAAAGATAGAGCTGTCATTAATCATTAGGAGCTTGGATTTGTATGTTTAACAATATTGGCTATTAGAGATGAAGATCAAGGGACAGATGTGAGTCAGACATAGACATTTGGAAGACTCATCACATAGATGATGTTTAAAACCACAAGATACAGTGGAGCTTTTACCCACTCCCCACTGTGGGCAGTGGGGAGCTGCCAAAGGAATTGAAGCAAAGATTCTGTTGTGGTCACTCAACAGTGTCAGACACTGTTCAAGGTGTTGGGGACACATCAGTGACCAAACACACAAAAATCCCTGTCCTGGTGAAACTTAAATTTGAGTGGCTAGGGGACAGTAAATAGAAAATAAGAAAAAAAAAAAAGTATGACAGATTATAGGAGTGTGTCTAGTGTCTGAGCAAGAAGGCCACAGTGGAGTGAGAAGTAAAAGTGAGTGATGAAGACAAGCGGGAGAGGGGTACATCAGGCATGCAGGGCTACATCCTGTTGCCCCTTGTGGGCCATTGTGAGGACTTCACCTTATTCTGAGAGAAATGGGAAGTTACTGGAGAATTCTAAATGGAGGGTTGACATGCTCATGCTTAACTTTTAAAGGGTCCCTCTGGCCACTGCGTTGATATTAAACTGTAGGAGAGCAAGGATGGAAGATGAGAGAAGTCTTCTAAGCAGTCAGAAGACTACTGAGATAATCTCAGTGAGAAGCGATGCTGGCAGGGACCAGAGGGGTAGCTGTAGAGATAGTATAAATGGTCAGACATATGCACTTAGAAGGTGGAACCAACAGAATTTGTTAATGGAAGGTATGAGAAAAGGAGAGAACTGAAGGGACATTCTAAAATTTGGGCCTAAACAACTAGAAAGATGGAGTTGTCATGAAGACGGGGAAGACTGCAATAGCTTGAATTGTAGACTTGAGATGTTTAATTGACATCCAAGTGGGGATACAGTATTAGCGATTAGAAATGGAATTCAGGGCACAGATCTAAGGTAGACATACACATTTGGAAGACAATCCATAGATGATTTCTTTTTCCCTCACACGGCTTTTGAGATTTTAGTTCCCCAATTAGGGATTGAACTCAGGGCCCCTGGCAATGAGAGCACCAAGGAATTCCCTAGATGATGTCTAAAATCATAAGATACAAGATCATCAAGAGAGAAAGGGTAGGTAAAGTGAAGAAGAGGTTTAAGGACTGAACCCTGGAGCGTCTGGCATGTAGAGATTTGGGGAGCTGAGGAAGAATCAGCAGAAAAGAAAGAAGGACCCTCCAGAGAGGTACTAAAAAAAAAAAAAGCTGGAGAGACTTTTTTTTCCCTGTGATTCAAAAGTTGATTAGCTTTATCAAATGCTGCTAATATGATTGACTAGTCCATAGACTGATAACAGAACTGCTCATAGGACTTAATACTGTGAATTTGTGGTGACCTTGAGTAGGGCACGTTTGGTGGAGTACGAGGGGGCTAAGGTTTGAATGGTGTGGGTTCAGGGAGAATAGAAGACAGAAGAAGCAGCAGGTATGGTCAGCCCTTTAACGGGGATAGAGAAACGGGCTGAAGCTCAAGGAGGCTTTGGCATCCAGAGGCTTTTGTTTGGTTTTAGCCTGGGGAAATGACTGCATGTTTTGCCAGTGGGAATGAGGCAGTGGAGAGGTGGGAGAACACAGACGCTGGAGAAGGGACATTGCCGGAGTGCTGTCCTTGAGGGGCGGACACACAAGTGAAGCATCAGGGCAGAGACTGGGGGCACAGCTGTTCAGCAGTGGGAGCTGAAGGAAAACCTGATTGCTTCTGTTTCTTTGTGAAGGTCATCAGCTGGCAGCGAGGAAGCAAGAAGGAGCTGAAGGTCTGAGGGGACAAAAGAAAGTACCGACTAGTCATCCAGGACAGTGAGCGGGCAGCTGAGCAGGGGTGTGATCGCCAGCAGTACTGAGGGCCCTCTTGATGCTGTGAGTCATTAATGGAAACCAGCAGTTCCCAGCCTGGGGCCACTGTGTCTCCAAGGAGACTTGTAGCAACGTCTGAGGATATTTTTGGTTGTCACAGCTAAGGGTCAGTACCTAGCTGGGTAGAGGCCAGGGATGCTGCTAAATACCCCACAGTGCTCAGGACAGCTCCCCCGCCAAAAGAATCCCCCTGCCCAAAATGTCAGTGGCACTAAGGTCAAGAAACCATGACATGGAGAGAGGACTGGCACTAAGGTCAAGAAACCATGACATGGAGAGAGGACGATAGGCACTCCCGTGTATTTTCCTCTGGCCACCTGTGCCGGCTATCTTCAGTCCCTGTCAGCCATTTGAAAGAGATGCTGTGTGTGCAGACATGGGATGGGTGTGAAGAGCCAGCAGAGCAGCACCAGAAAGCTTTGTCTTTCCCTTTCCTGGGCTGCCTTGGGTTGAACCACTTGTTCGATGGACGTGGGAAGCTTAAAAGCTTGATCTGGTCTGCACCCTCAGTCAAATGGTTCAAGCTTTGGATCCTTTCTAGTTTGAAACTCTTGCCCTATTAAAGGCATAATGCTGGCGTGTTGAGACTTCAGAAGGCTTAAGTGTTTGACCTGCAAGTCGATAGAAGAAATTATTAATGGGGAACTTACAAGGTTTTAAACATTAATGTCATCTCAGAGCCTCATACTCTGTCCAAGGAAATCCCAAGGACAGAGGAGCCTGGCAGGCTATAGTCCATGGGGTCGCAAAGAGTCCAACACGAGTGAGTGACCGACTCAATAACAGAAACAGAGCCTCCTCCACAGTCAGTCTCAGCGTGTAGCCGATAAGCTAGCAACCTGCTGGGATGCTAAATCATCTCTAAGATCAGGCAGAGCAGGAAAGAATACACTTGTAACTCCTGAATACCCAACTGTGTTACAGTTTCGTTTTGTTAAATATCTCCAGGAAAGCCAGTAGACAGGATGGTGCTCAGATAATAGTATTCTCTGGATCAGAACCCACTGTAGTTCAGGTGGCTGAGCAGGTACAAACACGCATCTGACTTGTGCATGCGGGCAGGTGCAGCAGCAGGTTTGCTTGAGTCTGGAACTTAAAAAGCACAGGTGGTGAGCAAAACTCTGAACCAAGGAAAAGCCCCTCAGCCCAAGGCCTGGCTTCCCTGTTGCCCTGTCAGTACTGTTTCTCCACCTGAAAATGAAGAGTCCTGAGCAAGAGATAGCCAGAGGACAGAGTAGACTAGGGGGTGGGGGCCAGGGGGTCTTCAGCTCAGCAGTGTCTGGACCAGTGTGCTGAACCCTTGAGTTCACATCTGACTCACCTGGGCTACTTCAGAAATGGATTCTCAGGTCCCATCCAGAAATCTAGGGCAGAGTGGAAGCATCAGAGTCCCGTGGTCCTGCCATTCAGCCAGCCCTGATATCCACTGGTCTTGGTAGGGGCTGGCAAGTTGGCCCGTACCCACCCACCTGTGGCCAGTTGACTGATTTTTATGAACAGAACTTTACTGGGACATGGTCACACCTCTTAACTCACTGTTGTCCGTGGCTGTTTGTGCACCTCAGTGCAAAGTTGTGTAGCTGCAACAGAAGCATCATGGCCCAGCCTAAAATATTTACTCTCTGGCCCTCTACAGAAAATATTTGCAGGTCTCCACTCTAGGGGATACTGGAACTTTTTTTTTTTTTAACAATAATGATCTTTATAAGTATTATTAAGTTTATTTTGTCTTTGTTTTTAACAAAGATAGTCAAGGTATCTGTGGTTGATACAGCAAGAAATAGAGGTTTGACTTAATTTTTACAATAATTTTAAAATTTATTTCCTTATTTATTTTTGATTATCCTGGGTCTTTGTTGCTACAGGGGCTTTTCTCTTGTTGCAGCCAGTGGGAGCTACTCTAGCTGTCGTGTGTAGGCTTCTTGTTGCAGTGGTTTCTCTTGTTGGGGAGCACAGGCTCTAGGGTGTTCAGGCTTCTGTAGTTGCGGCTCCGGGCTCTAGAGCACAGGCTTAATAGTTGTGGCGCACGGGTTTAGTTGCCCCGAGACATGTGGGATCCTTCCAGATCAGAGATGAAACTTGTGTCTCCTGCATTGGCAGGCAGATTCTTCACTACTGAGTTACCAGGGAGGCCCATGTTTTATTTAATTGCAGAAAGAATAGTTTATAGAGGACTGAAAAGAGTGATCTGATTATACTAGAAGAGATAATGGAGGATGGGGAGTATGGATTAAGTTCTCTTTCTAGCAGAAAGTCATTAGCTGTGTCCAGAGTCAGCAACTCGGGGAAACAGCCACTGAAGGACCATGTTCACAGATATTGTGTTCTGGCAGCACCAGAAGGGTTGGGGGCAGCAACCTCAGGAACAGGTCGGGGCAGAGGACTGCTGTCTTTTGTTACCAGTTTGTCTATGCTGTTGGCTTTTTTTTTAAACTATGTGGTTTGTTTTTTTTTTTAATTGAAAAGCAAATACCAGAACAACTTTACCGAAAATTTTCTTCTAATTGCAGCATTTACCCTCCATTTCCCGGACAAGAAAGCTCTCTGAGGTGGGCAGGAAAGAAATTCGAGGAGATCCCAATCGCACACATTAAAGCATCCTACAACAAGTAAGTGGGGAAGGGACTCCTGGGCAAGGCTGGGATGGAAGCTTCTTTCCCCCGCAGGGGGCGGGCAAATCACATGGGTCCTGGTGCACAGCACCCCACCCAGTATTCCTCCTCGTTTGGGGAAATCTCCTCTCTCTTTAGAAAGTTGATTCAGAATAAATGGAAATGTGAACTGGGTTCCCATATCATATTGTTAAAGATTCCTTTGCTATCCTTGGGAATTGTATTTTCTGGTTCTGCTCTAGAGCTAGAGTATATTTTAGGGCCAAAAGGTCTTCCCATGAAAGTGTAGTTGTTAAGTGTTGGTACTGGGAATGGATGATTAATAAATGAGGGAGATTAGGATTTACTAATAAACTAAGCAAAGGGAAACTTCCAAATAAGGGTCGACTTAAAGTACTTGGCCTTGGTCCACTGTGGACCAGATCTCTGCTTTGTGGGGCTGAGCAAGGTCGGAAGATTTGCATTCTGTGTGGCTTTCAGATGGTGCTGGGGAAGTTCCCGACTGTCTGTTGGCAGTGGAAAGCTTGCTGACATCAGTGACATCCTCACAGACCAGCCCACACTTAGAGGTGGGGTTGGTATTTGGTCAGCAGTGGCCTGCGAAGCAATTTAGAGAACAGTACAAAAGACAGTGGGTAGTCAGGGCTAGAGGTGGGGCGCCAGGCAAGGTACCGTAGAACACGTTTCAGCTGTCATCTTACAAGCCCAGAATCAATCCCTGGGTGTCCCTCTCTTCTCGGGCTGATAACGGTATAGGCTAGCTCTCTTTGTTTCTTTGGTTTTTTGAAAAGGCCTACTCTGTAGCGCTCTGTTGAGGTTGTCTCAGGGACAAGCAATTCTCTTGTGGTTCTTTTTGGTGTAGAAGACCCAAGAAGCCTTGGGAGGGAAATGGCAGCCACAGCCAGGCCCACAGCAGATGGCCCCAGCCCAGGGCTGGCTCCAGCAGGTCACCTTGTAACCGCCCTCCACTTCCCCCGCTTATGAGTTCTCGAGGGCTCTTCAGCCCATGAGACGGGTGGTGATTAAGGGGGAGTGGAAAGCAAGTCTAGGGATTTATGGAAGTTATTCTTAGTTTTAATTTAACTTGTTGAAAACTACTTATCTTTTAGAGATATATACTGAAATACAGATGAAATGATGGGTCTAAGATTTGCTTCAAAATCCCTTAGTAGGGAGTAGAGGGGAGTAGAAGAAAAAGGCTTATAGATGAAACCAGATTGGATATGAGGTATTAATTGTTGAAGCTGAATGGTGAGCCCGGGGGAGTTCAGACTTTAATGTATCCGCTTTTGAGTATATTTGAAACTTTGCCAATGAAAAGTCATTAAAAATTACCCAATGTGAAATTCAGTTTCTTGGGGAGGTGGGGGGGCTGGGGAATGCCAGAAAGAACTTTGAATCTACTTCATTGTCTTCAGGCAAGATGTGAGGGGGAAAATACACCACCCTTCCTGTGGATGACACTCAACGCCCTCAGATCATGGCGCTGGTGTCGGTCAGCTCAGGCTGCTACAACAGAGTACCAGACTGGGTGGCTGAAACAGCAGACATTTATTTCTCACGCAGGTCAGAGGTCAGCGTGACAGCAGGGTCGGGTTCTAGCGAGAGCTCTTCCAGGCTGCAAGTGGCCAGCTTCTCCTCATGTCCTCACATGGTGGAAGAGACCACTGAGACGGACCACGGATACTCAAAAGGGCTCCACCCTCATGACCTCATCACCTCCCAAAGGCCCCACCTCCCAGGGCTATCACATTAGGGGGTTTGAATTTCAGCATGAATCTAGGTGGGGGAACACTGACTTTCCATGTATAATAGCTCCTTGTAGAGTTTGCGACTTGTCAGTTTTCAGAGGTTTAGGGGTTGATTCTGACCTTTCCTGACACTTCCTACCAGAGTTCAGAAAACTCATCTGATAAGCTCAGGGTGGAAGCAGCTATATGGTGTTTTCTTTGCTCACTGGGGCTTGTCTGGGCATAGATTGGTGCTCTCTCACTCCCCTGAACAGACATCATATTCTGTACACCTCCCCTCCATCCCCAGCACACAGATCCAGGTGGTCTCGGCCACTCACCAGCCCCTTGCCCGCGCCTCCTGTGGCACAGAGGGGTTTCGGAATGCCAAGAAGGGCACAGGCATCGCAGCACAGACAGCGGGCATAGCTGCCGCGGCGGTAGGTATCTATGTCTGTGTGGTGTATGCGTGTGTGTTCTTTCCGGCTCCCTCTATACTGGGCCCCGCTTTCTGCATGGCTGATCACTGGGAGGAAGATTGTCCCTGCACTAGCCCTTCAGAAGCACGAGTTTGCCAACTCATGTCGGGTCCCCTAACATGAGGGTAGCTAGAAGGAGCAGGGACCAGCTGCTGAAGTCTCACAAGGCCTCCTGGATTTAAAGACCAGAGGGCTGGGTGGGGTGGGGTTGTGCTGATAGTCCATCTGGAGAGGATAGTCCATCTGGTGTGGTGAGGACGCTTCTGCAGTACTGGACTGAGCATGAACTGCTGCAGATCTTTCTAGAAGCAAATTGGCAGTGTGCTGCCGTTTGTCTGTCTTTATGGAGTATCTATAGCCTCCGTTATGGCTCAGCAGTAAAGAATCCACCTGCAAATGCAGGAGACTCAGGAGATACGAGTTCAGTCCCTAGGTGGGGAAGGTCCCCTGGAGAAGGGCATGGCTACCCACTCCAGTATTCTTGCCTGGGAAATCCCATGGACAGAGGAGCCTGGCGGGCTACAGTCCGTGGGGTCGCACAGAGTCAGACACGACTGAGCAGGGCAGAGCAGATCTACTACACACCAGATATTTTATGTTCATTATGTTGAATCCTCGAAGACCCTCAGTATTACCCACGTTTTAAGAGTCAGTTGGCATTCAGACTGTGTCACTTGCTCAGAGCCGTGCAGTCAGTCAGGTTCCCTGAACTGACCGCCCAGGTCTGGGCCCAGAGCCTGTACCCCGGCTGCTGCGACACAGGCCCCACGCAGGTTCACACTGCCAAACCTGGAGTGTCCCCTGAAGGAGACCCTGACCCTCCAACGAAGCTCCATGCCCCGAAATCCTGACGGCACTGTGTCAGTGACCCTCAGAATGCCACCAACGGCCACTAAATGGACACATTATATGCACTTAGAAAATAATGTCAGTGTTAACGGTAGCTTCCGCATGGTGGGTTGAGTGACTTCTGTGAGTTTTCCAGACTTTCTGTAATAAACCACCTTTATAATCAAGAAAGAAAGCTTTCAATTGTAATTAAAGATTTAAAATGATTAAAGAATACTCTTTAAGAGGATATTGAGGCTCAGCCAGGAGTCCAAGGATTGTTACGGTCTGAAATTGTGCATTTATCCAGAGAACAATCTGAGCAGTATTTCGAAGTATCCACTAGGTGGCAGTGCCGTCCCGGGCGGAAAGGGCCGCTAGCTGACTACGCTCGCTCCGCAGCTGTCAGCCCTCTGCTTCCTTCCCTGTCCTCTCCTGTTTGCGTGTGTGGGTTCCTGTACCCTGGAGCTCATAACCCTGTCACTCCAGGGGGTGGTAGCAAGGGCTGGGGCTGTTGCAGTTCTTTCCCAGGGGCACTAACCACTTGCTGCTCCTTGCCAGAAAGCTACAGGGAAAGGCGTGACCCACGTCCGAGTTGTGGTCAAAGGCCTGGGGCCCGGGCGCTTGGTAAGTGACCTCGCTTCCTCACAGCCCAGCCTGTGCGCTTCATCCTTCAGTTAGTGAGAGAAGTAGGGGTGGGGGCAGAGGAGGGACTGGACTTGGCCTGACGGCTTGAAGTTTGTCTCCGTTGCTTCTGATCCACTGAGCCTCTCCAGGCCAGCCCTGATCACATAGTTTCAGTTTCTCAGACGCTTACTGAGTGCCTGCTGGGGACAGGAAGGGGGTCCCTGGGGCCTGTCACAAATGAGTCCCTCTGGACAGACTCGTGGGTGCAGTAGTGAAGCTTGTCCCCCGGGTGCTGGGAGCCCCTTGGGTGTGATCACCAAAGTGTCCCCAAAGAGGTGACATTTCTACTGACTTCTCAAGAATGACGAGGGACTAGCCAGGTGTGTATGAGTTTGGGCTTGAGGGGCACATTCCAGGCAGAGGGAACTACAGAAGCGTAATGCTTAAGACGTGGTGAGGTTTACAGTAGTCTTTGTCTTTAGGTTGTAAAGGGCAGGGTGGGCCGTGGCAGGTGGGACCAGGACGTGGGCTGAGGGCCTGGGGAGAGGTTGAGAGGAGGCCTCTGGGAGGAGGGGATTGGATGGCGGGCGTCAGAGCCAGCCTCCCCACCCCCATCCCTGTCCGAGCCCTGTCTGGACACCGGGGCATCGTCTCTGGCCCGTGCCATCCTCCTGTTCCTTCTGCCCCTTCCAGTCTGCCATCAAGGGCCTAACCATGGGGGCCTGGAAGTGATCTCAATCACAGACAACACACCCATCCCACACAACGGCTGCCGCCCCAGGAAGGCGCGGAGGCTGTGAGGGCCAGGAAGCCTGCACCTGATGTCGTCCTCCCTCCAGCTGGGCCTCCCGGGAAACGCACTGTCCAGCCTCTCCAGGCAGGGCTCGTTGAGACCCTGGGCAGCAAGGGAGACCTTCACCTCCTTACTCGGCGGCCTTTGCTTATTCTTCTGACGAGAGCGGCGTGGCTGGAAGTGAGGCCGTGCCTCTCTTGGATACGAGGGGAGTTAAAGGGCAGCTTGACCCAGACTCCCAGCAGTCAATGCTGCTTCTCTTCTGAAAAAATAAAATTATTTCTACCATCTGTAGTAATTTGTGAGTTTTGGGGTGGTTTTTTTTTTTTTTTTTTTTTTTTTGCTTCCAGCATTGCAGACTTAAACCTACCCCGAGTAACAAGACTGTGAATTGAGGTAAGACCCTCAATGGAAGGAGGGATGTAAATATGGACAACTAAGCACCAGACACCTTCCTCATTGGCTTCAAATATTTCTTCTTTAGCCCCTAAACGAAGGTTTCCAGAGCTCTTTAGCAACTTTTCTTATTAACTTGTAATTTGACCCCAAATTGAGAAGTTTTTGCCCCCCTACCTCTGGAGTATTCTGATAATAGGTTTCACTGTTAATGGAAAAGTCTAGTTAGCCCTAACAATACAGGAGAATTGTCCTGGGATCGGGTTTTCTTAAGCGTGAACCATCAGCTCTGCTAAATGGTCTGTGGTTACGTAAATGGGAAGGAAATCCAAAAGAGAGGGAATATATATAGCCAATTCACTTTTCTGTACAGCAGAAACTAACACAATATTATAAAGCAACTACAATACAAGTTTTAAAAAATAAAGATGTCAACCCTTACGTGAAAAAAAAAACCAGTGTGAACCATCAGAGATTCCCCACAGTCAAGGCATCTTTCCGCATTCCATGGGTATCAGCAGTCCAAACACCCAAGATTGGCCCTGAAGGAGGGAAGGCAGAGTGGTATAAAACAAGAATTAGTGTGGATGGTGGGATGGGCGAGCGCAGAGCCCAGACAGAAGTGCGGGAAAGGGAGTCCCCACCCAGGTGAGCTCAGCCGGCCCCACCAGGTAGCACTGACTGCTCAGCCTGGGCTCTGGGGTCACTGGGTGCTACACAAGCCACAGGTGGGGGCTCCAGGGGCCCAGCCAGAGAGACCCCTCCCTCTTCCTCGGACAAAGAGGACAAAGGAAGAAAGCATCACAGGAGATGGAAAGGTGCACGACCCTCAGAGCTGAGTCTACAGGAAGGGCCTGCTGACCTCTGACAGGTTTCACGTGGGCCCAGCCAGCCAAGTGCTGTGATTTGCCTGAGCTCTGTGTAGTAAGTCCACAAACGCCCTCTCAAATAGGGAAGCTACTGTGCTGTACAGGCTAGAGAAGGAAGAAAGACCGTGATCTAGATGTGCATTTAGGAGGAAAGTGTCTCCCTGCTGCCTTCTCCTCCATCCTGAGCAGGACCTATGAAGGATAACTTGTGACCAGTGACTAAGGAACCCAACTGAAGGTTTCTGGTGTTAAAGCCACTGCCAGAGGGAGTTAACACTTTGCACTGTAAAACTGCATGTAAACATGATGCTTAAAACACACAGGGCTCGTGAGGGCCTGGAGCAGTTAATCAGAGCAAGAGGCAGATGGTTCAAAAGAGGGGCCTCCTGGTGGCTCAGATGGACCTGGGGTCAATCCCTGGGTCAGGAAGATATCCTGGAGAAGAAAAGGGCAATCCACTGCAGTATTCTTGCCTGGAGAATTCCATCAACAGAGGAGCTGGTGGGCTGCGGTCTATGGGTTCACAAAGAGTCATACACAACTGAGCAATTAACAATTTCACTTTACAGAAGTGTGGGCAGGGTCGGGATAAGCACACTGGAGCCCTTGACCAGTAGGGGCAGGAGAAGGACCCGTCCCCCGAGCCTGGCCAAAGCACCAGTCACAGGAACGCAGCCTCTGCCAAAACTTCGGCTCCGCAGAGGCAGAGTGAAGAAACACCCTGACTGCTCCAGCCTCTGACCACCCAACATCCAAGGGCTGAATCCAACGAGAACCAGAACACAGGGAAGCTTCTGGTCCATCCTTGGAGGGCATGCCTCCCAGGGAGGGGGTGTGGAACAGATCAGGAGGGCCATGTGAAGAAGATGCGCAGGTGGTCTCCATCATTCCAGAAGTGAAATCCTCCTTAACGCTATAGTTTTAGAAAGTGGTGCTCCCAAGAGGGCTTTGAAAAGGGCGATACTAAGAGTGCCTACAAGTAGCATGCTGGGAACCTTAAAGGATCACTGGTCTCAGACCAGAAACAGGAGCCCTTGGAGCCAGCTGGGGTGGCCCTGTTGTCAGGGTGCCCTGGAAGACAAAACAGCTTTACTGCTGGGAGCCCCAGGGCCCTGCTGGGTCCAGGCTCTAAGAAGCCAGTGAATTTGTGCTCTCAGGCTGTGCATGAGCTCAGTCTTGTCCGATTCTGTGCGACTCCGTGGGACTGTAGCCCACCAGGCTCCTCTGTCCATGGGGATTCTCCAGGCAAGAATAGTGGAGTGGGTTCCCATGCCCTCCTCCAGGGGATCTTCCCAACCCAGGGGTCAAACCCACATCTCTTATGTCTCCTACATTGGTAAGTGGGTTCTTTACCACTTTAGCATCACCTGGGAAGCCCCTCTTAGACTGTATCACCTCTTAATAATGGGGTCTTGGCCTCAGAGAGTGGCTCCTCCTCAGAGGGCACTAAGGCATCGTCACTGACCACTTAAGGCTTTATTGTTCACCCAAAATGCCAGGCTGCTTTGTCCCCGCTGGCACAAGCCCTTCTCTGAAGCCAGGCTGCTGGGCCTGAGACACAGGTGGCCATGTGCTTGCACTTCCCCTGGGCAAAGAAGACAGAGCCCGGCCCTGGGTCCTGAGTGTTTGCACAAGCAGAGTGTTGGCATCAGCACGTGTGACACACTTCCTTGTTTCCTGGCAGCAGGGCCTCCGGTTATTGCTACGAGTTTGTCTGCAGCTCAAAGCTGGTTGCCCGGGACTGGCTACATGAGGAAAGCCTCTCCTCCCCTCTCCCCTCGCTTCTCCTCTCCTCTGCAGACGAAAAGGCAAATGTAGTTTCTTTCAGCATAGATGAAATGTTTTCCTTTCTTTCAGTGAAGGTCAGTCACTGACACTGAGCTGTACCATCACCATCAAAATAAGCCTGTTTAACACGCAAATGATCAAACCAGTCAATCCTAGAGGAAATCAGTCCTGAATTCACTGGAAGGACTGATGCTGAAGCTGAAGCTCCAATACTTTGGCCACCTGATAGGAGGAGCCAACTCACTGGAAAAGACCTGGATGCTGGGAAAGATTGAGGGCAGGAGGAGAAGGGGGCAACAGAGGATGAAATGGCTGGATGGCATCACCGACTGGATGGACATGAGTTTGAGCAATTCCAGGAAATGATGAAGGTCAGGAAAGTCTGGCATGCTGCAGTCCACGGGGTCGCAAAGACATGGCTGAGTGACTGAATAACAACAAAACTCAGGTGCCTGGATGCTCACAGAATATAACTGGGCACTTTAGGAGAAACCACTTTCCAGTCACCGCTGCCTGCAACCTGACTCTGACATGTCCATTTGTAAAAGATGCGTGTATGCCTTCCCCTGGCCTCCTTTGTTCTTCCCTTTTCCTACTCTGGATAGACCCATTGCTTTTTTGGTTTTGTTTTGTTTTTAATATAATTGCTTTACAATGTTGCCTTAGTTTCTGCTGTACAACATCATGAATCAGCCCCCTGTGTACATATAGCCCCTCTTTCTGAGCCCCACCTCCATCCTGCCCTTCCAGGTCATCACAGAGCATGGAGCTTAGCCCACTGTGTTCCACAGTAGCTTCCCACGAGCTATCTGCTTTACACGTGGTAGTGTACATATGTCAGTGCTCCTCTGTGCATGGAATTCACAATTCCCACTGAGGTATTTCCCCCAGTGGAGCAATCTAGTCCCGGCTCATGGATGTGCCCTGGGGCCACAGGGCCAGCCCACACCCCCAGCACCTCTGGGACATGCCATCATTTTCAGTGTGGCCAGCATGACAATGTGCGAGGAGCTGAGAGTTCGGTTTTATTCCATTCAAATTAATTGGAATGTATTGGGTTGGCCAAAAAGTTCGTTTTGGATTTTTTCTGTGACATGCCATAGAAACAGCAGAACACACTTTTGGCCAACCCAGTAAATACTTGAAGCCATTGGCTACCGTAGTGGACGGTGCCGCTGAGACGGGCTTCCATGTGGGTGTGCGTAGGTAGAGATGCATGCTCACTGACACACTGAGTAATGGAAGGAGACTGGAACCTAAATGCCCATCAACAGAGGCTAAAGAAATTACAGTCCATCCGTATAACGGCATGTTAGCCCTGAAACAAGCCAAGATGTATTTGCTAAGTGAAAAAGCAGAGGTTGTGGGCGGGACGGGCAGGAGAGTATGTGGAGGACAGTCATGCATTGTTGTAGTAAAGGGCAGGATTTGTATACATAAATGCATATGCATTAAGTTATCTGGAAAGACATACTCCAAATGGTAACATTCTCTCCAGGGAGAGAAATGGTGTGACTGGGAAACAGGAAGACTTTTTACCTTTTCCACCTTCAGAAAAAGGTGCCATGTACAGCTGACCTTGAACACCAGACCTAGGGGCACTCACCTTCCATGCACTTGCAGGTCCACACAAAACATCACAATGACCCTCTGGATCCACTGTTCCAGTATCCACGGATTCAAACTTGGAATCGTAGTACTGAACGGATTTAGTGGAAAAACAAAAAAAAATCCACATGTAAGTGGACCCTCGAAGATCAAACCTGTGTTGTTCAAGGGTCAGCTGTCCATGTTGTTGCTTATTCAGATTAAATAATGAACTGATTAAAATAAAATAGAAATAGCTGATTTATAAGAAACATGTAGAAATTGCAGAGTCAGGTACTATGTTAATTACCTGAAGTGTGCAGATCACATTTTTTAATAGACATTTTGACACACTCAAACCTGTAACATCCCCCAGCCCTGCAGCTGGCCCGGTATTTGGGGGAGGTCTTCTGACCTGGCCCTGCAATTTGTTCTGGTAATCAGTCTGGCTTCTCCCCTTTCCCTGCCCAAGTTCAAATTAAATTGTGCACATGCCCTGCAATTCAGCCCACAAGTCTGGCGAGAAAAGTCAGAAAAGCAGTGTCATTACTGCTTGGCTGGAAGGTGGGGGCAGACAGAGCTCAGCACCCCCGTTTCCATAGCACCCTGAGGCAGCTTAACCACCTGGATTTATGTAATCCCCTTGGACCCAAAGCAAATGTCAACTGAGGGGCAGTGTGGTGTCACAGGGGGCCCTGGCTAGTGGGACACTTGTCTCAACTCAGCTGGAGTACTGACTCAGCAGGCTGTCAGCCACATCCCCTCCCCAAGATGGACGTCAGGTTCCCCCTGGGGACCAAGAGGCAGTTGATGGATGGGACATGGCACTGGGGAGCCATGGTTCCTCCATGGCGGGGAGGACAGCCTGGGATCAGATGCACTAGCCCACAATGGGTAGAGGGAAGCCGCAGGGCTGCGACACAGACCTACTGGATGCCCTGGAAACGCCCTTGGCTCTTCTTGCCCTGTGTTTTCCCCCAGGGCTCCCGGCTGCCCGGTCCTGCCAGCCTGCTTATAGTGGAGAGGGCTGGGGCTTTGGAGACAGCCAGCCCTGGCTGGAACCCTGGCTCAGCATCAGTCTGACCCTAAGTTACTCCACCTGCATGGATCAGTTAGGTGCATCCGCCCAGACAGCTGTGTACACACTTGGCCCTTGAGCTCTTTCCACACTGCTTCCTCGGGCCCCAGTCTACGGGGTCCTGGCAGAGAACAGTGGCGGATGCAGATGCAAGCCCATCTTGCTGCCAGGATTATCATTACTATTCCCAAAGCTCTCTTCCCTGTGATTTTAATCAGAAAATGTTCTGTAGGAGCCAACAACTCAACCTCCTCCTCCCTTAAATCCACTCAAATGTAGATTAAGCCAGATTGTTACAAATGCGCAGCCAAAAATTAAATTTAAAAGCCAAATGATTCTGAAGTCTATTTTCCAGGAGTCTATTTTCTTCATCCCTCCTTCCTTGAAAATATTTCCATGCTCAGATAAAATAAGTCTAGAGCCTAGTGGCTGCCCCTCAGCAGCTTTGAGGCTAGCAGGAGAGATCGTGTGTGTGTGTGTGTGTGTGTGTGTGTGTGTGTGTGTGTGTGTGTGTGGTGTGTGTGTGTCTGTGTGTGTGTGTCTGTGTGTGTGATGGTAGTGGTGATGAGAAGAAGTATGACAGAACACTTCCTACAGGAGGTGAACCTGAGCTCAAAACAAGAGTAAGCATTAGGGAAATTCCTTCGTGGTCCTGTGGCTAGGACTCCAAGCTCCCAATGCAGGGGGTCCAGGTCTGACCTCCGGTCTGGAACTAGATCCCACATGCTGCAACTAAAGATCTTGCCTGCTGTAACTAAGACCCAGTGCAGACAAATAAATAAGAGTGACCATTAGGAGACAAGGGTGCGGAATTAGGGGTGATGGGTGGCCTTTTCCGTAGAGAGGGTGAACGCATGGACAAACGGTGGAGGGCAGAAATGACAGTCTGTGCAGTAAACTACCAACAGTTTACAGCATAATGTGAGGGAAGTTGCGGGGAGGGGTGCTGTGGCAGGTTGAATAACAGCCCCCAGAGACAGCAGATCCTAGCCCCAGAATCTGAACGTGTCACCTTATTTGGAAACTGGGTCTTTGCAGATGTGATTAAGTTAAAGAATCTTGAAAAAAAATGAGGAGATTATCCTGGATGGATAATCCCATAGGGTGGACCCTATGGGATCACATGAACCCTTAAGAAACAGAGGCATGACTACAGGAGGACGAGGTCATGTGACCACGCCACCAAGCCTGGAGCCAGACAGCCACCAGCCAGGGACTGCCTGCAGCCAGCAGAAGCTGGTAGAAGCCGGGAACAGGTTCTCCCCTGGAGAGGAGATGGGAAGTGAGAGTAGGACCGAGAGCAGAGAGGCAGGACTGCAGGGCAGGACACGTTCAGTAGAGGTTTACGAGGCAAACTTGCTCTCTGGATTGACGGGCTGAGAAGCACAAGAGCTGCCGTAGTGAGTGTCTAACAGGAGGGGCAGCTGGGCGTGTGGACAGATGCCCTGAGCTGGTGGGCCCTGCTTCTGCGATACTGACAGGGATACCTTCCCAGGCCAGGCATCTGGACCTCTGAAGGGAAGAAGAGCCTCAGCTATCGCAATTTTTGTTCAGTCACTCAACTGTGTCCGACTTTTTGTGACCCCGTGGACTGCAGCATGCCAGCTCCTCTGTCCTTCATCATCTCCCAGAGCTTCCTCAAATTCATGTCCATCGAGTCACTGATGCCACCCAACCATCTCAGCCTCTGTCATCCCCTTCTTCTGCCCTCAACCCTTCCCAGCATCAGGGTATTTTCCAATGATTTGGCTCTTCACATCAAGTGGAGCTTCAGCTTCAGCATCAGTTCCTCCAGTGAATATTCAGGACTGATTTCCTTTAGGATTTACTGGTTTGATCTCCTTGCTGTTCAAGGGACTCTCAAGAGTCTTCTCCAGCACCACAGTTCAAAAGCATCAATTCTTCAGCACTCAGCCTTCTTTATGGTCCAACTCTCACATTTGTACATGACTACTGGAAAAACCATAGCTTTGACTATACAGGACTTTGTCAGAAATTGATGTCTCTGCTTTAATATGCTGTCTAGTTTTGTCATAGTTTTCCTTCCAAGAACAAAGTGTCTTTTAATTTCGTTGTTGCAGTCACTGTCCGCAGTGATTTTGGAGCCTGAGAAAATAAAATCTGTGCTTCCAAGGATCTTCCCCAGCCCTCAGCCTTGAGAGCGGAGCACACACAGCCTCTGGGAGAAAACCATGGGGACAGTGAGACACGTCCCTGGGAGCAGGCAAAGCACAAGTTTTTGTCCTGTTGAGACTGGGATAATTGGAGCATTCTTGGAAATGCATTTCTCACCTATTTTCTGTCTGATTGAAAGGTTCTTCACAGTCATTTAGGGCCTTCACACCCCTATAATCAGAGCGCATGTCGCTCAGTCGAGGCAGAAAACTGGGTCACCGCAAGGGCTCCAGAGCCTCTTGGATGCAAGAAGCAAAGAGCGCAGGCCCACTCCCCTGCCGCTCCACCAAGCACACTGCCAGCTCTGTACAGCCCCTCAGCGAGGGCCATCTCAAGAAGCAGGCTGAACTGGGACTCTCGGGATACAACTCTATATTTCTCCCATCACTGCCTCGCCTTAACTATTTCCGATCTCCTTTTCCATACAGACCTAAACCCTCATCTCAGGAAAATTCCATGGCCTTCTTTTAATTGTAAGAATAAGTCCCACTTGGGGACATCCCTGGTGGTCCAGTAGTTAGGAATCCGCCTACCAATTCAGGGGACACGGGTTTGACCTCTGGTCCAGGAAGATCCCACGTGCTGAGGAGCGATTAAGCCCATGCTCCACAACTCCTGAAGCCCCTGCACCTGGAACCTGTGCTCTGAAATAAGAGAAGCCACCGCAGTGAGAAGTCTGCACATGGAAATTCATGAGTAGCCCCTCTCAGCACAATTAGAGAAAACCCACGAGCAGTGATGAAGACCCAGCACAGCCAAAAACTTTTTAAAAAGAAGAAGTCCCATTTTGACTTATCCTGGTCTTCCAGGGATCTAAAAGTCCAGTCAAATCTCTTAGAAAACTCTGATCTCCAGGCCTTTCAAAGCTTCTCGCTTCGCCCCTCTGTAGAGTCTGTCTTCACTTCTCCAGGGTCAGGATAAGGGAGGATGGAATGAGGTGGAAGTGCAAAGATCCTCCTGCCTCCATGGGGCTCTCTTGGCCAACACTGGCCATCATCGCATTGGCAGCTGCGGCCCCCTGTGCCGTCCTCCTCTGGTCTGCCACCGGAATGAGCGCCTTGCTCTGCTGTGCAGCCTGTCCATCATGACAGGCTGGCTCTCACCTGGGCCCGTGGTGGCTTCTCTAAGTCCAGTCCCCACCCCTGCCTCATGCAGAGAGCTCAACCCTGGGCATTTCTGTGGTGGACATGGAGATGCTGCTCAGACACCTCATAAAGGAAGGGTCTGTTGCCTAGCTGCTGTCAGCCCCAGAGACAGCCACAGAGAGCAGTCACCCTTCCAATGGCACGTCAGTCCAGTGGCTGGAGGAGGCCCAGGCATTAGGGCCTGGCCAGCTCTGACAGGCCCCTGGGAGTCAGTTTAGGCTGCAGCACAGCCAGCCTTATCTCTGCCCACCATGCCCCCTTCCCTTCCTTCCCCTGGGTCACTCCTGGACCACTCCCTAATAAACATCCCCCACCCAGGAGTATCCAGGGTCTGCTCCCTGGAGAACCCAAACACGACCCCTTTAGTGAGAAGCACGTGCTCTCTGGCTGACCCCTCCCGCCCCATCTCAGCTCCTGACCCTGTGGCCCATCCCACCCAGGGTCCTTCTACAGGGACCTCTGAACCCCATTAGGTGAGTAGGGTACCAGCAATGCTGACTCAAGCCCAGCTCCCTCCATAGTCCCCACTGAGCCACAGGGATCCCAGAGACACCTCACTTATCCTCCCGACCCACCAAAGGCCAGCAGTGTGGCTTACCCAGCTGCTGCCCCGTATCCCTTTGCCCTGCTCTGCTGACTTCCCCACTCCAGAATGCTCCTGGCCGGAAGCAGGCACCACCCTCCATCTTCGTGAATACGCCCCGCCCACACTCCTGAGATACCCTCAGTGTTTTGCTCCAGAGAACACTCTTGAACTCTGCTTTAGAGATGGCATAGAACATGCTCTGGTTTTTCCACCCCAGTGTGCTACCAGCCAAGGCATGAGACACCACTCTCTCCTTCTGATAAGTGCTCCAAATTCTGCAAGCTCCTCTTCCATCAATTAACCTCAAAGCAGGGGAAAGCAGTCCTGGCTACACAAGCACTTCCACAAATTAGTTATGTTTGCACTAGGTTTGGAAGAAAAAAGAAAGGCAGAGGCAAGCTGCCTTGGGCAGGGGGATTCTGTGCTGCTTCGGTTAGGGAGATGTTGGATTTTTTTTTTTTTTTGGTCAGTGTTGAGAGGCTGCTGTGGCAGTGGCCGTGGCAACGTCCCCATCCTCAGGTCAAGGAGAGGCAGTGGACTGAGGTTGCCCACAGCCTCAGTCATTCCTGAAGCCCTGCCTTCCTGGTGAGGCTGAGGCAGTAATTCTGCAGAGATTCTGCAGGTCGGTTCTGGTTCCTTCCATCAGTGTAAACACTGAATTTCCAGGAACAAATCTTCTTCTACTTAAAACCGCCAGAGTGGTTTCCATTTCCTGCAACTGTGAACCTGACTGGCATAGAACACCCTTTTCTAATCCTGAATCTCTTTTGGAGTGGTGGGTGTTGGATTCATTTTGCTATCTTTTATTAAGTCCTGAGTGGGTATGAAAGTCCTTCCCTTTCTCACTCTACTGAGCATGCAAAATCTTTGGGGACCCTGTTAAAATGTGGGTTCTGATATGGTGGATCTCAGTTGAGACCTGAGAGTCTGCATTTCTGACAAGTCCCCGCTAGCGCTTTTGGCGTTACCCCCGTCCCCTGCAAAGAGCACAGCTATAGCCTGGGAGGATACTGAACATCTCTGGTCCCCCGCTGGGGACCTTTAGAGGAAGTTCCAAGGCAGCATGAAGAAGCCCCTTTACCATCCTGCCTAAGTGCAGGCTGGGCTAGGTGCGTGGGGGACGTCGCGGGGAATGAGACACACTGGGGTTCCCCAGGATCACGGTTGGCCAGCTCCTACCTCGCACAGAGCCCCATGTGCCCTGGGGACCCAGCCTCCCACCTTCCATGTCTTGCGACTTAAGGATTCATCCTGCTCCTCAGACAAAAACAAGCAAGTGCTTCCCGGCTGGATGGGGGTTTCAGTCCCTCAGTGGATGAGCACTTAAGGAGCACAGCAGAGCAAGGCGCTTATTCCAGCGGCAGACCAGGGGAGGACGGTGCAGGGGGCCACAGCTGCCAACCATCATGGGCTGGGGGTGGGGAGTGCGGTAGCAGTGGAATCATGACTGAAAGGCTGGAAAACATCAAGGTCAGGCTGGGCAGCGTGTTCTGTAAACAGTTCTCTTGATCCACGAGTGGGTCAGGGTGAGCAGAGTGTGGGGGCAGGGTCGGCTGGGAATGCCAAGTGGAAGGCCTGAAAAGGGGCTGAGGCAGGCTGGTAAGGCCAGGCAAAGGAATCTGGTGCACCCCTAAGGATTCTGAACAAGGCTCTGATCAGAGGCACGACAGCATTCGGGGGATGGAATGGGGTCTGAGGAGCAGACACATAAGATAAACGGGTTCCAAGGTCACATGTCCTTCCACCAGCCCTGGATTATAGGAGCCCAGCTTCGTCCACCTTATTAACTATCTTATAAACAGAGGCACTCATTCTGCTGGCTTTTGTGTCTTTTTTTTTTTCTTCCAAAAGTAGAACACTAAATGGAACACCAGAAAAGAACATGTTGTCCATTTAGATTACACAAAAACATGCACTTTTGAGGGGCAACTGGAAAATAACCATCACGGCACTCAATAAATATGTGTTGAATGTGACCCACGAATGAATGAATGCAGAAGTCTAGGGCAAGCTGCCTCGGGCCAGGAGGATTCCAGGGAGTCCAGGGTGGCCTTGATCTCAGGCTGTGTGGCACTGGGCAGCCTGTTCCTTGCAGACCATCCCTCTGCTCCTGCACACCCAGCCCAGATTCAGTGACGTGCTGACAGATCACTAGAAGTCTGTGGAGCTTTGTACTGACTGTCTCATAGATATCTCGACCCAGTTTGGCCAAAATAAAACTCTTGATTCTCATCCCCTCCCCAGAAACCCTTTCCCTCTCCCAGTCTAACATAAGATAGCTAATGGAACCATTTCCCAGTTCAGGCCAAAAACTCTGGATGCATCCTTGATTCCTTTGTCTTACCTCTACGCAGAACTCTGCAACTGGGCCAGCCGGCCCTGCCTCCAAAATACGTCCCAGTCTGATGGCTTCTCACCACGTCTACTGCCACACTCTTGTCTTGCCTGGTCTGTTGCCTTAGCCTCTTAAGTGGGCTCCCTGTTTCCTACCAGCCCCTGCCCTGAGCACAACTCATTTTCTACACAGCAGCCAAAGGGATGTTGCCAAAACATAAACCAGATGATGTCACTCTCTTAGTTTTCTCATTTGTGTTCTGCTTTGTCTGCTAGAACAGAACACCAAGAACGCAGGGACTGGTGGGTTCACAGTGCCCAGAGCCTAAGAAAGTGCTCAACACGTGTGTGCTAAGTCGCTTCAGTCGTGTACAACTCTGTGCAACCCCATGGACTGTAAGCCCACCTGGCCCCCTCTGTCCATGGGATTCTCCAGGCCAGAATACTAGAGTGGGCTGCCATGCCCTCCTCCAGGGGATCTTCCCGACCTGGGGATCGAGCCTGCATCTTCTACCTGTGCTGCACTGGCAGGCAGGTTCTTTACCACTAACACCACCTGGGGTCAATAAATCTCACTGAATCAAGGGGCCTAAACCAGAGACTGGAGTCGGGGCCTCGCCTCCAACCTCAGTCACCCAGGACTTCCCAGACTGGCCCATGCTGCCGGAAAGCCAATCCTCAGATACAAACTCAGCCATAATCCAGATAATACCATGAGAAAGTTGGTGAGCATTAGAAAAATGTGATTTTTTAAATGGTTTTCTAGAACATTTCTGGAGAAACATTCCAGGACAATAAGGAAAAGACTCTGGCTTACCAAGATGCACACTTGAAATAATACATAGTAGTGAATTCTGGAGTGTTAATTAGAATTTAAAATACTAGCCAGCATACCTGATTTTGAAAGACCATCATACTGATGGCCCCAAAATATGACAAAAGAATTTAGAAATGCAAATAGTGGAAATACTTTGCTGCTTCTTTTTGAAAAGGTACTTAATATTTATTGAATTAATCAAATTCCTTTGTTACATGAAAAAGAAAATATGCCCCAAATGTCATTCTAAACATTAAAGTATTAAAGACTAGAGTGGTTCCAGAAGCAGTATTGAGAAAAGGGGTCACTAACGAGAGATGGTAATGAACAGGGAGGCCTGGTGTGCTGTGATTCATGGAGTCGCAAAGAATCAGACACGACTGAGCGACTGAACTGAACTGAAGGGATCCTGGCATTCCATACACACCTTTGATGGTTTACCCATACAGTCCTCTGGCCCCAAGTTACTCAAATACATATTTCATTATTCTGTTTTCCACCAGCCATGTATGGAAGCGAGAGTTGGCCCATAAAGAAGGCTGAGCACCAAAGAATTGATGCTTTCAAACTGTGGTGCTAGAGAAGACTCTTGAGAGTCCCCTGGACTGCAAGGAGATCAAACTAGTCAATCCTAAAGGAAATCAACCCTGAATATTCATTGGAAGGACTGATGCTGAAGCTGAAGCTCCAATACTTTGGCCACTTAATGCAAACAGCCAACTCACTGGAAGAGTCTGATGCTAGGCAAGATTGAGGGCAGGAGGAGAAGGGGACAACAGACGATGAGATTGGATAGCATCACTGACTCAATGGACGTGAGTTTGAGCCAACTCCAATAAATAGTAAAGGACAGGGAAGCCTGGTGTGCTGCAGTCCATGAGGTCTCAAAGAGTTGGACACAACTTAGCAACTGAACAACAACATTATTTTCAATATATTTTTGAGAGCTGCTTCAAATCCTTTGTGAAATGAGGCAGGAAACAGACAGGAGGGCAGAAAAAAACCAATGAAATCTGCAGCCCCCAAATCAAAGCAGATACAAAGCACATGAACCAAAGGGGCACTGAGTAGGACAGGAGAGAGACCATTCACCACAGTTACAGATGACCCTGGGCTTATCGTCTTAGTTGGGCATCTTACTTTCTAGGAGAGAGGAGTTTCTCTGATTATTTGGAAAAGCTCCCTGGCCATCAAGAAGTGGAAGATTCCACGGCCTTAGCAATGGCCCTCTCACCTCCTGCTGCCATGGGGACAGAGATTAGCAAGCACTAAGCTCCCCAGGTTTGGAGGTGCTGGAGGGACCAGCTAGAAGGGCCCAGTGTGCGTCTCCTCCTCCCTCCCCCCGGTGGTCACTGAGGTTGCAGGGTACACCTAATCCAGCTGTCACCACGCACTCTGCAAACAACAGCTGGTCAGGGCCGGACTCCATGGCTGCCCATCTGTCACCCACCCTTCCTGGCCAGAGATGCTCAGGTGTCCTTAAGATGGCACTTATCCCTCACAGCATCCCTCCTCTGTCCCCCTGCCTTGGCTCTGTGGCTCATATGGGGATTTTCCACCCTTCCCAGAGGGCTGGCTGCCAGCAGTGAGTCCCAGACATGCCATCTGCCCTCAGGGATCTCATGCCCTTTCCCTGAGTCCCTGATCACACACAGCGTGGAGCAGGCCTGAGCTGTTGACACTGAGCTCCATTTGAATTCTGACTCCAGCTCTGTGACCTTTGGCAGGTTACTTCATCTCTCTGTGCCTGAATCCTTGTCTCTAAGATGGAGACAAGGCACTTCAGAGAAGTAAGTCAATCAGTTAACATGAATAAAGAATGTGTGACCCAGTGCCTGGCTCACATGCCCAAGAAATGCTCACTCTCTTTAGACTCTTGCATTCCCTCTGACCTAGAAGGCAACCCTGGCAGCTGACCTCCCCTTTAACTCCAGCAGAGCCTTCAACTCCAGATGTCTGCACTCTCTTAAGGAGAGCCAAAGAAGTCATTTTAAAACTCTCTTTGGAAAGTGTCTTGAACTCTATGAGGACCTTAAGAATTCAGTGGAGAGAATTTCCTGGTGGTCAAGCGGTTGGGAGTCCTCCTGTCAATCAATGCAAGGAACACATGGGTTAGATCCCTGTTCCGGGAAGATTCCACTTGCCTCTGGGCAACTAGCAAGGTGCTCCGTGAGCCAGCACTCTAGAGCCCAAGCTCTGCAACAAGAGCAGCTACCACAAGGAGAAGCTTTCGTAGCACATCTACAGATTAGCTCCTGCTCGCAGCAACTAGAGAAAAACTACACACAGCACAGCCAAAAATAAATTTAAAAATAATTTTTTTAAGCTATTAAAAAGAATCTAGTGGAAAGGCTGCAGGCTGATGCTGGCCCCATCAGTGACCCCCTTGTTCTTGTTCTTTAGCTGGTTTCCTAGTCCATAACCTGGGAATCATGTTGCCTGAGCCCCATCACTCCAACAGCAGCATCTCAATAACTGATGCTGCTGCCTGATGGAAACTGGATCTAAAAAACAAAGTTTTAGACTACATATCAATATTTGGGGGCTACTGCCCTAGGAAGGGGGCTCCCCTGTATCCCTCCTATCCAGCGGGCCAGGAAGTCTGCACTGGTAGGCCAACTGGCAGAGCCTCAGCTGTGAGGCCCCATGGAGTAAGCTGGTCTTTGCTATTGTTTTGTCTTGTGCTTTGTCATGTTTAGCTCTTTGCGATCCCATGAAATGTAGCCTGCCAGGCTCCTCTGTCCATGGGATTTCCCAGGAAAGAGTACTGGAGAGGGTTGTCATTTCCTTCTCCAGGGGATCTTCCCGACCCAGGGATCGGACCTGCATCTCCTATGTCTCCTGCATTGGCAGGCAGATTCTTTACTGCTGAGCCACAAAGAAGCCCTGGCCCCCTCTTGGAACTCATAAAATGTAGAATCTACAAACCCAGAAAGAGGCTCAAATGCCAGGGGAAGTCAAGATGACAAAGGTACTCCGTGGCTTGAAAAGCAGAACCATGGGGTAGAGCCCACTGAAGTCAATATAAGGGTGAATGGAGGCCTTGGACTTGAAACTGTTGGGCGTGTCTGGATCTCATGGCCTCTCATGAGGTCAGCACGGGGACGCTGCAACGCCCGACTGCCTTCCGCCCTGTGCTCTTGCAGCTCGGTGGCCCGAGCCCGCTCGCTCTGTTCTGTTTCCTAGAAGGTGTGTTGAGGACTCACTCTTCCCCGGCCTTCTTCCACACTCACCCCCTCAGTGGGAGTCCTGTTGTGCTGTGGCTTGCACAGTATAAAACCCACACCCAGAAGGTATCCGCAGGCTGAGACAAGCTGGCCTTTGCCTTCGCGGTGGGCGAACCCGGAGCGGGGGGCTTCCTATTTTCACTTCAGCTACAAGCAGCAGCTGGAAGGGAAGGCAGAAACATGGATTGCCATCTCCCATGGGCTCTCTAGAAATGGGAAAAGCTAGTCCTGGCTCGCCATGGGTAGAATGACTTGAAAATGTCAGGTTAACCCTTTAAACACTCACTTGTACCACCCGGACCCAGGGAGAGGGCGTGTGCTCCCTGGGAGGGAGGCAGGGGCTGCCCAGCCTGGCGTTTGACAGCGTTTTCTGCCCCAGGTACTGGGCACCCACTATAATGCGGGTGGGGCCCAGATGTGCAGGCTCTAATTCCATCCCCACAATGGCCCTCGAAAGTCAGTACTGTTATACCTTTTTATGGGGCTTCCCCAGTTGCTCAGCTCGTAAAGAATCCTCAGGCCAATGCAGGAAATGCAAGAGATGTGGGTTCAATTCCTGAGTCGGGAAGATCCCCTGGGAAAGGAAATGGCAACCCACTCCAGTATTCTTGCCTGGAGAATCCCATGGACAGAGGAGTCTGGCAGGCTACAGTCCATGGGGTCACAAAGAGTTGGACACGACTGAGCTCACATGCACCTCTATGTGAAGAAACAGGCTTCGAGAGGCCACACTCTAGTGTCAGAGACTGAGAAGGTATGGAATGAGAATTCTACAGAACAAAGTCCCAGCCACTCCCTGGCCTCCCTCCCCCTGGGATGGTCAATGCCTCTGGTGGAGTCTCCTCCTCTCCCCTTTTCTCATCAGGCTAACTCTTATCTTTCAGAATTCAGCTGAGGTCTCAGCTTTGCCAGAAACCTTCCTGGACACCACCAGCCAGGGTCAGGTGCCCGAGTCTCTGCTCCCCTGTTTCCTGTGAATCCGTCTCCCACCTGCTCCCAGTGACCTCCCTCACCCCAGCCTGCTTCCTTCTCTGTCTCCCCATCCGGTCCATAAACTCAGGTCTGCAAGGACCATGCCTTCCCGTCCTTTCAGCCCAGTGCCTAGCTGAGGCTGTGATGCTCAGAAGAAGCTCAAGAAATGTTTGTGGAAAGAACTGAGTTAAAAAAAAAAAAAAAAAAAGAATTAAGCAGTAAATACAAGTGGACCACTGCAGAAGCAACCTTGTTCACACCATGGATACAGAAAGGTGCAGGAGTCGCAAGGGCAAATGGGCCGATACACAAGTGAAGTGGGTTACGCAAGCTGGAGACACACACGCCCGGTCTAAGATGACCCCAGCCATGGCACTCGGGCTACCTAATGGCAATGTGAAGATGCAGGATATTTTATAAGCCTTCAAATCTGTAAAAAAAAATACCACTATGGGGCTTCCCTGGCGGTCCAGTGGCTAAGACCGTGCTCCATGCTGGGGCCTGGGATCAATCCCCAGTCAAGCAACTAGATCCCACACGCCGCAACGAAAGACCTTGGCCCTGCCAAGGAATTATTTTTTAAAAAAACACATACACCATAAAGGCATGTCACTGAATGGCATCTCATCTAACAGTGTCCAGTTTGCAAACTCTGTGCAAGCATTTGGGTGGAATCAGGCCCAGAGTCTGGTTCCTAGGTAGCCATTGCTCACACCCTGGAGGGGTGGTGAGTTCAGATACAGGGTGTGGCTTCTGCTGACATCTGGAATGAGACTTTCCTTTGTCTCTGTGCCCAGGATAGGCAACCCCAGAGACCCTCACACACACACACACACACACACCCACGACCATCCCAAAGTCAGGCTCTGCCTACTGTGGGGCAAGTTCCCCCCTCTCTTGCCCCAGAGTCTCCCACCGGCACTTGATAAGCCCTGCAGACTTTCCTGGATCACATTGCTCCATCTGTGTTATAACTGGTGACCTTCTCTCTGCTCTAATCATGAACTTGAGGGAGCGGGGTGGAGCAGGTAAGTCAGAGGTTTTAGCCCCCTTTCTGGCTTTACAGGAATAATAGGTTCAGATCACCCACTTACCCTGGAGAATTAGCCCGAGACCCAGGACCACCCCCCACCCCCTCCCACCCCAGGCTGTGACAGCAGGTGGGCAGGCCACCCACCTGGTCTGGGGAGAAGCAATCAGGCAAGAGTGCCCCCGTTGCTAGGAAGCCACTGGCAACAGCTGGCTGAGGAATAAGTCATGTCCTTGGGAAAGCATGTTCTCGGCCTCTAATTAAATGCTGCTGCACGTCTCTTCCTTCAGGGAGCTATAGAAATGTGCCGAATCAATGCAGGTAGGAGCAGGCAGGGAGCAGCAAGTTCACAAGCGCGTTAAGGCCTCTCTGTCTGGGCAAAGGAAAGGCTCAGGGGGCAGGAATGAAATTGCTCAACCTCCAGGAGGCTGGTAAAGTAAAGAAAATCATGACCTCAGACTACTCAGCTCAACTAAGCCCACAGAATGGCTACTTCTGTTGCTACAAGGAAATTCACGTTAAACACTTTTTAAAAGCTCTTTAAATCCCACTTCTGGATATTTATCCAAAAGAATTGAAGCGGGATCTCAAAGAGATCCAAAAGAATTGAAAGCGGGATCTCAAAGAGATATATGCTCACAATGGCACCCCACTCCAGTACTCTTGCCTGGAAAATCCCATGGACGGAGGAGCCTGGTGGGCTGCAGTCCATGGGGTCACTAAGAGTCAGACACGACTGAGCAACTTCACTTTCACTTTTCACTTTCATGCATTGGAGAAGGAAATGGCAACCCACTCCAGTGTTCTTGCCTGGAGAATCCCAGGGATGGGGGAGCCTGGTGGGCTGCCATCTATGTGGTCGCACAGAGTCGGACACGACTGAAGCGACTTAGCAGCAGCAGCAGCATGTTCATAGACATATCATTCACAATAGCAAAGAAGTCTAACCCGTGTCCAGCAACAATGAATGAATAGATTAAACAAAATGTATTCAATAGTGTATACATTTGAAAGTGAAAAAGTGTTGTCTATCAGTCTTTGCAACCCTATGGACTGTAGCCCCACCAGGCTCCTCCACTCATGGAATTCTTCAGGAAAGAATACTGGAGTTGGATGCCATGCCCTCCTCCAGGGGATCTTCCCAATCCAGGGACCCAACCCAGGTCTCCTGCATTCCAGGAAAATTCTTTAGGGCATCTGAGCCACCAGGAAAGCCCCAGTATATACATATAATGGATTATTATTCAGCCTTTAAAACCGATGCTCTCACATGGACGAACTTTGAGGACATTGTGCTAAGTGAAAACAGCCAGACACAAAAAGACAAATAATGTATAATTCTACTTATCTGAGGTAGTTACAGTAGTCAAATTCATAGAGACAGAAGGTAGAACTGTGGTTGCCAGGGGTGGCATGACAGGGAAATGGGGGATTACTGTTTAATGGGTATAGAAGTTTGAGTTTCACAAGGTGAAACAGTTGTAATTTCAGATTTGCAAAATGAAAATGTAGAGATGGGCTGCTCAACAGTGAGAGTGTACTTAACGCTACTTAACTGGGCTCAGCAATGCTGTACATGCGGTTAAGATGGTAAATTGCATGCCATCTGTTTGTTTACCACAGCCACGAATCAGGAATAAACTCATTTAAAAATTTTAAGAAATACATGTTCACAGTAAAAGAACCACAAAGATAAAGAGGATAAGCTAAAAAGTGAGTGTCCGCCTTCCCCCAGCCCCAGGCCCAGAGGGAACCACCATAACCGTGTCTTCCATGGGCTTTCAAAAATGTTTTATGACTCTAAGAATATGTATGTATTTATGTCTATATTGATTTCAATTTCATTTCAGATTCGTTTTTCTTTTTTACAGAAAAGAGCATCACACTAAACACACTTGTTCAATTAATATGTCTCAGAGAGCTTTCCAAATCAATATGTATGGATCTGTTTCATTACTTTTAACAGCGGTATCGGATCCCATTTTATGGATATTTCATAGTCTATTTAGTCTGTCTCTCTTGACGTACATTCAGTAGTTTCCACTTTTTCATAATAAAAAGTTGCAATGAAAAGCCTCATGCATATATCTCAGGCACATATACATATGTTTTGGCTTAATAACGTAACATTTAACTGAGCTAAAAGATACGCACATTTATTAAGATGCTGCTGTTTGTCTTTCAAGAAATCTGAATCAACTTTCTCTCCCACTAACAGTGGGTGAGAGTACTCTACCTTCTTGACAATACTGGGTCATCAAATATTTTTAACCTTTGCAAATCTGATCAGTGAAAAATAAATATTATAAACATTTTTCATATAGTTTTTGACCATGCATTTATTTTTTTCTGTGAACAACCTGCTAATAATACCCTGGGCCCATTTTTTGGGGGATAGTTCATCTTTTTGTTTGACATAGAATGAAAAGAATGCTAGATTTCCAATTTAAAAAAAAAGATATGCAACAAGCAACAAAGGTTTACTGTGTAGTACAGAGAACTATAGTCAATATTTTAAATGTTTTTAAACTAAGGAAATCAATCCTTTGACAAACGGGTTGATTTTATTTTGGTAATTTTCCCCAAGTTTCCATTAGCATGTATTATTGAGGATTTTTCCCCCTTCTTAAAAGGGGCGTACTCACTGCAAAGTTATAAATAGAAATCTAGCAGACAAGGGCACCTCAGCAGTTACATGTTCATTTTGTCTCCCTTAGCTCTCTCTGACCTTGGCCCTTGCTGCCTGCCCCTCCCCGGCTCTTCTCTTCAGGAGCTCATAGAAATGTTCCTTCTCAGGGGCGTCACTGGTGGCCCGGTGGTGAAGACTCCGCCTCCCAATGCGGGGCGGGGGGTGGGGTTCAGTCGCTGGTGGGGGAACTAAGATCCCACATGACCCATGGTGAGGCCAAAAGATTGAAAAAAAAAAGAAAGAAATGTTCCTTCTCCAGCTTTGTCCATTCTACCTTTTTTTAAATGAAATCCAACATCTTTCTAACACAATGCTTTCCAGGCTCCCAAAACACATCTCCCTATTTGATAACCAGGAAAACCTTCTGTCCCTCTAGGATGTTTTAAAGGATGTGTCCCAATTTTGAATCTCTGTGTCTTCTTGCTTAACCTCATCAGGTAAGATTTTTTCCAATGTCCCCAGTTTGTAATGTGAAAATTTATGCATATTTTTCATTTTTTCAATAAAAATGGTTACCAACTTGTTTTTCCAACAGCCTCTCTCTCAAGATTTGAACATGCCCACTGCTTCAATCTTAATCTTAACCGATGCTGAGTTGAGAATCATTTTTCAGATAAACTTTATTTCTAAAAATATAAATAGAATGGCACTTAAAGTTTAAAAGATTGTTGACTTGGGAAAACAGTCCAGAGGTAATTTATTCTGAGCAACACATTCCTCCATAAGGATATATTTCAATCCTTATAATCCCCAACAAAAACTATTAGGGAGAAGCCTGAAAATAACCTTTTGCTTTTTACAACTGTTCAAAATATTCCCATTTCTTCTTCTTTAAGTAGAAATATAGACCCCACTCTATTCTTTCAACAATTAGTTGAATATTGACACCACATATAAAGTAGATAACTAATGAGAACCTGCTGTATAGCACAGGGATGTCTTCTTAATGCACTGGGGTGACCCAAATGAGAAGGAAGTCCAAAAAACAGAGGGCATGCATGCATAATGGACATCCGGCTGCTTCACTCTGCCGTGCAGCACTGCAAAGCAACTATACTCCAAGAAAAAGTAATTTATAAAACAATGAAGGATAGAAGCTTCCCTGGTGGCTCAGCTGGTAAAGAACCTGCCTGCCAGTGCAAGAGACACAAGAGATGCGAGTTCAATCCCTGGGTCAGGAAGATCCCCTGGAGAAGGAAATGGCAACCCACTCCAGTATTCTTGCCTGAAGAATTCCATGGACAGTTTGGCATGCATTAGTCACACCAGGCCTCTCACTGCATTAGAAACTTCTTCCATTTAATCCAAAGGATGGGACGATTTTCCCATCATTCATTTGCCCTGTGTCACAGAGAGTCAGACACAGCTGAGTGACCAACACTTTCATTCTCAAACTGCTTCTGTACCTTTCTGAGTACAAAATAACCTTTCATTGTAATACCAAATCCGGGTACAGCGCCCTTTTTCTTTTAAATTGGAGTGTAACTGCTTTACAATGTTGTGTTAGTTCCTGCTGTACAACACAGCGAATCAGCCGTCTGTATACATAGATCCACACTTCCCATCGACCCCTCCAGGTCACCACAGAGCACAGAGTTGAGCTCCCTGTTCTATGTAGCAGGTTCCCACTAGCTATACATTTTACATATGACAGTGTATATATGTCAACCGTAATCTCCCATTTCATCCCACCCTCTCCTTCCCACTCTGTGTCTACATGTCTGTTCTCTACATATGTGTCTCTATTCCTGCCCTGGAAATAGGTTATTTTCTAGATTCCACATATATGCGTTAGCCAGGACATGCAAACAACCTAAGTGTCCAACGACAGATGAATGGGTCATGAAGATGTGGCACATGTATGTGATGGAATATTACTCAGTCACACAAAGGAATGAAACTGGGTCATTTGCAGAGATGTAGATGGACCTAGAGTCTGTTATACAGAGTAAAGTAAGTCAGAAAGAGAAAACCAAGTGTTATAGTTCAGCCTTTTGGAAGACATGTTAAACAGCACAGAACTTTAACGCATGTCACATCAGTAAGGCATATTACTTGGTAGAGATGATGACATGATGACTATGCTCAACATGATCACTCAGAGGAGCTGACAGTAGTGACGTCACAACTGTCACCTGGCTGACACTCGAAGATGCCAATTTTGGATAGGGTCTGATTTTGAAAACTGCATCCCAGAATGGATGCGGTAGTACACAATTCCCTTCCTGTGTGAAGTGCTTAACAGAGCTTCTGGTCCATGATAGACGTTGTGAGTCACTCAGCCATGTCTGATTTCTTGCAATCCCTTGGATTATAGCCCGCCAGGCTCTTTTGTCCATGGAAGTCTCCAGGCAAGAATACTGGAGTGGGTTGCCAGTCCCTTCTCCAGGGGATCTTCCCAATCCAGGATGATACCCAGGTCTCCCACATTGCAGGCTTATTCTTCTGTCTGAACCACCAGGTCCATGATAATAAGCTCTTACTAAACGCTAACAATCAATGATAACAAACTCTCAGCAAACAAAGTTCCCTTCTAACCAACATGTCTGGCTGCAGAGAGGGTTAGGGATGTTCTGATCCTCTCAGACATGGGCGAAGTGGGGACACAGGGAACAGTACCAGTCTCCTGGGGGTGATCAGGAGCTGGGCCTGGAGAAAGCAAGCTTATGTTGCTTGGCCACCAAGGAATGAAGCGTTTAGTTAATGCTCATTCAGTGCTCACACTGACCCTGCAAATGAGAAATTATCCCCATTTTACAGAGGAGAAACTAAGGCTCCATCAGGTTCTCATTATCAACCCCAGGTCACAAAACTAGTAGCACAGACCTCATTTGCAAAACCTAAGCTGTTCTCATAATTCTATCAGGGCTCCATCTGTAAAGCATCTGAGTCTTACTATGCATCTCTCTGCTTTCTACGTTATTTCTGCCTCTGTTGTACAATGGAGACAGCCTTCAGAATTTTTTTTTTTTAAAACAGAGGGTTATAGCTATAAAGGTATCCACTGAGCAATGTTGTTTAATGTTGTAAACAAAATTACCCCACAGAACATAAAACCGCTTAATACACTCAAATGCTTTAGAAGCATGTACTGAGGAGAACTGTTATGCTGATTACCAATAATTATGATCTACTCATTAAGGAACATCCCTAAGGGCTTCTGCAAAGGAACACTTCATAGCTGAGATGGAGTTACTCTGTGTACTTGAAAATAATGAAGCTATGGTTCTTTTAAAAATTATCTAATTTAGGCTTTTCACTGATTCATGTGCTTCTCTGTAAGAACTCTGAATAAAAGAGGTTCTGCTGAATTTACATGGAAGCTTTCTCTCAAAGGTCCACAGCAGCCTCAAACTGACTGTTGACATGCCAGCTCCCTGCCGAGCAGGAACAAGAGGAAAGAGGTTCAGAGAATTTAAATCTGAAGTCTCTGCATTTCTTAAACATTTTGGTTTCAAAGAGCTTGTTTCTCCAGATTCTTGAGGTTTATTGAGTGAACATTTGAGGAGAGAAGACACTAGAGGTTACTTACCACAGCTTTAAATCCTTTAGAAACAAAGTTAATGAAAAGAAATACATAGGATTTGAGAACCAAGTATGGGTCAAGTAAATGTGCTGAGGGCTTTATCGCCCATTTTAGTTAAATCATTTTAGGTACGAGAAACAGCCAGCCCAGCTCAGGTATGGCTGCAGAGGCCTACAGGAGAACCAGAAATCTGACAGAAATTCAAGAACAGAGATCTAAGAATAAGAATCATAATGGGGCCTCATGGACACTGGAACAGGGTCTAAGAAGGTCCCCAGACACCAGGAACTTTATGACTCTTTCCATGGGCAACCTGCCTTTCTCTTTGCATCTATTAATTTGCTTTCAACTGCAAGAAACAGCAAATCCAATACAAGCGGCTTAGACAGTAAGGAAATTACAGTCTCAGAGAACTGGAAATCCAGATGTAGGGGTGGGTTTCAGGGTTGGCTGATCTAATCAGCCAGCTCTGTCATCCATGATTCAGGTTCTCTCTTCATTTTACCACACAGGCCAGCTTCATCCCAAGGCTGATTCTCACTGAAATATGATCATAGGGTGTTGGATGGCAGGAGTGTGGGGTACATGTTTCCTCACTAACATATTCTTCTTTTAGATGATCTGCTTATTCTTGGCTGCACTGGGCCTTCACTGCCGTGCACAGGCCTTCTCCAGTTGCAGGGAGCAGGGCTACTCTTTGTTGCAGTGCTCAGGTTCCCCATTGCAGTGGCTTCTCTTGCTATGGAGCACAAGCGCTGTGGCACACAGGCTGCAGCAGTGGTTTCTCGGGCTCTCAGGCTCCAGTAGTTGCAGCGCGCAGGCTCAGTTGCTCCGTGGTATGTGCAATCTTCTCCAGCCAGGGATCAATCCATGTTTCCAGCACTGGCAGTCAGATTCTTAACAACTGGACCACCAGGGAATTCCCCCTCCCTAGCATATTCTAAAGAGAAATGTTCCCTCAAAGGCACTAGACACCTTTATCTCAGGGTATCACTGACCTAAGTCACATGACATTCCTACACTAACCCCTATGCCAACTGGTCTTAGCCTAGTTCTCCTGCTGCTGCTGCTGCTACTAAGTCGCTTCAGTCGTGTCCAACTCTGTGTGACCCCATGGACGGCAGCCCATGAGGCTCCCCGTTCCTGGGAGTCTCCAGGCAAGAACACTGGAGTGGATTGACATTTCCTTCTCCAATGCATGAAAGTGAAAAGTGAAAGGGAAGTCGCTCAGTCGTGTCCGACTCTTAGAGACTCCATGGGCTGCGGCCCACCAGGCTCCTCCATCCATGGGATTTTCCAGGCAAGAGTGCTGGAGTGGGGTGCCATCGCCTTTTCCAAGCCTAGTTCTAGTAACAAGCAATTCATACGAGAACACCGTGACTTGCTGAGACTGCTCAGGCACTTTCCTGGAGTGAAGTCAGATGCGTGTGGGGTGGGGGAAAAAAAAAAATTGAAACTCCTTAGGTTTTGCAAGTAAATGGCTAGATACTGAAGTCATTTGGGAATCTTGTAGGAAAAACAGGTTGGGGGTGGGCATGGGAATGGAGAATATTGTTTAGGATGCATGGATTCTGATATGCCTGTTAGATCTGCACGTGAAGAGGCCACACAAGCCAAAGGATATGTGAATTTGGCACTCAAGGAAGGAGTCAGGGCTGGAGTTAGTGTTTCAAGAATCATTAGCTTATTCCTAGAATTTAAAACCATAAAATGGATGAAATCAACTAAAGAATATACAGAGAAAAAGCGGTGAGGACTCAAGGCTTCCTCTGTCCTGGCCCACATGACATACTCCCACCTACCCAGTTTCAGCATCCCTTCCCCAGCACAGTCGTCCTTCTTTGCTTTTCCTCCAACCTCCTCTATGGGTCCCAGATACACACCTCGGGGGGTTTTTTTTTTTAGCATTTTGCCTACTCCTCTCCTCATTCTCAACATCTCAGCATAGCATCTACCTGACACATAGTAGGTGCTCAAATCTTATATTGAACGCTGAACGAGAATGAATTTAGCTGTTCAAGCCTGAAGATGATGAAATTAGCTGAACTGGTTTCGGTGGGGCTCAGCATCTCATATCACATTTCTTAAGCTCCCAAGGGAAGCTCGTCCCTAGACGGGAGAGGGATGGAGGATCCAACTGTCTGCATCCACGGCTCCTTTCCCTGCCTTCTCTGAAATCCAACACTCCAGAGCGAGCTTCAGAGTCAGAGGCTACACAACAAACTCACTTCATAAATGGTGGACACATTTATGAGGATGAAACATACACGTCCTGACAATCCCTGGGGGAGACCAGCTGAGAATGTGAGAGGGATGCTGCCTGGTGCCTGGCAGGTGTTTGGAGGAGTGTGGCGATGGCTCAGCCATCCAGGAACAGCCTGGCTGATCTCCTTAGGGACGCCTGGGGCCTGTCAGCTCCCACCCCTCCAAACAACAGTACGTGCTGCACAGAGCTTGTCCCTGCTGTGGCCGGAGAGGACGGCTTGCTCTCCACCTGCACAACACAGATGGCACAGATGGGAGCATGCCTCCCACACTGGGATGGGCAATTAGGCTCCGTTCCTCCAGCTGTAACAATTACCGGGCGAACACCCCAGGGAAGGACATAAGCCTGGAAGAGAGCCGGCCTCCACGCTGGCCCACCCCGACTTAGTCCCACCAGCAGGCACTGCTGGGTCTGCGTCCTCTAGTCCCTTTCACGGGCCTTGCTGGAACCCATGTATCTGAAAAGCATTTGGTGAGATCTGAACAGAAGGCAGTCCTCAAGCGGGATATATTTAAGTAAGAAAATACCAAGGCTTTATTTTTTTTTCCTTATAAAGACAGCCCTGCTGTTGGCTAACTGAAAGGATGTACAGAGTTCTCGTGAGTAAACAAGAGTTTCCTGCTGCAGGCTGCATACTGTAATGCCAAAGAAGTGACATGAAGGGGGCATAGGTGTAATGCTCTCATCTTCATAGCAAAAAATGAAAAATAAGACAAAAAATTAAATGGACTTAATGCTGGGCATCCCCACAGGGAAAGGCAAGAGGACTGTTCAGGCGATCAATCAGTAGCTGTGCTGCGCACAGGGGCTGAGCCACCCTCATGCCTCTTTCCTCCTGTCTCCGGCTCTCCACACGGGAGGCACAGCCTGGGACCGCAGGGTGTGGGTCAGGAGCTTCGGCTTCACAGTCTACTGAGACGCGATGGGGCGGAGGGGCGGGCGGGCCAGAGGCGCCGGCTCCGGGAGGCACCTACGTGCAGCAGTGGCGCATGTGGAAGTTGACGACGTACTCGGCATTAGTCCTCTGCACGGAGATGGCGAAAGGCTCGAAAGGGTGGAAGGTGAAGGCAACGAGGCGTCGCACCGTGTGGTTGATGGGGGCGGCCCAGTAAGCCCGCCTGAATCTCAAACTTGAGCAGACCAGAGTCCCGGGCGTAGAACCTAAACAGAACAAGGAGAGGAGAGCGTGGGACAGACATTCACCACCACCTTAAAACCTGAAGAGCAGGAAACTCATGAATTAACCACACCGATGGAAATCTCCTCTAACGTCAGCCCCCAGTCAAAATCGCCTATGTCTGATCAGCTCATTTTACGAGCAGGGAGATTATGAACTTCACTATGCTGGGCCGAATCACTGGGTCATTTGTCTTCCCCAAGATGACCTTTAGTGATGGCCTTGATTACGGCCTCCCCTTTTCCAGCAGCTATCTGCCCAGCTACCTACCTGCCTAGGCCAGGGCTGGAAATAATAATGTAAGCCAAGTAGGCATGCTTAAATGTTCAGGCAGCCACATCAAACAAAGAAAGAAGGAAAAAGTGAAATTAATTTTAATATTTTAGTTAACCTAACATTGGCATCTAAAATATTATCATTTCAACCAATGATACAAAAGATACTAAAGAGATATTTCATTTTTTTATGTACTAAGTCTTTGAAATCTGATGTGTATTTGACACCTGAGCACATCTCACGTTAGTGCTCACCAGCCATGGGAGGCTCGTGGTTACTAGCGGACAGTGCAGATCTAGGCCCATATCTCGAGTTCTTCTTTTCTCTTTTTAAAATTCATTTTATGTATTTTTGGCTGTGCTGGGTCTTTGTTGCTGTGCACAGGCTTTCTCTAGTTGTGGTGAGCAGGGGCTATTCTCTAGTTGCAGTGTGAGGGTTTCTCACTATAGTAGCTTCTCCTGTTGAGGAGCATGGGCTCTAGAGCTCGGGCTTCGGCAGTTGTGGTGAGTGGGCTCAGTAATTGCAGTGCAATCTTAATCTCTGGACCACTACGGAAGTCCTGAGTTTTAACTGTTAAGAAGAAATTTTTTGGAAGGTTCTTCTTTTGCACACACAAAAACAAAATACTAACTAGTTTCTACTTTTTCATCTAACATGGTAAGAACAAAGATGGCTCCATTCATCCTAGTACTTAAATGCCTTTTGCCCATATGCAAAGCAAGTGCCCTGTGAACTTGGGAACTAGAGATGACTGGCAGGGTTGGGGCTGAATTGGAGGAAGCTCAAGAAAACAAGGAGCTCTGAAATAAAGAGCTCTACAATGCATGTCCCTCTTGGAAAGCAAATATATAGGAGATACAAAGATATTTGTATCCCTTGACTCAATAATCCAAGAGCTTATATCCTCAGAATTTAAGTGAAGTAAACAGTGACGTGAATCAAGATGGCTACTAAAGCATTTGGGGCTTCTCTAGTGGCTCAGTGGTAAAGAATCTGCCTGCCAATGCAGAAGACATAAGAGACGCGGTTAGATCTCTGCGTTAGGAAGATACCCTGGAGGAGGGCCTGGCAACCCACTGCAGTATTCTTGCCTGGAGAATCCCACGGACAGAGGGGCCTAGTGGGCTATAGTCCACATGGTTGCAAAGAGTTGGACATGACTGAAGCAACTTAGCACGCACATAGCATTAGCTCTAATGTAAAAATGCAGGTAGAGATAAATGCTCAGTAATAGGGGAACAGCTAAATAAATTATGCTACATCTATTTTATGGAATAATATGCCATCATCAGGACTGTAAGGACTATGTAACAATATGGAAAATGTTTATTAAATAAAAGCAGGCTACAAGGTACTATGCCAACCGTAACTACAACTGCGTAAATGTAAACACACACACTGGCAAAGACTAGAATGGAATATATTTAATACAATAAAGGTGTTAGAGTAATGGCATTATCTCTTCAAATGACTTTAATATCCCTACATTTCTCATTTTAAATTAAAAAATAAATAAGAATTACAAGAAGTCAGGGTCAATGGCATTTCCAGATTTGTTACTTAAGTTAATCTTTTCAAATCAGAAAGGCAGGGCAGTCAAAAGGGAGAGAAATGTTATCTCGGGCTACGTGACAATGTCAAATGAGACCAATTATCTGCTTTTATGTGTGAAAACCTTCCCCTCACCCACACCGTCCCCAGCACACAAAGGGCTTATAATGTAAAGCTAGTTGTTGGAGCTCCTAAATCTAACTACCAGTTTACAGGAAATAGGGGAAATGAGAGCTGCCAGGGATGCAATGAGCAAAAATCCAGAATGTGGGGAGTACTACCAGACGAACAACCTGGTTTCTTCAACAACTTCACTACAAAGAAAGTAATGGGAAGCAGAACTCATAAAATAAAAAAAGACTTAGGAGGACAGCAACCAAAAAAAAATACGGACCTTCTTTAGGTCTTGACTGGAACAAACTGTAAAAAAGAATAATACAAAACAATAGGAAAACGTGAAAACTCACTTGATATTGGTGATCTTAATAAAGGTTTAATTTTCGTAAGATGGAATAATGGTATTGAGGTTATTTTTTTAAGTCCTTATCTTTAGAAATTCATACTGAAATATTTACAAGTGAAATGCTATGATACCTGGGCTGTGAGAATCCAGACTGGCAGGTGGGAGGGGAGCAGTGATGGCAGAAAGAGATGAAGGAACACTGACCACGAGTGACAGCTGCGGAGGTGGGGTGATGGGGGGGGTGACGGGTGCAGAGAGGTTCAGTACAGCCCTCCACTCTTACATGCTTAAGAATGTCCATAATAAAAAAATTAACTGGTTTTCAGAATTCGATTACCATTTCCCAAAGGAAATATTACAAACAGTAATTAATCGCACAGAATATGTTACACAAGCCTATTTAATACACAACGAAGCTGGATTATGAAATGCTAACTACCACTGTTTCTATGTGAAGAAGACCTTCCAGAACCCAGTTCACACCTCCCTTGAAATAACCCCACAGTGGAAGTGGTGCCAGCTCCTCTCTCTAGCATCTGTGAAAGCAAAAACAGAACAACCCAAGCTCCCAGCATGGAGGGACAGGGGGCCTATGAGCTGGATACCCGGGACGAAGGAACGGCAAGGTTCTAAGAGTAACACGGCAACCTGCGTTCCAACATTCTTCCAACGGAGGAAGCGTGAGTTTCTCCAAAACCTACTTGTTCCCCAAACTGTCTCTCTTTTCCATTAGGTAACAGGAAGGGATAAAATAATTTGAGCTGAATAAAATATAAGTCTCAATTATTTTTACATTCCTTGTAAAATGGTATTAGGTCATTAAATTGAAAAGTATGGTTCTCTTCCCTGGCTACCTTAAAAAGAGAACAATATTTATCTGAATTGGATGTTTTGAGGAAAGGCAAAGAGCAGAACTAATTCATTTTTGATACTAATGCCTAAATGATCAAAGTGAAAGTGGCTCAGTTGTGTCCAACTCCTTGTGACCCCATGGACTATACCTACCGTCCACAGAATTCTCCAGGCCAGAATATTGCAGTGGGTAGCCTTTTCCCTTCTCTAGGGGATCTTCCCAACCTAGGAACCAAACCCAAGTCTCCCACATAGTAGGCAGATTCTTTACCAGCTGAGCCACCATGGAAGCCAAAGCACCCACGTTAAAGAAACAGCCTGCCTTATGACTTGAACCTGTTAGTACAAGTGGACAGAGTCACAGTGAACTGATGCTCAAGAGAAAGAGAAAGCGGCCACCTGCACCCAGAGGCAGCACGCAGCTGGAGCACCTGATAGGGTGGTCTCCGCAAGTCTTGGGTCGCTCCATGACTGACACCCACTTGTCATCGTAGCTAAAGAGAGACAGGTCAAGGTAAGGGCTGCCGCTGTAGGACTGAGCGCTGATGGGGAGCTGGCCCAGCAGCCGGCGAACGGCCTCCGTGTGTCCTCCGTACTTGGCATTGATGATAGTGTCTTTAAACCTGAAATAAAGCACCAAGGAGGAAGGCTGTGTTAGCAGAGCATAAGGTGCCTTGGTTTTAAACTGACAAACATGTCTAAAAACAACATATCCTGAAAACACAATCTAGATACTGAACTCTCACACCTCCCAAGTCTACACATCTCCAAGGTGAAGAAGTGAAAGTTGATCAGTCTTGTCTGACCCTTTGTGACCCCCATGAACTGTAGCCCACCAGGCTCCTCTGCGGAGGAGGCAATGGCACCCCACTCCAGTACCTGTGCCTGGAAAATCCCGTGGATGGTGGAGTCTGGTGGGCTGCAGTCCATGGGGTCACTAAGTCAGACACGACTGAGCAACTTCACTTTCACTTTTCACTTTCCAGCATTGGAGAAGGAAATGGCAACCCACTCCAGTGTTCTTGCCTGGAGAATCCCAGGGATGGGGGAGCCTGGTGGGCTGCCATCTATGGGGTCACACAGAGTCGGACACGACTGAGGCGACTTAGCAGCAGCAGCAGCAGCAGCAGGCTCCTCTGTCCATGGGATTTCCCAGGCAAGAATACCAGAGAAGGTTGCCATTTCCTTCTCCAGGGGATCTTCCCAACCCAGAGATTGAACCCAGGTCTCCTGCACTGCAGGCAGATTCTTTACCATCTGAGCCACCAGGGAAGCCCCTCTGCATACCTACAAATACTCTCAAAAAAGCAGAAAACAGAATGAAAAACTGGAAACACAAAGTTACTTAAGAAAAGTTAGCAAAGATCCTACAAGAGTTAAAAATGAGTATAACCTCTGACAACTATTTCTGTTGAAATTTATATATTTCTCCCAAATTAGAGCCTTTGACTGCATTAACAAGGAGATGCAAAGAATCCTGGACAGAAGTAGTGTCTGACTGTTCTTGGGATCAGTTATAAGCCAACTTGCATCAAATCTTTTGAAAAATTACTGATTCTTTGTTTAAATAAAGTTGGGAATTCCCTGGCAGTGCAGGGGTTAAGACTCTGTGCTTCCACTGGCAGGTGCACGGGTTCAATCCCTGGCTGGGGAACCAATCCATATGCCATGCAGTGTGGCCAAAAAGCAAAAATAAAGTTGGGAACTAGCTAACTATACTTCTGCAGAAACACCAGAATCTAGAAGTACATAATATGAACACAGAGTCATCTATCTCACTTATCTTTAATTATAGTAATAATAACAATGGAGCAGTTATTTCTCACAATTATAATGAATATTAAACTTAATATCCTTTGACGAAGTATTTCAATTCTTCTGGAAATCTGCCCTAGGGAAGAAAAATCCCTGTGCACATTCAATATACCAGTGGTCATGACAATGAAAAAAAAATGACAGGAATATTAAAAACCTAATGGAAAACTATTATTTTCAAAGATAATGTGGTAACAGAAGAAATGTTTATCATAATGGTAAGTAAAAGAAGTAGGGTGCAGGGAGCTCCCTGGTGGAATGGGGGTTAGGATTCCAGACTTTCACTGCCTGTGGCCCAGGTTCAGTCCCCGTTTGAGAAACTGAGATCCTACAAGCCACACAGAACGACCCACCCCCCCAAAACAAACCAGTAAGCTATGTTCTGTATATACAATATGATTGAAAACACCCACAAAAATTAACATCTTAAAAAAAAAGTGGAAATACATCAAAATGGTCATAGCTGTTTTATCAGTTTTATTTTTCAAATCTCTACATTGAAGTACATCACACAGTTTAATAATCAAAGGGAAAATAAATAATTTTTTTAGTCCAGGGAAATGCGATATAACATCTCACCCTTGAAACTAATGGTATAAAAAAACTCCAATGTTTCTAATTTTGATGAGACTAGAGAGGTTGATGAGATGGGTTTTGACTTTTGTTTTCACTGTCAACCTGAAGGGCTGGATGGACATTAACACTTCTCAGTTCCCCTAGAAGGAAGCCAAGCGTCAACAGTGCTTTTCCATTACTTCTCTTAACAGTAATTTTTCACAGCCTTGGTGTAAATCATAAAATTAAATCCTGGGCCACACAAAACTTACTTCCTTCCTTTTCATTTGAGCTGTCATCAAAGATCCTGGCTTCCTTGGTTTTCAGCCCTTTGTCAGCCAAGATCTAGTTCTCCACCCCGCCTGGCTCACTGGCTTCAAACGGTGATTTCAGATGACGGGGGCTGGCCCGTGGCTGTGATGACCACAAGTCAAAGCCTCCGTGACCATCCACAGGCTGAAGCCGTTCCCACTGCTCTCAGTGCCCACCACCTCTACTTTCAGATGCCCAACAACTAAAAGATGAAGCTGTCACCGCTCTGATGTCTTCAGCTGATTAACTCCTGGCACACTGTCCCTCTCTCCAACCACCCTTCTCTCAATTCACGATTTCAAAATTCTCAGAGGTGATCCTTCCTACACCATGGCTTCCTAGTTCCTGGACCTCCTTCCTGCCTCAGCAATGCATTCCCACATCATACCCTCAATCTCCCTATTACCAGTGACTGCACCTCCATAATCTCAGGGAGCAGCGCATAGACTCCAGTTACCTTCTCTCCTAATTTTCCAGATAACTCACTCTGCTATCCCAGCTTCAACATCCTTCAACTGAAATGGGACCGAAATGCCATAGAGTCTACCAACTTCTCGCCATCCTATGCCTTCATCATGAACTCTTTTCCTTCCTGAGCCAGCTTACATTTCACAATCATTGAAATCACACTTTATACCCATGAACTCATGGAGAGAAATGTTGCTGTAATGCTGCGAGGCACTCATGCTGCATTCCCACAGTCCGGCAAGTCGCCCTCTCCCTTAGATGGCTACTTCATCCTCCCCACCCTCCATGCTCACCCTCCTGGACGGCACTGCCTTCTTTGTAACTGACAAAAGCCATGAAAAGAAAAGTTTTTAAAGCTCCCATCAGGAAACAGAATGTAGTACTTTTATTGTTGGATCACTGCAATGGTTTACTAACTTCCAGCCTATCCCCCTATGATCTATTCTTAAAACAGCAGCCAGAGTGACCCTGTTAAAACATAAGTGGGAGGGACCGCCCTGGTGGTCAGTGGTTAAGCCTCCAAGCTCTCACTGCAGGGGGCACAGGTTCAGTCCCTGGTTAGGGAACTAAGATCCCACATGCCACAGGGTGTGGCCAAAAAAAAAAAAAAAAAAGTCTGTGAGACCACATCACTCCTCTGCTCAGATACTTCAGACACTACACAATGTCACCTATAGTTAAAGCCAAAGCCTCGGAATGGCCAGACGTGTGTGGTCCTGTCTCTCACCACACACCTCTACCTGCTCTGCCTCCTGCTTCCTCCAGCCCAGCCACCCTGAGTTCCCTGCTGTTCCTCAAATGCCTGAGACCCACCTCTGGACCTTTACATTTACTTTCCCTTGGCCTGCTCTATTCTTCTCCTGACAGCCACATGGCTTGCTCCCTAACCTCCTTCAGAAGCTTTACTCAGCTATCACCTTCTCAGTGAGGCCTATGCTGAGAACCTTGCTAGGACAGCACAGACCATCTCGTCTTAATACATTCAAAGCCAACAGATATTCTAGATATTGTAACCTGTCCTTGGGCACATCCGTGGTGGGAACCTCCTCCTTCCTGCTTCCACCTGGTCCAGCCTGCGCTCCTGTCCTGGAGCCTCCCTTTAACATTATCCTCAGAATTCTCTGTGCTTCTATCCACTGTTTGACTTTACTTCCTGTATCATTCTTTCATGCTTTATTGGGGGATAATATTTTTCAGAGGTTTCCTTAGAAAAAGAACATGGGAGGTAATTTTTGAGACCTTACATGTCTGAAAATGTCTTTGTTAAACCTTATTATTTCTATGTAGAATTCTAGTTTTAAAACCTTTTTTGCAGAATTCTGAGGGCATGATTGTAAGTGTGTGTGTGTGTGTGTGAGTGTATGTGTGAGTGTGTGTGTATTCTTCTTCCTTTGGCCACGTCATGTGGCTTGTAGGATCTCAGTTCCCCAACCAAGGACTGAAGCCGGGCCACTAGGTCACCAGGCAACTCCCATGAAAATGTGTATCTTTTAATATCAGGAAATGGTTGACATCATTTCCTCCCTCTCGTTTTTTTATTGCTTCTTCTGGAAGTAGCCATATATTGGCTCTCCTGGGGAACTGCTCTAAATTTTTTAAAAATCATTTCTCTCCCATTTTCTTACTCTTTTTTTCCCCCTACTTTCTTGGAGAGTTTCTAAACTATATCTAACAGAGTTTAGATTTCTAAAGTATCTCACTTAGTATCACTATTCTAGGAATGTTCTTGTTTTTATAGTTTAAATTATTTCAGTTAATACCATGTTCATTTTTTATACTGTTTTATTTTGGCCTCTATCTTTCAAAATAAAGGCTTTCTTTAAGTGACTTGTGATCTCTGATGTGCATTTTCTTAATCATTTATTTTAACCTATAATAATAACAATAATAATCCATCACTCATTTTATCAGAAGTTCTTTGAAGAGTGTAAAATTGACCCATTAGAACCATGAATTCACAAGAAACAAAAATAATTTTGATTTATATGTACAGTGTGTTTTCAATGCAGTAAAGTATGATGATTGATAACATGCTATTAGGACACAATTTTGTGGGGAAGATGGATGAATTTGAAAATAAGAAGAAATATGAAAGTTCAAACAGTACAGGAAAAACTTACCCTGAGCTTTTCATGTCAACTATGAATACTAAATTACTATGGTATTAGAGTCCCTTGGCCATATTTAAAAGTCTTAATACCTTCAACTTATACAATGTTATATGCCAATTATATCTTGTAATACTTTTATTTTTAAATGTCATTGTTTAATATGCTGAAAACGGTATCCTCTGCCACTATTTAAATTTAATAGTAAAAAATTTAAGAGCAACTTAAACATTAATGTGTGGGATCTACAGTTTTCAGAACCATTTGCTGGCAAGAAGCAAAATTTTGAAGATCATGAAGCTAGAATGTTTATTTTCTCTTCCTACAATTTCACTTAATTACCTTGTGAAATTGCACTGTACACTTGGGTACACTGTGAAATAAATTTTCAGAAAACATAGCCTCCTCTAATTCCTGATGATGTTAATCATTCAACAAATGCCTAACGAGCTCCTCCCACACGGAAGACCCTGGCTGAGATGCTGTGGATATGGCATATATATATATATAACAGATAAACACCCCTGCCCTCATGGAGCTTGGACCTTCTGGTGATCTCTTTGATATTTTAACTGTACCCAGCTTTTGTTACTAGTTGATAATAATCTACTCAATTTTAAAGTTAGTTTTAAAAGACAAAAATTCATTTCAAAATGAAAAAAGCAAAACCTGATCCATATTTTGCTTCCAAAAATCCTTCTACACTGAAGAGAGATGCCAGTCAGGCTGAAAATGTGTGTGAACCAGAAAAAATAAAGGGCATGTTTACTTGTCCGAAAATCAATATCCATTTATTTTTAATCACATACTATCCTTCTATAGGAATACGATGCCAGTGAATTAGATATCTGCTTTGCCCATTTCCCCCTGCAGTAGTAATGCTTATTCTGATTCATCCACTCTGATCTGATCTGTACTAGAACCTAAAGCAGCTATTTTCTATAATTGGCTAAGGTATGTGGAATGTTATGAAACACTGGCTGACTTAAGTAGGGTTGCAGGCAGGCCTTTGGTCCAAAACAACTAGTCATTTCACAATATATACTCAGATGATTATGAGAAGTTCTGGTTCTTAGCAGGTGGGTATCAACTGAGGGTGACTTAGGTGTTCTGAGAAGGGCCTCCAAGGGTCTCTTCTTCAGGTTGTTCAGTTTCCGTAGGGAATTAACTCTAATCTCCTGCCTGAAGAGTATATGCCTGGATATCATATCTGATAAGAGGAACAGGAGTCTACCCCATCAGTATATCAATTCTCACTTAATCCTTGGTTTAAGCATGATGAGTCTCATCTCTATTCTCAGCCATGTTTCATGAACTTGAAACCAGAGCCTGCATGGTTCAATTTCTCCAGAGAATAAACCTTTAGCCTTTTGCTGAGTTGAGGAAGAGGCAGTCATTTGGCAGTTGGAGGCTTAAGGAAAGGAACTAGAGTGTCTGACTGTTCCCTTTAAGAATGTCATCTAGGAGACTCCCTGGCAGTCCAGTGGTTAAAACTCTACACTTCCACCGCAGGGGACACAGGTTAGGGATCCCTGGTCAGGGAACTAAGATGCCACAAGCTTCAAAGCACAGCAAAAATAAAAAAGAATGTCATCCAATCCTTCAGAGGTATATAGGACCTCCAGTTTCTTGACTTTTTCCAGAGTTCTCTGGTGTAAGACAACTTACTTCTTGATGGGTAAGCTCTGTAGTCTTTTTTGTTCTTTGAGGTATGTCAAGTTAATTATCACCCATCCACTGGCTCTTCAGCTTCTAAAACTCTGTTGATATCTCCTCCTCATTCTCTTTGCTCTTGTAGGTTTACATCTCTTCATCCTTACTGTCACTTTAAGTAGGGTCTTGGGATACAGCAGAGATAAATGCTTGTGTTCAATGCACATGTTTAACCAAAAGTTATAAAATTATTTCCTTATTCATTCAAAGTTGGTGATGGACAGGGCCACTGCAGTCCATGGGGTTGCAAAGAGTTGGACACAACTGAGCGACTGAACCAAACTGCACTACTGATTCATTCAAAAATTATTTTAAGTGCTTGACAGTGAACCACTGCAGGTACAGCAATAAACTAAACAAACACACAGTCTCTATTTCTCTGTGGGTAACAGTCTAGGAGGAATCGCAGACAACACACAAGTTAATCCCTTGGGTGCTAAGAGAGACATTTAGGATGACACAGGAGGTTACAATAGGCAGACTGACCCAAGGCTGGGTGGGCAGAAAGAACATGGGAAGGTTTCCCAAAGTAAACAACTACTGGCTCCACACCAACACGTTTTCTACAGAAAAATTAAGCTTGTTAAATCCAGGGGAGCAGCTTACCGGCGCTGGATCTGCCGTGCAAAATTGTTGCTGGAAGCTGAGCAGGAAACTGGACTTCACTATGCAGGGTAGCATTCCGGAAGAGATCACAGAAGTTCTCAAAGAGCTCCAAAAGCTCATCTGATGTGTTCTCAAACACAGCAATCACCTCTGTTGTTACCATGTTGTACACCACAAAGAAAGATGCCTGTGGAAGGAGAGAGACCCAAGAGACAGCTGAGCATAAGACCTCACCTAGCATATTCACCATTTGGCTGAAAACTCAAACTCCCCAAATAAAACAAACAAACACCCCCACTCCGGCACTACAGCAGCAACATGATGCCTAGAGGTTCTGGAAGAGGAGGAAGCCTCCGTGGGATTGAGCCATCAAGGGCCTCAGAGCTGCCTGATTTCCCACTGTACCTGTGCTGCTGGAATTACTGAGTTGCTCAGCATATATGTATAAAAGGACTTTCAATCTTTTATTTCAAACTGTGTGCAAATTTAATATGTTTCCTTTCAAGTGCTTATTCCCTACTTATGCCCCAACCCTCTCTGAGATTAAAAACACTTTTCTAAAATGCCAGATTTAATTTTCCTTCCTGCTGAGAAAGTAATTTGCAGTCAGGAGCTGCCTGTTGGCAAATTATTTTCTCTTGTATGTGTATAGCAGAAAGTTCAATTTGGGGGCATTTCCTTTTCTTTCTTAATATTTCTAACATGCAGAGAGACATCTTAAGCACACCATGTCCACCTAGGCAAGCTGTAACCAAGTGGGGGACTGCTGCTGAACAAATGAAAAAATCAGAGACGTGTTTTCCATTTCTTTCTTCATAAATGTTCTTTTAGCCAAGAGCATTTGTAACACATGTTGGACATTTGTAGCAATTCAGATCAGAGGGGGAAGCATGAAAAGCATTCAGATGCTACCGGTGGCAGAGTTACTGCCTTCTCTGAATGGGTCCCTAGATGCCTGGTCCTCTTCTCTGAACCTCCAGGGCTCTGCTCAGCTTAACACGGAAGCGCCAGGTACCCCGAGTTTTTGTCACAGTGAATGTGGCAGTGTGGGTCTTCCACCAGGACTCTAGAAGTCTCCAGAACACTAGGATTAGTATTCTGCCTCCTAGGATTAAACCTGAATCTTCATTACCAATTTCTGGAGACATCTGGCCCACCTGTTTCACCAGTAATTAGTCCTTCCCAGAGCTTATATTACATGACTTTTGCGGTCACCTGGAAATTAAATTTAGCTGTAAATTAAAGAGGCTGGAGGGTAATCTGAGACTAATACCCATAATATTAGCAAGGCTTTGTGTTGAGGTACACTTTTTACTCATTAACCTTATTGGAACCTATCAAATTAAACTGGGGAAGGAGGCTGGAGGACAACGAGGGGAGAGTTTGGGTTTAAAGTTACAAAATTCTGTAAGCAAAGCACAGAGCCCTAGCAATGTTGCTGGCTATGACTTACTGTAGCTACCGGACATAAGGAGGTCATGTTTTAGTGAAGGAGAAAAGGATAATCTCGAATGCGGCAGTCACAGACAATATACTCCCTCCAAAACAAAAAGGTAATTATAGCTCAAACCTGAATACAAGATGGACTCATGTCCTTTCTATAAACCTGGACGACACTTTGATCACATGAGGGCTTCACCAGGATCTATTGTGACTGTGTGAATGCAGAATTACACAAACATTTACTAACATTCCCACCAGGGCAGACTGGGAAATACCCGACAGAAGCACAGAAGCCAAGGGCTCTACCTACACCCTCTCATGATGCCTGAGATGAACTGGATGCTCACCCACAATGGTGACTGGCTCAATGGTGACTTCATCATTAATAAGGAAGTAAAAAAATTCAGAAAAAAAAATCTCTAACAAATTTATTACTCAGATCTCAACGGGCTTCCCTGGTGTCACTGGAAAGAATCTGCTTTCTAATGCAGGATACGCAAGTTGGATCACTGGGCCAGGAAGATCCCCTGGAAAAGAAAATAACAACCCACTCCAGGGTTCTTGCCTGGGAAATCCCATGAACAAAGGAGCCTGACAGGCTACAGTCCATAGGGTTGCAAAGAGTGGGACATGACTTAGTGACTAAACAACAACCATTTTAGTCACCTCCCCTCCCTTTTCTTTAGAATACACAAGGTATGATTCAGAAGAAAAATATTAGAAACCATATTTCCATTGATGGTTGGTAAGGTCTTAGGAGACAATTTTCTGTACAGTTTCTCTTAAGGGCAGAATCAGCTACAAGTCAATGAGAGAAACCAGACTCAGCTGGCTGCAGTTTACTGGTTTGTTCTGTTGTACATTTCCAAATTCGTATATAAGGAGACAATGTGGAAAAAGGAGAACGATGGGGGTGGGGTGTTGGTTCCAAACTGGGAAAGGAATATGTAAAGGCTGTATATTACCACCTTGCTCTTATATGCAGAGTACAACATGTGAAATGCCAGACTGGATGAAGCACAAGTTTGAATCAAGATTGCAGGGAGAAAAATCAATAACCTCAGATATGTAGATGACATCACCCTTAAGGCAGAAAGCAAAGAACTAAAGAGCCTCTTGATGAAAGTGAAAAAGGAGAGTGAAAAAGCTGGCTTAAACTCAAACTTCAGAAAATGAAGATCATGGCATCCGGTCCCATCACTTCATGGCAAACAGAGAAACAGTGGAAACATTGAGAGACTTTATTTTATTGGGCTCCAAAATCACTGCAGATGGTGACTGCAGCCATGAAATTAGAAACTTGATCTTTGGAAGAAAAGCTATGACAAACTTAGACAGCATATTAAAAAACAGAGACCTGACTTCACTGACAAAGGTCCATCTAGTCAAAGCTATGGTTTTTCCAGTAGTCATGTATAGTTGTGAGAGTTGGACCATAAAGAAAACTGATCACTGAAAAACTGATGCTTTTGAACTGTGGTGTTGGAGAAGGCTCTTGAGAGTCCCTTGGACTGCAAGGAGATCAAACCAGTCAATCCTAAATGAAATCAGTCCTGAGTATTCATTGGAAGGACTGACGCTAATCACTGAAGCTTCAATACTTTGGCCACCTGATGTGAAAAACTGACTCACTGGAAAAGACCCTGTTGCTGGGAAAGACTGAAGGCAGGAGGAGAAAGTGTCGATAGAGGGTGAGATGGTTGGATGGCATCACTGACTCAATGGACATGAGTTTGAGCACGCTCTGGGAGTTACTGATGGACAGGGAAGCCTGGCATGCTACAGTCCATAGGGGTTGCAATGAGTCAGACATGACTGAGTAACTGAATTGAACTGTAAAGAAGTTAGGTCTCTCACTTGGTCAACAATAGTAGACAGCTCCTCAAAGGTAAATGTCCACATCGCCCTGAGGTTCAGCATGGTGTTTCAACTCAAATATCTTCACGGTTTCTATACTCTTAACACAACACCTTATTCCTATTTGTGAAATGCGTCTTCCCCATCAACATCTTTCACCCAAACTAAAATACCCCCAGAACCTGCAGTCCTAGTGATTCACTGGTAGATCAAAAACTCTGACACCCTTCCCATCTTATCACTGCTCCACAGTCTATGTTCCAGCATGTGGGCAAGGTCAGAGTAAAGTCATAGAGCTTAACTCTGTTAAACGAACTGTCCCATTGGTTACAATCTAAGGATTTTGTGAGGAAGTATACTGACATCATTTAAGTAAGAAAAAGACTAGTTATAAGCTAAAGATATCGTGGGAAAGTATATTGACATCATTTAAACAAGAAACAAGACTAGACTTTTGGAAGATTTTCCTTTTCTGTATGGTGGGTTCATTCTCATTGCCAGAACTAAAACAGACCAATAAGTACAATCTTCCACAAAACCAAGGCACTATCCACAGGGAGTCAAACCTTAACCTTAGAGCATCGGGGCTTCCATCTCCAGGGTACTGAAAATGCTCTGCAGAAGAATTAGGGTAGGGAACCTCCCTGGTGGTCCAGTGGTTAAGAATCTGCCTTCCAATGCAAGGGAGACAGATTTGATTCTTGGTCAGAGAATGAAGATCCCACATGTTGCAGGACAAGCAAGATGGCCCTGCTTGCTGCAGCAACGACCCAGTGCAGCCCCCAAAAGAGTAAAGTTAAAAAATAAATATTTTAAAAAAAGAGAAATAGGATATTATTCACAGGGTTGACTACCTATATGCCAATGGCTTGAGATTTAGCCTCCATTTGTCCAAATAAATACATATGGCTAGAGATAAGTGGAGCTGTTCTAAGTGCAGCCCTAGGGTAGCAAAAATTCAAGATCCACATAAAATGTGTTACTTCTGAGAGGCTGGCCACAGGCAGACAGAAGCCTCCACGAGGAGACGGGGAAGGGTGAAGGGCAGGACGGCAGCTCCTACCTGTGAGGGATCTGTGACTCGCAACGTCACCACGTCCTCACTGGTGTACTTGATGAACAGGTGGTTTTCATCCAGAAGCTGCATCTTCCACATGCGCAGCTGTCGCAGCTGGTCAAAATACTGAAAGAAGCGCCTCTTGGCCATGGCGCTTCCGTCCTGCTCTGCCCGGCGCCACAGGTACACCAGCAGCCGGTGTTTCAGGGAGTTGATGAAGGGGTCCCTGAACGGGTTGGCCATGCCTGTCTGGCTGTCCCGCTGCACCTCGGGGAACATGGCCGACACGGTGAGCAGGTCGTCCTCGTAGCAGAAGCGGCCGATGGTCCTCACGTCGATGAAGGTGCCCTCGGGGGTCACCTGGAAGACGTGGATGGTCTGCTGCTGCACCGACAGGATGGCCAGGATGTTCTTATACAGGTACAGCCCCTGGTTGTGCGACAGGACCACCTTGTCGCACTTGAAGGTGCGCGTGTCACACAGGCGGCCGGTGTGGAGGTCAACGATGTGGAGGGAGTAGTCCTCCAGCGGGGACCGGGGGTTGGGGGTCACGGACTCGCTGTTGCGATACACCTCGTAGAAGGGGGGTGCGGCTCGTCCGGCAGGTAGGCGGCGGAGCCCACGATGACGCAGCGGCAGTCGTCCGTGAAGAGGCTGCACTCCCGGTTCAGATGCTCGCCGTTGGCCGCGACGCTGGTGATGTGCAGCAGGACAAAGAAGCGCTCGAAGAGCCGGCCGCGGATGTTGACGGACCGCTGGTCGTTGCCGTTGGCCAGAATCTCCCCCTCGTAGCCCTGCAGGAGGTCCTCGGCGGCCTGGCAGCCCTGGTACTCGTAGATTTCCAGAGAGGTCTGATCGGAAGAGAAAGCAATGAAGTAGCGTCCATCGGGGGAGAACTTTCGCAAGAAGCAAGGCGGCTTCTCCACATTGACGACCGTGAAGTTAGGGAAGACGTTCTGGTGGAAGACCCGGACCTGGTGCCAGTGGGTGCCTGCCTTGCCGGAGCTGATCCGCCGGCGCTCAGGCGGTAAATGACATTTTGGTTTTGGATTCTTCGAGGTTTGATGGTGGAAACATGATGATCCATTATCACATCTCTGCATGGGAAAGTAAAAAGGAGAAGTCAAGAAAACAAAAATTTACCAAAACATAAATACACATGACCTTTGCACAAGGCGGGGGTGAGGAGCACCAACCCACCACACCTGAAAATTTGAGTGTAACTTACAATAGGACTTCCCTGGTGGCTCAGATGGTAAAGTGTCTGTCTACAATGCGGGAGACCTGGGTTCGATCCCTGGCTCGGGAAGATTCCCTGGAGATGGAAATGGCAACCCACTCCAGTACTCTTGCCTAGAAAATCCCATGGATGGAGGAGCTTGGGGCAGGCTACTGTTCATGGGGTCGCAAAGAGTCGGGCACGACTGAGTGACTTCACTATAGTTGGCTCAGTATACGTGGTTCCTTCCTGTCCACAGATCTTCCACATCCATGGATTCAAGCAATGTGCAGAACTGCAGTATTTACTGTTGGAAAAAATGCACGTGTACAGGGGAAGGAAAGGGTAGGATGAACTGAGAAAGTAGCATGTTGTGTAAAACAGACAGCTAGCAGGAGGCTGCTGTCCAACACAGGAGTCCCGCCTGGTGCTCTGTAATGACCTTGAGGGGGTGGGGTAGGGTGGGGTGGGAGAGAGGCTCAAGAGGAAGGCAATATATAAATAATTATGGCTGATTCCCACTGCTGTATGGCAGAAACCAACACAACACTGTAAAACAATCATCCTCCACTAAAAATAAAATGAAAATTATGAATGGCTTAAAAAATAATCCATGTGTAAGTGGACCTGCACAGTTAAAATCTGTGTTGTTCGAGGATCAACTGTGTATACACAAGTCAAATACATTTCCTCCATATACCCTGGGTGGAGAAGCTCCCAACATGATGGTGACTGGCATTTCTCCTTCCCAAGTTACAGTTAGTAAGCGGTCCAGATAGCTTTGAGTCTATCAAAACTCAATTTCTGAGGGAAGGACTAAATTCTCTAGGAAGACCTTCGAAGCATGCTCAGCTGTTGGGAATATTCAAAAGAACAAACCTTCAACTACATCAAATTTTCTCAGTGTAAACACCATATTCACTGTGTAATTCATATAAAAAATACATTTACTGGGCTATTAAGATGTCCATACTACCCAAAGAATCTACAAACTTAATGCAGTTCTTATCAAAATTCTAAAATCATAGAACTGCCTTAGGATCCAGCAATCCCACTGCTGGGCATACACACCGAGGAAACCAGAATTGAAAGAGACACATGTACCCCAATGTTCATTGCAGCACTGTTTATAATAGCCAGGACATGGAAGCAACCTAGATGTCCATCAGCAGATGAATGGATAAGAAAGCTGTGGTACATATACACAATGGAGTACTACTCAGCCCTTAAAAAGAATAAATTCGACTCAGTTCTAATGAGATGGATGAAATTGGAGCCGATTATACAGAGTGAAGTAAGTCAGAAAGAAAAACACCAATACAGTATACTGACACATATATATGGAATTTAGAAGGATAGTAATGATGACCCTCTATGTGAGACAACAAAAGAAACTCAGAGGTATAGAACAGACTTTTGGACTCTGAGGGAGAGAGAGAGGGGGAGGTGATTTGGGAGAATGGCATTGAAACATGTATACTATCTTGTAAGAACGAAGCGTCAGTCTATGGTCAATACAGGATGCAGGATGCATGGGGCTGGTGCACGGGATGATTCAGGGAGATGATATGGTATGGGAGGTGGGAGGGGGCTTCGGCATTGGGAGATCGTGGACACCTGTGGCTGATTCATGTCAATGTATGGCAAAACAAATACGGTATTGTAATGTAGAATAAAGTATTAAAAAATTTAAAAAATTAAAAAATAAAATCATTTCTGGCAAAAATAGAAAAATTCATCCTAAAATGTACATGTAATCTCAAGGGACCCTAAAACACAATTTTGTAAAAGAAAAAAGTTAGAAGACTCAGACTTACTGATTTCAAAGAAGTATGGTATAACATTAGATAGAAAAATATACCAAATGAAGAGAATTAAGACCTGAGAAATAAACCCTCCCACACATAAACCCAAGTCTTCCCTGGTGGCTCAGACGGCAAAGGGTCTGCCTGCAGTGCAGGAGATCCAGGTTTGATACCTGGCTTGGGAAGATCCTTGGAGAAGGGAATGGCAATCCACTCCAGTATTCTTGCCTGGAGAATCCCATGGACGGAGGAGTCTGGCTGGCCCCAAACCATGAGGCCACAGTCAACACGAATGGACGACTAACACACACACACATAAACCCAAGATTAGAAATTCAGAGAGCGCCAAACATGATGAACCCAAGAAATCCATGCCCAGACACATCATAGTCAAACTGTGAAGAACTTAAGCATGAAGTAACAACCTTGAAAGCAACCACATAAATGATACATTATCCACAAGGGAACAACAATTCATACACCTGTGGATGTCTCATGAGAAACTATGGAGGCCAGAAAGAAGCAAAGCAACATTTTTAGCTGAACCAACTGTCTGTTTGATCATTCAAATCTCAGCTAAATAGCAACTCTTCAGTTTTTCCCTGACTACCTTACCTAAAGTCATGCCTTTTTCCATCCACATCAATCTGCTGTTTTACCTTATTTTATTTTCTTCAGCCCTTATCACTTTCTGAAACCATTTGTTTACTGTTTTAGTATCTGTCTCCCCACACTGGACAGCAAGCAGGGGCCTTGTCTAATTCGTTGCTGAATCTCCAGCACCTAGGACAGCGCCGGAAGCACAGCAAGTGCTCACAAATAGAAATGAACGAACAGAACAACATTTGACAAAGGTTGTCCAGGATAAACAACACATTAGGTAAAATAAAGGAGGAACATTTCCAGAAAGAGAGTAGCTTAAAAAATACACTTAAAAGAGTGTAGTGTGGTACACTTGGGAAACACAATTCCAAGTGTTAGAACACAGGAAACAAATTGATAAGAGAAACCTAAAAAAGTAGATTGGAGCCAGATTAGAAAATACTTGTGTGCCATGTCATGCCAGTTACTACAGGTTTTAAGCAGAGGAGTGACTGATCCAATCTGTATCTTAGAAATAAAAACAGACAGACAATGGGATTTGTTTACATTCTGTCTCCTGAAATTAGAAATGCCTGGTGTAAGTATATATACTATCTGTGCTGTGCTAGTTACTCAGTCGTATCCAACCCTTTGCGCCCATGGACTGCAGCCCGTTAGGCTCCTTGTCTGTGGGTATTCTCCCAGGCAAGAATAATGGAGGGGGCTGCCATGCCCACCTCCGGGACTTCCGACCCAGGGATCAAACGCATGTCTCCTGTATTGCCAGGCAGATTCTTTACCACTGAGCCACCAGAGAAGCCAAGAATACTGGAGTGGGTAGCCTATCCCTTCTCCAGGGGATCTTCCCAACCCAGGAATTGAACGAGAGTGGCCTGCACTGCAAGCAGATTCTTACCAGCTGAGTTAGTCAAGAAAACGGCACACTTGTATTTATGACTAAACAAATCAAGTTTCTCAAAACTACTAGTCACAATTCATTAATGTGTTTCCTACTGATTTAGACTAGAGCAAAGACTGCAAACCACTGCTCTCAGGCCAAATCTAGCCTGCCTGTTTATTTTTATAAATTATTGAAGCACAGTCATACCCACTTATTCACATGTCGCCTATGGCTGCTTTGCTACAACGGCAAGTGATGTAAGACCAAAGACCACACAGCCCCAAGCAAAATCCGACCTAGAGAAATGTCTGCATGTATATACAGGAGACATATACAAAGAGCCACAGCAGGACGTCAGCAACAAAACTTGACAAATTCCAAATGTCCATCAAAGTAGACTAGCTAAAAAAACAAACAGTAGACTAGCAAACATCCAGGCACACAGCAGGGGAATCTTGTCTTATTTATTTTGGCTGCACCATGAGACTGTGGGATCGTAGTTCCCTGACCAGGGATTGAACACAGGCCCCAGCAGGAAGCACCAAGTTCTAACCACTGGACTGCCCAGTAATTCCAAGCAATGAATTAATGCACTACAGTCATATGTAACAACACAGATGAATCTCAGACACAGTGCTAAATGAAAAAGCAAGTTACAGAATAATACAGTGTGATTTCCTTTATTAGCTTCAAACCATTTATAGTTTAAGAACACAAACACATATGGCATATAATTAGAAACAGTAAAGGAATTACAAACGTTAAGATTCAAAAGTGGTACCTCTGAGGAAGTTTAAGAAATGGGATGGGAGTTAGGGACACCCTGCTGGCATTCTGAAGTGTGTATTTTTTTTCCTTGAATTAGCATTCGTTGTACTGTTATTCTTTTAAAATTACATATGTTTTTTAAGTAATATTTGTGCTTACTCAGAATTTTTCTTAATTAGAAAACAATCACTGTGAAGGAAAACAAAGGACAATAAAATGAAGTCTGAAGTACACAAAAATACATACCATGAGAAACTGCAGAACTGCCAAGTTGGCTCTGACTTTCTCAGCAGACAAGGCACAGGAAAACTCAGTTATAGACTCTATACTGCCAATAAGATAAAAACTTAATAGCTGCTTGGAAGAAGCACAGAAATTCCCAGCACTGAATTTTAAAAAATCTCTCTCATGAGTTTTCTAAAAGGATTTTGGCATGATTCAGCAAGCAATATCCTCCACTTCTGAGCAAAAATAAAAAATAGTGAGTTTCACACAGCTGCTCCTTTTCACAGTGACATAGTTCATGTGCACATTTTGATATAGTCCAAAAAAAGAAAATACTAGTAAGGTTTAAGCAGTTTTAAATACCAAGTAATGTACAAAACTACCTCACTCACTCCCTATCCAGGACATCTTTGCCACTTGCATCCTTCAAACCCAAGATGGGGGCTGGAATCAGACAGGGAGACCAGCAGGGGATGAGAGCCAAGTACAGCCCACGAATGGAAGAAGGAATAGGCATTTGACACCATCTAGCAGACTAACTTAAGGTGACGGCACCCCACTCCAGTACTCTTGCCTGGAAAAGCCCATAGACAGAGGAGTCTGGTGGGCTGCAGTCCATGGGGTCGCTAAGAGTCCAGACACAACTGAGCGACTTCACTTTCACTTTTCACTTTCATGCACTGGAGAAGGAAATGGCACCCCACTCCAGTGTTCTTGTCTGCAGAATCCCAGGGATGGGGGAGCCTGGTGGGCTGCCGTCTATGGGGTTGCACAGAGTCAGACACGACTGAAGCAACTTAGCAGCAGCAGCAGCAGACTAACTGGCTTCCCTGGTGGCTCAAAGGTAAAGAATCTATCTATAGTGCAGGAGACACGGGAGACACAGGTTCAACCCCTGGGTCAGGAAGATCCCCTGGAGGAGGGCATGGCAACCCATTCCAGTATTCTTGCCTAGAGAATCCCAAAGACAGAAGAGCCTGGTGGGCTACAGTCCATAGGGTTGCAAAGAGTCGGACACGACTGAAGTGCCTGAGCAGGCACAGCAGACTAACCACAAATAACCGAATCAGATAAAGCATACTAGTTGTCTGACTTACAGTCACAGATCATGTTAAGCAAATTAGATGCTTAATTCTTTAAAAAAAAAAAAAAGAGTGTATACATTTTGAATAGTCCCACCTTAAATTCTCTGACTTGCCTCTTTAAGGGAAAAGCCACCAGTACTGTGATGGGGGAAGAGGGGTGGGGTGGGTAGAGGTGAAGGCCTGCTAGCTTCAGCTCCAAGTTGTACAGAAAATCCTCACTTAATTTCCTAACCCTTCTCTCAGTGTGCTCTCTACCTGCTCCGTATTTTCTATCACACAATGACAGTTTTTGGAGAGATGGTGGAATTTGGTCTTTCTCAATCTGTCTTGTTATTCTAATTATAAACTACACGCTCATGAAAACTCAGACAATATAGAAAAAGTACATAATGAAAGTCCCTTCCAGTCAGAGTAGGAGTTACGAAAAATGTTAGAATGACTTATGATATTTTTTCCAATAGCTGACCCTCCACCCTTCCCTTACTCTAGTTAATGGCACAGCCACTCACCTGCTGGCAAAGGAACCGAAAACCTAAGAGTCTCCCTTGGGACCTCTTTTCCTCAGCTGCTATACCTGATCAATCAGTCCTTGAACTCTGAAGCTTTTACCTCCTAAACTGTTCTCTAATGCTCTACCTTCTTTCTATCATGATCAACCAGCACCCTTACCCAAACTGTTCATAACTTCATGTCTGCATCATTGCAACCACTCCATAAGTGGTTTCCCTAAATTCCTGTCCGCTTCCAATCTGCTGAACAACCAGAGCAATCTTTTCAATATTCGTTTCTGATCACATCCTTTCCCCTATGGATTAAAACAAGTATTGGATTGGCAAAAAAAAGTTCATTCAGGTTTTTCTGTTACATCTGGTCTTAATCCATGTGCTGTGCTATGCTCGGTCGTTCAGTCATGTCCAACTCTTTGCAACCGCATGGACTGTAGCCCACCAGGCTCCTCTGTCCATGGGATTTCCCAGCCAAGAATACTGGAGTGGGTTGCCATGCCCTCCTCCAGGGGAATATTTCCAACCCAGGAACTGAATTCAGGTCTCCCACATTGCAGGTGGATTCTTTACTGTCTGAACCACCAGGAAGTTCCACAGGGGAAAGAAACAAACTTTCTGGCCAACCCAGTATCTTCCCATTGCTCTTAACATAAAGGATCAAAATCTTTACATGCCTTCTCTTTGCCCGCTTAATCTTTTTTTAACGGGCGGCCCACCTCCTGTCTCTGAACCTTGGCACATGCTCTTCATCTCAGTCTGAAAAAGCTCTTCTCTTCAATTTGCCAAGTTAACTCCTATTTCAAACATCAGCCTAATCATCACTTCCTCAGGGAAGTCTTCCTTCACCTTTCTATCAGGTATACCAGTCATATCTCACCTTCACTAACACTCACCACACTTGCAACTTCATCTCTGCATTTTATTTCTGTCTGTGGCATTAAATGGCTTCCCAGGTGCCTCAGGGGTAAAGAATCCACCTGTGGTGCAGGAGATGCCAGTTCAATCCCTGGGTCTGGGTCGGGAAGATTCCCCTGGGGAAAGAAATGGCTACCCACTCTAGTATTCTTGCCCAGGAAATCCCATGGACAGAGGACCCTACAGTTCATAGGGTCATAAGAGTCAGACAAGACTAAGCAACTAAACACTGGCTCTAGATGGTGAACTCCTGACCAGTACACAAACATTATATCCTGAAAGCTCATCATGGATTTGACCCATTGTAGGCCTAGTTGACTCACTGGTAAAGACTCTGATGCTGGGAGGATTGAGGGCAGGAGAAGAAGGGGACGACAGAGGATGAGATGGCTGGATGGCATCATCGACTCGGGGACATAAGTTTGCGTGAACTCCGGGGAGTTGGTGACGGACAGGGAGGCCTGCTGCAATTCATGGGGCTGCAAAGAGTCGGACACGACTGAGCGACTGAACTGAAGCCTCCTTTTCTGAACATTCTTTACCAACTCAAATATCCACAGGGTCTGTTCCTCTACCTAGCAGGTATTTTCTCTGGCCCTTGCCACATTTTACAAGTTGCTGCTTGAGTGTCATCTCCTTTAGGGGGTCTTCTCTGACCACCCTGGCTGAGAGATCTTTTTCGCTTTACCATTACTTTTTCTGTTTGAGTCCTTCCTAGTCGTTGCCATCATGTGAATCTGTACTTTCGCTTGCACGGCTAAGTGTTTACTGTTCGACTCCCCATAAACTCTCCAGAAAGGAAGTAACAACCATGCCTGCTTTGGCCACCTTAGTTTTTCAGAGCCTAGCACTGGAGCTGGCCCATAACATGCATCTGCATTTTATCAACTGAACGAAAGAAGAAAGCCTAGCTGAAGTGGCCACTAATTCATGGTGCGGTACTAATCTGGGTACCCGGTCAGTTTCCCTATGCCGGCAGGTGCACGTAACCCTCTCTTCTTTCTGATGGCTTCCTAAACGGGAAGGGGACACCTAGGGGCGGGCACACATACCCAAAGGGGCGCCCCCGGAAAGAAGAAGCCCGGGGCGGGGCCTCAAAGGGAAGAGCATTCTAAGGGCGGGCGGGGGCCGCAGGACCTAGGCATCATGCGGGGAGGGGGCAGCCCCATAGCGGTAAACCGAAGAGGCCTCGGGGAGAGCCTGACGGGCTGAGAGGCTGGAACAAGGAAGGAGAAGTCCTCACCTGTCCGGTCCGGGGTCAAAGAGCCGGGGCAAGGTACACCCCGGCCTGCTGGGCGCGCGCCGGCGCCGGCCCCGGCCCCGCCCCCGCCATGCCGTGGGACCCGGCGCCTGCAGCGGGCTCTCGCTTCCGCGAGCTACCGGAACTGCGGCGCAACGAGAAGGGAAGTGGGGAGAGCGCGGCACAGTCCAGCTGGCACTAAGAGACGTTACAGCGCACCCTGGTGCCCGGAGGGAGCTGCTACTGCTGCTAAGTCGCTTCAGTCTTGTCCGACACTGTGCGACCCCACAGACGGCAGCCCACCAGGCTCCCCCGTCCCTGGGATTTTCCAGGCAAGAGTACTGGAGTGGGGTGCCATTGCCTTCTCTGGCCCGGAGGGATGGTCAAAGCCAATACAGTTACAGTGGCTGCGAAGGAAAAATGGAACCTGGCACCCTAAACATTGGAAGGACTGATGCTGCAGCTGCAGCTCCCATACTTGGCCGCCTGATGCGGACAGCCGACTCACTGGGAAAGACCCTGATCCTGGGGCAGACTGAGGGCGGGAGGAGAAAGGGGCGACGGAGGATGAGATGGCTGATTCAATGGGCATGAACTTGGGCAAACTCCAGGAGATGGTGAGGGACGGGGGGCCTGCTGTGCTGCAGTCCATAGGGTCGTGAAGAGTCCTACGCGACTGGGCGACTGAACAGCAACCCTGAACTGGGCAACTGGGTGATCTATGGCAAGGTCTCTGCACCCTCTGGGCGCATTTGTAAAAATATGAATTAATTGTCACCTCTTGATTATATGCACCATTTCACCAGCTGAGACACTATCCGTTTTCTGTTGTTTCCTCCTCAATAATGAGTGCTTTGAAGACTGGGGCTGTACTGATCTCTATGCCTAAGATATTTACTAGCACACAGCAGATGTATAGTAAAAATGTCTTGCGCAAATTAATCCTGTAACCTTTACTTGACTTTCATTTAGGTTATATCATTGTCTCTTTGGAGAAGGAAATGGCAACCCCACTCTGGTATTCTTGCCTGGAAAATCCCATGGACAAAGGAGCCTGGTGGGCTACAGTCCATGGCTTTGCAAAAGAGTCGGACACCACTGAGGGTCTAAAGAACATTGTCTCCCCAGAAGCCTCTGCTTTGTCCTGTTTCTGGAGAGTCAGCCCCTGAACTTCCTGGTGTCAGCCTCTTCTAGACAATTCAGATCTTGGAGCAAATGCCACCTCCTCAGAAGTCTTGTATGATAGTTCTCATTTCACCTCCATCGTGTTATTTAATAGCACTCATCTCTATCTGATCCTTTTTGGTTGTTTTGTTTTCTTTCTTTGTTCTGTTTTTCTTTGTTTTTGTTTTTGTTTTTGTTTGTTTGTTTGTTTTGCCCCCAATAGAATGTAAATTCCACAAGAGCAGGGGTTTAGTTCTGTATTCTCATCTAGCCTCACCTTCAGTAGGATCTGGCATCTTGCTGGCACTCAAGTTTCAGGCCATGAAAGCATGGCTCTGTCCACAGGGCTTACAGCATCTCAGTGAGTAAGGAATGTTTATTGGTTTTTACAGATGAGGAACGTCCCCCACCAGGAATCCAACCCATGCCCTTTGCAGTGGAATCTTAACCACTGGACCACCAGGGAAGTCAGGCATTTTAAAAGGTGGGGTTTTTTTTTCTATTTTAAATAACTATTTTTTTATTTTTGGCTGTGCTGGGTCTTCGTTGCTATACGGGTTTCTCTAGTTGTGGCGAGCAAGGTCTGCTGTCTGTCTGTAGTGCATGGGCTTCTTATTTCAGTTGCTTCTCTTGTTGCAGAGCCTGGGCTCTGGAGCTCAGCTTCAGTAGTTATTGCACCAGCCTTAGTTGCTTTGTGGTGTGTGGGAACTTCCTGGATCAGGAATTGAACCTGCTGCATTGGCAGGTGGATTCTTTACAACTGAGCCACCAGGGAAGCCTTTACAAAGTTTTGAGATAGAGAATGCTCCTTACAAAAAGGTTGTACTAATTTGCACTCTTATTTCTTCACACCCTTGCTCATATCATCAATCTTTCTTATTTATGCCTCGTATTTCATTGCTCTAACTTGAATTTTCCTCATTATGATGAGGTTGACTATTTTGGGGGTGTTTATTGGCCATTTACAATTTTACTATGAGTTGCCTTTATATATCCTTTGCCCATTTTCCTACTGGGATATTATTTCTTATTGATATATGGAAATTATATTCTGGATATCAATCCTGTTAGGACTGTAAGCAATTTTTCCCTGTGTAAGACTTGTCTTTAATTTTTAACTTTACTCACAGTGATGCCTTGAAAATACCCCAACCTCCCATGACTTTTCTTGCTATGTGTCTATTTACTGCAGAGTCTCGTGGGGAGGGCATTACACTGCACTTCCTGGAAAATCTGCCAGTGGCAGAGGAGGCCTAAGGTTGTCTTTTCCCCCTGCCTTTTCTAAGAAGTGGATTCTGTTTCATTTTTCCAGCTGCTATTGCTATCGGAGTTTGTGGTTAAAGAAGAAACTGGAGGCAGGACCATGCCTACTTTGTAGGTCTTTGCAAAGACTTTGTCTTCAATTCTAAATGAAATCAAGAGCACAAAAGTATTTGAACAGAGGACTAGCACAACTAGACTTAAGTTTTAGAAATTTCACTCTGGCTGCCGCAGAGAAAGGAGGGCCATTAGGAGACCAGCCAGGAGTCTACTGTCACAGTCTGGACAAGAGATGATGATGGTAACCTGAACTGATGTTAGAGAGGTGGAGGTGGTGAGAAGTGGTCAGATTAGGAATATATATGGCGATGGAGTCAATAAGACTTGCCAATGGATCAGATAGTGGTATGGAAGAGAAAAGGCAAAAATATGCCAAGGTATTGGGCCTAAATAATTGAATGCTTTTGCTCAGAAAGGACCAGAATGTTTAGACTGGGCTGCATTTGAAGCCAGCTTAGAGGAGCCTGGCGGGCTGGAGTTCGTGGGGTCACAAAGAGTCAGACAGGACGGCGCACACATGCGACGAGAGGACAGGGGCCATTTCTGCCTTGCGTCTCCTGTTTTGCAGGGCCGCGCCTCAGTGCCACAGTCTTCAGGCACAGTGGATACAACTCTCTGTTGCCACAGGTCTTCAGAACTGCCTCTCCCAGACTTCCAACTTCTGATTCCCCTCCACTCCTCCCCACTGTCCTCTCACCCCGGGAAGAACAGGAAGTCCTGCGCCCCCACTGCACCGCAGGCCCCTGCCTGCTTTGTCCTTCCCCAGAGTCTCCATACACACAGGGTCCCCGGGGGGTGGGATGCTGGAGTGATGGGGGTGCTGAGGGGCTGGACAGCCTCTCTCCTTTCACTCTGTCCTCCCGTGGCCCTTCTGCCAAGGCTTTTAGCAGCTCTGCTTGCTTTCTGCATTAGCCATGAGAGGAGAAGGGAACAAAAAGCAGGACAAGAGGCTCTTGTTCTTTCTCCCTTTCTAGCAGAGGCTGGTGAGCTCTCTTCACTTCTGTTTTCAGTGGCAGACATTTCTTATCCTGAGAGTTACATCACCACCACCCCATCACCATCATCATCACCATTATCATCATCATCATCAATCTTTAATCAAAATAATTGAAACTGTGGAATTTCCCTGGTGATCTAGTGGTTAAGACTTTGTGCTTTCACTGTGGGGGCAGCAGGGAGGGTGGCGGCGGCGCAGGTTCCATCCATGGTCTGGGAACTAAGATCCCACATGCCACGTGGCGGGGCCAAGAAACAATTGAAATTGTCATTTAGTACATATTTACTGTACACCAGACCACATGTCAGTCATTTCGCTTAGGTGATCCCATCCACTCCCCTGGGTAACCTTGTGTGTTAGGTATTATTCCCACTTTGCAAACAGGAACCGAGACTAAGTCTTACTCAGCCCTCCTGTGGAAACCTCACCCTATTCTTGCCTTATGAGGCTCACTTCTTCGTAAGTCTTACTTTATCGGGAGGCCTTTATTTTATCTCACTTTATTGATATTTGCAAGAAATGTTCAGTTTCTGCCTGCAGTTCCTCAGCTTTCAGATTTCAAACCCAAAGTCTTATCAACTGTGTGAAGATACCTTCCCCCATGCTCTTGGCTAAATGCTTCCTGCCCCAGGAAGCTTTTTTTTTTTCCTTAACCTTCAGTGAGTCTGCAACCTTCCATCTTTCTCAGACATTTTCCCACTGCCTCTTGCACTTAAGACTCGGTGCTTAGACAACTGGATGAGTTTTGTTCTGTTCGGTTTCGAGGTGGGGTGGGGGATAATAACTTTCCAAATTGGGGTCATGAGGAACATGGCAGCGGCTGTTTGAGCTCTTACTATTTTACTCATTTCTTACCAAAAATCTCTCTGTGTGTCTCTTACACACACACACACATACACACACACACACACACACAGAGCTTTCTCTTGACTTGAACATGTTTGGGGAGAATTGCTCTTGTCTGAGTGACAGAAAAGAAAAATACAGGTTTCAGAATGTGGCTGATCTGCGTTTAAACAGGCCGTCCCTCACTCTGCCCAGGCTGGAAACCGTGGGGAGTGAGAAAGGGCTAAAATCTAGCTCTTCTGGCTCAGCCAAGCCCTGAGACCCTGGGACCCAGGGACCCAGGGACCCCGGGGCCCCAGCACAGGGCTGCATCTGCTAGGAAAGGAGTCTCTTTTTCTCTCTGGTCCAGAGGTCTTGCCTTTTTTGCAGACAATCCCCTTAGAAAGGGAGCCTTGTCCTAATTCACACAAAGGTGCCTTCTGGTAGCAGCAACCCATGGTTCACATCTCATTTTTACCCTATGCTCAAAGTGTGACTTTAGACAAGTGATTTCACCAGTCTCTTCTTGTTCAGCTAATCTTTCTAGAACACTGGCTCTGTACCAGGTGCTGTGATGAGTGTGGCAGGACCAAGATGACTAAGCCATGCTTCCTGCTTCAGAGAAGCCTGCTGTCTAGTTGGAAGGATGTGTGTGTGCTCAGTTGTGTCTGACTCTGTGAGCCTATAGATTGTAGCCCCCACCAGGTTCCTCTGTCCGTGGAAATACTAAAGTGGGTTGCCATTTCCTCCTCCAGGCGATCTTCCCAACCCAGGGATCAAACCCAGGTCTCTTGCGTCTCCTGTGCTGCAGGCAGATTCTTTACCGTCAGAGCCACCAGGGAAGCTGAGAGCAGAGTCTGTGTTAAATAAGAAGTTTTTGACTGTCTACTGCCTTGCACATATTAGAGTCTTAATGAGTAGGTGTTGAATGAGTGAGTGAATGGATGGATGAGTTAAGCCAAAGTTGACGTCCTTCTGGGTGTTCCTGAGATGGGAGGTTTGTAAAGGTCTCTGGAGAGGAAGAAAAAGTGGGAAATACATCAGCCCCTCCCTTTACTGTGCATGTAGCTGCTTCAACCATAGAGCAGAGCCCTATGGAGCATGCCCCTTAAACCAGGGGTCCCCAGCTGGCCTCCCAGCCACTCTGTTCCACCTTCTCAGGAACAGGACAGGGTAAGATGGCTGGGGTGTGAGTGGAGGTGTGGGGGTTACAGGAAGAGATCCCAGAAGAGGATTTCTCATGTTACTTGCTGGAAATGAAGAGTCTGGGTTCCCACCTCCCCCAGGAGGCAAAAAACATTTTTAAATAAAAAAAGGGAGCATAAAAAAATCTTAGCTGCAAGGAAAAGCACTCTTCTTCCCAGGAAGGCAATGAAATTAGAGGCAATTGTGAGACACAGAGATTCGATCAAACCTAGGGAGGCTTTCAGGTCGGGGAACCAGGACTAGCTTTGGAGATGAAACAGCTGGTCCTCCCCTCCAGCACCCAGTAATCGCCCCTCTGTTGTGACGATTGAACAAACAGTCCTTCTTGGCCCCACACAGGGCTGCCTTGTAATGGGGGCACCTGGAACAGGAGGAGGAGAGAGGTGGCCTGGCCACCCACAAGGCACGAGCCTCTCCATAGCCACCATCTCTGTCTGGGGGCCTGGAGCCCATGAATTGTGGGGCTATGGGGGCATAAGGCTAACAAAGGTGCCTAAGCCAAGGCCCAGATCAGCTTAATAGACCACCGGCCACTAGAGGAGCTGGGAGGAGCCAGGGAGCAATCTGTGGGGGAGGGGCTGGCACCCCCTCCCTCTCTTTTTCACCCATGGAGGATCCGGATAAGTAACTCACACAGGAAAACAGAAAGTGGACCAGGGAAGGTGCTGGTTTAGGGCGGCACTGGGCCATGACGATACACACAGCAGGTGACAGCCAGTCCCACTCTTCCCCAGCTGGGAAAGAGGAAGTGATCTCTAACCAGGTCTGGAGCACGGCTGTCCAGGGATCAGGCAGTGGAGGGGATGGGAGGTGAGAAAGCACAAGATAAGACATACCTTTGAATGTTTCTTATTTTTCACATTTTACACTTTTTGTTTTCACTACTAAAAATGTTATAGGTAAGACTGGGAATAGCTACCAAGAGGATGCTGGTTATAAAAAAGAAAGGTGGAAGATCAGGCAGCGATTAAAAGATCTCAGATGAGTCTGTGTTGACTGGAAAGAATATTCATTACTGTGCTTAAGCGAGGGAATTCTACTGTTTTCCTCTATTTCTTTAAGAGGATGGGAACTGGGACCAGAGTGACGGGAGAGTCTGGGTCATCCTTCCAGGTGATGAGGGCCCAGGCCAGGAGGTGTGTCTAGGGACGCCCCTCTTATGGATCAGCAGCCAGGGAGCAAGATGAATCTCTCCCTTCTCAGCGCCCTAAAAGAAGAGTGTCCCCTGGACCAATAGTTTTCAACCATGGCTGCCTGATAAACACAACCATGGAGCTTTAGAAATGCTGAACTCTGGGTACCCCACCAAGTATTCTCTTTTGTTTTGCTTTGTTTTTGGCCACACTGTATGCATGTGGGATCATATTTCCCTCAGTTCAATTCAATCACTCAGTCGTGTCCAACTTTTTTGCAACCCTGTGGACTGCAGCACACCAGGCTTCCCTGTCCATCACCAACTCCCAGAGTTTACTCAAACTCATGTCCATCAAGTCGGTGATGTCATCCAACCATCTCATGCTCTGTCTACCCTTCTTCTCCTGCCTTCAATCTTTCCCAGCATCAGGGTCTTTTCCAGTGTGTCAGTTCTATCAGATGGCCAAAGTATTGGAACTTCAGCTTTAGCATCAGTCCTTCCAAAGAATATTCAGAATTGATTTCCTTTAGGATGGACTAGTTGGAACTCCTTGCAGTCCAAGGGACTCTCAAGAGTCTTCTCCAGCACCACAGTTCAAAAGCATCAATTCTTCAGTGCTCAGCCTTCTTTATGGTCCAACTCTCATATCCATACATGACTACTGGAAAAACCATAGCTTTGACTAGACGGACCTTTGTCGGCAAAGTAATGTCTCTGCTCTTGAATACGCTGTCTAGGTCGGTCATAGCTTTTCTTCCAAGGAGCAAGTGTCTTTTAATTTCATGGCTGCAGTCACCATCTGCAGTGATTTTGGAGCCCCCAAAATAAACTATCAGGGATCAAACCTGCGCTCCCTGCTGGGAAAACACAGAGCCGATTCTCAACCACAGGAAAGTGTCCATTCGCAAGCATTCTGATTTAACTGATCTGCTATGCAGCCTGGGCTTGGGGATATTTCAGAGCTTTGGAGGCATTTTAAAGTGCAGTAGAGTTTGAGAGCAACTGTTCTAAGCATCATCCAACACAGCAGGAAACAAAGGGGTCTGTGCCCAGACAAGTGCTCCCACCTCTTCCTGGAATAGATGCTAAGTAATCACACTAATGCTAAGTAACTTCCCTGGTGGCTCAGAAAATAAAGCGTCTGCCTGCAATTAGGGAGACTGGGTTCAATCACTGGGTCAGGAAGATCCCCTGGAGAAGGAAGTGGCAACCCACTCCAGTAATCTTGCTTGGAAAATTCCATGGATAGAGGAACCTGGTAGGCTACAGTCCATGGGTCCACAAGGAGTCAGACATGACTGAGCGACTTCACTCTCTTTTTCTTTAACCACACCGACCACTGTCTTTATCAGACTCTGAATTTGGCAGTTTTCTGGGGGAAGTGACAACTGTGTCCTATGAGAGTATTCCGCTGTTTGGGCTCAGTATTACCCATTACTTTCTGCCTTCCAGAAACTTGTTAATCACTTAATCTATTGTGGGTCCCTCTTCCTGTTCTCCTCATCATTATGAGTCTGTTTCCTTCTGTTCATCACCGCAGGAGTTAGAGAAGGCGAGAGGAAAACATAAGTGTGCAAGGAGCCACGCTGACCTGGAGGCTCCTTTCTGTCATTTACAGGAGCAGAGGTGCTGGGAAAGATTGTGGCCCTGGGGACATTCACCCTCCCTGATCCCCAGAGGTTGACGATAAGAAAAGGACCACTTTAGGTATATTCATAAAGAAGCCAGCTTCTGTCCCAAGACACTGGGTTGGGCATTCGGAACTGGAAATTGATATTTGCCATCTGTAACCAAAACCCACAGAGTTTCCCAGGTGGTACACTGGTTAAAAAAAAAAAAAAAAAAACCCTGCCTGCCAATGCAGGAGACATAGGTTCGCTCCCTGGGTGGGGAAGATCCCCTGGGGAAGGGCTACCCACTCCTGTATTCTTGCCTGGGGAATCCCATGGACAGAGGGAGCCTGGTGGGCTACCGTCCACGAGGTCACAAAGAGTCAGACAAGACCGAGCCACTGACACACACACACACACACACACACACACACACACACACACACACACACACACACGACCAATAACCACAGTAGCTGGATGTGAGGTTGGCCACCTCATCCATGGGTGAGGCCACCCAGAGTTACACTCTTCTTCCTTTCACCCCATTGATGAAAACTAAAGACTAGAAGTCCTCGCTCAGCTCAGGAGGGCAGAGAAGATAGAGGATGACCTCTGCAGATGTCCAAGCCCCTCAACGTGACCGCAGTAAGACCAATCACCCTCTACTCCAACTGGAATCTCCCCTTTAGGCATCCAGGGAGTGAGTTTTACAGCCCATCCCCCTGGCAGCCTACAAATGATGAGTTTCAGAGGCAGCCAATGTCCTTTAAGGACCTAGCCAGCAGCCTTTGTCAGGGATCTGGTACAATGGCGACCGAGTGACAGCCAGCAGCTAAGCACTAGTGGATGGCCTTCTGACCAAATGGGGCAGGTTGAAGAGATGGGAGGAGGAGATGGTGGAGTGGGGACACCTTCTCCTGCCACCTTCTGAAAACATTACTGTCTGCTGGGGGCTGGGCCCCTTGGGGCATCTGATAAGTGGTTAAGTCAGCTGCAGCACCTGCCCTGCCATCTGGCACTTGCATCCTTCAGACAGGGTCACCCGGGCCTCCTTGCTCACTTTCTCGAGGCCAGTGGGCTGCAGGGATCCTGAACAACTGCTGGGGGAATGAAAACCCCCAATCCCCCAGAGCTATAAGAGTTCTGGGTTCTCAGGTAACACTTCAGGAGCACTGCTCTAATTTCATTCGAAGATGGATTTTAGCAATGATGCGCCCTCCCTGAGGCTCCTGGGAGTTTAAACACAGGTTAATTCTAGCCTCAGTGAGATAACAGGGCAGCGTGTTTGGATAACAGGGGCTGGAACAAGGAGAGTTTAAACAAGACTGCCCTCTCCCCATTATCAGACAAAATGGGAACTGCAGCCCAGAGACGATCAATCATCTCAGATGCTGGGCTTGAGGATCTTATCTACTGACTGACAGTCTCATTCCCACCTCTCCTGGGCTCTGGAAACCACAGCATTTGGGGGAAAAATCAGTGCCTGTGTTAGCAAACCTTGTTAGGCTCTGTCTAGTAGCGTATGACCCATTGATGTATATTCTTAGCGGTTCTGATAGCGTTCCGATTTGTGTTAAGAAAAACACAAGTGGAGCCGCTGGAAATATCCTGTATCTTGCCTTGTTATTTAGTCACTCAGTCGTGCCATTTGCGACCCCATGGACTGTAGCCCGCTACACTCCTCTGTCCATGGGAAGAATACTGGACTGGGTTGTTGTTTCCTTCTCTAGGGTATCTTCTCGTCCCAGGGATTGAACATACGTCCCCTGCTGGGCAGTCAGATTATTATTCACTGAGCCATCAGAAAAGTCCCTGGATGATTTGATGTTTTACAAATGCATAGCCTGTGTCCTGCCTTGGTAATGATTATACAGACGCATGCATTTGTAAAACATCATCCAGCTGTATGCCTAAATGTTCTTTATACATGTACTGTCTCTGTGTTATCCTACTTTAGAATGTAAAAGAAAAAAAAAAACTATTTAAAAAAGGAACACACAACTGAATGTTGCTAAGCTCCTAGGTTTAACACATACCTCCATCCCACAACCAAGGAGCCCAGTCTGTGTGTGCACAGCTGGAGCCTTAATGCTTGGATCTCTGCTTGCTGACGTGGGGGTGGGGGCGGTGAGGGAGGATGGAAGGCAGTGAGGGTTTGGAGGGAGTCGGGGGGTGGGGTGGGGGTCGATCAGTAGCAAAGATGACATTTGAAGGAGCCATATCTATATTTGCTTCTTGACTCCTCTCTTTATAAGCCACTCTGGGCAAGTTACTTGGCCCTTCCATGCCTCAGTTTCCACACCTGTAAAGAGGGCATATTATTGACTGCCTTACCGGTTGTAACTGATCAAAGACAGTTCAATGGAAAGACGCTGGCACATGGCAGATACGCGGGAAATGGCAGCCTGGTCAGGGCGTAGTAGCTTGCCCCTCAGGAGACTGCTTCTCCTGCTTACCTGTTCTCAGCTTGACACACCCAGCACCTGAAATAAATTTTGATGTTGCGTGGCACCAACTTCTCTCTCTCTCCACCTCCTCTCATGCACTCCATGATTTTCTGGCCCTGACTCCAACTTCAGAAGTCCTTCTTATAACCTTTGACCTCTGCCCTGTTCATACTGCCACCTACTCCAGCAAGAGTGGGTCAATCTTTTACCATCCAACCCACGAGATCACCCAAACCCCACTGCTGTGCTCAGTGTTCCCAGCGGCAGCCCTAGTCACCCCAGGCTTGGTCCCCACCCCATCTGTGCATTCAGGAGACCCTGGGCTGGGATTTCCATGGTGTATAAGGAGAAGATCAACAGCATACCCAGCACTTGCCAGTGGAGACCAGAGGGTGTCGGTCCTTAGGACCCAGGATATGGATGAGACAGACTCAGTGCCTACACGCTGAGCTACTCAGGAATGCTGAGTCCAAGATGAGGTGTTGTGGATGTACGTGCGCGTATCAAGGGCATCAGTGTCCATCTGAGCACATCCTTCCCCAGCAAGCATGCCTATGCTGCAGAGAATTCACCACCTCCCCAAGACTAGCCCCTTCCTCTAGGAGACATGTAGTTTTCAAAACCACTCCTTCATGTACACACTGCTATATTTAAAACACATAACCAGCAAGGTCCTACTGTATAGCACAGGGAACTCTGCTCAGTGTTATGTGGCAACCTGGCCGCAGGGGAATTTTGAGGGAGAATGGATACATGTATATGTGTGGTTGAGTCCCTTTGCAGTCCACCTGAAACTATCACAACACTGTTAATTGGCTATATTACAATATAAAATATAAAGTTAAAAAAAACACTACCTTATAATGGGCCCACATTTGCTTCTCCCTCATGCTACACCCAGGACCAGACTAATCCCTTTTTACACTCTCACATTCCGAATATTTAAAGACAACCACGTCTCCACTTCTCTAAAGGAATCTTCTCTAGATTAAAGATTCCTTTAATTCCTTCAATAGTAGCTCAGATAGGAGTCTTGCTACCATCCACCTTGCTATGCCCCGTCCTGGTTCCATCATGGAGACAGCAAGGGGTAAAATTAAGAAATGATGGCTATTTTCACACCAGCTCCCAGGCACCCATCACAGACCCTCCTCTGTGCTCTTTACACCCTTTTGTAGCACGCCCCCCTTCTATGATTGATTCCTAGTTCACACTAATTAGGCCTTGCTGGGACTGCGTCAGGAGCGAGTGCTTTGCCATTTTCTTTAAGGAAACCATGTGATAGGCCAACGGGCTTGTGGTTGCCAGGCAACCTTGATGATCCTACAGAAAAGACCAAGAGAGCGGCATGGTCAGAGAGCCTAGTTAGCAGCTATTGAATGTGAGCCTCTGCTCCACTGAGAGGTGCAAGAAAGGCCTGGCTGGCATTGACTCACATTGCTCCAGCTGTCTTTTTAAATGGAGGTGTGTGTGTGTGTGTGTTAGGGGTACATACGAAAAGCGAGCTGGGAAAGAATAAAGGAGTATTAGGCTTTAAGATGGAATCACCATGAAGGATGTTATGCCAAAATTATTTATGAAATATCACACTTTATCTGTTTACAGTTTTTCTTTTCTGTCTCCTTAATTCTAGTAGCTGAGCAGGACTTGAAATTCCTTAATCAGAACAGGACAGAAAGCAGAAACAGCCTATAGGCAAAGGCCTTTCCCCTCTAGGAAAATATTAAGTCACAGTACAAGGGATAATATGAGGAGTCTTGGAAGGGGCGGAGTGGGGGTAGAGTCTGTCCCTGGGAGAGTCCCACAGGGTTCTGCTCGGATTCAATTTCAGGTGGGTTGAGGCACCTGGGCTCCCAACCTCACCAAAGGGTTCCTTCCTTAAGCCACATGTAGCACAGGACCTCGTGGTGAGAAGTAACCACGTGGGCGGCCAGTGATCCTTGGCTTCAGGAAACCCAGGTGAGCTGGGGAGTCACCCCAATGCCTTAGCATCTCCAGCAACCCCGAACCTTTGCACAAGCCTGATGGTAGGAGAGGAAACAATGATTTATATTGGATTTCCCTCACTGGAGCTAGATGGGGACTCGTCAGAGTGGGTTTGATGTAGAGTGGGGAAAGCTCTTCAGGTGGACAACTTGGCGATATCACACTCAGTAATTTCACTTGTCATAAGAGGCCACATTCACAGTACGTTTAACACGTGCCAGGCAATGCTGTAAGGACTCTCCCTAGCCACACACTCACCAGCAATATGAGACTATGTATATGTTCTACATGCTTGCCATCAGAGAATGTTAACAGTCTTTAAAAGTTTTGCCAATCTATTATTGGGAAAATGGTATCTCATTGTTGTCTTAACGTATAGAATACTGAGTAGCAATCTTTCACTTCCATTTCTGTATTGTTTGCATTTTAACAATGAGGATGTATTTGTGTACTAACTTGTGTATGTGAAACTGAAAGTTGCTCAGTCGTGTCTGACTCTTTGTGACCCTATGGACTTTAGTCTGCCAGGCTCCTCTGTCCATGGAATTCTCCAGGGCAGAATACTGGAGTGGGTAGCCTATCCCTTCTCCAGTGGATCTTCCCCACCCAGGAATCGAACCAGGGTCTCCTGCATCAAAGGCAGATTCTTTACCAGTTTAGCTACAAAAGTAAATAAAAATCATGATTCTTTATGCACTTAGGAGAATGACTGAAATATATAGATCAAAAAATAGATAGAAAAATAAAATCAATAAACCCACATGGTAGAAGGTTTTGACCATATTTATTGGATACTACGTAAAAATAAGAGACTTGATAACACAATTACTTAGGGAATAGCTCAGACGGTAAAGAATTTACCTTCGATGCAGGAGACATGATTTCAATCCCATATTGGGAAAATCCCCTGGAGAAGGGAATGGCAACCCACTCCAGTGTTCTTGCCTGGAGAATTCCATAGACAAAGGAGCGTGGGGGGGCTACAGTCCGTGGGATCACAGAGTCAGACACGACTGAGAGACTAACACTTTCACTTAACATAATTAAATTTGATAATATATAAATGTATATTTCATTTATATGTACATGCATGTATACACACGAAGACATAAAATTTAATAAAATGATGTGTACATGCACAGCATATAGAGAGCAGTCTCAAAAATTGACTTTGTCTTAGGCTACAAAGGAAAACTGGACAAATTCTAAAATTCAAAAATCATACAGAGTACAAAACCTTTGAACACAATGAAATAATATTCAAGATTAATAATTTTAAAGGGATAACCAAAGTATTATCTGCCTAGAAAAATTAAATATTCCCCTAAATAATTCTTTCTGATGGCTCAGTGGTAAAGAATCCATCTGCCATGCAGGAGACCCAGGTTCAGTCCCTGGGTCGGGAAGAGCCCCTGGAGAAGGGCATGGCAACCCACTCCACTATTCTTGCCTGGAGAATCCCCATGGACAGAGGAGTCTGGAGGGGTCCATGGGGTTGCAAAGGGTCGAACACGACTGAGTGACTTTCACTTCCTTCAATGAATTCTTAGGGTAGGAAAAAAAAGTCAAAGTACAATTTATACAGGAATGAAAGGCACCAAATCGGTTTGAAGATTTAAATGTAAATAAAATTCGACAAACTATGGATAATTAAAAAAAATAATCTTAGCATAGGAAAGGCCTTTCTAAATATGACATAAACTGCAGATACCCCAAAAGACTAATATATTCAGCCATCATAGAATTTTTAAAAGTTCTACGTGACAAAGACCTCAATAGGCAAAAGTAAATGATAAACTGGGGGAAAAAATTGCAACTTATATCACAGACAAAGTGATCATTTCTTTATATATGAAGATCTCCTGGACTTCCCTGGTTAAGAATACAACTGTCAATGCAGGGGACACAGGTTCTATCCCTGGTCTGGGAAGATCCCACGTGCTGCAGGACAGTTAAGCCCGTGCACTACAACTACTGAGCCCCCCCTCTGGGATCTGCCTGCCACAACCAAGAATAGCCCCTGCTCTCCACAGTGAAAGCCCATGCACTGCAGTGAGGACCCGGTGCAGTCATCAAAAGCTAACATCACCAGCCACAAGGTGATACCACTGTGGTCCCCCAGTATGATGCAATAAGAACACAGGATCTCTCCTGTCTGGATAGTTACAGAAGTCCCCACTTGTTTTTGTAGGCCAACTAAGAGGATGTGTGTGTGTGTGTGTGTGTGTGTGTGTGTGCACGTGTGTGTTTGACATAAATTGCAAACCTCCAGTTCACCTCTGGGTCCCCTGGAGTCAAAAGCTCAGAAAGGTCGTTGAGCCGCAGAGCCTGGAGCAACAAAACATTTTTTACCAAAAGGAAATGTTATTTTAGAATGAAATCCTAGCCAAGGCTGCCAGGGGCTGTGGAGCACAAACCTATAAAACCAAGGTCCTTGGAGCACTTAATGAGATTTCCCACCTGATGAGAGGACAGCAATAATTTTACTGCGATTTCCCCAGGAAACTGGTTTCTCTCAATCCAGCTGAAAGGCTGAGCTCATTTTAGTAATAACAGTGAGGATCAGCAGCAGTCAGTCAGCCAACGTGCATCTCCTGTGCATATTAATTAATTCATCAATTACCTTCCCAAGGGCAAGAGTAGACAGAGGCCCAGAGGCAAGTCTCCTGAGCTTTCCTGCCTCAAGGATGCTGGGAACTCACTAGTATCCTCTCTGGAACCGTCTGCCTCCTAGACAAACTAACTGATCACTTCTACCTCCTTCTTTCTGTTGCAGCCTCTGGCATTTTCCACTAAAAGGCTCCCCTGATGGATAACACAGAAGACTGCCAAAGGAGTGATTTATGCCCACCGTTAAACCCAGGACCTTCTCACCCACCTCCTTAGGCAAAACGCCTTTATCTGCACTGCTTAGAACACCCTGGGGACACATGAAGGGGAAAATTGAGTGCTGTCTCTTTGTCTATAACCTAATTTAAAATTAGTGTGTACTCTAGTTGTAAATCTTAGATTAAGCTGTTCTTAGCTCATTATATTTTTGCCATTTCATTTTATGTGATAACAATAGTATCAGCATTAAGCAGAATTTATAGTTTTCAAAGTCCTCTCTTGTGCATAAGTATATTTGATGCTCAGTAAAATGCTATTAGAGAGAAAAGGAAGGGTCACCAGTTCTATCTGAGTAAAGAGAACCTGTGCCACAGAGGTTAAAGGGCTCTCCAAGGTCAAATATCAATTTCTACCATGAAGCAACTTTGTGCAAGGATTGTGTCTACTTGTAAAAATAAATTATTAAGTATTTCAAGGGAATGTAAAACAGAAAATGTAAAAGCCACATTATCTATCTCCCAGCTGTTTACATATTTCTTTCAGATTCCTTTTTAAAAGTAGATAAAAAGATACAGATAACAGTTTTTAACCACCTCATTTCCTCTCTTCCTTGCTAGAGGTGATTGCTGTCTTAAAGTTTCTATTTCTCTGTCCATCCTTCTGACCGCGTTACTAAGTATTTGCTGCTCTGCAGACTCATAAAACATATATTAAAAGTATGTGTACAGGTGGGAGGGGGGTTCAGGATTGGGAACTCTTGTATACCCATGGCGGATTCATGTTGATGTATGGCAAAACCAATATAGTGTTGTAAAGTAAAATAAAGTTTAAAAAAATGTGTACAGTCTTTTAATTATTCATGTTATAGTTTTTGAATCTTTTTGTAACTTGCTTTTCTCACTGAACAGGTTTTCTAAATGCCCAAGTTAATTAATGCAGAGCTGCAAGTTAATTGATCTATGTATTCTCCCCCTGAAATATAGTATTTAATTGCATTAATAGGCTACAGTTTATTTATCCATTCTCCTGTGCTGTGCTGTGCTTAGTCACTCAGTCGTGTCTGACTCTTTGCAGCTCCATGGACTGTAGCCCACCAGGCTCCTCTGTCCATGGGATTCTCCAGGAAAGAATACCGGTGTGGGTAGCTTATCCCGACCTTCCTGACAGGAATCAAACAGGGGTCTCCTGCATTGCAGGCAGATTCCTTCCCAGCTGAACTGCCAGGGAAGCCCTATCCATTCTCTTACTGATGGTTATTTAAGCTGTTTCCATGTCTTTCTACTTTCAAACACTGCTGCGGTGAATATTTTCCCCATGCTTCCTGGTGACTGCCTATAAGAACTTCTTCAGAGTATGTACCTGGTGTTCCAGTGGCTAAGGTTCAACGGTCCTGATGCAAGGGAACTTGACTCCCTTGGTTAGGGAACTAGATGCCCCAGTGTTTTTAAATTGATTTCTGCAAGTTCCTTAGGGATTTTCGATATTAATTCTTTGTTGATGAGATGCTTTCCAAATATCTTTTCACAGTTTTTAGCTTGATTTTAGCTTAGTTTATGTCAGTTGCTTCCACTAAAGTCTTAAAGTTTAGTGTTATTGAATTTATCTTTTTGTTTTTGCATTTTGCATCTTGTTTAAGAAATCACTCACTGTTCTAAGATCGTCCTCCTGTATATTTTCCTTTTCTTTCTATAAGTTTTTCACATTTTTGTTTTAATCCTAAATGTAAATTATTTTTGGATATGATATAAGGTTATAAACTAATTTTATTTTATTTTTCTTATAAATGTTTCCATATAAATGTTTCAATTTTCAAACTTTCACATATCAGTTTCCTGTATTACCCATGCGTCTGTTTCTGATCTCCCTACTTAAGTTTGTCAGCATATTTTAATATCTCCATGGCTTTTTCATCTGGTAATAATTAGTATAGCTTTATGATAAATTTTGATATTTCATAGGGAGTCTCCCTCCTTAATACTCATAATTCTTTTGTATATTCTTGGCTCTTTGTCTTTATATAAATTTTAAGATCTTTTTAAGTTCATGCAAGAAATCTCCTTTTTATTAGAATTGTCATAAATTTATAAACTAACTTAAGAAAGTTAACATTTAATGTTACTGTCATAATCCACAAATATGCTATGTCTCTCCATTTATTAGGTCTTCTTTTAAGATTTTCAATAACATTTTAGAATATCCTCAGTGAGTAACACATCATGATTAGATTTATCCCTAGGTATCTAAGAATTTTTCTTGTTATTCTGAATAAGTTCACCTATTAAATTATCTTTTAAAATAAGGTGTTACGCAAGAATGCTATTAATTTTTTAAAACTGAGAAATAGGATCTTCCCTGGTGGTGCTGTGGATAGGCATCTGCCTGCCAATGGAGGAGACAGGGGTTTGATCCCTAATCTGGGAAGATCCCACACACTAGAGAGCCACTAAGCTTGTGCACCACAGCTGCTCAGCCTGTGCTGTAGAGCTGGGGGCCACAGCTACTGAGCCCACAGCCTGCAGCTCCGGAAGCGGGGCGCCTAGAGCCGGAGCTCCATAACAACAGGCACCGCTGCAGCGAGAAGCCCAGGCGCTGCAAAGAAAGCAGCCCCAGCTCGCCGTGTCTAGAGAAAGCCCACTCAAAGCAGTGAAGACCCAGCGTAGCCAAAAATAAGGAAAGGAATAAACATTTTAAAAATTGAGAAATATTTCACATGATGCAAAACTCACCCTTTTAGCGTATACAATTCAGTGGTTTTTAGAATATTCACAGGGTTAGTAATTCTGGAATATTTTCATCACAACAAAAAGACATACTGTACCCAGTGTGATGGGTGATAGTTACATTGATTGATTTCTAGATTTTAAATCAATCTTGCATTCCTGGAATCAATCCCTCTTGATCATGGTGTATAATTCTTTTAAAATGCTTCTGATTTTGATTTTCCAATATTTTGTTGAGGATTTTTGCATCTATACTCACAAGGACTGTTAATGTGTAGTTTTCTTTTCTTATGATGTCTGTGTCTGTTTTGATAGGAGGGTAATATTGGCTTCAGAGAATGACTTTGAAAGTGTTCCCTCTTCTTCTATTTTTGGAAGAATTTGTAAAGGATTGGTGCTAATTCTTCTTGAAACAACAATGAAGCCACCTGGTTCTGGGCTTATCTTTGTGAGAAGTTTTTTTTATTACTGATTTGATCTCTTCACTTGTTGGGGTCTATTCAGATTTTCTATTTCTTCCTGAGTCAATTTTAAACATTTATTTGTGTACTCTTAGGAATTTTCCATTCATTTATGTTATCTAATTTTTTGGCATGCAGTTGTTCATAGAATTCTCTTACACTGTTTTCTATTTCTGTAAGATTAATAGTAATGTTTCCTCTTTCACTCTGATTTTAGTCATTTGAGTCTTCTCTTTTTCTTGGTAACCTACTGAGAGAATTGTTAATTCCTATGATCTTTTAAAATAACCACTTTCAGTTTCATTGATTTTTCTCAATTATTGAATTTTGATATTGATACTTTATCAAATAGTCTTATTAGTTCACAGCATTTGTCTGTAGACTCTCTTACATTTACTACAAAGATGATCCTGTATTCTGAAATGAGGACAATTTAGCATCTTCATGGTTCAATCTAGTACCATATTGATTACAAGTAGTCACATTCCTGACTGCAAAGAGAATGCTTCTTTAATTTCAATATTAAATGTGATGTTAGCTATGAGTAGATATCCTTCATTGAGGAGTAGCAATTTCTTTTCATTCCAGATTGGCTAAAATGCTTTATCTTAAATCAACATATCTTATCAGATGTTTCTAGATACATTCAGTTGCTCATAAGAGTTTTTCCTTTACTCTATTAAAAATTAATTAATTTACATAGATTTTCCCAAATGTTAAAAATTATTACTCTCCTTGAATAAGCTTGACTTACTATATGAATTTGGCTTACTAAAATATTTTTTTAGGATTCTCTACACTTATGTTTGGGCTTCCCTGGTGGCTCAGAGGTTAAGGCGTCTGCTTCCAATGTGGGAGACCTGGGTTCGATCCCTGGGTTGGGAAGATCCCCTGGAGAAGGAAATGGTAACCCACTCCAGTATTCTTGCCTGGAGAATCCCATGGACAGAGAAGCCTGGTAGGCTACAGTCCATGGGGTCGCAAAGAGTCAGACACGACTGAACAACTTCACTTTCACACTTATGTTTATAGATGAGAAGGGCTTCTACATTTATTCCTCATATATCTTGTGGTGTGTTGTTGTTTCTTTCTGTCTTTCCTTCCTTCCTTTGGTTCTCTCTCTTTCTTCCTTTTTTTCCTTCTTTCTTTCCTTCCTTACTTCCTATTTTCTTTCCTTCCTTCCTTTCTTTTCTGATAAGAGTGGTTTTGTAATACACAGATATCCTGTTCCTCCAGGTTATGGTAGAATTTGGTATAAAACCATCTGAAGCTGATGATTTATATGTTTTAGGGCAGAGCATGCTGGATTTTTGTTAAAGATTCCCCAATTCAATTATATCTTCCTGGCCAATTACTTAATCATTAAAATCATTGTCATACGTCATTTAATGCTTTTTACTTTAATTTCTACGCTAGTTATTGCACAAGGCTTGTTTTGGTTAGTATTGTCCAAATATACTTTTTCTTAACTCTTGATGTTCAAAGTTTCTATATCCAAGTGATTATGAATGTCTCATAATTTGATTACAGCTGGAATTTTAGAAGCTGCCTGAAAGTTTCTGTCTCTTAATAGGAGGATATAATAGGAAGATATAATACATATATTTATTGTGATTAGAAATATTAAAATTACTTCTGCCATCTTATTTATTGTTTTTGATTCATCTTGGATTTTTTCTTCTTCTTTTCTTTTTCTTTCTAATTTTCTAGTGATCAATCTAATTTTCTTTATTCTTTCTTTTCCCTCTACTAGTTTGGAAGTTAAACTTATCATTTCTGTAATTTAAGGTGTTTTCTTAACATACCTGATTTAGCACAATAGAAAGTTAATAAATAAGATACACTGAAATAAAACAAGAAATTTGAGCTCTTAAATGCTATAACCATCCTCCTATTTTTCATGTGGCCTGTATGATATTCATTTTTATAATTTCTTGAGTTATTCTCATATTTTGGTCCCACCCATTTGAAATATGAAATTATTATTGTTATATTTTATATGTAATGTTGGATTTATGAACACATTTTCTAATTTCTTTTTCTTTTGGCTGCCATGAGGTATGCACGATCTTAGTTTCCTGACCAGGGATCAAACCTGTGCACCATAAATGAAAGCTCACAGTCTTAACCACTGGAAGTCTTAACCAGGGAAGTCTTCATACTTTCTAATTTCTATTGTGATTATTACAACTTTCATCTCATTCCCTCTTTTGACCCTCAGTATTTTCATTATCAAAGCCCATCCTTCGACTTCCCTGGTAGAGAATACTTCTGCCAGTGCAGGGGACACAGGTTCGATCCATGGTCTGAGAAGGCACCACATGCCTTAGGGCAACTGGACCCAGGCCCCACAGCTGCTGAGCCAGTGTTCTGTAGCCCACGGACCATAGCAAGGAAAGCCACTGCAATGAGAAGCCCGTGCACGCCAGCTAGAGAATAGCCCCTGCTTGCTGCAACTAGAGAAAGCCCACACACAGAAACAAGGACCTAGCACAGCCAAAAGTTAAACAACAAAAAGAGCCCATCCTTTTGTGGCTCTTGTAATGAAGAAAGGCTGTTAAGCTCTATAGTTTCAGGTTCTTTAAAATATTCTTCATTTCAAATTTACCCTTGAATAATTGTTTAGTTGCGTATTGAATTTTAGATGACATTTCTTTTCCTCCAGCACATTGAAAATGTCATTTTGACCTTAATTATAAGAGCTAGTTAAAAATACTAACAATGCACACATTGTTGTTTATTATTAATGTGTCTTTCATCTTTAATTACCCTTATGATTTTCTTTTTGTGTTTGATGTTCTGTAGGTTCACAATTAAGTGTCTGGGTGTGGATTTATTTTTATTTATTATTCTCAGGACTTGTGGATTCTTTCACTTGAAGAGTAATGGGTTTTTGTTGTTTTTTAAATAAATTCTGAAACAGTCTTAGCCATTGTCCCTTCTAATATTGCTTCTCTTTCTCTATTTTCCTTTCTTGGAATGGCTAATAGAAATACTTTAGGCTTTCTCATTTATTCATTCTTACCCCTTAATATTTCTTTCCTATTTTGTATCAATTTATTTCTCAGCTAAATTCAAAATAGTTTCTTTCACTATCATTCAGTTCACTAATTCTCTCTATCCAGGATAAACTAATCTGCTGCTTAACCTATCCATTAAAGAAGTTTCATTTATTCAAATTCTGTTTCTCTGTAATATATTTCTTCATTTTGAAAATGATTGCTCACTCTTTCAGCATGGTTTCTATTCCTTCATTTAAGACCTTAAAAACTAGGTATATTTTACACTTAATTTTATACTTTAATTTTTTAAAGCTTACCAATTTCCCACTATCTTTGAATGCGATGACTGGCTTATTACATTTGGTATAATGTCCTCAAGGTTTATCCATGTTACAGTGTGTGTCAGAATTGTCTTCATTTTTAAGGCTAAATAATATTCTGCACTCAATATGCCAGCAAATTTGGAAAACTCAGCAGTGGCCACAGGACTGGAAAAGGTCAGTTTTCATTCCAATCCCAAAGAAAGGTAATGCCAAAGAAGGCTCAAACTACCGCACAATTGCACTCATCTCACACGCTAGTAAAGTAATGCTCAAAATTCTCCAAGCCAGGCTTCAGCAATACGTGAACCGTGAACTTCCTGATGTTCAAGCTGGTTTTAGAAAAGGCAGAGGAAGCAGAGATCAAATTGCCAACATTGGCTGGATCATGGAAAAAACAAGAGAGTTCCAGAAAAAACATCTATTTCTGCTTTATTGACTATGCCAAAGCCTTTGACTGTGTGGATCACAATACACTGTGGAAAATTCTGAAAGAGATGGGAATACTAGACCACCTAACCTGCCTTTTGAGAAATCTGTATGCAGGTCAGGAAGCAACAGTTCGAACTGGACGTGGAACAGCAGACTGGTTCCAAATAGGAAAAGGAGTATGTCAAGGCTGTATACTGTCACCCTGCTTATTTAACTTATGTGCAGAGTCCATCATGAGAAATGCTGGACTAGAAGAAACAAGCTGGAATCAAGATTGCCGGGAGAAATATGCAGATGATACCACCCTTATGGCAGAAAGTGAAGAAGAACTAAAGAGTCTCTTGATGAAAGTGAAAGAGGAAAGCGAAAAAGTTGGTTTAAAGCTCAACATTCAGAAAACAAAGATCATAGCATCCGGTCCCATGACTTCATGGGAAATAGATGGAGAAACAGTGGAAACAGTATCAGACTTTATTTTGGGGGCTCCAAAATCACTGCAGATGGTGATTGCAGCCATGAAATTAAAAGACACTTACTCCTTGGAAGAAAAGTTATGACCAACCTAGATAGTATATTCAAAAGCAGAGACATTACTTTGCCGACTAAGGTCCATCTAGTCAAGGCTATGGTTTTCCAGTGGTCATGTATGGATGTGAGAGTTGGACTGTGAAGAAGGCTGAGCACCAAAGAATTGATGCTTTTGAACTGTGGTGTTGGAGAAGACTCTTGAGAGTCCCTTGGACTGCAAGGAGATCCAACCAGTCCATTCTAAAGGAGATCAACCCTGGGATTTCTTTGGAAGGAATAATGCTAAAGCTGAAACTCCAGTACTCTGGCCACCTCATGCGAAGGGTTGATTCATGGGAAAAGACTCTGATGCTGGGAGGGATTGGGGGCAGGAGGAGAAGGGGACGACTGAGGATGAGATGGCTGGTTGGCATCACTGACTCGATGAACGTGAGTCTGAGTGAATTCCAGGAGATGGTGATGGACAGGGAGGCCTGGTGTGCTGCAATTCATGGGGTTGCGAAGAGTCGGACACGACTGAGCGACTGAACTGAACTGAACTGAATATTCCATTGATGTATATGCCACATTTTCTATTCATTCATGTCTTGAAGGATACTTAGTTTGCTCCCCTGGTAGCTCAGATGGTAAAGAATTTACCTGCAATGTGGGAAACCTGGGTTCGACCCCTGGGTCAGGAAGACTCCCCTGTAGGAGGGAATGGTTACCCACTCCAGTATTCTTGCCTGGAGAATCTCATGAGCAGAGGCTGTAATCCATGGGATCTCAAAGAGTTGGACATGACTGAGCAGCTAATACTTTGGGTTGCTTCTACCTCTTGGCTTTTATGAGTAATGCTGCCATAAACATGGGCATATATGTATATAATCACTTCCTTTTCAATTAAAAAAATCTGGTCTTGCACAGTTTTCCACACTTGGTGACCATGATTAATTTTTGATTCTTTACAGTGTATCTGTGGTACTTTTAGAATTGCCCAGATTAGCTGAACCATCAGATTAAAACATATATTTAGTTATATATTTATAATTCTCCATTATTAGATTTGAATGCCCCACAGGTTAAGTATAGTCTACATTTTAGAACTGCTTTTCAAAGGACCAGTGTTCATTGCCAATGTTATATTTATTTTCTCTTTATAGAATAATAGTCTCTCATCTTTAGTGATGCCATCCCACTAAGTGTTGGGCTAATCCTTGAAATTAAATTTTCACTCTTTTGGAATCTAGGGAGGGTTGAGAAATACTTGGTACTCATTTGGGATGAACACTGAGAGAGCCTGATTCACTGTGATGCCCACCGTGTGTGTACAGGTGAGATAACTGTGTTCGCTGCGCTTGTTTTCTGATTCCACATTTGAGATGTGTGGTTGCTGTCGTGGGACAGGGGCCTTCTTAGTTACCAACAGCAGGTGAGCCTCTCAGATGCTGTAATCTAACTTTATTAGCTTACAAGATAGAAAAGCTTCATTCTGAAATGTTAACCCACCTAGAAACTCAGTAACACCTTCAGAATGCCTGACCTTTCCATGATCTTTTTTTTTTTTTTCCACCACAGCATGTGGCACTTCTGGACAAGGGATTGAACCTGCCCTGATGCCCGCCCCTCCCACCCCACCCCCACCCCCTGCCTCCAGCAGAGGAAGCGCTGAGTCTTAACACTTGGGCCACCAAGGAATCCTCTCATAATATTTTGACTTTTGGGCTAAGCTTTGCATGGTGGCTCAGATGGTAGAGAATCTGCCTGCAGTGCAGGAGACCCAGGTTTGATCCCTGGGTCAAGAAGATCCCCTGGAGTAGGGAATGGCTACCCACTCCAGTATTCTTGCCTGGAGAATTCTATGAACAGAGAAGCCTGGCAGGTTACAATCCATGGAGCTGAAAAGAGTTGGACATGACTGAGCGATCAACACAGACACAGATACGCACGCACACACACACACTAAGGTTTGCAAATTCCAAGGAATAAATGGATGAGGACATTGAGGAAACTAGGAGTACCCAAGGTTATCTTTATTTGGCTAGATGTACTGGAACTCAAGTCAGCTAAGCTTCTGATCTGTCCTCCAGTTAAAATTTACTCTAAAGAAGAATTTTTTATCCATCGCAAAGATGTTTATTTCCTATGAAGAGGGAAAGTCTAAAAGTCAAATTGTGGATGGAACCATCACTAATCAGCTGTGTGGTTCCTGGCAAGTTTCTTAGGCAGAGGTTCAACAAAACTAGAGAACAGAATAACTAATCTAAGAGGGTTATTGTGATAATTAAATATTGCAATATTTAAGTTTATTTTTATTAATAGCTGTTATAAATTTATGTAAAATATTGAATGTGAGAGCACTAAAAAATGCAAAGTACTATTAAAAATGTAAGGAAAATGTAATTATCATCATCATTATTCTGGTTTGGAAGGATGCATAGTCAAGAAGTAGATACTAGGAGCAGAACCAAGGTCACTGGGAAGGAGGATGAGGCCAATCAGCTGGACTGATGACACATCTGAGTCTTCTAACAACCAAATGTCCAGTATCAGCACTTGAATGATAAGGTCAAACCCTCTTGTGGTCACTGAATACCCTGGGCAAACTCTGAAGTAACCTACAGAGTCCGAGACCCAGTCTCCACACTTGTCCCATCTAGGCCCACCTGGAACAGTGTTAGATAAGTAATAGATCCCAAAGAAATGTCATCTATTCCTATATTTGTATCATATTACATTTTAATTATAGAAACTACACTGTCACAACATAGTCATAGTACAGAAGAACTGTACCAAAAAGATCTTCATGACCCAGATAATCATAATAGTGTGATCACTCACCTAGAGCCAGACATCCTGGAATGTGAAGTCAAGTGGACGTTAGAAAGCATCATTATGAACAAAGCTAGTGGAGGTGATGAAATTCCAGTTGAGCTATTTCAAATCCTGGAAGATGATGCTGTGAAAGTGCTGCACTCAATATACCAGCAAATTTGGAAAACTCAGCAGTGGCCACAGGACTGGAAAAGGTCAGTTTTCATTCCAATCCCAAAGAAAGGCAATGCCAAAGAATGCTCAAACTACCGCACAATTGCACTCATCTCACACGCTAGTAAAGTAATGCTCAAAATTCTCCAAGCCAGGCTTCAGCAAAGTGAACCGTGAACTTCCAGATGTTCAAGCTGGTTTTAGAAAAGGCAGAGGAAGCAGAGATCAAATTGCCAACATCTGCTGGATCATGGAAAAAGCAAGAGAGTTCCAGAAAAACATCTATTTCTGCTTTATTGACTATGCCAAAGCCTTTGACTGTGTGGATCACAATACACTGTGGAAAATTCTGAAAGAGATGAGAATACCAGACCACCTGACCTACCTCTTGAGAAATCTATATGCAGTTCAGGAAGCAACAGTTAGAACTGGACATGGAACAACAGATTGGTTACAAATAGAAACAGGAGTACGTCAAGGCTGTATAGTGTCACCCTGCTTATTTAACTTATATGCAGAGTCCATCATGAGAAACGCCAGACTGGAAGAAGCATAAGCCGGAATCAAGATTGACAGGAGAAATATCAATAACCTCAGATATGCAGATGACACCACCCTTATGGCAGAAAGTGAAGAGGAACTAAAAGCCTCTTGATGAAAGTGAAAAAAGAGAGTGAAAAAGTTGACTTAAAACTCAACATTCAGAAAACTAAGATCATGGCATCTGGTCCCATCACTTCATGGGAAATAGATAGGGAAACAGTGGAAACAGTGTCAGACTTTATTTTGGGGGGCTCCAAAATCACTGCAGATGAGTGATTGCAGCCATGAAATTAAAAGACACTTACTCCTTGGAAGAAAAGTTATGAGCAACCTAGATAGCATATTCAAAAGCAGAGACATTAGTTTGCCAACAAAGGTCTGTCTAGTTAAGGCTATGTTTTTCCAGTGGTCATGTGTGGATGTGAGAGTTGGACTGTGAAGAAGGCTGAGCACTGAAGAATTGATGCTTTTGAACGGTGGTATTGGAGAAGACTCTTGAGAGTCCCTTGGACTGCAAGGGAGATCCAACCAGTCCATTCTAAAGGAGATCAGTCCAGGGTGCTCTTTGGAATGACTGATGTTAAACTGAAACTCCAATACTTTGGCTACCTCATATGAAGAGTTGACTCATTGGAAAAACTCTGATACTGGGAGGGATTGAGAAAGGGACGACAGAGGATGAGATGGCTGGATGGCATCACTGACTCGATGGATGTGAGTTTGAGTGAACTCCGGGAGTTGGTGATGGACAGGGAGGCCTGGCGTGCTTCAATTCATGGGGTTGCAAAGAGTCGGACACGACTGAGCGACTGAACTGAACTGAACTGAACATAGTCACACTTCAAATAATTTGGAAAAAATGATAAAAGAAAAAAAAATTTTTAAGCCACCTACAATCGCTTCACTTTAGTAGAAACTTTACCACACTTTGATGTACTCTGTCTTGTATTTTCTGAATGCAAGAAGCCATGAGTTTAATCATAACTGTAAAGGCAATTTTACATTCTACTTACTTTCTTCCTTAAAATTATATCATGAGCATTTTTTTTGCTTATGTTTCAACATTAGCATAGGTTTTTAGAATTGGTAAAACATTCTATCTATTAGGTAGACAATTGCCAGTCTCCCATTATTGGATATCTATGTTCCTTCCATTTTTAAAAATTACATAATGCTATAATGGACATTTTTATGCATTTAGATTTTCTTGTAGTTAACATTATTTTATTAGAATAGATTCACAGAAAAATTCCTTACCTAAAGGAAGTCAATATGTTTACGGATCTTGATATAACTTGATACAAATTACCTTCCGATGAATTCAACCGACTTAAAATCTCCAAAAGTTATTAGTGCTCATTTCACCATACCCTCTCCAGCACTGGGAAGTAGACATCTTTATTTTTTGTTAGCATCATATGTGAAAAATTGTATCCCATATTGTCATAATTCACACTTCTATTTTAGATAAAGCAGAAAAAAATTTTCCCAACTGTTGGTATATTCATTGTTTTTCCATTTTTGTACATTGTCTGTTTAATTCCCTCAGCTGCTGAATAAATAATTTTGATGATTCATATAAGGGATACAATTGGGTCTGTCCAACAAAAAGAGTACTGAAAACTCAGGGTGAATTAAGTGGTTTGACCTCTGTTTCTTCATCTATAAAACAAGCGGTTTCTACATCTACACTACCATATGTAAAATAGATAGCCAATAGGCATTTACTGTATGACTCAGGAAATCGAACCAGGTCTCTGTAATGACGTAGAGTGATAGGAAGGGGTGGGAGGTGGAAAGGATGTTCAAGAGGGAGAGGACACATGTATACCTATGACTGATTTGTGTTAATGTATGGCAGAGACCAACATGATATTGTAAAGCAATTATCCTTCAATTAAAAATTAATAAATTTAATTTAAAAAAGTTTCTAGAATCAGCAGAGATACACCATGTGACATGGTTGGTGAACTCTCAAGTGGTTTAGAAAGACAATGAATGGAACATTAATATTGTTACTCTCAATACTTTGACAGTCTAGTGTTCTAAAATTCACAAAGAGAATGGCTCAAAGAAAAATATTCTGGGTGAAGGAACAAAATCAGGCCAAATGATGAGATGCTGGAGGACTCCATGTACTAACCAGAAACCTAACAGTTTCCCACCAAAACAGTGATGCAGAATCTATTCCGGCCCTCATTTTCCTGAATAAGCTAGAAGTAATCCATATTAGGCAAGACTGGGAGTTGACCTAGTACAAAGTTACCTTTGCTTTCAACTAGAATTGCCTGGATAGTAAGTACATATAAATAAAAACTTCTTTCTCCTTAGAGGGGATTCTACTGCTAAGGGGAAGAAAAGATAATTGCCCTCCCAATTTTTGCATATATTCAAAATGCACATTAAATGGTTGTCCCAGTAAGTGTGGCTGTGTGAGAGCGAATATGTGAGACACAACTATATGGCTCTATTGTTGATGGTGGCAGGTTTTGTTCATTTGTTTGCAGGTTAGTTGGTTGGTTGATTCCACAATTTTTTTTAATAGTTATATTAAACTGCCAATCAGAAAATGTAAAACATTGCTTAGGGGATGAGTGATAAAGTTTTCTTCTTCCCTCTATTTTTCTGGATTTTTATTAATGAGTTGTTATTCCTGCGATATGGAAATGCAAAGAATGTCTTATGTAAGCAAATCTCTAGGTGAGCAATGAAAAATGTTTTTAAATGTTACCAAAAGCTGCATAATTGAAATGTGAAAATGTAAGGCGGGGAGAAAAGACAGCTTTACTAGCAGGAAATATCCTGCTCTATGTTCTTTGACAGATGTCCAAGTGTCAGCCAAAGGTTGGACCTGCAGGGCAGATAGTGAAGCAAAAATTTCAGCTTGAGTGAAGCCATTACCAGCTCCTGTCAGAAACGGAAGTGGGGGTTGGGGAGGAGGGGGGGCAGAAAACTCAGACTGCAGGGCCTGACAGGTAACATTAAGTGAGCAGGTGAGACACGTTTACTAAAACCAAGTAAGAGTAAGAACCACCCAGCTCAGGCTCTCCCCAATCCTTGAGCCTCAGAAACATAGCACAATAGATTGTTATTTTAAGCTGCTAAATTTGAGGGCAATTTATTAGGCAGTATGTCATGTATGGATGTGAGAGTTGGACTGTGAGGAAAGCTGAACGCCGAAAGAATTGATGCTTTTGAACTGTGGTGTTGGAGAAGACACTTGAGAGTCCCTTGTACTGCAAGGAGGTCCAACCAGTCCATCCTAAAGGAGATCAATCCTGGATGTTCATTGGAAGGACTGATGCTGAAGCTGAAACTCCAATACTTTGGCCACCTGATGCAAAGAGTTGACTCACTGGAAAAGACTCTGATGCTGGGAGGGATTGAGGGCAGGAGGAGAAGGGGATGAGAGATGAGATGAGATGGCTGGATGGCATCACTAACTCGATGGACGTGAGTCTGAGTGAACTCCGGGAGTTGGTGATGGACAGGGAGGCCTGGCGTGCTGTGATTCATGGGGTCGCAAAGAGTCAGACACGACTGAACAACTGAACTGAACTGAATAAATAACTAAATGGTTACTGACCAAATTGTACAGAATCATTCATGATAATAAGTGATAATAACTAAATCCATTTTTTAAAAAGTGAGCAGGTGAGGTGGGGACAAAAATATTTCACTATCCTCTCTACTGTTAAAAAAAAAAAAAGAAGAAAACATTGGTGACACTGACAAAAGAAGAGGTGGGAACTTCTGGTCCCGTGGTTGGGTGTCTGCTTGCCAGTGCAGGGGACACCGGCTGGACCCCTGGTCTGGGGAGTATTCCACACGCCTCCGGGAAGCAGCCGGTGCACCGCGCCTGCCGAGTAGCCTGTGTGCAGCAGTGAAGACCCAGCACAGCCAAAATTATTTAATTAATTACGTTTTAAAAAAAAAATTAAAAAGGAGAGATGGGCCTAGGCTGGACTGGATTTCAGCCCTTACTACAGGGTCAGTGTTTTTCATGGCTTGCACCATGCCAGCTCCTCTGTTCAAGAGACAGAAATCCCAGATTTCTGCGTGAACCTTTTCAATCTTGAAGACAAGTACTTCACATTTTTAAAAATTCTAAGAGCCCAGTAAACACTTCTGTGCCCCCATTTAGATCCCTGGCCACTAGTTTGCGAGCCCTAGATCCGTGGCTGTTTTCTCGTGGATTTGGCTGTTTTCCGGACCGATAAGGTAAGCTCGGAGCCTCGGTTTACCCGCGTACACAGGCGGGGATTGGGGCAGATCGTTCCGTGCAGGCGCTGCCTGGGTGTGCTGGCTCGGGCACAGCGCATCCTCGAAGAGTGGATACGAAGGGTAAGCGTTTGCATCTTTGAGTTCAGGGAGAAGTAGTCTCTGTGTGCGGTGAGGTGGCCTGGGTCTGATCTGCTCAGGCGCGGGCGATCTGGGGCAAGTGAAGCTATAGGAGAGGATCCTGTGGAAATGCAAGTTTCTGCGTTATCCTCCTTCCAGCGTGTCCTGGGGGTTAGGCAGCCCTTCTCTTGCCCTCACCCGGGGCCAGAACAGAGAGGTGGACTCGAGGCTAGCTCTAGTGCCTGTCCTGTTGGGGAAAAGTTGGGTTGCAAGCCTCCTCTAGCATTCATTCATACAGGGGCTTGGAATCCCGGAGTCCAGTTGCTCTACTGGAGAGAGAGAAGGCTGCTGGCCCGCGACCTCGGCGAGCTGTTGCCATGGCCACAGTGCACTTTTGATGTGAAGTGCGGTGACCACACCCCCAACTTCCCTTCTCCGCTCGCCTTCTGGATGACGTCATGGGCGTCCTCGGCGCTGACTGGCTACCTCTGGGTCGGTCTCGCCTTTAAAGCAGCTGTTCTCCCCCGGCCCCCGCAGCTGCAGGGACCGTGTCGGCACCAAGGGCATCCTGCCGGGACACTGGATCCGCCTCTCGCCTGGACGGAGCGGCCACTGCTCCGGACAGCACCGATTACCGGAGAGAGGCAAGTGTTCAAGGATGCTTCTCAGGTTTTCTTCCTTAAGCTCCAGCTCCCTCCCGAGTCCTCCCCATTCCTACCCGCATCCCTGCCCCTAGATCTGCAGCTCTTAGGGGAGAAGCGAGGAGCCGGCGGCGGGGTGGTGAGGGGATTTTTTCAGAGAGGAGTGGAAAGCAGCGATCTTTCTTCCAGGCCGTGGCGACCCAAGCCAGGTAAAATCCCCACCAGTATCCCCGGTCCATTTCTCTGTCTCAGGGCAAGGGCGTGAGGTTGGAGGAACAGCAAAGCGGAACTGAGGTTCCCCAGGATGAGCCTGGGGCTGCCTTGGGGGGCCGAAAGGAGGCAACCGGGCTTGGCATCTGCCAAAGGTGCCGCAGCTGCCGCCAAATTCACGAAGCGGGACGGGGAAGACGGTAAGGGCGCCTGGAAAGCAGGAAGCGTCTCCTAAACCTGGCACCCCAGCGCTCCAAAGGGGGTGCTCGACCCGCTCGGAGCTGTGGGGGCGTTTAGTTCTCGTACCCACTCCGCCGGGCGACGCTGAAACCGGTCTGCCATCTGTTTGGCTGGGTCCGGCGCCCCCATCCGAGATGCGCAGCACCCCCAGACCCCGGGTGCGCGGTCTCCGGCCACAACCTCCCCAAGCCCACCGTGGCCTCCGCCCGGTCTCCCGCGCTCCTCGCTTTTCAGATTCCGGATGCAAGCCGACCTGTTGCATGCAGAAGAGCGGCGGGGTGAGGTGTTCCAGGCCTCTCCTCCCCACCTTGCCGGCCTCCGCCCGCCACGAGATCTGAGAACCAGGAGCCCCCGGGACCTTGCGTGCAGACGCCGAGAGCCTAGTGCCGAAAGAGAAAATGTGTAAGTGCTGAGAGGCCACCGGGTAATCATCCCACTGCAAATTGCCGCATTGTGATTGTGGCAAATCATCCCGCTAACCCGTGGAAGGAAAAGGAGAGGCGCGGGGGGTTGAGCCGGGCAGGGAGTCGGGTCTACTGCAAAAGAGCATCCAGTGCAGACAAGTCCTAGTCTAGCCTTTTACCCTGGCGGCGGACGGAGCGCCTGCACTTTACGTCCCTGCTACTGCTGCTGCTGTCACTTCAGTCGTGTCCGACTCTGTGCGACCCCATAGACGGCAGCCCACCAGGCTCCCCTGTCCCTGGGATTCTCCAGGCAAGAACACTGGAGTGGGTTGCCGTTTCCTTCTCCAATGCATGAAAGTGAAAAGTGAAAGTGAAGTCGCTCTACCTTGGAGTTAAAACGGGTCGGCCGATGGTCCCCAGAGCCCCTCCACAGCTAGTCGGAGACTTCAGCTTCAGCACCAGAGGGTGGACAGCGCCCTACCGGTCTTCGCCCAAGGGTGGGTTCCCGCCGGTACTCTGCTTCCTAGCCCAGTTCCCCAGATCCCTCGCGAGGGAGGCCAGGAGGCGAGAAAAGGAGGGGAAGGGTTTCATCTTCCCTATTTTCAGGAGTTTAAGTATCAAGTTCTGGGAGGGCATTCTCTCGTCCCTCCTCTGAAAGCATTGGAATAACCTGGTGCCAAGCACAGGCAGGATGTTGAAGAGGAAAATGCGCTCCTGTAAGTGGTGAGCTTAGGAACAAGTGGGACAGTGGTTCTACCGGGGACCCCAGCACTGGTGTCCTGTGGAAGGTCAGGACATCCAAGTCACATTCTCTCTACTGCGAACCCCCTTCTCTCCCACTCTCCCGAAGTCTCCATAGGCCTTAACGCCGGTAAATGAAGATAAAAGCGTGGGATGGTAGAAGATATCTAGCTATGGAGGCCAAGGTAAAAACACATTTTATCAGGGCTGCAACAACTTAGTGAAGATGAAATCTGTCCAAATTGCACGTTGAGGTCCGTTTAGCCAAAGGAGCACGGAGTGCCCTTTGTGTTAGAAAGTGAATGACTATTTTGCCAAGAAAGAAAATAGCCACCCAAGGGAAGATGTTATCACAAAAGGGTTAACAGAGGTGGGGGAGGAAGAGGGGGACAGGACCCCCCCTCCAACTAGAGTGTGGTTGCCAGGCAACCAGCCCAGCCTCTTGTTTCCGTGGTTACAGTGAGTGGAGGGGCTTTGGCTATTGATTTATCCGGAAGCATCTTTATTCTTGAAAATACCTGCTTCGGAGCTCCTTCCTTTCCTGGTGTGGATGTGAGTCAACAACTGCTTCCTCAAAATTCCTGGGGGTTGAGTAAATCCTGGAAGACAAATTTTTTTTTCTTTTAAATCAAGGTGCCTGTCGAAGCAGCTACCTTTCTGCCTCCTCAGTCCCTCCTTTCCTCTCTCCCACCTCCTTCAGAAAGGTAATCATATCCTTCCCTGTCCTTTCTCTGGGGTTTACTGGGGCTTTTATTTTTCTCCTATGATCCTTTAGACAGAAGGGCTCATCCCCTGCCACCCCCAGCCCTGTGCGCTTTGCTTTTTTCCCTTTACGTGAGAAAGACACGTTTGTTCTTCATGAACTGTAGGGAGAGAGGAAACTGCCCAACAGTGTCTCCAGTAGAGAGAGGCTTTTTTCTTGGTTTGGCAGTGATTCTTTCCTCCCTAAACACCTCTCATGCTGGAGAGGGTGAATTCTTGATCACCCCCCTCTTTTCACCTCTTCCCACAGACCACACAGAAAGCACAGGTGGTAAAAATGGGACTCCCTTAGCAAAAACCATTTGCATCACCAGCATCAGATTCCTCAAAATTCTATTTTCTTTTTCTTCAGCTCTGCCTTCATAATTAGGAAATGAAACACTTAAAGCTTCTAATCTTCTGAGCTTTTCATTTCCCTGGATTGACAAACACTGATTCTGCTTTTCACCTATCAGACTAGTCTGTCTGCATTCATTCGCAGTATCTGGGTAGAAAATCACTTTACCCATAATTTCTCAAAGGCAGATGTAACATTCTCAGGATGACTTAAGGGGAAATTGCCAGTAAGTTAACAGAACAACCTGAGCTCTGTGCACTACTTTACTCAGAATACTTCTTAAGAGCCATGAACTTTCTTTTTCTACAACAAAACCTTGTTTTAAACTGAACTATCACTTGACAACAGAGGAATAGAGGAAATCTCTTTTCCAGGCAGTAACTATCATTTTTATCTTTGGTGCTCTGCATTACAGACACACATATCTTTACTTTTCATTTTTCTTTCACTCATTGCTAATGTAAATTTTTAAAAAATTTTTAATTCCAGACTAAGTTGAATGCCAAAATTATCCTCCATGGGCTTGCTAGATATAATTTTGGGGACATTTACATTAAAATGCTTTCCCCTCACACGTTACTATAGAAACTTCTTTTTAGTTCAGACCAGACAGCTGTTCTGCTTTTTGTACTTTTCTTCCCAAAAGTGCCTTCCTTTATGAATTCTCTAGGGCAGCTATCATTGATCACATCAATAAACTCCCATAGCAACAGTGTTCTTTTTTTTTTTTAATTATTATTCCTTTTCTGCTCATTTTCTTTATGGACAAAGGGTCTACTTTCCTTTCAAGAAGAGAACTGAGAGCTTACTGGCCAGAAGGGAAGAAGTATTCTTTCATTGGTTGGTGTATGTTGCCTTGTCAACCAATCAGAGGATGCCATTTATCCTTTTCTGACTAGCTAAGTGAGCTGGGTACCCAGAATGATTGAATCTGCTTTAGTACAATCCAGTAGCAAAGGATGGAACTCAGAGTTCTGAGACCCAGGATGTGCTATTTGCTTTGGCCAATTCAGATTCATTTGACTTGTGATGAATTTTGTTACCTAGTTATTTGTAGCTTTCTCGAACACATCCGAATTACATATTACTCTTAAAAATTTTTATTTATTTAATTTTTGGTTGAGCTTGGTTTTCATTGCTGCCTGGGCTTTCTCTAGTTGTGATGAGCAGAGGCTACTCTCTAGTTGTGATGTGCAGGCTGCTCATTACCTTGGCTTCTCTTGTTGTGGAGCATGGACTCTAGAGCTCAGGCATAGTAGTTGCAGTGCTCGGGTTTAGTTGCTCTGCAGCATGCGGAATCTTTCTGGACTGGGGATCAAACCCCTGTTCCCTGCATTGGACAGGCAGATTCTTAACCACTGGACCATGAGGAAGTCTGAATTACACATTATTCTGTGAATTTTTTTCATTTTAAAATATATTATGATCATTCTTCCAAGTCCATGCAGATTATGAGTGTGAGCACACCAGTGGTCAGGGAGCTTTGTGGTTTCCCTTAGCACTATAGAATTGGTCCTCACCCTAAGGGATTTGGTGAAAATTTGGGGAGTTGAGGTTGGGAAGCTAGAAGAGGAAAGAGCTTTGTTCCTTACAATGAACACATATCTCAGCATTTGGATTCATTCTGTCCAACTTTGATGTCCCTGGTAGTTTTATTTGTTTGTTTTTCTATTTTAATTCTTCACAGCTGTCTTCTGGCTGGCATTTTCAGTGACAAAAGGTGGATAGATGGAGACAATGACCCTCTAATTTGGTGCAAGAGAAGATATAACTTTCCAGGAAGGCTGTGACAGGTAGGTGGTAGAGATCCCTGGGACTGGAGATTACCCAAATCTCTCATGGTGCTGGAGTTGGGCAGGTCTTTTTTTTTTTTTTTTTTCTTTCTCCCTCTTCCAAATAGTCTTGCTTAGGAATGCTCACATTAGTCTCCACTTCCCAAAAGGAAGGGCCCGTCAAAGTTCCTTCTCTTCCAAGACAGAAATCATCTGACAACAGCCTGAGAAACCTTAAGGTAAGTACAGACCCCACTGGTCAGTCTTTTCTTGTTCTTGGCTAGAGAGGATCCTGGGAGTGGACAGAATCTCCACCATGATGGTGCTATCAAGAGCCACCTCCTTTAGTGACCCCATCTATGCCAGAGTCTGACTGGGGCAATGACCAAACTCTAAGCCTTTCAATAACAGGGGCTATGTCACGTATACGTTTGATTCCCTGGAGCTTAGTCACACTTAAAGTAGGGACTCAGCAAGTGTTTGAACTGAATCCCACAGGATAGTGTCAGGACATGTCCCTCGTGCTTATGACAATGGCAGCTGTAGCCCGCACCCTCCCCGCCCCCTCCTTCTATATTCCCTAGCTCTCTTCACAAAAAAGATAAATGAAGGCTCAGTTAATTGTCTCCATGGTTACATGGAATGGCCACCCTGAGGATCCCTATCACCCCTTACTGTTGGAAGGAAAAAGAGAGGAGGGGTTTGGGGATCTTTGTCGAGGAGGAAACCATGGAAACAAGCGTTGCTAAGGGGATGGTTCTAAATTCAGAGGAAAGAAACTGAAAGTGGGGAGAGGGAGTCGATGGGCTCAAGGGCAGGTCAGTTTTTCAAGGTACATTTTTCTGAGGCTTCAGCAGCCTCTTTCACTTCTTGCCTCTTCAACCCAGACGGAGCTCAGAGTTTAAAAATTTTAGAAAACTGGGGCCTCTGTCAGGTTCAAATCCATCTTCATTGGTCCTGCAAGGAAAAAGCCAATGACAGTGGATTTATTGTGTTCACACCTCATGATTATATTTTTATCTCTGAACTCTGCCTCACTGCTGATCAGTTTCATCTAATATGAGCCAGGCTCTTGCGAGGCTTTGGAAAATAATCATCAGCAAAATAGTCCCTGCTTGCATGGTGAGCTGATAGCAGGACAGTCTCTTGGTGGCTTTAGAGCCAGGATTTGCTCACATGGGCTGGACTGGACCGTCCTTAGGACATGGCAGTGTCCAGGAGTCTCTCCAAACTCTCTTTGTGATACCTTTTGGCTTATCTATTACTATCTGAAGTTTACCTGAGAGCTTGCTGGGAAAGGCCAGTTTTTCCTGGGAATACCTAGGGCTCTAGCCCCTCCAGTGAACCTTCACCTTGATTAGCCATGCCCTCTGGTATTAGCACTCTTGTCTCTGAAACTGTACACCAAGGATGATGAACTAGTCCTCTCTCAAGAGTGCCAAAGAGACTTAGCTTTTTTGTTTTTAAACTTTTTGGCTGCAGCACTCAGCATGCAAGATCTTAGTTGCTCCACCAGGGATTGAAACTGCACCTTCTGCAGTGAAAGCTTGGAGTCTTAACCACCCTGGTGACTCAGAAGGTAAAGAATATTACTGCAATGCAGGAGACCTGGGAAGATCCCCTAGAGAAGGAAATGGCAACCCACTCCAGTATTCTCGCCTGGAGAATATCATGGATAGAGGAGCCTGGGAGGCTACTGTCCATGGGTCGCAAAGAGTCGGACACGACTGAGCGAGTAAAACACACGCACAGTTATTTTCTTTTACAAGAAGTTAACGGCAATAAATCCCTCTTTCTTCCTTGATGACTTAGCTGGGATGGGGAGCCCTCAAGGCCCTGCACCTTGGAGTTGCAGAGTTAGCACCTTGCTAGGGAGTGGAGTAGGGGGGCAGTCTTAGCCTCCCTGGGGAGGGACACCCCTCTCCCCCTCTCTTATATCAGGCTGACCGCTGGAAGGGGCTGGGCCTCCCAGCTGGGTGCTGCTGGTCTCCTCCACATCCCCTTCTCTTCAGTTGCTCTGGGCCAGCCCTTCCCCACTCTGGGGGCAAGAACCAGCCCAGAGATGGAGGGTTGGGCTACAGAGGAAGAGCCTGTAATTAAGAAGAGAAAGAATTAAAAGCAGCACAGAAAAGGAAGGGTAATTATCCTTCAGCTGCTGCAGAAATACAATTAGGGCCGTGCTCTTGGAGCCGCCAGGATATTGTGGCTTTGGCTAATTAAGAAGCGGATATCCCCTGCCAGGACAATTAGTGGCCTGCCTGGCCGGCAGGGGCCCTTTCCCTCCCCTCCGTCAAGGTCCAGGCCTGGGGAAATGAAGCACGGAGCCCAGCTTGGGGGAGGGGGACGGGGTGGACTAGAATCCCCTCTCCCCAGTCCCCGCACTGCTTCCCCTTTTCCTCCCCTTTCTAGTCAGTGAGGCCCAGCACCCCTACTCCCACTTCATTCAGAGCTGCGGCCCTGTGAGTACAGAGGGGATTGTCACCGAAGGCCTTGACTGTAGACTTGGGTAGAGATGGGGGCTCCTGGTAGAGACAGGTCACCATAACCTGGAGCTCTTTGTTTTTCCCTTCTCCATAATAGCACAGAGCTTTGTCATTACCCAAGCAAGGCTGAGAGATGAGCCGCCTGCTGCAACCCTTTAAAAATTACACCCCCCATCATTATTAACGAAGTATACTCATTATAGAACATGGAACCCTCCAAAGAAAAAGAAAATAGGGAAACAATCCTTACTCCCCACAACTGATTAGAGGCGCTGGAGAATTCTGGGGTGGGGTAGGGGACGCGTTTGGACACGAGCTGGTGCGGCCGCAGGGTCAGGGTGGCTGGCGCGGGCTGGGTCCAGCGTCACAAGCGCGTGGCGGGCTGGGCCATGTGTGCGCTGCCGCCGTGGAGCAGCCAGCCCCATCTGGAAGACTAGTGATTTTGTTGTTGTCTCCTGCGCTCAACAACAAGTCCCAGTCTGCCGCATGGTGCCGGCCACCGCAGCGGGGCGGGGGGCGGGGCCGGGCACGCCCTTTGCGGCTGACCTTCCGTTAGGTTCTTTCTGCCCCTTCTGCCTCCTAGCAAGCATCTCCGAAACTACCCTGAGCGCCCCTCTGGGCGGCACGCTTCAGGCAGACTCTTCCAGAAATAAGAACTGACTGTACTTTGGGGCGAGGGGTGTCTAGGGTCTCCATTCTCCCCAAGGGGGCACGTGCTCATGACCTTGGCGCCTGTGATGCTGTTGCGCTGGAGGTGCAGCGGTCACCTGGAGGACACGCCTGGCCCTGGCCCGCTTGGACCTTGCCTTGCTTACCCAGGGGAAGAGGTGAGCTTGTGTGGACAGACCTTCTTCCCGACCCCGGAATCTGCCTCTGCGCTGCTGAGTCCAGAAGCATCACTAGGGGAAAACTGAGGTGAGGACGCTCAGGACTCCAGCGGAGCTGGGACAGCAGTCCCCCACTATGGCAGAAGCAGTGATCATCAAAACCATTTTCCAGCCTTTGGCTATGTCTCTGTTGGGGGCGGGGGGGAGGTGTTGTCTTGCCCTGGGATGGTCACCAAGTTCCAGTGATGATTCTCTCCACGAGGACAAATTTTTCAGCCAGCAAACTCAAATGTCCTCCTCAGTCCTTTCTATGATTGAAGGTAAAAGGAGAAGGGGGTGGCAGAGGATGAGATGGTTAGATAGCAGCACTGACTCAGTGGACATGAATTTGAGCTAACTCTGGGGGATAGTGAAGGACAGAGGAACCTGGCATGCTGCAGTCCATGGGGGTCACAAAGAGTTGGACACGAGACTTAGAGACTGAACAATACAAGAGTCCTTTCTAAGTATATTCCCTGCCTCCTCTTCACCCTGGAGGAGGCATTCCTGGGATCCTTGGGTCACAAAAGGGAAGTGTTGGTCAGCAGCCTCGGGAGGCAAAAAGACTCTTGGAAAGTCTTTTTTTTTTTTTTTAAATACTAACACATCTTGCCAATTTAAATTGGGTTGTGAGCTCTACTCCTTTAGGGAACCCTAAAATTGCAACCACTGCTGAGCTCACGTTTGCCTCTGCCACATGCCAGCTGTGTGACCTTTGGCCAGGCACTTGACCTCTCTGAACCAATTAGTCCTTCACATCCATCCAGAGGTTGCTGTGGTCACTGTCTCAGCTCCTTTGAACTGGCTTTCCTAGTGCCCATTTCCTGCCTCTTAAGTTCTCTTTATTCCAATCCTGCCTGAAGCAGGTGGGCAGCCAGTCCTATTAGAAATCTCATTCACACTTGAGGAGGCTGCAAATTGTTGTCACTCAGCAGGTGCATGTCCTTCATTGGAGGAAAGGGGGCTGGACTGGGTAGAAGGGGGCAGAAGTGGAGAACCGGGAGAGGAGGGGGATCAAATCTCCCAGGCGGTCTTCAGTATCCAGGGCTGCTATGGAGACAGATGGGAGACAGATCCTGCCTATGTGAAACAAACATCTGGCAGGGTGGGTCGTGGGTGCTTTCCTGATTTGAGAGATGGACAAGAGTGTTGCTGTTGCTATGGGACAAGGTGCAAAACGGAGGGAGCGAGGCACTTCCTGGGGGTGGGTAGGGATGCCTGGCTTCCAAGGCACACACACCCCAGTTCCAAACCTGGATGTATCACTTAGTGGCTGTGTGACTTTGAGGCATCAAAGAGATGTGTGACTTAACATCTCTGAGCCTCAGATGTCTTAATTATAAAATGGAACTGATCACATCCACCTTTCGAGGTTATGATAATTAATCAAAAGAGGTGTCATAATATATAACGGCACATATAAATACTCAACAGCAGTCTCTTTGCCTCTTCTTTCATAGCTTTTCTCTTCTGGTATCTGAGAGTACCCACAGGTCCCCTTCCTTGAACTAGGAACAAATGAGATCCACCATGTGTTGCAAGTCAAAGTCGCATCTGACTCTTTGTGACCCCATGGACTGTAACCCACCCAGGCTCCTCTGTCCATGGGATTTCCCAGGCAAGAATACTGGAGTGGGTTGCCATTTGCTTCTCCAGGGGATCTTCCCAACCCAGGGATCCCATTTAAATGTTTATCCTTCCCCCAGATCAGTATTTGGCCCACTTCAGGAGGCTCAATATATATCTAAAGAACTACTATAGACCAAGTCTCCCACCTCCCCTTCCCCTTCCCACAATTTCCCATTTTAAAAATGCAGAAACCAAGACTTGGGTTGTCTGACTTACCTCTAAGATACTCAGAAAAACAGATAGCTTATTACTTCTTAAGGTAACTTTCTAGGAGTCTCAGGATCCAAGGATCACGTATCTGGGTTCCCTTACCTAAACTGCATCGCCCGGGTTTTTTGTAGGTAGCAGCCCGATGAGCTGGAGAAGGCAATGGCAATCCACTCCAGTACTCTTGCCTGGAAAATCCCATGGACAGAGGAGCCTGGTAGGCTGCAGTCCATGGAGTCGCAAAGAGTCAGACACGACTGAGCGACTTCACTTTCACTTTTCACTTTCATGCATTGGAGAAGGAAATGGCACCCCACTCCAGTGTTCTTGCCTGGAGAATCCCAGGGACGGGGGGAGCCTCGTGGGCTACTCTCTATGGAGTCACACAGAGTCGGACACGACTGAATTGACTTAGTAGCAGCAGCCCGATGAGCACGCGCGTTTCCAAGGATGAGCAGGGAGGCAGCGCCCTCTGCTGGGCCCTTCAGGTATCTGCGCTTTAGCGCCCATTCTCAGTCTTGGCTGCAAACTAGAACCGCTTGGTGAGCTTTAAAAAAAATCTCCAAAGTTCAGTTCACATTGCGGGCTAGTCACATCGGAATCTTGGGGTGTCACCCAAGTGTCAACAATTTTTAAAGCTCCGCAGGCAATTCCAATGTTCAGCTAAAACTGAGGAATAATTACAGATGAATTTTCTAAGTGAAGAAAATGTAGTCTAGAATGAATGGAAAAACTAACGGTGGAGAATAAAATTCCCCTGCATCAAACTTTGCCAGTTTTCTATTTAAAATCAGTCATGTGGGGCTTCCCTGGGGGCTCAGTGGTAAAGAATCCGCCTGCCAACGGTGGAGACAGAAGTTCGATCTCCGATTCTGAAAGATCCCACATGCCACTACTGAGCCTGTGCTCTAGAGCCGGAGAGCCGCAACTACTGAAGCCCGAACACCTTAGAGCCTGTGCTTCCCACGAGGGAAGCCACTGCAACAAGAAGCCCGCGCACCTCAACTAGAGAGCAGCCCCCACTTGCTGCAAGTAGAGGAAAGCCCTCACAGCAGCAAAGACGCAGCACAGCCAAAGATAAATAAATAAATGAAAAACCAGTCACGTAAGACTTGACGCGGTTCTAAAAATACTGGAAAATCTCAGGAGTTGGGGGTGAGGTAGGAGATAGATGGGCTCCACGTTGGGGAAATTCCGAATCAGCCAGCTTCCTCTTTGCATTTCCTGAGATAGGTGGGCTCCAGTAGAGGAATTTACAATCAGCTCCGTTTGCTCTTGGAAACGGAAGTAGCAACAGAAACAGGGTAAACAGCCAGTCCGTGTCTCTTGTAAACACCTCAAGAGAATAATTGTGGCAAGGATAAAGAGAGTTTTTGCGGAAAGGTTCCTTGGAGTCAAAAGTCAGAGGATAATTCCAGGCCATAATGAGTCTTGCTTCTCCCAGAAGCCTTCACTTTGAGATCCATCTTAGTAAGGTGTGCGTGCGCACCCCAGGGGAGGGTCCTGAGACAAATTAACCAGAATGTAGCGGGTGGTACAAAGCAAAGATGATTGGCCCGGGGAAGACAAAGACCTAGAAAACTGTCCCCTTGTTTATAAAAGATTCAAACTTCAAAGGTGCCGCTGTCTCTCCAAGCTCGCCCAGGTGTCTTTCCACACGTACTTTTCTTTCCAATAAACTTTTTACTTTACTCTTTACCTTCTGTCTCCTTGCCTGAATTCATTCTTGAGTAGACAGGCAAGACTAGGGACCCTAGCCCTAACTGCTGGCTCCTGTGGTCCAGTGGTTAGGACTCCCAGTCTGGAAAACTAAAGACCTTGCTTCCAGCTACCACTTGCTGCCGCTTACTGCTGCATGCATCTGAAATCAGGGGAAGATATAAAGGTACCACAGATAGGTCCAAAGTCACTGTTGGACCAAGAATGCTAGGAGGGCAAGGAGTGTGCTTGAATAGAATGAGTAAGTTACTTACGTTGGCTCCCAGAGTTGTGCCAGCTTCATACCTTCTAACACATCGGATTTTAAACTTGAGGATGCATCAGGAAGCTGTTAATCAGGCTGTTAAAACACAGACCGCCTGGGCCCCACCCCCTCCCTGAATTTCTAAGTCAGTGGGTCCAACCTGTTTCCAGGCGATGCCTAGGCTGCAGGTTGAGGACCACCCTTAGAAAACCACTGCTGCAAACAATGGCTGGATGACACCCACCCTCCTGTCTGCACCGGGTCCAGCCGCATGGGAATCCCCATAGCATCCCGGATAGTCCTCAAGACAAGCATGAGGGATTTCCCTGGTGGTCCAGTGATTAAGACTTTGCCTTCCAACGCAGGCGGGTGTGGGTTCAATCCCTGGTCGGGGAACTGAGATCCCCAATGTCTTGCAGCCAAAAAACCAAACCACAAAATGGAAGCAGTATTGTAACAAATTCAGTAAAGACTCTAAAGATGGTCCACATTAAAAAAAAAAAAAAGTCTTAAAAATAGTCATGCAAGGAAGGCAGAATGTTGCTTCGAGAGTATGGCTTGATGGTTTGTAAGGGCAAAACACAAGTCAAGTCATACGTCTCAAGTGCTGCTTGATTGACAAGGTAGAGGGAGAAAGGGCAGGACTTGGATCATGGGCTTTCCCTCATCAAGCCCAGCTCAAAGGGGTCTGTTACAGGGGAGCCCCACTCTTTGTGGAAGGAGGAGATAGTTTCATTTAAGGAATGGGAGGGTGAGGGCCCTAAAGTTTGGAGTTCACAGACAAGATATGCCAGTATCGGGCCATCCATGTTGTATACTTGTGGACTTCCAACTTTTTTGCTTGATAATGTTTTGTCATAACCCTTGGTAGTTATAAAAGATGTACTGGAAATATTGACTTTTTTTTTTTTTAATGTGTCTGTATTCATTGGAAGGAGTGATGCTGAAACTGAAGCGCCAACACTTTGGCCACCTGATGTGAAGAGCCGACTCATGGGAAAAGACCCTGATGCTGGGAAAGATTAAACGCAAAAGGAGAAGAGGGAGGCAGAGGATGAGATGGTTGGATAGTATCACCGACTCAATGGATATGAGTTTGAGCAAACTCCAAGAGTAGTGGAAGACAGGGAACCCTGGCCTGCTTCCACGGAGTCCCAAAGAGTCGGATGTGACCGAGAGACTGAACAACAGGGACTTCCCTGGAGGTCCAGTGGTTAAGACTTAGTCTTCCCATGCAAGAGGTTTGGGTCTGATCCCTGGCTGGGGAGCTAAAATCCCACATACCTAGTGGTCAAAAAACCAGAACATAAACAACAGAAGCAATATTGTAACAAATTTAATAAGAATTTTCAAATGAACTATGTAAAAAAAAACTTTAAAACATTTTAAAGATTTCTTTCAAACTGCTATATATATCATAGCAGTTTGATACCAACATTAACTATTTTTTAAAATACATGAAAAAAGCTCTTACTGACAACGTTAAATTTTATCTGAGCCCTGTGCTCCTGGAAAACATCAATGGTGAAGAAATTTCTCCTATCCTTTGTGTTCCAGAAAATAGTTACTGCAAAGAAATACGATGCCCCATCTGACGGGGGTAAGACTCCTGGACTGAGTCCTGGCACCACCACTCCAAATTCCTATTCTTTGCCTCATTGGTGATTAACTAAACTTTTGGACCTATGGATCAACTGGAATAAAACACAGAAGCAAACGTTGGTTAAGCTTCTTTTCTTCCCTCAGGTCCCTTGAACTTTGCCCCACCCAGAGCCAGTTTATAATCCCTCTGGATCCCTCCAGAGAATAGGCTGGCCTCAGGGTAAAACAGAGAAGGCAATGGCACCCCACTCCAGTACTCTTGCCTGGAAAATCCCATGGACGGAGGAGGCTGGTAGGCTGCAGTCCATGGGGTCACTAAAAGCCAGACACAACTGAGTGACTTCACTTTCACTTTTCACTTTCCTGCATTGGAGAAGGAAATGGCAACCCACTCCAGTTCTTGCCTTGAGAATCCCAGGAACGGGTGAGCCTGGTGGGCTGCCGTCTATGGGGTCGCACGGAGTCAGACACGACTGAAGTGACTTAGCAGCAGCAGCAGCAGGGTAAAACAATCTCCAAATCTAATATCTACTGATAGAAAAGGATCTGGTCACTCTTGCTTCCACAATGTATTCTTTCTGGCCCTGTTTTCTCCTCCCTATAAAAGGAAACTCTTTTTGCCTAACTCTTAAGAATTAGCAGAGCATTTTCTCTATTGCAATAAATCTCTCCTCCCAATCATCCACCCCACTAATCCTTTCAAATAGTTTCTCTTTACTTAATCTGGATTTGTTTTTTTCTTTATGTGCAACATTCTTTGTTCTTCTTCAATTTATATTTCCATTCACCTTCTGCTATGGCGTTTTATCCTTGCATCATCTATTTTCATGTTTGGTAATATTTTCTGGAGAACCTGATCACATTTTAATGCCACAAAATTGTATATCCATGGGCTTCCCTGGTGGCTCAGACGCTTAAAGCGTTTGCCTCCAATGCGCGAGACTCAGGTTCAATCCCTGGGTTGGGAAGATCCCCTGGAGAAGGAAATGGTAACCCACTCCAGTATGCTTGCCTGGAGAATCCCATGGACATGAAAGCCTGGTAAGCTACAGTCCATGGGGTCACAAAGAGTCGGACACGACTGAGCGACTTCACTCAACACTAGAAAAATGTCTTGTGACCCATAAAGGTTCCAAGTGTGATTCTTTTTTTCTGTCTTGTGACCCATAAGGTCTCAGTGTTATATTTTTTCCTTCCAGATTGAGATATTGTTGCAATTATTTGTATTGCAAATGAGCAAATGATAAATACACAGCATTTCATTGACTGAGCAATAATCTTTAAACATAAAAAGTAAATTTTCACTAGAAATGCCATTGGAAATGTGTCCCTTTAGGAGACAGATTGAACCAGTTATTTTTCTATCAAATTTGTAAATCCAGGGATGAATCTACTTTTTGCGAGAATGAGAAAGAGTTGGGCCTTCCATTTTGTTTTTATGGATGTAAGCATTGGAGAAGGCAATGGCACCCCACTCTGGAGTTCTTGCCTGGAGAATCCCATGGATGGAGGAGCCTAGAAGGCTGCAGTCCATGGGGTCGCTGAGGGTCAGACACGACTGAGCGACTTCACTTTTGCTTTTCACTTTCCTGCATTGGAGAAGGAAATGCTAACACACTCCGGAGTTCTTGCCTGGAGAATCCCAGGGACGGGGGAGCCTGGTGGGCTGCCGTCTCTGGGGTCGCACAGAGTTGGACACGACTGAAGTGACTTAGCAACAAGTACTAATAAAAATCGTTCAGATAAAAGACAGAAGTGGAAGGAAGTTTTCCTAGCAATGTCTCTCAATTCTTTTGATTCCTGATAATTATCCAGCCTCAAAACAATATTTTTAATGACCTGTTAGCTGACAATATAGTTAAATCCTCCTTGGATCACAGCGAAAGCAAAGAATCAGAAACCAATAGACTTGTAGAAGGGTTTCTTGCCAGTCCTGGATAATAACCCATTGTTTTTGCTGTTCAATTGCTAAGTTGTGTCCAGCTCGCTTGTGACCCCATGTAGCCTACCAGACTCCTCTGTCTATAAAATTTCCCAGCAAGAATACTGAAGTGGGTTGCCATTTCTCTCTCCAGGGGATCTTCCTGACCCAGGGATAGAACCCATGTCTTCTGCTTGGCAGATGACTCCTTACTGCTGAGCCACCTGGGAAACCCAATTCATATTCAGAATTGGGAGACTCCTTTATTTCCTAGGGTAATGTTACAGAGCAAAATTTAGACTGGGTGTGTGTCTGTGACTTTCCTTTGTAAAGTGGAAGACAGCTGGTTATACAAGGGAAGAGGGAAGCTGGACTTTAAAGACTCCAGTTCCATTCCCAGGTCTAGTCCCATGGGAGTCGAGGATCTGGTAACTGACTCTCTTAAAACCCTTCTTGTCCCCACAGTTGCCTCTGACAAAGTCACCTTGTCTGAAAACAGCTGCTTTGCATTCCTTCCCTTCTCTGTCCTCTCAATGTTGCCTCCTAAGGAGCTCAGGAATCTGTCCCAAGCTCTTCATCCTCCCTACCTCTGGCTGGTCTTCCCACATGGTACAGTGGTAAAGAATCTGCCTGCCAAGGCAGGAGACACAAGAAATGCAGGTTTGATCCCTGTGTCGGCAAGATCTCTGGAGAAGAGAAGGAAATGGCAACCCACTCCAGTATTCCTCCAGTATTCTTGCCTGGGAAACCCTGTGGACAGAGGAGCTGGTGGGTTGCAGTTTACGGGGTTGCAAAGAGTCAAACACAACTGAGCAGGCACACAGACATGCACCGGTCTGGCCATTAGGATCTTATGGCCTGCTCCCACTCCTCTTTCTCCAGGCATGGTCCATTTTTCTCATACTGCAGCCAGAGTGAGCTCCCTCAAATGTAGATCTACTGCTGAACCAGCTCTGGCTGAAACTCTTTCCAGCTCCCCCAAACCGTAAGGAATCTGAGTAGGAATGCTTATCTCTCTAGCGGCCTTATCCTTTGTCCTGCTTCCCTTAAATCTGTATTCTGGTCAGAAATAGGCCCAGGTACCCCTGAGCCTCTGGTTACCTTGCGATGGCACTGCTGCTTGCAAAATGGAGCTAGAAGGAATCTGACTTCTTAGGTAAGGGTCTTGGTTTGGATTTGAGCTGTTTTTCCTTAATTTCGTTAAATGTCAATCTTCTTAATTGTGAAAGAGAGATAATATCTCAAAGAATTTGTCAGACTAAATGGATGTTTTGCCTGGCATATTGTTAATGCTCAATAATAAATGCAAACTCTTTATTATTGTTTTTATTATTCACGTTGCAGTAAGTTAGCTGTTAACTTCTGTTACTGTGCCGAACTGTGAGCAACTAGAATCTCCACCAATGAAGCTTATTCTATGTATCCCATTGCAGAGCCCATGGCAGGAACATATTACTTATGAATAAAGTACTGCAAAAGGATCAATGAAAAAAATTGTGCCGAAGAAGCAATCCTAATTTTAAAAAATCTTTCTTTAGTGCTTATCAGGTGTATTACTATTTCACCCAGTCTCCTCAACACTGGAGGAGGTAGGGGCCACCTTTTTCAAATGTGGATGTGTACACAGTAAGTCATTCTGCTTTTAGTGGCACGGAGCTCATAAGAGTCCACATCCTCACCCAGGGAGGGGGATGAATTGGAGCCTGGGGACCTAGGTGGGAGCGGACCTTGGCGAGAAAAAGGCCACAGTCCCCTCCAGTCGGCTTTAAAATTTTCCGCGGGCGGGCCCCGCCTGGGCACAAACCACGCCCCTCTGGGAGTCCCCGCCCCTGATGCTCCCTGTGCCAACCGGCAGCGAGCCAGGCTTCCGACCAATCAGAAGAGGCCTTAGGCGGGAGCTGCCGTCCAGCTAGCCAATTGGCGGGCGGCCGCAGCGGGCTTGCCCGGGCGTGTAGCGGCTGCCGGCTGCCTGGACGCCACGTGCTGGTGTGAGGGGACTCGTGGGGCTTTCAGGTGATCTCGGGGACCCTGCCGGCGATCTCGGGGTGGGGCGGGCTGGCGCGACATGTCCAGGCCGCGGAGGGGCCCCGCGAGGTGTGTCCGACCCTGACTTGTGGCCGGGGACTCCCGGCCGGGCCGGCTCCGCTTCCGGAGCCCCGGGAGTGCAGGCCCCGCCTGGGGCGCCTCTTGGCCCGCATCGCGCCCTACTCTGGGGTCTCGGGTCTGAGTGGGCGGCGCTGGGCAGTGGGGCCGGGCCTGGTGGGCGTTGGCCGGGCAGCCGCGACCCCTGAGTGACCAGTGCCTCAGTCCCTCCCTGGTGAGGCTGGGCCGCGCGCACGTCACTCCCCGGAATGCCGGCGGCCGGGGGAGACTGAGCAGGCTCTCCTCGGACTTTCTTGTCTCATTTTAACTTTTCAGCAGCACAGGGGATCTCATCGAGCCGGCTTTTCTCAAATTCCGGCGATTATTAGTGTCCTGTTGCGGGGGCGGAGCCGCGCAGTCTGAAATACAGATTCGAGGGCCCTTTTCTCCAAATGGCAGTTAAGAAGGTGTGGGGGTAGGCCTGGAAATCAGACTTTTAAACAGACGTCTTAATTGTTTCTGATAATGAGCTGCTTTTTGGAGGTCCCTAACCTAGTTCGACGCTGGGTTAATAAACCCTGGTTTTAAGTTAGGTCAGCCATCCCCAACTTTTTTGGCACCAGGGACAGGTCTGGAAGACAAATTTTCCCATGGACTGGGAAGGCGGGGCGGATGGTTTCTGGATGATTCAAGTGCCTATGGTTCTTTCTAATCTAATGAGGCTGCTGATCTGACAGGAGGTACCGGTCTGTGGCCCAGAGGTTGGGGACCCCTGAGTTAGGAGACGGTGTCTTGGTCCTGTTCATCCAGCTCTTTAGTGCCAGAGCAGGGTCTAGAACTGCCCATCTTCTTGATAGCCGGCAAATTGGTGGCCCTGAGGCCACTGGCGATTCTGACTTTGCAGTTCCTTTGCCCAAAGGCCTGTTGGCTGCTGATTCAGATGTTGGTTCTGGGCAGGAGAGAGATTTGTTTGCTTCACTGAAACATTTGTTGTTTGAGCGAAGCTTCTCCCTAGCTTCACTGAGCTCCGTGTGGCAGCCCAAGATGACGACTGTGTGCCCTTGATGATTAACTGTTGGTTCTGATGTGTCAGCTAAGTCAGGACATGTAGAAGAGGACTGCTTTCATTTCTTGGAACAAAGAGCCTCTGAGACCTCCCCCCCCCCCCCGCGCTCCATGCGACTCTGCGACCCCATGGACCTCCAGGCTCCTCTGTCCATGGGATTTCCCAGGCAAGGATACTGGAATGGGTTGCCGTTTTCCTTCTCCAGGAGATCTTCCCGACCCAGGGATCCTGCATGTCCTGCATTGGCAGGTGAATTATTTACCACCATGCCACCAATTTCTGGCTTTGAAACTTTGTCAACAGGTTTAGGGAGGCCATCGACCCTAGTCCGGGCCTCGGCTCGTGACCTTGCAGGGTCCTTGGCCATCTCAGAGAAGGACAAGGTCCCTCCTCCCCTACAGAAGGCAGTTATTATTAGGAGGTCTCTGTCTTCTTAGACCTCATTCTCCCCATTACTGGGCCAAGGCAAGTTGAGTTTCTGTATCTGTCAGCCTCAGTAGGTGACTTGTGAATATGAAGAAGTTGATTATAGTTGAGAGCCCCTTTAAAAGGAAGAAGAGTTCTTGGGGGAAGGGATCAGGAAGCAGAGGGAGGATGGGTCACGGAGACTCCCCTCTGGCCCATGCATCATCGAATGTAGTTCATCTCTCCTCCCATTTCTCTTAATCTCTGCTGCCCTTGCGCAGACTCCTATGTTCTTTCTCCAGGTCTCTTCCTTTAAGGTAATTGTGATCCTGTCCCCCTCTCCTAAAACTCTGGAGATTGATGGTTCCCACCCACCTTTGGATGACACCCCAACTTTGACTTTTCTCCAGGGACAGTTCTCTCTTACTGTCCCCGTCTCCTCGCCCCTACCTCCTTTCTTTCCAGTTGCTGTATCCAAATCTTTGCTTTCCCACCATGAATCTGTCCTGCCTCTTGGACTTTTTGTCCATGTTTTTTTCTGTCTGCATGCTCTTCCCTTCCTGGGCTGACTGGTAGACCTTTCTGAAACCCTTCAAAGTGTCTCCTCCACTGCCTTTTTAAATACCTGGCCTGATGACAGTCATGGGTCCTTTCATATATTTATGTGTGTGGGTGGGTGTATGCAGGGAGTTTATAATATATACATATAATAAATGTAAATATGTAGCATAATGGGGATTTGGCCACAATACAAATATATACTAACCAGTGGAAAGCCTAGGATATGACACTGTGCTGACTCCACAGAAAATCCTTTTGATACTATGAAGAATAGTTGATTCAGGAGTTAAGAATGAGCAGCTCAATTTTAATCAGATATACTAGGAAATAGCATTTTCATGAATACAGTTGCAACTAAAATTGGTCACCTATAAAGATTTTAAAGGCTACATCAAAGTATATAGTCTAGATGAAAGACGGATGAATGAACCAGGAGACTGAAATAATGAGGTGGGGGAGGGAAGGATTGGGAGTTTGGGATTAGCAAATGCAAATTATTACACATAGGATGGATAAACAAGTATAGATAGCACTGCTGCTGCTGCTCAGATGCTCAGTCATGTCCAACTCTCTGTGACCCCATGGACTACAGCACGCCAGGTTCCTCTGTCCATGGGATTTTCCTGGCAATAATACTGGAGTGGGTTGCCATGCCCTCCTCCAGGGGATCTTCACGACCAAGGCATAGAACCCTCGCCTCCTGCATTGCAGGTGGAATTTTTTTTTTTTTAAATCACTGACCCACTGGGGAAGCCCCATGTATAGCACAGGGAACTATATTCAATATCCTGTGATAAATCATAATGGAAAAGCACATGAAAAGGAATATTTGTGTGTATGTGTATAACTGATCACTTTGTTATACAGCTGAAATTAATAACAACATTGTAAATCAGTTATACTCCAGTAACTTTTAAAATAATAATAATTTTTTAAAATACACATGGATTTTACCATTTCCTATTCACAAGGCAGGGGTGGGTTTACATGCAAAGAACCTGAATTGGTTAGGTACTTATTCTGAGCTGAGTTAGTCCCTGCTCTGACTACTTCAAAGCACTGGTTTTCTGGTCTATTCAAAATCTACCAGCTGACTTATGACTTAGCACAGCAAGTGAGATGAGGCTTCCCGAGCTACATCCTTGACGATTGGGAAGATGCCAGTCTTACTGCATGGGGTTTGTAAACCCACATGAGCAAACAGCTATTTCCTGTGACCATAGTGTGTGACAGCATCTCCTGTCAACCCAGCGTTCAGGCATTGAGAGCTTGGAGGAGGTACCACTGACGTCTACAGCACTGTACATCAGGCTTTTTTCTGTTTCTCCTTTTTGGATTTGAGCTGGTTTACCAGCACACACCTATGCCTGTAGGTCTCCATGATTAAACTACAAGTCCAACTATGTTAAATGTTTGTAGACAGTGAGTGTTACGACGAGTGAATCAGAATGTCACATGATAGAGATGTCATTTTGGTTAACACATACCAAAAATACAACTGTTGTGGGCTTCCTGTGAAATAGTTTCTCTAGGTTCTACTGTGGGTAGAAAAGGTTCTACCTTTACATTGCATAAAGCTTTTGTTTGTTTATCCAAAATGGGATTTTGTATATATGTAACATCTCTGTAATTTTTATTTTCTCATTTTGTTTATTTTCTCTTAAACCTCTCTAAAAGTTTTTCATAATTTTTAGTTTAAGCTAACAATGTTGGAGGTAGGCTATGGCGTGGAATTTGAAAGCCTAGGTTCTGGGTTCACATCAGCCTTTGTCTGTTTCTTAATTGGATGAATTACTAAGCCTTGATGCCTCACTTTTTGCACCTATAATACGGGGATAATAATACCTTTTTGAGTTGTGGGAAAGATTGAGTGATTCCACGTAAAGTACTTAAGACAGTGATTTTGCAGGTGATATTGACCCTGTGAGTGCAGTTATCATTAAAACAGGCCTTTGTCTTTGTCTGGGATCTTGAGACACTGTACAGCAGTTGCGCACTGGCTGGAGGGAGCAGGGTTGGGGGGCAGGGGCTGGCCGGGCCTGTTCCTCACCCCGCCCCTCTGCCCTGTTTCTCTCGCAGGCTGCTGCCCTATTGGCAGATCACCTCCCAGGCCTCCCTGGCCCTGAGCGGTGCACAGATGGGGATGGTATCCCAGGAAGCTCCTGAGTCAGTGCAGTGCCCGAGCCCTTCCCTGGCCAGCCCGAATGCCAAGGATGTGCTTCGGAGGAAGCACAAGAGGAAGAGCCGACAGCACCAGCGCTTCATGGCCCGGAAGGCCTTGCTGCAAGAGCAGGGGCTGCTGAGCTCACCCGGGAGCCAGGACCCTCCCCTCTGCCTACGCTGCCCGGGCCCCCGCCAGGCACAGAAGCGGCCAGCAGTGACAGGCAGCGTCCGCGGGCTGAATATGGAGGTGTTGGGTGCACCAGAAAGCCAGCCTCCAGGGACTCTACCGGCCCCTTGCCCAGCAAGTGCGTGGCCATTGACTGCGAGATGGTGGGCACCGGACCCCGAGGGCGGGTGAGCGAGCTGGCCCGCTGCTCCGTGGTGAGTTACCATGGCGAGGTCCTCTACGACAAGTACGTCCGGCCTGAGATGCCCATCGTGGACTACCGCACGCGCTGGAGCGGCATCACTCGGCAGCACATGCGCAAAGCCATCCCCTTCCAGGTGGCCCAGAAAGAGGTGAGGGCAGGGCGGGGGGCTGAGCCCGGGTCTGAGCTAACACGTAGCCACTGGAAGCAGAGAGACTTTGGGAACCTTACTAAGCTTCTTCAAACAGTGGGTTTCCTCTCCATAGGAAAGGGTGAGTAGAAATCCTGCCTTACCTGCATGGAGCAATTGCTGGCCGTCCCACGTGGTGGTGTGTGTGGAAAGGCTGTGCCTTTCCCACAAGATGGGAAACGGTTTACACTCCACATTTTCTTCTGTTATGAAAGTACTATGTGTCTGCATAAAATGTATAAGGTCCATAAGCGCTGTCACCTCCAGGTGTTAATATTTTGGTATTTTTTTTATGTTAGTTTTTCATTGCTTTGTTGTTGTTCAGTCACTAAGTCATATTCCCACTCTTTGTGGCCTCATGGACTGTAGCACGGCAGACTTCCCTGTCCTTCACCACCTCCTGGAGTTTGCTCAAACTCATGTCCATTGAGTCGGTGACACCATCCAGCCATCTCATCCTCTGTCGTCCCCTTCTCCTGCCTTCCATGTTTCCCAGCATCAGGATCTTTTCTAATGAGTCAGCTCTTCCTATCAGGTGGTCAAAGTATTGGAGCTTTAGCTTCAGCATCAGTCTTTCCAATGAATATTCAGGGTTGATTTCCTTTAGGATTGACTGGTTTGATCTCCTTGCTGTCCAAGGGACTCATTGCTTTGAGGAAAATTAATTTGTGGATGGGACCACACTAACATGCCAGGAACTCCCAAACATCCTTGAGCATAGAAAATGTACCTAAATCCTTATTAACAAGCTTGGATTCTTGTCCCAGATCCTCTCCGTAGAGATTCTGATTCTGCAAGTCTCTAGGTCTTGGTGGGGAACTATTGATGTGTGTTTCTAAAAACCATCGTGCTGTACAAACTTGCATGATAAATACCCTAGAGCTGATGGGGAAAATGGGGTTAGAGACACAACACTTAAACAACTCTATCAATGACCCCCAGATAAAAAGATAGAAACCAAATAACAGTGGAAGCACAGGTTCGGTGGTTAAGGAAAGTATAAATTTACTGATATGATGTTGTGTCAGCAAACTCCGGAAGATAGTGAAGGACAGGAGATCCTAATGTGCTGCAGTCCTTGGGGTCACCAAGAGTCGGACCTGACTTGGCGACTGAACTGAACTGAACTTGCCTTGAAAAGACCCAGACATGACTTAGCAACTGAACTGAACTTGCCTTGATAAGACCTGGAGCACTCAGGGAAGCAGCTGTCGAGAGGATGGTGGCTTGTGCCGTGGTGGAGCGGTTAAGGGTGTTACCTGAAGTTAGGAAGTGGGAAGCCAGGTGTGGGAAGCATGCAGGTGAGCTAAGCTGGCTGGTAGACTTCTGAGGTGTGGGCACTTTGTGATTCCCCCGTGGCTCTGCTAAACTGCATTCACTTAATGTTTATCAATGGCAACATTTGCATTATTCTCAAGTCACATCAACCAGGTTGGACCATTCTGCATTTTTAACCAAGCATTATAGCAAAGCTATACTTAACATTTCTGGTTTATTCTTGGGATGAGGTACATTAGGGAATATTGATACAAGTCATCTTGTGTCTTCCTTTTTCACAGCAGATACAGTGTAAGCATTTCTTTTAAAAGGATGTTTCAAGTGAGCTGATTAGGAATAGAGACAGCAGGAAGGCAGACGGGTGGTGACCCCCAGCTCCTAGAGATGTCTCTTGGCCTGCCAAGAGCAGGCCCATGCTGGATCGGCCCACACTCTGGGCCAGTATGAATGGGGTCTACTGGGTCCCTTCCCACCACGTGGCTTGTGTGTATGTCAGTGGGGTGGTGGCCCATCCCTACCACTGAAGTCTAAATGTGCCTTATCCATATGCTATGAAAGCTGAGTTTAGTGATAAATCGTGCGTAGCCAGCAGGGGTGGCTGTGGGAGGCTGGCAGCAGGTGATAAGGAGATGCGAGCCCAGGGAAGAGGGTTCAAGGGGTTTGCAGGCCCGTGCCCCTGGATTTGGCTTCCCTTGGAAGGCAGGAAAGAGAGGCTCACCCTGTGCAGATGGTCTGAGCTGAGCCAGAGAGCAAGGTTCCGAGGGTGAGAGGCGGGAGTCCTGGACGGCAGAAGGGCAAAGGGACAGAATCCAGAAGACAAGGACTGCTGCATTAGTGCTGAAAGAGCTGTCCTTGGTCGCATGTCTCCAGTGCCTGGCACAGTTCTGTGACTTCACCTGGCACGCCTCCCCAGACCTCCTCTTGTGAGCTGAGCTGTCACTGGGCACCTCTAGTCTAGGCACACATGTCCCTGCATTTTACAATGAACTTACATTGAGGGGCAGCTGAACAGGCCATGTGGAGCTGAACTTGTACTTAGACAACATGGTTAATCCCCGAAAGGAGAGACAGCAAGGGTCCTGGTGGCAGCCAGGACGGCCTCCCGATCTTTAAAGCTGAGACCTGCCATGAGAGGAGCTGGTGGAAGTTGGGGGCGGAAGTGGGCGGGAATGGGTGGGGGGTAGCTAAGTCTTCCGGGCTGAGAAGAGGCTGGGCCAGGAGGAAATATGCTTGTCTGGGGTAACCTACCCATCTAAGAGCTCCTTAGTGCTCACAGCCACGCCACCAATGCGGTTGCCAGCTTTCCCATTTTGCAGGTGTGGGGGAAGCTTAAACAGGCCCCTGGTGATAGTGAGTAGTGAGTCAAGGGTCTGCATTCAAACTTTGAGCAGCCTGGTTAACTGTGGGGCCCGTGGTCACCCCTATCTATGCTGCCTCTCCCCACAGGGGTCCCTGGACCACTGCTCAGGGTGTCAGGATGTGGCCCTTTCTGACTCCTCCTCTGTTCACAGATCCTCAAGCTCCTGAAAGGCAAGGTGGTGGTGGGCCACGCCCTGCACAACGATTTCCGGGCCCTCAAGTACATCCACCCTCGGGGCCAGACCCGGGATACCACTTCCGTCCCCGGCCTCCTCAGCCAGCCAGGGCTCCACGTCCGGAACCGTGTCTCTCTTAAGGACCTGGCCCTGCAGCTGCTGCACAAGAAGATCCAGGTGCGTGGGGCTGGAGGGGAGTGGGAGGGGGAGCCAGGGGCCATGGGCAGACAGTGCGGGGCCTGCCGCTTCCCCAGCCTGGTCCAGGGACTCTGGGTGTACACATAACCCTGGATGTTTTCTCTCCACCCTCCTCCTCTCCAGTAGGTTGTAACCGGCAGCCACCTGCTCCCAGGCTGCTCTCTTTAGATCCATCTCCCACCCAGTTCCTGCTTCTATCCTCTCGTTCACGTGTAGAATTCCATCTCTTATACCCAAGAGTGGTCAGGGGTACCTGGTCACTGTTGGTCCTCCTGTGTTTCACATTCATTATTCCATCTGCTCCGCAAGCCTTTGAATTGGGTTTAATGTATTTATTTTTTCCATATGACTGCGTCGAGTAGATCTTCGTTGCTGCCTGCGGACCTTTTCCAGTTGCGATGAGTGGAGGCTGCTCTCTGGTTTCGGTGCTCGGGCTTCTCAATGCAGTGATTTCTCTTGTTGCAGGGTGTGGGTGAAGTCCGTGTGAAGCCTATGGGATCTTCCTGGAGTAGGGAATGAACCCATGTCTCCTGCATTGGTAGGCAGATTCTTACCACTGAGCCACCCGGGAAACCCAGAATCAGGGGTTTTTAAACCAGTTTTAATATTTAAGGAAATAGGCGAAAGAGATGGTTTGTGACACCGCTGGTGTTCCAGTGCTCTTCTGTGTGACTGGGACTCATGTCCTTCTCAGTGAACCAGGCTGTGCACCCGTGCTCTGAGAGTACATGTCCCTAGGCCTGGACCCAGAGCCTGGGGTGCCTGACTTCCCCCAGGACCGCAGGCAGTGACATGTGGGCTCTCGTCCGCAGGTGGGCCAGCATGGGCACTCTTCCGTAGAAGACGCCGTGACAGCCATGGAGCTCTACCGGCTGGTGGAGGTGCAGTGGGAGCAGCAGGTGGCCAGCAGCCTCCAGGCGCCCCCTGAGGACAGAGAGCCCGACAGCAGCACGGACATGGAGCAGTACATGGAGGACCAGTACTGGCCGGAGGACCCGGCCCAGGGCACCAGCGGAGACACGGAGGAGGCGCCAGGCAGAAGGAAGTGAGGGAGGAGAAGCTCCCCTGGGTAGCAGGGACTGGGAGAGCGCCCGGGGCAGGATGCATGGCTGCCCCCAGGGTCTGAAGAGTAGGGACCACCTGCCCACAGCACAGCCCTCCCTCTCCAGGGCTGTTGTCAGCCCTTCCTCCCCAACTCCTTTGGTTTTGCTAATGGTACTTTATAGATGCCCGTGAAAATGGCAGGTGGGCTAGAACCCAGCAGAAGTAGGGAATGCGCCAACAGGTGACATCAGGCCGACCCCACCCTCATGCTGTGCTCTCTAAACGGATCAGGTCTCCCTCCCTGTGCTGGGTGGGGTGTCAGTATTCCAGAGTTTCCTTATCACCACCCAGTGACCTAGGGCAAAGTGTTCTTCCTGATGTCACCAGCTACCTCTTCCTCCAGAGTCACTTTCTAGAGAATAAATATGCCCCGAGGCTATACAGTTAAGGCCACTCTAAGGCCATTTTGTCCCTTTCTGAACTGGAACTCTGGCAGCAATAGAACAACAGAGACCTCAGATCACGGGGAGCTGGGTCCTCGCCTGCTTTCGGGCAGGAGTCACTGGGTGCTCTTCTAGGAGGAGGGAAGGCAGATAAGCTCTGGGTGGAGGCTGGCATGTGTATCTTGACCCAAGGCAGGCGTTCCTCCTGCCCACCCAGCACTAGGCGCTCAAGCAGAAGTCTCAGAAACAGTAGAGCGGTTTAAATTCTGGGACCCCTCCGCAGAATTGCCCACTGGGATCGTTCTTTATTGAGAGCAAGACCACAGGTCTCTAGGGGTGCAGAGGGCAGGTCTGCCAGGGTTAGACTGGGCATTGACAGCTGTGTAGTTGTGCCTGCACTTGGGTGGGTGCCCTCAGCCACTTGTGGTTGGGTGAGTGGGTGGGTTTTCTCTAAATTACTAAAAATGTTCTCTGTCAGGATTCATCCCCCACCCCTCTGTCCTTTTTCCCTAAGGACCAGTTTTATGGTGTTGGGATACCTGAGAGCTCAAGTCACACAGAAGCTCAGAGCCCCATCTTAGCTCACCACTTAATAGCTTTGAGACCTAGGCAAGTGTGTGACTTAAGTCTGATCCCTCATCTGTAAAATGGGAATAAGGGTACCTCACAGTGTTGTTAGGCTCTGTGAGCTGTGTTTTCTTTAAGGATTAGTGTTAGGTTCTTCCAAGTAACACCTGAACACACCCTGGGGACAATTGAGGGCTTTGGCTCCAAGTAGTTCCAGCCTTATCAGTAAACAAAGGAAGTCACAGTCACCAGCAATTGCAGATTGCAGCCCTTAAACAACCAGTGAACTGGTGAACCCTGAGGAAACTGAAAAGAATACCTGTCATCTAGCAGTCATCAGACTAGCCACTCCCTGCAGGAGAGCCCTGAGCACTCTCAGGATGTGAAGCTCTGGATACTGGCCCCAGAGAGCTGAGGCGCAGATCAAGAGAGATTTCAGCTTGAGCCCAGACTCTTGCATCTTCCCATGCATAGAAAAGCACTAAACTCCTTAACCTGAGATTTCTGGTTTTAACTAGCATCATATTTTGATGTTTGGATCACTTGCCCTTTGTTTCAAAACTCCTGTATAACCTGACTCCACTCCTCGCCTGCTCAGATCAGAGCTCTGAAATGCTGTCTCCTGGGCTGCAGTCCTCATTTTGCACCCAAATAAAACTTAACTCACACCTCTAATGCTGTGCACTTTTTGCCCAGACGGGTCTTGTTCTTGTGGCTATTCCAGTAGGTGGGGCACGGGCCACTGAGCACAGCTCACTCTTCCCTGTGCTGCTGGATTTTGAGCAAAGCAGTAGGGCCAGGAGTTAAAGACACTCCTGAAAACATAACAGCAAACACAGGGCTGCAGACTGTTCTGGGCGCTGGCTTAGTCACTGACCAGCTGCTGATCGACTTCCAGGACTTTGCTCTAGGCTCCTGAAAAGCCTAGCTGGCGCCACACTCGCAGCTGAACAGTTGCTTAAGGCTTTGGGCTGAGGGATGGAGCTGTTTGCATGTGGAGATGGACTGGGTTTAAAATCAGCTTTGTAAAACTGTTCTGGAATAAAACTCAACTGGAAAAGTGGGTGAAATGGCCTTTTCTTTGAATCCTCCAGCCGAGGTGGGAGGGGGCTTGGTGGAGGGGTTGTGGGACCCCAGGGCACCAAGTCTTGTTGGGTGCTTTGGCCTTTGAGGTGGGTGGCTTTCAAGATGTTGCTTTGGAATGTGGCAAGAAAATATTAGAGCTACAGAATTTATGTAGTTTATTTTTTTATGTAACTGTCCTATCATTTATAGAGCATAATAAGTAAGTAAAGTCACTCAGTCGTGTCTGACTCTTTGTGACCCTGTGGACTGCAGCCCACCAGGCCTCCTCAGTCTATGGGATTCTCCAGGCAGGAATACTGGAGTGGGTTGCCGTTTCCTTCTCCAGGGGATCTTCCCGACCCAGGGATCAAACCCGGGTCTCCCGCATTGGAGGCAGATGCTTTAACCTCTGAGCCACCGGGGAAGTCCACTTTATAGAGCATAAGTTTATTAAACTTGTTTCTCTTTAAAGCTATGTACTCACTTTTTATCTTAGATTCTTTTTTTTAGTTTTAAATATAAAATACACAGCTTAAAATTTACCATCTTAACCATTTTTAAGTGTAGAGTTAATAGCGTTAATACCCGCATTGTTACACAACTCGTCTCCAGAACAGTTATTATCTTACAAAACTGAGACGCTCTGCTCATTAACAATAACCCTTCAGCTCCTGGCAGCTACCATTCCACTTTGTTTTCATGTGTTTGATTAGATACCTCATATAAGTGAAATCTGACTCACTGGACATGGGTTTGAAGCATCACCACTAGGAACCCTGCAGCCCACCCCTTGGCTGGAGTCAGGCATTCCTCCCCTAGGCTGTTAGCAGTTCCTGTGTCCAATCTTGACACACAGTTGTCATTCAGTTGCTCAGTTATGTCTGACTCTTTGCGGCCCCATGGACTGCAGCATGCTAGGCTTCCCTGTCCATCATCACTTAGAGGTTGCTCAAATTCATGTCCATTGGAGAAGGAAATGGCAACCCACTCCAGTGTTCTTGCCTGGAGAATCCCAGGGACGGCGGAGCCTGGTGGGCTGCCGTCTATGGGGTCGCACAGAGTCGAATACAACTGAAGCGACTTAGCAGCAGCAGCAAATTCATGTCCATTGAGTAGGTGATGCTATCCAACCAGCTCATCCTCTGCTGCCCTTTCTCCTTTTGCCTTGAGTCTTTCCCAGCATCAGGATCTTTTCCAATGAGTTGTCTCTTTGCATCAGGTGGCCAAAGTATTGGAGCTTCAGCATCAGTCCTTCCAATGACTATTCAGTGTTGATTTCTTTTAGGATTGACTGTTTTATCTCCTTGCTATTCAAGGGACTCTCAGAAGTCTTCTCCAGCACCACAATTTGAAAGTATCTATTCTTCAGGGCTCAGCCTTCTTTAGGGAGTTACTTTTTCAATGTATGTTCAAGTAGCAAGAATTTTGCATCTTCTTGTAAATCAGGGTAACAATCCTTCATGCGTTTGAGGAATAAGAAATCCCCAGACAGTCTGAATTCAAGGAAAAGTTGTTCATTCAGAATGGGAACCAAAACCTCTAACTCAAATTTGAACCGAGAACAACACACAGGAACAATGCCATACCCTTCAAACATATTTCAGTATCTGGTTTTGTTTTTGAGGTCTGTTAATGAAGCTGGATGTCTCTTGGTGAATACACTAAGAACCTGGGGAAATTCCTTTCCAAGCCACAAATCTTTGTGGCAATTTGGAGGCAGTCAGACTTGACAGCTCAAATCTTGTTCCATGTGGATCTGGGGTAGGAAGTAAGAGGGGAGTGATCAACTCACCCCAGTACCTACAGACAATTTCCTCATTAAAGCTGATTTTATTTTTGCCCCAGTTGTAACTTTTATTCAATAGATACTGAGTGCTCCTTATGTACTAGACATTGTTCTAAAGGGTCAGAGTTCTAGCCTGGGAGACCTGTTGACTTAAAAAAATACAACATAAAAGTTGAGAGTTATGTTTTATTCAGAGGGATTTTTAGGACTTCTACCCACTCCAGTATTCTTGGACTTCCTTTGTGGCTCAGCTGATAATCTGTCAGCAATGCAGGTGACCTGGGTTCGATCCCTGGGTTGGGAAGATCCCCTTTAGAAGGGAAAGGCTACCCACTCCAGTATTCTGGTCTAGAGAATTCCATAGACTGTATAGTCCATGAGATTGCAAAGAGCTGGACACAACTGAGTGACTTTCAGGCCAGGGAGATGGCATCTGAAGTGACCCTGAAAGAGTTAACTGCTCCAAGGAGGTGAGGGAAGGAGTCAGGTTATACAGAGGTTTTGAAACAAAGTTTTGCAAAAAAAAAAAAACCAAAAAACCTGGGAAGTTTTTAACTTTTGTAACAAAAGCTTTGCAAAAGTTGTGGGTAGTCTGAACATCAAAAGATTATTGTTAATTAAAGAAAAGATATCCCAAGGGCTTCCCAGGTGGTGCTAGTGGTAAAGAACCTGCCTGCCAATTCAGGTAGATGTAAGAGACGTGGGTTCCATCCCTGGGTTGGGAAGATCCCCTGGAGAAGGGCACAGCAACCCAGTCCAGTATTCTTGCCTAAAGAATCCCATGGACAGAGAAGCCTGGCCAGCTGTGGTCAATAGGGATGCAAACAGTCTGACATAGCTTGCATGCATGCACAGATATCCCAACTTAAAGAATTTAGTGTTTTTCTATGCATGGAAGATGCAAGAATCTGGGCTGACTGGAGTCATTCCTTTCATATGCATCTCAGCTATCCCGGGCCAGTATCCTGTGTTCTTTGCACATCCTGAGCTCCCTTGGGCTCACCATACGGAGAGGGCTGCACTCTGACAACTGTTAGATTGCAGGTACTCTTACCTTCCTGAGTGCCCTTCGGGTTCATCAGTTCACACTGGAGGGCTACCCTGCTGATGATGGTGACATCCTTGTCTATGGATATGGCAGGAGATACTCCATTTCTCAGAGCATCAGTTCAGTTCAGTTCAGTTGCTCAGTCGTGTCCGAATCTTTGCAACCCCATAGACCGCAGCACACCAGGCTTCTAATCCCTAGGTAGTATAGCCAGGCTGGTGGGGACTCCCCCAGGCTTGCTTCTCCTTGTCCTCAAACAGTGTCAGTATAGCTGGAGGCAGAGCCCTTCAAAGACAGACATGACCATTTCTGAGACACTCCCAAGCCGGTGGAGGCCCTAGGGCTCCCTCACTGCCTCCTTGCCTCTGCTGGGTCAGCAGTGGGGGCTAGACCCCTTGCATCCCAACCTTCTCCTGCCCTTCCCAGTGAGTAACCTCAGTGTCCCAAGAGCCAGTTCTCCCGGCCCCTGTTAAAGACCTCACAGAGCATCAGATTTGGTGAGGGCTCCAGAAGTTGTGGGACCGTCCTCAGGCTCCAGTCCTGGGGATGTTTATTTTCTGAGCAGAGAGTGAGAAACAAGAGACAGATGTTGCAATCTACAACATTCACATCAGCCGTGTCACCCGAGGAGGGGCGGGCTTGAGGGATTAGGTGGAGGGGCAGGGTCAAAGAAAGATGGGACACCCAGACACGGACGGCTTCGTCAGTCCTGACTCAGGCTACTGAGCTCCTGACAGCCCGGCAGCCCTAGGAAATGAGGCAGCCCAGCCCATGTGCCCGGCCTCCGCCCCTGACTTCACTTGATAGCAAACCAGAAACTGAAACAGGGTCAGGATTCCCGGCTTGAAGTCAGAGATGAGTCACTGCTAAGAGCAACTGCAGTAGCTGAGAAAGGGGCATCAGAGAGGCAGGCAGGTGAGTGGGGGGACAGGATGGGGGCTTCCAGACATTTCTTCGGGGCGGTGGCCAGGGGTGGTGGTGAGAGGGGGCATCTTGATCCTGAGGCTGCCTGGCAGGACCCGGGAGAGGCCATGGGATCGCTGGGTGAAGAGGCCGGTTGGGGTGGCAAGCAGCCAGCTTCTCTCTGAGCCAGTTGGTTGTGACAAAGGGCAGGGCAGAGGGTGTAGGCTGCCTGGGAGGTGGCTGAGGGCGCCTGGGACCTCAGCTGGCCTTTCGCATGATGGCTCTCCTGCCGCCCCGCCCAGCACACCTGAGGGTCCTGGTGGAACATGGCAAGGAGCGCGGACGTGGTGGCCATGGACTGCGAGATGGTGGGGCTGGGGCCCCTCCGGGAGAGCGGCTTGGCTCGCTGCAGCCTTGTGGACTACCACGGCTCCGTGCTGTATGACAAGTTCATCCGGCCCGAGGGCGACATCACTGACTACAGGACCCCAGTCAGCGGAATCACAGCTCGGAACATGGAGGGGGCCACCCCGTTTGCCGTGGCCAGGCTGGAGGTAAGCAAAGGGCTGGATGCCAGCCAGGCCAACACACACACACGCCCCCACACATACACGCTCCTCTGGCGCTTCCCCTGGGTGCTGACTTGTGACCTATAATTCCAGCCATGTCCGACTCCCCGCCACCCCTGCACTAGGGCATGAGAAACCCATTGGTGTGGCCATCGTATCCCCAAGAACCAGACATCAGACAACCTTAGGCTCGCCTCTGGGAGCAGCCTTCACGGCCTCTGGTCCACCTTGTTGGTCTCATGACAGGGACACAGTCCTGCCTGATGCTCCCTGCACACTGATTAGGGGGCTAGATTCCCCATTCTCTCCCCTACACCGGCTGCCTCCAGGGAGCCCGGCAGGGAAAATGGGGGATGGCTGGGTCTTGGAGGCCCTCACTGGCAGGGGGGCCCCTCCCTGAGCCCCTGGGGGAGCTCGTTCCCAGACCCCCACAGGCCATCCGTCCTTCCAGGTGGGTGGGGCATGCCAAAGTCTCCCAGTCCTCTTGCCCTCCAACTTGCGACACCTCCAGTTTACTTTCTGTTTCTCTGAATCACTCAGTGAAAAGGAAACTCAGCCTCTCTAGAAGTGGCACCAGGGTTTAGTCATTTCTGGGAAGGTGAGCTCAATTTGGGGAAGTTCACGAAGAACACAAAGGCCCAGGATTCACTTTAGTCCCACATACTGCGCATGTGTGCGGCTCCCTGTGCCAGAGATGAAGCCACAACAATAGCCACTATTTTCTGAGCACTGGCTACTGACTGGATGCTTCCTGAGTTCCATCCGGGAGTTCATTCATGCCTCACAAAGCAGCCTGCCAGGAGCGTCCTCTGGAGCTGTTAGGTCAGGGCTAAGAGGGCCAGGTTTGAATCCTGGCTGTACCCCTTACCTGCTGTGACCTTGTGCAGGTTCCTTGAACTCTCTGTATCCCATTTCCCGATGGGAGTGATAACAGTAGCAATCTCACAGGATTATTGTGAGGATTGAGAAAGGGCTTGGAAAGAGTGCCTACAGAAGTGTTAAAAACCCATTAACTAGGGACTTCCCTGGTGGTCCGGTGGTTAAGGCCCTGCACTTCCGGTGTAGGGGATGCAGGTTCGATCCCTGGTCGAGGAACAAAGATCCCACATGCTGCGTGGCATGCCCAAAACACACACACACACACACAGAACAGAATAAACCTGTTACTTGTTAGGGTTCTTTCCTTGTTCCCATATTACAGATGAGGAAACAAAGTCTCTTGAACTAAATGTAGGTTTGCTAGGGCTGCGGAAACAAAGTACCACAAAGTGGTTTAGACAAGAAAAATGTCTGTTCTCACAGTTCTAGAGGCTAGAAGTTCCCGGCCAAGGCGTCAGAGGGCTCCTTCTGAGGAGGGAAAACCTGGCCTGCGTCTCTCTCAGCCTCTGTTGGTATCCTGGCCATCTGCTTATCTATTTGCTCCTTTGGTTTGGGCTGCACTGGGTCTTCGCTGCGGTGCACAGGCTTCTCGCTGGCTCGGAGCACAGGCTCTAGGTGCGCAGGCTTCAGCAGCTGCAGCACGCTGGCTTGGTAGTTGCAGGCTCAATGGTTGTGGCTTAGTTGCTCTGTGGCATGTGGAATCTTCCTCGACCAGGGATCGAACCCACATCCCCTGCATTGGCAGGAAGATCCTTATCCTGCTGGCCGTCTCTGATGGTCCTTGGTCTGGAGAAATGTCACCGCAATCTCCGCCTTCATGCTCACATGGCATTCTCCCTCTGTGCGTGCCTCTGTACCAGATTTCCCTTTTATAAGGACACCGGCCATATTTGTTAGGGCAGGGGTCCCCAACCTTTTGGTATCAGAGACTGGTTTCATGGAAGACAATGTTTCCATGGGGCTGGGGGATGGTTTCAGGATGATTCAAGCTCAGTAGTTTTGAGCTCCTCTGAGAATCTAATGCTACCACTGATCTGAGAGGAGGCAGAGCTCAGGTGGTAATGTGAGTGATGGAGAGCAGCTGTAAATCCAGGGGAGGCTTCGCTTGAGCCTCCTTTCACCTTCTGCTGTGTGGCCTGGTCCCTAACAGGCAATGCACTGGGAGTTGGGCACCCCTGTGTTACAGAACCAACATACTCCATTATGACATCATAACAATAACATCTTCCATGACCCCATTTCCAAAAGGTCACGTTTTGAGATGGTTGGGGCTTTCAACAGGTGGATTTGAGGGGGAACATATTCATTGAGTATCTCTTACAAGTTCAGATAAATAGAATGTAAAAGGCTCAAAACCTCTAGACCTGTGTGTCCAATAGAGCATCATCTGTGACTAGTGAGCACCCTGAAAAGTGGCTGGTCTGAACTGAGATGTAAATATAAAATACGCACTGGATTACAAAGACCTGAATTTAAAAAAGAACCATAAAATGCCTCAATAATGTTTAACATGGAATATATGTTAAAATGATATTTTGGTATGTTAGGTTAAATAAAACATGTTGAAAGTAATTTAACCTATTTTAACTTTTAAAATATGGCTGCTGATGATTCAAAATTACACACGTGGCTCACGTTATGTTTCTTTCTATTGGACAGTTCTAGAGTTGCTAACAGGATACTACAGAGCCCAGAGGAGGGGGCGCCTCCACCATCAGGGTGGTTCTAGAAAGGCTGCATGAGGCTGGTACTGTTTGCCAAACGGGTGGGAGGATTCAGTGCCTGCAGCTCAGTGTTTCATAGGGAGCCACTGAAGGTTCTTGAGTGAGAGCATGGCAGGATCAAAACCACTGTCAAGAAAACCTGAACTAGGGTGCTGGGGAGACTGGATGGGAGTGAGGAAGGAGATGACAGTAGAGAGGAGAGTCAGAGAGACTGAGGAGCAGTTGCAAGGATCTTAGTCATTGGCAGCATCCTCAGGATGGGCAAGAAGCAACTGTTAGGACCGAGAACAAGAAGGGGAGGGCAACACGAAGGAGAGGTGGGGCTGTTCAGGCGTGGTGGGAGGCCCAGGCCCCTGCATGGAGCTGCCCATACTCAGATCCCTACTGAGCAGTCAGGTGGGCGGCATGACATCTCTTCTCCTCCTTCTCTGTCCCTCCCCAAGGTGGAAGAAGGGCAGAAGAGTCCAGAGCAGGGGAGAGGAGGCGGCAGAGAAATGCAGTTCCCTGGATGCCCTCAGGCACCGGCCTGGGGGTCAGGACAGCTCTGTCCTCATGCACACTTGGTGCTGAAATGCATTTGTTTTTCAGCTGGAGATGATGCCAGGCCCTTCCGGTGTGTAACACAGAGTGCTGCCCAGAGTAGGCACTTAATAGCCATTCAAGAGGGCTCCCCAGGTGTCTCCAGTGGTAAAGAATCCACCCACCAATGCGGGAGACACAAGAGACACAGGTTCAATCCCTGAGTTGGGAAGATCCCCTGGAGAAGGAAATGGCTACCCTCTCCAGTATTCTTGCCTGGAAAATCCCAAGGACAGAGGAGCCTGGGGACTATAGTCCATGGGGTCGCAAAGAGTTGGACACAACTGAGCACACACACTCACACACACACACTCACAGCTGTACAAGGAGGGAGGTGGGGATCCAAAGGCAGGGCAGCTCTTGGGAACCACCTTGCGGTTCACATTTCCTGCTCTGTCACTGACTGGTTGGTGTGACGTTTGGCAAGTTATTATTGGAACTTTCTGAGCCTCTGTTGTCTCTACGGTGAAGGAGGAGCTCATGTGCCCTCCCTAGCCTTGTGAACTCTGGGTATGGTGATGTGGTCTGTAGTTCTAAGCACAGTGCCTGGTTCAGGGTTGACTGTCACTCCATGTGCTCCACTCCTGGAAAGGGCAGGGCAGGAGCTCAAATTTTACATCCAGTCCCCTCTGCAACTTCCCCTGAGAACCGCGGGCTTAGATTCTGGTCCTCGTTTTCTGCGCAGGTAAGCTCCCTGCTCATCTCTCCTACCCGGCTGTCAGAGGAACTTCCCCAGGCCCGGCTCAGATCACAGTCCCCACTCTCATCCCCACCCCTCCTAGTTCAAATACCTGCAAAGGCTTTCCGTTGCCTAGAGTCCCCCTAACCCAACGTCCATGGTCCTCCAAACCCCACCTGCCTACCTTTTCTGGCAACTCTCTCAGCTCAGCCATCACCCCCAGTGCTTCAGCCCCATCCTGTCCCCCTCCCATTCCCCATCCTTTCCCCTAGAAATACTGCCATCCTGGCAGGCTCAGGCTAGGGGAGTCCTGTGTGATGCTCTTCCTCACCCCCACTCTATCCACTCACTCACCCCAACTCACTCTCCTGCTACAACCCGCACACTTGCCATGCAGGATCTCAGTTCCCCGACCAGGGATCAAACCCATGCCCCTGCAGTGGAAGTGCAGAGCCCTGACCCCTGGGCCGCCAGGAAGTCCCAGAGACCCACACTTTGGAGCTTGCCCACCCCACACGGGTCTGCCTCGCTCTGCAGCTCCTGCAGGGTATCTTATCTGCCCCAGGATGGAGCCTGTGCTTTCAACATAACAGGTGCCCTGAGAATGTTTGTGGGACTGGAGTTGAACTGATTTTCATAATAGTACAGGGGTCCTGGGGCTTCCCAGGTGGCACTAGTGGTAAAGAACTCACTTGCCAATGTAGGAGACCTAAGAGACGCAGGTTCAGTCCCTGGGTTGGGAGGAAGATTCCCTGGAGGAGGGCACAGCACCCCACTCCAGTATTCTGGCCTGGTGGGCTACAGTCCATGGGGTCACAAAGAACTGGACACGACTGAGGTGATTTAACATGCACAGGAGTCCTGGCAGCTGTGTGGACCAGAACTGCCTCTGCCTTCAGTAGGCCTTTGCTGTCAAGATGCAGTAATGCATGCAGGGGGCAGGGAGCAAGCACACTGTCTTCAGACTTGGCTGGAAGTGGGTCCAGTCCCAGCTCTGCCTCCTGATTGCCCCATGTCCTCCAGCTTGTTGCTAAACCTCTCTGTGACATAGGGGTGATGTGACAAAGTAGCACAGGTGTATCCAGCAAGGTGTCCAGGCCCTGTTCTAAGCACTTTCAACACACCACTACCTTTACTCCCCACCACAGCCTGGAAGGTAGTCTCATCACTCCATTTTATAGATGAGCAAACTAAGGCACAAGGCTGAGCCGACTGTCCAAGGAAGGGGAGGAGCAGAGACTCAAATTCTGTCCCCGGGACTTCCTCTGCGATGTTCCGATCCTGTGATCAGAGTGTGAATCCTGTGAATTCACTTAACTGTGAATGCTAAGAGCCTGGTGGCGTTTCTCAGTCATCAAGTCATGTTCCACTCTTTGTGACCCCATGGACTGCAGGACACCAGGCCTCCCTGTCCCTCACTATCTCCAGGAGTTTGCCCAAGTTCATGTCCACTGAATCGATGTTGGCATCCAACCATCTCATCCTCTGTTGCCCTCTTCTCCTTCTATCTTCAATCTTTCCCAGCATGAGGGTCTTTTCCAGTGAGTCATCTGTTTGCATCAGGTGGCCAAAGTATTGGAGCTTCAGCTTCAACATCAGTCCTTCCAGTGAGTATTCAGGGTTGATTTCCTTTAGAATTGACTGGTTTGACCTCCTTGCAGTCTAGGGGACTCTCAAGAGTCTCCTCTCTGCCTGGTGTACACACAGTGTCAGTGCGGCATGAGAGTGAAGCTGACGGATGAGGCAACTGCCATCATTTTCTTTTTAAGATATATATATATTTAAAATTTTTATTTATTTATTTTTGACTGTGCTGGATATTCACTGTTGCAAGGGTTTTTCTCCAGTTGCGGCGAGCGGGGTTACCCTTTAGTTGCAGTGCACGGGGTGGGCTCTAGGGTGAGACGGCTTCCATAGTAGCAGCTCCCGGCCTCCAGGGCACAGTCTCAATAGATGTGATGTACGGGCTTAGTTGCTCTGCTGCCAGTGAGATCTTCCCAGACCAGGGATTGAACCTGTCTCCCCTGCACTAGTAGGCAGATTCTTCACCACCGAGTCACCAGAGAAGCCCTCGTCGTTTGTTTTCATGAACGAAGACATCGAGACACATTGACCCCACTCGTCATCCTCAGTATTTTAATCCCAAAGGCCAGGCTCATAAAACCCGAGATGTATGGGGGACTCGCCAAAGGGCGGGAAGTCTACTAGCCATTTATCAGACCCACTAGGCCAGGTGATACCTCTCAGGTGAGTCGAGGTTTCTTGCAGGCATTTTCCAAAGATGGCTCACCAACCTGTCTCTTCCTCCCATGGGAATGGCGAGTGGGTCAGGCTAGCAGTGAGCCATGGACCAGGTTGTAGAAGCCAGGCAGGCTCCGAGGAGCCGCTAAGCCCGCTAGCGCACCCAGGACACCCAGGAGCGATGTGGCCACAAGGCACTGAAGCTTCTAGGGGACCTCCCTCACCCTGTTCTCTTTTTAGTTTTTGTAATGGTGTTATATTGCTTTTATTTATTTATCTTAAATATTTATTTATTTGGCTGTGTTGGGTCATAGTTGCTGCACTCAGGATCTTTGCTGTCACATGCGGTATTTTTTTTTTTTTGGTAGGGGCACACAGGCTCTAGAGCATTCGGGGTCTGTAGTGGAGGTGTCTGGGCTCAGTGGTTGTGGGATGTGGGCTTGGTTAGCCTCGCAGCATGAGGGATCTTAGTTCCCTGATCAGGGACAGAACCCATGTCCCCTGCATTGGAAGGCGGACTCTTAACCACTGAACCACCAGGGAATTCCCGACACTGCTTTTATAATACAAGGTAATTGCCTTGTTATCTTCTGACACCTGTAGGTCTGACTGTCATCTAACGCAATTGTTCTCAGTGCACTGTGATTCTGCCCCCAAGGGGACATTTTTAGCAACATCTGGAGACATTTCTGATTGTCGTAAGTGAGGCGGGGAAGGCTGTCATTGATATCCAATGGCTTGAGGCTAGAAATGGTGCTAGACATCCTACAATGCACAGAACACACACTCACACCAAAGAAGTATCGGGCACCAAATGTTAGTAGTTCCAAGCTTGAGAACCCTGGTCTACAGGGAGCCCCATAAGCCAGGCTGTCAGCACAGGAGGGAACCTGTGAGGAGACCGAGGTCCATAGAGGTGCAGTGACTTGCTAAGGACACACAGCAGGCTGGGCTACAACTCAGTGCCCAGATTCAGAGCTCTCACCTGACAGGTCAATGCTCTTTAAAATATATAAATATATAAATATATATATATATTATATATATATATTTATTTGGCTGCCTTGGCTCTGAGTCGAGACACACGGACTCTTCATTGTGGTGCATGGACGTATCTCTGGTTCTGGCTCGCAGGCTTGGTTGCCCCTGAGCACGTGGAATCTTAGCTGCCCAGCCAGGGATGGAACCCACGTTCCCTGCACTAGAAGGCAGATTCTTAACCGCTGGACCAAGACGGAAGCCCCTCAACACTCTTCTAAGTCCTGTTTTAATCTAATGATGATGGTCAAGAACTTGTGACTCACTTTAAGAAAACCCTAAGTTTTCTGTTTATTTGTTTTATCTTTGGTTGCACGGCATCTTCGTTGCTGTGTGTGGGCTTCTCGCTGCAGTGGCTTCTCTTGTCGTGGAGTGCAGGCTCTAAGCGTGTGGGCTCAGTATGGCGCATGGGCTTAGATGCTCCACGGCATGTAGGATCTTCCTGCAGCAAGGACTGAACCTGTGTCCCCTGCATTGGCAGGCAGATTCTTATCTACTGCACCACCAGGGAAAGTCCGTAACATACTGTTGTAAATAGATGCTCTTCTAATGTTAACCTGGTATAGTGAGTAGCATCCACCCCATGACTGGGACTGGAGAATGAGAATGATGCTGTGAGTTCGCGCACAGAGAAACTGAACCTTGTGAGTCATCGTAGTTTAGGTGGGAACCAGAAAGGAAGCCACAGTGGCTTGTGAGCAGGGAGTGGTTTCAGCTGTACCAGTGACATAGTCCTTGCCTGGGTCAAGGACCCTGTCAGGGTCCCCACACCTGGAATGTCTTTCTGGGGCTCAGCCAGGTGAAGGAGGACAACTTTGTCATCCAGGTTTTCCATGGGTTGAGCAGCCTTCTGGGAAGCAGATGCAAGCTAGGGGCCAGGACACCCAGAGAGCCTGGCAGGGGACAGGAGGAAAGAGGGGGTCCAGGGCCACTCCTGACGATGAGAGTAGGGGACCTCCACAAGGGCAGCATTCTTCAGAGTGCCTTATGATCACCTCTCCTGGCACCCAGGCATGAATGCACGGACAGATGGAGAGACAGGTGCATGATGGGAGCAGCGGGCTCTGAGGGGCTGGACACACATCAGAGCTGGTATTTCCAAACTCGGCAGATGGGAGGAATACCCTGGAACATTTGCTAATGCCCCTTCCTGGTGATGATGCTTCAGTCGGTCTGGAGTAGGGCCCCTCCCCTTGTCTTTTAACAAGGGCCCCCGGTGATTTTTTTGATCAGGCCCATCTGGGAAATACTTGGACTAGAGGGAAAACACAGTGGAAAGAGGATGCAGGCAGATTCCTGCACCTGGGCCTGTCATTCCCCTAATGAGTGACGTGGTACACACCACCCGGCACCCCCTGGTCCCTGTGGGTAAGATGCTATGACAATCTCCACCTTATGGGGCCCATATTCTGGAATCAGAAATCTTTACTGAGGGCTGTCATGGGTTCAGCAGTGGAAATTATTATTTTTTTCTGTTATATGATATTTTATTTAGGGTTATTACATCACTGTTATAAGTTTTTATTTTGCATTGTTCATTTCAGTTCAGTCACTCAGTCATGTCCATCTCTTTTCAACTCCATGAACCGTAGCACTTCATTCCAGACCCCCTGTCTATCACCAACTCCCGGAGTTCACCCAAACTCATGTCCACTGAGTCAGTAATGTCATCCAACCATCTCATCCTCTGTCGTCCCCTTCTCCTGCCTTCAGTCTTTCCCAGCATCAGAGTCTTTTCAAATGAGTCAGCTCTTTGCATCAGGTGGTCAAAGTATTGGTGTTCCAGCTTCAACATCAGTCTTACCAATGAACACCCAGGACTGATCTCCTTCAGAATGGACTGGTTGGGTTTCCTTGCAGTCCAAGGGACTCTCAAGAGTCTTATCCAACACCACAGTTCAAAAGCATCAATTCTTCGGCATTCAGCTTTCTTTATCGTCCAGCTCTCACATCCATACATGACTACTGGAAAAACCATAGCCTTGACCAGATGGATCTTTGTTGGCAAACTAATGTCTCTGCTTTTGAATATGCTATCTAGGTTGCTCATAACTTTCCTTCCAAGGAGTAAGTGTCTTTTAATTTCATGGCTGCAGTCACCATCTGCAGTGATTTTGGAGCCCCGCAAAATAAAGTCTGACACTGTTTCCACTGTTTCCCCATCTATTTCCCATGAAGTGATGGGACCAGATGCCATGATCTTTGTTTTCTGAATGTTGAGCTTTAAGCCAACTTTTTCACTCTCCTCTTCCACTTTCATCAAGAAGCTTTTTAGTTCTTCACTTTCTGCCATAAGGGTGGTGTCATCTGCATATCCAAGGTTATTGATATTTCTCCCATTAATCTTGATTCCAGTTTGTGCTTCATCCAGGCCAGCATTTCTCGTGATGTACTCTGCATATAAGTTAAATAAGCAGAGTGACAATATACAGCCTTGACGTACTCCTTTTCCTATTTGGAACCAGTCGTTGTTCCATGTCCAGTTCTAACTGTTGCTTCCTGACCTGCATACAGATTTCTCAAGAGGCAGGTTAGGTGGTCTGGTATTCTCATCTCTTTCAGAATTTTCCACAGATTTTGTATCGGGATATAGCCAATTGATGGGGCTTCTGCAGTGGCTCAGTTGGTGAAGAATCCGCCTGTAATGCAGGAGACCCAGGTTTGATCCCTGGGTAGGGAAGATCTCCTGGAAGAGGGCATGGCAATGCACTCCAGTACTCTTGCCTGGAGAATCCCATGGACTGAAGTGCCTGGCAGGCCACAGTCCATAGGGTCACAAAGAGTCAGGCATGACTGCGCACGCACATAGCCAATTAACAACAATGTTGTGGCAGTTTCAGGTGGACAGTGAAGGGCCTCAGCCACACACATGTGTGTGTGCGTGCTCAGTCGCTCAGTCATGTCTGAGTCTTTGCGACCTTATAGACCATAGACAGGTGCCTCTGTCTATGGAATTTTCCAGGAAAGAATACTGGCGTGGGTTGCCATTTCCTCACCCAGGGGACCTTCCAAACCCAAGGATGGAACATGCATCTCTTGTGTCTCCTTGCAGATTCTTTACCACTGAGCCACCTGGGGTTAGGAAGCCCTAGCCATTCATATATCTATTCTATTCCCCAGACATTATGAAGTTCAACTCTGAAATTAATAATGCTAATACAATCCCTTGATTCTCAATAGATGGTAATAATAACAACTGTAATGATAGTGACAGGTTCAGGCAGGTCTGGACACGGCATCTCAGCAGTCAGCTCACCCGCTGTGTGACCTGGGCAAGCCTCTTACCCTCTCTGATCCTCAGCCCCCTTCACTGTAAAATGACATTAAGAACACTCTTGTTGTGAGGCCTCATGAAGAGATGTGGAAAGTATCTGACCCAGAGCCAGGCAATGAGAACGGATGGATGAATGTCCCTTTCCCCCACCCCCTCCAGTTCTTTCCAGGAACCTGAGCCTTCACCCAGTGCATTGGACACATTTGCCTCATGACACTGATTCAGGGCAGGTCGGCAGCCAGCAGCTCACACGGCCCGGAGGCCCTGCCAGCTGGCACCTCCACACCACCCTGGATTTCCCTCTCTGCCTTGCCTCAAAAAGTCTGTGGAGCTCACCTCTCCAGGCTCTCCCTTTACAAAAAGGGAAACTGAAACCCAGAGATGGTCCTTGACCTCCCTGAGACCACACAGCAAGTCCCAGAATCTTTGTCCTGAAGACTTGACATCTCTCTGCTGAAGAGACAGGTCTCCTCCTTTTCCTGCCTCTTCATCCTTCTACTTCTTGTCCACTTCATTTTATTTTATTTGTCTCATGATGAGTCTCATGGTCCTGAATGTAACCATGCCCGCCCTCCTGTGGGGACCCTGGGCTTGGGAAATGATGAATTTCCCAGGAATCCATCCCACGATGACTTGGCCCTCTTAGCCTGGGATCGGCTGCTGCGGTTGACTCTGGGATGTCACAGCCCCCTCAGGGCTTGTGTGAACTAGACCTGAGTCATCTCCTAGACAAGAAAACAGGCCCACTGTTCAGAAACATAAAAGACGTCAGCAAGGAAAGGGGTGTGACCCCTAGCCACTCGGCATGGCCACATCCCCCGGCCCTGGCCTCGACCCCTCCCCTGTGTGCTGCCCGAGCCCTTTCCTTCACACGAAGGGTTCTCCTCCAGCCTCTGCTCAGAGGTCGTGTGCCCTCATCACTGAGGGGGGCCCCCAGACCTCCAGCATCTGCACCACCTGCTAGAAAGGCAGAATCCCGCAGTCGAATCCAGATTTTGGTAAGGTTGATTAGCTGATCCCTAAGCCCAAGTGTGACAAGCACTGATGTCTCTCAGGAGTGGCCCAGCTTCATTCTTGGAGCTTTTTCTCCAGTCCCTAGGTTGGGCAGGAGTCTGTCTGGAGGAAGTGTTAGTTGCTCAGTTGTATCCGACTCTGTGTGATGCCATGGATTGTCTCCTTTATCCAGGGGATTCTCCAAGGCAAGAATACTGGAGCGGGTTGCCATTCCCTTCTCCAGGGGATCTTCCCAACCCAGGGATCAAACCCAGGTCTCCTGCATTGCAGTCAGACTCTTTACCACCTAAGCCACCATTCCCAACAAAACCTCAGTAATGGAGGGGCTGATGGTGGGATGGACCCACCCTTTCACCAGTGCTGTGACTGTGGACAGGTCCCCTCACTTTAAAAAAAAATTTTACTTATTTGCCTGCATCATGTCTTAGTTGCAGCATGCAGGATTTTTGTTGCATCATCCAGGATCTATCCTTGGAGTGGATGGTCTCTCTAGTTGACACATGCTGGCTTATTTGCTCCATAATGTGTGAGGTCTCAGCTCCCCAACCAGGGATTGAGCCCACTTCCCCTGCATCGCAAGGTGGATTCTTCACTGGACTGCCAGAAAGTCACTTCTGGGAGACTCAGCTTCTCTTCTGCAAAGTGGTCACAAGGGGGAGCAAGTCAAAGGTTCCACTTGTCTGGGGGAAGCAGCTAGAAGCACAAGCAAGACACTGGAGGGTGTTAGCCACCTAGAGGTTCCTTCCTGGGCACAGAGGAAGAGATGAAGACTGCTGAAGAGCTATCCAAGGTAGGCCTGAGATGGCTATGAGCTGCTGCCCAGATGGCACCTAGGACAGTTTGCCCCAAGCAAACCCCCCAACCCCGTCCTTCCCAGGGGCAGCCAAGAGAAGGAAAGGTGACGCCTCTGTGTGGCCAGTGACTGAGGCTGTCCATTTGGCCATCGTGGGAAAGGAGGTGAGAACAGAAGCAAGAGGAGTGGCCTGGGCACACGGGCAGGGCACCAGGCTGGGGCACTCTCCAGGTCACCCCCTGCAGCTTGCCTGGGGGGCTGGCAGAGGCTGGGAGCAGGAGGCTCTTCCATATAACATGGTATGACCAGCAGGTACTGGAGCCATGCCCGCTGGCTTTGAGGGCTGGCCCTGCCACGAACTAACTGTGTGACTGTCCCAGTTATCAAATGATGCTTGGCAAGTCACCCAAAACCAAGTGCTCCAAACAATGCCAATATTTGTGTTACCCACGCACCTGCAATCTGGGCAGGGCTCGGACAGGGACAGCTGATCGGCTGAGGCACCTGGCCGGCCCGGGGCTGGAATCGCGGGGTGGGTCACTCACCAACCCGTCGTGTGGCTGGGGCTCCTTCGTCACAACTCTGTAACTCAGGGTGGTCTCTGCAGCATGGTGGTTTCAGGATGACTCAGGTATCCTGGGACACTGGTTCCATCGACAGGTGAGACATCAGACAGCCTGGCTCATATTCAAGGTGAAGGGAATCAGATGGCATGTTTCCTTTTCTTTTAAAAATTTATTTTTGGCTGAGCTGGATCTTCTTCATTCTTGCATCCTGAGTGGGCTTTCTCTAGTTGCGATGAGCAGGGGCAACTCTCTGGTTGTGGTGCGCAGGCTTCTCTTGTTGCAGAGCACGGGCTCTACACTCAGGCTTCAGCAGTTGGGGCGCCTAGGCTTAGCTGCTCTGCAGCAAGTGGGATCTTCCCAGACCAGGGATCGAACCCATGTCTGCTGCATTGGCAGGAAGATTCTTAATCGCTAGACTACCAAGCAAGTCCTAGGCTCTATCTGTTCTGAGAGGAGAGTCTAGGAATCTGCAAATATTTAAAAATCATCAGCATCACCTTGAGTAAATAACTCCACTTCTTGATTGTTCAGTGTTTTTCAACTGCAAAATTCAGTTAAACACGGCCCTCCTCATAGCTGTACTGGTTTTCTACAGCTGTTATAACAAAACCATAGACTGGGTGGTTTAAAATAATGCAAATTTATCATCTTACAGCTCTGTGGTTCAGAAACCCAGTGGGGGTCTCATTCTTCTGAGACTGAAGTGTCCACAGGGCTGTATTAATTTCTGGAGCCTCTGATGTGTGTTAGTTGCTCAGTCATATCCAACTTTTGTGACCCCATAGACTGCAGCCCACCAGGCTCCTCTGTCCATGGAATTCTCCTGGAAAGGATATTGGAGTGGGTAGCCATTCTCTTCTCCAGGGGATCTTGCTGACCCAGGGCTCGAACCTGGATCTCCTGCATTGTGGGTCGATTCTTTACCCTGTGAGCACCAGGAAACCCCGGAGGAGGTCTGGTGAAGGATTCATTTCCTTGTCTTTCCCAGCTCCTAGCTTCTTGTGTTCCTGACTCTCAGCCCCTTCTTCCACTTCCACAGCCAGAGACAGACCGTCAAGTTCTCAAGTCAGATCTCTCTGACCTTCACATATAAGGACCTTGGGATTATGCTGGGCCCCTCTGAATCATCCAAAACTCTCCCTAGTTTTAGTTTTGGTTGCTCTGGGTCTTTGTTGCTGCTTGTGGGCTTTCTTTTAGTACCTGGACTAGGGATTAAACCCGTGTCCCCTGCATTTGGCAGCTGAATTCTTAACCACTGGACTATCAGAGAAATCTCAGAAACTCCCCTCTTTTAAGGTCATCTGATTAGCAACCTGAAGTTCATTTGCAGCTTTAATTTCTCTTTGCCACGTAACATGTCTACAGGTCCTGAGGATTAGGAAGTGGACATCTCTGGGAGGTTATTATTCTACCTGCCACAAGAGGGTTGTTGAAAGGATTAAATAACGTAATGTATGTGATGAACATCAGCGAGTGCCTGGCTCATGGGACAAACAATTTATTAGTCACTTACTTGTGTTCCACTCTTTGTGACCCCACGCACTGTAGCCTTCCAGACTCCTCTTGTCCATGGGATTCTCCAGGCAAGAAAAGTAGAGTGGGTTGTCATTCTCTTCTCAGGGGCTCTTCCCAACCCAGGGATTGAACTGGTCTCCTACATTAGCAGGCAGATTCTTTACCATCTGAACCGCCAGGGAAACCCCCCAAGGCAACCACCGAAGAAGCCTGGATAGGCCTTCGGGCGGAACTAAACTGTTGAAGGTGATGAAGCGCCTGCTCCAGCCTCTTTTTCTCCCTGATAGATATGTCCCAAGCCCAGAGAGGGATGGTGGTTTGCTCATGCTCACACAGCAAGTCCAGGAGGGGCTGCTCCAGGCCCGCCCCTTGTTGGCACCGAGTTGTCCCAGACCCACCTGGAAGGGCCCTGGGTGACGTGTGGGGCCCGTGTCTTCCCGGCCAGATCCTGCAGGTGCTGAAGGGCAAGCTGGTGGTGGGCCACGACCTGAAGCATGACTTCAAGGCGCTGAAGGAGAACATGAGCAACTACGCCATCTACGACACGGCCGCCGACCGGCAGCTGTGGCGCGAGGCCGGCCTGCAGTACTGCCGGCGGGTCTCCCTGCGCGTGCTGAGCCAGCGCCTCCTCGGGCGCCGCATCCAGGTGAGGGCCACTCCGTTACCTGGCGGGGGGTGGGGGCTGGTCTTCCCTGCAGGACTCTAAAGTCCCCCAGTGCCTCCAGAGCACATTTGTGGCCCCAGAGATGCTCTGCTCACCCCACCTTCCCCACGTAGTCCTGAGAGGCTGTGTGCTCCGAGAGGCGTGGGCTTTTCCCCAGAATGAGGGGCAGGCACCGCGTCTATCTGAGTGCTGACCTGGGAAGCCTGTAGGGTGAGGCCGAGGGCCAGGGAAGGGAAGGCAGCCCGACAAGGTGATTTAGTTTGTTTTCAGTCAGGCCAGTTTCCCTGTGGGTAACTGAGGCTTCACCCTCCAGCCCACCCCAGGAAACTGTGTATAGCGCAGACCTCGGGTGTCCCCAGGGAGCCGCACTGTTTACACACAGCGCCCATCAGGCCGCGGCTATACTGCTCTCGGGGCCCCAAATCCGAGCCCCAGGCGGGGCAGGCGTGTGCTGGGAGCTCACCAGGGCGGAAGCGCCCAGGGAGGTGGGCTGGACACTAGGAGCTGCGGCCACTTGGGCTCAGCGGATGTTTAAGAAGCACCTGCTTGGGGCCAGGCTGGACCAGAGGCTGAGGACCTGGGTGAGCAAGGTCCCGCCGGCCCTTGAGAAACTCTTGGTTGAAGGGAGAGAAGCCCATGACCTGTCCATCAACACATCTGAGTGGGGAGGGCAGGTGTCCTGAGCAGGGACAGAGGACAAGGGGCAGTCAGGACACCAAGTCTGAGTGGAGGGTGCAGGTGTGTCTTAGTGGAGGAGGCAGGAGAGGGGGGCCTGGGGGAGGGGAGAGCCTGAGCCCCAGTCTGAGGAATTGGGGGGCAGCTTGTCTGGGGAGCAGGAGTGTGCAGGAGGCAGGGGATGGGTGTGAGTTTGGGCCCCTCTGCAGGGCTTGTGGCACCAGGGACCGAGGACAGAGTGTCAGCTCCTGGCCTCACTGAAGAGCCTTATTCTCAACGTGCTGAGCAAGCAGCACTCTGGAAACATCTGTGTCCATGTTCCCTGGGCCCTGGGCTCCTGTGAGAACTGCTTGAAGCCTGGCCTGCTCCAGGCACCAGCTGAGTTTGTGTATCAGGGGCTATGGAGACTCACCCTGACCCACTTCAGCACTGGACTCAGGCTGTGAGCAGGGAAGGCCCGGGTCCTATGGTGCCTGGATTCATCCCCTGTCCCCTCTCTGTCCTGTGTCTGCAGGACAGCGTGCTGGGACACAGCTCGGTGGAGGACGCCAGGGCAGCCATGGAGCTCTATCGCATCTCCAGGAGAATTCGAGAGCAGTGAGGGCTGCCCGCCTGGTGAACCTCAGAGCCTCCCCAAGGACGAGAGGCCTTTTGTCTCTTCGGAACAAAAACTGTTGCTTTTGTAAAATACATTTTCAGCAATAAAATAGCTCTATATTTTCTCTACTCCCTTGGATCCTCCTCTTTTTCTTTCTTTCTCTCTGAGCCGGGCGTTGGTGGATCCCACCCAACACTTGAGAGGGCAGTGAGCGTGAACTGGGATGGGATCTAAAGTGTTCCCATCACTTAAGGGATGTCAATGTTAAGGAGTGTCAGTTCCCTTAATGTCTTGAATCTGAGTCTGAGAAGAAGTCCATGTGACAATTAATACAATTAATTACCTCCACCTGCCTTTCTAGCTGCATTTGTACCCAGAAGGGGGAACTGTTTCCTGAGGATAACACCCAGGTCCAACGTTGTGCAGTAGAATCATCTGCAGAGCCGTTATTTTAATCCCTGACTGGGTCTCTCTTCAGCTTCACTGAACCAGAATCCCTGGATGTGGGGGTTGGGGTGGGGCGTGGGGGTGGGGTAGGTACCTGTTAGTATTTTGACCTCCAGAGGTGATCCTGATGCGTAAGACATTCAAGTCACATAAGGTAGCTTTTCATCACCCTGGTACTTGAGCATCACATGGGGGCTGCTGGGCCCCATCCTGGAATTTCTGATTCAGCAGGGCTGGGCGGGGGAAACCCAGGAATCTGCATTCCCGACAAGTACCCCCGTGGTGTCTGTGCTGATCCAGGGACCATGCTTTGAGAAGCGCTTCCCACATCAGGCGACTGCTGGGCAGCCGAGGATGAGCCACTGGCCTAAGGGCTGTGTACCCCCAGGGGACTATGGTCACTGGTCCAGCTTCCACCCCTCCAAGTCCCTTGGCTGCCTTCATGCAGAGAGAGGGCGCAGCCCTGTTGGATGTGTCCTCACTAGCCCACTGCAGGGATGAGGGGCTCCAGGTGAGGTTAAACCCAAGGATTCAAATCCAGGCCCATCCGACTCCAAACTCCAGGGCTTTACACTCAGTCTGTTTTACAATGGCATCCTCCTGTTTGTACCACTGGCCTCTGAAAGCCTGGCTAGGGAAGGGAGGGGAAGTGCAGTTTGGCCTCTCTGGATTCTCCCCTACCTTGTTGCCCATGTTTTGGAGTCGGGACCTCTGCTCATTGTTCATGAACTTTGGAACCTGTTGAGTGCAGTTGCTTGTTTGGCTGTGAGTGGCCACTAGGTAGAGCCCTTGAACCATTTTACTGACTTGCAGGTAGAACCAGTCTGAAGGACCCTCTGGCAGGCGGTGTGAGGGGCTGGGTCTTTAATATGGATGGAGGGCAGCTCCAGGGACCCTCTAGATGCCCTCATCAGCTGCTGAGCTGAGGCTCAGGGCAGCCGGGGCAGTAGTGCTGCCTGGCTTGGAAGGTGACCCCCAGGCTCCGTGACTCCTAGCCCAAGAGTCCTTCCAGGGCTTCAGGCTTCCTGGAAAAAAGAGAAGCCTGGAATCCCAGAGGAAAAGCTTTCCCAAAGGAAATCTCTAACCTGACGTCCTACTTCTGGCTCTGGGGCTTGGATGCCCCAGGGGAGGGAAGAGCTGGCGGGGGCGGGGGTGGGGGAGAGGCTTACCTCCTAGCTGGCCCCAAGGTGAGGGTCAAGACCCTAGAGGACAGCATGCGCTGTGGCCCCACCCTTACCCCCGGGCCCCTGCCTCCTGCACAGCCAGCTCTCAGTGGACGAAGCCCAGTCCCGGGGAAGGATAGGCTGATGCTCTAGAGAGACCCCAGCTTCAGTCAGCCCTCCTGACTCCGTGTTTCCCTTTGGAAACAAGGTCTCATCCATCAAAGGGCTGAGAAGGGGACTGAGACCCCATAGACAGGGTGCCCAACATTGGGCTGGAGGAGGTGGGGACTCATGAACAGCACCGTCACCATGATCCTAATAAAGGAAAAGCCACTCCTGAGGGCCCTCTGGACCCCTGACCTACCTGGGTCCCCACACACCTGTGGTCATGCTGGCTGGATTTCTCTCTCCCTCCTCCTCACTCTCCTGTGAGATCCTTGAGGTCAGGGCTGCTCCACTGTGATCTCATTATTCCCAGAGCTTGCCGCAGGCCCGAGTGAGGAGATGGATGGAGTGATGGAAGGAAGGAAGGACAGAGGGATGAATCCATTCTTACCCGATGCTGGAATAAGACATCTCGTGTCTGACCTCAGCATCCTCCTCCTTGAGCTCCCCCACCTGGCAGAGCTCCTCTCCTTCCCTGAGCAAGTGCCCGTCACACAGCCCAGCACCAGGACCAAGTGACACAGTGACCGGCACTTACCAGGGCTCTTGGGGCACCAGGCACCGTTCTAGGTGCTTCACATGTGTGACCTTCTGTGTAGTAGGGGCTGTTATTCTGCTCACTTTGTGATGAGGGAGGTTGAATAACTTGGCCACAGTCATACAGGGATTAAGTGATGGGTCTAATACTTGAATACTATTAAAGGAAAAGACGCTTGCAAGTTTCTAACCATGTAGGGAACTGACAAATCAAATCCCTTCTTCTGCGGCAGCACAAGTCTCATCCCAGGTTTGACTGGCTAGCTGGCTGAGGAGGGAGCCTCTGGCCACTGCCCTGGGAGACAGGGAGCCCAGGCCAGGCAGGGAGCAAGGGAAGGGCCTGAGGCTTGGGCACTGGGGGCTTCTCTATCAACTGTGTGTGCTAAAGGGCTGGGGAGGCCCTGGTCACCAAGTAGGTTGGCTTGGAGGCCACAGCGCTCCCCACCGCCCCAGATCCCTGGACCCAAGTCACCTCTCTTCCCTCTGCCTTTGGAGATAGACCCATGTGGGCATCTCTCAGCTCCTCCCCTAGTCTGTCCATCAAGGCTTCAGAGAACATGGAGACCATCTGCTCACCATCCTTCCCCTGACCCTTCTCCACTTGGTACATTTTTTCAAACTTCAGTTTTGTTTTCTTAAAGAGATAATATATTTACATGTTTCAAAATGAAGATCTTCTAAAAACGCCATGCGTTGAGAAACCTGGTTCTACCTGTGGCTCCATCCACTCTCATGTCCCCTGCCCCTCCAGGACCACTGCTCCACTGAGCTCTCCAGAGTCCTTCGCAAGCTTCTTAATACAAATCAAGCAAATACAATTGTCTTTATTTTTTCCTTTTTATTACATGAAAAATAGCATACTGCATATAGATTTGTATCTTACTTCTTTTACTTAACATATCCTGGAGATATTTATGATTATTATTTGAGAGCATCCTTGTATTTTTCCAGCTGTATAGTATTCCCTCTCCTGTCTGTACCTTGGCTTATTAAATAGCATCCTAAAGATGAGTACATGGGTTGTTTTCAACCTATCCAATCTTAGTCTCAAATGAGATCTTGAGTAGGAGATTGATTCAGGCAAGGCTGCTCTGTTTAGAGAAAGTGCTAGGTGAGGTCAACACCACATTGAAACCCCACTGCCTCATCAGAAACCTAGGGCTCCAGAGAACACAGCTTAAAAACCACATTAGTCCAATTTTATCATTTTACAAATGGGAAAGTGAGGTTCAGATCGGGGAAAAGACTCATCTGTGGTCATGACTTGTCCTGTGGCAGAACTGAAACTAGATACCAGATTTCTTGGGCTCTCCAACTGCTCAAGGTTCATCCCTGGGGGACCAGACCAGAGTTGTGGGGCCACTTAACAGGGGGCAGGACCACTTGTGACTTTGGATCCATCCATAGACGTAGACTCCTCCTCCCTCTCATTCTGGGCTTCTGCTTTCTTCCCCTGCTTAGGGTCAGCCTCTCTGTAGGTCCAGTAGAAAGGATTTTGCATTCTCTAAAGGAAACACAAGCTCTCCAAGCAGGGCAAGACCACTCGGGCTGCTGCGCTGGACTCTGAAGAAGTGGAAAGTCAAGGAATGTGCGGGACCAAGGAGTCTGGGAGACCTCAGACTGTGGGGGCACCTGGAAGCAGTTCAGGTGTTTCTTTTTTAAATTAATTTATTTTAATTGGAGGCTAATTACTTTACAATACTGTAGTGTTTTCTGCCATATGTTGACATGAGTCAGCCATAGGTGTACATGTGTCCCCCATCCTGAAACCCCTCCCTCTCCATCCCATCCCTCAGGGTTTTTAAAAATTCTTCTTATTTATTTGCGTATTTTATTTTTGGCTGTGGTGGATCTTCGTTGCTGTGTGGGCTATCTCTAGCTGCGCTGAGCAGGGGCTACTCGCTAGTTACTGTGTGCTGGCTTCTTGCTGCAGTGGCTTCTCTTGCTGCTGAGCACAGGCTCAGTAGTTGTGGCCCACGGTCTTAGCTGCCCAGAGGCATGTGGAATCTTCCTGGACCAGGGATCGAACATGTGACTGCAGGCAGATTCTTAACCACTGAATCCCCAGGAAAGCCTGAAATTTGTGTTTCTGACAAGCGTCACTGGAGACTTGGACCACAGGCGAGTTTCAGGCGGAATTATATTATGACAAGAAACATGTTCACCACCAAGCATGTTTGGCAGAAGTCGTGGGGATGGAGGGGTTCCCTTCTCAAGGGATCTTCCTGACCCAGGGATTGAACCTGGGTCTCCTGCGTGGCAGGCAGATTCTTTACCATCTGAACCACTAGGGAAGTCCAACATGAGCCTTAATCCTCTGGCCCATCTGTCTTACTAGCCTCTTCAGCCTACAAGAAATGGTTCCCTCCTGTTGCTTCTTCCCATATCTAGAGTCACACTATTACAATCACGGATCTTATAAAACTATATTATATGAATCATTTGGAGGAATCTAGTCACCATTATTTTTTATCACAGACTCAATCCTAGATCTGTTAAAGAGAAACAAGAATCTTGTAAAATAAGCAGAATATGGGTAATACAGTTACTGACATCAGCCAGGTGCTCAGTGAGTAAGTAATGTTATCGTCTAAGGAGTTACATGGCTTGCACAGGGAAAATTCATCTTCATGGTGGTTCAGGCATTTCTGCCCTTGGGGAGCATGGTTAACATGTAGTGCAGATGCACAATGCACACCAGAGAGGAGGGGGAGGCTAAAGGGCAGAGAAAAATTTTATGTTGAAATTTTTCTTGCCTTGCTTTAATATATGAATTTTATTTCATTCCTTCTTAAGTTTTTCCTGAGGGCTCCTGGGAGCCCTCCCTCCACCTCACCTGCTTCTGGGTGAAGATCACATGCTTCATCCCAGTACAGGAGTGAGGGGCAGCAGTGGGTGGGGGTGAGGGTCCTTCCCCTCCCCTCCCCCACAGCTCTGCTTGCCTGGAGCCCCTCTGGTCCTGGTAATGCCAGAATGCTGGACTCTGAGGCTTTGTGGCTGAGACTGGGAGATTTGTGGGGCCTTTACTGCCACCAGTTACTGTAAAGTGTTTTTGGTCTCAATGCAGGGGAGCACACGGGCACACACACATGTATACACACACACACACACACACACACACACACACACACACACGTGCACTGAGCATGCTCACAGAACATATCTTTCTAGAGAGGCATCCAGGTGCTGTCATGGCCCCTTTAAGAGTTAGGGGGACAGGAAGCTGGCACGGGGGGTGGGGGCCCAACATCTTGTGTCACAGGCTGACTCACACCCATAGGCTCCGGTTCAGCGGTGGGAGGGAGTCAGTGGGAGGGGCTCCCAGAGACCCAAATTTGGGTGAGGGGTGAAAATTGGCTAGGACTGTTCTGAGCTCTAGACAAATCTGGGGCAATTAGAGTATGCAGATTTTGTTTTGAGGGGTTTATATTTTCTTTCATTTTTATGTTGAGGTTAAAAAGGGCATTGTAAATGGAGAAAGGAAGAGGATTTTCTCTACAACTGACAGCAGGATCTTTAGGAACTAGAGGCTCTAGAAAAAATTTTAAATTATATGTATTTTATAGATCACATTGTGTCTGGAGTCCAGGAGAATCAAGAAGCTGCAGCAGGAAGCGGTCAGCACACAGAAACACACGTGTGTGTGCCCCCTCATTCTCGAGCGATGCAGTTCCTTTGACAATGGAAGCAGCAACCCCCACCCCCTACAAAGAAACCTGCCCAAGAGAACTTAAAGAGAAATTTCCCCCTTAAGAACAGAGTCACCCAGTAATTTTTGCCCTCCTGGTCAGAAGATAGGAAAAAAAGAAAAGAAAAGAAAAGAAATCCCACGCTAACATCACCTTAAGGCTGCAGTGGCCACGCTCTTCTCCCTGCAGAGGCAGGACCTGCTGTTTTGATCACTGAGGCAGGAGGCCCACATCGCTGGCCCTCTCCAACACTGCAGACAGGTGTCTTAAAGATTTTGTGTTGCTTCAGCAACTCCTACTTTGATTCCCCAGAGAGTAGCTGGGATGGACAGTATCTACCCCTGGCTTCCTCTAAGATGGCCTCTAGGCAGCGGGTATTTAGTAAGCCTGCACAAATTCTGGAGCCAATCTCAGGTGGGGCTGGAACACCCCACGTGGAGCACCAGGTGGGCCCAGTGACCACGGTCTCTGCTTCAAGACTCTTGCCACTGAAAATTATAGACCTCCAGAGATTTTAGTTGAAGTTAAAGGGCAGGTGCCCTGTACACTCCCCTCCCATGGGAGATGGGGGGCCGAATCACACAGAGGGCTGTGTGCTGTGCAGTCAGCACCTTAGGAGGCAGAAGGGAGCGGTGAGCAGAGAAGGGAGGAGTCTCAGGTCCTGATAGATCTAAAGAAGGAAGATGGGGAGAGGTGGTCAGGACACAGGAGATGAGAAAACCAAGGGTGACCAGAAAAGGGGCAAAAAGCAGAAAATGTAGAAAAGATGAGAGAAGCAAGAGAAAAAGGCAAAATAGGACTTGGGCAACCACACTAAGCAGGAAGGAGACAGAGCAGAAGGAGGGAAGGAAGTAGGAAAGAGAGTGAGATGTATAGGGCAGGACATGAGGAGGGAGAGAGCCAGGAAGAGGGCATCAGAGAACACCAGAGCTCAGTGAGAACACCTCCTGTGAGCAGAGGATCAGGAGTCCCTGGGCTGGTCCTCAGCGCCTATAGAACCTGGTGGGCCCAGTACCCCAGGTCGGCCACATAAACCAGCAGGTTGGGGGCTGTCAGGACGGCCACAGCCAGGCACTGGTCTCAAGCGCACATGTCGTAGGTGAGCTTGTCCCTGCAGTCCCCATCGCTGGACCTCTGGGGCTGCCTTCCGAGCTCCTCGCTGAAATGGTAGAGCGGCCAGAAGACCAAAGCGCTGACATAGAGGAGGACGGAGAGCAGGGTGAGCACAAGCTGGAAGAGGGAGAAGGGCCTGGGCAGCCTGTATTCCCATTTGCCCAGGTCCAGCAGGAGGACCACAGCTGCCAGGATGAAGCAGATGGAGTACACGGCCACACAGCACTCCAGGCCCAGCTTGTGCAGGTACAGGGAGGTGTTGATGATGCAGGCAAAGACTACAGAGGCCATGAAGGTCTCCAGCACCTTCATCAGGCCTGGCATGGTATGCACAAAGCAGGGGATCTCCTTGAACCCATAGGCGACCCACGTGCCGGCCACATCTATGGCATTCAGCACTGATGTGACACAGGAGAAGGCAGAGGCAGCGGCGACCCAGTCCCGGTAAGGACCATCAGGCAGAAACTGGATGTAGGTGATGGAGTCGATGATGGAGGCTGAGAGGCAGAGGAGGGTGGCGTGCAGGCATAGGTCACGGGAAGTTGAACCAGAGAAATGGGAAGTGGGAACGGAACCCATAGAACTCAACAATGAATACCATGAGGGTCATGGCCAAAGAGAAGCACCAGATGGACATGGGCCAGTTTCCCTACGGCTCCCCACTGGATCGCCCTGCCGGCCACCAGGGAGATGGCCACACACATGGAGAACAGCTGCGGCAGGCGGAGGCAAGGCACATGATGGCCGTGGCGTCTGGGTCCGGGATGCCTACCGGGTGGACGTGGTGTTGTGAGGGTTAGGCAGGTTACAGTCACTCGTACAGCAGCAGTCTGCACTGAGGACCCACCAGAGAAAGCTCCAGCTCTGGAGGTGGCAAAAGTCAGATGCCTGGAAAAGGCTCAAGGCTGAGGCTCTGAGTCTGTGGAGTTAGAACCACTGGCCCAGACACTCGGGTAACAGCCTGGTGGCTCAGTGGTAAAGCATCCACTTGCCAGCGCAGGGGACACAAGAGACGCGGGTTTGATCCCTGGGTCGGAAAGATCCCCGGGAGAACGAAATGGCAACCCACTGCAGTATTCTTGCCTGGGAAATCCCATGGACAGAGAAGCCTGGCGGGCAGCAGTCCACAGGGTCTCAGGACTTGGAAATGACTGAGCAACTAAACCACCACTGTGACCACAGCTGCTCCAGGATGATTCTCCCCGCTCATCACCCTTGACCTCATCAGGAGACTTGTCTTATCCCAAACCCCACAGCTGGGCTGGGTCTGGCCTCAGCCTCAAACACGAACCTTTTGTATCTCTCTGGGCTGTGTGTGCCATTATCTATGGAGACACAGGGTAGTACGGGCCTTATCTTTAATTCCAATCCTTTAAGTCTCAACCTTGAGAGACCCTTTTCAAAACTGAAAAGAAATATTTAAAAATCCCAACCTTCAATATTTCAAAATTGAAAAGAAATACTTGAAAAATTGCTTTTTAACAAAATCTGACCTGAAGACACATGAGACAAGTTATGATCTCTGGTATTTCACTTGTGACTATTCAAAAGTTCAGTTGTAGAAACACTAATGTGTCTGATTACAAGGTGCTTTCAGACCCCAATGGGGTCTGATGTCATAGAGAGTAGATGTACCATGTCATCTGTCTGAAGCTGAAAAATTCTGAATTCCAAAGAATATCTGACCCCAAGGGAGAAATATCAATAACCTCAGATATGCAGATGACACCACCCTTATGGCAGAAAGTGAAGAGGAGCTAAAGGGCCTCTTGATGAAGGTGAAAGAGGAGAGTGAAAAAGTTGGCTTAAAGCTCAACATTCAGTAAACGAAGATCATGGCATCCGGTCCCATCACTTCATGGGAAATAGATGGGGAAACAGTGGAAACAGTATCAGACTTTATTTTTGGGGGCTCCAAAATCACTGCAGATGGTGACTGCAGCCGTGAAATTAAAAGACGCTTACTCCTTGGAAGAAAAGTTATGACCATCCTAGATAGTATATTCAAAAGCAGAGACATTACTTTGCCGACTAGGTCCATCTAGTCAAGGTTATGGTTTTTCCTGTGGTCATGTATGGATGTGAGAGTTGGACTGTGAAGAAGGCTGAGCGCCGAAGAATTGATGCTTTTGAACTGTGGTGTTGGAGAAGACTTGAGAGTCCCTTGGACTGCAAAGAGATCCAACCAGTCCATTCTGAAAGAGATCAACCCTGGGATTTCTTTGGAAGGAATGATGCTAAAGCTGAAACTTCAGTACTTTGGCCACCTCATGCGAAGAGCTGACTCATTGGAAAAGACTCTGATGCTGGGAGGGATTGGGGGCAGGAGGAGAAGGGGACGACTGAGGATGAGATGACTGGATGGCATCACAGACTCGATGGACATGAATCTGAGTGAACTCCGAGAGATGGTGATGAACAGGGAGGCCTGGCGTGCTACGATTCATGAGGTCGCAAAGAGTTGGACACGACTGAGCGACTGAACTGAACTGAACTGAAGGGTTTCAGAAAAGGGACTGTGGAATGTGCTGCTAACTCCATTTTACAGATGAGAAAATTAAGGCTTGGTGAATCAAGTGCCTTCCCTAAGGTCAAAAGATTGGAAGGGGAACCCCATATGGAAATGCCAAAGCTATGAGTTTGAACACTTTGCTCTACAGCCGACACATCAGCAGGGCCCATGAGTGGGAGCCCAGGACCAAAGCTCTGGGCTCTGGGATGCCTTCAGGGCCACGACCTCCTTCCACAGCCCCTGAAGACACATTTGTCCTGGTCTCTCCTCCCCTGCAGCCATCACGAGAAGGAGCTGCCATCTGAGGGGACACAGCCCTTACCAAACGAGTGTGGCTTCAAGGGTGCACAGGGAGGAGCCCTGGGGGTGAGAGCAAGGCTGTGGGGACATGAGAAGCAGGGACTGTTGTGGATCCCCTCCCCCACTTTTGCCTTCACATGTGACTCTTCCTCACTGAGGAAGGGAGACCCCAATCCAGCATGACTCCAAGGTGTGGCCACACTGAGGAGCCACAGAATAGATTAACATAGTGTTGGGCTCCAAAGCTGCCATCCAGGCGGGAGTCTGGAAAGACCTAGGAGAAGTCCTACCTGAGTGAGGATTTTCCTGGCCTGGGAGACTGGTCAGCAGCTTCTAAGCCAGGAAAGAACGGACTGGAAATGAACAAGGATGCTGTGTCTGATGCTGATGTGGAGCCTTTCAGGGCATCCCAGGAAGGGGGTGGGGATGGACAGATGATCGCCCCCTTTTAAGGGCAGGAGCTGAAAGAGGAGGGCCCTGCAGGACTCCTGGAAAGTGACAGCCCAGAGAATGCACCCGGGACTGGGATGGGGGTGGGGGTAGAGTGGAAATGATGGCGGGGGGAGGGGATCCCAGGTTCCCAGTGGCCCTGAGGTAGCCCAGTAGGTGTCTTCTGACCCAGAAGAGATGCAGGCATGGAGCCAACCTTCCCATGGAAGAGGGGCCTGGACTGGAAATGAGACAGGAGAACAGGGGCCTGAAGGGGTTCCAAGGCTGTGACAGGGACACCTTAGGCTGCATCCATATCTTGGCTACTGAAAACAGTGCTGCAGTGAATATTCAGTTCAGTCATTCAGTCGTGTCTTACTCTTTTCGACCCCATGGACTGCAGCATGCCAGGCTTCCTGTCCATCACCAACTCCCAGAGCTTGCTCCAACTCATGTCCTTCGAGTTGGTGGTGTCATTGAACCATCTCACCCTCTGTTGTCCCCTTCTCCTCCTGCCTTAAATCTTTCCCAGCATCAGGGTCTTTTCCAGTGTGTCAGTTCTGCATATATGCCCAGGAGTGGGATTGCAGGGTCATAGTTATTGTTCAGTTGCTAAGTCGTGTCCAACTCTTTGTGACCCCATGGACTGCAGCGTGTCAGGCTTTCCTGTCCTTCACCAGGGAGTGTCAAAGGTCAGCAGCAGCAGTAGCACAGGATTCAGCCTCCCCAGAGGCAGATGGCAGATGCCTTTGAGTTGCTGTTTTTAGAAAAGGCGGAGATAGAGACATATTTTGAATTATAGTTGGGAGAAGATGAGAAATTAAAAACCCCGTTGCAGGAATACAGCTGTAGTTCTGGGTTTCAGCAGAAGATAGGAGAGTCATGGGAATATATTATAGGAAGTCCCCTACAGATGAAGCTTCATGATGTGAACTCAAAGATACGAATGCACGTTTACAAAAGTTAGTTCGTTGTCTGGTGTACAGCATCCCGTGCTTGCATCCTCTCCGAGGGCTTGAGTTTTGTGTACTTTACCGTATACGGCACGGGGTGCAGTAGTGTTGGTGGTGGTTTAGTGGCTAAGTCGTGTCAGACTCTTGCGACCCCAGGGACCGTAGCCTCCCAGACTCCTCTGTCCATGGGATTTCCCAGGCAAGAATACCGAAGTGCGTTGCCATTTCCTTCTCTAGGGGATTTTCCCGACCCAGGGATAGAATCTGGTCTCCAGCAGTGCAGGTGGATTCTTTGTTGCTGAGCCACGAGGGAAGCCCAAGGTACGGTAGTGCATTATCTTTATTTCAAGTCCAGGATGCCCAGAAGCGAGCGTAAACGCCACACAGATGTAGCTGGTACTTGACTGTTCAGTCGATGCCAGCCTCTCTAATGCCAGCCATTGTACTGAACTTTTCACGTTTTACAGTAATTTTCAATATACTGTACTGTAAGGTTAAAAATGTTAACTTTTATGTTTGCTTTTATGTATGATTATGTGGCAAGTATTATAAACCTGTTACCATACAGTACTATATAGCTGACTGTGTTAGTTGGGTACCTAGGCTAACTTTGCTGGACTCGTGAAAAAATTGGACTCACAAATGTGCTCTCAGAACAAAATTCATTTATATGTAGGGGACTTACTGTAGTCTCCTCGGGCTGCTGACAAGTTACCATAAGCTTGATGGCTTAAAATAGCAGAAAGTTATTCTTTCACCGTTCAGGAGGCCAGATATCTGAACTCAAGATATCAGCAGGGTCACACTCTGGAAAACCTGAGGAAGAATCTGTTCCTTGCCCTTCCAGTTGCTGGCAGCTGCTGGTCTTCCACAGTGTCCCAGGGCTTCTGGCAACATCACTCCTGTCTCTGCCTTCATCTTCACACCACTGTCTCTTCCGTGTGTGATGGGCTGAGCTCCCTCTTTATTGGCCACACCTTGAGGCATGCGGGATCTTAGCTCACCAGTCAGGACTTGAATCCACGCCTCCTGAATGAACGCGCAGAGTCTTAACCACTGGACCACCAGGAAGAGTCCTACATCTCTTTGATAAGAACACTTACTATCGCATTCAGGGCTCACCCCGAAATCCAGGATTAGCTTCTTAGCTCACGATTTTTATCTTAATCAGATCTTCAATGTTCTTTCCCCCAATAAAGTAACTTTCACAAGGTACAGGAATTTGAGATGGAAATCTCTCTGGAGAATTTTTTTTTTTAGCCTACAAGAGGGACTGATGGGATTTAAGGAAACAGTATATTTTCTCACTATTTACCAGTAGATGGGGAGATTCAGAAGAAATCAACCTGAGCAGGAAAGAAATTGCTGAATAAATCTGAAAATGAAACTAACTTGAATCAATAAGCATGAATTTCTTAGAGGACTTGTTCAACAAAGTTGGTAGGTTCCTTTTTGTGTGAAGAACCCCCTTATTTTCTGTGATTTCCTTGTCACTTCAATTGGGCAGAAACCTGGAACATTTGGGTAGATTATGAAAATTTCAGATGTGGCAGGAAATAAAGCAATGTAGAGACGATTCTTTGGGTAAATGTAAATCGACTAAAGCCTGGGTTACAAGTTTAAATTTTGACAAATAGAATTTAAGGTCACAAACATCATATGGGATTAGGAACTATTTTATGAATTGATAAAATGAACATAGATGAAGACATGACAAGCACAAACATATATGCCTCTGACAACATAGCCTGGGAATGGATGCAGCAGGGCAGCCCAGGAGAGCTTTCTACACTGATGGCAGAGTGCAATACCTGCCCTGTCCAACACAGTGCGTCTTCAGCAGCTCAGTCGTGTCTGACTCTTTGCGACCCTTTGGAGTGTAGCCGTCCAGGCCTCTGTCCATGGAATTTTTCAGGCAAGAACACTGGAGTGGGTTGCCATTTCCTCCTCCAGTCCCATATAGAAACTGCTAACAACATGTGGGAATAGGTACTGAAATATGGCTGGTAGGACTGAGGGGTTGAATTTTTATTTCTGCTTAATTTTAACTAATTAAAAATGAAGTAGCCAAACATATCTACTGGCTGCTATTAACATATTGGACAATGTGGATAAAGCAAGAATGGGAAGAACTGCGAGGCGACACACAATAGCAGTGACAACATCCGGAAACAGTAACGTGCTCCCTTCATAACTGTTGTTTGTCTCTCTGTATATTCTCTAGAATCGGCCGCAACTGCACATGCAAAATCTTACAGACAGAGGAGTTGCCTGGGGGCTGCAGTCCATGGGGTCACTAAGAGTCAGACACGACTGAGCAACTTCACTTTCATTTTCACTTTCATGCATTGGAGAAGGAAATGGCAACCCACTCCAGTGTTCTTGCCTGGAGAATCCCAGGGACGGGGGAGCCTGGTGGGCTGCCGTCTATGGGGTCGCACAGAGTCGAACACGACTGAGGCGACTTAGCAGCAGCAGCAGCAGCAGCAGCAGCACATGCACATAATTATTTTGGGGGCCCACGCAATTTCTTTGCATTTTGTTGCTGTAGGAGACATGTGTCCGTATACAAGCATTGCAGCAAAGGGTCTCAGGTTCCAGACTGTTTCATAATCAGGAGGATGTGATCAATTAATAGGACCCGGCACCAAAAGGAAAGAAGCAGAGAGGGTAGACAGAGGGGGAGGGAAGCAGCTGCCATCTCCACGTCTGAATCTCCAAGACCGACAAGTCCAGGGCACTGGCAGAGTTGGGAGGGGAAGGAAAGAGAAAAGAGAGTGAGATGAATGGGGAAGGATGTGAGAGGAGAGAGGGAGCCAGGAAGAGGATGTTAGGGGATGTCAGAAATTGGTGGGGAAACTGCAGTGAAGAGAATTAAGTGTCCCCAGGCTAGCCTTGTGTGAAAGTGAAGGTGTTCATTGCTCAGTTGTGGCTGACTACAGCCCATGGACTGTAGCCTGCTAGACTCACAAAAAAGATCTTCACGACCCAGATAATCACGATGGTGTGATCACTAATCTAGAGCCAGACATCTTGGAATGTGAAGTCAAGTGGGCCTTAGAAAACATCACTATGGACAAAGCTAGTGGAGGTGATGGAATTCCAGTGGAGCTGTTTCAAATCCTGAAAGACGATGCTGTGAAAGTGCTGCACTCAATTGCCAGCAAATTTGGAAAACTCAGCAGTGGCCACAGGACTGGAAAAGGTCAGTTTTCATTCTAATTCCAAAGAAAGGCAACACCAAAGAATGCTCAAACTACTGCACAATTGCACTCATCTCACATGCTAGTAAAGTAATGCTCAAAATTCTCCAAACCAGGCTTCAGCAATACATGAATCGTGAACTCCCTGATGTTCAAGCTGGTTTTAGAAAAGGCAGAGGAACCAGAGATCAAATTGCCAACATCCTCTGCATCATGGAAAAAGCAAGAGAGTTCCAGAAAAAAACATCTATTTCTGCTTTATTGACTATGCCAAAGCCTTTGACTGTGTGGATCACAATAAACTGTGGAAAATTCTGAAAGAGATGGGAATACTAGACCACATAACCTGCCTCTTGAGAAATCTGTATGCAGGTCAGGAAGTAACAGTTAGAACTGGACATGGAACAACAGACTGGTTCCAAATAGGAAAAGGAGTACGTCAAGGCTGTATATTGTCACCCTGTTTATTTAACTTCTATGCAGAGTACATCATGAAGAACGCTGGACTGGAAGAAACACAAGCTGGAATCAAGATTGCTGGGAGAAATATCAATAACCTCAGATATGCAGATGACACCACTCTTATGGCAGAAAGTGAAGAGAAACTAAAAAGCCGCTTGATGAAAGTGAAAGAGGAGAGTGAAAAAAGTTGGCTTAAAGCTCAACATTCAGAAAACGAAGATCATGGCATCTGGTCCCATCACTTCATGGGAAATAGATGGGAAAACAGTGGAAACAGTATCAGACTTTAGTTTTTGGGCTCCAAAATCACTGCAGATGGTGATTGCAGCCATGAAATTAAAAGACACTTACTCCTTGGAAGAAAAGTTATGACCAACCTAGATAGTATATTCAAAAGCAGAGACATTACTTTGCCGACTAAGGTCCGTCTAGTCAAGGCTATGGTTTTTCCTGTGGTCATGTATGGATGTGAGAGTTGGACTGTGAAGAAGGCTGAGCACTGAAGAATTGATGCTTTTGAACTGTGGTGTTGGAGAAGACTTGAGAGTCCCTTGGACTGCAAAGAGATCCAACCAGTCCATTCTGAAAGAGATCAACCCTGGGCTTTCTTTGGAAGGAATGATGCTAAAGCTGAAGCTCCAGTACTTTGACCACCTCATTCGAAGAGTTGACTCATTGGAAAAGACTGATGCTGGGAAGGACTGGGGGCAGGAGGAGAAGGGGACGACAGAGGATGAGATGGCTGGATGGCATCAGGGACTCGATGAACGTGAGTTTGAGTGAACTCCGAGAGATGGTGATGGACAGGGAAGCCTGGTGTGCTGTGGTTCATGGGGTCGCAGAGTCAGACACGACTGAGCGACTGAACTGAACTGAGAGTCCTTTTCCATGGGATTTCCTGGGCAAAACACTGGAGTGGTTGCCAGTCTCTTCTCTAAGGAATCTTCCTGATTCAGTGAGTGAAAGGTCTTCCTCATTGCAGGCAGATTCTTTACCCTTTGAGCCACCTACAAAAGCTTCTCGGACTAAATACACCAGGTCAGCCACATAAACCAGCAGGTTGATGACTGTCAGGATGGCTACAGCCAGTCGCTGGTCCCAGACGCAGACCAAGATGTTGAGTTGATCACTGCAGCTCATATCGCTGGACCGCTGGGGCTGCTCCCCCAACTTCTCGTGGAACTGGTAGAGGGGCCAGAGGATCACTGCAGTGGTGTAGAGGAGGACAGAGACCACAGTCTGTACCCACAGCAAACAGGGGACGCGGATAGGCAGCTTTTTGTCATTGTCACAGTCACACCCATTCACAAAGTAGTTCACAGCCCCCAGGAGGAAGCAGATGAAGTACACAGCCACACACCACACCAGGGCCGGCTGGTGCAGGGACAGGTCAGTGTTGCTGATGAAGGCGAAGATGATGTTGGTCACATAGTTCTCCAGCCTCCTGAGCACACCTGGGAAGGTCGGCCAAAAGCAGGACACACTACTGGGTCGGCGACAGACCCAGGCCACTTCGATGGCGTAAAGCAGAGCAGCCACGCAGGAGAAGGCGGTGGCGGTGATGACGCGGTTTCGGGCGGGGCCTGGATCAAAGAACTGGATGTAGGTAGGGCCGAAGATGACGGCAGCTGAGAGGCAGAAGACTGCAAAATAAGAGTCAAAGGCGTGGAGAACGCCATCCCAAGACAAGGGGAGATGGTACTGGAACTTATCAGACAAGCGGAGGAGGGACTGGATGTTACATAATGGCAGTTTGAAGAGACTGCCCAATTCCAGCATGAAGCCAAGAAGGGTCAGGCCGAAGCAGATGCACCAGATGTAGAGGCACCAGTTGATTACACCCACCTTCGGAGTGTCCTCACTGGTCAGCCAGATGGGCACGAGAGTGGAGAGCAGCTGCCCCACGCGGAGGAAGAGGCTCATGATGGTCTTGCCGTCCAGACATGAAAGCAAGCTCATAGTGTTCCTGATGGTCAGGTAGGTCACGGGCAGCAGTGCTGCTTGTAACCTTGCTTGTTTTCCACCCAAGTTCTTGTAAATAGTTAAAACCGGCTCTGGAGTTGGATGTTATTTCCTGTTTCACTCAGCGGGTTCAGCTCTCCCTCTTTCTGTTCTTGATTTTTCAGAAGTATACAACCACTGATCTTTGGAACAGATGGCTGCCCTTAAAGCAAAGGCCACACTTAAGTTGTCAGTCCCCAGTAAGGCGCCTGGTGGTTGTGTCAAGTCTCCTATACCCTCAGCGTGTAGCCTGCAGTTGTTTCCTGCTTCCCTGCTTGCTCATAGCCTACTTTCACTTTTTATTTAGAGAAGCAAACTGACCTCTGAAGGAGCACCTGAGCTCTTGACTGAGTGAGTAGAGGGTGTGCGTCCCGGGAGGCCTCCATTCCCTCCTGTGTGGGCAAATTGTTTGCCCTTTGGAACTTTGGGGTCAGCTTGGACACTGCAAGAGTGGGACATGGCTTGTTTATGACTCTGTGTGTGCCTCTCCCTGAAGAAGATTTGTTTATTTGAAATATGTCTTGGGGGAGCAAGTAAAGTGAAGTGAGGGGGCCATATCTATCCCTTATAGAAGTCTAGTGGGACCCATCTTGGCCGATTGGCAAAACTAGAGTATGACTCTGTCACCAAGAAGAAAAATGAGTTTAAAATTTTCATACATCCTAATCCATGTATGTTTTCTAGTCTAAAGAACAGTGTACCCCTGAATGGGTCTCTAAATTCCTCCACTCTTTTGCAGTTAGAACTGATTTGTTAAGAATCTGGTAAGTGGGAGCTGTCCTGTTACTCTATAATAAAGTTTCTTCCAACAAGGGGACTAAATTAATGGTATTGATCTGGGGTGGCCTTGGCCTGTGTCTGTGGTCCCAATCACTCTCTGAGGAATAAACAATGGACTGTGACGAACTTCAGGGTCTTGAAGACAGCTGCCTGCAGTGTTGGTGAGGGGCAGTGATGTGGCCCTCCTGCCTCAGTAATCAAAACAGCAGGTCCTGCCTCTGCAGGGAGAAGGGCATCGCCACTGCCAGCATTAAAGGTGATGTTAGCCTGGGTGTTTTATTTTTCTTTAAATTTTATTGTCTCAAGAGCAAAAATTACTGGGTGACTATATTTTTACATGGAAAATTTCTTTTCAGAGTTTGTTGATGGGTGGTGTTGGATGAGTGGGTACTGCTGATGCCACAGTCGAGGAAACTGTGTTGCTTGAGTTTGTGCTGCACAAATGTGTGTTGCTGTGTGCCAGCTGTTTTCTGATACTGCCTCCTGCTTCTCCAGGACCCACACATAATATGATCTAAATAGATGTAAATATACATGGATTTTTTAATTCTCTGGAATTTCTAGATACCACTGAACCCTGCTACCAGTCATAGATGAAGCCTTGTCCTTTCTCCTACAACTGTAATATTCTTATTTAATCTCAATACAAAGATAAAAGAGAACACCCACAAACCTGATATATGCTAATTGCCCCAAATTTTCTCAGAGCTGGGAAGGATGGAACAGATTTTTATTCTCACCCAAGCCGCCATCTCTTGGAGCCCTTAAAAATGTGTCCACACTCCCATCTTTCCCCAGGACCTGGGGGCATGGCCCAGCCCAAGACAAAAGGCAGTAGTGCCCTCAACACTTAACTTTCTGTCCCCTTGGCTCTTAAAGGACCAGAGCCTGGTTGACTGTATTTAAAGGTGTGTCCCTGCGTGCATGCCCAGTGTGTGTGTTTGTCTTTGTGTGTGCCTGTATGTCTGTGCTCTCAGGTGCATTTGGACCAGCAGCCTTTATAATAACTGGTGGACAGGAAGCCACCAATATTGTGTTTAGTCTCCTTTCTCAGCCACAAACCCCAGAGCCCAGCACCCTGGAGTCACCAGGACTGGAGGAGTCAGGCATCAGAGCTGTGGCGGCAGGGAGGGGGTGAAACAGGGGAAGGGCCCCCCACCCTGCTGCCCCTCGCTCCGGTACTGGGAGGAAGCATGAGTTCTTCATCCTCGGGCGGGGTGGATGGGGAGGACTCCAGGACATGGTTCCTATGGCAGGCAAATCTTAAAGAGCAATGAAATAAAATTCATATTTTAAGGCAAGACAAGAAAAATTTAAACAGTGTGCAGTGTGCATCTGCAGAATATGTCAACCAGACTTTAAGAAGGGCAGAAATACCTGACCCAACAGAAAGATCCATTTTTGTTCTTCTAATCCCTGCCTTTTGACTTTATATGACACTGCCTCCCTATGACCTTAGTAATGTCACCAGCCACATTACTTGTAGTCTAGCCCTTTACAAGAATGTTGTTTCTTGCATCAACAAATGTGTCATGGAGCCTCTGATAAACATGGTGATGACCAGGTGACCTTACACACAGTTTTATAAGATCCATGACTCGAAATATGGGAAGAAGCAACAGGAGGGAACCATTTCTGAGAGCCTGACAGACAAGTAAGACAATTGTTCCAGAGGATTTGGGCTCCTGTTACCAGAACTAGACGAAGAATTGCACATCGAGTGGCCTATCAATGGAATCCTCACCTGACCTGGGGAAATTCCTCCCAAACCTTGATGGAAATTAAGATGGAACGAATAGACTGTGTGATAAAGAATGTTGCCCACCACCCAGTTCTACAAGAATCAAGTCACTAGCTGCTACAATTCACTGACTTACAATCCACTCTGAAAAAGGTCAGGATTGTACTTTGTACTCAGAAAACTGGCAGAACCCGCCCTCACATACTTGGATATCTTCAGGAGACTTTTCTCTGAACCCAGTTTCCTGCATCTGTCCATGCTTAGGAAGCAGGAAAAGCATGAACCACGATATCTGTTCTTCCTGAGTGAAGCAACCTTCTACCAAGGCATGGGCTGGTTTCATGTCCTTCCCCAAATCACATAAACACTGACCTGCATACTGGCTCCTCAAAACAGCTCTTGGAGCTTCTTGAGAGACTGTCTCCCCAGTTAAACATCTCAGATTGGTTTCAATAAAATTTCCAATTTTTTCTTAGATTGTCTGACTATTGGCTAATTTTTTATCCACAAAAGCAAGTATGCATTGATCTTTGCAAGTCTTAGTGCAGGCACTTCGTATTCTTATATTTTTCTGAATCAAATTGAACACAATCCTGGGACCTCACTTCCCAGGAGCATGGAAATGTCTCTGTGCTTCAGTAAGAAAATTGTTCAGGGAAGGCTCACATGAGGGGCTTGCTGTCCAAGACTTATGGTTCATGGGATGGCTGCTCAATTCCTCCTGTTGAGAAATCAGGAAAGAAGTACATCAAGGTTGTATACATCAAGGTTGTATATTAAAGTATACAACCTTTAATGCAGAGTAGATCATGCGAAATGCCAGGCTGGATGAAGCACAAGCTGGAATCAAGATTGCAGGGGGAAATGTCAATAACCTCAGATATGCAGATGACAACACCCTTATGGCCAAAAGTGAAGAAGATCCTAAGAGCCGCTTGATGAAAGTGAAAGAAGACAATGAAAAAGTTGGCTTAAACTCAACGTTCAGAAACCTGAGATCATGGCAACTGGTCCCAATACCTCATGGCAAATAGATGGGGAAACAAAGGAAATGGAGAGGATTTACTTTCTGGGGCTCCAAAATTACTGCAGATTGTGACCGCAGCCAAGAAATTAAAAGACATTTGCTCCTTGCAAGTAAAGCTATGACCAACCTAGACAGAATATTAAAAAGCAGAGACATTCCTTGTCAACAAAGGTCCATCTAGTCAAAGATATGGTTTTTCCAGTAGTTGTGTACGGATGCGTGAGTTGGCTTATAATGAAAGCTGAGCACTGAAGAATTGATGCTTTTGAGCTGTGGTGTTGGAGAAGACTCTGGAGAGTTCTTGGACGGCAAGAAGATCCAACCAGTCCATTCTGACGGAGATCAGTCCTTAGTGTTCTTTGGAACGACTGATGCTGAAGCTGAAGCTCCAATACCTGACTCATTGGAAAAGACCCTGATGCTGGGAAAGATTTAAGGTGTGAGGAGAAGGGGATGATAGAGGTTGAGATGGTTGGATGGCATCACTGACTCAATGGACGTGAGTTTGAGCAAGCTCCTCGAGTTGGTAGGAGAAGGCAATGGCACTCCACTCCAGTACTCTTGCCGGGAAAATCCCATGAACGGAAGACCTGGTAGGCTGCAGTCCATGGGGTTGCTAAGAGTCAGACACGACTGAACGACTTCATTTTCACTTTTCACTTTCATACATTGGAGAAGGAAATGGCAACCCACTCCAGTGTTCTTGCCTGGAGAATCTCAGGGACAGGGAGCCTGGTGGGTTGCCGTCTATGGAGTTGCATAGAGCCTTATGAAGCGACTTAGCAGCAGCAGCGAGTTGGTGATGGACAGGGAAGCCTGGCATCCTGCAGCCCATGGGGTTACAGAGTCGGAATCGACTAAGTAACTGAACTGAGCTGAACTGAGAGGTTAAGGGCTATTTGTCACAATTCCAAGACCGCTCCAGTCCCCTCACTGTGACACTCAAACAAAAGTGTAATCATCCTGTATTTGGTTCAAACTTCTCATCACAGGGGCTTCCCTGATGGCTCAGATGGTAAAGAATCCTCCTGCAATACAGGAGGCCCAGGTTTGGTTCCTGGGTTGGGAAGATTCCCTGGAGAAGGGAATGGCAACCCAACACAGTAGTCTTGCCTGGGAAATCCCATGACAGATGAGCGGAGTGCGCTGTAGTCCATGTGGTCACAGTCAGACACAAATGAGTGAAATACTCTTAGTGTTCTCATCATAGAGGAGGTACAGCTGGACCCCAGGGATGAGAGCACTTGTCCAGAGTCACCCTGGGTGTGGCAGAGTCAGAGTCAGGACCAGGTGCCCTGTCCCCAGGCCGGCTGTCCGTTTACAGCCCCACACTGCTTGTGACAAGTGTGGTGGCAGCATCCTCCAGGCTGGGATTCTGCCCTGTCCACCCTCATTCTGCACAAACCTGCCCTGTCCCCAGAGGAGGGCACTCACTGCTGCTGAGTCAGTTTCCTCATCTGCTAGATGATGGAGGGGTGCCAGAGACCCCTGGTCCCTCCCAGCTCCCCTCTTCCCAGGGCCCCTGGACTTGCCAGTCCTGGAGACTCAGAGGTGGAGATGGCAGCCGGCTCCCTCCCCTCTGGCCACCCTCTCTGCTTGTTCCCTCTTGGCTGCTGGGTCCTGTTGATTAGTCACATCCTTTCTGATTCCACAGACCCTCCTTCCCCATAAGCTCTGCTTGGTGGGACCATGTTTCTCTCTCACAACCTGAGTTTCCTCAGTCACTTCCCAGGGGTCCAAATCTCCAGTGATTTTTGTCAAAACGAGAAACTACATCCAGGTGTCCCCACAGTCTGAGATCTCCCAGACTCCCTTGTTCTTTCACGTTCTTGACTTTCCATTTCCTCAGAGTCCAGCTCAGCAGTCCGAATGCTCTTGCCCTGTTTAGGGAGCTTCTGTTTCCTTTAGCAAAGGCAATTCTTTCCTGCTGGGCATATAGAGAGCTGACCATAAGCAGGGAAAGATGAAACAAATGAAGGGAGGCAGATCTGGGGTCCGAGCCTGGATTCACAGTCACATCTGCTCTGACTCCAAAGCACTCAGGCTGGGGGAAGAGCTGAGAGATGCCCACTCAGGCCTGTCTCCAAAGGCAGAGAGAAGGGAGACGCCTTGGGTCCAGAGGTCTGGGGAGGGGGAGCTGGGGCCCCCAAACCCACCTACTTGGTGACCAGGGCTTCCCCCAGCCCTTCAGCACACACAGTTGATGGAGAAGACCTCCATCAACAAGGCTTTTCCTGATGATTGACATCAGGGGCTGATGGAAACAAAAAAACGTAGAAGAAAAATTTTAATTATCTACTTATTTTCCCTGATTCCAGAAAATCAGGAAGCAGCAGCAGAAAGCAACAGGTACACAGAAACACACAGACGTGTCACCTCGCAGTCAAACAATGAAATTCCTTTCACAATGGAGGCAGCAACAACCACCCGCACCCCAACCCCCAAACCACCTGCCCAAGAAATTCTGAAAAGAAATGTTCTCTTTCAGAACAAGTCACTCAATAAGTTTTGGCCTCCTGACCAGAAGATACAAAAAGAAAGAAAAAAGAAATCCCAGGCTAACATCACCTTAAGGCTGCAGTGGCCCTGCTCGTCTCCCTGCAGAGGCAGGACCTGCTGTTTTGATCACTGAGGCAGGAGGCCCACATCGCTGGCCCTCTCCAACACTGCGTCAGGTGTCTTAAAGATTTTGTGTTGCTTCAGCAACTCCTACTTTGATTCACCAGATAGTAGCTGGGATGGACAGTATCTACCCCTGGCTTCCTCTGATGGCCTCTAGGCAGTGGGTGTTTAGTGAGCCTGCACAAATTCTGGAGCCAATCTCAGGTGGGGCTGGAACACCCCACCTGGAGCACCAGGTGGAGCCCAGGGCCCAGGGTCTCTGCTTCAAGACTTCTGCCATTGAAAATTATAGACCTCCAGAGATTTTAGTTGAAGTTAAACAGTAGATTCCCTGTACACTCCCTCCCATGGGAGATGGGGGGCTGAGTCAGGCAGAGGGCTGTATGCTGTGCAGTCAGCACCTTAGGAGGCAGGAGGGGTGGGTGGATAGAGAAGGGAGGACTGTCAGGTCCTGATGGATCGGAAGAAGGAAGATGGGGAGACGTGGTCAGGACACAGGAGACGAGAAAACCAAGGGTGACCAGAAAAGGGGCAAAAAGCAGAAAATGCAGAAAAGATGAAAGAAGCAAGAGAAAGAAGCAAAATAGGACTTGGGCAACCACACTAAGCAGGAAGGAGACAGAGCAGAAGGAGGGAAGGGGACACAGAGATGCCAGTTTGATCCCTGGGTCAGAAAGATCCCTGGGAGAATGAAATGGCAACCCACTCCAGTATTCTTGCCTGGGAAATCCCATGGACAGAGAAGCCTGGCAGGCAGCAGTCCAAGGGTCTCAGGACTTGGACACGCCTGAGTGACTAAACCACCACCGTGTCCACAGCCACTCCAGAATGATTCTCCCCACCCATCACCCTTGACCTCATCAGGAGACTTGTCTTATTCCAAACCTCACAGCTGGGCTGGGTCTGGCCTCATACACAAACCTTTTGTATCTCTCTGGGCTGTGAGTGCCGTTATCTATGGAGACACAGGGTAGTACAGTCCTTATCTTTAATCCCAACCCTTCAAGTCTCAGCCCTCAATATTTCAAAATTGAAAAGAGATATTTAAAAATCCCAACCTTCAATATTTTAAAATTGAAAACAAATATTTGAAAAATTGTTTTTTAACAAATCTGACCTGAAGACACATGAGACAAGTTATGATCTCTGTTATTTCACTTGTGACTATTCAAAAGTTCAGTTGTAGAAACACTAATGTGTCTGATTACAAGGTGCTTTCAGACCCCAATGGGGTCTGATGTCATAGAGAGTAGATGTACCATGTCATCTGTCTAAGCTGAAAAATTCTGAATTCTAAAGAATATCTGACCCCAAGGGTTTCAGAAAAGGGACTGTGGAATGTGCTGCTAACTCCATTTTACAGATGAGAAAATTAAGGCTTGGTGAATCAAGTGCCTTCCCTAAGGTCAAAAGATTGGAAGGGGAACCCCATATGGAAATGCCAAAGCTATGAGTTTGAACACTTTGCTCTACAGCCCATACATCAGCAGGGCCCATGAGTGGGAGCCCAGGACCAAAGCTCTGGGCTCTGGGATGCGGGACATGCTTTCAGGGCCACGACCTCCTTCCACAGCCCCTGAAGACATATGTGTCCTGGCCTCTCCTCCCTGCAGCCATCACGAGAAGGAGCTGCCATCTGAGGGGACACAGCCCTTACCAAACGAGTGTGGCTTCAAGGGTGCACAGGGAGGAGCCCTGGGGTGAGAGCAAGGCTGTGGGGACATGAGAAGCAGGGACTGTTGTGAATCCCCTCCCCCACTTTTGCCTTCACATGTGACTCTTCCTCATTGAGGAAGGGAGACCTCAATCCAGCATGACTCCAAGGTATGGCCACACTGAGGAGCCACAGAATAGATTAACATAGTGTTGGGCTCCAAAGCTGCCATCCAGGCAGGATTTTGGAAAGACCTAGGATTCGGGGGCAGCTTGTCTGGGGAGCAGGAATGTGCAGGATGTGGGGACGGGGCTGAGGTTGGGCCCCTCTGTAGGGCTTGGGGCACCAAGGACCCAGGACAGAATGTCAGCTCCTAGACTCACTGAAGTGCCCTGTTCTCAACATGCTGAGCAAGCAGCACTCTAGAAACATCTGTGTCCGCATTTCCCGGGCCCTGGGCTCCTGTGGGAACTGCTCCAGCCCCTCTGGGTCTGAGGCCAAGCCTGTAGCTCCCTGCCCCCATCCGACAGATGAGAGGCCCTGGAGGGCACACGTGGCCTCAGGACCTGGATTCTGTGCCTAGCCCTGCCTGGGCCCCAGGCTCATGGGTGAAGCCCGGCCTGCTCCAGATACCTGCCGAGTCCAAGGTGTCAGGGGCCTGGGAGACTCAACCCTGACCCACTTCAGCCCTGGATGTCAGGGTGTGAGCGAGGAAGGCCCGGGTCACGTGGCACCTAGATTCAACACCCAGCCCATATCCGTGCCGTGTGTGCAGTACAGTGTCCTGGGACACAACTCGGTGAAAGACGCCAGGGCAGCCATGGAGCTCTACTTCATCTCCAGGAGATTTCAGTTGCAGCCTGAGAATTTTAGTTGCAGCGTGTGGGATCTAGTTTACTGACCAGGGATCGAACCTGGGCCCCTGCGTTGTGTGTGTGGTGTCTTAGTCCCTGGACCACCAGGGAAGTCCTTACTTCTTATCTTTACATTTCTTAGGAAGGAGTCAGTAAAAAATATTCCAAATAAGAAAAGAAACAAGCACCAATAAAAGCATGCTATATTGAAATATAGTGGTGACAAGCATAAAAGAGAACTAAGTGAGCTGAAACGCCTACATTTGGGTAGCAATTGTTAAGGACGGGGTGATTTGGCCACGGGAACAATGGTTTTCTATTATAAGCTTTTTGTACATTATTTACTTTAAAAAATTGTTTGGGTGTTATTTTTAGAAGAACTTAAAGTGCAATGGGGCAGATAGGTAAATTGGATTGGAAAGAGGGACACAGGGAGCTTCACCTTGGTAAGGTGACAGGTACACAAGTGATTGTTATATTATTTATATGCTTCTGGATATCTAAAATATTTAATAATTATTATTAAGCAACAACAGCAAAGCGATGCTGTTCGGAGAGGGTAACTGAAGGTCCACGGTTGTGGACTTTAGGAGACGGGGTAGAGCGTAAAAATACAAAGTAAGTCATGGACAGAAGGAGGGACAGTGACGACCACCAAAAGAAGAGGAGTTAGAAAAGGCAGAGATACAGATGTATTTTGGATTATAGTTGGGAGAAGTTGAGAAATTACAAACTCCGCTGCAGGAATACAGCTGGCGTTCTGGGTTTCAGCAGAAGATAGGAGAGTCATGGGAATATATTATAGGAAGTCCCCTACAGATGAAGCTTCATGATGTGAACTCAAAGATACGAATGCACGTTTACAAAAGTTAGTTCGTTGTCTGGTGTACAGCGTCCCGTGCTTGCATCCTCTCCGAGGGCTTGAGTTTTGTGTACTTTACCGTATACGGCACAGGGTGCAGTAGTGTTGGTGGTGGTTTAGTGGCTAAGTCGTGTCAGACTCTTGCGACCCCAGGGACCGTAGCCTGCCAGACTCCTCTGTCCACGGGATTTCCCAGGCAAGAATACCGAAGTGCGTTGCCATTTCCTTCTCCAGGGGATTTTCCCGACCCAGGGATAGAATCTGGTCTCCAGCAGTGCAGGTGGATTCTTTGTTGCTGAGCCACGAGGGAAGCCCAAGGTACGGTAGTGCATTATCTTTATTTCAAGTCCAGGATGCCCAGAAGCGAGCGTAAACACCGCACAGATGTAGCTGGTACTTGACTGTTCAGTCGATGCCAGCCTCTCTAATGCCAGCCATTGTACTGAACTTTTCATGTTTTACAGTAATTTTCAATATACTGTACTGTAAGGTTAAAAATGTTAACTTTTATGTTTGCTTTTTATGTATGATTATGTGGCAAGTATTATAAACCTGTTACCATACAGTACTATATACTGATTGTGTTAGTTGGGTACCTAGGCTAACTTTGCTGGATTCATGAAAAAATTGGACTCACAAATGTGCTCTCAGAACAAAATTCATTTATATGTAGGGGACTTACTGTAGTCTCCTCGGGCTGCTGAAACAAGTTACCATAAGCTTGATGGCTTAAAATAGCAGAAAGTTATTCTTTCACCGTTCAGGAGGCCAGATATCTGAACTCAAGATATCAGCAGGGTCACACTCTGGAAAACCTGAGGAAGAATCTGTTCCTTGCCCTTCCAGTTGCTGGCAGCTGCTGGTCTTCCACAGTGTCCCAGGGCTTCTGGCAACATCACTCCTGTCGCTGCCTTCGTCTTCACACCACTGTCTCCTCCGTGTGTGCTGGGCTGAGCTCCCTCTTTATTGGCCACACCTTGAGGCATGCGGGATCTTAGGTCACCAGTCAGGGCTTGAACCCACGCCTCCTGAATGAACGCGCAGAGTCTTAACCACTGGACCACCAGGGAGAGTCCTACATCTCTTTGATAAGAACACTTACTATCACATTCAGGATTAGCTTCTTAGCTCATGATTTTTGTCTTAATCAGAAAGCAATGTTCTTTCCCCCAGTAAAGTAACTTCCACAAGGTACAGGAATTTGAGATGGAAATCTCTGTGGAGAATTTTTTTTTTTTCAGCCTACAAAAGGGACTGATGGGATTTAAGGAAACAGTATATTTTCTCACTATTTACCAGTAGATGGGGACATTCAGTAAGAAATCAACTAGAGCAGGAAAGAAATGGCTGAATAAATCTGAAAGTGGAACTGACTTGAATCAACAATCATGAATTTCTTAGTGGACTTGTTTGAAAAAGTTGATATGCTCCATTTAGTGTGAACAAACCCCTCATTTTCTGTGATTTCCTTTTCACTTCAATTGGGCAGAAACCTGGGACATTTGTGTAGATTATGAAAATTTCAGATGTGGCAGGAAATAAAGCAATGTAGAGACGATTCTTTGGGTAAATGTAAATCGACTAAAGCCTGGGTTACAAGTTTAAATTTTGAGGAATAGAATTTAAGGTCACAAACATCATATGGGATAAGGAACTATTTTATGAATTGATAAAATGAACATAGATGAAGAAGACATGACAAGCACAAACATATATGCATCTGACAACATAGCCTGGGAATGGATGCAGCAGGGCAGCCCAGGAGAGCTTTCTACACTGATGGCAGAGTGCAATACCTGCCCTGTCCAACACAGTGCGTCTTCAGCAGCTCAGTCGTGTGTGACTCTGCGACCCTTTGGAGTGTAGCCATCCAGGCCTCTGTCCATGGAATTTTTCAGGCAAGAACACTGGAGTGGGTTGCCATTTCCTCCTCCAGTCCCATATAGAAACTGCTAACAACATGTGGGAATAGGTACTGAAATGTGGCTGGTAGGACTGAGGGGTTGAATTTTTAATTCTGCTTAATTTTAATTAATTAAAAGTGAAGTAGCCAAACATATCTACTGGCTGCTATTAACATATTGGACAATGTGGATAAAGCAAGAACTGGAAGAACTGTGAGGCGACATACAATAGCAATGACAATATCTGGAAACAGTAATATGCACCGCTCAGAACCGGGTTTATGAAGGAAAGGAGAAGGGTGACTCCGAGGTGGTGGCCACAGGTCTCGCCACTGTAATAACTTTTACCATCTTCTTTCACGTTTCCTGTTTTGCCTTGGAAAGAGTTGAATGCTCACACTATTCAATAACGTATTCTTTATTTATTGGCAGATTTCATCCACTGTCTTATGATTCATGTTTATCATGTTTTAGGCTTTAAAAATATTTCCCCTTTGGACCTTGGATCAATATTTGGATGTTCCATTGGGTTGAAGTTAACCTGAAGTAAATGTCCTTCTGCAAACTTATCATGTAGGTTCCCTTGATCGTTGGCTCATCTCCACTATGACTCTATCTCTCCTTCCCCTCACAGACACTAGCTGCCCCAGGAGAAACCTGTATTTACAGTCCTTCCTTCTCTTTCTCAGTCTCAAGTGCACTGGCTTCTGTCCTGAGGCTCTCAAAGATTTTCAAATTGTCACATCCAATGAATACTTTTCAGTGCTGATCCCACATGAACTCTGCTTACCTCTGCACCATGTAACCATGGTGACCACATCCTCCTGACACTCTCTTCTCTATTATTAGTTTATTGTTAATTTAATGACAGGACCCTCTGGATCTTTTCCTCCTGATCCTGCCTACTTCTTGGCAGATTCCTCCTCTGCCTGCTGCTTAAATATCAGTGCTTTCTCAGTTCTTCCTTCTCAGCCATCTCTGCTTCTCACTCTGCCTAGTGTTTCTGGGAAATTGTACTCATGTTGGTAACTTCAATTTTTCCTTTAGGAGATGACTAACTGCATGTGTGCGTGCTAAGTCGGTTAAGTCGTGTCTGCCACTGTGCAACCCTACAGACGGTAGCCCACCAGGCTTCTCTGTCCATCCGATTCTCCAGGCAAGGATGCTGCAGTGGGTTGCCATGCCCTCCTCCAGGGGATCTTTCCTACCCAAGGATTGAACCTGTGTCTCTTCACATCTACCTGCATTGGCAGGCAGGTTCTTTACCACTAGCATCACCTGGGAAGCCTCAGGATTCACTAGCCTTTTCTTAAACTCCTAACCCGTCCAGCTGGAGTATCCTCAGGAACCTCACAGTCAGCCTGTCACACAATTCTGATCTCAGTGAGGCAGCAGTGAGAAGTGGTGTGAAGTGAGAACTTAATTCCCTGCCCAGGAATTGAACCTGAGTAGCCTGGCTTCCCAGTGGCAAAGAATCCACCTGCCAATGCAGGAGATGAAAGCGACACTGGTTCGATCCCCTAGAAGTTCCCCTGAAGTGGAAAATGGCACCCCACTCCAATATTCCTGCCTGGAAAACCTCATGGACAGAGGAGCCTGGCACTACAGTCCATGGGGTTGCAAAGAGTTGGACATGTCCAAGCAACTGAACACACACACACAGCCTGGATAAAAGCCAGGAATCCTATCCACCAGACCAGCAAGGGCTAGAGGCTAAAAGCTATTTTCGCCTGGAGTGAAAAAAGCATTTCTCATGGAAGCAAAAATCTTATACGCAAGTTCAAAGTTTATTATTGGAGACACAGCAGAGCAAGAAGTGGAAGAGGACGCTGAGAAACTGTTAGTTTAGCTAAGACAGAAGAAGCAAGGCAGACATGAACACTTGGAGAGAAAGGGTGTTGGCATGCCCCTAGTGAGGAGGAGCTCAGGAAAGAGGCGGTTAAATCAGTTCTGTAGGGCAGGTCTTTGTCTTCCCTCTGGCCAGACATCCCGCTTTGACCCCTGGCTGATTTGTCTCAGAACCTTGTCCCTAGGTGTGCACACACATCTCAACCAAGAGGGATCTTGCTACAAACGCTTCTGGGAGAAGCAAGACTCTTTATGGCCTGGCGTTGTCCCCTGACTTTTGGCTCCAAAGGAGCCTTTTGAGCGTGTGTAGTGTCTCTCCTGCCCCACAGAGGGGGAAAAGCTCTTGATCCTTTACTCGAACAAGGTTAGCCCCTCTCTGTTCTTGCCGTGACTATTCCCTTCAGGTGTCCATGGAGACAAGGCTGCTTACTCTGTTTCTGTTACTCCCATTTCAGAAAGCTAACAGGAGGCTGATGGTAAATGGCAGCCTGGAGCCCACCTCACGCCTGTCTCAGGAAATGCAAACAGGAGGCCAGTTGTAAGCGTCCAGCATGAAGTTCAGCTTGTTCTCATCCTTAAGAAATGAAAACCAGAGACCAGTCATAAACGCCTATCTCACTCCTGCCTCAGCAGGGAAATAAAGGGGAGAAGAGTGAGATGATCAGACTTCTTGCCGCGACATGCGTGAGGGGCGAACCTCTCTCTCTCTGAACAGCCTCCCGGTCAGGCAGAGCCCGTGGAGCACCGTCTGCATGGTGTGCGGCGAGCCTCTCCCACTTCCTCCTGTCACCTGGCAAGGTGAGCCATTGCCGGCCAAAGGGAGCGGGTCTCATGACTGAGAGGGGCTGAGGCTGCTATAGCTGCCTGATGTCCACTCTCTTGGAAGAAAGGACAGAAATAAGAGAGGACAGAGAGGGGAGAGGGCAGAGAGAAAAGTGGAGACATCTCAAAAGAGGGAAAGGGAAAGGGGAGAGGGAGAGAGTTGCCTGAATGAGGGGACCGAGGGCCTCCAGGGCCAGGGACAGGCTTACCAGACTTGGTGATGTCGAAAGTGGAGGTCAGACGGCCACTTGTCACACATAGGGAAGATGCTTTTCGTGGTCTACGAGGTGCCAAATCTTCTCCCCAGAAGGGGACACATGCTCCACATTGAGGGCCACAAAATATATACCAACCAGGGTTCTTGGCCCCCTCAATCAATGGAGACTGACTAGAGGCCAGACAAGAAATTCAAGCAAGACTTTGCTGGGGCCCCTGTACAAACAGGGGGAAGTGAGAACAAGTATCAGATTTCCTTACTGGCTCCATGAGGCAGAGGAGGTGGGGAAAGCTTGCTGCTTATACACGGTGAGGGTAGGGGTGAGTCCAAGGGTCAGGATGCAGGAGTGGCGGAGGTGGTTTGCCCACCCGTTGGGTGGTGCTGTGTGCAGGGGGTATGCTCAGTACCCTGCTTTTCACCTAAGTCCTTCCTTTTGGCTCCAGGCTCTACACAAGTGGCAGTTGGGTTCTTTTTTTTTTTTTTTTTGGTCTCTTTGTATCTTTATCTACAGTTGGCCCCATTGCACATGCTCAAAATTATTTTTGGGGCCCATGCAATTTCTTTGCATTTTGTTGCTGGAGAAGACATGTGTCCATGTGCAAGCATTGCAGCAAAGGGTCTCAGGTCCCAGTCTGTTTCATAATCAGGAGGGGTGTGACTAATAAACAAGACCCAGCAGCCAAAAGGAAACAAGCAGAGAAGGTGGACAGAGCGGAGGGAGCCGGCTACCATCTCCACGTCTGAAGCTGCAAGACCGACAAGTCCAGGGACACTGGCAGGGCTGGGAGGGGAAGGAAAGAAAAGAGAATGAGATGAATGGGGAAGGATGTGAGAGGAGAGAGGGAGCCAGGAAGAGGACGTTAGGGGATGTCAGAAATTGGTTGGGAAACTGCAGTGAAGAGAATTAAGTGTCCCCGGGCTAGCCTTGTGTGAAAATGAAGGTGTTAGTCACTCAGTTGTGCCTGACTTTTTGTGAGCCCAAGGACTGGATCCTGCTAGACTCCTTTGTCCGTTGGATTTCCTAGGCAAAAAGCTGGAGTGGGTTGCCATTTCCTTCTAACAGAGGTCTTCATGACTAAGGGAGCAAACTCAAGTTTGTCTCATTGCAAGCAGATTCTCTACCACCTGAGCCACATAGAAAACCTTCTTGGACTAAATACACCATGTCAGCCATGTAAACCAGCAGGTTGATGACCGTCAGGATGGCTACAGCCAGTCGTTGGTCCCACATGCAGACAAAGATGTCTTGATCACTGCAGCCTATATCGCTGGACCGCTGGGGCTGCCCCCCAGCTTCTCATGGAACTGGTAGAGGGGCCAGAGGATCGCTGCCGTGAAATAGAGGAAGACAGAGATCACAGTCTGCGCCCGCAGCAGACAGGGGAAGCGGAGGGGAAGCTTCTTGTCGTTGTCACAGTCACACCCATTCATAAGGAAGTTCATAACCCCAAGGACGAAGCAGATGGAGTACACAGCCACACAACACTCCAGGGCCGGCTGGTGCAGGTACAGTTCAGTGTTGCAGATGAAGGCGAAGATGATGTTGGCCACATAGTTCTCCAGCCTCCTGAGCATACCTGGGAATGTTGGCCGAAGCAGGACATTCTACCTGGTCGGCGACAGACCCAGGCCACTTCGATGGCGTAAAGCAGAGCAGCCAGGCAGGAGAAGACAGAGGCGGTGATGGCATGGTTTTGGGCGGGGCCTGGATCATAGAACTGGATGTAGGTGGGGCCGAAGAGGAAGGCAGCTGAGAGGCAGACAACGGCGAAGTAAGAGCCAAAGGCGAGAGAATGCCATCCCAAGACAAGCGGAGGTGGCACTTGAACTTATCAGAGAAGCTGAGGAGGGACTGGATGTTACATAACGGCAGTTTGAAGAGACTGCCCAATTCCAGTATGAAGCCGAGAAGGGTCAGACTGAAGCAGACGTACCAGATCAACAGGCACCAGTTGATTACACCCTCCTTCAGAGTGTCCTCACTGGTCAGCAAGATGGGCACGAGGGTGGGAGAGCAGCTGCCCCACGCGGAGGAAGAGGCTCCGGCCTGAGGACGAGATCATAGCGCTCCTGATAGGCAGGTCACAGGCTGGGGTGTTGTATGTAACGTTGCTTGCTTTCCACCCAAAGTCTTGTGAATAGTTAAACCCGGATCCGGAGTTGGATGTTCTGCTTCCTCTTTCATTGGGCCGGTTCAGCACTCCCTCTGTCCTTGATTTTTCAGAAGGATACAACCACTGATCTTTAGAACAGATGCACTGATCTTAACAAACGAAGGACCACACGCATGTTCTCAGTCCTCAGCAGGGCGCCCGGCAGTTAATGTCAAGTCTCCAAAACCCTCAGCGTGTAGCACACATCCGTTTCCTGGCCCCCTCCTGGTATAAATGTGGGCTGAGTCTTGCAGTGCTGGGGGTTGGTGTTCTCGCACAGTGATCCGCCTTCTCCCCTGATGGCTGGCTTCCTTAACGTAAAGCGACTTTTCTTCCACCCAGTGCTTGTCTCTCTGTATTGGCTTCTTCAGCGAAGAGCAGCCTGAGCCTGAGCTGGGGGACAGTGTTGGGCATCCAGGCAGAGTCCGGTCTCTGGGGCTCCAGCCCTTCCAGCTCCCTCTGTGAAGAGGAGAGGAGTGCAGCTGGGAAGGCTGGGGTGGATCTAGAGGGTTGAGCCAGCAGCTGCTGAATGTGTTAGTTTCCAGGATTTCCTGTGTCCCTCCCCACTGCTTGCTCACAGCCTGCTTTCATTTTCTGTTGAGAGAGGAAAACTGGCCTTGAAGGAGCAGCTGAGCTCTTGACTGAGTGAGTAGAGGGTGTTTGCCCCTGGAGCCCCCCATTCCCTCCTGTTTGGGCAAATCATTTGCCCTTTGGAACTTTGGTGTCAGTTTGGACACCACAGGAGATGGCTTATTCATGACTCTGTGTTTGGCTTTTCTTGAAGAAGAATTTATTTGAAATATGTTTATATGAAAAATGCAAACAAAGTGAAGCGAGGGGCCATATCTATCCCTTCCAGAAGTCCACTGGGACGCATGTTGGCTGATTGACAAAACTAGAGTATGACTCTAACTAAGAAGAAAAATGAGTTTAAAATTTCTATACATCGTAACCCATGTATGTTTTCTACTCTAAAGAGCAATGTACTCCCTGAATGGGTCTCTAACTTCCTCCACTCTTTTGCAGTTAGAACTGATCTGTTAAATATTTGGTAAGTGGGAGGAAATGCCATGGGCAGCTTTCCTGTTACTCTATAATAAAGGCTCTTCCAACAAAGGCACTAAATTAATGGTATTGATCTCGAGTGGCCTCGGCCTGTGTTTTCAATCCAAACTATTCTCTGGGGAATAAACAATGGACTGTGAAGATCCCCAGAGTCTTGAACAGCTGCCTGCAGAGTTGGTGAGGGGCAGCGATGTAGATTTCCTGCCTCAGTGATCAAAACAGTAGGTCCTGGCTCTGCAGGGAGAAGGGCATCGCCACTGCCAGCATTAAAGGTGGTTAGCCTGTGTGTTTTATTTTTCTTTAATTTTGACTCTCTCATGGACAAAAGTTACTGGGTGACTATATTTTTGCATTGAAAGTTTCTTTTCAAAGATTTGTTGATGGGTGGTGTTGAATGGATAGGTATTGCTGATGCCACCGTCGAGGAAACCGTGTTGCTTGAGTTTGTGCTGCACAGACATGTGTTTCTGTGTGTCAGCTGGTTTCTGATGCTGCCTCCTGCTTCTCCAGGACAAACACATAAAATGATCTAGATAAATGTAAATATACATGGATTTTTTAATTGTCTGGAATTTCTGGATACCATCAAACCCTGCTATCAGTCATAGCGGAAGCCTTGTCCTATCTCCTACAACTGTAATGCTCTTTTTAACCTCAATACAAATATAAAAGAAAAACCCTAGAAACCTGACATACGCTAATTGCCTCAAATTTTCCCAGAGCTGGGAAGGATGGAGCAGATTTTTATTCTCACCCAAACGCCCATCTCTGGGAGCCATTCCCAATGTCTCCACAGTCGCACCTTTCCCGGGCCCTGGGGCACGGCCCAGTCCAAGACAACTAGCAGTTGTGTCCCCAACACTAGAGTTTCTGTCCCCTTAGCTCTTAAAGGACCAGAGCCCGGTTGACTGTATTTAAAGGTGTGTCCCTGCGTGCATGCCCAGCGCGTGTTTGCCTGTGTGTGTGCCTGTATGTCTGTGCTCACAGGTGCATTTGGACCAGCAGCCTTTATAATAACTGGCGGACAGGAAGCCACCAGTATTGTGCTTAGTCTCCTCTCTCAGCCACAAACCCCAGAGCCCAGCACCCTGGAGTCACCAGGACTGGGGGAGTCAGGCATCAGAGCTGCGGTGGGGATTGTCGGGGGCACAGACAAAGCCTCCCCTCTGCTGCCCCTCACTCCTGTACTGAGAGGAAGCATGAGCTCTTTACCTGGGTTGGGTGGGGTGGATGGGGAGGGCTCCAGGATGTGGTTCCCATGGCAGGCAAATCTTAAGAAGCAATGAAATGAAATTCATATTTTAAGGCAAGATAAGAAATATTTAAAGAAAGTTCTTCTCTCCCTCCTGTGACTTCCTCCCTGCCTTGAAGTGTGCAGTGTGCGTCTGCAGCATGTGTCAACCAGACCTCCCGAAGGGCAGAAATCCCTGACCCAATAGAAAGATCCATTTTTGTTCTTCTAATCCCTGCCTTGTGACTTTATATGACACTGTCTCCCCATGACACTAGTAATGTCACCAGCCACATTACTCGTGTCTACCACTTCACCAGAGTGTTGTTTCTTGCATTAAGAAAAGTGTCATGGAGCCTCTGATAAACATACTGATGACCAGGTGACCTTACACACAGTTTTATAAGATCCATGACTCGAAATATGGGAAGAAGCAACAGGCAAGAAGCCTGACAGACAAGTAAGACAATTGTTTCAGGGGATTTGGGCTCCTGTTACCAGAACTAGAAGAAGAATTACACATCGATTGGCCTATCAAGGGAATCCTCACCTGACCTGGGAAAATTCCTCCCAAAACCTTGATGGAGATTAAGATGGAAACAAATAGATTGTGTGATAAACAATGTTGCCCACCACCAAGGTCTTCCAAAGTCAAGTCACTAGCTGCTACGATTCACTGACCTACAATCCGCTCTGAAAGGAAGTCGTGAAAAGATCAGGATTGTACTTTGTACTCTGAGAAAACTGGCAGAACCTGCCCTCACATTCTTGGATATTTTCAGGAGACTTTTCTCTGAACCCAGTTTCCTGCATCTGTCCATGCCTAGGAAGCACGAAAAGCATGAACCATGATATCTGTTCTTCCTGAGTGAAGTAACTTTCTACCAAGGCATGGGCTGGTTTCATATCCTTCCCCAAATCACATAAACACTGACCTCCAACCCTGATCTCCTCAAAACAGCTCTTGGAGCTTCTTGAGAGACTGTCTTCCCAGTTAAACTTCTCAGGTTGGTTCCAATAAAATTTCCAATTCTTTCCTAGGTTGTCTGACTACTGGCTAGTTTTTTATCCACAAAAGCAAGTATGCATTGACTTCTGCAAGTCTCAGTGCAAGAACCTCATATTCTTATATTTTTCTAAATCAAATTGAACACAACCCTGGGACCTCACTTCCCAGGAGGATGGAAATGTGTCTGCTGCTGCTGCTGCTAAGTCGCTTCAGTCTTGTCCGACTCTGTGCAACCCCATAGATGGCAGCCTAAGAAGCTCCCCCGTCCCTGGGATTCTCCAGGCAAGAACACTGGAGTGGGTTGCCATTTCATTCTCCAATGTATGAAAGTGAAAGGTGAAAGTGAAGTCGCTCAGTTGTGTCTGACTCTTAGCGACCCCATGGAATACAGCCTACCAGGCTCCTCCATCCATGGGATTTTCCAGGCAAGAGTACTGGAGTGGGGGTGCCATTGCCTTCTCTGGAAATGTCTCTGTGCTTCTATGAAAGAATTTTCCAGGGTGGGTTCACATGAGGGACTTGCTGTCCAAGCCTCATGGTTCATGGGATGGCTGGTCAATTCCTCCTGTTGAGAAATTGGGAAAAGATTTCCAAATTGGGAAAGAAGAATATCAAGGTTGTATACTGTCACCGTGCTAATTTAACTTTAATGCAGAGTAGATCATGCGAAATGCCGGGCTAGATGAAGCACAAGCTGGAATCAAGATTGCCGGGAGAAATGTCAATAACCTCAGATATGCAGATGACAACACCCTTATGGCCAAAAGTGAAGAAGACCGCAAAAGCCTCTTGATGAAAGTGAAAGAGGACAATGAAAAAGTTGGCTTAAACTTAATGTTCAGAAACCTGAGATCGTGGCAAATGGCCCCATTACCTCATGGCAAATAGATGGGGAAACAAAGGAAACAGGGAGAGACTTTATTTTGGGGGACTCCAAAATTACTGCAGATGGTTACTGCAGCCAAAAATTTAAAAGATGTTTGCTCCTTGCAAGAAAAGCTATGACCAACCTAGACAGACTATTAAAAGCAGAGACATTCCTTGTCAACAAAGGTCCATCTAGTCAAAGATATGGTTTTCCCAGTAGTCATGTATGGATGTGAGAGTTGGATTATAATGAAAACTGAGCACTGAAGAATTGATGCTTTTGAACTGTGGTGTTGGAGAAGACTCTAGAGAGTCCTTGGACAGCAAGGAGACCCAAGCAGTCCATCCTAAAGGAGATCAGTCTTTAGTGTTCTTTGGAAGGACTGATGCTGAAGCTGAAGCTCCAATATCTGACTCATTGAAAAAGACCCTGATGCTGGGAAAGATTGAAGATGTGAGGAGAAGGGGATGACAGAGGATGAGATGGTTCGATGGCATCAGAGACTCAATGGTCATGAGTTTGAGCAAGCTCCTCGAGTTGGTCGGAGAAGTCAATGGCACCCCACTCCATTACTCTTGCCAGGAAAATCCTCTGAACGGAGGACCCTGGTGGGCTTCAGTCCATGAGGTCGCTAAGAGTTGAACACGACTGAGAGACTTCCTTTTCACTTTTCACTTTCATGCACTGGAGAAGGAAATGGCAACCCACTCCAGTGTTCTTGCCTGGAGAATCCCAGGGATGGGGGAGCCTGGTGGGCTGCCGTCTATGGAGTTGCACAGAGTTGGATACGACTGAAGCGACTTAGAAGCAGCAGCAGCAGCCGCGAGTTGGTGATGGACAGGGAAGCCTGGCATTCTGCAGTCCATGGGGTTACAAAGAGTTGGAGTTGACTGAGTGACTGAACTGAAGTGAACTGAGAGGTTAAGGGCTATTTGTCACAATTCCAAGGCTGCTCCAGTCTGCTCAGTGTGGCACTCAAAAGAAAGTGTAATCATCCTGTATTTAGTTCAACCTTCTCATCAAAGGGGCTTCCCTGATGTCTCAGATGGTAAAGAATCCTCCTGCAATGCAGGAGACCCGGGTTTGATCCCTGGGTTGGGAAGATTCCCTAGAGAAGGGAATGGCAACCCAACCCAGTAGTCTTGTCTGGGAAATTCCATGACAGATGAGTGGGGTGGGCTGCAGTCCATGTGGTCACAAAGAGTCAGACACAAATGAGTGAGATACCCTTAGTCTTCTCGTCACAGAGGAGGTACAGCTGGACCCCAGGGATGGGAGCACTTGTCCAGAGTCACCCTGGGTGTGGCAGAGTCAGAATCAGGACCAGGTGTCCTGTCCCCAGGCCGGCTGTCTGTCCATGGCCCCATGCTGCTTGTGACAAGTGTAGCAGCAGGATCCTCCAGGCTGAGATTCCTGACTCATTCACCCTCGTTCTGGACAAACTCACTGCTGGTGAGTCAGTTTCCTCATCTGCTAGAGGCGGGAGGGGTGCCAGAGACCCCTGGTGCCTCCCAGGCCCCCTCTCCCGGGGCCCCTGGACTTGCCCCTGGAGACTCAGAGGTGGAGATGGCAGCTGGCTCCCTCCCCTCTGGCCACCCTCTCTGCTTGTTCTCTCTTGGCTTCCGGGTCCTGTTGATTGGTCACAACCCTCCTGATTCCATAGACCCTCTTTCCCCATGACTTCCGCTTGGTGGGGTCCATGTTTCTCTCTCACAACCTGAGTTTCCTCAGTCACTTCCCAGGGGTCTAACTCTCCAGTGATTCTTGTCAAAACGAGAAACTACATCCATGCGCCCCCACAGTCTGAGGTCTCCCAGACTCCCTTGTTCTTTCACGTTCTTGACTTTCCACTTCTTCAGAGTGCAGCTCAGCAGCCAGAATGCTCTTGTTCTGTTTAGGAAACTCATATTTCCTTTAGGAAAAGCAAATTCCTTCCTGCTGGGCATATAGAGAGCCGAACATAAGCAAGGGAAGATGAAACAGAAGCCCAGAGTGAAGGGAGGCAGATCTGGGGTCCGTGACTGGATTCACAGTCACATCTGCTCTGACTCCAAAACAGACAGGTGAGGGGAGGAGCTGAGAGATGCCCACTCAGGCCTGTCTCCAAAGGCAGAGAGAAGGGAGGCGCCTTGGGTCCAGAGGTCTGGGGAGGGGGAGCTGGGGCCTCCAAACCCACCTACTTGGTGACCAGGGCCTCCCGTAGCCCTTCAGCACACACAGTTGATGGAGAAGATCTCCATCATCAAGGCTTTTCCTGATGATTGACAGCAGGGGCTGATGGAAACAAAAAGACGTAGAAGAAAATTTCTAATTATCTACTTATTTTACCTGATTCCAGAAAATCAGGAAACGGCAGCAGAAAGCAACAGGTACACAGAAATACACATACGTGTCACCTCACACTCAAACAATGCAATTCCTCTCACAATGGAAATAGCAACAGCTACCCCACCCCAACCCCCAAACCACCTACCAAAGAAATTCTGAAAAGAAAGGTTCTCTTTCAGAACAAGTCACCCAATAAGTTTTGGCCTCCTGACCAGATGATACAAAAAGAAAGAAAGAAAAAAAAATCCCAGGCTAACATCTTAAGGCTGCAGTGGCCAAGCTCTTCTCTCTGCAGAGGCAGGACCTGCTGTTTGATCACTGAGGCAGGAGGCCCTCATCCCTGCCCCTCTCCAACACTGCAGACAGGTGTCTGCAAGTCCCTGGGGTTCTTCACCAGCTCCTTTTGATTCTCCAGAGATTGGTTGGGGGTGGAAGCTATCCCAAATTTCTTTAAGATGTCCTCTAGGCAGCCAGTGTGAGGCTGAGCATCTGTGGGGTCCAGGAATCCAAAATCTCTGCTTCAGGACTCTTGTCCATTGGGAATCAGTGTCCTCCAGAATTTTTTTTTTTTTTTTTTTACTTAAAGGGGAGGTGCACTATACACTCCCTTTTACTTGGAGAAAGGAGGCCCATTGCCTAGCTACCCACTCTCTCTCCTTCTCGTCCTCATCCAGTCCCATGGCTTTAAGATTCCACTCAGTTGACAAATATGCCTGTGCACCAAGTGTGTGCCTGGCAGTTTTCTAGACACTGGACAGAGAGCAAAGAAGATAACCAGTAGTTCCCCCCGTGGAGTTTATCCTCTAGGACACAAGATGGAAAATCTGAGAACCAATGGGTACCATCAGGTCAGTGGGTGATAAATACTATGATAAAGGGAAAACAGGTGAAAAAGAGAGTTATTGGAATGTAGGGATGGGCAAGGCTGCTATTTTAGGTGGTTGAAGGTCAGGCCACTCTATGGATATGACCCACCCCTCAACAAGAGATTCTGATTTATTGGAGCTGAGTGAAGTGAATTGGTTGTACGATGATAACTCCCCAATTCTGGCCTCCAGAGCTGATCTCTACAGAGGCCCTGAGTCATATGCAATTGCCTTCTGATCACTCCCCTCTGGATGTCTCAGGACACCTCACACTCACCATGTCTGGTCCCATCTCCTGAAGCCCCCCTAGCTCCAGCACACACAGACCCTTCCTCGTCTTTCCCATCTCAGTCGATGGCACCACCTTCACAGATGCTCTTCACAAAATACTGTGAATCCACACTACACACACACACACACACACACTCTTCCTCCTTTCTAGAGCATCCACTTGATCTTGATTCAGATCGATCCAGCCCTCTCACGTGGGCTGCTCTCATAAGCTTCTCACTGCTTCCTCTATTTCCATTCTTAGCCTCAAAGCTGGCTTGGGTTGAACTCAAACTGTTACCTTTGATGGCCTTTCTTTTCTCCCTCAAACCGCACAATGTCACCTCCAAAACCCTATAAGTTCGCACCCTTTTCTACCTCTCCAGCTTCATCGCCTCCCCTCCCTCCAGTCACTGAGAATGGCCTCCAGGTCCTCTTGGTCATCTGAGGGCCTTCCCTGCTACATGTCTACACACACCCAAACCCTGAACGGAGACCAGAAGTCAGCCTGGAACATAGTAGTTTTGTGTTCAGTCAATGTCACTCTGAGCCTCAGTTTCCTCATCCAGAAAATGGAGATAATAGCACCAGTTTTTTTTAAATTTATTTATTTTTAATTTATTTATTTTTAATTAAAGGATAATTGCTTTACAGATAGCACCAGTTTTTAAAGGTGAAGATTCTTGATTACATCCTGCAGAAAACACCTCTAGCAACTTAGGTAGTGAACGACTGCACTAGAAGGCTGCTAGAGAATTATTAGGGCGAGACGGGCCTGAGAGCAGGCTTAGAACAGGGGCGGGGCGGTGCTGGGCAGCTGGGGCACAGGCAAGGGCAGCTGGTCCAGCCACCATGGCCACTGGCAGCAGACTCTGGATGCTACTGCAGGACCTAGCAGAAGGAATTCTGACCTGACCTGGTGTCGTGTATCACTTGCTCCGTAGGTCTGTGTCCAGACTTCACATGGGGGCAGATCAAATATTTACCTGACCTTTGAGTTTCTTATTGAGGGTGAGGTCCAGTTTCTCATCAAGATTCACACGATCTGGACATCCTCAAATATGAAGTGGGGGGAAGTGCAGGTTCTCAATTGTTCTTCTCCCAGGAGATGTTCCTCATACAAGGCCACGGGAAAGTTGGGAGAATTAAAAGAGAAAACAAAGGAATCACTGATTCTTAAGCATTTCCCCTAAAGGCAGAAGGGATGGAATGCATCCTGGTCAGGAGGTCCAGGCAGGAAGGAGCCTGAGTTTGTAAGCTCGTGTTAATACTTATTCAATAAACTCCTGCAAGGTACCAGGCCTTCTTCTCAGCACTGGGAAAACTTCAGTGAACAAAGGACAAGATACCTTTACTTTGTGGATCTCTGTATTCTAGAGTTTATCTTTGAAGCCTCATGTTTTCCATGAAAGCAAATGTGGGATATTGCATTCCTTTTTATAATACTCAATAATAATATACTCTTAACATATCAGACTTGTTTCAATACAAAAGTAACAACTTCCTACTAATGGGCTGGTGGCTGAGCCATCCTAGTTGCTTGAAGATACTAGAAGATGAGGTCTTTATGTGCCTATATTTAAGTACATTGTGGTTGACACATGAACAAAACCGGATCTGAGTTCATGTGATGTGGGGAGTAGAAAACTGGGGAGCCAAGACCTGCGAGAGAGGGGCAGAGGGTCAGAGAAATGATGGAGGGTTCTGGGGTCCTGCCAGCCTCTGACAAGGTCCAGGAACAGACTACTGGGAAAGCATTTCCTGCCTGGTGTAGCAGAAAGAACAGCAGGCTCTCTTTTAAGGGTTTTGCATAAGGAGTGGCCCCACACTGGCAATAGGAGTGTTCCTGGGGGCAGTGGTTTGGACTGGTGGGCAAAGCACTTGAGGGATTTATTGAAACAGATACTGGTTGGAGTTGGGGGTGAGGAGATGGGCTTGAACCAAGCTCCGCCACCCCTACCATTTCTCCATCCCTGGTCAGAAGCAGACCCAGAAAAGACCAACTGGGCAGACCCTCACCAGCCCAGGCTGGCTCCAGAAGAGACCTCAGGTGACAGCTCAGAGGTTCTGTCGGCTGAGAAAAGGGCCCTGAGGACTCGGGCTGCAGCGGGCTGCTGTGGACACAACAGTTACAAGAGGTCGTATGTGTCGTGCTCGCTGCAGGTCGAGCTCTGCTGCGGATTCATGTGTTCCTCCCAGCAGCCCCTGAACTATGTTCTCAGTCCCCATTTTCACAGGCACAGAGAGGTCAACCAGTCACGATTACAGAGGTTTAGGTGTCAGAGCTGAGATTTGAACCCAGTCATGTGAGTTTAGGACCTTAAAATCTGCTTGGGTTTGATTTGTGTCTTAGACCCAAAGGGAGAGAGTGGCCAATATGTATTTCAGTGCCAACAGGCTGACTCGGTGACATCACCTCCATTTCATTCATCTTCAGGGATATTTTTAATGTCATGCCCACTGTACAGATGATGATTCTGAGGCTCAGAGAGTGTGTTATGTTTTTTGCTCAAGTTCACACTGTTACATCCTGTCAGAGCCCAGATTTGAAGACAGGTTTGTCTCCCTGCAAAGCTCAGCAAGTCATAAGTGGAAAAAGAAAAGTGTTAATCGCTCAGTCGTGTTTGACGCTGCGACCCCACAGACTGTAGTCCCCCAGGCTCCTTCTGTCCATGGAATTGTCCAGGCAAGAATACTAGAGTGGGTAGTCATTTCCTTCTCCAGAAGATCTTCTCAGCCCAGGGATAAAACATGAGTCTCCTGCATTGCAGGCAGATTCTTTACCATCTGAGCCACCAAGGGAGCCCCAGCAGGTAACAGAGCTGCAGGAAATGCTGAGCCCCTTCCCTCTTCTCTTGAGTCCAGGATTCATGTCCTGGCTCCGAGTGTCCCGGTCTGGCTCTAGTGCCCCACCCAGAGGTCCTGTGGCCGAGTTCCCATCCCAGCCAGACCACTTCCTCTTGGCAAGCCAGCCAGAACATGACAGAGAGGGCCCAGACCCTAGGGAGGGACTGACTGGAGCCTGGCCTGAATCTCCTCGGCCCATCAGTCTTCCTACAGAGACATTTCCACAGAACAGCCACACAGACAAGGTTCACATGGATTGGCTGTCAATTTCTGGCTCCCAGGTAGGTGCCTGGGGCCACCCGAGAGCAGAATCCCTTCTCTCTCCACTCAAAGGTGGACTACGGAAGGTTGATTCTGTGATTTTTCCAAGAAGTTTACCAGAGAATGAAAACATCTGTGCCCCGGGCTGTGTTCTGGATGCGGCTCAGGATACAGTCTGGAGGACGCCATCTGGAGTCACCCTGCCTGGGGAGGCTGTGGCTGGCTTTCGAAAAGGGAGCCTCTGGCCACTGCCCCAGGAAACAGGGAGTCCAAGCCAGGCAGGGAGCAAGGGAAGGGCCTGAGGCTTGGGCAAGAGGAGGTCTTCTGCATCACCTGTGGGTGCTAAAGGGCTTGGGGAGGCCCTAGCCACTCAGCAGGGGGATTGGGGACAACAGCTGCCCCTCCCCCGACCCCTGGACCAAGGTGCCTCCCTTCTGCCTGCTTTGGAGAGTGCCTGCTATCCGTCACGGCTTCAGGGAGCATGAAGACCATCTGCCAACTATCCTCCCCCTGACTCTTCTCCAGTTGTTATATTTTTCAAAAATAAATTGTATTTTTTAAGAAGGGAATCTTTACATGGTTCCAGATAAAAGTATTCTGAAAAAGCCACACTCTGAGAAACCTCACTTCCACCTGTGGCTCCATCCACTCTCTCCTCAGCTCCCTCCCCAACCCAGACCAGGTAACTATTCCAATGCTCTCAGGGGAGTCCTTCCTGTGCTTCTTGATGCAAGTCAAGCACATACAGGTGTATTTAATATTATTTCTCTTCATTTTTATTATATAAAATATAGTATGTTCCCTGGAGCATAGTTGAGCATACTTATGTCTTAACTATTTTTATTTCATGTATCCTGGAGATATTATCACTGTTGCAGAGTATTCCCTCTTGTACTACATCATTGTTTATTAATCCACATCCTAAAGATGAACACCTGGGTTATTTTCAATCTTTTCTATCTTACTTTTGAATTTGATCTTGAGTGGGAGCTTGATTTATGCCAAACTGCTCTGATCAGGAGAAGGTAAATGGGGAGAGGTGGTCAGGACACAGGAAATGAGAAAAGCAAGGATGACTAGGAAATGGGCAAAAGGTAGAAAAATGTAGAAACAAATGAGAGAAGCAAGAGAAGGAAGCAAAACAGAATGTGGGCAACCACACAAGATAAGAAGGAGACAGAGCAGAAGGAGGGAAGGAAATAGAAAATAGAGTGAGATGAGTGAAGTATGCGAGGAGGGAGAGAAGAGAGCCAGAAGAGGACATCAGAAAATGTCAGAGCTCGGTGAGGATACCTCCTGTGAGCAGGGGGTCAGGAACACTGGGCTGGTCCTCAGTCCCTACAGAAACCAGTACACCAGGTCAGCCACGTAAACCAGCAGGTTGACAGCTGTTGGGATGGCCACAGCCAGTCGCTGGTCCCAGAAGCACATGTCGTAGTTGAGCCCATTGATGGAGTGCATATCCCTGGACCGCTGGAGCTGTCTGCCAAACTCCTCATTGAACTGGTAGAGCGGCCAGAGGACCAGAGCGCTGACACAGAGGAGGACGGAGAGCAAGCTGAGCACAAGCTGGGAGAGGGGGGAGGGCCTGGGCAGCCTGTATTCCCATTCGCCCAGGTTCAGCAGGATGGCCGGGCTGCTGGGATGAAGCAGATGGAGTACACGGCCACACACCACTCCAGCGCTGCCTTGTGCAGGTACAGGGAGGTGTTGATGATGAAGGTGAAGATGATGCCAGCCATGAAGTTCTCCAGCACCTTCAGCAGGCCTGGCATGGTGAATGCATAGCGGGAGGTCTCTTAGAACCCATAGGTGATCTGCATGCAGGCTACTTACATGCATACAGCACAGATGCGACACAGGAGAACCTAGTGGCAGTGCTGGCCCGGTCCAGGTAAGGACCATCAGGCAGGACCTGGATGGAGGTGACAGAGTAGGTGATGGAGGCCGAGAGACAGAGGAGGGTGGTGCAACAGGTGTAGGTGACAGAGAAGCTGCACCAGGAGAAAGGAAAGCAGGACGAGAGCTCACGTACGTCGACTATGGAGATGATGAGGGTCACAACGAAGCAGATGCACCAGAGGACATGGACCAGTTACCTGGGGCCCCTCTCCAGATGCCCATGCTGGCCACCAGAGAGAAGACCATGCAGGTAGAGAACAGCTGTGGTGGGCGGAGGCAGAGACAGCAGCACGTGACCTCCAAGAAGCCCCTGTCTCAGATGTCACCCCCATGCACATGGTGTTGCGATGGTCTGGCTGGTGGTGAATCGAATCAGCCACCTGGAACAGGCTCAGGGCCCTGTGACGGCTGAGGCTCAGGATCTGTGGAGTTGGAACCAATGACTCAGACACTTGGGTAACAACACAGCCGCTCCAGAATGATTCTCCCCACCCATCACCTCGGCCTTATCAGGAGACTGTCATCCCCAAATCTCACAGCCATGTTTGGTCTGGCCCCAAACCATGAACATCTGGGGCCTCTTGTGCTGCATACCATTATCTTTTGGTGTTGTAAAGTAGAATCATCCTTACGTACAATCTCAAATCTTCAAACCTCTCAAAATTGAAAACGATTTCTTAAAATTTCATTTGGTAGCAGAATGCACATGAGACAATTCATGGTCTCATGGTTTTCCATCTTCCCCTCAGAGAGGACCCAGAAGGCCCTGGCCCCTAATGCAGGCTTGGTTTGCTCCAGATTAGGGGCACAAACCAGTTTGTACTGGAGGTGGCCCCGAGGATTTGTTTTGTTTTTCTTCATTTTATTTTCTGGAAGACATGGTGTAGAATCAGTGTTGTTTCTTCCCTAAGGGTTTAGAAGCTGCAGTGGTTTAATTTCACAAGAAAATCCAGATTTCCTGCTCCTTTAGAAATCTCAGGGGATCTGGTGTCACTAGGCTGTGTTCTCTTGGGGTGGGGGAGTAGCTGGAGGTGAGCAGCAGCTACAGCCTCTTTCAGTTCAGTTCAGTCACTCAGTCATGTCCAACTCTTTGTGACCCCATGAATCAAAGCACGCCAGGCCTCTCTGTCCATCACCAACTCCCCGGAGTTCACTTAGACTCATGTCCATCGAGTCCTTGATGCCATCCAGCCATCTCATCCTCGGTCGTCCCCTTCTCCTCCTGCCCCTAATCCCTCCCAGCATCAGAGTCTTTTCCAATGAGTCAACTCTTCGCATGAGGTGGCCAAAGTACTGGAGTTTCCGCTTTAGTATCATTTCTTCCAAAGAACACCCAGGGCTGATCTCCTTCAGAATGGACTGGTTGGATTTCCTTGCAGTCCAAGGGACTCTCAGGAGTCTTCTCCAGCACCACAGTTCAAAAGCATCAATTCTTTGGCATTCAACTTTCTTCACCGTCCAACTCTCACATCCATACATGACTACTGGAAAAACCATAGCCTTGACTACATGGACCTTTGTTGACAAAGTAATGTCTCTGCTTTTTAATATGCTATCTAAGTTGGTTATAACTTTCCTTCCAAGGAGTAAGTGTCTTTTAATTTCATGGCTGTAAACACCATCTGCAGTGATTTTGGAGCCCCCAAAATAAAGTCTGACACTGTTTCCACTGTTCCCTCATCTATTTCCCATGAAGTGATGGGACCAGATGCCATGATCTTCGTTTTCTGAATGTTGAGCTTTAAGCCAACTTTTTCACTCTCCTCTTTCACTTTCATCAAGAGGCCTTTTAGTTCTTCTTCAATTTCTGTCATAATGGTGATGTCATCTGCATATCTGAGGTTATTGATACGTCTCCTGGCAAACTTGATTCCAGCTTGTGCTTTTTCCAGCCCAGCGTTTCTCATGATGTACTATGGCTTTTACAGTTTTCCATTTATATCTTTGTGTAGTTTTCTGTATTTCTCTTATTCTCCTGTATAATCGACGTAAACAGGTCTATGATCATCTCACGTCTGCCCATTTCCCCCTCTTTGGTATGGCCAGGCTTCCTGTCTGCTCACAGGAGCATCCACCCCTTCATCCAGGGAGCATCCGTGCTCTCAACCTCTCGTACAGCCTTCAACACATGTCACAAACTTTGAGACTGTATTTAGACATGTGTTTGCATCCATGCACACATGCCTGTAGGGAGTATCTGTGTTTTCTTTCTTTTCTGTTTTGTGAACATAAGACCATGTCATTCACACGGCATCTTGCTTTTCCACCGCCCCTGGCAGGTGCAGCTGGTCCTCTCCAGGGGCCCTAGTCCTCTCCATCCCCTTTACTTATTTCCTTCCCTCTTGGCTCCCTCCTGGCTCCTGTGGGCATTTGGACTGACCCCTTCTCTAGATCAGTGGACCCTCCCCTGTGAGTCTCAGACAATGAGACAAGGGGTCCTGGGATACATGTGACCACCATACTCTAGAGCAGGAGGTTGGCAAGCTTTTCTGGAAACTTTAAAGAAGTATGACAAATAATATATTTTTCATTTCTGGAAATTCATTTTGTTCTACTAGGGTTACTGCAGCAAATTATCATACGCCTGATGGCTTAAAGCCACAGAAACGTATTCTGTCAGTCCTGGAGGTCAACGTTGTGAAACAAGGTGTCAGCGGGGCTGCTCTGCCTCTGATGCCCCAGGGAGGGCCTTTCTTTGTCTCTTTTAGTCTCTGGAGGCGCCTTGGCCCATGGCTGTGTTACTGAGCTCAGGCTTGTCTACTCAGTCCTCAAGAAGCCAAACACTGAGAGATGAGTGTCGGGCTTTGTCTGGGACGAGGTTCCGCTCCTCTGCTGTGAACACAATCATCACCCACATCTGTGCATCAGCCCATGTTGGGCGGTGGGTTAAAAAAATACCAATGAATGTTTCCACCATTTTTTGTGGATCAACTTGGAGGATGGTTTTTTCCAGTTTAGCAGGTCTACGTTGAGAAGAAGATCATACGTCCAATAACAGTCAGACTTTTCTCCTGCACTGAAACCTCCTGCAGGGAATTGTCTTAGTGGAAATCCACCCCCACTGCCTGCCCCCCGCCTCCCTGCCGCACGCCATTAGGGATGCACTCTGGCCAAACTGAGTGACCTGTCAGGTCTTAAAGGGAGAGACTACTTCAGAACCCCATTCTTCCTCAAGCAGTGGCGACACTAAGGCTGTGCCCCGCCAACACACTAGAACCCCTCCTCCTTCCGCAGACTGGAGTTGTGGGGGGGGGGAGGAGGGCGCAGACCAGGGCAGCCCCTGCCTGGGGCATCACAGGAACCAGTTTCCTAAGAAGCTGACCCCTCTTCTCCCTCCCTTGCCTGCAGACTCCTCTGTGAACGCGGCAGGCTTTTCATAGTTTAGTTTCCTTTTTGCCTGTAATTTAGTGCCCTTGTTGGAAGAATCCTAATTATGGAGTAACAGGAAGACCTGCGCATGGAGTTCCCTCCCACTTCCAGATCTTGAAAAAGAGCTCTAACTGCAAAGTACTGGAATAATTTAGAGCTCCATGCAGGGACCAACACTCTTCACAACTGAAAACATACATGGGCCACATTGTATTGAAAGCAGAAAACCATTTTTTTCTTGATTACTGGGTCATACCTTCAGTTTTGCCCATCTGCCAAGATGTGTGCCAGTGGACTTGTAGAAGGGATGGATGTAGGTCCCCTTCCCCCACTTCACTGGCTCATCCAGAACAGATTTAAAACAAACAAGCAATTCTTCCTTGGGAAGAGAGTGGTACAGAGTCACAAACATGCCATTCCCATTTCTGCAGTCTCCAACTGTCCCCAGAGTTTCAAAGAGCAAAGAACACACCCAAACAGGTGGGAAGGGGGGCTCCTGGGACCCACACCCCTCTACTCACTCAGTCAGGAGTTCGGTGCTCCTTCAGAGGCTGCTTTCCTTCTCTTAACAGAAAGTGAAACCACACTGTGAGCAAGGCGTGGGGAGGGACAGGGCAAGTTCCTGAAACCAGCAGTTCGGCAGCTGCTGGAAAAGACCTATAGATCCTTGCTGGGACTAGTTGGCACTCCACTCCTCGCTGAGACTAGCTGGCACTCTCTTCCCAGTGGCACTCTGCTCCTTGCTCTAGGAAGAAAGGGAGAGGCTGGAGAATTGGCGACCTGACTCCTGCCTGGACATTCAACATTGTCCCTCAAATCAGGCCCAGCTGCTTGTCACTGAAGAAGCCAATACAGAGACCTAAGTCTTGGGTGTAAGAAAAGTAGCTTTATCTTACGGAAGCCGGCAAGAAGGTGTTTTACTGCCCAGAAGAATCAACTCCCAGCACGGCAAGGCTCAGCTGGGATTTATACAAGGAGGGAAACCTAAACGGCCGCAGGCTGTGTGCCAGGGGTGCGCTGTGCTTCTATTTTGGGAGACTTTACATTAACCCTGGGCTGCCTTGCTGGACTGAGAAGGTGAGTGTGGTCCTTACTTTGTTCAGATCAGCACATCAGTTCTATGGAGTCAGTGGTTATATATTTTCCAGAGAAAATGAACTGCGACAGAAACAGCGATTAACCGGCAGAGCAAAAGTGAAACCAGAACATCAAACTCTGTGTAAGTATTCATAAGCCTTTGGTTGAGAAACAAGCAAGGTTACAGTCTGGTGCCGGTGACCTGCCTGACCACCATGCTCACCATGTGCCCGTCCTCAGGCCTGGGCACCAAGCCCATCGTGGGCTTCTGCCTCCATTTGGGGCAACTGCTCTTCACCTGTGTGCCCTTCTCGCTGGGGGCCAGTGAGGACACTCTGAAGGGGGACGTAATTAACTGGTGCATGTTCCTCTGGTGCATCTGCTTCACCCTGACCTTCACCGTCTTCATAGGGGAATTTTGTGGGCTCCGGTCCCGCCTCCCCTTCTCCTGGGACGGCTTTCTCTGCATCCATGCCTTTTACTTTTTATCATCTGCCTCTCAACGTCCATCATCTTCGGCGCCACCTACATCAAGTTCTTGCCTCCCGGCTCCGCCCAAAACAGGGTCATCATTGCCACTGCATTCGCCGTCCTGGCAGCTGTACTCTATGCCACTGAAGCACTCTGCATCTTATCCAGCCTGGAGGCATGGTCTGGTTCAAGCCAGCCTTCCCAGGCCTGCTCAGGAGGCCAGAGAACTATGCCGACTGGATCATCATCGCCTTCATCAGCAGCCCCCACCAGTATCAGCATCAGCCAGCCCTACGTTCGTGGTGGTATATTTCATATGGTTCCTCCTGGAACGAGCCATGAACTTTATACTGAAGAGGTTTGATCGAGTCAAAGACAAAAGCTCTGTTCCCTACCTATATCCTGTCTGAGCAGATGGTGTTCTCTACGCTCCTCTGCCCTAGTGCTCCAGTTCAACAAGAAGTTGGATGGGCAGCCCCAGCGGTCCAGTGATGTGAGCTGCAGCAAAGACCCACCTGCTCGGTGTGCGCCTGGGACCAGCGGCTAGCTGTGGCTGTCCTATCCAGCTGCTGCTTGATGTGGCCGACACTGAGTACCTGGCCTGTGAGGCTATTGTAGGGACTAAGAATTCACTTTCTAAATGAGAAGTGTTCTTTACAGAGCTCTGACGTCCTCTGATGCCCTCTTCCTGGCTCCCCTCTCCCTCCTCATATCCTTCCCCATGCATCTCACTCTCTTTTCCATTCCTTCACTCCTTCTGCTGTCTTTGCCCTGTTTTGTGTGTTTGCTCACATTCTGTTTTGCCTTTCTCTTGCTGCCCTCATCTATTCTACACTTTCTGCTCTTTGCCCCTTTTCTGGTCATCCTTGGCTTTCCCATCTCCTGTGTCCTGACCATCTCTCCCCATCTTCCTTCTTCTGATCCGCCAGGACCTGAGACCCTTTCCTTCTCTGCCCACTGCCTCCTAAGGTGCTGACTCCACCTCATATAGCCTTCTTTGCAGCTGTTCACACCCTGGGCCTCCGGAGGGGCCTCGTTGCCAATGCAAGTCTGTCCCCCTGGGGGTGCCTTTAGTTGGTGTGTGTGTGTGTTGGAGGGAGGTTGGGGTTGGGGGTGAGTACCAAGGGATATGGCCCACTTTCTCCCAGGGGATGGGGTATACAGTCCACCACTCCTTTAAGTTAAAAAAGGTTTCTGCAGGTCAGTAATTTCCAGTGGGAGGAGTCTTGAAGCAGAGACCCTGGTCCCTAGGCCCCAACTGGTGGTTGGCCCCGTCTGACATTGGCTCCAGAATTTTTCCAAGCTTACTGAAAACCCACTGCCAGCAGAGGCCATCTTAAAGGAAGCAAAGGCCAAATGTCTCCCCATCCCAACTACTGTCTGGGGAATCAAAGTAGGACCTGGTGAATGAACCCCAGAGTCTTGAAGACACTTACCTGCAGAGTTGGTGAGGGGCAGCGATGTGGCCCTCCTGCCTCAGTGATCAAAACAGCAGGTCCTGCCTCTGCAGGGAGAAAGGCATCGCCACCGCCAGCATTAAAGGTGATGTTAGCCTGGGTGTTATATTTTTCTTAATTATTATTGTCTCAAGGGCAAAAATCATTGGTTGACTATATTTTTGCATGGAAAGTTTCTTTTCAAAACTTGATGGGTGGTGTTGGATGGGTGGGTATTGCTGATGCCACCGTCGAGGAAACCGTATTGCTTGAGTTTGTGGTGCTGCACAGACATGTGTTTCTATGTGTCAGCTGTTTTCTGATGCTGCCTCCTGCTTCTCCAGGACCCACACGTAATATGTTCTAAATAAATGTAAATATACCTGGATTTTTAAAATTGTCTGGAATTTCTGGATACCATCAACCCTGCTATCAATCATATATGAAGCTTTGCCCTTTCTCTTACAACTGTAATGCTTTTTAACCCCAATACGAAGATAAAAGAAAAAACCCACAAACCTGACATATGCTAATTGCCCCAAATTTTCTCAGAGCTGAGAAGGATGGAGCAGATTTTTATTCTCACCCAAATGCTCATTTCTGGGACCCTTTCCCAATGTTTCCCAACTTCCACCTTTCCCGGGCCCTGGGGGCACGGCCCAGTCCAAGACAAAAGCAGCTGTGTCCCCAGCACTGGAGTTTCTATCCCCTCAGCTCTTAAAAGAGCAGAACCCGGTTGACTATATTTAAAGGCATGTCCCTCATGCCCAGCGCGTGTTTGCCTGTGTGTGTGCCTGTATGTCTGTGCTCACAGGTGCATTTGGACCAGCAGCCTTTATAATAACTGGTGGACAGGAAGCCACCAATATTGTGTTTAGTCTCCTTTCTCAGCCACAAACCCCAGAGTCCAGAATCCTGAAGCCACCGGAACTGGAAGAGTCAGGCATCAGAGCTGTGGCAGCAGGTGGTGGTGGGATGGGGGAAGGCAGCCCCCTGCTGCCCCTCGCTCCTGTACTGGGATGAAGCATGAGCTCTTCTCCCGGGGGTGGGTGGGGTGGATGGGCAGGGCTCAGGACGTGGTTCCCATGGCAGGCAAATCTTAAAAAGCAGTGAAATAAAATTCATATTTTAAGGCAAGACAAGAAAAATTTAAACAAAATTCTCTTCCTCTTGTGACCTCCTCCCTGCTCTGAAGTGTGCAGTGTGCATCTGCAGCATGTGTCACCCAGACCTCCCAAAGGGTGCAAACCTGACCCAATAGAAAGATCCATTTTTGTTCTAACCTCAGCCTTGTGACGTTATATGACACTGCCTCCTATGACCTTATTAACGTCACTAGCTACATTACTCGTAGTCTGCCACTTTACAAGAGTGTTGTTTCTTGCATCAACAAGTGTGTCTTTGAGCCTCTGATAAACACGGTGATGACCAGGCGACCTTACAGACAGTTTTATAAGATCCATGACTCAAATATGGGAAGAAGCAACAGGAGGGAACCATTTCTGAGAGCCTGACAGACAAGGAAGACAATTGTTCGAGAGGATTTGGGCTCCTGTTACCAGAACTAGAAGAAGAATTGCACATCGAGTGGCCTATCAATGGAATCCTCACCTGACCTGGGAAAATTCCTCCCAAACCTTGATGGAGATTAAGATGGAAACGAATAGATTGTGTGATAAAGAATGTTGCCCACCACCGAGGTTTTCCAAAATCAAGTCACTAGCTGCTACAATTCACTGACCTACAATCCACTCTGAAAGGAAGTCGTGAAAAAGATCAGGATTGTACTTTGTACTCTGAGAAAACTGGCAGAACCTGCCCTCACATACTTGGAGATTTTCAGGAGACTTTTCAACCAAGAGGAATCTTGCTACAAAGGCTTCTGGGAGAAGCAAGACTCTTTATGGCCTGGCGTTGTCCCCTGACTTTTGGCTCCCAAGGAGCCTTTCTGCGCGTGTGTAGTGTCTCTCTTGCCCCACAGAGGGGGAAAAGCTCTTGATCCTTTACTCGAACAAGGTTAGCCCCTCTCTGTTCCTGCTGTGACTATTTTCTTCAGGTGTCCATGGAGACAAGGCTGCTTACTCTGTTTCTGTTACTCCCATTTCGGAAAGCAAACAGGAGGCTGATGGTAAATGGCAGCCTGGAGCCCACCTCACGCCCGTCTCAGGAAATGCAAACAGGAGGCCAGTTGTAAGTGTCCACGCTGAGGTTCAACTTGTTCTCATCCTTAAGAAATGAAAACCAGAGACCAGTCATAAACGCCTATCTCTCTCCTGCCTCAGCAGGGAAATAAAGGGGAGAAGAGTGAGATGATCAGACTTCTTGCCGCGACATGCGTGAGGGGCGAACCTCTCTCTCTGAGCAGCCTCCAGTCAGGGAGAGCCCGTGGAGCACCGTCTGCATGGTGTGCGGCGAGCCTCTCCCACTTCCTCCTGTCACCTGGCAAGGTGAGCCATTGCCGGCCAAAGGGAGCGGGTCTCATGACTGAGGGGGCTGAGGCAGCTGTAGCTGCCTGATGTCCACTCTCTTGGAAGAAAGGACAGAAATAAGAGAGGACAGAGAGGGGAGAGGGCAGAGAGGAAAGTGGAGAGATCTCAAAAGAGGGAAAGGGAAAGGGTAGGGGGAGAGAGTTGCCTGAATGAGTGGACTGAGGGTCCCCAGGGCCAGGGACAGGCTTACCAACGTCAGTGATCTTGAAAGAGGAGGATCAGACGGCCACTTGTCACACATAGGGAAGCTGCTTTCAGTGGTCTAGGAGGTGTCATATCTTCTCCTCAGATTGGGCAAATGCCCCACATTGAGGGCCACAAAATATATACCAACCAGGGTTCTTGGCCCCCTCAATCAATGGAGACTGACTAGAGGCCAGACAAGAAATTCAGGCAAGACTTTGCTGGGGCCCCTGTAGAAACAGGGGGAAGTGAGAACAAGTATCAGATTCCCTTGCTCTCTCCATGAGGCAGAGGAGGTGGGGAAAGCTTGCTGCTTATACACGGTGAGGGTAGGGGGTGAGTCCAGGGGTTAGGACGGAGAGGTGGCAGAGGTAGTTTGCCCACCTCTTGGGTGGTAGTGTGTGCAGGGGGCATGCTCAGTACCCTGCTTTTCTCCTAAGTCCTCCTTTTGGCTCCAGGCTCTTCACAAGTGGCAGTTGGGTTCTTTATTTATTTATTTATTTTTGGTCTCTTTGTATCTTTGTCTAAAGTTGGCCCCACTGCACATGCTCAAAATTATTTTTGGGCCCATGCAATTTCTTTGCATTTTGTTGGTGGAGAAGACATGTGCCCTTGTGCAAGCATTGCAGCAAAGGGTCTCAGGTCCCAGCCTGTTTCATAATCAGGAGGGGTGTGACTAATAAACAGGACCCAGCAGCCAAAAGGAAACAAGCAGAGAAGGTGGACAGAGGGGAGGGAGCCGGCTGCCATCACCACATCTGAAGCTCCAAGACCAAGTCCAGGGACACTGGCAGGGCTAGGAGGGGAAGGAAAGAAAAGAGAATGAGGTGAATGGGGAAGGATGTGAGAGGAGAGAGGGAGCCAGGAAGAGGATGTTAGGGGATGTCAGAAATTGGTTGGAAACTGCAGTGAAGAGAATTAAGTGTCCCCGGGCTAGCCTTGTGTGAAAATGAAGGTGTTAGTCGCTCAGTTGTGCCTGACTTTTGTGAGCCCAAGGACTGGATCCTGCTAGACTCCTTTTCCTTTGTATTACCTAGGTGAAAAGCTGGAGTGGGTTGCCATTTCCTTCTAACAGGGATCTTCATGACTAAGGGAGCAAACTCGAGTTTGTCTCATTGCAAGCAGATTCTCTACCACCTGAGCCACCTAGAAAAGCTTCTCGGACTAAATACACCATGTCAGCCGTGTAAACCAGCAGGTTGATGCCTGTCAGGATGGCTACAGCCAGTCGTTGGTCCCACATGCAGACAAAGATGTCTTGATCACTGCAGCCTATATCGCTGGACCGCTGGGGCTGCCCCCCAAACTTCTCATGGAACTGGTAGAGGGGCCAGAGGATCGCTGCCGTGAAATAGAGGAAGACAGAGAGCACAGTCTGCACCCACAGCAGATAGGGGAAGTGGAGGGGAAGCTTCTTGTCGTTGTCACAGTCACACCCATTCATCAGGAAGTTCATGACCCCCAGGAAGAAGCAGATGGAGTACACGAAAACACACCACACCAGGGCCGGCTGGTGCAGGTACAGTTCAGTGTTGCAGATGAAGGCGAAGATGATGTTGGCCGCATAGTTCTCCAGCCTCCTGAGCACACCTGGGAATGTTGGCCGAAAGCAGAACATTATACCGGGTCGGCGACAGACCCAGGCCACTTCGATGGCGTAAAGCAGAGCAGCCAGGCAGGAGAAGGCAGAGGCGGTGATGGCGTGGTTTTGGGCGGGGCCTGGATCATAGAACTGGATGTAGGTGGGGCCGAAGAGGAAGGCAGCTGAGAGGCAGACAACGGCGAAGTAAGAGCCAAAGGCGTAGAGAATGCCATCCCAAGACAAGCGGAGGTGGCACTTGAACATATCAGAGAAGCTGAGGAGGGACTGGATGTTACATAACGGCAGTTTGAAGAGACTGCCCAATTCCAGTATGAAGCCGAGAAGGGTCAGACTGAAGCAGATGTACCAGATCAACGGGCACCAGTTGATTACACCCTCCTTCAGAGTGTCCTCACTGGTCAGCAAGATGGGCACGAGGGTGGAGAGCAGCTGCCCCACGCGGAGGAAGAGGCTCCGGCCTGAGGACGAGATCATAGCGCTCCTGATAGGCAGGTCACAGGCTGCGGTGTTGTATGTAACCTCGCTTGCTTTCCACCCACAGTCCAAAGTCTTGTGAATAGTTAAACATGACTCTGGAATTTAATGTTCTGTTTCCTCTTTCACTGGGCCGGTTCAGCTCTCTGTCTGTCCTTGATTTTTCAGAAGGATACAACCACTGGTCTTTAGAAAAGATGCACTGATCTTAACAAAGGACGAACCACACGCATGTTCTCAGTCCCCAGCAGGGCGCCCGGCAGTTAATGTCAAGTCTCCAATACCCTCAGCATGTAGCACACATCCGTTTCCTGGCCCCCTCCTGGTATAAATGCGGGCTGAGCCTTGCAGTGCTGGGGGTTGGTGCTCTCGCACAGTGATCCGCCTTCTCCCCTGATGGCTGGCTTCCTTAACGTAAAGCAACTCTTCTTCTACCCAGTGCTTGTCTCTGTGTATTAGCTTCTTCAGCAAAGAGCAGCCTGAGCCTGAGCTGGGGGACAGTGTTGGGCATCCAGGCAGAGTCTGGTCCCTGGGGCTCCAGCCCTTCCAGCTCCCTCTGTGAAGAGGAGAGGAGTGCAGCTGGGAAGGCCAGGGTGGATCTAGAGGGCTGAGCCAGCAGCTGCTGAATGTGTTAGTTCCCAGGATTTCCTGTGTCCCTCCCCACTGCTTGCTCACAGCCTGCTTTCACTTTCTGTTGAGAGAGGAAAACTGGCCTTGAAGGAGCAGCTGAGCTCTTGACTGAGTGAGTAGAGGGTGTTTGCCCCTGGAGCCCCCCATTCCCTCCTGTTTGGGCAAATCATTTGCCCTTTGGAAATTTATGGTCAGTCTGGACACCACAGGAGTTGTACATGGCTTGTTTATGACTCTGTGTGTGCCCCTTCTTGGAGAAGAATTTGTTTATTTCAAATATGTCTTGGGGGAGCAAGCAAAGTGAAGTGAGGGGGCCATATCTATCCCTTCTAGAAGTCCACTGTGACGCATCTTGGCCAATTGGCAAAGTTAAAGTATGACTCTGTAACCAAGAAGAAAAACGAGCATTAAATTTTCATACATCCTAACTATGAATGTTTTTTAGTCTAAAGAACGGTGTACCCCCTGAATGGGTCACTAAATACCTTTACTCTTTTGCAGTTAGAACTGATTTGTTAAATATTTGGTAAGTGGGAGGAAATGCCATGGGCAGCTTTCCTGTTAGTCTATAATAAAGTTTCTTCCAACAAGGGCACTAAATTAATGGTATTGATCTCTGGTGGCCTCGGCCTGTGTTTTCGATCCGAACCATTCTCTGTGGAATAAACAATGGACTGTGAAGATCCCCAGAGTCTTGATGACAGCTGTCTGAAGTGTTGGTGAGGGGCAGCGATGTGGCTTTCCTGCCTCAGTGATCAAAACAGCAGGTCCTGGCTCTGCAGGGAGAAGGGCATCGCCACTGCCAGCATTAAAGGTGATGTTAGCCTGTGTGTTTTATTTTTCTTTAATTTTTATTGTCTCAAGGACAAAAGTTACTGGGTGACTATATTTTTGCATGGAAAGGTTCTTTTCAAAACTTTGTTGATGAGTGGTTTTGGATGGGTCGGTATTGCTGATGCCACAGTCGACGAAATGTTGCTTGAGTTTGTGATGCACAGACATGTGTTTCTATGTTGTCAGCTGTTTTCTGATGCTATTTTCTGCATCTCCAGGACAAACACATAATATTGTCTAGCTAAGTGTAAATATATATGGATTTTTTATATTCTCTGGAATTTCTGGATAGCATCAAACCCTGCTATCGGTCATAGATGAAGCCTTGCCCTTTCTCTTACAACTGTAATGTTCCTTTTTAACCTCAAAACAAAGATAAAAGAAAAAGCTCACAAACCTGACATATGCTAATTGCTCCAAATTTTCTCAGAGCTGGGAAGGATGGAGCAGACTTTTATTCTCACCCAAATGCCCATCTCTGGGAGCCGTTCCCAATGTCTCCACACTCCCACCTTTCCCCAGGACTTGGGGGCATGGCCCAGTCCACCACTAACAGTTGTGTCCCACACACTAGACTTTCTGTCCCCTTAGCTCTTAAAGGACCTGACCCCGGACAACTGTATTTAAAGGTGTGTCCCTGCATGCATGCCCAGCGCGTGTTTGCCTGTGTGTGTGCCTGTATGTCTGTGCTCACAGGTGCATTTGGACCAGCAGCCTTTATAATAACTGGCGGACAGGAAGCCACCAGTATTGTCTTTAGTCTCCTCAAACCCCAGAGCCCAGCACCCTGGAGTCACCAGGACTGGAGGAGTAAGGCATCAGAGCTGTGGTGGGGGCAGTTGTGGGGACAGAGGACGGCAACCCACTGCTGCCCCTCGCTCCTGTAGTGGGAGGAAGCATGAGCTTCACCCGGGGGTGGGTGAGGTAGATGGGGAGGGCTCCAGGAGGTGGTTCCCATGGCAGGCAAATCTTAAGAAGCAATGAGATAAAATTCATGTTTTAAGTCAAGACAAGAAAATTTAAACAAAGTTCTTCTCTTCCTCTTGTGATCTCCTCCCTGCCCTGAAGTGTGCAGTGTGCATCTGCAGCATGTGTCAACCAGACCTTCTGAAGGCCACAAACACCTGACCCAATAGAGAGATCTGTTTTTATTCTTCTAAGCCCAGGCTTGGGACGCTATATGACACTGCCTCCTACGGCCTTATTAATGTCACTAGCTGTATCACTCGTGTCTACCACTTTACAAGAGTGGTGTTTTTTTTTAATTTATAATATATTTAATTCAAATCCTTATCAAGCGCCTTAATATAAAATAGGCTTATTTGCTTACAGAATTTATTGTAAATCTGTAATCCTGGATATTTTTCTCCTATGCCTAGCCTGACATTATGCAAGGAATTTTTTCTTTTTTTTTTTTTTACTTTATTCTACGTTACAATACTGTATTGGTTTTTCCATACATTGACATGAATCAGCTACAGGTGTACACAGTCTCCCAATGCCGAAGCCCCTTCCCACCTCCCACCTCATATCATCTCTCTGGATCATCCCCATGCACCAGCCCCAAGCATCCTGTATCCTGTATTGAACATAGACTGGCACTTCGTTTCTTATATGATAGTATACATGTTTCAATGCCATTCTCCCAAATCATCCCACCCTCTCCCTCTCTCTCAGAGGCCAAAAGTCCGTTCTATACCTCTGTGTTTCTTTTGTTGTCTCACATACAAGATCATCATTACTGTCTTCCTAAATTCCATATATATGTGTCAGTATACTGTATTGGTATTTTTCTTTCTGGCTTACTTCACTCTGTATAATCGGCTCCAGTTTCATCCATCTCATTAGAACTGATCAAATTTATTCTTTATTAAGGGCTGAGTAATACTCCATTGTGTATATGTACCACAGCTTTCTTATCCATTCATCTGCTGATGGACATCTAGGTTGCTTCCATGACCTGGCTATTATAAACAATGCCGCAATGAACATTGGGGTACATGTGTCTTTCAGTTCTGGTTTCCTCAGTGTGTATGCCCAGCAGTGGGATTGCTGGGTCATAAGGCAGTTCTATTTGCAATTTTTTAAGGAATCTCCACACTGTTTTCCATAATGGCTGTACTAGTTTGCATTCCCACCAGCAGTGTAAGAGGGTTCCCTTTTCTCCACATCCTCTCCAGCATTTATTGCTTGTAGACTTTTGGATCGCAGCCATTCTGACTGGTGTGAAACGGTACTTCACTGTGGTCTTGATTTGCATTTCTCTGATAATGAGTGATGTTGAGCATCTTTTCATGTGTTTGTTAGCCATCTGTATGTCTTCTTTGGAGAAATGCCTATTTAGTTCTTTGGCCCATTTTTTGATTGGATCATTTATTTTTCTGGAGTTGAGCTGCATAAGTTGCTTGCATATTTTTGAGGTTAGTTGTTTGTCAGTTGCTTCATTTGCTATTGTTTTCTCCCATTCAGAAGGCTGTCTTTTCACCTTACTTATAGTTTCCTTTGTTGTGCAGAAGCTTTTCATTTTAATTAGATCCCATTTGTTTATTTTTGCTTTTATTTCCAGTATACTGGGAGGTGGATCATAGAGGATCCTGCTGTGATTTATGTCGGAGAGTGTTTTGCCTATGTTCTCCTCTAGGAGTTTTATAGTTTCTGGTCTTACGTTTAGATCTTTAAGCCATTTTGAGTTTATTTTTGTGTGTGGTGTTAGAAAGTGATCTAGTTTCATTCTTTTACAAGTGGTTGACCAGTTTTCCCAGCATCACTTGTTAAAGAGATTGTCTTTACTCCATTGTATATTCTTGCCTCCTTTGTCGAAGATAAGGTGTCCATAGGTGTGTGGATTTTAAAATATGGAACGCCTCACGACTTTGCATGTCATCCTTGCGCAGGGGCCATGCTAATCTTCTCTGTATTGTTCCAATTTTAGTATATGTGCTGCTGAAGCGAGCACAAGAGTGTTGTTTCTTGCATTAGCAAATGTGTCATGGAGCCTCTGATAAACATGGTGATGACAGTTTTATAAGATCCATGACTCTAAATATGGGAAGAAGCAACAGGAGGGAACCATTTCTGAGAGCCTGACAGGCAAGTAAGACAATCGTTTCAGGGGATTTTGGCTCCTGTTACCAAAACTAGAAGAATTGCACATCGATTGTCCTATCAAGGGAATCCTCACCTGACCTGGAAAAATTCCTCCCAACCTTGATGGAGATTAAGATGGAAACAAATAGATTGTGTGATAAACAATGTTGCCCACCACCAAGGTCTTCCAAAGTCAAGTCACTAGCTGCTACAATTCACTGACCTACAATCCACTCTGAAAGGAAGTCGTGAAAAAGATCAGGATTGTACTTTGTACTCTGAGAAAACTGGCAGAACCTGCCCTCACATTCTTGGATATTTTCAGGAGACTTTTCTGAACCCAGTTTCCTGCATCTGTCCATGCCTAAGAAGCAGGAAAAGCATGAACCATGATATCTGTTCTTCCTGAGTGAAGTAACTTTCTACCAAGGCATGGGCTGGTTTCATATCCTTCCCCAAATCACATAAACACTGACCTCCAACCCTGATCTCCTCAAAACAGCTCTTGGAGCTTCTTGAGAGACTGTCTTCCCAGTTAAACTTCTCAGGTTGGTTCCAATAAAATTTCCAATTCTTTCCTAGGTTGTCTGACTACTGGCCAATTTTTTATCCACAAAAGCAAGTATGTATTGACCTCTGCAAGTCTCAGTGCAAGAACCTCATATTCTTTTATTTTTCTAAATCAAATTGAACACAACCCTGGGACCTCACTTCCCAGGAGGATGGAAATGTCTCTGCTGCTGTTGCTGCTAAGTTGCTTCAGTCATGTCGTACTCTGTGCGACCCCATAGATGGCAGCCTACCAAGCTCCTCCCCCCTGGGATTCTCCAGGCAAGAACACTGGAGTGGGTTGCCATTTCCTTCTCCAATGTATGAAAGTGAAAAGTGAAAGTGAAGTCTCTGAGTCGTGTCCGACTCTTTGGGACCCCAAGGACTGCAGCCCACCAGGCTCCTCCATCTATGGGATTTTCCAGGCAAGAGTCCTGGAGTGGGGTGCCATTGCCTTCTCTGGAAATGTCTCTGTGCTTCAGTAAAAGAATTGTCCAGGTTGGGTTCACACGAGGGGCTTGCTGTCCAAGCCTCAGGCTGCTCAATTCCTCCAGTTGAGAAATCGGGAAAAGATTTCCAAATCGGGAAAGAAGTACATCAAGATTGTATACTGTCACCATGCTAATTTAACTTTAATGCGAAATGCTAGGCTGGATAAAGCACAAGCTGGAATCAAGATTGCAGGGAGAAATATCAATAACCTCAGATATGCAGATGACAACACCATTACGGCCAAAAGTGAAGAAGATCGTAAGAGCCTCATGATGAAAGTGAAAGAGGACAATGAAAAAGCTGGCTTAAACTCAATGTTCAGAAACCTGAGATCATGGCAACTGGTCCCATTACCTCATGGCAAATAGATGGAGAAACAAAGGAAACAGGGAGAGACTTTTTCTGGGGCTCCAAAATTACTGCAGATGGTGACTGCAGCCAAGAAATTAAAAGACATTTGCTCTTTTGCAAGACAGCTATGACTAACCTAGGCAGAATATTAAAAAGCAGAGACATTCCTTGTCAACATAGGTCCATCTAGTCAAAGATATGGCTTTTCCAGTAGTTGTGTACGAATGTGAGAGTTGGCTTATAATGAAAGCTGAGCACTGAAGAATGGATGCTTTTGAACTGTGGTGTTGGAGAAGACTCTGGAGAGTCCTTGGACAGCAAGGAGATCCAACCAGTCCATCCTAAAGGAGATCAGTCCTAGTGTTCTTTGGAATAACTGATGCTGAATCTGAAGCTCCAATAGCTGACTCATTGAAAAAGACTCCAATGCTGGGAAAGATTGAAGGTGTGAGGAGAAGGGGATGACAGAGGATGAGATGGTTGGATGGCATCACCGACTCAGTGGGTGTATGTTTGAGCAAACTCCACGAATTGGTCAGAGAAGGCAATGGCACCCCACTCCAGTACTCTTGCCTGGAAAATCCCATGAACCGAGGAGCCTGGTAGGCTGCAGTCCATGGGGTCGCTAAGAGTCGGACATGACTGAGTGACTTCACTTTCATTTTCATGCATTGGAGAAGGAAATGGCAACCCACTCTAGTGTTCTTGCCTGGAGAATCCCAGGGACTGGGGAGCCTGGTGGGCTGCCGTCTATGGAGCTGCACAGAGTCGCACAAGACTGAAGCGACTTAGCAGCAGCAGCTGCAAGTTGGTGATAGACAGGGAAGCCCTGGCGTCCTGCAGTCCATGGGGTTTCAAAGAGTCGGACTTGACTGAGTGACTGAACTGAGAAGTTAAGGGCTATTTGTCACAATTCCAAGGCCTCTCCAGTCCCCTCACTGTGGCACTCAAAAGAAAGTGTAATCATCCTGTATTTAGTTTAACCTTCTCATCACAGGGGCTTCCCTGATTGCTCAGATGGTATAGAATCCTCCTTAATGCAGGAGACCCGGGTTTGATCCCTGGGTTGGGAAGATTCCTGGAGAAGGGAATGGCAACCCAACACAGTAGTCTTGCCTGGGAAATCCCATGACAGATGAGTGGGGTGGGCTGCAGTCCATGTGGTCACAAAGAGTCAGACACAAATGAGTGAGATACCCTTAGTCTTCTCGTCACAGAGGAGGTACAGCTGGACCCCAGGGATGGCAGCACTTGTCCAGAGTCACCTGTGTGTGGCAGAGTCAGGGTCAGGACCCAGATGTCCTGGTCCCCAGGCCGGCTGTCTGTCCACAGCCCCACGCTGCTTGTGACAGGTGTGGTGGCAGCATCCTCCAGGCTGGGATTCTGCCCCGTCCACCCTCATTCTGCACAAACCTGCCCCGTCCCCCTGAGGAGGGCACTCACTGCTGCTGAGTCAGTTTCCTCATCTGCTAGAGGTGGGAGGGGTGCCAGAGACCCCTGGTTCCTCCCAGCCCCACTCTTCCCAGGGCTCCTGGACTTGCCAGTCCTGGAGACTCAGAGGTGGAGATGGCAGCCGGCTCCCTCCCCTCTGGCCACCCTCTCTGCTTGTTTCCTCTTGGCTGCTGGGTCCTGTTGATTGGTCACATCTTCCCTGGTTACACAGACCCTCTTTCCCCAAAAGCTCTGTTTGGTGGGGACCATGTTTCTCTCTTACAACCTGAGTTTCCTCAGTCACTTCCCAGGGGTCCAACTCTCCAGTGGTTCTTGTCAAAATGAGAAACTACATCCAGGTGCCCCCCACAGTCTGAGGTCTCCCAGACTCCTTTGTTCCTTCACACTCTTGACTTTTTACTCCTTCAGAGTCCAGCTCAGCAGCCCGAATGCTCTTGCTCTGTTTAGGAAACTCGTGTTTCCTTTAGGAAAAGCAAATTCCTTCCTGCTGGGCATATAGAGAGCCGACCATAAGCAGGGGAAGATGAAACAGAAGCCCAGAGTGAAGGGAGGCAGATCTGGGGTCCGTGACTGGATCACAGTCACATCTGCTCTGCCTCCAAAGCAGACATGCTGGGGGAGGCCCACAGAGGCCTGTCTCCAAAGGTAGAAAGAAGGGAGACACCTTGGGTCCAGAGGTCTGGGGAGGGGGAGCTGGGGCCCCAAACCCACCTACTTGGTGACCAGGGCCTCCCCCAGCCCTTCAGCACACACAGTTGATGGAGAAGACCTCCATCATCAAGGCTTTTCCTGATGATTGACAGCAGGGGCTGATGGAAACAAAAAGACGTAGAAGAAAAATTTCTAATTATCTACTTATTTTACCTGATTCCAGAAAATCAGGAAGCGGCAGCAGAAAGCAACAGGTACACCGAAACACACATACGTGTCACCTCACACTCAAATAGTGCAATTCCTTTCACAATGGAGGCAGCAACAGCCACCCCACCCCAACCCCCAAACCACCTGCCCAAGAAATACTGAAAAGAAAGTTTCTCTTTCAGAACAAGTCACCCAATAAGTTTTGGCCTCCTGACCAGATGATAGAAAAAGAATAATAATAAAAAAAAATCCCAGGCTAACATCATCTTAAGGCTGCAGTGGCCCTGCTCCTCTCTCTGCAGAAGCAGGACCTGCTGTTTGATCACTGAGGCAGGAGGCCCACATCGCTGCCCCTCTCCAACACTGCAGACAGGTGTCTGCAAGTCCCTGGGGTTCTTCACCAGCTCCTTTTTGATTCTCCAGAGATTGGTTGGTGGTGGAAGTTATCCCAAATTCCTTTAAGATGCCCTCTAGGCAGCCAGTGTGAGGCTGAGCATCTGTGGGGTCCAGGAATCCAAAATCTCTGCTTCAGGACTCTTGTCCATTGGGAATCAGTGTCCCCCAGAATTTTTTTTTTTTTTACTTAAAGGGGAGGTGCACTATGCACTCTTTTCTATTGGGAGAAAGGAGGCCCAATGCCTAGCTACCCACCCTCTCTCCTTGTCCTCATCCAGTCCCATGGCTTTAAGATTCCACTCAGTTGACAAATACGCCTGTGCACCAAGTGTGTGCCCGGCAGTTTTCTAGACACTGGACAGAAAGCACAGAAGATAACCAGTAGTTCCCCCCTCATGGGGCTTATCCTCTAGGACACAAGAAGGAAAATCTGAAAACCAATGGGTAACATCATGCCTGGTGCTGCTACTGCTGCTAAGTTGCCTCAGTCATGTTCGACTCTGTGCGACCCTATAGATTGAAGCCCACCAGGCTCCCCTGTCTCTGGGATTCTCAAGGCAAAAACACTGGAGTGGGTTGCCACTTCCTTCTCCAATGCATGAAAGAGAAAAGTGACAGTGAAATCACTCAGTCGTGTCTGACTCTTAGCGACCCCATGGACTGCAGCCCACCAGGCTCCTCCTTCCATGGGATTTTCCAGGCAAGAGTACTGGAGTGGGTTGCCATTGCCTTCTCCGAACATCAGGTCAGTGGGTGATAAATACTATGATAAAGGGAAAAACAGGTGAAAAAGAGAGTTATTGGAATGTTGGGATGGGCAAGGCTGCTATTTTAGGTGGTTGGAGGTCAGGCCACTCTATGGATGTGACCCTCACCAAGAGATTCTGATTCATTGGAGCTGAGTGAAGTGAATTAGTTGTATGATGATAACTCACCAATTCTGGCCTCCAGAGCTGATCTCTACAGAGACCCTGAGTGTATGCAACTGCCTCCTGATCATCCCTCTGGATGTCTCAGAACACCTCACACTCACCATGTCTGCTCCCATCTCCTGAAGCCCCCTAGCTCCAGCACACACAGACCCTTCCTCGTCTTTCCCATCTCAGTCGATGGCACCACCTTCATAGATGCTCTTCACAAAATACTGTGAATCCACACTACACACACACACACACACACACACACACACACACACACACACTCTTCCCCCTCTCTAGAGCATCCACTTGATCTTGATCCAGATCGATCCAGCCCTCTCACGTGGGCTGCTCTCATAAGCTTCTCACTGCTTCCTCTATTTCCATTCTTTGCCTCAAAGTTGGCTTGGGCTGAACTCAAACTAAGTTACCTTTGATGACTTTTCTTTGCTCCCCTCAAACCGCACAATGTCACCTCCAAAACTGTGTAGGTTCGCACTTCTTTCTACCTCTCCAGCTTCATCGCCTCCCTCCCTCCAGTCACTGAGAATGACTTCCAGTTCCTCTTGGTCATCTGAGGGCCTTCCCTGCTACATTTCTACACACACCCAAACCCTGAACGGAGACCAGAACTCAGCCTGGAACATAGTAGTTTTGTGTTCAGTCAATGTCACTGTGAGCCTCAGTTTCCTCATCCAGAAAATGGAGATAATAGCACCAGTTTTTTAAAATTTATTAATTTTTTATTAAAGGATAATTGCTTTACAGATAATACCAGTTTTTAAAGGTGAAGATTCTTGATTACATCCTGCGGGAAAACACTTCTAGCAACTTAGGCAGAGAACGACTGTACTAGAAGGCTGCTAGAGAATTATTAGGGCGAGACGGGCCTGAGAGCAGGCTTAGACCAGGAGGAAGGGTGGTGCTGGGCAGCTGGGGCACAGGCAAGGGCAGCTGGTCCAGCCACCATGGCCACTGGCAGCAGACTCTGGATGCTACTGCAGGACCTAGCAGAAGGAATTCTGAACTGACCTGGTGTCGTGTATCACTTGCTCTGTAGGTGTGTGTCCAGACTTCACATGGGGGCAGGTCAAATATTTACCTGACCTTTGAGTTTCTTATTGAGGGTGAGGCCCAGTTTTTCATTAAAATTCACACGATGGGGACATCCTCAAATATCAGGTGGGGGAAAGTGCAGGTTCTCAATTGTTCTTCTCCCTGGAGATGTTCCTCATACAAGGCCACGGGAAAGTTGGGAGAATTAAAAGAGAAAACAAAGGAATCACTGATTCTTAAGCATTTCCCCTAAAGGCAGAAGGGATGGAATGCATCCTGGTCAGGAGGTCCAGGCAGGAAGGAGCCTGAGTTCGTAAGCTCGTGTTAATACTTATTCAATAAACTCCTGCAAGGTACCAGGCCTTCTCAGCACTGGGAAAACTTCAGTGAACAAAGGACAAGATATCTCTACTTTGTGGATCTATGTTCTAGAGTTTATCTTTGAAGCCTCATGTTTTCCATGAAAGCAAACGTGGGATATTGCATTCCTTTTATAATACCCCATAATAATATACTCTTAACATATCAGACTTGTTTCAATACAAAAGTAACAACTTCCTACTAATGGGCTGGTGGCTGAGCCATCCTATTTGCTTGAAGATACAGAAAACGAAGTCTTTATGTGCCTATAATTAAGCACATTATGGTTGACACATGAACAAAACTGGATATGAGTTCGTGTGATGGGGAGTAAAAAAACTGGGGAGCCAAGACCTTGTGGGAGATGGTCAGAGAGACCTGGAGGGTTCTGGGGTCCTGCCAGCCTCTGACAAGGTCCAGGAACAGACTGTTCAGGAAGCATTTCCTGTCTGATGTAGCAGAAAGAACAGCAGGCTTTCTTTTAAGGGTTTTGCATAAGCAGTGGTCTCACACTAGTGATAGGAGTGTTCCTGGGGGCAGTGTTCTGGGCTGATGGGCATCTGGCCCCACTCAGCAGGGACGTGGACCACTGCAGTCACCAGGTGGCCTGAGGGATGGTGTGCTGCGGGCAGCAGTGGGCAGCCAGGAGCCCAGGGGTGCGGGGACTGCAGCTGGGACCAGGGGAGTGCCTTCATTTGGCTTAGTGCTGAGAGGGTGTCATTGGCCCTAAGGCTTGTCAGGGTCAATGTAGAGAGGGGAGAAGGCCTGAGGGACCCTCACCCCATGAGCAGCCTGGTGGCCCAGATGGGTGGTTTGGGGGAACTTTGTTCTCTGAGGAAGCTCACCCTCATTCCAGGCATAGCACTGGAGGGTATTATGGAAACAGATACTTGTTGGAGTCGAGGGTGAAGGGATGGGCTTAAACTAAGCTCCCCCACCCCCACAACTTCTGCATCCCTGGTCAGAAGCAGACTCAGAGGAGAGCAAGTGGACAAACCCTCACCAGCCCGGCCTGGCTCCAGAAGAGACCTTGGATGACAGCTCAGAGGTTCTGTCAGCTGAGAAAGAGGCCCTGAGGACTTGGGCTGCAGCAGGGCTGCTGTGGGCACAACAGTTACAAGAGGTCCTATGTGTTGTGCGCGCTGCAGGTTGAGCTCCCCTGTGAATTCATTTGTTCCTCCCAGCAGCCCCTGAACTATGTTCTCAGTCCCCATTTTCACAGGCACAGAGAGGTCAACCAGTCACGATTACAGAGGTTTAGGTGTCAGAGCTGGGATTTGAACCCAGTCATGTGAGTTTAGGACCTTAAAATCTGCTTGGATTTGATTTGTGTCTTAGACCCAAAGGGAGAGAGTGGCCAATATGTATTTCAGTGCCAACAGGCTGACTCGGTGACATCACCTCCATTTCATTCATCTTCAGGGATATTATTAATGTCATGCCCACTGTACAGATGATGATTCTGAGGCTCAGAGAGTGTGTTATGTTTTTTGCTCAAGTTCACACAGTTACTTCCTGTCAGAGCCCAGATTGGAATATAGGTCTGTCTCCCTGCAAAGTTCAGCAAGTCATAAGCGGAAAAAGAAAAAGTGTTAATCGCTTCGTCATGTTTGACTCTGCCACCCCACAGACTGTAGTCCCCCAGGCTCCTTCTGTCCATGGAATTGTCCAAGGAAGAACACTAGAGTGGGTAGTCATTTCCTTCTCCAGAAGATCTTCTCAGCCCAGGGATAAAACATGAGTCTCCTGCATTGCAGGCAGATTCTTTACCATCTGAGCCACCAAGGGAGCCCCAGCAGGTAACAGAGCTGCAGGAAATGCTGAGCCCCTTCCCTCTTCTCTTGGGTCCAGGATTTATGTCCTGGCTCCCGTGTGTCCCGGTCTGGCTCTAGTGCCCCACCCAGAGGTCCTGTGGCCGAGTTCCCATCCCAGCCAGACCACTTCCTCTTGGCAAGCCAGCCAGAACATGACAGAGAGGGCCCAGACCCTAGGGAGGGACTGACTGGAGCCTGGCCTGAATCTCCTCGGCCCATCAGTCTTCCTACAGAGACATTTCCAATGGAGACAGCCACAGAGACAAGGGTGACACGGGTTGGCAGTTGAGGCCTGGCTCCCAGGTAGGTTCCTGAGGCCACCCGAGAGCAGAATCCCTTCTCTCTCCAATCAAAGATGGACTATGGAAGGTTTACTCTGTGACTTTTTCCAGGAAGCTGGCCAGAGGATGGAAACATCTGTGCCCCGGGCTGTGTTCTGGATGCAGCTCAGGACACAGTCTAGGGGGCATCAGCTGGAGTCACCCTGTCTGGAGGAGGCTCTGGCTGAGTAGAGTGCCTCTGGCCACTGCCCCTGGAGACAGGGAGCTCAGGCCAGGCAGGGAGCAAGGGAAGGACCTGAGGCTTGGGCACCAGGGGGCTTCTCCATCACCTGTGTGTGCTAAAGGGCTTGGGGAGGCCCTAGTCACTCAGCAAGGGGTATTGGGGACAACAGCTCCCCCTCCCCACACCCCTGGACTCAATGTGCCTCCCTTCTACTTGCTTTGGAGACAGGCCTGTGCATGCATTTCTCAGCTCCTCAGCCTATCCGTCAAGGCTGCAGGGAGCATGGAGACCGTTTGCCAACTATCTGTCCCCTGACTCTTCTTCTCCAGTTGGTATATTTTTCAAATATAAACTATTTTTTAAGAAGGGAATTTACATGGTTCAAAATAAAAATATTCTGAAAAAGCCATACTCTGAGAAACCTCACTTCTACCTGTGGCTCCATTCACTCTCTCCTCAGCTCCCATCTCCCACCCAGACCAGGTAACTATTCCAATGAACTCAAGGGAGTCCTTCCTGTGCTTCTTGACAAAAATCAAGCACATGCAGGTGTATTTAATATTATTTCCTCTCATTTTTATTATATAAAATATAGTATGCTCCATGTTGATTTATATCTTAACTTTTAATTTCATGTCTCCTAGAGATATTTCGGAGTAGGCAATGGCAACCCACTCCAGTACTCTTGCTTGGAAAATTCCATGGATGGAGGAGCCTGGCGGACTGCAGTTCATCGAGTCTCTGAGAGTTGGGCATGGCTGAGTGACTTCACTTTCACTTTTCACTTTCATACATTGGAGAAGGAAATGGCAACCCACTCCAGTGTTCCTGCCTGGAGAATCCCTGGAACGGGGGGAGCCTGGTAGGCTGCCGTCTATGGGGTCACGCAGAGTCTGACATGACTGACACGACTTAGCAGCAGCAGCAGGAGATATTTACCTATCACTGTTGCAGAGTAGTCCCTCTTTTACTACATCATTGTTTATTAATCCATAACCTAAATGTAAGAAAACGCCGCGGGAAGAAAAAGCCACCTCTAGGAAACATTAGTAAAAAGGCCTTTATTTGGGCGGTCGCTCCCGGGCAGAACTCCCAGGGGCAAGCGAGCAGGGGAACAAAAGGAGTCTGCGAGGCGGGGAGGGGTGCGGGAAAGTTTTATCTTGAGAGCTAGCTGGCGGGTCAAGGTTTTTCTCCACCGAGGTAGCATTTGCAGACTACAGCGGTGATTGGTGTCTATGGTTTCCCGTTGTCCCCTGATTGGATCGGGGCTTTAGGGCCCGGCCCGAGAGGCCGGTCTTCTTCCCGGCTCCGGCTGACTGACGTCAGCCAGCTTTCGGGACCAGCCGTTCTTCCGGCCCGGCTGACTGAGTCAGCCAGCTTTTGGGACTAGCCGTTCGCCCTATCACTAAAGATGAACACTTGGGTTATTTTCAGACTTTTCTATCTTACTTTTGAATTTGATCTTGAGTGGGAGCTTGATTTATACCAGGCTGTTCTGATCAGCAGAAGGTAAATGAGGAGAGGTGGTCAGGACACAGGAGATAAGAAAAGCAAGGATGACCAGGAAAGGGGCAAATGGTAGAAAAATGTAGAAAAAATGAGAGAATCAAGAGAAAGAAGGAAAACAGAATATGTGCAACCACACAAGACAGGAAGGAGACAGAACAGGAGGGAAGGAAATAGAAAAGAACGTGAGATGAGTGGGGAAGAATGCGGGCAGGGAGAGAAGAGAGCCAGGAAGAGGACATCAGGGGCTGACAGAGCTCTGTAAAGACAACTCCTGTGAGTGGAGGGGATCAGGAGCACTGGACTGACCCCCAGTCCCTACAGAAACCTGGCGGGCCCAGTACACCATGTCGGCCACGTAAACCAGCAGGTTGGTGGCTGTCAGGATGGCCACAGTCAGTTTCTGGTCCCAGAAGCACAGGTTGTAGGTGAGCCCATTGATGCAGCCCATATCACTGGACCGATGGAGCTGTCCACCAAACTCCTCATTGAACTGGTAGAGTGCCCAGAGGACCAGAGCACTGACATAGAGGAGGACGGAGAGCATGGTGAGCACAAGCTGTAAGAGGGGCAGCCTGCATTGCCATTTGCCCAGGTTCAACAGGATGGCCAGGGTTGCTGGGAAGAAGCAGATGGAGTACACGGCCACACACCATTCCAGGGCCGGCTGGTTCAGGTACAGGGAGGTGTAGCTGATGAAAGTGAAGATGACACCAGCCATGAAGGTCTCCAGCACCTTCAGCAAGCCTGGCAGGGTGTGCACGTAGCAGGTGACATCATCACGATTGTACCAGTTTCTCATGAGGGCCGCATCCAGGGCATAAAACACAGACGCGATGCAGGAGAAAGCAGTGGCAGCGATTGCCCGGTCCCGGTAAGGACCATAAGGCAGGAACTGGACGTAGGTGATGGAGTAGATGATGGAGGCCGAGAGACAGATGAGAGTGGCGTAGCAGGCATAGGTGATGGAGAAGTTGCACCAGAAGTAAGGAAAGCAGGACCAGAGCTCACATAAGTCGACTATGGAGATGACGAGGGTTACAACGAAGCAGACACACCAGAAGGACATGGACCAGTTACCTATGGCCCCTCTCCGAATGCCCATGTCAGCCACAAGCGAGAAGGCCACACAGGTGGAGAAGAGCTGCAGCAGGCGGAAGAGGCAGCGCATGACGTAAACGGGAGCCCTTGTCTTGAGATGTCAGCCCGGTAGACACAGCACTGTGATGGTCTGGTAGGTCAGGGCCACTGGTATGCGAGTAACCTTGCAGAGGACCCATCAGAGAAAAAATTCAGCCCTGGAGGTAGATTAAGTCAGATGCCTGGAACAGGCTCAGTAGCAGCTGAGGCTCAGAATCTGTGGAGTAGGAACCAATGGCTCAGACACTTGGGTAACCGTACAGCTGCTCCATAATGGTTTTCCCCACCCATCAGCCTTGCCTTATCAGGAGACTTGTCTCATCCCCAAATCTCACAGCCATGTTTGGTCTGACCCCAAACCATGAACACTTTGGGCCTGTTGTGCTGTGTACCATTATCTATGGAGACTGCAAGGTAGAATGGTCCTTATGTACAATCTCAAATCTTCAAGTCTCTCAAAATTGAAAATAACTTAAAAAAAATTCATTTAGTAACAGAATTTGAGTTGAATGTACATGAGGCAATTTATGGTCTCACGGTTCTCCCCTCCCCCTCAGAGAGGAACCAGAAGGCCCTGGACTCCATCTACACATAACCTCATGCAAACTTGGTTTGCTCCAGATTAGGGGTGCAAACTGGCTTGTACTAGAGGTGGCCCCGAGGATTTGTTTTGTTTTTCTTCATGGTGTTTTCTGGAAGACGTGATGTAGAATCAGTATTGTTTCTTCCCTAAGAGGCTGGAAGCTGCAGTGTTTTAATTTCACAAGAAAATCGAGATTTCCTGCTCCTTTAGAAGCTGCAGGATATCTGGTGTCACTGGGCTGTGTGCCCTTGGAGGGAGATAGAGGGGGTGGTTGGAGCTGAGCAGCTTCATGCTCTCTGTATTGTTTCCCATTTATATCTTTGTGTAGTTTTCTATATTTCTCTTATTCTCATGTATAATCAACATAAAGCAGGACTGTGATCAATCTCTCATGTGCCCCGTTTCCCCTCTTGGGCATGGCCAGGCTTTCTGCCTGCTCACAGGAGCATCCAGCCCTCCATCCAGGGAGAATCCGTTTCCTCAACTTCACGTACAGCCTTCAACACATCACAAGCTTTGAAATCATTATTTAGACATGTGTGTACATATATGCATACATGTTTGTAGACCCTATCTGTATCTCTTTTTTTTGATTTTATAGACATGAGATCATGTCATGCACATGGCATCTTGCTTTTTCACCACTTTTGAGAGGTACAGCTCCTCTCCAGGGGCCCTAGTCCTCTCCATCCCCTTTACTTCCTTCCTTCCCTCTGGCTTCTGTGGGTGTTTGGACCGATCAGCCTTCTCTAGATCAGTGGACCCTCCCTTGTGAATCTCAGACACTGAGGGACACAGGATATGACCAGGGGTCCTGGGATCCACATGACCACCATGCTCTAAGGCAGGAGGTCAGCAAGCTTTTCTGAGAATTTTTTAAAAATATGACAAATAATATATTTTTCATTTCTGGAAATTAAATCTGGTTTCCTACATTTGCAACAAATTCTCACAAGCCTGGCGGCTTAAAACAGCAGAAATGTGTTCTCTCACAGGTCTGTAGATCAGTGTTTTAAAACAAGGTGTCAGCAGGGCTGCTCTGTCTCTGATGCTCCAGGGGAGGGTCCCTCCTTGTCTCTTTTAGCTTCTGGAGGCCCTTTAGCTTGTCCCATGTTACTGAACTCAGGCTTGTCTGCTAATCCCTCAAGAAGCCATACACCAAGAGATGAGTGTTGGGCTTTGTCTGGGATGAGGTGCCGCTCCTACTCTGTGAACACAATCATCACTCACGTCTGTGCATCAGCCCATGTTGGAAGGTGGTTTGAAAAAAAAATTAATGAACATTTCCACCTTTTTGTGGGTCAACTTGGAGGATTTGGCTTTTTCCAGTTTAGTAGGTCTGAGGTGAGAAAAAGATTGTATGAAGTCAGCCACTGACTCTTTTCCTGCACTGAAACCTCCTGCAGGGAATCATCTCAGTGGAAATCCACCCCTGGCATGCCCCCACCCAACCAGCTCCCAGGGGACACACTCTGGCCCAATCAAGTGATCCGTCACATCTTAAAAGGACAGACTGCTGCAGACCTCCTTTCTTCCTCACACTGTGGTGACGCTAAGGCTGTGCCCCGCTAACAGGCTAGAACCCCTCCTCCTTCCGGGGACTGGAGTGGGGGAGGAGGCGCAGATGCCTTGGCAGCGCCTGCCTGGCCATGAGGACTGGAACCCCAGAGCTGGGGCGGATTTAGTTCCCGAGAAAGCTGACCCCTCTACTCCCTCCCTTGCCTGCAGACTCCTCTGTGAACACGGTAGGCTTTTCACAGTTTCGTTTCCTTTTTGCCTTTAATTTAGTGCCCTTGTTGGAAGAATCCTTACTATGGAGTAACAGGAAGACCTGAGCATGGAGTCCCTCCCACTTACCAGATCTTGACAAAAGAGTTCCAACTGCAAAATGCTGGAATTATTTAGAGATCCATGCAGGGACCAATGTTCTTCACAACTGAAAACATACATAGGCAAGGTTGTATTAAAAGTAGAAAACCATTTTTTTCTTGATTCCAGGGTCATACTGTTAGGGGAAGCACACTGACACAACCACCCACCCTGGCCAGGCACCCTAGTAACCACTTGTATGAGCTGTCTTACGACAGGAGGTCCCGGTAAGAAACACGAAACTAATAAGCCGCCACCAACTGGAAGAGTTCAGGAAAGGTCAAAAGGAGACACCATGTGTCCAATCACCTCCCAGTATCCTCCTCCCTGGCATCCATCTTGGCTGAACAAGGCACCACCAGGAAGGACTCTGAGTCAAAATGTTTCTAAAGACAACCCGGAGGCCAGTCCCATCACCATAAAACCCAAGACTGTGAGCCATGCGGCAGAGCTGTTCTCCTGGGTTCCCTTACCCTCCTGCTCTCCCCGCCGGTGCCCTTCCCCAATAAAAATCTCTTGCTTTGTCAGCACAAGTGTCTCCTCTGACAATTCATTTCCGAGTGTTAGACAAGAGCCCAGTTTCGGGCCCTGGAAAGGGTCCCTCTTCCTGCAATAATACCTCTAGTTTTGCCCATCTGCCAAGATGTGTGCCAGTGGACTTGTAGAAGGGATGGATGTAGGTCCCCTCCCCCCACTTCACTGGCTCCCCCAGAACAGGTTTAAAAACAAGCTATTCTTCCTTGGGAAGAGAGTGGTACACAGTCACAAACAAGCCATTCCCACTTCTGCAGTCTCCACTGGCCCCAAAGTTCCAAACAGCAAAGAACACACCCAAACAGGTGGGAAGGGGGGCTCCTGGGACCCACACCCTCTACTCACTCAGTCAAGAGCTCCGTGCTCCTTCAGAGGCCGCTTTCCTTCTCTTAACAGAAAGTGAAACCACACTGTGAGCAAGGCGTGGGGAGGGACAGGGCCAGTTCCTGAAACCAGCAGCTCAGCAGCTGCTGGAAAAGACCTATGGATCCTCGCTGGGACTAGCTGGCACTCCACCCTATCTTCCTAGTGGCACTCTGCTCCTTGCTCTAGGAAGAAAGGGAGGAGCTGGAGACGTGGGGACCTGACTCCTGCCTGGACGCTCAACATTGTCCCCCAAGTCAGACCCAGCTGCTTTTGCTGAGGAAGCCAATACAGAGAGCTAAATCATGGTTTTAGAAAAGTAGCTTTATCTTAAGGAAGCCGGCAAGAAGGTGGTGTACTGTCCAGAAGAATCAGCTCCCAGCACAGCAAGGCTCAGCCGGGATTTATAAAAGGACGGAAGCAGGAAACAGATGCAGGCTGCATGCCAGGGGTGGATTGTGCTTCTATTTTGGGTGACTTTACAGTAACCACCAGGAGCCTTTCTGGGCTGAGAACGTTAAGTGTGGTCCTTACTTTGTTCAGATCAGCACATCAGTTCGAGGAGTCAGTGGCTCTATATTTTCTAGAGAAAAAGAACTGAGGCAGAAACAGAGCTTAACCGGCCAAGCAAAACTGAAACCAGAAAACATCAAACTCTGTGTAAGTATTCATACACCTTTGGTTGAGAAACAAGCAAGGTGACAAACTGGTGCCAGTGACCTGCCTGACCAACCGCTCACCATGTGCCCGTCCTCAGGCCTGGGCACCAAGCCCATCGTGGGCTTCTTCCTCCATTTGGAGCAGCTGCTCTCCACCAGTGTGCCCTTCTCGCTGGGGGCCAGTGAGGGGCGCGCAATTAACTGGTGCATGTTCATCTGGTGCATCTGCTTCACCCTGACCTTTATCATCTTCATAGTGGAGTTTTGTGGGCTCCAGTCCCACCTCCTCTTCTCCTGGGACGGCTTTCTCTGTTCCCACGCCTTTTACTTATCCATCTCCTGCCTCTCAATGTCCATCATCCTCAGCACCACCTACATCAAGTTATTGTCTCCAGGCTTCACCGGAAACTGGGTCATCACTGCCACTGCATTCGCCGTTGTGGCAGCTGTACTCTATGCCATTGAAGCGTTCTGCATCATATCCAGCCTGGAGGCATGGTCGGTTTAAGCCAGCCTTCCCAGACCTGCTGAGGAGGCCAGAGAACTATACTGACTGGCTCATCATCACCTTCATCAGCAGCCCCCACCAGTATCAGCATCAGCCAGCCCTACGTTCGTGGTTGTGTACTTCATATGCTTCCTCCTGGAAGGAGCCATGAACTTCATAGTGAAGGGGTTTGATCGAGTCAAAGACAAAAAGCTCTGTTCCCTACCTGTATCCTGTCTGAGCAGACGGTGCTCTTTGTGCTCCTCTGCCCTAGTGCTCTGGTCCTCTGTCAGCTCCACCAGTTCAACAAGAAGCTGGATGGGCAGCCCCAGCGGTCCAGTGATGTGAGCTGCGGGAACAGATGCACCTGCTCGGTGTGCGCCTGGGACCAGTGGTTGGCTGCGGCCGTCCTATCCAGCTGCTGCTTGATGTGGCCGGCACTGAGCGCCTGGCCTGTGAGGCTATTGTAGGCTCTTGTAGGGATTAAGAGTCTTGCAGACTGCTGTCTGCAGTGTTGGTGAGGGGCAGTGACGTGGCCCTCCTGCCTTAATGATCAAAACAGCAGGTCCTGGCTCTGCAGGGAGAAGGGCATCGCCACTGCCAGCGTTAAAGGTGATGTTAATCTGGGTGTTTTATTTTTCTTTAAATTTTATTGTCTCAAGGGTAAAATTACTGGGCAGCTATATTTTACATGGAAAGTTTCTTTTCAAAACTTTGTTGATGGGTGGTGTTGGATGGGTGGGTATTGCTGATGCCACAGTTGAGGAAACTGTGTTGCTTGAGTTTGTGCTGCACAGACATGTGTTTCTGTGTGTCAGCTATTTTCTGATGCTGCCTCCTTCTTCTCCAGGACAAACACATAATATGATCTAGAGAAATGTAAATATACATGGATTTTTTAATTCTCTGGAATTTCTGGATACCATCAACCCTGCTGTCAATCATAGATGAGGCCTTGCCCTTTCTCTTACAACTGTAATGCTCTTTTTAACCTCAGAACAAAGATAAAAAAGAAAAACCTACAAACCTGAAATACGCTATTTGCCTCAAATTTTCTTTGAGCTGAGAAGGATGGAGCATATTTTTATTCTCACGAAAGCCCCCATCTCTGGGAGGCCTTCCCAATGTCTCCCCACTCGCACCTTTCCCCGGGCCCTGGGGGCATGGCCCAGCCCAAGACAACTAGCAGTTGAGTCCCCAACACTAGACTTTCTGTCCCCTTAGCTCTTAAAGGACCAGAGCCCGGATAACTGTATTTAAAGGTGTGTCCCTGCGTGCATGCCCAGTGTGTGTGTTTGCCTGTGTGTGTGCCTGTATGTCTGTGCTCACACGCATATTGGGACCAGCAGCCTTTATAATAACTGGTGGCCAGGAAGCCACGAATATTGTTCTTGGTCTCCTGTTCTCAGTCGCACAGCTTCAGAGCCCAGCATCCTGGCGTCAGCAGGACCAGAGGGGCCCCAGGCAAGCAGAGCTCTGGGGGAGGGACAGAAAAGGCCCCCACTGCTGCCCCTCACTCCTGTACTGGATGAAGTATGAGCTCTTCACCCCGGGGGCGGGTGGGGTGGATGGAGAGGGCTCCAGGAGGTGGTTCCCATGACAGGCAAATCTTAAGAAGCAATGAAATAAAGTTCATATTTTAAGGCAAGACAAGAAAACTTTGAACAAAGTTTCTCTCTGCCTCTTGTGACCTCCTCCCTGCCCTGAAGTGTGCAGTGTGCGTCTGCAGCATGTGTCCACCAGACCTTCCGAAGGGCAGAAATCCCTGACCCAAGAGAAAGATCCATTTTTGCTCTTCTAACCCCAGCCTTGTGACTTTATCTGATACTGCCTCCTATGACCTTATTAATGTCACGAGCTATATTACTTGTAGTCTGCCATTTTATGAGAATATTGTTTCTTGCACTAACAAATGTGTCATTGAGCCTCTGATAAAAACAATAATGACCAGGTGACCTAATCTAGAATTTTATAAGATCCATGAGTATAATAAGGTGACTCGAGATATGGGAAGAAGCAACAGGTGGGGACCATTTCCAAGAGCCTGACAGACAAGTAAGACAATTGTTCCAGAGGATTTTGGCTACTGTTACCAGGTCTAGATGAATGATTGCAGGTTGAGTGGCGTATCAATGAAATTCTCACCTGACGTGGGAAAATCCTCCAAACCTTGATTGGAATTAAGATGGAAACGAATAGATTGTGTGATAAAGAATGCTGCCCCCCACCCAGTTCTGTAGGAATCAAGTCGCTAGCCGCTGCACCTCACTGACCTGCAAGCCACTCTGAAAGGAAGTCATGGAAAAAGGTCAGGATTGTACTTTGTAATCTGAGAAAACTGGCGAACCTGCCCTCACATCCTTGGATATTTTCAGGAGACTTTTCTGTGAACCCAGTTTCCTGCATCTGTCCATGCTTAGGAAGCACGAAAAGCATGAACCACGATATCTGTTCTTCCTGAGTGAAGTAATTTTCTACCAAGACGTGGGCTGGTTTCATGTCCTTCCCCAAATCACACACACACTGACCTCCAACCCTAACCTCCTTGAAACAGTTCTCAGAGCTTCTTGAGATACTGTCTCCCCAGTTACACAACTCGGGTTGGTTCCCAATAAAGTTTCCAATTCTTTCTTAGGTTGACTATTTCCTAATTTTTCATCCACAAAAGCAAGTATGCATTGACCTCTGCAAGTCTCAGTGCAGCAACCTCATATTCTTATATTTTTCTAAATCAAATTGAACACAACCCTTGGACTTCACGTCCCAGGAGGATGGAAATGTCTCTGTGCTTCAGTGAAAGAATTACCCAGAGTGGGCTCACCTGAGGGGCTCGGTGTCCAAGCCTCGTGGTACATGGGGGAGGCTGCTTCATCTCTCTTGCTGAGAGGTTAAGGGCCATTTGTCACAATTCCAAGGCTGCTCCGGTCCCCTCTGTGGCCCTCAAAAGAAAGTGCAATGATCCTATATTTAGTTCAAACTTCTCGCCAGAGGGGCTTCCCTGGTGGCTCAGAGGTTAAGAATCCTTCTGCAATGCAGGAGACCTGGGTTTGATCCCTGAGTTGGGAAGATTCCCTAGAGAAGAGAACGTCAACCCACTTCAGTATTCTTAACTGGGAAATCCCATGGACAGAGGAGCCTGGTGGGCTGAGTCAATGGGGTTGCAAAGAGTCAGACACAACTGAGTGAGATCCACTTAATCTTCTCATCATAGAGGAGGAGCAGCTGGACCCCAGGGATGGGAGCACTTGTCCAGAGTCACCTGTGTGTGGCAGAGTCAGAGTCAGGACCCAGGTGCCCTGTCCCCAGGCCGGCTGTCTGTCCACAGCCCCACGCTGCTTGTGACAAGTGTGGCGGCAGCATCCTCCAGGCTGGGATTCTGCCCCGTCCACCCTCGTTCTGCACAAACCTGCCCCCGTCCCCCTGAGGAGGGCACTCACACCGCTGAGTCAGTTTCCTCATCTGCTAGAGGCGGGAGGGTTGCCAGAGACCCCTGGTTCCTCCCAGGCCCCCTCTCCCGGTGCCTCTGGACTTGCCAGTCCTGGAGACTCAGAGGTGGAGATGGAAGCCGGCTCCCTCCCCTCTGGCCACCCTCTCTGCTTGTTTCCTCTTGGCTGCCGGGTCCTGTTTATTGGTCACACCCTTCCTGATCACACAGACCCTCCTTCCCAATGACCTCTGCTTGGTGGGGTCCATGTTTCTCTCTCATAGCATGAGTTTCTTCAGTCACTTCCCAGGGATCCAAGTCTCCACTGATTCTTGTCAAAAACAAACTGCTTCCAGGCGCCCCCCACATCTGAGGTCTCCCAGACTCCGTTGTTTCCGCACATTCTTGACTTTCCACTTCTTCAGAGTCTAGCTCAGCATCCAGAATGCTCTTGCCCTGTTTAGGAAGCTTGTGTTTCCTTTAGGAAAAGCAGTTCTCTTCCTGCTGGGCATATAGAGAGCTGACCATAAGCAGGGGAAGATGAGACAGAAGCCCAGAGTGAGGAGAGGCAGATCTGGGGTCCGCGACTGGATTCACAGTCACATCTGCTCTGACTCCAAAGCAGACAGGCTTGGGGAGGAGCTGAGAGATGCCCACACAAGCCTGTCTCCAAAGGCAGAGAGAAGGGAGGCGTTTGGGTTCAGGGGTCTGACTCTTTCCGACCCCATGGACTGCAGCACGCCAGGTTTTCCTGTCCATCATCAACTCCCGGAGCTTGCTCAAGTTCATGTCCATTGCATCGGTGATGCTATCCAATCAGCTTGGATGGGAAGGGGGAGCTGTGGCTCCCAAACCAACCTACTTAGTGCCCAGAGCCTCCCCTAGCCCTTCAGCACACACAGTTGATGGAGGAGCTGCCCCCCTGCGGACCAAAGCCTCAGGCCCTTCCCTTCTCCCAGCCTGGCCTGATCTCCCTGTCTCCTGGGGCAGCCGCCAGAGGCTCCTCTGCACACGATGACTCTAGCTGAGGCCCTCTGGACTGTAGCCTGAGCCGCATCCAGAACAGAGCCTGGGACACAGATGTTTCCATTCTGTGTTCCTAGACCAGCTTCTTGGAAAAATCAGGGATTGCCTTTCCTCAGTCCTCCTCTGAGTGGGGAGAGTTGGGGCCATTCCCTCCTGCGGTCTCAGGCACCTGGTTATCTCCCTTGGGTGCCAGTGCAGATGGCCGAGCCATGTGACCCTTGTCTGTGTGGTTGGTTCCTGGATCTGAGAGAAGAAGGAAGGGGCTCAGCATTTCCTGAGGTGCTTTTACCTGCTGAGCTTTGGGGGAGAGAGATCTGTGTTCAAATCCAGACTCTGTCAGGGAGTAACTGTGTGGCTCGGAGCTAAAACCTAACGTATTCTCTGTGCTTCAGTTTCATCATCTGTTAAATGGGGATGACAGTAATAGTATCTCTGAAGATGAAATGAAACAGAGGTAATAAGACACCTTGTCAGACTGTTGGTGTTCAAAAGATATGGGCTGCTTTATCTTTCTGGAATATAAGGTACAAATCCATGCCAATCAGAGTTTAAGGTCCTGCACCCACAAGACTGGGTTCAAATCCCAGCTCTGCCAGTTCCTACTTGTGTGATCTTGGGCTCATTACCCTCTGTGTGCTTATAAAAATGGGGACACTTTGTGTATAGTTCCAGGGTTTCTGGGAGGAACAAATGAATCCGAGCAGGGCTTGACCTGTAGTGAGCGCTGTGTATGACCTCTCTTAACACTTTTATGTCCATAACTACTCTGTTAGCCCATGGCAAGTGTTTCTTAAGTGAATATAACAAGTGCTTACAGCTCAGAGTGTAGCCTGGAACTACCGACTGGGATACATTCCATCCCTTTAGCCTTTGGGTAAATTTTTGACAGTCACTGAGCCATGTTTTGTCCCATTTAATCCTAACAATCCTTGGTCTTGTGTGAGGGACATCTCCATGGAGGGAAACCACTGAGGCCGTGAACTCATCGCCATGTTTGAGGACAATCCCATCATGTGTGTGACCTAGGGAGAGACTGGGCCTGACCCTCACTGTGAAAGAAACGGCCAGATAAATATTGGACCTGCCCCATAAGTAGGGCCTGGACACACGAGAACAGGTGATACACAGAATCAAAGACAGATCAGAATTCCTTCTGCGGGGCCTGCAGCAGCATCCAGTGTGTGCCTCCAATGGCCACAGTGCCTAGACCAGCTGTCCTTGGCTGTGACCTGGCTGCCCAGCACCCCTCCTCCTGGTCTCATCCTGTAGTCAGGCTGGTCCCTCCCTAACGATTCTCCAAGCTACTCAGCGTCCTTCTGGTACAGTTGTTCCCTACTTAAGTGGCTGAGATGTTTCCTTCAGGGTGCAGTTAACAGCCTTTATGACTAAAAGTGGGAGCTTATATCTCCATTTTCTGGATGAGCAAACTGAGGCTTAGAGTGGCATTGACTGACACCGGACTACCATGTTCAGGATTGGGGGGTGGTGTGTAGACAGGTAAGAAGAAAGGCTCTGAGATGACCAAGAGGAATTGGAAGCAGTTGTCACTGGCTGGAGGGAGGGAAGTGAGGAGGCTGGAGAGGAGAAAGCGGTCTGGACTTGCAGGGCTTTGGAGGTGATCTTGTGGAATCTGTGTTCCATCCTAAGGGAGCAAACACAAGTGAGGTAGCAGTGCTATCTTCTAAGGCGTTACAAGGCTTTCTCTAGAAAATGTCACCCTATGGTGAAATAGGTGTTTCTTCCCTTGAAGAGGTCTGGTTAAGGCACAATGCAGATGAAATATACACACTAGAGGAGAGGGAAGAGGCTGAAACAGACAGACAAACAGTGTTATATTCAAATTTTTCTTGTCTTGTCTTGAAAGAGGAATTTTATTTCATTGTTTCTTAAGATCTTCCTTCCAGGAGGACCACCTCCTAAGAGCCCTTCCCCTCCATCCAACCCGCCCCTGGGTGAAGATCACAGGCTTCATGCCAGTACAGGAGTGAGGGGGCAGCAGAGGGGGCCTTCCCTCCCCCCCCACAGCTCTGCTTCTCCGGCTCCCCTGGCCCTGGTGACACCAGGATGCTGGACTCTGTAGCTTTGTGGTTGAGACTGGGAGACTTGTGGGGTCTTCACAGCCACCAGTTCCTGTAAAGAGCTGCTGGTCTAAATGCAGGGGAGCAGTGCGCATGTACATACGTACACACATATGTGCACTGAGCTTGCATGCAAGTACACACCTTTCTAGAGAAGCATCCAGGTGCTTTCACGGCCTGCACATTCTGTGCCACAGGCTGCAACGTCCTGTGATGCTGGCATTGGGGTGGGGCCCAACATCTTGCATCACAGGCTGGGCCGTAGCCCCAGGCTCTGGTTCAGGTGTGATTGGGGTCAGTGGAAGGGGCTCCCAGAAACTTAGGTTTGGGTGAGAGTGGAAATTGACTAGGACTCGCCTGAGTGCTAGTCAGTGTTGGGCAATTAGAATATGTGGACCTTGTTTTGGATTTTGTTTGTTTCTTTTCTTTCATGTTTGAATTGAGATTGAAAAGGACATTATCAATGTGGAGAATGTTGAACCGTCTTCTCTATGATTGACAGCAGGGACTAATAGAACCAGAAGCCCCAGAAATTCTTTTTTAAATTATGTACATTGATTAGATTACACTGTGTCTGAGTCCCAGAGAATCAAGAAGCAGCAACAGAAAGCAACTGGTACACAGAAACACACATACATGAGTGTGAACTCTCACACTCAAGCAATGTATTTCCTTGGACAGTGAGACCAGCAACCCGTATCCCATCCCCGAACATCTGCCCAAGAAAATTTGAAAAGAAACTTCCTCTTTAAGAACAAAGTTACTCACATGTATTAACTTTAAAAATGCCTTCCAATATACAATCAGTTCAGTTCAGTCGCTCAGTCGTGTCCGACTCTTTGTGACCCTATGAATCACAGCACGCCAGGCCTCCCTGTTCATTACCATCTCTCGGAGTTCACTCAGACTCACGTCCATTGAGTCAGTGATGCCATCCAGCCATCTCATCCTTGGTCATCCCCTTCTCCTCCTGCCTCTAATCCTTCCCAGCATCAGAGTCTTTTCCAATGAGTCAACTCTTCACATGAGGTGGCCAAAGTACCAGAGTTTCAGCTTTAGCATCATTCCTTCCAAAGAAATCCCAGGGTTGATCTCCTTCAGAATGGACTGGTTGGATCTCTTTGCAGTCCAAGGGACTCTCAAGAGTCTTCTCCAACACCACAATTCAGAAGCATCAATTCTTTGGCGCTCAACCTTCTTGGCTCAGAGGTTAAAGCGTCTGCCTCCAATGCAGGAGACCTGGGTTCCTGGGTTCGATCCCTGGGTCGGGAAGATCCCCTGGAGAAGGAAATGGCAATCCACTCCAGTATTCTTGCCTGGAGAATCCCATGGATGGAGAAGCCTAGTAGGTTACAGTTCACGGGGTTGCAAAGAGTCGGACACGACTGAGCGACTGCACCTTCACCTTCCTTCCCTTCAGCCTTGTTCACAGTCCAACTCTCACATCCATACATGACCACTAGAAAAACCATAGCCTTGACTAGACGGACCTTAGTTGGCAATGTAATGTCTCTGCTTTTGAATATGCTATCTAGGTTGGTGATAACTTTTTTCTAAGGAGTAAGCGTCTTCTAATTTCATGGCTGCAGTCACCATCTGCAGTGATTTTGGAACCCCCAAAAATAAAGTCTGACACTGTTTTCACTGTTTCCCCATCTATTTCCCATGAAGTGATGGGACCGGATGCCGTGATCTTCGTTTTATGAATGTTGAGCTTTAAGCCAACTTTTTTCACTCTCCTCTTTCACTTTGATCAAGAGGCTTTTAGTTCCTCTTCACTTTCTGCCATAAGGGTGGTGTCATCTGCATATCTGAGGTTATTGATATTTCTCCCAGCAATCTTGATTCCAGCTTGTGGTTCTTCCAGTCCGGCGTTTCTCATGATGTACTCTGCATATAAGTTAAATAAGCAGGGTGACAATATACAGCCTTAACGTACTCATTTTCCTATTTGGAACCAGTCTGTTGTTCCATGTCCAGTTCTAACTGTTGCTTTTTGACCTGCATACAGATTTCTCAAGAGTCAGGTCAGGTGGTCTGGTATTCCCATCTCTTTCAGAATTTTCCACAGTTTATTGTGATGCACACAGTCAAAGGCTTTGGCATAGTCAATCAAGCAGAAATAGATGTTTTTCTGGAACTCTCTTGCTTTTTCGATGATCCAGCGGATGTTGGCAATTTGATCTCTGGTTCCTCTGCCTTTTCTAAAACCAGCTTGAACATCAGGAGTTCACGGTTCACGTATTGCTGAAGCCTGGCTTGCAGAATTTTGAGCATTACTTTACTAGCATGTGAGATGAATGCAGGTGCAGACAAATACTATTTTATTCCACTCATACGTGGTACCTAGAAGAGTCAAATTCATAGAATCAGAAAGTATATTGGTAGATGCCAGGAGCAGGAGGCGGATGGGAGTTGGTGCTTAAGGGGAGAGTTTCAGTTTAAGAAGATGAATAGTTTGGGAGAGAGATGATAGTGAGAGTTGCACAGTGGATGCACTTAGAGCCACTGGACTGTACAGTTAAATATGGTTAAAGTCACAAGGTTTATGCTATGTGACTTTTACCACAATAAAAAAACACCTTACAAAAAAACCAATGTAAAAAATGTCTTCAATCAAAGAGCCCCCAAAACAAGGTCACTCAGTAATTTTTGCTCTCCTCAACAGAAGATAGTAAAAATAAATAAATAAATAAAGCACTGAGGCTAACATCACTGTGAGGCTGGTAGTGGCCATTCCCTTGTCCCTGCAGTGATCAAATGCTGTTTTATCACTGAGGCAAGCAGGCCACATTGCTGCCCCTCACAAACACTGCAGACAAGTGTCTTCACGACCATACAGTTCTCTCACATCCTTTTTAAAATTCCCCAGACAGTAGTTGGTATTGAAGGCATTCAACCCAGATTTCCTCTAAGATGCCCTCTAGGCAGTGGGTGTTCAGTGAGCCTGAAAAATCCTGGACCCAGTCTTAGGTGGGGCTCAGCGCCAGGTGGGGCCCAAGGATCCGTGGGTCTCTGCTTCAAGACTCTTGCCACTGGAAATTATTGACTTCAAGAGAATTTGTTCAATGTAATGGGGATGTAGCCTATATATCCCCCTCCACTGAAGAAACAGGACCCAGTGACTAGTTACCAACCCCACCCGGAAATGCATATACAACTATGGCACCACCAGGAGACAGACACACTTTGGCAATGAGGCCCCTCCAGAGGCCTTCTGATCCTAATGGATCAGAAGAAGGAAAATGGGGAGAGGTGGTCAGGACACAGGAAATGAGAAACCAAGGATGACCAGAATTGGGCAAAAAGCAGAAAATGTAGAAAAGATGAGAAAGAGACAAAACAGGATATGGGCAACCAAAGAAACCAGGAAGGAGACAGAGCAGAAGGAGGAAAGGAAACAGAAAAGAGAGTGAGATGAAGGGGGAAGGATGTGAGGAGGGGAGAGGGAGCCAGGAAGAGGGCAGCAGAGGAATCCAAACTCTGTGAAGATACTGAATGGGACCAAACAGAGTCTGGAGCCCTGGAGATATCCTCAGTCCCTACAGAAAGCTGGCAGGCCCAGTACAGCAGCTCAACCGTGTAAACCAGCAGGTTGACGGCTGTCAGGATGGCCTCAGCCCGTGGCTGGTCTCAGGAGCACATGCAGACTGTAGGGAGATCATCAGTGCAGTCCTCGCCACTGGACCAATGAGCACGCCCATCAGACTCCTCATTGAACTGACAGAGCAGCCAGAGGACGAGAGCGCTACTGTAGAGCAGGACAGAGCAGGGTCACCACAGCCTGGAAGATGGGGAGGGGGCTGAGTAGATGTCCTCCCAGTCATCCAGCTTCAGCAGCGTGGCCACGGCTGCTGGGATGAAGCAGATGGAGTAACGGCCACTCCAGGGACGGCTGGTGCATGTACAGGAGGTGTTGCTGAGGAAGGTGAAGATGATACAGGCCCGAAGGTCTCCAGCACCTCCCACAGGCCTGGCACAGTGTGAATGTAGCTGGAAATCTCCTTGGACACACAGCAGACCCATGTCCAACCACATCTACGATACACAGCAGGGATGCGAGACAGGAGAAAGCAGCAGCAGCGACAGCCCTGTCCTGATGAGGGACATGAGGCGGGAATTGGACGCAGGTGATGGAGTAGATGGTGCAGGCTGAGAGGCGGAGGAGGGCAGCGTAGTGGGTGTAGGTGTCGAGGAGGTGGTACCAGAGACAGGAAGCCAGAACCGGAGCTTACGAAACTCAACAGTGGAGATGATGAGAGTCATGGCCAAACAAAAGCACCAGGCTGCCACGGGCCAGTTACCTATGGCCCCCGCTTCCCAGTGCCCATGCTGGTCACCAGCGCGAAGGCCACACTGGTGGAGAACTGTTGCAGCAGGCGGAGGAAGTGGAACGTGGTGTCCAAGGTCTGGGGATGTCAACCTGGTGGAATGGTGTTATGACGGTCAGGCAGCTCACGGACACTGGTAAGGTAGTGATCCTCACTGGGACCGCCCAGAGATCGATCCAGCTGCAGAGGGGGATTGGAGTTAGATGCCTAGAACAAGCTCAGGGCCCTGTGAGGACTGAGGGTCAGGACCCATGGAGTGTGAACCAAGGACTCAGACACCTGGTAACAGCACAGCTGCTCTACAGTTACTCTCCCCCACCCAGCAGCCTTGGCCTTGGCAGGAGACTTGTCTTATCCCAAACCTTATAGCCTTGTTTGGTCTGGCCTCAAACCATGAATATTTTCCTCTCTCTGAGCTGTGTACCTTTATCTATGGAGACAGAAGTTAGGCTGGTCCTTACCTGCAATCCCATCCCTTCAAGGCTATGAAAATTGAAAAAGAATTTTGAAAAAATTCATTTGGTAGCCAATTTCGACCTGAACAAACATGAGACAATTTATGTTCAAAAGTTCAGTTGCACAAACACTAATGTATCTGATTACAAGGTGCTTTCAGACCCCAGTGAGTGTGACATCATACAGAATAGATGCACCATGTCACCTATCTGGAGCTGAAAAATTTGGAATTCTGGAGCAGACCCAAAGGTTTCAGAAATGGGATATTGGACTGTACTGCTAACCACATTTTACAGATGAGAAAACTGAAGCTGGGTAGTTAAGTATTTCCCTGAGGTTGCCCCATAGATAGGAGTGGGAAATCCAGATGAAAATGCCAAAGCTGTAGGTTTGAGCGCTTTGCTGTACAGTTCAGCAGGTCAGCCAGGCCATGGGTGGGAGCCCAGGACCAAAGCTCGTGGCTCTGAGACCCAGGACACACCTTCAGGGCCATGGCCTCCTTCCACAGCAACCTGGAGACACACGTGTGCTGGCCTGTCCTCCCAGGAGCCATCACTAGAAGGAGCTGCCATCTGAGGGGACACAGCTCCACCAGGACGAGGGCAGCTTTAGAGATTAACAGGGAGGAGCCATGGGGTGAGAGCAAGGCCCTGGGGATGTGGGGACAAGATGACAAGGAAAATAGGAACTGTTCTGAATCCCCTCCCCCGCATTTTGCCTTCCCATGTGACTCTTCCCCACTGAGGCAGGAGACTCCAACCCAGCATGACTCAAGGTGGAGTGTCCTGGAGGAACCACTGAATAAATTACCATAATGTTTAGCTTTTAAGCTCCAAAACCGTCATCCAGATGTGAGTCTGGAAATATCTAGAAGTAGTACTACCTGAGTGAGGATTCTCCTGGCCTGGAAGACTGGTTAGCAGCTTCCAAGCTGGAAAGAAGGGATTGGAAATGAACAAGGATGCTATATCTGATTCTGATGTGAAGTCCTTCAGGGCATCCCAGGGAGGGAATGGGGATGGACGGATGACTGGCCACCTTTTAAGGGTAGGAGCTGAAAGAGGAGGCACCTGCTGGACCCCTAGGGAGGAGACAGCCCTGAGAAGGCAACCAGGACTGGAGTGGGAGCTGGGTGACAGACTAGAGATGACTGGGGGGGTGCGGATTACAGGGTCCGAGTGGCCCTGAGGAAGCCCAGTAGGAGTCTTCTGACCCAGAAGGGATGCAGGCATGGAGCCAACCTTCCCATGGAGGAGGAGCCTGGACTGGAACTGAGACAGGAGAACAGGGGCCTGAAGAGGTTTCAGGGCTATGACAGGGACACGTGGCCAGAGTGGCAGGGACCCTGGAGACCATGGAATTGCCCAGGTCACCACCCAAGACAGTCCTGCCAGCCAGGGCTGCAGTCCTGCTCACACAGGGGCTCCTCCAGGGTCCAGTGTGGGGGAGTGAGGCTCCTCCCAGCCCGCCCCCTCCTCAGGGACAGCTGCCCTGTTTCCAAGGGACTATTTGCTGAGAGGCCCCCAGGGCCCCAGCCAGCTTCCTGCCATCAGGGGATTATTATATCACCTTTGCTGATAATAAACCCTGGGACAAGCTGAGGCTGGAAAGAGAAACACAGAACAAACCTGAGAACCTCCCTGGACTCACAAAGCTCCTTGAGCACCGTTGCAGGGGAGCCATGGAGCCTCTGGGCCTCCCAGTGGGCACTGCCGGGGGTGGGGAAGGGCACTGCCAGGGTGGGGAAGGGCACTGCCGTGAGGGGCTGATGGGGGTATCTGTCCTCAAAGCTGTTCCGAACTTACCTCAACAAAATGACCCTGCAATTTACATCTAAGGCTAAAGAGAACTTTAAGTCAAGTTCAGTCACTCAGTCATGTCCGACTCTTTGCGACCCCATGAATTGCAGCACGCCAGGCCTCCTTGTCCATCACCAACTCCCGGAGTTGACTCAAACTCATGTCCATCGAGTCGGTGATGCCATCCAGCCATCTCATCCTCGGTTGTCCCCTTCTCCTCCTGCCCCCAATCCCTCCCAGCATCAGAGTTTTTTCCAATGAGTCAACTCTTCGCATGAGGTGGCCAAAGTCCAGGAGTTTCAGCTTTAGCATCATTCCTTCCAAAGAACACCCAGGGCTGATCTCCTTTAGGATGGACTGGTTGGATGTCCTTGCAGTCCAAGGGACTCTCAAGAGTCTTCTCCAACACCACAGTTCAAAAACATCAATTCTATGGTGCTCAGCTTTCTTCACAGTCCAACTCTCACATCCATACATGACCACAGGAAAAACCATAGCCTTGACTAGACAAACCTTTGTTGGCAAAGTAATGTCTCTGCTTTTTAACATGCTATCTCGATTGCTCATAACTTTCCTTCCAAGGAGTAAGCGTCTTTTAATTTCATGGCTGCACTCACCATATGCCGTGATTTTGGAGCCCCCAAAATAAAGTCTGACACTGTTTCCACTATTTCCCCATCTATTTCCCATGAAGTGATGGGACCAGATGCCATGATCTTAATTTTCTAAATGTTGAGCTTCAAGCCAACTTTTTCACTCTTCTCTTCCACTTTCATCAAGAGGCTCTTTAGTTCTTCTTCACTTTCTGCCATAAGGGTGGTGTCATCTGCATATCTGAGGTTATTGATATTTCTCCCGGCAATCTTGATTCCAGCTTGTGCTTCTTCCAGTCCCGCATTTCTCATGATGTACTCTGCATATAAGTTAAATAAGCAGAGTGACAATATACAGCCTTGATGTACTCCTTTTCCTATTTGGAACCAGTCTGTTGTTCCATGTCCAGTTCTAACTGTTGCTGCCTGACCTGCATATAGGTTTTCAAGAGGCAGGTCAGGTGGTCTGGTATTCCCCTCTCTTTCGATCCATTTGATAGCACAGAGGGAGGACTTGGGAAAGGAGAGGATGAGGTTCCTGCTGTGTGACCCTGGGTAAGGCTTGTGCCCTCTCTGGGCCTCTGTTCCCCCTACCTGGAAAGCAGCAGCTTTACCTGAGTCTCCCAGCAGCCCTTCCTCCACTCTAATCTGTTAGCCTGGACATGGTGCCCCAGAGAGATCACAGCCTGGATGTGGCTGAGCCCTGCCTGCCCAGCAGCCAGGAGTGCGGACTGGAAGACAGGGAGCCGGGAAGGTCATGGCTGGGACAGAGGAAGGAAGGAGAAGGTGCCAGAAGGACAGAGAAGGAAGAGGGAAAATGGACACCAGAGTGACAAGGATAAGACATTTCATAACTGGATGATCCTGTTCATTTACTCATCAGTCTCAGGTTCCCCATCTGTGCATTGGGCTTATAACCTACTATGTGTCAATTAAATGAATAAAAGCACATGAAGGGTTCCTCAGAGGGTCTCTGACAGGGCACTCTCAATTCATGTCCCCTACCTGTTCCCCTCCCCCTCTACCTCACAGAGAACCCAGAAGGCCCAGGCCCCACTCTGGACATCAGCACATGCAGCTTGATTTGCTCCAGATCAGGCGCTGCAAACCAGTTTGCAATGGAGGTGGACTCTTAATGTGTTCAGTTTTCCATCACAGTGTTTTCATGAAAAAATGATATAAAATCACCAGTATTACTATTTCTTTCCCTAAGGGCTTGGAAGCGGCTGTGTTTTAATTTCACATGAAAATTCAGACTCCCAGCTCCTTTGGAAGCCTCAGGAGGTCTGGTGTCACTGGGCTGTGTGTCCTTGAGGGGCTGGAGGTGGCTGCAGCTGATGTGGCTATGCCCTCTATATTGCTTTCCATTCATATCTTCGTGTAGTTTTCTATATTTCTCTTATTCTCCTGTATGATTGACATAAAGCAAGTCTATGATCATCTCACAAGTCCTGATTTCTTCTCTGGGGCATGACCAGGCTTCCTGCCTGCTCACAGGAACGCCCACCCCTCAATCCAGGGAGCATCTGTGTCCTCAACCTCACGTACAGTCTTCAACACATTTCACATGTTCTGAAATATGTAGACATGTGTGTACATAAATGCACATGTTTGTAGGGCATATCTGTACTGTTTGTCCATTTTATACACATGAGAGTGTGTCATGCACAGGGCCTCCTTCTTTTCCACCACCCCCGACAGCTGCAGCTGGTCCTCTCCAGGGGCCCCAGTCCTCTCCATCCCCTTTACTTATTTCCTTCCCTCCTGGCTCCTGCAGGCATTTGGACAGACTCCCCTTCTCTAGATCAGTGGACCCTCCCCTGTGAGTCTCAGACACTGGGGGACACAGGAAATAACGAGGGGACCTGGGATCCATGTGACCAGCATGCTCTAGAGTAGGTCAGCTAGCTTTTCTGGTCATTTATAAAAATATGAGAGACTACATTTTCCAATTTTTTATTTATTTTTATTTCCTAGGGCTGTTGCATAAGGTTACCATGAGCTTGGTGGTTTAATACAAGAGAGATTTATTCTCTCACAGTTCTGGAGGTCAGAAGTCTGAAATCAAGGTGCCAGCAGGGCTGTGCTGCCTCTGATGCTTCAAGAGGGTCCGTCCTTGCCTCCTTTAGCTTCTGACAACCCCTTGTCTTGTAGTCCCCGCTTAACTCCATCTCTGTCTTTATGTGCTCATCTTCTCTCAACTCTGTGTGTGTAAATCTCTGCGTCCTTTCTCTTGTAAAGACACCAGTCACTGGACTGTGGTCCCACCCTGCATCCAGGATGGTTTCCATCCCCAAATCTCTAATTAAGTATGTTTGCATCACCATGCTTCTATATAAAGGCCACGTTCTGAAGTTCTGAGTAGACATGAGTTTCAGGAGGACCCTCTTCAACACATTGCAGTTCTCTTTCCTATCTCCCTGTCTTTTTTTTCACGGTGTCTTTTTCTAATGTGTTTATCATTAGTGTATTTGTTTATCAAAGTGTATTGGTTTGCTGACTATTTCATATTGGTGTATATTCACTGGAGTTCCTGGAACTCACACCAGGTTGATCCCTCATGTACTTTGTCACTAAACTGTGACACCCCACCCCTCCTTTACAGGACTCGCTTTTCTGGGAGGGTGCTGACACCTTTGTTGGAAGCTTCACCCAGAATAACTGCATTTGCTTCTGCTCAGGACCCTCCAGGCCAAACCCCTGTTGGGTGCCAATTGTGTTAATTTCCAGGTTGGCATTGTTTGACCTCAGAGGTCACGTATATTTGGGCCCATTTCACTGGAAATGAAGACTTAAATTTTGCTTCTCTTGTGGAGACTTTAAAAAAATCCAAAACTCCTGTCAAGGTGGGTATTAGCCTTGATCTTTCCTCTTGCTGAAGGGCATGGTTTTCCTTGTCTACTCTAGCTCTGAGGTTGTGAACAATGTGGTCCTGGCTTTGGGAACTGTCTCAGCTCCAACTCGTTACTTTCTGCCACCCCAAACCTCATTCCTGACCCAAGTGGGCATATAGACCGGCCTCCAGTTGGCCAGGCTCAATTCTCTCTTCTCCCTCCCCCCACACACAAGCAGCAGTCACATCCACTCTGCCACTGAAATTTCATGAGATCCTCGAGCAAATCATATAACCCAAAACTCTTCCTCACTTATTTGCTTTGTTAACCTTTTTTTATGTTCTTTAAGACTTGACTTTTAATCACCTCCTCCAGGAGGTCTTCCTTGATTCCACCAACTCCATCTCTGATTGCTTCCAGAGTGACACTTCTGTGTAGTAATCTGAAGTGGGCAGCTCCTGGGTCTCACGTGAGCACAACAGGTGAGGTGGGAGGAAGGGAGGTGCTGCAGGAGCAGCAGACAGGGCTCAGTGTAGATGGACCTGCACACCAGAGATACAGTAGGATCTTAGCTGCAAGTGAGGAGACCTCACTGACATTCTCTAAGGAGGTGCTGATCCATCAGAGGCTCCCTCTGGAGCTGACACGCTGGCTGTAGGAGGAAAATGGAATGGAGTCTGGCCAAGAAGCTGGGTGGCCAGTTTGGAGGTTGATTTCACAGTCCAGGTATGTGATGATGGGCCTTGAGCAAAGACACTTCAGGGGTGGAGGGCAGGGGCAGATTTATGAAATATTTGAGAGCAAACATTCCACTGGTCTTGATGAGGGGAGGGGCCACGATTACTGACACTTGATGCCCCAGGGGCAGCTGTAACCTCACCTCGCCCTTCTGCTCCCTTGACAACTCAGGCTCTGTCTGAGGTGCTCCCCAGCGCCCCGCCTCTCCCTCTGGGCACCACCCGCTGAGTGCTCTGGGAAGGGGAGGCTAAGAAAGGGGGAACCAGCCGGAGCTCAGGGAGGCGGCCTGGGCTCCTGCCGCCTCGTTTCCTTGAGGCCCTCCAGATACACATGCTTATCTCTCACCTGCACCTGAGGCCCGGCTCGTGTGCTTCTAGGGGAGGAAGTTTATTAAGAAATGGCTCTCTGCCCACAGTTCACCTGTGTCAGGACCTGTTCTCTGGAGTGATGGTCCCCTGCTCCTCAGCCTCCCATCCCCCCTTTTCTCCCTCCTCCTCCTCCTCCCCTCCCATTGTCTGAGGGTCTCAGGTCCTCAGGACTCCAGGCTCGACCACCTCTTCTCTGTGCACCTTCTAGTCCTCATCCAGTCAGATGGCTTTAAGTGTTCTAGGCACTGGACAGAGAGCAGAGAATGGAACCAATAGTTTCTTCCCTCATGAATCCTACTTATCTAGATGGATAATATGCAAACCAATACATAATAGCATGTTATCTGGTAATAAATATAATGACAAGGGAAAACAGGTGAACAGGCTGTTACTGGAATGTAGGGAGTGGATAAGACTGCTCCATGGATGTGACATTTAAGAAGAGGCTGAATGAAGTAAATAGGCTGAATGATGACAACTCCTCAGTTCCTGCCTCCAGAGCTAATCTCTGCTGAGTGCTAGAGTGCAGTTACCTCCCTAATGCTCCAGCTACCTCCTGAGTTCTCCCTCTGAATCATGCATGGCACCTCACACTCAACATGTGCAATCCCACCTCTTGAACCTCCCAGCCCCAAAACACACTGATCCTTCCTCATCTTTCTCATTCAGTCAATGGCTGCACCTTCACAGATGCTCTTCACAAAATACTTGTGAATCCATCCTCTCTTCTTCATCTCTAGAGTCACCACCTGGTCCAGATCCATCCATCCCCTTACCTGCTCTGCCACAAGCTTCCTGCTAATGACTCTGTTTCCATTCTTTACCTCAGTGTCTGCTTTGGAGTGAATTTAACTAAGAACACTTTTCAGGCTTCTCTTTGCTCCCTCAGGATGAAACACACATTCCAAAATATCACCTCCAAAGCCCTGCAAGCTCACACCTCTTTCTACTTCTCCTGCCTCTTTGCCTCCCTCCCTCCAGCCCCTGAGAACTTCTCCCAGTTCCTCTTGGTCATCTCAAGGCCTTTTCATTGACATGTCTACATGTCCCCCAACCCTGAACTGAGACCAGAGCTCTGGAACATGGCAGTCATGTGCTCAGTCAATGATACTCTAAGCCTCAGTTTCATCATCCAGAAAATAGAAATAATTAGCACCTGCTTTTAGACATAGTGGGCTGTTGATTAGACCTGGAGAGAACATCTCTGGCAACTTAAGCAGAGAACAACTGTACTAGAGAGCTGCTGGATAGCTTAGAGAATTATTTGGGTGGGACCAGGCTCAGAAATAGGATCAGACCAGGAAGGCAGGAGCTAGGCAGCCAGGGCACAGCCAAGGGCAGCTGGTCCAGGCACCGTGACCATTGGAAGCACACACTGGATGCTACTGCAGGCCCCATAGAAGGAAATTATCTGACCTGTGTCTATTCGTCACCTGCTCCTTAGGTGTGTATCCAAGCCCAGCTGTGTCAGGTTAATTATTTACCCGCCCTTTTATGTTTCTTATTGAAGTTCAGGCCCAGTCTCCCCCAAGACTCAGTATAGGGGGAGTTCACATTCTGAGTGATTCCCCTTCACAGAGATGTCCATTATACACGACCATGATGTTGTTAGGAGATTAAATGAGATAACACAAAACCTGTTGATTCTGTAACATTTCCACTAAAGACAGAATGTATCCTGGTCAGGAGGTTCAACCTGGATCCTGAGGCTGTAAGGTAATATTCAGAAGGCTATATTATAAAGTCATATTCATTCAACAAATACCTGCTTATGTCAGCCCAGTTCAGTACTGGGAATATACTCATGAGTGAAAGAGGCCAATGCTCTACCTGGTGTGTCTATATTGTAGTGTTTATGTTTGAAGCCTCATAGTTTACTTGAAGCTGAATGTAGAGTTTTGCATTCTATTTTACAATAGGTCATAATAATATACATATAACATATTGGGCCTGTTTCCACAAAAAAATAACATCTTCTTACAAATGGACGAGGGACTCTGTCCCCTATTTGCTTGATGACGCAGAACCCTGTTTCCTTACATGCCTATAAGGAGCAACTTCTTGACACCAAGAACAAAGCTTAAAACAAGTTTGTGGAGCGGGAAGAGGAGAAAGCAGGGGTGCCAGGGTCCTGTGGTCGGGGGAAGAGATTGAGATGATGAAGGGATCTGGGTCTCTGCCAGCCTCTGTAGGGTCCAGGAACAGAATATTCTGGAATCCCTCCTTCCACCTGAAGCACCAGAAAGAAACACAAGCTCCTTCTTCTTAGGGATTAGCCTAAGAAGTGGTCCCAGACTAGCAATGAGAGTGTTCCTGGGTCGATGGTCTGGGCTGGGCTGGGCAGCTGGCCCCAGCTCAGCAGGGACGTGGACCACTGGGGTCACCTGGGGGTCTGAGGGATGGTGTGCTACTGGCATCAGTGGGCAGCTGGGAGCCCGAGGGGCAGGCGGGCTGCAGCTGGGACCAGGGGACTGCCTTCCCTTGGCTGTAGTGCTGAGAGGGTGTCATTTGTCCTAAGGTTTGTCAGGGCCAATGTAGGGAGGGGAGGATGCCCAGAAGGAGCCCCCCGTGATCTGCCCAGATGGATGGTTTCTGAGAACTCTGTTGCCTGAGGAAGCTTGCTCTTCTTCCAGACAAAGTGCTGGAGGGATTTATGGAAACATGCTGGTTGGAGTGGAGGTGAGGAGATGGGCTTGATCGGAGCTCCTGTCATCACTGCCCAAGCCCTGATCAGAAGCAGATTCAGAAAAGAGCAACTGGAGTAAACCCTCACCCTCCCAGGCTGTCTCCACAAGAGACCTCAGGTTACAGCTCACAGGTTCTGTCGGCTGAGAAAGGGGCCCTGAGGGCTTGGGCTGCAGCGGGGCTGCTGTGGACACAACAGTTACAAGAGGTCACACGTGTCATGCTCACTGCAGGTCAAGCTCTGCTGTGGACTCATCTGTTCCTCCCAGCAGCCCCTGAACTGTGCACTCAGTGTCCCCATTTTCACAGGCACAGAGAGGTCAGCTGGCCAAGATCACACAGATAGGAAGTGGCAGAGCTGGGATTTGAACCTAGTTACTTGGTTCAAGATCTTAAACTCTCCCTGGATTTGGCATTGTACCTTAGACCCAAGAGGAATGGAATAGCCATTTCTTCAGCAACAACAATCTGACTAGGTGATTTATTTCTATTTCATCTTCAGAGATACAGTTATTGTCATCCACATTTTATTGATGTTGAACTGAGGCCCCCAAACTACATTATATCTTTTGCTCAAGGTTACACAGTTTCTCTTTGTCAGAGCCTGGAATTCAAGTCTGACTTCCTGCAAAACTCAGCAGGTACAGGAACCTCAGGAAAGGCTGAGCCCCTTCCTCTTCTCTTGGGTCCAGGGATAATCTCTGGGCTCCTGTCTGTCCTGGTCTAACTGCAGTGCCCCCAGGCAGAGGTCCTGCAGCAGTGCCCTCATCTCAGCCAGACCACTTCCTGTTGACAAGCCAGCCAGAACATGCCAGAGGGAGCGTGGAGACCTTAGACACTGCCTTCTCCTCAGCTCACCTGCCTCCCTACAGCCACCTTGAGACAGGAGACAAACACACAGACAAGGGCCAGGATTGGCATCCTGGACTGGTTCCCAGTGCAGATAACCAGGTGCCTGAGGCCCCAGGAGAGAAGAAATCCTCTTCTCTCCACTCAAAGGTACATTCGGGAAGGCTATCTCCATGATTATTCCAAGAAGCTGCTGCAGAGCCAGAGAATGGGAACATCTGCGCCCCAGGCTCTATTCTGGATGCGGCTCAGGCCACAGTCTTGGGAAGTGGGGGCGTCGGCTGGAGTCACGCTGCCTGGAGGAGATTCTGGCTGGTCAACTGAGGAGGGAGCCTCTGGCCACTGCATCGGGAGAGAGAGCCCAGGCCAGGCAGGGAGCAAGGGAGGGTCTGAGGCTTGAGCACTGTGGGGCTTCTCCATCAGCTGTGTGCTAAAGGGCTTGAGGGCCACAGCTCCCCCTCCCCAGCCCCTGGACCCAAGGCACCTCCCTTCCCTGTGCCTTTGGATATAAGCTTTTGTGGGCATCTCTCAGCTCCTCCCCCAGCCTCTCCATCAAAGTTGCACGGAACATGGAAACCGTCTGCCAACTCTCCCTCCCCTGACCTTCTTCTCCATTTGGTATATTTTCCAAACTTAAATTGTATTTTCTTCGAAAGGTAATATATTTACATGGTTCAAAATAAAAGTATTCTTTTAAAAGCCATGATTGAGAAACCTCACTTCTGCCTGTGGCTCCATCTACTCTCTCTTCAGTTCCTCTTCCTGATTAAGACCAGGCAGCTGCTCCACTGAACTCATGGGGGTCCTTTCTGTGTTTCTTGATCTACAGATATCTTTATTTTTATTTGTATTTTTCTCCTTATTATACATTTTAAAATAGCATGCTATATATTTTACTGTTTTTACTTTGTATATACTGGAGCTATTTCCTTATCATTATCTGAGAGCATTCTCATTTTTTTCCAGCTGTTTAGTATTCCTTCTTCTATCTACACCATAGTTTACTAACCACCACCCTAAAGATGAGCATATGAATCACTTCCAATCTTTCCAATCTTATTTTCAAATGAGATCTTGAGTGGGAGTTTGATTCAAGACAGATTGCTCTGGTTAGAGAAAATGCGGGCTGGACCAACACCCTACTTGCAACCCCACCATCTCTCCAAGGTCTCCAGAGGACATAGCTTAAAAACCATGATTTTAGCCTAATTTTCCTACTTTATAAACAGGAAACTGGAGCTCAGATCAGTGATGAGACTCATCCGTGCTCATGAGTTATCCTGTGGCAGAACTGAAACCAGAAACCAGATCTCTTGGGCTCTGCTCTCCATGCAACTCATGGTTCATCTCCAGGGAGACCAGATCAGATCTGTGGGGCCATTTGACTGGAGGTAGGACCACATGTGACTGTGGACTCCAATCTACCTCTTTCTCACTCTGCATTTCCATTTCCTCTTCTACTATTTGGGATCAGTCCCTTTGTACTCCCAGCAGGAAAGATCAGGGAAAGGCAGCGCTGGGAGGACCAGGGTCTCTGGCACCCCTCCCCCATCCTAACAGATGAGGAAACTGACTCAGCAGCAGTGAATGCCCTCCTCAGGGATGGGGCAGGTTTGTGCAGAAGGAGGGTGGATGGGGCAGAATCCCAGCCTGAAGGATGCTGCTCCACATTTGTCACAAGCAGCGTGAGGCCGTGGACAGACAGCCGGCCTGGGGACAGGACACCTGGGTCCTGACTCTGACTCTGCCACACACAAGGTGACTCTGGACACATCCTGCCCCTCTCTGGGGTCCAGCTGCTCCTCCTCTATGAGGAGAGGGTTGGACTAAGCAGAGGACCTTTACACTCTCTTTTGAGCTCCACAGTGAGGGGACTGAATCAGCCTTGGAATTGTGACAAATGACACTTAACCCTCCAGCAAGGGGGGATGGAGCAGCCTCCTTCATGAACCATGAGGCTTGGACAGTGAGCCCCTCAGGTGGGCCCACCCTGGGCAATTCTTTTACTAAAGCAGAGAGGCATTTCCATCCTCCTGGGAAGGGAGGTCCCAGGCCTGTGTTCTGTTTCATTCAGGAAATAGAAGAATATGATACTCCTGCACAAAGACTTGGGCGTATCAATGTGTTTGTCAATGAAAAATTAATCAATAGTCAACTTAAGAAAGAAATAGAAGTTTCACTGGAGCCAATCTGAGAAGTATAACTGGGGAGACAGTCTCTTAGGAAGCTCTGAGACCTGTCCTGGAGAAGTAAGAAGGAGGGCAGGATGTCTGTGATTTGGGGACACACAGCTTGGTATAGGTTACTGCTCTTCATGAGGACCAAATATCTTGGTAATGATTTTAGTGCTTTTCTGAATACGGGAAGATGCAAAAAAACTGGGCTCATAAAAAAATTCTCCTGAAAATATCTAACTATCTGAGGTCTTGTCCTCACACTTGTCCCCAGAGCACAAAGTACTTTACCCTGATTTTCACCCTGAATTCCTTCCAGGGTGGATTGTAGATCAGCGACTGCAGTGGCTAACGACTTGTTTCTCTTTTCAAAAGCATATATTCTTATTTATGTATGTGGCTAGGCTGGGTCCTAGTTGCAGTATGTGGGATCTAGTTGCCCAGCCAGAGATCAAGCCCGGGGCCCCTTCGTTGGGAGTGCAGGATCTTAGGCACTGGACCACCGAGGAAGTCCTGGCTTGATTCTTGTAGAGCTGGGCGGTCGGCAGCACTCTTTATTACCAACTCCTTCTGTTTCTGCCTTAATTTCAGCCAAGGTTTAGGAGACAGTTTTCACCTATTTCTCCCAGGGTGCTAGGAATGCTCATTCCCAGGTCAGCTGGGGATTTCACTGATAGGCCACTCACATGCTATTACTCACCCTGTCCTGGCAACAGTAGCTAAAAGGCAGCGGGACCACCTGTCTTACAAGTCTTACAAGTCTCTCAGTTCTAGGAGATGGTTTCCACTTGTTGCTTCTTCTCATATCTAGAATCACACTACTACAATCAGGGATCTTAGAGAACTATATATTAGGTCTCATTTCAAGTAGCCTGTGCTTATGTATGCTTAGTTGCTCAGTTGTGTCCAACTCTTTGAGACCTCATGGACTGCAGCCCTCCAGGCTCCTCTGTCCATGGGGATCCTCCAGGCAAGAATCCTGGAGTGGGTTGCCATGCCCTCCTCCAGGGGATCTTCCCAACCCAGAGATGGAACCCAGGTCTCCCGCATTGTGGGCGGACTCTTTACTGACTGAGCCACTAGGGGAGCCTGAGAGCACTGGAGCGGGAGCCATTCCCTCCTCCAGGGGATCTTCCTGCCATAGGAATTGAACCAGGGTCTCCTGCACTGCAGGCGGGTTCAAGTAGCCTAGTTATCTTATTTTTTTCATCATTGACTCAAGAAAAAGAATCTTGTGAAATAGGCAGAACACAAGCAATACATCTAGTGACCCCAGTGAGGTCGTAAGTAAGTAAGCAGTGTTATCTTCTAAGAAGTTCCATGGCTTGGGCTAGAAAAATTGATCTCTATGGTGGAGCAGATATTTCTGCTCTTTAGGAGGCCAGATTAATGCCCAATGCACACTAGCAAGGAAGGAAGAGGCCCAAATGGTCAGAGAAACATTTTATTTGCAAACTTTTCTTCTATTGCCTTAAAATATGAATTTTATTTCATTCCCTCTTAAGATTTGCCTCCCGTAGGATGACCTTCTCGAGCCCTCCCCCTCCACCCCCTACCAATGGGTGAAGATCACAGGCTTCATCCCAGGACAGGAATGAGTAGCAGCAGAGGGCTCCTTCCCCTGCCCTCCCCCCGCAGCTCTGCTTGCCACCCCTCTGGTCCTGGTGAAGCTAGGATGCTGGGCTCTGAGCTTTGTAATTGATGACAGGAGACTTGTGGGACCTTCACAGCCACCAGTTTCTTTAAAGGCCTGCTGATCTCACTGCAAAGGGAGCACAAGGGCACCCACACATGTACACACATGTGCACTGAGCATGCACACAAGCACACACCTTTATAGCGAGGCATCCAGATGCTGTCACGGCCCCTTTAAGAGCTAGGGGACAGGATACTGGGCACTGGGGTGGGGCCTGGCCACACCCCCAGGCTCTAGTCCAGGCCTGGGTGGAGAGTCAGTGGGAGGGGCTCCCAGAGACCTCTGTTTGGGTGAGGGTGGAAATTGACTTGGAGCTCCTCTGAGCTCTAGGCAAATTTGCAGCAAGTAGAGTATGAGGATTTTGTTTTGTTTTGCTTGCTTTCTTTTCTTTCATGTTTATATTGAGGTTGAAAAGGTTATTATGAATGTGGGAGAACAGAAAAAGTCATTCCCTATGATTATCAGCAGTGCTGATAGGAATAAGAAGCTTCAGAAAATCTTTTTAAATTGTGCACATTTATATAGTTCAAATTATGCCTGAGTCCCAGAGAAGCAGGAAGCAACATCAAAAAGTAACTGACATAGAAAAACACACGTATGTGTCCCCTCACATTCAAACAATACAGTTCCTTTGACAATAGAAGCAGCAACCCCATACCCTACAAACCACCTGCCCAAGAAAATTTGAGACTTTCTCTTGAAGAACAGAGTCACTCAGTAATTTTTGGCCTCCAGACCAGAAGAAGAAAATGGAAAACAGAACAAAACACCCAGACAAACTATAGCGTTAAGGTTGGCAACGTTCATGCTCTTCTCCCTGCAGAGACAGGATCTGCTGTTTTGATTACTGAGTCAGGGGACCACATCCCTGCCCCTCACAAACACTGCAGACAGGTGTCTTCAAGACCCTGGGGTTCCTCACCAGCTCTTTTTTTTTTTTAATTCCCCAGATAGTAGTTGCGATAGAAGACATTTACCCCTGGCTTCCTCTAAGATGTCCTCTAAGCAATGGATGTTTTGTGAGCTTGCTAAAATTCTGGAGCCAGTCTCCTGGAGGACTGAACACCAAGTGGGGCACAGGAACGCAGAGTATCTCATGCAAGAATCTCTCCCACTAGAGATTATTGACCTTCAGAGATCCTTTTTAACTTAAAAGGGAAGTGCACTATACAGTTGCTCCACTGGGAGAAAAAAGCCCAATCCCTTCCTACCTGCCCACACCCCGTAAACTCCCCAACCACACCAGTAAAGGCACTGCCAGGGGACAGACACGCTTTGGCAGTGAGGCCCCTCAGAGGCTCAGGGTGTGAACAGCGGCACAGAGGGCTGTGTGCTGTGGAGTCAGCACCTTAGGAGGCAGGAGGGGGTGGTGGGCAGAGGAGGAAGGAGTCTCAGGTCCTGATGGAGCAGAAGAAGAAGATGCGGGGATGTGGTCAGGACACAGGAGATGAGAAAGCCAAGGATGAATGGAAGAGGGGCAAAAACAAAAAATATAAAAAGATGAGAGAAGCAAGACAAAGAGGCAGAACAGGGTGTGGGCAAGAAAAAAAGGAGACACAGCAGAAGGAGGGAAGGAAACATAAAGAGAGTGGGATGAATGGGGAAGGATGTGAGGAGGGAGAGAGGGGAGCCAGGAAGAGGGCGTCATAGGATGTCTTCACTCTGTAAAGACACTGGATAGGACTGGACAGAATCAGGAGCACTGGAGACATCCTCAGTCCCTACAGAACCTGGCGGGCCCAGTACCCCAGGTCGGCCACGTAAACCAGCAGGTTGATGGCTGTCAGGACGGCCACAGCCAGGCGTTGGTCCCAGGCGCACATGTTGTGGCGATCTCATCAACACAGCTCATGTCCATGAACCGCTGGGGCAGTCCGCCGAGCTCCTCGCTGAACTGGTAGAGCAGCCAGAGGACCAGAGCACTGACGTAGAGGAGAACGGAGAGCAGGGTGAGCACAAGCTGGAAAATGGAGAAGGGCCTGGGTGGCATGTATTCCCATTCAGCCAGGCCCAGCAGGAGGACCACAGCTGCCAGGATGAAGCAGATGGAGTACACGGCCACACACCACTCCAGGGCCGGCTGGTGCAGGTACAGGGAAGTGTTGCTGAGGAAGGTGAAGATGACACCAGCCACGAAGGTCTCCAGCACCTTCAACAGGGATGACATGGTGTGCTCATAAAAGAAGATCTCCTTGAGCTCATACCAGTCCCATATCACGGCCACTTCTGTGACATACATCACAGACGCGATGCAGGAGAAAGCAGTGGCGGCGATGGCCCGGTCCCTGTAAGGACCATAAGGCACGAACTGGACGTAGGTGATGGAGTAGATGATGGAGGCCGAGAGGCAGATGAGGGCAGCTTAGCAGGCGAAGGTGACGCAGATGTTGTGCCAGAAGAAAGGAGAGTAGGAATCGAGCCTTCCGCAATCAACTACACTAATGATGAAGGTCATGGTGAAACAGACACACCAGAAGGACATGGACCAGTTACCTATGGCCCCTCTCCAAGAGCCCATGTCGGCCACAAGCGAGAAGGCCGCACAGGTGGAGAAGAGCTGCGGCAGGCGGAAGAGGCAGAACACGCCAACCCCAGTGGCACCGACTGGGGATATCGACCGGGTGGGCATGGTGCTGTGACGGTCAGGCAGGTCACGGTCACCAGTACAGCAGTGGTCTTCCCAGAGGACCCACCAGAGAAAGATCCAGTTCCAGAGGTGGATTGTGTCAAAGGCCTGGAAAAGGCTCAGGGCCCCACGAGGGCTGAGGCTCAGGATCTGTGGAGTTTGAAGGCTCAGACACTTGGGTAACAGAACAGCCGCTCCAAATGGTTCTCGCCACCCATCACCCTTGGCCTTGTCAGGAGACTTCTCTTATCCCAAACCTCACAGCTGGGTTGGGTCAGGCCTCAGCCATGAAAGTTTCTTACATCTCTTTGGGCTGCATCCCATTATCTATAGAGACACAAGGTAGGATGGTCCTTATCTGCAACCCCAAACCTTCAATCCTCTGAAAACTGAACAAGAATTTTTAAAAATTCATTCGGTAGCAAAATTTGACCTGAACAGAGCCGGGATAATTTATGATCTTCATTTATTTTATGTATTATGAGTGCTCAAAAGTGCAGGTAGAAACACTAATGTATTTGATTACAAGGAACTTCCAGGCCCAGTGGGATATTGTGTCATATAGAATAGATGCACCATGTCACTTGTCTGAAACTGAAAAATTTCGAATTCTGGAGCATATCTGAGGCAAGGGTTTCAGAAAAGAGACTGTGGATTATACTGCTAACCCCATTTTATAAATGAGAAAACTAAGGCTCAAGGAATCAAATGCTTTCATTTGATCCATGCATGACTAGGAAGAGGGAACTCAGAAAACACAGCTAAAGCTGTGGGTTTGAGCACTTTGCTCTATAGCCCGCATGTCAGCAGGGTCCATGGGTTGGAGGCCAGGATCAAAGCCTGGGGCTCTGGGAATCAGGATCCACCTTCATGGCCCTCGGCCTCCTTCCACAGCAAGCTGAAGACACACATGTCCCAGCCTGCCCTCCCTGCAGCATCACTAGAAGGAGCTGCCATCTGAGGGATACAGCCCCATCCGGAGGAGGGAAGCTCCAGGGGTGAACAGGGAGGAGCCATGGGGTGAGAGCAAGGCCCTGGGGACAAGATGACATGAGAAGTAGGAAGTGTTCTAAATTCCCGCCTCCATTTTGCCTTAACATGTGACTCTTCCCCGCTGGGAAAGGAGACCCTCACCCAGCATGACTCTGGGGTGGTATCATGAGGAACCACAGAATAAGCTGACAACATCATGTTTGATTTTTTTAGCTTCAAAGCTTCCATCCAGGTAAGAGGCCAGAAAAATCTAGAAAGTAGTCTTACCTGAGTGAGGATTCTCCTGGCCTGGGAGACTGGTTAGCAGCTTCCAAGCTGGGAACCAAAGGATTGGAAATGAACAATGATGCTGTGTCTGATGCTGATGGGGGCCTTTCAGGGTATCCAGGGAGGAGGTGGGGAGGGACAGATGATCGGCTCTCCTTTAAGGGCAGGAGCTGAAAGAGGAGGCCCCTGCAGGACCCCTGGGAGGAAACAGTACTGAGAATGCTCCCGGAACTGGGTGGAGTGGGGGCAGAGTGGAGATGACAGTGGGGCGGAGGGGGTTGGGGGTGGGGATTCCAGGGTCCCAGCGGCCCTGAGGCAGCCCAGTAGGGGTCTTCTGACCCAGAAGGGATGCAGGCATGGGGCCAACCTTCCCATGGAGCAGGGGCCTGGACTGGAAATGACACAGGAGAACAGGGGCCTGAAGGGGTTTGGGGGCTGTGACAGGGACACATGGCCAGAGTGGCAGGGACTCTGGACACCATGTAATTGCCCAGGTCACCCACCCAAGACAGTCCCGCCAGCCAGGGTTGCAGTCCTGCTCACACAGGGCCTCCTCCAGGGTCCGTGTGGGGGAGTGAGGCCCCTCCCAGCCCGCCCCCTCCTCAGGGACAGCTGCCCTGTTTCCAAGGGACTATTTGCTGAGAGGCCCCCAGGGCGGAAGGGCCAGCACCCTGAGTCCCAGCCAGCTTCCTGCCATCAAGGGCCTTGTCACCTTTGCTGATAATAAACCCTGGGACAAGCTGAGGCTGGAAAGAGAAACACAGAGCAAACCTGAGAACCTCCCTGGACTCACAAAGCTCCTTGAGCCTCAATTGCCAGTGGAGCCCTGGAGCCTGCGGGCCTCCCAGTGGGCACTGCCGGGGGTGGAGAGGGGCACTGCTATGAGGGAGGGAGGGACTGTCATGCTCTCTGTACCCCAGTTTGTTCCCAGTTTAATGACTTGAACTCACCCTGAAATTCCACTTAAGACTAAGAGACAACTAATGCATTGAATGCATTGAATCCACTGAATGCATCAGAGAGAGGATATGGAGAAGAGGAGGCATAGGGGTTCCAACCACGTGACCCTGGGTCAGGCCTGTGCCCTCTTTGGGCCTCAGTTCCCCCACCTGGAAAGCAGGAAGTGGAAGTTTGTCTGAGTCTCCCAGAAGCCCCTCCTCCTCTCTGTGAGCCTGGACGTGGTGCCCCCGTCAGAGCACAGCCTGAATGTGGCTGAGCCCTGCCTCCCCCGGCAGCCAGGCATGTGGACTGGAAGACGGTGAGCCGGGAAGGTCATGGCCAGAACAGAGGAAGGAAGGAGGAAATGCCAGAAGGGCAGAGAAAGGTGAGATGAGATGGACACTCAGAGTGACAAGGAGTAGAGCCTTCATAGCTGGATGATCATAGCAAGCTACTCAACAGAACCCCAGTTTCCCCTTCTGTTCAATGGCTTTATACCTACTTTGGGTCAATTGAATGAATAAAAGCATGTGACGGGTTCATCAGAGGGCCTGTCACATGGAACCCTCAATCCGTGCCAGCTACCTCCCTTACCTCCTCACAGAGGGCCCAGAAGGCCCTGGCCCCACTCTGAACATCAGCACATGCAGCTTGATTTGCTGCAGATCCAGGGGCTGCAAGCCAGTTTGCACTGCAGGTGGACTCTTGATGTGCTCAATTTTCCATCACAGTGTTTTCATGAAAAAGTGATGTAGAATCACTAGCATTACTGTTTCTTTCCTGAGTGTTTGGTGGCTGCACATGGTTTTAATGTCACATGAAAATTCGGGTAACAGCTTCTTTTCAAGCCTCAGGAGATACAGCACCTGGTTTGATTCGCTTGTCAGTGGGGTTGCTGGAGATAAGCAGCTGCTAGCCTCTTTTCTTTACATTGTTTTCCATCCTCATCTCTGTTTCGTATTTTCTATATTTCCCTTATTCTCATGGATAACTGACATAAAGCAGGACTATGATCATCTCTCTTCTGACTGGTTTCCAATCTTTGACATGGCCAGGCTTCCTGCCTACTCACAAGAGTGTCCACCCCTCCATCCAGGGAGCATCCATGTCCTCAACCTCAGCCTTCAATACATTTCAAATGCTGTAAACTCACGTGTAGACATGTGTGTACACACATACATATATGTGTGTACATACATGCATACATGTTTGTAGGGAGTATCTGCATCTTTTTTCTGTTTTGTAAACATGAGACTACGTCTTCCCAGAGCATCTTGCTTTTCCACCACCCCAGAGAGGTGCGGCTGCTCCTGTCCAGGGATACTAGCGCTCTCCATCCCCTTATTTCCTTCCCTCCTGGCTCCTTGGGCATCAGTGGACCCTCCCCTGTGAGTCTCAGACACTGTGGCACACAGGATATGACAATGGATCCTGAGGTCCATGTGACCACCATGCTCTAGGGCAGGAGGTCAGCAAGTTTTTCTGAGAATTTTTAAAAAATATGACAAATAATATATTTTTCATTTCTGGAAATTAAATCTGGTTTCCTAGATCTGCAACAAATTCTCACAAGCCTGGCAGCTTAAAACAGCAGAAATGTGTTCTCTCACGGGTCTGTAGATCAGTGTTTAAAACAAGGTGTCAGCAGGGCTGCTCTGTCTCTGATGCCCCAGGGAGGGTCCCTCCTTGTCTCTTTTAGCTTCTGGAGGCCCTTTAGCTTGTCCCATGTTACTGAACACTGGCTTCTCTGCTAATCCCTCAAGAAGCCAAACACCAAGAGATGAGTGTTGGGCTTTGTCTGGGACAGGTGCCGCTCCTCCTCTGTGAACACAATCATCACTCACGTCTGTGCATCAGCCCATGTTGGAAGGTGGTTTGAAAAAAAATATTAATGAACATTTCCACCTTTTTGTGGATCAACTTGGAGGATTTGGCTTTTTCCAGTTTAGTAGGTCTGAGGTGAGAAAAGATTGTATGAAGAGTCAGCCACTGACTCTTCTCCTGCACTGAAACCTCCTGCAGGGAATCCTCTCAGTGGAAATCCACCCCTGGCACGCCCTCACCCAGCTCAACTCCCAGGGGACACACTCTGGCCCAGTCAAGTGATCCGTCACATCTTAAAGGACAGACTGCTGCAGACCTCCTATCTTCCTCACACTGTGGTGACGCTAAGACTGTGCCCCGCTAACAGGGCTAGAACCCCTCCTCCTTCCGGGGACTGGAGTGGGGGGGGGGCGCAGATGCCCTGGCAGCGCCTGCCTCGGGCATCAGGACTGGAACCACAGAGCTGGGGGCTGGATTCAGTTCCCTAAAGCTGACCCCCCTCTACACCCTCCCTTGCCTGCAGACTCCTCTGTAAACACGGTAGGCTTTTCACAGTTTCGTTTCCTTTTTGCCTTTAATTTAGTGCCCATGTTGGAAGAATCCTTACTGTGGAGTAACAGGAAGACCTGAGCATGGAGTCCCTCCCACTTACCAGATCTTGACAAAGAGCTCCAACTGCAAAATGCTGGAATTATTTAGAGATCCATGCAGGGACCAATGTTCTTCACAACTGAAAACATACACGGGCAGGTTGTATTAAAAGTAGAAAACGATTTTTTCTTGATTCCAGGGTCATACTCTTGGGGAAGAACACTGACACAACCACTCACCCTGGCCAGGCACCCTAGTAACCACTTGTATGAGTGGTCTTACGACAGGAGGTCCTGGTAAAAACACGGAACGAATAAGCAACCACCAACTGGAAGAGTTCAGGAAAGGTCAAAGGAGACACCATGTGTCCAATCACCTCCCAGAATCCATCTTGGCTGAACAAGGCACCACTAGGAAGGACTCTGAGTCAAAATGATTGGCTAAAGACAACCCGGAGGCTAATCCCATCACCATGAAACCCAAGACTGTGAGCCATGCGGCAGAGCTGGGTTCTCCTGGGTTCCCTTACCCTCCTGCTCTCCCCCTCCCCGCCCGGTGCCCTTCCCCAATAAAAATCTCTTGCTTTGTCAGCACAAGTGTCTCCTCTGACAATTCATTTCTGAGTGATAGACAAGAGCCCAGTTTCGGGCCCTGGAAAGGGTCCCTCTTCCTGCAACAATACCTCTAGTTTTGCCCATCTGCCAAGATGTGTGCCAGTGGACTTGTAGAAGGGATGGATGTAGGTCCCCTCCTCCCACTTCACTGGATCCCCCAGAACAGATTTAAAACAAACAAGCTATACTTCCTTGGGAAGAGAGTGGTACACAGTCACAAGCATGCCATTCCCACTTCTGCAGTCTCCAACAGGCCCCCAGAGTTTCAAGAGCAAAGAACACACCCAAACAGGTGCGAAGGGGGGCTCCTGGGACCCATATCTCTCTACTCACTCAGTCCAAGAGCGCTGTGCTCCTTCACAGGCTGCTTTCCTTCTCTTAACAGAAAGTGAAACCACACTGTGAGCTAGGCATGGAGAGGGACAGGGCCAGTTCCTGAAACCAGCAGTTCAGCAGCTGCTGGAAAGACCTATAGATCCTCGCTGGGACTAGCTGGCACTCCACCCTATCTTCCTAGTGGCACTCTGCTCCTTGCTCTAGGAAGAAAGGGAGGAGCTGGAGACGTGGGGACCTGACTCCTGCCTGGACGCTCAACATTATCCCCCAAGTCAGGACCAGCTGCTTGTTGCTGAAGAAGCCAATACCGAGAGCTAAATCATGGTTTTAAGAAAAGTAGCTTTATCTTGAGAAGCCGGCAAGAAGGTGTTGTACTGCCCAGAAGAATCAGCTCCCAGCACAGCAAGGCTCAGCCGGGATTTATACAAGGAGGGGAAGCAGGAAACGGCTGCAGGCTGCATGCCGGGGGTGCACTGTGCTTCTATTTTGGGTGACTTTACAGTAACCACCAGGAGCCTTTCTGGGCTGAGAATGTAAGTGTGGTCCTTACTTTGTTCAGATCAGTACATCAGTTCGAGGAGTCAGTGGTTGTATATTTTCTGAGAAAAAAGAATTGAGGCAGAAACAAAGCTTAACAGGCCAAGCAAAACTGAAACCTGAAAACATCAAACTCTGTGTACGTATTCATACGCCTTTGGTTGAGAAACAAGCAAGGTTCCAAACCGGTGCCAGTGACCTGCCTGACCAACCACTCACTATGTGCCCTTCCTCAGGCCTGGAAACCAAGGCCATCGTGGGCTTCTTCCTCCATTTGGAGCAGCTGCTCTCCACCAGTGTGCCCCTTCTCGCTGGGGGCCGGTGAGAGGCGTAATTAGCTGGTGCACATTCATCTGGTGCATCTGCTTCACCGTGACCTTCACCATCTTCATAGGGAGTTTTGTGGACTCCCGGTCCCACCTCCTCTTCTCCTGGGATGGCTTTCTCTGGGCCCATGCCTTTTACTTATCCATCTCCTGCCTCTCAGCATCCATCATCCTCGGCACCACCTACATCAAATTATTGCCTCCAGGCTCCACCGGAAACTGGCTCATCACTGCCACTGCATTTGCCTTCATGGCTGCTGTACTCTATGCCATTGAAGCACTCTGCATCATATCCAGCCTGGAGGCATGGTCGGTTTAAGCCAGCCTTCCCAGGCCTGCTGAGGAGGCCAGAGAACTATACTGACTGGCTCATCATCACCTTCATCAGCAGCCCCCGCCAGTATCAGCATCAGCCAGCCCCTACGTTCGTGGCTGTGTACTTCATATGCTTCCTCCTGGAAGGAGCCGTGAACTTCATAGTGAAGGGGTTTAATCAAGTCAAAGACAAAAAGCTCTGTTCCCTACCTGTATCCTGTCTGAGCAGATGGTGCTCTTTGTGCTCCTCTACCTTAGTGCTCTGGTCCTCTGTCAGCTCCCCCAGTTCAACAAGAAGCTGGATGGGCAGCCCCAGCGGTCCAGTGATGTGAGCTGCAGGAACAGATGCACCTGCTCGGTGTGCGCCTGGGACCAGTGGCTGGCTGTGGCCGTCCTATCCAGCTGCTGCTTGATGTGGCCGGCACTGAGTGCCTGGCCTGTGAGGCTATTGTAGGCTATTGTAGGGACTAAGAGTCTTGCAGACTGCTGTCTGCAGTGTTGGTGAGGGCAGTGATGTGGCCCTCCTGCCTTAATGATCAAAACAGCAGGTCCTGGCTCTGCAGGGGGAAGGGCATCGCCACTGCCAGGGTTAAAGGTGATATTAATCTGGGTGTTTTATTTTTCTTTAAATTTTATTGTCTCAAGGGTAAAAATTACTGGGAGCTATATTTTTACGTGGAAAGTGTCTTTTCAAAACTTTGTTGATGGGTGGTGTTGGGTGGGTGGGTATTGCTGATGCCACAGTTGAGGAAACTGTGTTGCTTGAGTTTGTGCTGCACAGACATGTGTTTTTGTGTGTCAGCTATTTTCTGATGCTGCTTCCTGCTTCTCTAGGACAAACACATATGATCTAGAGAAATGTAAATATACATGGATTTTTAAATTCTCTGGAATTTCTGGATACCATCAACCCTGATATCAAACACAGATGAAGCCTTCTCTTTTCTCCTACAACTGTAATGCTCTTTTTTAACCTCAAAACAAAGATAAAAGAGAAAACCCACAAACCTGATATACACTAATTGCCTCAATTTTCTCTAAATTGGGAAGGATGGAGCAGATATTTATTCTCACGAAAGCCCCCATCTCTGGGAGACCTTCCCAATGTCTCCCCACTCGCACCTTTCCCGGGCCCTGGGGGCATGGCCCAGCCCAAGACAACTAGCAGTTGAGTCCCCAACACTAGACTTTCTGTCCCCTTAGCTCTTAAAGGACCAGAGCCCGGATAACTGTATTTAAAGGTGTGTCCCTGCATGCATGCCTAGTGTGTGTGTTTGCCTGTGTGTGTGCCTGTATGTCTGTGCTCACACATGTGTTGGGACCAGCAGCCTTTATAATAACTGGTGGCCAGGAAGCCACCAATATTGTTCTTGGTCTCCTGTTCTCAGCCGCACAGCTTCAGAGCCCACCATCCTGGTGTCAGCAGGACCAGAGGGGCCCCAGGCAAGCAGAGCTCTGGGGGAGGGACAGGAAGGCCCCCTACTGCTGCCCCTCACTCCTGTACTGGATGAAGTATGAACTCTTCACCCGGGGGCGGGTGGGGTGGATGGAGAGGGCTCCAGGAGGTGGTTCCCATGACAGGCAAATCTTAAGAAGCAATGAAATAAAAGTTCATATTTAAGGCAAGACAAGAAAACTTTAAACAAAGTTTCCTCTCTGCCTCTTGTGACCTCCTCCCTGCCCTGGAAGTGTGCAGTGTGCGTCTGCAGCATGTGTCCACCAGACCTTCCCAAGGCAGAAATCCCTGACCCAAGAGAAAGATCCATTTTTGCTCTTCTAACCCCAGCCTTGTGACTTTATATGATACTGCCTCCCTATGACCTTATTAAGGTCACTAGCTATATTACTTGTAGTCTGCCATTTTACAAGAATATTGTTTCTTGCACTAACAAATGTGTCATTGAGCCTCTGATAAAAACAATAATGACCAGGTGACCTAACATAGAGTTTTATAAGATCCATGAGTATAATAAGGTGACTCGAGATATGGGAAGAAGTAACAGGTGGGGACCACTTCCAAGAGCCTGACAGACAAGTAAGACAATTGTTCCAGAGGATTTTGGCTACTGTTACCAGGACTAGATGAATAATTGCAGGTTGAGTGGCGTATTAATGAAATTCTCACCTGACAGTGGGAAGTCCTCCAAACCTTGATTGGAATTAAGATGGAAACGAATAGACTGTGTGACAAAGAATGTTGCCCCCCCCCCAGTTCTGTAGGGAATCAAGTCGCTAGTCGCTGCACCTCACTGACCTGCAAGCCACTCTGAAAGGAAGTCATGGAAAAGGTCAGGATTGTACTTTGTAATCTGAGAAAACTGGCGAACCTGCCCTCACATCCTTGGATATTTTCAGGAGACTTTTCTGTGAACCCAGTTTCCTGCATCTGTCCATGCTTAGGAAGCACGAAAAGCATGAACCACGATATCTGTTCTTCCTGAGTGAAGTAATTTTCTACCAAGACGTGGGCTGGTTTCATGTCCTTCCCCAAATCACACACACACTGACCTCCAACCCTAACCTCCTTGAAACAGTTCTCAGAGCTTCTTGAGATACTGTCTCCCCAGTTACACAACTCGGGTTGGTTCCAATAAAGTTTCCAATTCTTTCTTAGGTTGACTATTTCCTAATTTTCATCCACAAAAGCAAGTATGCATTGACCTCTGCAAGTCTCAGTGCAGTAACCTCATATTCTTATATTTTTCTAAATCAAATTGAACACAACCCTGGGACTTCACGTCCCAGGAGGATGGAAATGTCTCTGTGCTTCAGTAAAAGAATTATCCAGAGTGGGCTCACCTGAGGGGCTCGGTGTCCAAGCCTCGTGGTACATGGGGTGGGCTGCTTCACCCCATGTACCTGCTGAGAGGATAAGGGCCATTTGTCACAATTCAAGGCTGCTCCGGTCCCCTCTGTGGCCCTCAAAAGAAAGTGCAATGATCCTATATTTAGTTCAAACTTCTCGCCAGAGGGCTTCCCTGGTGGCTCAGAGGTTAAGAATCCTTCTGCAATGCAGGAGACCTGGGTTTGATCCCTGAGTTGGGAAGATTCCCTAGAGAAGAGAATGTCAACCCACTCCAGTATTCTTACCTGGGAAATCCATGAACAGAGGAGCCTGGTGGGCTGAGTCCATGGGGTCGCAAAGAGTCACACAACTGAGTGAGATTCACTTAATCTTCTCATCATAGAGGAGGAGCAACTGGACCCCCAGGGATGGCAGCACTTGTCCAGAGTCACCTGTGTGTGGCAGAGTCAGAGACAGGACCCAGGTGCCCTGTCCCCAGGCCGGCTGTCTGTCCACGGCCCCACACTGCTTGTGACAAGTGTGGCGGCAGCATCCTCCAGGCTGGGATTCTGCCCCGTCCACCCTCGTTCTGCACAAACCTACGCCGTCTCCCTGAGGAGGGCACTCACTGCTGCTGAGTCTATTTCCTCATCTGCTAGAGGGGGAGGGTGCCAGAGACCCTGGTCCCTCCCAGCTCCCCTCTCCCGGGGCCCCTGGACTTGCCAGTCCTGGAGACTCAGAGGTGGAGATGGAAGCCGGCTCCCTCCCCTCTGGCCACCCTCTCTGCTTGTTTCCTCTTGGCTGCCGGGTCCTGTTTATTGGTCACACCCTTCCTGATTATACAGACCCTCCTTCCCAATGACCTCTGCTTGGTGGGGTCCATGTTTCTCTCTCATAGCATGAGTTTCTTCAGTCACTTCCCAGGGATCCAAGTCTCCACTGATTCTTGTCAAAAACAAACTGCTTCCAGGCGCCCCCACATCTGAGGTCTCCCAGACTCCGTTGTTTCCGCACATTCTTGACTTTCCACTTCTTCAGAGTCTAGCTCAGCATCCAGAATGCTCTTGCCCTGTTTAGGAAGCTTGTGTTTCCTTTAGGAAAAGCAATTCTCTTCCTGCTGGGCATATAGAGAGCTGACCATAAGCAGGGGAAGATGAGACAGAAGCCCAGAGTGAGAGGAGGCAGATCTGGGGTCCGCGACTGGATTCACAGTCACATCTGCTCTGACTCCAAAGCAGACAGGCTTGGGGAGGAGCTGAGAGATGCCCACACAAGCCTGTCTCCAAAGGCAGAGAGAAGGGAGGCGTTTGGGTTCAGGGGTCTGACTCTTTCCGACCCCATGGACTGCAGCACGCCAGGTTTTCCTGTCCATCATCAACTCCCGGAGCTTGCTCAAGTTCATGTCCATTGCATCGGTGATGCTATCCAATCAACTTGGATGGGAAGGGGGAGCTGTGGCTCCCAAACCAACCTACTTAGTGCCCAGAGCCTCCCCTAGCCCTTCAGCACACACAGTTGATGGAGGAGCCGCCCCCTGCGGACCAAAGCCTCAGGCCCTTCCCTTCTCCCAGCCTGGCCTGATCTCCCTGTCTCCTGGGGCAGCCGCCAGAGGCTCCTCTGCACTCGATGACTCTAGCTGAGGCCCTCTGGACTGTAGCCTGAGCCGCATCCAGAACAGAGCCTGGGACACAGATGTTTCCATTCTGTGTTCCTAGACCAGCTTCTTGGAAAAATCAGGGAATGCCTTTCCTCAGTCCTCCTCTGAGTGGGGAGAGTTGGGGCCATTCCCTCCTGCGGTCTCAGGCACCTGGTTATCTCCCTTGGGTGCCAGTGCAGATGGCCGAGCCATGTGACCCTTGTCTGTGTGGTTGGTTCCTGGATCTGAGAGAAGAAGGAAGGGGCTCAGCATTTCCTGAGGTGCTTTTACCTGCTGAGCTTTGGGGGAGAGAGATCTGTGTTCAAATCCAGACTCTGTCAGGGAGTAACTGTGTGGCTCGGAGCTAAAAACCTAACGTATTCTCTGTGCTTCAGTTTCATCATCTGTTAAATGGGGATGACAGTAATAGTATCTCTGAAGATGAAATGAAACAGAGGTAATAAGACACCTTGTCAGACTGTTGGTGTTCAAAAGATATGGGCTGCTTTATCTTTCTGGAATATAAGGTACAAATCCATGCCAATCAGAGTTTAAGGTCCTGCACCCACAAGACTGGGTTCAAATCCCAGCTCTGCCAGTTCCTACTTGTGTGATCTTGGGCTCATTACCCTCTGTGTGCTTATAAAAATGGGGACACTTTGTGTATAGTTCCAGGGTTTCTGGGAGGAACAAATGAATCCGGAGCAGGGCTTGACCTGTAGTGAGCGCTGTGTATGACCTCTCTTAACACTTTTATGTCCATAACTACTCTGTTAGCCCATGGCAAGTGTTTCTTAAGTGAATATAACAAGTGCTTACAGCTCAGAGTGTAGCCTGGAACTACCGACTGGGATACATTCCATCCCTTTAGCCTTTGGGTAAATTTTTGACAATCACTGAGCCATGTTTTGTCCCATTTAATCCTAACAATCCTTGGTCTTGTGTGAGGGACATCTCCATGGAGGGAAACCACTGAGGCCGTGAACTCATCGCCATGTTTGAGGACAATCCCATCATGTGTGTGACCTAGGGAGAGACTGGGCCTGACCCTCACTATGAAAGAAAAGGCCCGATAAATATTGAACCTGCCCCATATGTAGGGCCTGGACACACAAGAACAGGTGATACACAGAATCAAAGACAGATCAGAATTCCTTCTGCGGGGCCTGCAGCAGCATCCCGGGTGTTCCGCCGGCGGGGGGGGGCCCCCCCCCCCCCCTGGTCTCATCCTGTAGTCAGGCTGGTCCCTCCCTAATGATTCTCCAAGCTACTCAGCGTCCTTCTAGTACAGTTGTTCCCTGCTTAAGTGGCGGAGATGTTTCCTTCAGGGTGCAGTTAACAGCCTTTATGACTAAAAGCGGGAGCTTATATCTCCATTTTCTGGATGAGCAAACTGAGCCTTAGAGTGGCATTGACTGACACAGGACTACCATGTTCAGGGTTGGGGGGGTGGTGTGTAGACAGGTAAGAAGAAAGGCTCTGAGATGACCAAGAGGAATTGGAAGCAGTTGTCACTGGCTGGAGGAGGGAAGTGAGGAGGCTGGAGAGGAGAAAGGGGTCTGGACTTGCAGGGCTTTGGAGGTGATGTTTTGGAATCTGTGTTCCATCCTAAGGGAGTGAACACAAGCCTTCAAAGTATCTTACTTTGACTTTACTCTAAACCAGTCTTTGAGGAAAAGATGGAAATGACCAGCCTAGACAGCATATTAAAAAGCAGAGAGATTACTTTGGTGACAAAGGTCAGTCTAGTCAAAGCTATGGTTTTCCGGGAGTCGTGTATGGATGTGAGAGGTGGACCATAAAGAAAGCTGGGCGCTGAAGAATTGATGCTTTTGAACTGTGGTGTTAGAGAAGACTCTTGAGAGTCCTTTGGACCGCAAAATCAAACAAGTCAATTCTAAAGGGAATCAGTCCTGAGTATTCATTGGAAAGACTGATGCTGAAGTTGAAGCTGTAATACTTTGGCCACCTGATCCACAGAACTGACTCATTGGAAAAGACCCTGATGCTGGGAAAGATTGAAGGCAGGAGGAGAAGGGGACGACAGAGGATAGGTGGTTGGATGGCATCACCGACATGACAGACATGAGTTTGAGCAAGCTCCGGGAGTTGGTGATGGACAAGGAAGTGTGGCATTCTGCAGTCCATGGGGTCACAAAGAGTCAGACATAACTGAGCAACTGAACTGAACTGATGGAACTACAGAAAGCATCTAGAAACTTATGGCAGGAGAGCAGGTGAGGGGGTGGATGTATCTGGACCACATAGTCTAGAGATGAAGAAGGGTAGACGGATTCACAAGCAGTTTGTGAACAGCACCTGGGAAGGTGGTGCCATTGACTTAGATGGGAAAGATGAGGAAGGATCAGCGTGCCTTGTGGGCTGGGGGGTTTGAGAGGTGGGACTGGACATGTTGAGTGTGACTTGTCCTGAGACATCCAGAGGGAGAGAACAGGAGGCAGTAAGGTGTGACTCTGGGTCCCAGTAGAGATCAAGTCCAGAGACAGGAATTGGAGAGTTGTCATCACACAGCCTATTCACTTCCTTCAATATGTTCTTAAATGTCGCAGCCATGGAGCAGCCTGAGCTCCACCCACCTGAAATAGCAGCCTTGCCCCTTCCCCCACCATAGACACTCCAATAACTCTTCTCACCTGTGTTCCCTTTATCGTGGCATTAATCACCAACTGACTTGATGTCATATATTGATGTGCACGTCTCCTGTACTAGAAGTAAGGTCCATGAGGGCAGAACTCTTGGTTCTGTTCTCTGCTCTCTGTCCAGTGCCTAGAATGGGGCCTGGCACACACACTTTGTGAACAAAAATATTTACTGATGAGTGGAGTCTTAAAGTCATTGGATTTGATGAGGAGGAAAAGGTGGTCTGGGCCCAAGCCCTGAGGAAATGGTTCCCTCCTGTTGCTTCTTCCCACATCTGTGGTTGTTGCTGTTCAGTTGATAAGTTATCTCGGACTCTTTGCAACCCAATGGATTGTAGCCTGCCAGCCTCCTCTGTCCATCGGGTTTCCCAGGCAAGCATACTGGAGTGGGTCCCCATTTCTTTCCCCAGGGCATCTTCTAGACCCAGGGATCAAACCTGAGCCTCCTGCATTGGCAAGCAGGTTCTCTACCACTGAGCCATATGGGAACAGTCACTGTATTACAATCCTGGATCTTATAAACTATATATTATATGAATCATTTCAAGAGGCCTAGTCATCATTATTTTTCCTCACAGACTTAATCACAGATCTGTTACTACAAGAAGCAAGGCAGGAATCTTTAAAATAGGCAGAACACAGGTAATACAGCTAGAGACATTAATCAGGTCCTAAGTGAGGTAGCAGTGCTATCTTCTAAGGCTTTACAAGGCTTCCTCTAGAAAATGTTGCCCTTATGGTGAAGTAGGTGTTTCTTCCCTTGAAGAGGTCTGGTTAAGGCACAATGCAGATGAAATATACACACTAGAGGAGAGGGAAGAGGCTGAAACAGACAGAAAAAGTGTTATATTCAAATTTTTCTTGTCTTGTCTTAAAAGAGGAATTTTATTTCATTGTTTCTTAAGATCTTCCTTCCAGGAGGACCACCTCCTAGGAGCCCTTCCCCTCCATCCAACCCGCCCCTGGGTGAAGATCACAGGCTTCATGCCAGTACAGGAGTGAGGGGGCAGCAGAGGGGGGCCTTCCCTCCCCTCCCCCACAGCTCTGCTTCTCCGGCTCCCCTGGCCCTGGTGACACCAGGATGCTGGACTCTGTAGCTTTGTGGTTGAGACCGGGAGACTTGTGGGGTCTTCACAGCCACCAGTTCCTGTAAAGAGCTGCTGGTCTCAATGCAGGGAAGCAGGGGGCAAGTACACATGTACACACACATGTGCACTGAGCTTGCATGCACGTACACACCTTTCTAGAGAGGCATCCAGGTGCTGTCACGGCCTGCACATTCTGTGCCACAGGCTGCAGCATCCTGTGATGCTGGCATTGGGGGTGGGGCCCAACATCTTGCATCATAGGCTGAGCTGCACCCCCAGGCTCTGGTTCAGGTGTGATTGGCGTCAGTGGAAGGAGCTCCCAGAAACTTAGGTTTGGGTGAGGGTGGAAATTGACTAAGACTCTCCTGAGTGCTAGGCAAATGGGAGCAATTAGAATATGTGGACTTTGCTTGGGTTTTTGTTTGTTTCTTTCTTTTCTTTCATCTTTGAACTGAGATTGAAAAGGACATTATCAATGTGGAGAATGTTGAGCCGTCTTCTCTATGATTGACAGCAGGGACTAATAGTAACCAGAAGCCCCAGAAAAAAATTTTTCTAATTATGCACATTGATTAGATTACATTGTGTCTGAGTCCCAGAGAATCAAGAAGCAGCAACAGAAAGCAACTGGCACACAAAAACACACATACATGAGTGTGCCCTCTCACACTCAAGCAATGCAGTTCCTCGGACAGTGAGACCAGCAACCCCTTTTGCATCCCCGAACACCTGCCCAAGAAAATTTGAAAAGAAACTTCCTCTTTAAGAACAAAGTCACTCACATGTATTAACTTTAAAAATGCCTTCCAATAGATAATAGGTGCAGACAAATACTATTTTATTCCACTCATACGTGGTACCTAGAAGAGTCAAATTCATAGAGTCAGAAAGCGTATTTGTAGATGCCAGGAGCAGGAGGCGGATGGGAGTTGGTGCTTAAGGGGAAGAGTTTCAGTTTAAGAAGGTGAAAAATTTGGGAGAGAGATGATCATGAGAGTTGCACAGTGAATGTACTTAGTGCCACTGGACTGTACAGTTAAATATGCTTAAAGTCACAAGGTTTATGCTATGTGACTTTTACCACAATAAAAAACACCTTACAAAAAAAACCAATGTAAAAAATGTCTTCAATCAAAGAGCCCCCAAAACAGGGTTACTCAGTAATTTTTGCTCTCCTCAACAGAAGATAGTAAAAATAAATAAATAAATAAATAAAACACTGAGGCTAACATCACTGTAAGGCTGGTAGTGGCCATGCCCTTGTCCCTGCAGTGATCAAATGCTGTTTTATCACTGAAGCAAGCAGGCCACATCGCTGCCCCTCACAAGCACTGCAGACAGGTGTCTTCACGACCATACAGTTCTCTCAGCTCCTTTTTAAAAATTCCCAGACAGTAGTTGGGATTGAAGGCATTCACCCCTGACTTCCTCTAAGGTGCCCTCTACACAGTGGGTGTTCAGTAAGCCTGAAAAAATCCTGGAGCCAATCTCAGGTGGGGCTTAGCACCAGGTGGGGCCCAGGGATCCAGGGTCTCTGCTTCAATATCTCGCCCACTGGAAATTATTGATCTCTAGAGAATTTTTTCAATGTAATGGGGATGTAGCCTATATATCCCCCTCCACTGAGAGAATTGGGGCCCAGTGACTAGCTACCCACCCCCACGCGCAAATGCATATACAACTATGGCACCACCAGGAGACAGACACACTTTGGCAATGAGGCCCCTCCAGAGGCCCAGGGTGTGGACAGCTGCACAGAGGGCTGTGTGCTGTGGGGTCAGCACCTCAGGAGGCGGGAGGGGGTGGTGGGCAGAGGAGGAAGGAGTCTCTTCTGGTCCTAATGGATCAGAAGAAGGAAAATGGGGAGAGGTGGTCAGGACACAGGAGATGAGAAACCAAGGATGACCAGAATTGGACAAAAGCACAAAATGTAGAAAAGATGAGAAAGAGACAAAACAGGATATGGGCAACCAAAGAAACCAGGACGGAGACAGAGCAGGAGGGAAGGGAACAGAAAAGAGAGAGAGATGAAAGGGGAAGGATGTGAGGAGGGAGAGAGGGAGCCAGGAAGAGGGCATCAGAGGAATCCAAACTCTGTGAAGATAGGGAATGGGACCAAACAGAGTCTGGAGCCCTGGAGATATCCTCAGTCCCTACAGAAAGCTGGCGGGCCCAATACAGCAGCTCAACCACGTAAACCAGCAGGTTGACGGCTGTCAGGATGGCCTCAGCCCGTGGCTGGTCTCAGGAGCGCATGCAGACTGTAGGGAGATCATCAGTGCAGTCCTCGCCACTGGACCAATGAGCACGCCCATCACACTCCTCACTGAACTGACAGAGCAGCCAGAGGACGAGAGCGCTACTGTAGAGCAGGACAGAGCAGGGTCACCACAGCCTGGAAGATGGGGAGGGGCTGAGTAGATGTCCTCCCAGTCATCCAGCTTCAGCAGCGTGGCCACGGCTGCTGGGATGAAGCAGATGGAGTAATGGCCACTCCAGGGACGGCTGGTGCATGTACAGGAGGTGTTGCTGAGGAAGGCAAAGATGATATAGGCCACGAAGGTCTCCAGCTCCTTCCGCAGGCCTTGCACAGTGTGAATGTAGCTGGAAATCTTGGTGTACACACAGTGGACCCATGTCCAAGCCACATCTACGATACACAGCAGGGATGCGAGACAGGAGAAAGCAGCAGCAGCAACAGCCCGGTCCTGATGAGGGACATGAGGCAGGAATTGGATGCAGGTGATGGAGCAGATGATGCAGGCTGAGAGGCAGAGGAGGGTGGTGTAGTAGGTGTAGGTGTCGAGGAGGTGGTACCAGAGACAGGAAGCCGGGACCGGAGCTTACGAAACTCAACAGTGGAGATGATGAGAGTCAGGGCCAAACAAAAGCACCAGGCGGCCACGGGCCAGTTACCTATGGCCCCCGCTTCCCAGTGCCCATGCTGGTCACCAGCGTGAAGGCCACACTGGTGGAGAACTGTTGCAGCAGGCGGAGGAAGCGGAACGTGGTGTCCAAGGTCTGGGGATGTCAGCCTGGTGGAATGGTGTTATGACGGTCAGGCAGCTCCACGGACACTGGTAAGGTAGTGATCCTCACTGGGACCGCCCAGAGATCGATCCAGCTGCTGAGGGGGATTGAGTTAGATGCCTAGAACAAGCTCAGGGCCCTGTGAGGACTGAGGCTCAGGACCCATGGAGTGTGGACCAAGGACTCAGACACCTGGTAACAGCACAGCTGCTCTACAGTTACTCTCCCCACCCAGCAGCCTTGGCCTTGGCAGGAGACTTGTCTTATCCCAAACCTTATAGTCTTGTTTGGTCTGGCCTCAAACCATGAATATTTTCTCTCTCTGAGCTGTGTACCTTTATCTATGGAGACAGAAGTTAGGCTGGTCCTTACCTGCAATCCCATCCCTTCAAGGCTACGAAAATTGAAAAAAGAATTTTGAAAAAATTCATTTGGTAACCAATTTCGACCTGAACAAACATGAGACAATTTATGTTCAAAAGTTCAGTTGCACAAACACTAATGTATCTGATTACAAGGTGCTTTCAGACCCCAGTGAGTGTGACATCATACAGAGTAGATGCACCATGTCACCTATCTGGAGCTGAAAAATTCGGAATTCTAAAGCAGACCCAAAGGTTTCAGAAATGGGATATTGGACTGTACTGCTAACCACATTTTACAGATGAGAAAACTGAAGCTGGGTAGTTAAGTATTTCCCTGAGGTTGCCCCATAGATAGGAGTGGGAAATCCAGATGAAAATGCCAAAGCTGTAGGTTTGAGCGCTTTGCTGTACAGTTCAGCAGGTCAGCCAGGCCATGGGTGGGAGCCCAGGACCAAAGCTCGTGGCTCTGAGACCCAGGACACACCTTCAGGGCCATGGCCTCCTTCCACAGCAACCTGGAGACACACGTGTGCTGGCCTGTCCTCCCAGGAGCCATCACTAGAAGGAGCTGCCATCTGAGGGGACACAGCTCCACAAGGATGAGGGCAGCTTTAGAGATTAACAGGGAGGAGCCATGGGGTGAGAGCAAGGCCCTGGGGATGTGGGGACAAGATGACAAGGAAAATAGGAACTGTTCTGAATCCCCTCCCCTGCATTTTGCCTTCCCATGTGACTCTTCCTCACTGGAGCAGGGAGACTCCAACCCAGCATGACTCCAAAGTAGAGCATCCTGGAGGAACCACAGAATAAATTACCATAATGTTTAGCTTTTAAGCTCCGAAACTGTCATCCAGATGTGAGTCTGGAAATATCTTGAAGTAGTCCTACCTGAGTGAGGATTCTCCTGGCCTGGAAGACTGGTTGGCAGCTTCCAAGCTGGAAAGAAGGGATTGGAAATGAACAAGGATGCTATATCTGATTCTGATGTGAAGTCCTTCAGGGCATCCCAGGGAGGGAATGGGGATGGACGGATGACTGGCCACCTTTTAAGAGTAGGAGCTGAAAGAGGAGGCACCTGCTGGACCCCTAGGAGGAGACAGCCCTGAGAAGGCAACCAGGACTGGAGTGGGAGCTGGGTGACAGACTAGAGATGACTGGGGGGGTGCGGATTACAGGGTCCCAGTGGCCCTGAGGCAGCCCAGTAGGAGTCTTCTGACCCAGAAGGGATGCAGGCATGGAGCCAACCTTCCCATGGAGGAGGAGCCTGGACTGGAACTGAGACAGGAGAACAGGGGCCTGAAGAGGTTTCAGGGCTATGACAGGGACACGTGGCCAGAGTGACAGGGACCCTGGAGACCACGGAATTGCCCAGGTCACTGCCCAAGACAGTCCTGCCAGCCAGGGCTGCAGTCCTGCTCACACAAGGGCTCCTCCAGGGTCCAGTGTGGGGGAGTGAGGCCCCTCTTAGCCTGCCCCCCTCCTCAGGGACAGCTGCCCTGTTTCCAAGGGACTATTTGCTGAGAGGCCCCCAGGGCGGAAGGGCCAGCACCCTGAGCCCCAGCCAGCTTCCTGCCATCAGGGGATTATTATATCACCTTTGCTGATAATAAACCCTGGGACAAGCTGAGGCTGGAAAGAGAAACACAGAACAAACCTGAGAACCTCCCTGGACTCAACAAAGCTCCTTGAGCACCATTGCAGGGGAGCCATGGAGCCTCTGGGCCTCCCAGTGGGCACTGCCGGGGTGGGGAAGGGCATTGCCGTGAGGGCTGATGGGGGTATCTGTCCTCAAAGCTGTTCCCAACTTACCTCAACAAAATGACCCTGCAATTTACATCTAAGGCTAAAAGAGAACTTTAAGTCAAGTTCAGTCACTCAGTCATGTCCGACTCTTTGCGACCCCATGAATTGCAGCACGCCAGGCCTCCTTGTCCATCACCAACTCCCGGAGTTGACTCAAACTCATGTCCATCGAGTCGGTGATGCCATCCAGCCATCTCATCCTCGGTTGTCCCCTTCTCCTCCTGCCCCCAGTCCCTCCCAGCATCAGAGTTTTTCCAATGACTCAGCTCTTCGCATCAGGTGGCCAAAGTCCAGGAGTTTCAGCTTTAGCATCATTCCTTCCAAAGAACACCCAGGGCTGATCTCCTTTAGGATGGACTGGTTGGATGTCCTTGCAGTCCAAGGGACTCTCAAGAGTCTTCTCCAACACCACAGTTCAAAAACATCAATTCTATGGTGCTCAGCTTTCTTCACAGTCCAACTCTCACATCCATACATGACCACAGGAAAAACCATAGCCTTGACTAGAAAAACCTTTGTTGGCAAAGTAATGTCTCTGCTTTTTAACATGCTATCTCGATTGCTCATAACTTTCCTTCCAAGGAGTAAGCGTCTTTTAATTTCATGGCTGCACTCACCATATGCCGTGATTTTGGAGCCCCCCAAAATAAAGTCTGACACTGTTTCCACTATTTCCCCATCTATTTCCCATGAAGTGATGGGACCAGATGCCATGATCTTAATTTTCTAAATGTTGAGCTTCAAGCCAACTTTTTCACTCTTCTCTTCCACTTTCATCAAGAGGCTCTTTAGTTCTTCTTCACTTTCTGCCATAAGGGTGGTGTCATCTGCATATCTGAGGTTATTGATATTTCTCCCGGCAATCTTGATTCCAGCTTGTGCTTCTTCCAGTCCCGCATTTCTCATGATGTACTCTGCATATAAGTTAAATAAGCAGAGTGACAATATACAGCCTTGATGTACTCCTTTTCCTATTTGGAACCAGTCTGTTGTTCCATGTCCAGTTCTAACTGTTGCTGCCTGACCTGCATATAGGTTTTTCAAGAGGCAGGTCAGGTGGTCTGGTATTCCCCTCTCTTTCGATCCATTTGATAGCACAGAGGGAGGACTTGGGAAAGGAGAGGATGAGGTTCCTGCTGTGTGACCCTGGGTAAGGCTTGTGCCCTCTCTGGGCCTCTGTTCCCCTACCTGGAAAGCAGCAGCTTTACCTGAGTCTCCCAGCAGCCCTTCCTCCACTCTAATCTGTTAGCCTGGACATGGTGCCCCAGAGAGATCACAGCCTGGATGTGGCTGAGCCCTGCCTGCCCAGCAGCCAGGAGTGCGGACTGGAAGACAGGGAGCCGGGAAGGTCATGGCTGGGACAGAGGAAGGAAGGAGAAGGTGCCAGAAGGACAGAGAAGGAAGAGGGAAAATGGACACCAGAGTGACAAGGATAAGACATTTCATAACTGGATGATCCTGTTCATTTACTCATCAGTCTCAGGTTCCCCCATCTGTGCATTGGGCTTATAACCTACTATGTGTCAATTAAATGAATAAAAGCACATGAAGGGTTCCTCAGAGGGTCTCTGACAGGGCACTCTCAATTCATGTCCCCTACCTGTTCCCCTCCCCTCTACCTCACAGAGAACCCAGAAGGCCCAGGCCCCACTCTGGACATCAGCACATGCAGCTTGATTTGCTCCAGATCAGGCGCTGCAAACCAGTTTGCAATGGAGGTGGACTCTTAATGTGTTCAGTTTTCCATCACAGTGTTTTCATGAAAAAATGATATAAAATCACCAGTATTACTATTTCTTTCCCTAAGGGCTTGGAAGCGGCTGTGTTTTAATTTCACATGAAAATTCAGACTCCCAGCTCCTTTGGAAGCCTCAGGAGGTCTGGTGTCACTGGGCTGTGTGTCCTTGAGGGGCTGGAGGTGGCTGCAGCTGATGTGGCTATGCCCTCTATATTGCTTTCCATTCATATCTTCGTGTAGTTTTCTATATTTCTCTTATTCTCCTGTATGATTGACATAAAGCAAGTCTATGATCATCTCACAAGTCCTGATTTCTTCTCTGGGGCATGACCAGGCTTCCTGCCTGCTCACAGGAACGCCCACCCCTCAATCCAGGGAGCATCTGTGTCCTCAACCTCACGTACAGTCTTCAACACATTTCACATGTTCTGAAATATGTAGACATGTGTGTACATAAATGCACATGTTTGTAGGGCATATCTGTACTGTTTGTCCATTTTATACACATGAGAGTGTGTCATGCACAGGGCCTCCTTCTTTTCCACCACCCCGGACAGCTGCAGCTGGTCCTCTCCAGGGGCCCCAGTCCTCTCCATCCCCTTTACTTATTTCCTTCCCTCCTGGCTCCTGCAGGCATTTGGACAGACTCCCTTCTCTAGATCAGTGGACCCTCCCCTGTGAGTCTCAGACACTGGGGGACACAGGAAATAACGAGGGGACCTGGGATCCATGTGACCAGCATGCTCTAGAGTAGGTCAGCTAGCTTTTCTGGTCATTTATAAAAATATGAGAGACTACATTTTCCAATTTTTTATTTATTTTTATTTCCTAGGGCTGTTGCATAAGGTTACCATGAGCTTGGTGGTTTAATACAAGAGAGATTTATTCTCTCACAGTTCTGGAGGTCAGAAGTCTGAAATCAAGGTGCCAGCAGGGCTGTGCTGCCTGTGATGCTTCAAGAGGGTCCGTCCTTGCCTCCTTTAGCTTCTGACAACCCCTTGTCTTGTAGTCCCCACTTAACTCCATCTCTGTCTTTATGTGCTCATCTTCTCTCAACTCTGTGTGTGTAAATCTCTGCGTCTTTCTCTTGTAAAGACACCAGTCACTGGACTGTGGTCCCACCCTGCATCCAGGATGATTTCCATTCCCAAATCTTTAATTGTGTTTGCATCACCATGCTTCTATATAAGGCCACGTTCTGAAGTTCTGAGTAGACATGAGTTTCAGGAGGACCCTCTTCAACACATTGCAGTTCTCTTTCCTATCTCCCTGTCTTTTTTTTCACGGTGTCTTTTTCTAATGTGTTTATCATTAGTGTATTTGTTTATCAAAGTGTATTGGTTTGCTGACTATTTCATATTGGTGTGTATTCACTGGAGTTCCTGGAACTCACACCAGGTTGATCCCTCATGTACTTTGTCACTAAACTGTGACACCCCCCTCCCTTTACAGGACTCGCTTTTCTGGGAGGGTGCTGACACCTTTGTTGGAAGCTTCACCCAGAATAACTGCATTTGCTTCTGCTCAGGACCCTCCAGGCCAAACCCCTGTTGGGTGCCAATTGTGTTAATTTCCAGGTTGGCATTGTTTGACCTCAGAGGTCACGTATATTTGGGCCCATTTCACTGGAAATGAAGACTTAAATTTTGCTTCTCTTGTGGAGACTTTAAAAAAATCCAAAACTCCTGTCAAGGTGGGTATTAGCCTTGATCTTTCCTCTTGCTGAAGGGCATGGTTTTCCTTGTCTACTCTAGCTCTGAGGTTGTGAACAATGTGGTCCTGGCTTTGGGAACTGTCTCAGCTCCAACTCGTTACTTTCTGCCACCCCAAACCTCATTCCTGACCCAAGTGGGCATATAGACCGGCCTCCAGTTGGCCAGGCTCAATTCTCTCTTCTCCCTCCTCCCACACACAAGCAGCAGTCACATCCACTCTGCCACTGAAATTTCATGAGATCCTCGAGCAAATCATATAACCCAAAACTCTTCCTCACTTATTTGCTTTGTTAACCTTTTTTTATGTTCTTTAAGACTTGACTTTTAATCACCTCCTCCAGGAGGTCTTCCTTGATTCCACCAACTCCATCTCTGATTGCTTCCAGAGTGACACTTCTGTGTAGTAATCTGAAGTGGGCAGCTCCTGGGTCTCACGTGAGCACAACAGGTGAGGTGGGAGGAAGGGAGGTGCTGCAGGAGCAGCAGACAGGGCTCAGTGTAGATGGACCTGCACACCAGAGATACAGTAGGATCTTAGCTGCAAGTGAGGAGACCTCACTGACATTCTCTAAGGAGGTGCTGATCCATCAGAGGCTCCCTCTGGAGCTGACACGCTGGCTGTAGGAGGAAAATGGAATGGAGTCTGGCCAAGAAGCTGGGTGGCCAGTTTGGAGGTTGATTTCACAGTCCAGGTATGTGATGATGGGCCTTGAGCAAAGACACTTCAGGGGTGGAGGGCAGGGGCAGATTTATGAAATATTTGAGAGCAAACATTCCACTGGTCTTGATGAGGGGAGGGGCCACGATTACTGACACTTGATGCCCCAGGGGCAGCTGTAACCTCACCTCGCCCTTCTGCTCCCTTGACAACTCAGGCTCTGTCTGAGGTGCTTCCTGCGCCCCGCCTCTCCCTCTGGGCACCACCCGCTGAGTGCTCTGGGAAGGGAGGCTAAGAAAGGGGGAACCAGCCGGAGCTCAGGGAGGCGGCCTGGGCTCCTGCCGCCTCGTTTCCTTGAGGCCCTCCAGATACACATGCTTATCTCTCACCTGCACCTGCGGCCCGGCTCGTGTGCTTCTAGGGGAGGAAGTTTATTAAGAAATGGCTCTCTGCCCACAGTTCACCTGCGTCAGGACCTGTTCTCTGGAGTGATGGTCCCCCTGCTCCTCAGCCTCCCATCCCCCCTTTTCTCCCTCCTCCTCCTCCTCCCCTCCCATTGTCTGAGGGTCTCAGGTCCTCAGGACTCCAGGCTCGACCACCTCTTCTCTGTGCACCTTCTAGTCCTCATCCAGTCAGATGGCTTTAAGTGTTCTAGGCACTGGACAGAGAGCAGAGAATGGAACCAATAGTTTCTTCCCTCATGAATCCTACTTATCTAGATGGATAATATGCAAACCAATACATAATAGCATGTTATCTGGTAATAAATATAATGACAAGGGGAAAACAGGTGAACAGGCTGTTACTGGAATGTAGGGAGTGGATAAGACTGCTCCATGGATGTGACATTTAAGAAGAGGCTGAATGAAGTAAATAGGCTGAATGATGACAACTCCTCAGTTCCTGCCTCCAGAGCTAATCTCTGCTGAGTGCTAGAGTGCAGTTACCTCCCTAATGCTCCAGCTACCTCCTGAGTTCTCCCTCTGAATCATGCATGGCACCTCACACTCAACATGTGCAATCCCACCTCTTGAACCTCCCAGCCCCAAAACACACTGATCCTTCCTCATCTTTCTCATTCAGTCAATGGCTGCACCTTCACAGATGCTCTTCACAAAATAATTGTGAATCCATCCTCTCTTCTTCATCTCTAGAGTCACCACCTGGTCCAGATCCATCCATCCCCTTACCTGCTCTGCCACAAGCTTCCTGCTAATGACTCTGTTTCCATTCTTTACCTCAGTGTCTGCTTTGGAGTGAATTTAACTAAGAACACTTTTCAGGCTTCTCTTTGCTCCCTCAGGATGAAACACACATTCCAAAATATCACCTCCAAAGCCCTGCAAGCTCACACCTCTTTCTACTTCTCCTGCCTCTTTGCCTCCCTCCCTCCAGCCCCTGAGAACTTCTCCCAGTTCCTCTTGGTCATCTCAAGGCCTTTTCATTGACATGTCTACATGTCCCCCAACCCCTGAACTGAGACCAGAGCTCTGGAACATGGCAGTCATGTGCTCAGTCAATGATACTCTAAGCCTCAGTTTCATCATCCAGAAAATAGAAATAATTAGCACCTGCTTTTAGACATAGTGGGCTGTTGATTAGACCTGGAGAGAACATCTCTGGCAACTTAAGCAGAGAACAACTGTACTAGAGAGCTGCTGGATAGCTTAGAGAATTATTTGGGTGGGACCAGGCTCAGAAATAGGATCAGACCAGGAAGGCAGGAGCTAGGCAGCCAGGGCACAGCCAAGGGCAGCTGGTCCAGGCACCGTGACCATTGGAAGCACACACTGGATGCTACTGCAGGCCCCATAGAAGGAAATTATCTGACCTGTGTCTATTCGTCACCTGCTCCTTAGGTGTGTATCCAAGCCCAGGTGTGTCAGGTTAATTATTTACCCGCCCTTTTATGTTTCTTATTGAAGTTCAGGCCCAGTCTCCCCCAAGACTCAGTATAGGGGGAGTTCACATTCTGAGTGATTCCCCTTCACAGAGATGTCCATTATACACGACCATGATGTTGTTAGGAGATTAAATGAGATAACACAAAACCTGTTGATTCTGTAACATTTCCACTAAAGACAGAATGTATCCTGGTCAGGAGGTTCAACCTGGATCCTGAGGCTGTAAGGTAATATTCAGAAGGCTATATTATAAAGTCATATTCATTCAACAAATACCTGCTTATGTCAGCCCAGTTCAGTACTGGGAATATACTCATGAGTGAAAGAGGCCAATGCTCTACCTGGTGTGTCTATATTGTAGTGTTTATGTTTGAAGCCTCATAGTTTACTTGAAGCTGAATGTAGAGTTTTGCATTCTATTTTACAATAGGTCATAATAATATACATATAACATATTGGGCCTGTTTCCACAAAAAAATAACATCTTCTTACAAATGGACGAGGGACTCTGTCCCCTATTTGCTTGATGACGCAGAACCCTGTTTCCTTACATGCCTATAAGGAGCAACTTCTTGACACCAAGAACAAAGCTTAAAACAAGTTTGTGGAGCGGGAAGAGGAGAAAGCAGGGGTGCCAGGGTCCTGTGGTCGGGGAAGAGATTGAGATGATGAAGGGATCTGGGTCTCTGCCAGCCTCTGTAGGGTCCAGGAACAGAATATTCTGGAATCCCTCCTTCCACCTGAAGCACCAGAAAGAAACACAAGCTCCTTCTTCTTAGGGATTAGCCTAAGAAGTGGTCCCAGACTAGCAATGAGAGTGTTCCTGGGTCGATGGTCTGGGCTGGGCTGGGCAGCTGGCCCCAGCTCAGCAGGGACGTGGACCACTGGGGTCACCTGGGGGTCTGAGGGATGGTGTGCTACTGGCATCAGTGGGCAGCTGGGAGCCCGAGGGGCAGGCGGGCTGCAGCTGGGACCAGGGGACTGCCTTCCCTTGGCTGTAGTGCTGAGAGGGTGTCATTTGTCCTAAGGTTTGTCAGGGCCAATGAAGGGAGGGGAGGATGCCCAGAAGGAGCCCCCCTCCGTGAGCTGCCCAGATGGATGGTTTCTGAGAACTCTGTTGCCTGAGGAAGCTTGCTCTTCTTCCAGACAAAGTGCTGGAGGGATTTATGGAAACATGCTGGTTGGAGTGGGGGTGAGGAGATGGGCTTGATCGGAGCTCCTGTCATCACTGCCCAAGCCCTGATCAGAAGCAGATTCAGAAAAGAGCAACTGGAGTAAACCCTCCACCCTCCCAGGCTGTCTCCACAAGAGACCTCAGGTGACAGCTCACAGGTTCTGTCGGCTGAGAAAGGGGCCCTGAGGGCTTGGGCTGCAGCGGGGCTGCTGTGGACACAACAGTTACAAGAGGTCACACGTGTCATGCTCACTGCAGGTCAAGCTCTGCTGTGGACTCATCTGTTCCTCCCAGCAGCCCCTGAACTGTGCACTCAGTGTCCCCATTTTCACAGGCACAGAAAGGCCAGCTGGCCAAGATCACACAGATAGGAAGTGGCAGAGCTGGGATTTGAACCTAGTTACTTGGTTCAAGATCTTAAACTCTCCCTGGATTTGGCATTGTACCTTAGACCCAAGAGGAATGGAATGGAATAGCCATTTCTTCAGCAACAACAATCTGACTAGGTGACTTATTTTTATTTCATCTTCAGAGATACAGTTATTGTCATCCGCATTTTATTGATGTTGAACTGAGGCCCCCAAACTACGTTTTATCTTTTGCTCAAGGTTACACAGTTTCTCTTTGTCAGAGCCTGGAATTCAAGTCTGGCTTCCTGCAAAACTCAGCAGGTACTAGAACCTCAGGAAAGGCTGAGCCCCTTCCTCTTCTCTTGGGTCCAGGGATAATCTCTGGGCTCCTGTCTGTCCTGGTCTAACTGCAGTGCCCCAGGCAGAGGTCCTGCAGCAGTGCCCTCATCTCAGCCAGACCACTTCCTGTTGACAAGCCAGCCAGAAAATGCCAGAGAGAGCGTGGAGACCTTAGACACTGCCTTCTCCTCAGCTCATCTGCCTCCCTACAGCCACCTTGAGACAGGAGACAAACACACAGACAAGGGCCAGGATTGGCATCCTGGACTGGTTCCCAGTGCAGATAACCAGGTGCCTGAGGCCCCAGGAGAGAAGAAATCCTCTTCTCTCCACTCAAAGGCACATTCGGGAAGGCTATCTCCATGATTATTCCAAGAAGCTGCTGCAGAGCCAGAGAATGGGAACATCTGCGCCCCAGGCTCTATTCTGGATGCGGCTCAGGCCACAGTCTTGGGAAGTGGGGGCGTCAGCTGGAGTCACGCTGCCTGGAGGAGATTCTGGCTGGTCAACTGAGGAGGGAGCCTCTGGCCACTGCATCGGGAGACAGAGAGCCCAGGCCAGGCAGGGAGCAAGGAGGGTCTGAGGCTTGGGCACTGTGGGGCTTCTCCATCAGCTGTGTGCTAAAGGGCTTGGGGGCCACAGCTCCCCCCTCCCCGGCCCCTGGACCCAAGGCACCTCCCTTCCCTGTGCCTTTGGAGATAAGCTTGTGTGGGCATCTCTCAGCTCCTCCCCCAGCCTCTCCATCAAAGTTGCACGGAACATGGAAACCGTCTGCCAACTCTCCCTCCCCTGACCCTTCTTCTCCAGTTGGTATATTTTCCAAACTTAAACTGTATTTTCTTGGAAAGGTAATATATTTACATGGTTCAAAATAAAAGTATTCTTTTAAAAGCCATGATTGAGAAACCTCACTTCTGCCTGTGGCTCCATCTACTCTCTCTTCAGTTCCTCTTCCTGATTAAGACCAGGCAGCTGCTCCACTGAACTCATGGGGGTCCTTTCTGTGTTTCTTGAAGCAAACCAATCATCTACAGATATCTTTATTTTTATTTGTATTTTTCTCCTTATTATACATTTTAAAATAGCATGCTATATATTTTACTGTTTTTACTTTGTATATACTGGAGCTATTTCCTTATCATTATCTGAGAGCATCCTCATTTTTTTCCAGCTGTTTAGTATTCCTTCTTCTGTCTACACCATAGTTTATTAACCACCACCTAAAGATGAGCATATGAATCACTTCCAATCTTTCCAATCTTATTTTCAAATGAGATCTTGAGTGGGAGTTTGATTCAAGACAGATTGCTCTGGTTAGAGAAAATGCGGAGTGGGCCAACACCCTACTTGCAACCCCACCATCTCACTAGAAACCAAGGTCTCCAGAGGACATAGCTTAAAAACCATGATGTTAGCCTAATTTTCCTACTTTATAAACTGGAAACTGGAGCTCAGATCAGTGACAAGATTCATCCATGCTCATGAGTTATCCTGTGGCAGAACTGAAACCAGAAACCAGATCTCTTGGGCTCTGCTCTCCATGCAACTCATGGTTCATCTCCAGGGAGACCAGACCAGATCTGTGGGGCCATTTGACTGGAGGTAGGACCACATGTGACTGTGGACTCCAATCTACCTCTTTCTCACTCTGGGTTTCCATTTCCTCTTCTACTATTTCGGATCAGTCCCTTTGCACTCCCAGCAGAAAAGATCAGGGAAAGGTGGCGCTGGGAGGGACCAGGGTCTCTGGCACCCCTCCCCCATCTAAAAGATGAGGAAACTGACTCAGCAGCAGTGAATGCCCTCCTCAGGGGACTGGGCAGGTTTGTGCAGAACAAGGGTAGATGGGGCAAAATCCCAGCCTGGAGGATACTGCTCCACATTTGTCACAAGCAGCGTGGGGCCGTGGACAGCCAGCCAGCCTGGGGATAGGACACCTGGGTCCTGACTGTGACTCTGCCACACACAAGGTGACTCTGGACACATCCTGCCCCTCTCTGGGGTCCAGCTGCTCCTCCTCTATGAGGAGAGGGTTGGACTAAGCAGAGGACCTTTACACTCTCTTTTGAGCTCCACAGCAAGGGGACTGAACCAGCCTTGGAATTGTGACAAATGACACTTAACCCTCCAGCAAGGGGGATGGAGCAGCCGCCTTCATGAACCATGAGGCTTGGACAGTAAGCCCCTCAGGTGGGCCCACCCTGGGCAATTCTTTTACTAAAGCAGAGAGGCATTTTCATCCTTCTGGGAAGGGAGGTCCCAGGGCTGTGTTCCATTTGATTCAGGAAATAGAAGAATATGATACTCTTGCACAAAAACTTGCGTGTATCAATGTGTTTGTCAATGAAAAATTAATCAATAGTCAACTTAAGAAAGAAATAGAAGATTCACTGGAGCGAATCTGAGAAGTATAACTGGGGAGACAGTCTCTCAGGAAGCTCTGAGACCTTTCCTGGAGAAGTAAGAAGGAGGGCAGGATGTCTGTGATTTGGGGACACACAGCTTGGTATAGGTTATTGCTCTTCATGAGGACCAGATACCTTGGGTAATGGTTTTAGTGCTTTTCTGAATACAGGAAGATGCAAGAAACTGGGCTCATAAAAAATTCTCCTGAAAATATCTAACTATCTGAGGTCTGGTTCTCACACTTGTCCCAGAGCACAAAGTTCTTTATCCTGATTTTCACCCTGAATTCCTTCCAGGGTGGATTGTAGATCAGCGACTGCAGTGGCTAACGACTTGCTTCTCTTTTTCAAAAGCATATATTTTTATTTATGTATGTGGCTCGGCTGGGTCCTAGTTGCAGTATGTGGGATCTAGTTGCCCAGCCAGGGAGCAAGCCCGGGGCCCCTGCGTTGGGAGTGCAGGGTCTTAGGCACTGGACCACCAAGGAAGTCCCGGCTTGATTCTTGTAGAGCTGGGCGGTCGGCAGCACTCTTTATTACACAACTCCCTCTGTTTCTGCCTTAATTTCAGCCAAGGTTTAGGAGATATTTTCCACCAATTTGTCCCCAGGGTGCTAGGAATGCTCATTCCCAGTCAGCTGGGGATTTCACTGATAGGCCACTCACATGCTATTACTCACCCTGTCCTGACAACAGTAGATAAAAGGCAGCGGGACCACCTGTCTCACAAGTCTTACAATTCTCTCAGTTCCAGGAGATGGTTTCCACTTGTTGCTTCTTCTCATATCTAGAATCACACTACTACAATCAGGGATCTTAGAGAACTATATATTATATCTCATTTCAAGTAGCCTGTGCTTATGTATGCTTAGTCACTCAGTTGTGCCCAACTCTTTGAGACCTCATGGACTACAGCCCTCCAGGCTCCTCTGTCCATGGGGATTCTCCAAGCAAGAATCCTGGAGCGGGTTGCCATGCCCTCCTCCAGGGGATCTTCCCAACCCAGAGATGGAACCCAGGTCTCCCGCATTGTGGGCGGACTCTTTACTGACTGAGCCACCAGGGGAGCCCGAGAGCACTGGAGTGGGAGCCACTCCCTCCTCCAGGGGTCTTCCTGCCACAGGAATTGAACCAAGGTCTCCTGCACTGCAGGTGGGTTCAAGTAGCCTAGTTATTGCCGAGAGCTGCCACAGGAGATCCCACCCATGACAGGGTCATGCGGAAGAGAACTGTTAAGCTAGGCTTCAGAGCTCAAGGGGCTCCCTAGGCTTTCTCAAGCATTCTACGCCAAAACCAGTATCTGTCTGTTTTACTGTTTCATGACTTTCACCAACTCCTCTGACATTAACAGGGGGCTAACCCTGACCACCTTTCTCTGAAGAAAATCAACTTAGGGCTATAGCTAATAAATCTCCTGGACATGAGAGGAATATCTCAAATCAAACCCCCTCTGTTAGCATTCTAGCTTGCTTGGCACATATATCCAAACTCTTGCAGCTATGCATACAATTATTTACAGCCTCCCAACTGTGAGAAGCATGCAAAGCCTAAGACACAGAGCCTTTGAAAGAGTTAAAAGTTATTAGAGTAATGCTAGTGCTGGTGTAGGATTTCATTATTGGGCCAATGCTTGTTGCTAAGTTCCCATATCTCTTATCCACTGTGCACCTGGGAATGTGTTAGTTAACATAATGAGAATGCAAGAAAAACACACGTAGCCTTGAATTTAACCATATCAGACTTTTGAGCTAATTGACTCTTTCTTGTAACTCGCTGCACCTTTGCTCTGTGAAAAATGTAACTCTTTTGGCACTTTCTGAAGTTGACATAGATTAGAAATATAAAGAAAAAACACTTTGAAGGAAAATAAGTTTTTGGTTGAGCAGCCTTTATCAAAGAGGGTCATACAATGTTCACAGGCCTCCAAGGCCAGAAGATACTGAACACAACATTATTTGTGGGAAAGGTATGCAGAAAAAATCATGGTTTCGATAAGAGCAAAATTGCTGGAATGTTGGGCTGATTCTGTATGACCTTGCGTCTTTCATTTCCCTCTATGTACAAAAAGGTATATAAGTACTGTTTAAAAATAAAGCTATGGATCTTGCTCGTGCCTAAACAGGCAGAGTGAAACTGAACCAGTCTGTCAAAACCCGGAGCTGTTTTTTAATTATTCACAAGCCTTTGGTTTTAAAACCAGTAAGGTTACACCACCAGTGGGGGACCTGCCTGACCGTCACCATCGCCATGAGAACGTCCTCAGGCCTGGGCTCCATGGCCGTGGGCTTCCTCCCCGACCTGGGGCAGCTGCTCTCCGCCTGCGTGCCCTCCTTGCTGGTGGCCAGCATGGACGCTTGGAGTGAGTGCACAATTAACTGGTCTGTGATCCTGTGGTGCTTCTGCTCCGGTGGGACCCTCACCGTCTTCATAGTGGAGTTGCGTGGTCTCCAATCCCACTTCCCCCTTGTCCTGCTATTAGGTTCTCTCCCACTATGCCTTCTATTTCGCCCTATTCTGTCTCTTTGCCTCCATTATTTTCACCACCAACTATGTTCAGTTCTTGCCTCAGAGCCACACCCGGAACCAGGCCATCGCCGCCACTGCCTTCTGCATCAGGCCTGGACCTGCGCCCTGGCTGGCGACACACCCTGCTTTGTGCCTGCTGGCCCGGGCGTGCTTGGGAGCCTGTTGGCCTTCCTGCTCTATGTCATTTTGGCTTTAATTTTCCAGCACCATTATCAACTGCAACAGCGGTTTCCAGTACACGTCTGCCAGGGTGAGACAAACGATCCTGTGCTCCGTCTGCTTCTACCTGGGGATGATGTCCACCCTGTTGCTCGAAGATGACAATGAAACATGGACCCCTGTGTACTATCCTTTACTGTAAAAGGAGATCATGTCTCCATCCTCCTCTATACCAGCGCTCTGATCTCTGGTCGCTCTGCCCCTTTCATGAGAAGTTGGGTGGGCTGTCTCTGTGGTCCAGTGATGTGAGCTGCCGTGATGAAAAAGAAGGGAAAAAAACCCCACCTGCTCTATGTGCATCTGGGATGAATGTTGGACTGTAGTTGTCTTGACAGCCACTAACCTGCTGATTTACTTGGTTGACCTGCTGTACGTGGCCTCGGAGGCTTTGTAGGGAGCAAGGATGGGGCCCGGGGCTCCCAATTTCTCTTCTCCCCTGCATATTCTTCACTGAGCTCTGATGTTCTCTTCCTGGTTCCCTCTCTCCCCACTCACATTCTTCCCCATTCATCTCCCTCCCTTTTCATTTCCTTCCCTCCTTCTGCTCTGTCTCTCTGTTTACCTTGTTAGCTGCCTTCGCTTTCCACTCTCATCTTTCCTATATTTTCTGCCTTTTTTTTTCCTCTTCTGGTCATCCTTTTTTCCCCCTCATCACCTAAAGGAAAAAAAAACCCTAGTTATTCATTGAAAAGACTGATGCTGAAGCGCCAATACTTTGGCCACTTGATGTGAAGAGCTGACTCGTTGGAAAAGACCCTGATGCTGGGAAAGATAGAGAGCAAGAAAAGAAGGGCATAGCAGAGGATGAGATGGTTGGATGGCATCATTGACTCAATGGACATGAGTTTGAGCAAACCTCAGGAGACAGTGAAGGACAGGGAAATCTGGTGTGTCGCATGGGGTCACAGAGTCAGACATGACTTAGTGACTGAATGATAGCAATAGCATGTGTCCTGACCTCCTCTCCCCATCTTCCTCCTTCTGATCATCCTCCCTTTTCTGCCCACAACCCGCTCCCACCTCCTAAGGTGCTGACTCCACAGCACACAGCCCTCTGTGTGATTTGGCCCCCCATCTCCCATGTGAGGGGAGTGTACAGAGCATCTGCCCTTTAACTTAAACTAAAATCTCTGGAGGTCTGTAATTTTCAGTGGCAGGAGTCTTGAATCAGAGACCTTGGTCCTTGGGCTCCACCTCGTGCTCCAGGTCAGGTGCTCCAGCCCCATCTGAGATTGGCTGCAGAATTTTTGCAGACTCACTAACACCTGCTGCCTAGAGGTCATCTTAGAGGAAGCCAGGTGTTGATACTGTCCATCCCAGCTACTCTCTGGGGAATCAAAAAAAAGAGCTGGTGAAGAACCACAGAGACTTGAAAACACTTGTCTGCAGTGCTGTTGAGGGGCAGCGATGTGGCCCTCCTGCCTCAGTGATAAAACAGCTCATTCTGCCTCTGTAGGGAGAAAAGCATGGCCCTGTTAACCCTAAGGTGATGTTAGTCTGGGATGTTTTCTTTTCCTTTTTATTGTCTCAAGGGCAAAAATTATGGGGAGACTATATTTTGTATGGAAAGTTTCTTTCCAAATTTTTGTCTGGGGGTGTTGGGTGGATGAGTGTTGCTGCTGCTATTGTTGAAGAACCTACATTTCTTGAGTGTGTGCTGTACACACGTGTGTTTCTATGTGCCAGTTGCTTTCTGTTGTTGCTTCCTGCTTCTCTGGGACTCACCTGTCATATGATCTAAATAAATGTAAATATACATATATTTTTTAATTCTCTGGAATTTCTGGATACCATCAAACCCTGTCGTTCATAGAGAGAACCCTGTCCTTTCTCCCAAATCTATAATGTTCTTCTTTAAACCTCAACACAAATATAAAAGCACAAATCAACATACCCTAATTGCCCCAAATTTTCTTAGAACTCAGAAAAACTGAGCAGATTTTTATTCCCACCCAAACGTCCATCTCAGGGAGCCCTTCTCAATGTCTCCCTACTCCCACCTTTCCTGAGAACCTAGGGCATGGTCCAGCCCAAGACATCTAGCAGTTTTGCCCCCAACACTAGACTTTCTGTCCGCTTACCTCTTGAAGGACCAGACCCCGATTAACTGTATATAAGGATGCGTGCCTGCGTGCATGCCCAGTGTGTGTGTTTGCCTGTGTATGTGCCTGTATGTCTGTGCTCACACACGCATTGAGACCAGGAACTTTTATAATAAGTGATGGCCAGAAAGACACCACAATCCTTGTTCCTCTCCTGCTCTCAGCTGTAAAGCCTCAGAGCCCAGCATCCTGGCATCACCAGGCCCAGAGGGGCCCCAGGCAAGCAGAGCTGTGGGAGAGGGGCAGGAAGGCCCCCCGCTGCTGCCCCTTGCTCCGGTACTGGATGAAGCATGAGTTCTTCACCTGCGGGCGGGGCGGGTGGGGTGGATGGGGAGGGCTCCAGGAGGTGAATCTTATGGAACAATGTAATAAAACTCATACTTTAAGGTAAGACAAAAAGCATATCAACATAAAAATTTTCTCTGCCCATCTGGGCCTCCCCATCCCCTCTAGTGCACATCTGCAGTGTGTGTTAACCAGCCCTCCTAAGAGCGGAGATGTCTGAACCATCAGGACCAGTTCGGTTCTTCTTCACCAGCCATGTAACTTTTATACCACCTGCTTATGGCCTTACTAATGTCAGTGGCTATTAATACATTGCTCATATTCTGCCATTTTACAAGAATATTGTTTCTTGCATTAATAGATGTAACACTGAGCCTAGAAAAAAATGATGATGACTGGGTGACTTGAAACACTTGACCTCATATACAGTTCGATCAGATTGTATTGGAGTAGTGTGACTCTAGATATGAGAAGAAATAAGGAGACAGAAATATTTCTTGGAGCTGACAAGATTAGTAGGACACGTGATCCTAAGGATTTTGGCTACTGTTACCAAGACTAGATGAGTACTTGCACACTGAGTGGTTTGTCAGTTATCCTTGTCCAACCTGGGAATGAGCACTCCTAAAGCCCGGGGACAACATGGTCAAAATTCCCCCAAATCTTGGTTGAAATTAATATGGAAATGGAGGGGACTGTGTGATAAAAACATTGCCCGCCACGCAGTCCTACAAGCACCAAGTCACTAGCCACTGCAGCCCCTGCCCTACAGTCCACCATGAAAGGAAGTTATGGAAAAGGTCAGGATCAGGTGGTTTGTGCGCTGGGAAAACTGGCAGAACCAACCCTCAGATACTTAGACAATTTAAGGAGACTTTCAATGAACCCAGTTCCTTGCATCTTCCCATACTTAGAAAGCACCATAAACATTAACCAAGACATCTCTTCCTCATGGATGAAGTAACTTTCTACCAAGCTGTGTCCTGGTGGCATGTCCCCTTTCCCCAAGTCATACACACACTGTCCTCCTCCTTTCCTTAGTATGGTTTTCAGAGCTTCCCGAGAGACTGTCTCCCCAATTAGAATCCTCAAGTTGGCTTCAATAAAATTTCCATTTCTTTTTCAGGTTGACTGCTGACTCATTTTCATCCACAAATGCATGTATGCATTGACGTTACCAAGTCTGGGTGCAGGATTCTCTAAGGCTTAGAGTGGCCTTGACTGAACATGGTTCTACCATGTGCCAGACTGAGCTCTGGTCTCGGTTCAGGGTTGAGGGGTGTGTAGATATGTCAGGGGAAGGGTCCTGAGATGGCCAAGAGGAACTGGGAGAAGTTCTCAGTGGCTGGAGGGAGGGAGGTGAGGAGTCAGGAGAGGTAGTAAGGGGTCTGGGCTCACAGGGCTTCCGCTTGATCTTTTGGAATTTGTGTTTCATCCTGAGGGAGCAAACAGAAGCTTTCAAGGTACCTTAATTCTATTTACTCCACTCAATTTTAATTTGCATTGCAATTACTCCAGAGCAGACGTTGAAGAAAAGAATGAAAATAGAAGCTTATGGCAGGCATCTGGGTGAGGGGATGGATGCATCTGGACCAGGTGGCTCTAGAGATGAAGAGGTGTGAGTAGGTTGAGGAGTATTTTGTGAAGAACATCTGTGAAGGTGGTGCCATCGACTGCTATGGGAAAGATGAGGAAGGATCAGTGTGTGTGTGTGGGGGGGCGGGGTGTTCCAGTGGTGGGATTGGACTTGGTGGATGTGAGGTGTCCTGAGACATCCAGAGGGAGAGATCAGAAAGCAGTTGGGCACAATTCTGGGTCTTAATAGAGATCAGCTCCAGAGGCAGGAATTGGGGAGTTGTCATCATATGGTGTGTTCACTTCATTCAGCATCTTCTTAAGTGTCACATCGATAGAGCATCCTGACCTCTACCTACCTATTAATAAAATAACACTCCCCACCCCCACCCCCACTCCGCCGTCAACTCCAATAACTCCTCTTCACCTGTTTTCCTTTTATCATGGAGATAAAGACCTAATACATACTGGTCTGCACACTCTCCATCTTCTGTACTACAGTATATGCTCCATGAAGGCAGAATTACTAGTCCTTTTTTTCTGTGCAGTGCCTAGAACAGTGCACGGCACACACTCTGTACACAACATCATTTTTCGACTGAGTGAAATCTTAAAGCTATCGGCCTGGATGAGGATGAGGAGGTGCACAGAGAAGAGATGGTCTAAGTGGACCTGAGACACTCAGATATGCGAGAAGAAGAGGAGGGGGAGGGACAGACAGAAGGAGACAGGCTGAGCCACAAGAGGATCATCACTCCAGACAAGGTTTCCTGATTCAGGAATAAAATTCATCCCTCTAGAAGCACACGAGCCGGGCCTCAGGTGCAGGTGAGAGATAAGCATGTGTATCTGGAGGGGCCTCAAGGAAATGCAGATGCAGAAACCCAGGCCACCTCCCTGAGCTCGGGCTGGTTCCCCCCTTTCTTAGCCTCCCTTCCCAGAGCACTCAGTGGGTGGTGCCCAGAGGGAGGGGCGGGGCGCTGGGAGCACCTGGGATGGAGCCCCGAGATGTCAAGGGAGCAGAGGGAGAGGTGAGGTTACAGCTGCCCCTAGGGCATCAAGTGTCAGTAATCATGGCCCCTCCCCTCATCAAGACCAGTTAATATTTGCTCCCAAATATTTCATGAATCTGCCCCTGCCCTCCACCCCTGAAGCGTCTTTCCTCAAGGCCCACCATCCCATATGTGGACTGTACAATCAGCCTCCAAACTGGCTGCTCATCTTCTTTGTGGACTTGACTCAATTTTTCCTCTACAACCAGAGTTTTAATGCCAGAGTGGGCCTCTGATGGATCAGCTCTTCCTTACAGAATGTCAGTGAGGCCTCATCACTTACAGCTGAAATCCAACCTATGTCTCTGGAGTTCCGTCCATCCACAGTGGGCCCTATCCGCTGCTCCTGTGGCACCGCTGGAGTCTTTGTAAGAGAAAGGGCAGAGAGTTTACACACACAGGGTTGAGAGAAGAGGAGCACGTGGAGGTGGAGGCAGAGATGCCCCCAAAGCAAAGGGGCCTCCAGAAGCTAAAGGAGCCAAGGATGGACCCTCCCCTGGAAGATCAGAGACAGCAAAGCTCTGCTGACCTTGATTTCAAATTTCTGACCTCCAGAACTGTGAGAAAATAAAATTCTGCTGTGCTAAGCCTCCAAACTTGTGCTAACTTACTGCAGTTGCTCTAGGAAACCAAAATGAGTTTCCAGAAGTGGAGCCCCTGGAGAAGACCAGCTATATCTGTCAGGGGCTGGTGGAAAAGCAAGATGCTGTGTGATGACAGGGCTCCACTGGCAATTGAGGCTCAAGGAGCTTTGTGAGTCCAGGGAGGTTCTCAGGTTTGCTCTATGTTTTTCTTTCCAGCCTCAGCTTGTCCCAGGGTTTATTATCAGCAAAGGTGATATAATAACCCCTGATGGAAGGAAGCTGGCTGGGGCTCAGGGTGCTGGCCCTTCAGTCCTGGGGGCCTCTCAGCAAATAGTCCCTTGGAAACAGGGCAGCTGTCCTTGAGGAGGGGGCGGGCTAGGAGGGGTCTCACTTCGCCCACACTGGACCCTGGAGGAGCCCCTGTGTGAGCAGGACTGCAGCCTTGGCTGGCGGGACTGTCTTGGGCAGGTGACCTGGGCAATTCCGTGATCTCCAGGGTCCCTGCACTCTGGCCACGTGTCCCTGTCACAGCCCTGAAATCCTGTTTCAAATTGGCTCCATGCCTATATCCCTTCTGGGTCAGAAGACACCTCCTGGGCTGCCCCGAGGCCACTGGGACCCTGGAATCAACCCCCTGGGTCTGCATATCTCCACTCTATCCCCGCCCCTCACCCCAGCCCCAGTCCCAGATGCATCCTCAACATGTCCCTTCTTGGGGATCCAGTAGGTGCCTTCCCTTTCAGCACCTTCCCTTAAAGGGGGCTGATCATCCATCCATTCCCATCCCCTCTCTGGGATTCTCTGAAAGGCTCCCCATCAGCATCAGACACAGCATCCTTGTTCATTTCTAATCCTTTATTCCCAGCTTGGAAGCTGCTAAGCAGTCTCCCAGGCCAAGAAAATCTTCACTCAGATAAGACTACTGCTAGATTCTTCCAGACTCGCACCTGGATGGCAGCTTTGGAGCTAGAGACAGACATTATGCCAACTTATTCTGTGGTTCCCCCATGACGTTCCACCTTGGAGTCATGCTGGGTTGGGGTCTCCTGTCCCGATGGGAAACAGTCAAATGTGAAGGCAAAACTGGGGGAGGGGATTCAGAACAGTCCCTACTCCCATGTCATCTCGTCCCCACGGCCTTGCTTTCACCCCATGGCTCCTCCCTGTTCACCCCTGGAGCTGCCCTCCTCCGGTTGGGGCTGTGTCCCTCAGATGGAAGCTCCTTCTGGTTACAGCTGCAGGGAGGAGAGGCCGGGACACGTGTGTCTTCAGGTTGCCATGGAAGGAAGCTGTGGCCCTGAAGGGGTGTCCCGGGTCCAAGAGCCCTGAGCTTTGGTCCTGGGTTCCCACCCATGGACCACAGAAGCGTCAGCAGGGCCATGGGTTGTAAAGCCAAGGGTTCACACCCACGACTTTGGTAGTTTCATATGGAGTTTCCACTTCCCAGTCATGCCACCTTAGGGAAGGCACTTGATTTCCCAGCCTTAGTTTTCTCATCAGTAAAATGGGATTAGCAGTACATTCCACAAATGTTTTTCTGAAACCATTGGGGTCAGATGTGCTCCAGAATTCAGAATTTTTCACCTTCAGACAGGTGACAGGGTGCATCTACTGTACATGACACCACAGCCCACTGGGGTCTGAAAGCAGCTTGTTATCAAACACAGTAGTCTTTAGTTGCATAAACAACGAAATATGCAACTACACTTTTGAATATTCACGGTAGGGGAATTAAATAGACCATAAATTGTCTCATGTCTGTTCATGTCAAGTGTTGTAACCAAAGGAGCTTTTAAAAATTATTTTTCTGTTTTCAGAGCCTGGAAGGGTTGTGGTTGCAGAGAGTGGACATCTTACCCTGTGTGTCCGTAAATAATAGCACACAGCACAAAGAGATAAAAAAGTGTTCATAGTTTGAGGCCAGACCAAACATGGCTGTAAGGTTTGGTATAAGACGTCTCCTGACAGGGTCAAGGGTGATGGGTGGGGAGAATCGTTCTGGAGCGGCTGTGCTGTTACTGAAGTGTCGGAGCCACTGGTTCCAACTCCACAGATCCTGAGCCTTAGTCACTCCAGGCTCCGCAGCCTTTTCCAGGCACCTGACTCATTCCGCCTTCAGAGCTGGCTCTTTCTCTGGTAGGTCCTCGGTGAAGACCTGCCGTCCTGGTGCCTGTGACCTGCCTGAGCATCACAGCACCATGTCCACCCAGTCGACATCCCCAGAAGAGGGGCCTTCTGTGTTTGCCTTCGCCTGCCACAGCTCGTCTCCACCTGCGTAGCTTTCTCCCTGGTGACTGACATGGGCGTTGGAAGGGGGCCATAGGTAACTGGTCCCTGTGCATCTGGGGCTTCTGTTTCTCTGTGACCCTTGTCACCTCCATCGCTGAGTTACGTAAGGTCCAGTCCCGCGTTCCTTTCTTTTGGAACAACTTCGCCGTCACCTATGCCTGCTACTCGGCCCTTGTTTGCCTCTCGGTTTCCATCATCTACTCTGTCACTTACATCCAGTTCTTGCCTTATGGTCCTCACCAAGACCGGGCCATCGCCAACACTGCATTCTCTTGCATCACATCTGTGCTGTATGCCATGGAAGTGGCCTGCACGTGGAATGGGTACAAGATCACAAATACCACCTGCTATGTGCTCACCATGCCAGGCCTGCTGAAGGTGCTAGAGACCTTCATGGCCGGTGTCATCTTCACCTTTCTTGGCACACCTCCCTGTACCTGCACCAGCCGGCCCTGGAGTGGTGCGTGGCCGTGTACTCCATCTGCTTCATCCTGGCAGCAGTGACCGCCCTGTTGAACCTGGGTGAATGGGAACACAGGCTGCCTGTTGAGGCTGTGATGGCAATGCTCTCCATCCTCCTCTATGTCAGTGCTCTGGTCCTCTGGCTGTTCTACCAGTTCTTTGAGGAGCTCGGTGGGCAGCCCCAGAGGGCCAGCGATGGGGACTGCAGGGACGAGCTCACCTACGACATGTGCGCCTGGGACCAGCTCCTGGCTGTGGCCGTCCTGATAGCCCCCAACCTGCTGGTTTACGTGGCTAACCTGGGGTACTGGGCCCACCAGGTTCTGTAGGTGCTGAGGACCAGCCCAGGGACTCTTGATCCTCTGCTCACAAAGATATCCTCACTGAGCTCTGACGTCCTCTGCTGCCCTCTTCCTGGCTCCCCTCTCCCTCCTCACATCCTTCCCCATGCATCTCACTCTTTTCTGTTTCCTTCTCTTCTGCTGCTCTGTCTCCTTCCTGGTTTGTATGGCGGCCACATTGTTTCGCCTCTTTTTCTTGCTGTTCTCATCTATTCTACATTTGGTGTGTGTGTGTGTGTGTGTGTGTGTGTGTGTGTGTGTGTGTGTGTGTGTGTTTTAACTCTTTTCTGGGTCTCTGTTTTTTTTTCTCCTGTGTCCTGACCACCTCTGCCCATTTTCCTTCTTCTGACCCATCAGGACCTGAGACTCCTTCCTCCTCTGCCCACTGCCCCCTCCCCCCTCCTAAGGTGCTGACCCCACAGCACACAGCCCTCAGTGCAGCTGTTCACACCCTGGGCCTCTGGAGGGGCCTCATTGCCAAAGCATGTCTGTCGCCCTTGGGGGTGTCTTAGTTGGGGTGTGTGTGTGTGAATGTGGGAGTGGAGTGGGTAATGAAAGATTGTGTCCCCTTTATCCCAGTGGAGGATGGTATATAGTGCCCTGCCCCTTCAACTAAAAACAAACAAACAAACAAACTCTCTGGCCTACAGTAGTTTCCACTGAGCAAGAGTCTTGAAGGAAAGACCCTGGATTCCTGGGCCCCAGTTGGTGCTCCGCCCCACCTGAGATTGGCTCCAGAATTTTTCCTAGCGCACTGAACACTGGCTGCCTTGAGGGGACCTTAAAGGAATCTGGGATGATTTCCACCTCCAACCAATCTCTGGGGAATCAAAAAGGAGCTGGTGAAGATCTCCAGGGACCTGTCTGCAGTGTTGGAGAGGGGCAGTGATGTGGCCCTCCTGCCTCAGTGATCAAAGCTGCAGGTCCTGCCTCGGCAGGGGAGAAGAGCATGGCCCTGCCAGCCTTAAAGTTGATGTTAGCCTGGAGTTTTTCCTTTTGATTTTTTTTTGATCAGAAGGCCATAAATTACTGGGTGACCTTATTAAATAAAAAGTTTCTCTTCCAGTTTTCTTGGGCAGAGGGTTTATGCAAGGTGGAGGCTGCTGCTTCCATTGTCAAAGGAGTTGACCGCTTGAGTGTGAGGTGACACCCACATGTGTTTCTCTGTGTCAGTTGCTTTCTGCTGCTTCCTGCTTCTCTGAGACTCAGACATAATATGATCTAGATCAATGTATATAATCTTAAAAATTCCCCGGAAGTTTGGGTTCCCATCTACCCCTGCTATCAAACATAAAAATAAGCCAGGTCCCTTTTCCCACATTTATAATGTTCTTTTCAATTTCAATATAAACAGGAAATAAAAGAAAATTTTAAAACTACCCTAATCAAATCCACATACTTTAATTGCTACAAATTTGCCTAGAGCTCAAAAGAGTCCTAGTCAATTTCCACCCTCACCAAACCTAGGTTTCCGGAAGCCCCTCCCACTGACTCCCCACCCCAACTTGGACCAGAGCCTGGAGGCTGTGGCAAAAGGTGTTGGGCCCAACTTCAGTGCCAACATCCTGTCCCTTAGCTCTTAAAGGGGCCATGACAACACCTGGATGCCTCTCTAGGAAGGTGCGTACTTGGGTGCATGCTCAGTGCACACATGTGTACATGTGTGCTCATTGTTCCCCTGTGTTGAGGTGAGCAGCCCTTTACAATAACTGGTGGTTTGGAAGGCACCTTAACTCTCCTGTTCTCAGTCACAAAGCCTCTCCAGGGCCAGAGGGGTCAGGAAAACAGAGCGGTGGGGGAGGGGCAGGGAAGGACCCCTGCTGCTGCCACTCTTGTACGGGGATGAGTCAAGTGATCAGCATCTGCGGCCTTTGTTGGACTGGGGAAAATCATAAGAAGGAATGAAATAAAATCCATAATTTAAGACAAGATAAGAAAAATTTAAACAAAAATGTTCTCTGCCGGTTTTGACGGCTTCCCTCCCCCTCTAGTGTGCATTGTGTGCAAACCTGCCCTCCCAGGGGCAGAAATACCTGCTCCACCGGAAAGGTACATTTTTAAAAATAACTCCTTAGAAGATAATGCTGCCTACAGAATAGGTCAGTGCAAACACAATCACAGTTTCAAACCATGAATTTTAAATCATTATAACTAGGCTCAAACACATCTTTGTTAATCAAAATAGTAACCATTACAATCAACACATTTTTGCCAATGAGAAATAAGTTTATTTATTCCTATAGCATAAAAATCCGTGCTTCAGGATACAACAAACTCTTGGAAAGCATTTTCTGCCTCCTGCTGGTTATGGAAGTGTGTTCTCTGTAAAAAGATGCTTGAAGAAGTGTTAGTCAGTTGGTGAGAGGTCAGGTGAACAGGCGAATGAGGCAAAACTTGTTCACAATTTGTTCAACTTTTGAAATGTTGCTTGTGCGACATGGTAGGCAGGCATTGTTGTGAAGAATTGGGTCCTCTTTGTTAACCAATGCCAGCTGCAGGCATTGCAGTTTTGCGTGCATCTCATTGATTTGCTGAGCATACTTCTTCGATGTATTGGGTTCGCCGGGATTCAGAAAGCTGTAGTGGGTCAGACGGGTAGCAGACCACCAAAGAGTGACCGTGACCTCTTTTTTGGTGCAGGTTTGGTTTTAGGAAGCGCTTTGGAGCTGCTTCTTAGTCTAGCCACTGCGCTGGTCATTGCTGGCTGTCATATACAATCCACTTTAAGAAAAAAATGTTTATTTTTAATTGAAAGATAATTGCTTCACAATATTGTGTTGCTTCCTGCCATACAACAATAATGAATCTACCACACATGTACTTAGGACCCCTCCCTCTTGAACATCCGTCCCACTTCCCCTACAATCCACTTGTTGCATGCCTCAATCTGACCGAGAAACAGTGCTGTATTGCATAGAAAAAGAGAAGGAGATTCTTCAAATAGATGATTTTTTTGATTTTTGGTCAGTTCATGAGGCATCCAATTATAAAGCTTTTTCACCTTTCCAATATCTTCAAATGGCAAGTGACATTAGAACGGTTGATACCAAGTTCTTCAGCAACTTCTTGTACATTTGTAAAAGGATCAGTTTTAATTATTTATTGCTCTCGGTTGTTACTGTCAACTTCTGATGGCTGGCCACTATGCGCCTCGTCTTCAAGGCTCTTGTCTCCTTTGCAAAACTTCTTGAACCATCACTGCACTGTATATCAGCGATTCCTGGGGTAAATGTGTTGTTGATGTTGCAAGTTGTCTTCACTGCTTTAAGACCCATTTTGAACTCAAATAAGAAAATCACTTGAATTTGCTTTTTGTTTAACAGCATTTCCATATTCTAAAATAAATATAAAATACACAGCAAGTAGTAAGTCATTAGCAAAAAACATAAAATGAGATATGTGTAATTAAAATGATATATAGCATAACCACCAAGAAGGCGATGGCACCCCTCTCCAGTACTCTTGCCTGGGAAATCCCATGGACGGAGGAGCCTGGTGGGCTGCAGTCCATGGGGTCGCTAAGAGTCAGACACGACTGAGTGACTTCACTGTCACTTTTCACTTTCATGCATTGGAGAAGGAAGTGGTAATCCACTCCAGTGGTCTTGCCTGGAGAATCCCAGGGACAGAGGAGCCTGGTGGGCTGCCGTCTATGGTGTTGCACAGAGTCAGACACAACTGAAGTGACTTAGCAGCAATGGCAGCATACTACTTGAAATTATTCATATAATATTCAGCTTTATAAGATCCATGACTGTAATCTTGTGACCCTAGACATGGGAAGGAGCAAAAAATGGAAACCATTTCCTGGAGCTGACAGACCAGCAGGACAGGCAGTCCAGAGGCTTTTGGCTGCTGTTTACCAGGACTGAATGAGTAACAGCACACTGACTAGTCTATCAACAGACTTGTCTTCTGAGCAGGGAATGAGCATTCCTAGCACCCTGGGACAAATCAGTCAAAAAATGCCTCTGAAAATGGATAATAAGAGAAAAATGGAGGGGACTGTGTAATAAAGAATGTTGCCCAAACCCAGTTCTACAGGCATGAAGCCATTAGACTCACTGCGGTCACCTATGACCCACCATGAAAGGGGTTCAATGCGAAGATCAGGATGAGGCATTTTGTGCTCTGAGAAAACTTGCAGAACCAGCCCTCTGGTCAATATTTTCTGGCGAAGTTTTTATGAACCCAGTTTCTCACATCTTCCCATACTTAGAAAAGCACTAAAACCATTAACGAAGATATCTCTTCCTCCTGCGTGAAGTTACCTTCTTACCAGGCTGTGTGCTGACTGCTTGTCCCCCCGCCCCCAAGTCACATACACATTAAAGCCTCCAGTCTTACCTCCTCAGAACAGTCCTCAGAGCTTCCTGAGAGACGTCTCTCCAGTTACAGTCATCAGGTTGGCTCGAATAAATTTTCAGTTTCTTTCTTAGATTGGCTATTGATTAACTTTTTATCCACAAAAGCAACTACACATTGACTTCCACAAGTCTCCTTGCTCAGCACGTTGAGAACAGGGCTCTTCAGTGAATCCAGGTGATAACACTCTGTCCTCGGTCCCTGGTGCCACAAGCCCTACAGAGAGGCCCAAACTCAGCCCCATCCCCCGCCTCCTGCACATCCCTGCTCCCCAGACAAGCCAACCCCCACTCCTCAGGCCTGGGCTCGGGCTCTCTCCTTCCTGGGCCCCCTTCCCGCCTCCTCCACTAAGACACACCCTTCACCCTCCACTCGGATCTTGTGTCCTGCCTGCCCCTTGTCCTCCATCCCCTCTCAGGACACCTGCCCTCCCCCTCTGTGGACATGCCCCGTGGATGTGCTGATGGTCAGGTCATGGGTCGCCCTTCCTTCATCTGAGAGTTTCACAAGGATGGGCCGGGCCTTGCTCACTTGGGTCCTCAGCCTCTGGTCCAGCCTGGCCCAGAGCAGATGCCTCGTAAACATCTACTGAGCTGGAAGGGCCCATGTGTGGCTGCAGTTCCTAGTGTCCAGCCCGCCTCCCTGGCCCTCTCTACCTGGGTGAGCTCTCAGCCCCCAGCATGTGCCTGCACCTGCCTGGGGTTTTGAAAGTCCTGCTAGTTGAGCTCAGGGTCCCACTCACTTTTTGAATCCTCTCCCACACTGTATTGCATATTTGCCATTTTGCTCTCTGGGGGAAATCCAGAAGCTTCTCTGTAAGTGAACATCTGATTACATCTCAGCATGGCTTCCCACTGAGTCCCAAATGCTTAATATGGTACCCAAGGGTGGGATGGCCTTTCCTTGCCAGAGTCTACTCTCTCTCTCTCACTTTCTCTCTCCCATAAACCTTGCTCACTCCTCCCGTCCCTGGATTCTCCTGTGAGAATTACCCCTCCCCCAACAAAGCCCTCATTCAGGAGCCCCTCATTCCCTGAGGGTGCATATTTCAGACCACAATCAACTCCTAAGAGTTTGATCCAAATTTTAGAGAATCCAGCAGCACTCCACCTTCCCCAAAGGTTTAAATAGTTACCTTCTGAGGGTCCTGTGATGGGGGTCCCCAAACTCCTGAATCATAGCAGGAAAAGGGGACCATGAAGGTGAGTGTGGGCACCATTGTCAGGACGCAGACTTCTCGGTCTGCCTCCAGAGGATGCTCTTGTCTTTCTGGGGGCCTCTGGTATTTGTGGGAAGGAACCACAAGGGGGAGCCCTAAGTATGAACCCAGGATTCTGCTCACCCACGCCTGAAGGAAAGGTAGTGCAGGAATCACCTGACTTACTTCTCCCAGGCTGCTTCCTACCCTGAGGCCCCTGGGTCCACTAATGTCCTGGAACGGGTTCTAGGAGATCTACAAGAGCCCTGTAACTGAAAGCAACATTTCCAATGTATGTGAATGCATATTCCTGGGACAATCATAGAGTCAAAGGGATTTACACGCAGAAAATATTAAAAGTGGTTCCCACGTGGTTCCGCATAACTGGGTGGTTCCCACATAACTCCAAAGAAGTAGGCTCTACAAATGTTCCTAAACCAAACTGAGTAAGTGAGGGAGCATGGACTTGAGATCTCCCTGCATTGCCCGTCTGGGGCAGTGACTTTTTTCACATCAGGAGAAGCAGGTTCAGAAAGATCTGGTACCTTCTCTGAGCATTTAATTTCCCCCAGCTTGTTGCCTTTCCAAAGCACAGCATCAGAGAATCCCTTAGTGGAGGGATCTCTTTAGAACTTTAGTTCTTCTCTCTACATTTATACTCCAGCCTGGGGCTCATCCATCACTTCCCAGAGCGAGAGCTCTGTACAGTTCTCCTCAAAATGTAGTTTGTGGAGTAGTACCAGTTGCAAACTGTTCCTGGTCCACAATGAGATAAGTACACACAGTAAATGAACATTTACAAACTTTTATAATTTGACATTGTCCAAAGATCCAGGGGTATGACCAGTGCCAGACAATGGGGCCTGGAGTTTAAGTTTAGTGTTGGAGTTTGTGCTGATGGTCAAGCTGCAGTAGCAGGACAGACATGACCCAGATGAAAGAGGCTGGGCCAGCCAATCAATGCACTGCTTCCTTCATTGAGAATGTCTTGCCAAACACAAAAAATTAACTTTGCAAAACTAAGTAGCCAGCTTCAGTTCAGTTCAGTCGTTCAGCAGCGTCTGACTCTGTGACCCCATGGCCTGCAGCATACCAGGCCTCCCTGTCCATCACCAACTCCTGGAGCTTGCTCAAATTCACGACCATCAAGTCAGTGATGCCATCCAACCATCTCATCTTCTGTTGTTCCCTTCTCCTCCTGCCTTCAACCTTTCCCAGCATCAGAGTCTTTGCCAAGGAGTCAGTTCTCCTCATCAGGTGGCCAAAGTATTGAAACTTCAGCCTCAGCATCAGTCCTTCCAATGAATATTCAGGAGTGATTTCCTTTAGGATTGACTTGTTTGATCTCATTGCAGTCCGAGGGACTCCTAGGAGTCTTCTCTAACACCACAGTTCAAAAGCATCAATTCTTTGTCGCTCAGCTTTGTGGTCCAGCTCTCACATCCGTACCACGACTACTGGAAAAACCATAGCTTTGACTAGACGGACCTTTGTTGGCAAAGTAATGTCTCTGCTTTTTAATATGCTGTCTAGGTTGGTCATAGCTTTCCTTCCAAGAAACAAACGTCTTTTAATTTTATGGCTGCAGTCAACATCTGCAGTGAGTTTCAGTTCAGTTCAGTTCAGTTGCTCAGTCGTTCTGATTGTTTGCGATCCCATGAATCACAGCACGCCACGCCTCCCTGTCCATCACCAACTCCTGGAGTTCACTCAGACACACGTCCATCGAGTCAGTGATGCTATCCAGCCATTTCATCCTCTGTTGTCCCCTTCTCCTCCTGCCCCCAATCCCTCCCAGCATCAGAATCTTTTGCAATGAGTCAACTCTTCGCATGAGGTGGCCAAAGTACTGGAGCTTCAGCTTTAGCATCATTCCTTCCAAAGAAATCCCAGGGCTGATCTCCTTCAGAATGGACTGGTTGGATCTCCTTGCAGTCCAGGGGACTCTCAAGAGTCTTCTCCAACACCACAGTTCAAAAGCATCATTTCTTTAGCACTCAGCCTTCTTCACAGTTCAACTCTCACATTCATACATGACTACTGGAAAAACCATAGCCTTGACTAGATGGACCTTGGTTGGCAATGTAATGTCTCTGCTTTTGAATATACTATCTAGGTTGGTCATGACTTTTCTTCCAAGGACTATGTGTCTTTTAATTTCATGGCTGCAGTCACCATCTGCAGTGATTTTGGAGCCCCCAAAATAAAGTCTGACACTGTTTCCACTGTTTCCCCACCTATTTCCCATGAAGTGATGGGACCGGATGCCATGATCTTCGTTTTCTGAATGTTGAGCTTTAAGCCAACTTTTTCACTCTCCTCTTTCACTTTCATCAAGAGGCTTTTTAGTTCCTCTTCATTTTTTGCCATAAGGGTGGTGTTCTCTGCATACCTGAGGTTATTGATATTTCTCCCGGCAATCTTCATTCCAGCTTGTTTTTCTTCCAGTCCAGCATTTCTCATGATGTACTCTGCATATAAGTTAAATAAGCAGGGTGACAATATACAGCCTTGACATACTCCTTTCCCTATTTGGAACCAGTCTGTTGTTCCATGTCCAGTTCTAACTGTTGCTTTTTGACCTGCATACAGATTTCTCAGGAGGCAGGTCAGGTGGTCTGGTATTCCCATCTCTTGAAGAATTTTCCACAGTTTGTTATGATCCACACAGTCAAAGGCTTTAGCATTAGTCAGTCAAGCAAAAGTAGATGTTCTTGTGAAATCCTCTTGCTTTTTGCATGATCCAGCAGATGTTGGCAATTTGATATCTGGTTCCTCTGCCTTTCCTAAATTCAGCTTGAACATCTGGAATAGTCAGATAGTGAAGAGTTAAAATGAGAGAATTATAGAAAGACTAAGGCATTATTGTCTTTTATTATGTGATAATATTCCAGCTAATTGTCTACAACTATTGTTTTATACAAAGTTAGAATGTATTAAGGGGAAGGTCCTGTAAAAATATTCAAACAGTAGAACAAACTCCTGGAGATTCTACAAGATAAGTTTGGTTTCAACTTTTTAAACATGTCAGATGGTCAATCAGATTTGTTTATTTATCTTACATCATCAGATTTTTAATGACTTCAATACTTACCTTCTCTTAAAAGAAATACTATGTTTTTATTAGATTTTTTCATGTTACATCATTTTATTAAATTAGCCAATCTATGAATGTGTTAGATTAATCTTCCTGAAACTTTATTTTTATTAATTTTAAACAGTTACAGTATGCCAGTTTTATTTATTTATTATTATTTTTTAATTGTCAGGACCACGCAACATGTGGAATCTTGTTGCTTGACCAGGGATTGAACCTGTGCCCTGTGCTTTGGAAGTGCAGAGTCTTAACCAGTGCAACACCAGGGAGGTCCACTGAAACTTTATTTAAAATCGTATCATTACCCTTCTCAAAAATCTCAAGCTTCTTTTAAAAGATAAAACTCAAACTTCTCCTTGTGACAATTTAGATCCTCTTCAGTTGACATTGACTTGTGTTTTCTGTCTTACTGCTCACTGTTTCTTAAAAAATAATCATTGCATTGGTTAAGGTGTGTAGTGATATCTCACTGAGGTTATACCTTGCATTTTCCTCACTATTAATGAGTTTCGGTATTTTTTAAATGTGTTTACCTACCATTTAGATATCAGTCTTTATAAAATATTTCAGCCTGTTTTTACAATCAAGCTATGCCATTTGAACTACATTACTTATTTCTTATACGAACTCTCGTTTTTCCAACACAGCACAACTATCAGTTGACACAATTTATACACTTTTCCAAAAGAGCACAATTGGTGATTAGGTGAATTTAGTGCATTTAAATCATTTATCTCTTGTATTAATTTTCATTTTTGTAAAACAGTAACCATTCTCGTAGACCCAGATCCCGGAGGCAAGGCTTAAATTTGTATAGAGGATAAAATATCAAATGAAAACTTTGTTGTTAGAATTCTATAATATATGAAGAAATATTAAAAAAATTCTCCCATTTAAATCAGTAAGATACACTAAAATTTCTTAGGAAGTTTGGCCCATTTTGGGGGGTTGTTTGCCTACTTTTTATTAAGTTGCAAAATTTCTTTCTATGTTCTAGATAACAGAAATTAAAAATATAATCCTTGTCATATTTTTTAAAGTTTCCAGAAGAGCTTGCCCCATATGGTGGTCACAAGGACCCCAGGACCCCGTTGTCATATCCTGGGCCTCCTAGTGTCTGCGATTCACAGGGGAGGATCCACTGATCTAGAGAAGGGTGGTCAGTGGAAACACCCATGAGGCACGAGGGAAGAAAATAAGTAATGTGGACGGAGAGGACTAAGGTCCTTGGAGACAACCAACTGAACCTGTCAGGGGCAGTGGAAAAGCAAGATGCCCTGTTGCGTGACATAAGCTCATGTTTATAAAGTAGGAAAACAATCTACAGGTACCCCATACAAACATGTGTGTGTACGCACGCACATATCTATAAGATTTCAGAGTATGTGAAATGTGCTGAAGGCTGTATATGAGGTTGAGAACATGGATGCTCCCTGGATGGAGGAGTGGACACTCCTATGAGTAGGCAGAAAGCCTGGCTAAGCCCAAGAAGGGAAACTGGAACATGTGAGATAATTATAGACCTGTTTTATGTCAATGACACCTGAGAATAAGAAAAATATAGAAAACTAAACAGAGATGAGACTGGAAAGCAATGTAGAGGATGTAACAGTCACTAAGAGTCGGACACGACTGAGCTACTTCACTTTCACTTTTCACTTTCATGCATTGGAGAAGGAAATGGCAACCCACTCCAGTACTCTTGCCTGGAGAATCCCAGGGATGGGGAGCCTGGTGGGCTGCCATGTATGGGGTTGCACAGAGTTGGACACGACTGAAGTGACTCAGCAGCAGCAGCAGCAACAGCTGCTCAGCTCCAGCCACCCAACCGTATCACCTAGGGAATGCAGCCTAGTGACACCAGATCTTTTGAGTCTTCTAAAGGAGGTAGAAATCTACATTTTCAAGTGGAATTAAAGTGCTGTTACAGCAACCAAATATCCTGTTGTTGTTCAGTCACTAAGTCATGTCTAACTCTTTGTGGCCCCATGAACTGTAGCATGCCAGGCTTCCCTGTCCGTCACAATTTCCCAAAATTTGCTCAGACTCATATCTACTGAGTCAGTGATGCCATCCAACCATTTAATCCTCTGTCATCCCCTTCTACTGCCCTCAATATTTCCCAGCATCACAGTCTTTTCCAGTGAGTTGGCTCTATGCACCAGATGGCCAACGTACTGGAGCTTTCAGCTTCAACATCAGTCCTTCCAATGAATATTTAGGTTGATTTCCTTTAGGATTGACTGTTTTGATCTCCTTGCTGTCCAGGGGACTCTCAAGAGTTTTCTGCAGCACCACAGTTCGAAAGCATCAGTTCTTCGGTGCTCAGCTTTCTTTATGGTCCAACTCTCACATCCGTGCATGACTACTGGAAAAGCCATAGCTTTGATATACAGATCTTTGTCAGCAAAGTAATGTCTCTGCTTTTTAATACACTGTCTAGTTTTGTCATAGCTTTCCTTCCAAGGAGCAAGCATCTTTTAAATTCATGACTGTGACATTAAATGGATACAAAGTTGTCATTTACTCTTAAGTATGAATCATAGGGTCATTTTGGTAGTAAGTTGGGAAAAATTAAGGGACAGTATGATCTTCCAGCTTCCCTCATCCCAGTGCCCCTCCCCACCCCTGGTGTGTCCACTGGGAGGCCCGCAGGCTCCAGGGCTCCACTGGCAATTGGGGCTGAAGGAGCTTTGTGAGTCCAGGGAGGTTCTCAGGTTTGCTCTGTGTTTCTCTTTCCAGCCTCAGCTTGTCCCAGGGTTTATTATCAGCAAAGGTGACATAATAATCCCCTGATGGCAGGAAGCTGGCTGGGGCTCAGAGTGCTGGCCCTTCTGCCTTGGGGCCCACTCAGCAAATAGTCCCTTGGAAACAGGGCAGCGGGGGTGGGCTGGGAGGGGCCTCACTCCCCCAACACTGGACCCTGGAGGAGCCCCTGTGTGAGGAGGACTGCAGCCCTGGCTGGCAGGACTGTCTTGGGTGGTGACCTGGGCAATTCCATGGTCTCCAGGGTCCCTGTATTCTGGCCACGTGTCCCTGTCACAGCCCTGAAACCCCTTCAGGCCCCTGTTCTCTTCTCTCAGTTCCAGTCCAGGCCCCTCCTCCATGGGGAAGGTTGGCTCCATGCCTGCATCCCTTCTGGGTCAGAAGGCCCCTACTCGGCTGCCTCAGGGCCCCTGGGACCCTGGAATCCACCCCCCACCACCCCCGGTCATCTCCACTCTGCCACTCCCAACCCCATCCCAGTCCTGGGCACATCCTCAGGGTTGTCCCCTCCCAGGGTCCATTTGGTGCCCTCCTCTTTCAGCTTCTACCCTTAAAGGGGCCAATCATCTGTCCATCCCCATCCCCTCCCTGGGTACCCTGAAAGGCTCCACATCATAATCAGACACAGAATCCTTGTTCATTTCCAATCTCTTCTTCCCAGCTTGGAAGCTGCTAACTGGGGACTGAGGGTGGGGTTGGGGCTTCCCAGGTGACTAAGTGGTAAAGAATCTGCCTACCAGAGCAGGAGACGCAGGTTTGATCCCTGGTTTGGGAAGGTCCCCTGGAGAGGAAATGGCAACCCACTCCGGTATTCTTGCCTGGGAAATTCCATGGACAGAGAAGTCTGGAGGGATACAGTCCATGGGGCCAAAAAGAGTCAGATACGACTAAGCATAATACAGCTGAACCGGTCTCACAGGCCTAAAATCTTCATTCAGGTAGGACTAGCCCTAGATCTTCCCAGACTCACAGTGGGATGGCAGCCTCAACCCAAGAATCGAACCCAGGTCTCCTGAATTGCAGGCTGATTCTATACCAGCTGAGCCACAAGGGAACACCAAGAACCACATCTTCCCCACCCAGGAATTGAACTGGGGTCTAACTGGGGTCTCCTGCATTGCAGGCAGATTCTTTACCAACTGAGCTATCAGGGAAGCCCTTTAAAAACCAAACATTATGTTAATTTATTCTCCGGTTCCCCCATGATACTCCACATTGGAGTCTTGCTAGGTTGGGGTCTCCCTTCCCCAGTGGGAAAGTCACATGTGAAGGCAAAACTGGGGGAGGGAATTCAGAACAGTCCTTACTTCCCATGTCATCTTGTCCCCATGGCCTTGCTCTCACCCCCATGGCTCCTCCCTGTTCACCCCTGAAGCTGCCCTCCTCCAGGTGGGGCTGTGTCCCTCAGATGGCAGCTCCTTCTAGTGATGCTGCAGGGAGGAGAGGCCGGGACATGTGTGTCTTCAGGTTGCTGTGGAAGGAGGCCGTGGGCCTGAAGGCATGTCCTGCATCCCAGAGCTCCAAGCTTTTTACCTTTGCTCCCACCCATGGGCCCTGGTGACAAGTGGGCTGTAAAGCAAAGTGTTCAGGCTTCCAGCTTTGGTGTTTTTATCTGGGTTCTCACTCCTACCCATGGAACATTATTTGAGGCACTTGGTTCCCTGAGCCTAATTTTCTCTTTGTCAGATGATTAGGAGGACAATGTATTTATACAATCACTGTTCTGAAAACTTTGAGGTCAGATCTGCTCCAGAGTCAGAATTTTTCAGACAGGTGACATGGTGCATCTACTTTATAGGATATAAAACCCTGCTGGGGTCTGAAAGCACTTAGTAGTCAAACACATTCAGTTCTGTATGTGTGCTCAATCATCCCCGACTCTGCAACCTCGTCGACTGTAGCCCAACAGGCTCCTCCATCCATGGGATTCTCCAGGTAAGAATACTGGAGTGGGTTGCCATTTCCTGCTCCAGGGACTCTTCCCCAACCAGGGATCAACCCATGTCTCCTGCATCTCCTGCGTTGGCAAGCAGATTCTTTACCATAGCTCCAGCTGGGAAGACCCAGTCAAATATGTTAGTGTTTTTGCAATTGAAGTTTTGAACTTTTGCACTTTTGCACTAAGTGAAATAAAGACCATAAAGTATCTCATGTCCATTCAGGCCACATATTCTTATGAAATAAATTTTTAAAAACTTTTACAATTTTCAGAGCCTTGGAGATTGGAGTTACAGATAAGGACAATTCTACTTTGTGTCTCTGATAGTAATGGCAAAAGCTGAAAGAGATAAGTAATGTTTATGGTCTGGTGCCAGATCCAGCCCAGCTGTGAGGTTGGGGTAAACCAAGTCTGACAAGGCCAAGGGTGATGGGTGGGGAGAACCATTCTGGAACAGCTGTGCAGTTACCCAGGTGTCTGAACCACTGGTTCAAATTCCACAGATGCTGAGCCTCAGCTGCCCTGAGCCTTTTCTAGGAGTCTGACTTAATCCACTTCCAGAGCTGGATCTTTACCTGGTGAGTCCTTTGCAAGGACCACAGCCATTCCATCGATGGAGACCCACATGAGCATCATGACATCCACATCACTGTCCTCAGGCTTGGACTCTGTGGCCAACAAGAGCTACCTCCTCCACTTCCTGCAGCTGCTGTCCACCTGTGTGGCCTTCTTCCTGGTGACCAGGAGAGCGCTTGGAGTGTGGACATAAGTAACTGGTCCATATTTGTCTGGGGCTTCTGCTTCGCCGTGACCCTCCTTACCCTCACAGCTGAGTTATGTGGACTCCAGGATAAACTTCACTTCTCCTGGGACAGCTTTCTCATCACCTCTGCCTGCTGCTGCGCCTTTCCTGCCTCTGGGCCTCCATCATTTACCCCATCATCTACCTTCAGAGTTTTCCCGATAGCTCCCCCGACACCATGCTCTTGCTGCCACTGCATTCTCCTGCATCACTTCTGTGGCTTATGCTGTCGAAGTGGCCTGGACCTGTGCCCGGACTGGTGAGTCCTCCTACTCTTTGCTAGGCCTGCTCAAGAGGCTGGAGATCCTTGTGGCGTGTCATCTTCGCCTTCCTCAGCAACACCTACCCGAATGAGCGCCAGCCGGCCCTGGTGTGGTATGTGGCTGTATACTGCATCTGCTTCGTCCTGGGGGCTGTGGCTATACTGTGGCACCGGTGTGACTGTGACGAGGGTCTGCCCTAGTCCTGTTTGGGGTTTGGGCAGTCTGTGCTCGCCATCCTCCTCTACACCACTGCTCTGGTCCTCTGGCCTCTCTACCAGTTCAATGGGCATTTTGGTGGGCAGCCCCAGCGGTCCAACGAGTTGAGCTGCACTGACGAGCTCACCTCCTACCTGTGCGTCCGGGACCAGCGACTGGCTGTGGCCATCCGGATGGCCATCAACCTGCTGATTTATGTGGCAGACCTGGTGATCTTGACTGTGGTCAGTGGCCAAGGCTCTATGCAGGGGCTCTGGATTCCCTCTTCTTACTGAGCTCTGACATCCTCTGATGCCCTCTTCCTGGCTCACGCTCTCCCTCCTCACACCCTTCCCCATGCATCTCACTCTCTTTCCTGTTTCCCTCCCTTCTGCTCTGTCTCCTTCCTGTCTTGTGTGTTTGCCCACATTCTGTTTTATCTCTTTCTCTTGCTTCTCTCATCTTTCCTACATTTTCTTCTTTTTGGCCCTCTTTCAGTTATTCTTGGTTTTCTCATCTCCTGTGTCCTGACCAGGACATTTTTCCTTCTTCTGATCTACTGTCATAGCCACGTGTTCTGGGAAACAAACTCACTCAGAAGGACCATGCAGATAGTGGAGTGCAGTTTATCACACCGGCGGGCCCAAGGCAGAGTTTCTTCTTAGTCAAGAACCTGGACCAGTTTTTGTGAAAACTTTATATACGCTAAGTGTACACGCCCAAACCCACCTCCCCAAATTCCATGAAACTAGTCTGAACAAAGTAAAAAACAGATACAGTCAAAGATAACCCATGATTCATATACCATAGGCCTAGGTAGTTAACAGTGGACAGTTATCAATAGGCCTGTGGTTATAGCCCAGTAAGCATAATAGAATTTATGATTCTAGTGGGTTACACAGATAATTAGGGTATTCTTTTAGGCGATGGAGAGTCTAGGTACGAGCCCTGGAGCTTCCACGGAGGGTGGAGGGGTGGGGTGGGGTCTGGTTTTCCAGTTGATATGTTGTTTCCATAGATACTTGGCTCAAAGTCCACAGTCCGGCCCAAGATGGAGTCCTGCTTTCAAGATGGAGCCTGTTCTGTCTGTTTCCTCCTTCACTATCAGGACCTGAGACTCCTTCCTTTTCTGCTCACCACCCCTCCCATCTCCTAAGGTCCTGACTCCACAGCACACAGCCCTTTGTGCAGCTGTTCACACCGTGGGCCTCCGGAGGGGCCTCGTTGCCAAAGGATATCTGTCTCCCCGACAGTGCCTTAGCTGCTGTGTGTGTGTTTGGTGTATGTGGAGGTAGCTAAGGATTTGACCCCCTTTCTCTCAGGATAGGGCCTTGTACAGGGCACTTCCCCTTTAAGTTAAAAGAAGAAATTCCAGAGGTGAATAGTTTTCAGTGAGTTGCAAGCTTAAAGCAGAGACCCTGGATCCAGAGACCCTGCCTGTTGCTCAGTCCCACCTGAGACTGGCTCCAGAATTTTTGTGGGCTCACTAAAACCCTCTGCCTAGACCTTGTCTTAAAGCTAGCAAGAGATAGATGGCTTCCATTCCAATTACGCTGCTGCTGCTGCTAAGTCGCTTCAGTCGTGTCTGACTCTGTGCAACCCCACAGACAGCATCCCACTAGGCTGCTCCCCCATCCCTGGGATTCTCCAGGCAAGAAGACTGGAGTGGGTTGTCATTTCCTTCTCCAATGCATGAAAGTGAAAAGTGAAAGTGAAGTCGCTCAGTCGTGCCTGACTCTTAGCGACCCCATGGACTGGAGCCTGCTAGGCTCCTCCACCCGTGGGATTTTCCAACTACACTATGGGAAGTCAAAATTGAACTGGAAAAGAACTGCAGTTTCTTGAAGACAACCTCTGAAGTATTTCAGAGGGGCAGGGATGTGACTTAGCCTCAGAGCTAAAAACTGCATATCCTGCCTCTGAAGGCAGAAGAACATGGACCTTGCCATTTAAAGAAAAATAGCCACTTAAAGCTGATGTTAGCTAGTATCAACTTTAAAAAGTAGTCACAACCTAGAAGATGAGAGATATGTTTTATCTGTTGGGAGATTTTAGGACTTCAAGCCCGGCAGCCAGCATCTCAGGTGACCCTGAGAGAAGGCGGGGTTGGGAGGTGGGCAGGAGTCAGGTTATATAGAAGCTTGTAACAAGGAGCAGGTAATCTAAACATCAAAGGATTATTGTTAATTAAGGAAAGCTGGATCTCTCAAGTTAAAGAATTTAACGCTTTTCTGTGAGAAAATGCAAGAGTCTGAGCTTACTAAAATCATTCCTTTCATTTGCATCTCAGCTGTCTGGGGCCAGCATCCAGAGATTTGACTACTCACATCCTTAGTTCCTTGTTCATGGTAGGGAGTGGCAACAGCTTGTGTTGCCAACTCAGCAGCTGCTGAATAGCAGGCATTATTCTTCCTGGGCTCAGAAATTCACGTTTCGAGCGCTGGAAGACTGTGACATCCTGTTTATTGATATGACAGGAAATACTCTATTGCACACTCAGTTCAGTTCAGTCGCTCAGTCGTGTCCGACTCTTTGCGACCCCATGAACCACAGCACACCAGGCCTCCCTGTCCATCACCAATTGCCGGAGTCTACCCAAACCCATGTCCATCGAGTTGGTGATGCCATCCAGGACTTTGTTGGCAAAGTAATGTCTCTGCTCTTTAATATGCTGTCTAGGTTGGTCATAACTTTCCTTCCAAGTCCTATGAGGTAGCCTTTTATTGGGTCTGCCCTCCTCCAGATCTGACCCCTCGTCCTCTATGCTGGACCAGAGCAGCCTGCACTAAGGTGCTGACAAGCGGGCTTAGAGAGCTGACCTCCCAGGCATATCTGGCATATTTTAACTTCATAAACTAATCTTTAGAATTTTTGGCACCTTGAGGGCTGGTAGGGGAGATTTTGCATGCTCAGACAGTAAAGAATCTTCCCCGCAATGTAGGACACCTGGGTTCAACCCCTGGGTCAGCAGGATCCCCTTGAGGAGGAAATGGCAACCCACTTTAGTATTCTTGCCTGGAGAATCCCATAGACAGAGGAGCCTGGCAGGCTAAAGTGCATGGGGTCGCTGAGAGCCAGACATGACTGAGCAACTAAGACTATCACTTGGGAAAATGCAGGTAGGAAGTTCATCTTAGATGGAGAGTCCCCAGTGTGCCTTAAATGACCTCAGCAGGCAGCAACCACGTCTCTACAGGGCTCTGGGGTTCCCTTCCCTGCCCAACGGTTGCCTGAAGTCTCCGTCCCTCCTGCCACAGCCAGCCTCTCCTCTTGGCATGTTGAGGTGAATCCTCTGGCCTGGAGGATAAGATGGGTCTGCCCACTGGGGGAACCAAGTCTGTCAATGGGTTTCCTTCCTACCCACCGCCTCCCGAACCCTCCCCATTTGCTGCCAAGAGGCAGAGCCCAGAGCTGAGAATGTTGGAGAGATTCTTTCCCTGTCATCCTACCTGAGCCAGTTCCAGGAACACAAGGACGTCCGCATCGATGTCTACCCTCATCTGAGTTGCTTCCATCAGCCCAGTCACTGTGGACTGCTCTGTGACACACACACAGCCAGGAATGGGCTGAAGAACCACAGCAGTGGACAGGCTCTTGTTTATCCCCTCCCCGACCCCAGCAGGGGCCCACAGCAGGGCAGAGAGAGCTCTGGGGCAAGTCCCAACAGACCAGGAAAGGCCACAGGAGATTTAAGTCTGCTCCCACCAGTGAGGAAACCAGGATTAGAGCGAGATTCTCCCACTGGAGTGCAGGTGGGAAGTGAAGGAGGAGACTAGAACACATATTACATGTTTTTGGGCAGTATTTAACATTTTTAAAATTAAGCTTAAATGAATAACTTCGTAGTAAGCTTATATCACAAAACATGTCACCTATTATACACTTGGCACTTTCCACTGTTCCTTGACAAGGTACATAGAAACATATTTTTTAAATGTATTTTTAGTGATTATGAAGCATTTCACAGGAAAGGCCATTCAATGTTATTTTCTATAAGCCCTTCCATGCAGCTGTGAGAGGTAACATTTTTAATGGCTACCTTGCAAAATCCATCCACATGTGCTTAACCAGTGTGCCTGTTTGACTTGTTTCTGAGTGCTTGCTATGATGAAACAAACTTAAAGAAATGCCTGAATACATTTTTTTTTTTTCATTTGGGCCATTTCTTTGTAGCAAGTCTTTCAAAAGTCATTTAGTCTAACAGCTTGGACTGTTTTCTGTGTTCTGGGAACGGTGCACCACTTTTTCAAATTGTTGCAGCTGTGATCTTATTTATTATTTTTTTATTTACTGGTCACATGCTCAGCGATCTTCGTTCCCTGACCAGGGATCAAACCCGTGGCCCCTGCAGTGGAAGCACAGCCTTACCCACCAGACCACCAGGGAATTCTGCAGTTGAAATCTTTAGAAGCCTCTTACTCCCTGCCCTAACCTCAGTATCCCCTGGCCTGCCTATGCAGGCTCAGCTCTTAACATTTGATTCTGGTCAATCCCTGCCACCTCTTCCAGGGACCAAGCGCCACCTTTCAACTCATTTCTCATCATAGGATCGCTGCTTCCTTCATAGCCAAGTCCCAGTCTTGATCATCTGCCGAGGGCCACAGCAACTCTAACACCAGGTCCTTCCCTGAACCTCAACTCAGTATCTGAGGCTTTGCTCTCTGCCGCCAACCTACCCAAGGACATTAACCTGGACATCAATGCCAGTACAGGTACCAACACCAACATCAAAGGAACGCACGGGCTGACTCCGGCTCAGGAGCGCCACCTGTCGGCGGGCACCACCGGCTCCAGAGGCCTTACCTGCACTCCACCATCTCTCCTCCTGCCCTGGGACCCCAAGCGCTGTTCCTTGGTCTCCCTCCTGCCCTAGTCCCTGTTCCACCCAAGCCTCTGGGGTTGGTCCATCCTGAAACTTGAGCTCTAGCTCGCAGGATCTTCCAGGAATCAAAGAATGAGGAGTGACCAACAGTTAAGTCGATGTGTATTGTGTTTCTAGAAGAAGAGAAAGTGAAGGTGGAAGAGAAGAAGGAAATGAGAAAGGGGAAGTAAAAGGAAAGGAAGGAGGAGATGCAAGGGTAGGAATGAGGAACAGTGTTCTGTTCTTTTGACTTCTTCAGCTTGCCTGAGTGTGGTCAAGCTGAGAACCTCGAGCCCTGGCATCTACTGGTGCCCACTTGCTGCACCGCAATAACCTCTAGAGAGACCTATAAGGTGACCCCACCAAGCATCCCTCGCACACATTTCTTAACTTCCACGCCCTCACTGCAACCCCAATACGCACCGACGTATCTCACGCTATGTAAACGTATCCCCTTGGTGGTGGCGGCCTGTCCCCTAGGAGGAGACAGGTGAGAGAAGAAATCACGTCTCCCAGTGGGTCCCCTGACTCCTCCTCCTCCCTGAGGACCCTCCCCTGGGCTTAGCTACCTGTGAGGGCGACCAAGTGCAGCAGGCAGAGGCTCTTGGCCAGGATGATGAGTTTCATGTCGTCCAGGTCGGGGCTGGAGGTGAACATGCCCGTGTACAGGTACTCCAGCACGGCCCGCATGCAGCTCTTGCTCGTGTAAGAAAATACCACCTGTGGGTGGGGAGGAATGGAGCAGGCTGCAGCACGGTCCAGCTTTTGGGAAAGAGCAGCAGTTCTGAAGAACTCAGAAGGCTCTGGCCTGGACACTTGGTCTCCCGTAGACAGGCCGTCACCCCTCTGCGATCCCTGGACCTGCTCAGAATCCCTCCTTCCCCAAAGGCTAATCTCCCACACCAACAGCCTGCAATGAACCCATCTGCTGAGGAGCTGTGAGCAGGCCTCCAGCAGCTTTTAAAAGGACCTGGACTCGCATTAGCATCCTTCTGGTCTGGAGGAAACATGAAGGAGTCCTTCCGGTCACCTACACCCGGCCTCACTCTATCATTCGGGGAGCAGTGCCAAGTGGGATGTGGATGAACAGATTGAACACCAGCTTGTCTCTCTGGGCTGCTCGAAGCTACAGCTCTGGGCCTCTGGGATCTCTCCAGAGCGGTACAAACACCGAAACTGCTTTCTCATCATCCGCCAGCCTCTCCAGGCTGCACCGGGAATTGGCTGGAACTTTACAGCGGCTTCTGTGGCTGTGGAGAGTTCCCATCTCACACGTTGCACATCTCAACCCACTCATGCTTCAGGGAGCAGAGACAACTCAAATCTCAAACTCTCCTCTTGACCTCCCAGAAGGACTCCCTTTCCAGTGTGTGCTAAGTCGCTTAAGTCATGTCCGACTCTGTGCGACCCTATGGACTGTAGCCCGCCAGGCTCCTCTGTTCATGGGATTCTCCAGGGAAGAATACTGGAAAGGGGTATCCTTCCCTCCTCCAAAGGATCTTCCTGACCCAGAAATCATAGGAAATCCCTTCTCTGGATTAGAGGATGCTATGCTCTAACATTCTTTGTTCAGCCTTTCATTCAAGTGTTTGCTGAGCACTGACTAAGGGACCAGAGCTGAGAAGGGTACAGAGAAGAAATAAAAGACCTCATCTCCATACTCAAGGGAAACCTCAGATCAGCTGGGGAAACCTCAGATCAGCTGGGGAAACTTGGTGTGGACCCTTGGAACTTTAAGCAGATTCACAAAGGAGGACATTGTTAACTACAAGGCTGGGGGATGGGCAGTCAGTGTCACAGTTCAGAGAAGAGCAGAAAGGAGGTCAGACTTGAACTCCAGTCTTGATTTGCCTAGAACTCCCACTGACTGCTGATGTTTACTCTTAGTAATTTTTCCATCTCTTGACTATAAACCCCACTTGATCATGCTCAATTAAGAATTAAAACCAGTTCTATATTGAGGTCTCTTTTCCCCTATTGCAATAGTTTCTGAATAAAAATCTGTTCTTACTGCTTTAAGAAAAAAGTTTTTCTAAACTATAGAGCTAGGATGTGACCATAATTCCCTATCTTGGTATATTGCAAAGTCCTTGGCTATAGGAGCCATCTTATAAACTTCTCTTGGGCCCATCACTTGGTGGTTTGGACAGAGTCAAGGCTGAAGGAAGTACCATGAAGTGACAGATGCCTCAGATGGAAAGGGAGTAAACCTCTCTCCCTCCCAGCCGTTTCCATCCTGGCCTTACCTCCCTGGTGGAACTCTCCACAAATGGCCCCCAAACATGGCAGCCATCCAGTCACAGCTAGAAATCAACAGGGGCTTGTGGGCACTGATGGTGCCTTCATCCAGGATGAAGGTCACATCTGTTGGGTGAGAGAAGACGCATCACGTGAGGATGGGGTGAAAGAATAGGGGACAACCAACCCATGGGTCGACACTGCTCCTGGATAAGTGCTTCCTCCTGAAGCCACAGTCTGTGAGCACCACATGACCACAATCTCAGGCTAGGGGCTCTAGGTTTCAGGAGCAGAGCCACAGTATCTCCAGGACATCGGTGGCTGAGATGACTCAGGATACTACTCAGACCAACCCAGATTCTGCAGAAGGCTCCTGGACGGAACTCCCCTGCCTTTGGGACACCAGCTCCTAAGCCTGTTTCATACCTGAGAAGGCCCATTTGGCCAAGCACTCCTTAACCTGGGTGGTCCGGCAGACATGGAAGGCCTTGGTGATCTTGGTGAGTCCTGTGACGGGGGGCCTCATCTAGGTCAAGGGTCACAAGGGTGTGGGCCCAAGCTGAGCTTCATCCTTCAGTCAAGCTTTAAATAGGAGCCCCTCTCGTCCTCTACCTGTTGATTCTTCCTACCAACCTCAGCCAACCCTGGAGCGTCAGGGGACAGCGAATTACTATTGACCTTCAAGTCCCCAAATAGGAAAGATTCAGGTGCTACTGGAGAACAAGGGCTGGGTGTGAGGCCAGTCAAGTTGGCTCAGGGTTTTATAGGAACCTTGAAGGAGCACACACATGGCCTCATTATGACTTCTGTCTGCTGTCAGCACCTTTGGTCTTTCTAGGCCCCTTCTTGCTTACAAAAATAATTAAAGATTGTATTTAGGACTCAATAGGTATAAAGATAATATAACTGAGACTGAACTCTATCCAAATAGCTTTATATGATTTCAAGATTTTAAAAAATTGGAGTATAATTGCTTTACAATATTGTATTATTTTCTGGTGTACAATGAAATGAATCAAGTACCCCTCCCTCTTGGACCTCCCCAATCCGCTAGGTCATCACAGAGAATGAAGTTGAATTCCCTATGCTATACAGCAGGTTCCCACTATGTATTTTACACGTGGTGCTGTATATACGTCAATTCCAATCTCCCAGTTCATCCCATCCCTCCCTCCCCCACCTCTGCCCCCGTCCCATGTCCAGATGTGTGTCCTTTACATCTGTGTCTCACCTCCTGCCCTGCAATAGGTTCATCTGTACCATTTTTCTAGATTCTACATACATATTTTAAAATTTTTCATGGGCCACTGATGGAATCATGGGCCCTAACCTGCAGCCTACTGTGCCCAGTGGAAAAGCTAGCTTGGCCTAAGGGGAAATGTGTTGAAGAGGTGTGGGGATGGACACTGCAGGGGGCATTCTGGGGCCACACAGTCGGATGAGGAGGGGCCTCTGCAGCCTCAGAAGACCCCACCAGCATGGGAAAGCCTGGGGGCAATGGGGCTCTATAGGAAGAGGGGAGAAAATGGGGTCCAGGGAAGCTCAGGAGTTTCCCTGGTGGCTCAGATGGTAAAGAGTCTGTCTGCCACGTGGGAGACCCAGGTTTCATCCCTGGGTGGAGCAAATCCCCTGAGAAGGGAATGATCCCCTGATCCCCTGGAGAAGGCAGTGGCTACCCACTCCAGTATTCTTGCCTGGAGAATCCCATGGGTGGAGGAGCCTGGTGGGCTACAGTCCACGGGGTCGCAAAGATTCAGACACGACTGAGGGACTTCACTTTCACTTTCACTTTCCCCTCTTCATGCCTGCATGGGTGTGTCTCCTGCTCTGACAAGATTTCTAGGCACCAGGTTTCTTGAAGACTGGAATTCAGCCCCTCCTCCGTCCATCTCCTCCCTGCCCTTCCCCTGGGAAAGGGGCCCCAGCCTGGCCTGACTCCCCACAGCCTCCCACAGTGGTGTCTCTGGGTTGCACCTGGGCCTGCTAGGTTCCCTGGAGGAGCAGACTGGCTGTGATAGAGCTGTCGGGAAGGTATCTTGCTTGCTGGGGTTCTTCTGTGGCCCCTCACTTGTGAGCCTCCTGCCACTCTGGGGCCACCTTCTCTTTATGGTCCCACTGGCCTTTCTGTATCCTTCTCAGTGGGCCTGGTGACTCAGGTCTGCAACCTCACAGAGCTCCCCCCCTTTTTTTTTCTCTCCTGGACCTTATGCCCTAGCTCTTCTCCCTTTGAGTTCCTGGGAGGCTCCACGGTCAGGCTTCTGTCCCCTTCCCAAAGCCAAGGTGCTGAGTACAGAGCTATGTCCACTCCGAAGGGCTGCCCTTCCACCCCTGCCCATTGGCCCTTCTGCCTCACCCTGAAGCCACGGGAGCACAGCCTGCTGCTTTAAACCCCGAAGTCCCCCAGTGCCATCTCTCCTCTCCTCCACAGTCCGCTCCTGCTCTGTCCCACTCCCCACCCCCCACCCCACCCCCCCACCCCTGCCCGCTTTCCTCCAAACCAGCACCAGATGTCCTGTGACATCTCACAATAGGAAACTCCCATTCTCCAGCTCTGTACCTTTTTTCCTGACATTTCACTTTTCCCCCAATCTCCCCACCCCAACATGGACACTACACCTCCTGTGGGGCTGTCTCTGACAGTTAGGAAGAGAACTGTGAGAAGATAAGTGCATCCCCAAGATGGCACGTATCCATTGTGAGATTGGAGCCCTTCAGCTGCCCTCTCTGCCAAAAACCTTAATCACCAGCATCCTGAGACAAGAACTTGTGAATATATTTGAAAACAGATTATATTAGATTCTTGATCAAATTCTTATTAGAACATGAAGCTTCCTAGAAGAAATAGAATATCTGGGTTAACCTAGAGGGGTATGTTTTTCTCCACACACACACACACACACACACACACACACACACACTCTCTCTCTCTCTCTCTCATATAAAAATACCCATGCACTCTTTTGGTTCTTCCAACAGTTCTTTCATTTCGGTCTGGAGATTGGGGGAGTTATGATGTGAGGGTTGCTCACAATGTTCTTGTTCTGCCTCATGATGGAGGAAAGTCAGGCCTAGGACTGGAGCTGAGAAGTCAGAGGGTTTTCTCTTGGGGCCAGGACAGGGGCAGGTGCCTACAGAGCTCTTCAGAATTCTGCAGGTGAATGAGGGCAGACCCTGGCAGAGTATTCACAGCTTCAGAGGGAGCATGAGATCCTCAGAGGGGGAATGTCACCACTGTAGGGAGGGAAGATCCCCTGGAAGGGAAGTGGTCCAGACAAAGCTCACCCCCATCCTGCATGCCCTGGTCTGTAGCGGAAAGCAGGGACCTGCATTTCCTGGCTTCCCTGGTGGCTTTGATGGTAAAGAACCTGCCTGCAATGCAGGAGACCTGGGTTCAATGTCTTCATCAGGAAGATCCCCTGGAGGGGGGAAGGCAACCCACTCCAGTATTCTTGACTGGGAAATCCCATAGACAGAGGAGCCTGGCAGGCTATAGTCCATAGGGTCGCAAAGAGTTTAGCAAGACTGCAACTAACACTAACTATGATGGAAAATAAACATACCATTATGGCAACTATCAGATGATACATAAAGCTTCCTATGAGAAATCTCTCTCCAGCACTGTCCTGTGTGGCTCTTGACTGCAGCTAAGGACAGGGAGAAATCTGCACATTAAAAGATGCCCCCAAAGGTGATGGGGTGACACATGATGTCACCCATACCATTCTCAACTGCCCCAGGAGAAGGAGTAATGGCGGTTATAATGACGGCACCCTCCAAAGCGGATTCATTCTGGTGTCTTCTTGTGTCCTTCCTCAAAGGGGAGGATCCCACATGTGACTGGGCTTTTGAAAGCATAACTCCTTCACAAGAGAGGTCTGAGAGAAGCCTAGTGGTATTTGAATCTTGTTTAATGTTTTTTGATTGTAACTAAAGGGCAATAAAAAGTACCCTTTGCTGATCTAGAGGTGTCTTCCTTATCTGGAAGTTCTCTGCATGGCATCATTCACAAGAAATCTGAAAACTTTTCCTCTAAGAGCAGGAAAAAAACAAGCATGCCACTCTCACAACTTTCATCCACATAGTACTACAAGTCCTAGCCAGAGGAATTAGGCAAGGAAAAGAGATAAAAGGCATCCAAATAGGAAACATAGAAGTAAAACTGTTACTATTCTCAGATACATGATATCATATGTAGAAAACCCTCAAGACTCCATCAAAAACTCTTAGAATAAATAAATTCAATCAAGCTACAGGATACAAAATCAGTATGAAAAAACCTATTGTATTTCTTTATGTTAATAATAAACCAGCAAAAGAGAAATTAAGGAAATAATGTCATTTACAATTGCATCAGAAAGAATAACATTTCTAGGAATAGATTTAACCAAGGAGGTGAAAGGTATGTATATTGAAAATAAGACATTGAAGAAGACACATCTGTGACAACATGGATGGGCCTTGAGGGCATTATACTAAGTGAAATAAACAGGACAGAAAAAGTGAATACAGTATCGTCTCTATTATATGTGAAATCTTAAAAAAAAAAAATCAAGCTCAGAGATACAGGGAAAAAATTGATAGCTGCCAGAAGTAGGAGGCAGCGGGGTGGGGTGGGAGAAATGGGTGAAGAGGATCAAAAGGCAAAAAGAAAGGAAAGAAGGACTGGATGTAAACTGAGAGTAACAGACTCAGGAGAGGGCACGACTGCAGCTTCAGCACAGGGATGGGGAGCGTTTTGGTGGGCTGGTTAAAATGTCTCTTGCTTTCTCTTGGTTCTCAGTGATGGTGATGAGGCTGGGGGTACACAGGACCTCCACCAGCCCGAGTCATCAGTTGCATCCAATCTACCTTGGGTTCTCTCTGGCAGCTTCCCTGCCCAGGACCAGCTTAGACTCCCCCTCCCTTAGTTGGACTGTTACCAAAAGACCTGCCTCAGGCCTCAGGGGCCAAGGGACAAAGTATACTTTTTTAAAAAAATTAAAAACAAAACAAAATATGGGGATTCCCCGGTGGTCCAGTGGTTAGGACTCTGTGCTTCCACTGCAGGGACACAAGTTTGCTCCTGGTCAGGGAACTAAGTTCCCACATGCCATAATGCAGCCAAAAAATAAAATGAAACAAGCAAAAAACTTTCTTAGACTTCCTTGGAGGTCCAGGGATTAAGAATCGGCTTGGCAAAGCTGGGACAGGGATTCGATCCCTGCTCCGAGAAGATTCCATATGCTTCGGGGCAGCTAAGCTCCTGCCCAACAGCTTCTGAAGCCTGCGCTCTAGAGCCTGTACTCCACAACAAGAGAAGCCTCGGCAATGAGAAGCCCGCCCACCGGGACCAGAGAGTAGCCCCTGCTCTCCACAACTAGAGAAAAGCCAGCGTGCAGCAATGAAGACCCAGTACAGCCAGAAATAAATAAATAAATTTAAAAATGTTTTCCAAACACACAAAACCCCAAACTTTCTTCAGGCCACACAGGGACTTATTGACTCTGGATGATCAGACTCAGAGCTCTCAGTGGACATGTTGGTATTCTGGTCCACAATTTTTAAAAAGAAAAAAAATCCAATACAGGGTCTGGCTGGGGGGCACTGCTGTGACAAACAACACATATGAAAGCTCTTCCCCACCCTGGCCCCCACCAGGCTTCTGAGGGGGGCAACTTCCAGAACACCTCCGCCGGGCAGCCCAGGACAGAAACCCTTGTTTCCAGTCTGCAACATTCTGACAGGAAGCAGGCCTGTGGAGCAAAGTGATGAGGGATACAAAGCAAAGGCAGAGAGGGATTTAAGTCCTGTTTGAACCAGGCTCACCTGTGAATAGATTATTCTTTTCAGTGGAAGAGGTTTTCATAATAAGGGTTCCTTTCTCTTTTATGTTGCATGACTAAATCTGAAAGGTGCTGTAACAGACTTTGATGGAACCTTTAAAAAAAAAAAACAACTATTTGTACTTGCCTTGTCGTAAGTACTCACACCCTCATGGGATAGAGAGCCCAGCACCAGTGAAGTATGGGGGACAGACTCGGGCTCGGGAACAGCAATATGGAGTCCGTGGGAAGAGCCCGCACGTATCAGAGACCCTCTGGGAGGTGAGAGGAAGAGTAGAAGAAGAAACTGGGAGCCCTGAGGAGTGAATGCTACCTTTTCAAAAATAGATTTTATTTAAATGCCAGTTTGTTTAGTTGTCTGCCTTGGGTCTTTGTTCCTGCAGAGGGGATCTTCCTTCCGTCCTGTGGGTTTCTTTCCTTGTAGTGCATGCCCTCTCTAGTTGTGGAGGGCGGGACTCAGTAGTTGGGGTGTGCCAGCTCAGTAGCTTGAGGTATGTGGGATCTTAGTTCCCCCTGTCAGGGATCAAACCTGAGAACCCTGCATTGGAAGGCAGATTATTAACCACGGAAGCACCAGGGAAATCCTGATTTGGTAACTTGTTGGTCCTGGCAAACTAGGGAGATGGGACAGTCCAGGGTGACTTGGACCCTTCTCTGAGCCTGATGATAGGAAGTACTGCACTGCCTCAATGTGAATGGTGACCCCAGTTTGTGAAATCAGAGACATTCAGAGTTGTGAACATGAAATAGGACTTGGTGGATGTATTCATCTGCAAATAAAGTGTTTCTACTACATAGTCACAGCCAGGCCACCTTCACCAGGCTCCAAAATGTTCTGTTGGGTAGAACTTCAGGTTTATAAAATAAAAGTGTCAAAAGTAAACTTATAAACTGTGCTAATGATATTTAAGATCTTTGAAAAGTAGAGTTCACAACAGGAAAATATGGTGTGTATCCTTTGCCTTTGAGGGCTTCCCTCATGACTCAGTGGTAAAGAATCTACCTGCCAATGCAGGAGACTTGAGTTCCAACCTTGGGTCGGGAATCCCCTGGGGGAGGGAATGGCAACCCACTCCAGTATTCTTGGATGGGAAATCCCTTGGACAGAGGAGCCTGGCGGGCCACAGTCCATGGACTTGCAAAAGAGTTGGCCATGACTTAGCAACTAAACTCTTGCCTGGAAATTCCCACGGATGAAGGAGCCTGGTGGGCTGCAGTCCATGGGGTCGCTGAGTCGGACACGACTGAGTGACTTCACTTTCACGCATTGGAGAAGGAAATGGCAACCCACTCCAGTGTTCTTGCCTGGAGAATCCCAGGGACGGTGGAGCCTGGTGGGCTGCCGTCTCTGGGGTCGCATAGATTGGACATGACTGAAGCGACTTAGCAGCAGCAGCAGCAACTAAATAATGTTTTGCCTTTAAATAAACACTTATTTGTAATTTCATAATAAAGTAATTATTAACCCTATTTATATGATATAGTGAAGTGAAGTTGCTCAGTTGTGTCCGACCATCAGCGACCCCATGGATTGCAGCCTTCCAGGCTCCTCCGTCCATGGGATTTTCCAGGCAAGAGTGCTGGAGTGGATTGCCATTTCCTTCTCCAGGGGATCTTCCCAACCCAGGAATCAAGCCCGGGTCTCCCGCACTGCAGGCAGATGCTTTACCATCAGAGCCAGCAGGAAAGCCCAGGGCAGAAAGCTTCACCACATCTGTCTCATTTCTTAAGTACTTAAATCTCAGAAAGTGCAAGTGAGTCTGGCAACCTACTGATTTTTCTAACAATTCAAGATTTCTTAGTTGACCCATCTCTCCCCTACAGTCCAGTTCAGAGCACCTCTTGGATCTCCTTCTTGGCTGTCCATGTTCTCTGGCCTCCTTGGGGCCCTGGTCAATAAAGGCTGGCGGGGAGGAGCAGAAGCTGGGCGTGGGCAGAAGGCGGTAGTTAGAAGACAGATGGTTCATTCATTTTTTTCAACGCATGGAGTATTTGACTGCAAAGGGCAAAGTTAGGACCTGCCTGGAATGCAGATTCTGAGTCTCACTGGCCGGAGGACAACAGAGCACCTGGGAGGTGCCCTGTCCCCGCCTCCCAAAGGCACAGACCTGGCTGGCTCTGAATGAAAAAACCGCAGGGTATTCGCTGGCGGAAATTCCCCTTAAGTAGAGTCCTGGCTCCTCGATTGGCTGGAAGTGGTAAAGATTGTATCAGCAAGCACTGGCTCACTGGCTCCCACGGGTGGCGCAATCCAGGGCGGGGTGTTATAAAAGTAGAGGCAGACAGATTAAAGAGCAGAGCTCCTCTCCGCACACCTCACAGGGGCGATCTATTTCTGATGGCTCTGGAGGCTGTCACCCCGTGGCAACCTGGACAGCGAACGCTCCCCCAACCGCACCGGGCAGCAGGGACAGAGGACAGCGGCGGCCTCGAGCTCCCGGGCAGGGTACACCCAGGGCCCCAGGCCTCGACTTCGGGGCCCCGGGCTCTCATCTTCGCCGTCTTGGGTGTCTTGCTGTTGCTGAGTTCCCACCGGGAGTCCTGGCTCCAAAGGGCACTCTTGATGGGCCGGAAAAGGCCCGGGGCACCTGGCAGGGCAAATCCCAGCAGGACCTGCCAGGGCAAGTCCAGTACGCGACGTGTTGGTGGGGGGGCGCTAGAGGAGAGCGGATACCTGGCATCTACTTGCTGCCCACAAGACCTGGCTCCCTGGAGCACCTGGCCTCTGGATTGCCCCCAGGCCCCATGAGCATCAGATGGGCATTTCTGTCCTTTCCCTTCCCTTTCCCTCTGCCGACCCTCCTCACTCTTTTCTCTCTTTCTTTTTCTATTTTGCACTGCATTTATCTTCTAACCCGTGTCCTTTGTAAATCATTAATGTAGCTCCCATCTTCCCCGGACCACTGCCTTTAGCACCCATACATTTCCTTTTCTCTGAAAGAACAACTTCTAAATTCCTTCCAGCTCCTTGTACTGTATGAATAGAAACCATCAATCAACTCAGCTTGGGTCAGATTCTCACCACTTTCTTTCAGAGGGGAGGTGGAGGCTCTGGGTGTGGTTCACCACTGCTGCTGCTGCTGCTAAGTCGCTTCACTCGTGTCCAACTCTGTGCGACCCCATAGACGGCAGCCCACCAGGCTTCCCCGTCCCTGAGTGTGCATTTTTAAGAAACTCACAATAGGGAAAAATGTGCACACTTGGCACTGCTTTCTTGCATTGTTTGAGGCTCTTTTCAAAGTTGCTTATTGGTTCAAAGAAAAAAAAATTAAGGGTCTAACAAAGTTACAGGAATCGTGAAAATATGCATCTGTCATTGAACAAATTAGTACCAAAAATCTGGAAAGAAACAGCATTTTGTATTCACAAGAAGTATAGAATTAGTTTTTAAAGTATCGGTTTGTAATAGGACTCATGCTGAACACTACTTGATAAATGGGTCTGGATTCCTGTCAAGTATCCAGTGTAGCCATGTGCATTGTCTGTTGGGTAACTCCTTAGAAGTGGAATTGCTGGGTCAGTGGGTTAGATGATTTTACACTTTTGTCTAGATAATGACAAACTTCTCCCAAAGAAGACCGGACCATTTTAACTCACACCAGGAGTCCACAAGGGTGCCTTATTTCCCTGCACCCTTGCACATTAAACTGTAACACTTTGCCAGTCTAAGAAGTAAAAATGGGGCACCACAGTGCCATGATTTGATTCTTCCATTCCAGTAGATTGTTTCAAGCATCCATGAGATTGCTGAGACTGGGAGTGGATAACCAGGAGATCCCAGGTTAGGTCACAAAAATACAGACAATAAAAGAACTAACAAAAATCTTTACACAAATTCTTTCAAACAACAGGAGTTCTTCACTAGTTCTTCTAAGGTCAACATAAGCCTAATACCTAAACCTAACGGAAACATTTGAGAGGAAGAAAAAATGCTTTTAAATACCCTTCCTAAAAACAGAGGCAAAATTCCTTTACAAGGCAAATAGAAAACTAAATTCAGGAAGATTTAAAGAAGAAAACATACCATGACCAAATGGAGTTAATCTCAGTTATAAGTGTTGCATTAACATCTGAAAATCAATCAGTGTTTTTCACTGTATTAACAGTATGGAGGCTTCCCTGGTGGTCCAGTGGTTAAGAAACTTCTGCGGTGTGAGAGATACCCGTTCATTCCCTGGTCTGGGAGGATCCCACTGGCCTGGGAGCAACTGAGCCCATGTACTACAGCTTCTGAGCCCCCAGGCTGCAACCACTGAAGCCTGTGCACCTGGAGTCTATGCTCCACAGCAAGAGAAGCCACTGCAATGAGAAGCCTACACATGAACATCAAGAGTATCCTCCACTTGCCACAACTAGAGAAAGCCTGCATGCAGCAACAAAGACCCAGCACAGGCAAAATAAGTAGATCTTTAAAATCTATGGCAGAAAATATCACAATCAAGTAACTATCCTCTAATTAAAAAGTTAAAACACACACGTAAACCAGTGTAACGGAGAAAAACTATATAGAAAAACTAAACAGCTTAACAGATGCAGAAAAATAATTTGAACTGACATTTAACCCTCTGTAATGAAAAGTTGAAAGTTGCTCAGTCATGTCCCAACAGTTTGCGACCCCATGGACTATAACCTGCCAGGCTCCTCTGTCCATGGAATTCTCTAGGCAAGAATACTGGAGTGGATTGCCATTTCCTTCTCCAGGGGATCTTCCTGACACAGGGATTGAACCTGGGTCTCCTGTGTTGCAGGCAGATTCTTTACTGTCTGAACAAAGTCTCATTTTATCAGGGTAGAAGGGCCCTTCCTCCATATGATGAAGGCCACTCCCTCTGGAGTCACATCAGAGATTAGGATAACTGAGGAAAGGGCATGAGGGAATGTTTTGGAGCAAGCTAATTTCCATGATCTAGATAGAGGGTTTGGATTTCCCAACTGTATGCATTTAAAACAAACAAACAAAAAGCTCTTTGAACGGTGCTCTTAAGATAGTGCACTTCCTTCTTTGGAAATGTTAACACTGAATTAAACTGTAAAGAAATATTGAGCTTGAGTTACTGACAAAATGCAAGTGTATTAAGAGTTGCAGATATGAATTTCATCATACAAATAAGACACTTAGGAGAATGGACAGAGTTGGGTGGATAGAGAAAGAAGTATGTGATACATCTAAGTTACAGAACTTAGGTGATGAGCACATACGCGTTTAGTGAATGAATCTTACAACTTTGGTGGATGTTTGACACTGTTTGTAACAAAACATTGAGGGAGAGAGTCTGTGAGAGGAGAACCAGGGAAGGAAGGCAGGCATAGGATTGTGAGGGCAGGGGAAGGAGAGTCCACCAATTTGAGGTGACTCGGAGGAGGCCCAGACTGCGGAAGGGATGATTAGGGGACACATGTGAGCTTAGCTGTCCCCAAATATTTAACAGGTCGCATTTTATCTTGTTTAGATCCAGGGAGTTGAACTGGGCTCAACATAAGTTCTTTCCATTTTACCTTTGTTTTTCTTTTTTTCCCCCTCTTAATGTCACTTTCTACTTTAAATCACTCCGAGATTAAAGTAACAAAACATACAAAACCCTTTGTTTCTGTATCATCTGAAACATAGCTGCTGACATGACAGATCCCATGACTGGACACTTGAATGTATATTTCCCACCAGTGAGAACACTCTCTCCCCAAATGACGATACAATCCTGAACATCAGAACACTATCATCAACACATTAATCCTGGTGGAATCCTCAGACTCCAGTGATTTCAGACTGGTCCCATTGTGTCATTTTTAGCAAGAGACTTGGCTGAAAACCATGCATTGCTGTTTCTTCTTTCTCTGTGTGATTCTGGTATTTTGTGGAACACTGACAGCTTCCTTTTGGGGACAGCTTGTTGGATTAAGGCCACAAGTTCATTACTCAATATGTGATTCTATATCCTGATTATGAAAAATTGTATGCATAGCAGAACCCTCATGTGTGCAGATGTGTGTGTGTGTGCATGCAAATGTGAGAAAGAGAGTGAGCCTGAGAGTATTCACACATGCGGTCAAATAGAAGAAGTCAAAACACAAAATGCTGGATGTCTTCTCTACTCAAGAGGATCTCTGTGGTTTCTATATTCTTATAAAAAAATTTTCCTTGCCTACGCTTTCTGGGCTTCACAGGTGGTGCTAGTGGCAAAGAACCAACCTGCAAACACAGGAGATGCAAGAGACTGAAGTTTGATCCCTGGGTCAGGAAGATCCTCTGGAGGAGGAAATGGCAACTCACTCCAAATTTCTTCCTGGGACAATCCCATGGACAGAGGAGCCTGATGGGCTACAGTCCATGGGGTCGCAAAGAGTTGGATGCATCTGAGCACATACTTTCTGGAATACACATATTTTAAGAGGAAAGAATACAGGGGCAAAAACTTTAGTGAAAGTAACTTGCTAGCACAAAAGGCCAAAGGACAAACATGAAAAGAATGAGAGTTTAGACCTGGGAAGAAAAAACCCAGTTCTGTTTCACTTTGCAGGTAGTGGTCAAGGAAATGTGGGGTGGATCCTAAAAGGGGTGAGAGTGTGGAAGCCATTCATGCCTGTCCCTGCTTTGTCCTCATAGGTCAAACCCGCTTCAGCCATGTCAGTAAGGAAGGATGAAATTCACCAGCAGTCATCAGCCCCACTGGAAGGGAGCCTCCAACAGAAGTTATGTCTACCAGGTAGCTTCTAAGACTGGTCTCCCACCATTGTCTTCCTGTCTATGCATTTGTTTTTGGCTGTGCTGAGGCTTTCTTGCTGCATGGGCTCTCTCTAGTTGTGGAGAGTGGGGCCTCCTCTCCAGATGTGGTGCTTGAGCCGTCTCACTGGGGAGGCTTCTCTTGTTGCAGAGCAGAGGCTCTCGGGTGCATGGGCTTCAGCAGTCGCAGCAGGTGTGCTCAGTAGTTGTGGCTCCCGAGCTGCAGAGCACAGGCTCAGGATTTGTGACACCTGGGCTTAGCTGCTCCGCAGCATGTGGGATCTTCCCAGACCAGGGATCGAACCCATGTATTCTGCATAGGCAGGCAGATTCTTTCCCTCTGAGCCACCAGGGAAGCCCCCTGACCTTTCTTTTTACTGTTTCATGTGCCAGCTATGAATGTGACTTGGATATGTGGCTGTGATATATTTATGTTGGCAGTACTGGTCTAGGGTATGTCTAGGGTCTGTGGTAGATGAAGAATCAAAAGATGAAAGCCCGGTTCAGGAGAGTTCTCCTTACTTGTGGATTCCACAGATGGCCAAAAGAGGCCTTCCCAGCCACACTGCCAGCCTCAGGGAATTCTGTGCTTTTTTTTTTTAATTTTTATTTCTTTTTTATTTTTTCCATTGACCATTACAAAATGTTTTAATTGGTTACAACTTCTCAGTTGTTTTTCTTAGAAAACTTTTTCAAAATTTTTTTAAATTTTATTTTTACTTTATTCTATGTTACAATACAAATCCTTAGCAAAATTCTAGCACTCAGAATCCAAAAACACATTAGAAAGATCCTGTGGGGTTTACTTACCAGCTTTTCCCTTCCTTCCCAGGATTCTATATGGAAGAAGCCAGTGGAGGCTGTGCCTTGTGCATCAATGGGATAGACTACACCAGTCATTCAAACACCTTCCCTTCTTGCTTACCTTGCACGACTTGCAAATCAGGTACAGAACCTGCGGGCCCCCATGCCTGCAGCTAGGGTGCTGGGTGATGAGATGGGATTTAAATGGGACGAGGAGTCAGAAACCTGATTTCCAGCCCAGCTAGGTCTTCATCCTGTCTTAGGCCAGTAAAATAAATGAGAACAGAAGTTATTTGCATAACACATGCCAACTGGTAGGGAAGTCTTTCAGAACATCAGCTGGAAAGAGGGGAACAACGTGTCCCTTGATGGAGGGGCTGGATGGTAACAGTGCAGAAGGCCTGGGGGAGTGGGGCAGGGCTGGGTTTGAGCTGTGGGATGTGTCTGATCCTGGGCCAGGCTCCTGTGGGCGCCATGCCCTCTGCTCTGGGGTCTCAGCCTTCATGACCTGAGGTCCCTCTGCATTTTAGCAGGGCATCACCCGTTGGGACATCAGCCAAGGGCAGCTCTCCATCCACAGTCTCAGATTACACCTCACCCCACCCTACTTCTTGCTCCTCATTTGTGATCTAAAACGTTTTTCTTCCCAACCCTGATAAACAATCCGTAATGATACACAGTCCCTTTTGTATGCCTCTGTTTGCTGACACGTGAACAGTGGCTGTTCTATGGATAGTCTATGTGTGTTGCCACAGAAAATGACCCCAAAATAACTTTAAAAAGATTAATTTGTTTATTTTTGACTGTCCTGGGTCTTTGTTGTGGAACAAGGGCTTTCTCTTGTTGTGGTGAAGGGGGCTACTCCTTGCTGCTTCTCATCGTGGTGCACAGACCCTGGAGCACAGGATCAGTAGTTGTGGCACACAGGCTTAGCTGCCCCGCAGCTGTCTGTTGGTGAGTGTGGGGCTCTGGCCCTTCTGCTTGCTTGGGACTGTGGTAGAGACAGGGAGCGCCAATGGGTCATGTCTCCTCTCCTCTGGGGAGGTGGTGATGGAGGGAGACCAGGGCATGGAGGGAAGGGAGACCAGGGCATGGAGGGAAGGGAGCCCACCCCCTGTTCTGGTCCACTGGCAGCTCTGATGCTGTTTATCATCTGTCTTGTCACCACATCCCTCGTCTAGAACAGGGCAACCGAAGGGTGATCGCTCCTCCCATGACTGACCCAGTGATGGAGTCAGAGCTACATAATATTTTTCTGTGTGACTGTTACATACTTTTAAGCCATTCTTTATCATAGTAGGAACTTCACATTTATTTAAAAAGTATTATTAAGTTGAATCTACTTGAAGTAAAATTTTTGTTAACATTTAGATGTATTTTCAGTATGTATATGTGTGTGTGTGTATATATATACACATATGTTTAGGGCATGACAACCCACTCCAGTATTCTTGCCTGGAGAATCCCCTTGGACAGAGGAGCCCAGCAGGCTACAGTCCAGGGGTTCGCAAAGAGTCAGACATGACTGGGTGACTAAACATATATATATTATATATGTATACACACACACACACACACACACACAGAGATGTGTACAGTTTAGGATCATATTGTTTCAGTAGTTGTGAGGTTTTTGAGTATTACCTTAATTTATAAATTAATCTAGGAGGAATTGTGATCTTTTAGCTATTCTATAGTTTTCTTATGAAAAAAGATAGCATTTTAAGTTAAGAGTTTTATAATACCTCAACTCCATGTGTGTTTTTCTTTGGTAAATTGCTCATTTCTCGTTGAGGCTGTATCTTTGTATTACAACGTTCTATAACCTTATGAGTTTATCCAACTCGTAATTCCTTATAGAAGTTATTGTCATAATTTTTAACATTCATCCTTCCACACATTCACATTTAAGTATTATTGTTGAACTATCTGAGTGAACTCCGGGAGTTGGTAATGGACAGGGAGGGTGGGTGTGCTGCGATTCATGGGGTCGCAAAGAGTCGGACACGACTGAGCGACTGAACTGAACTGTTGAACCATTAGAGTTTTATAAGAATACAATCATATATAAAATAACGACTCTCTTGTCCGCTCCCTTCAAAGATCCTGCATGGGTTTAAACTCATGAATTTTATACTACAGCTCATCATTTGACCACAGTTCAGGTGTTCCACGGGGCTTCCCAGGTGGAGCCAGTGGTAAAGAACCTGCTTGTTAATGCAGGAGATGTAAGATGTGGGTTTGATCCCTGGGTTGGAATGATCCCTGGAGGAGGGCATGGTAACCGACTCCAGTATTCTTGCCTGGAAAATCCCATGGACTAAGGAGCCTGGCAGGCTACAGTTTTGCTTATGGCTGCATCTGCCAGAATTTCAGAATGATGTTTACTAGGCTCCGCTCTGTAATCTAGGACCCCCGGTTAAGAGCAAGGCTGCTCTCCATCGTGTTTTACAGGAACCAGCAGCACCTGAAGGACCTCAGAGGAGAGGATGGCTGCTGGTTCCAACAGACGCCACTCAGAGTGAGTGTTTTTTTCTGGGCAGAGGATCAGGAGTGGAGGGAGGAGGAACAGTGTCCTGATTTCTGTCTCCATAGCTGTTAGGGCAACTCAGAGAGAGGATGACTTGTCCCTGAACCATCAGGACTCTAATTCCCTCCCTGCCCCCTCCTCTTTTTCCCACCCTGAACCCCTCTGTCCTCTAACAGTGGCCCCCAACACCTCCCCGTCCTTCCCTCCTCCACCATCCTCTCTCCTCCCTGGTTGCTCAGGGCCAGGTTGACTCTCTCTGAGACATCCGAGAGGTTGTGTTGTCCAGCAGGGCACCCACTGGCCCAGGGAGGCTGTGGAGCCCCTGTCCATGCATTCTAAGTCTCTTTAATCATGTCCGACTCTTTGCAAACCCATGGACTGTAACCTGCCAGGCTCCTTAGTCCATGGGATTTTCCAGGCAAGAATACTGAAGTGGGTTACCATGTCCTCCTCCAGGGATCATTCCAACACAGGGATCGAACCCACATCTTACATCTCCTGCATTAGCAAGCAGGTTCTTTACCACTGGCACCACCTGGGAAGCCCCGTGGAGCACCTGAACTGTGGCCAAAGCTGATGGGCTGTAGTATATAACTGGACACTGTAGTTCAAGGAGTTGGTAGAAAAAAGGACTGTAATGTGTCTCGTTAACAGTTTTTTTTTTTTTTTTTTTTTGTATATTGATTACATGTTGAGGGGCTTCCCTGGTGGCTCAGATGGTAAAGAATTTGCCTGTAATGCAAGAGAACAAGGTTCAGTCCCTGGATCAGGAAGATCCCCTGGAGAAGGGAATGGCAACCCACTCCAGTATTCTTGCCTGGACAATCTCGTGGACAGAGGAGCCTGACGGGCTACAGTCCATGAAGTCACAAAGAGACACACAACTGAGCAACTAACACTGCATATTGCAGTGGAAAAAAATTTAACTTACTTTTAATTGGAGGATAATTGCTTCACAATGTTGTGCTTGTTTCTGCTGCAGCAGCATGACCCAGCCATAGGCACACATATATCCCCTCCCTCTTGAGCCTCCTTCCAACACCCCCATCCCACCTCCCTTAGGTTATCACAGGCACCGGATTGAGCAACTTCCCATTAGCTATCTATATTACATATTGAAATGAAATTTTTTAGAATACTTTGAGTTAGTACCATATTTTATGAAAACTAATATTGTTATTTTTCATGTTTTTAGTGTGACTGTTAGAGAATATAAACTTGTCCTGGGTGCCCTCCTTATGTACTGTGGATGGCGGTGTGCACAGCATTTCACACACACAGCACTGAATCCGCAGCACGGTCCATGAGGCAGGTGGTGTTTTCTCCATTTTATGATTAAATTCTTGCTCAGAGCCCGTCCCCAACCAGCTCTACCATAGAGTCAGGCAGTGAGGCTGAGCGAGGTGTGAGGATGGAGACCTTCCTCCTTCCTGGCCTCTGCTTTGTCCCCAGTGCAGAGGTGGCAGCCAGGGGGCCTCACCCTCCTGCGAAAGGCAGGTGCCCTCCTCTGAGGTCTGTTGCCCCTCGCTGTCCCACCATCTGTCTCATATCACGGATGCCTTCTCCCTCTGTGACAGCAGTCTCCTCTTCCAGATGGGCCCACAGCCCCTGCTTAGGGCAGGACTCTCTGCTGACCTGGACTGCCCCCACCTGCTCTGGGTGCTGGCGAAGTCCAAAGCCTAGTGCAGGTGTGGCTTGTTTCTCTGCTGCTGGGAAGCAGGTCAGGGGCGCAGAGCAGCAGGCTTACCAGCAGGGGAACTCCTCAGGTTCCCATCCTGAAGTCTAGGCCTGAATTGAGGGGCCTCTGTCTCTGTGACTTTCCCCCCAACCCAGGCCTGAAGCTATTCTTCAGTGACTTTGCAGCTCTCTTTTCCATGTCACTTCTGTGAGTCGCTCCTGAGGCAGCTGGGCCTCACATGAAATGAGAGCCTTGTGGGCAGAGAATAGGCCTGGGTCTCTCCGGATGCCTTGTGTGAAATACTGCCAGTCACCAAGAAAGGACAGTGAACCTCAGTCAACACCCTGATGGATGCCTTGGAAATGCTGGGGCAAAGATTGACAAAAGAGACAATTCAAGAGTGCCTGCTGAACTCAGGAAAGTATTAACATGTTTATGAAGAAAGTGAGACAGGCTCTGCTGTGCCCTGACTGTTGGAGGACCTCAGTCTTTCAGTTCAGGACACACTCCTAATAGACCTCTAGTTTTTATTTGTATTTGTTTGAAATTCATCATTCATGTTAATATGTATGCATTCAATGATGTAACTTATAATGAAAGTGTTAGTTACTGAGGTATGTCCAACTCTTTGCGACCCTATGAACTGTAGCCCATCAGGCTCTTCTGTCCATGGGGTTTCTCCAGGCAAGAATACTGGAGTGGGCTGCCTTTTCCTTCTCCAGCGGATCTTCCCTACCCAGGGTTGGAACCTGGGTCTCCTGCACTGCAGGCAGACTCTTTACCGACTGAGCCACCAGGGACACCCCGTAACTTATAATATACATCATTAAAGTACAAACATCTTGTATGTCTTTGTACTTTTATGTTTGTGCATAGATTTATATGTGTAGAAAAACATTTTGGAAATATAATTTCTAGGTTTCTGTGGGCTACCTGGTTGAGCACTGGCAATCCAAAGCAATTAGAAATACAAAAAGAGGGCATTCCCTGGCTGTTCAATGGTTAGGACTCTGCACTGAGAGCCCTGAGTTCAATCCCTGATCAGGAAGTAAGATCCCAACAAGAGGTGAGGCAAAAAAAAAAAAAAAGTAAGATCCTGAGGCAAAAACAAACAAACTAAAACCTACAAAACAACAACAGCACTGAAGGAGAGCAAGCCCACTGCTGGGGGAATTTGACCACTTTGGGACTGCATGGTGATTTCTTTAGGGTCCAGGCTTTAAACATGTCAACTTTTAGTTGGGTGAATATTTGTATTTTTTATAGGGAGATGTTAACAAGTGAGCAGAGACGGAGGAGAAGTGGCACCCCCGTGCTGTGTCTGGTGACCGTGAACTGGGCTGTCGTTCCTCAGGCTTCCTCCTGCTCATCTGGGAGGTTAGGGTGGGACGTGGGTTAGATATGAATGTCAGATAGTTTCTCTTATCAGTGACCTTCATTCCATCGGGGCTCAAGGAAGAGAGGACAGGGATCTGCCATGGTTTCTGGGAGGAAGAATGGACGGGCTCCTGGGTTATGTTCAGTGTTGGCTTGCTCCGCACTAGATGGGCCCCCCTTGATACTGGTGCTCTGAGCCCAGAATTGCCTTTTGGTGTTTGAATTGGCTAACTAAGGATCTCAGCCCCTCTGTAAGCTTTGACCTTCTGCAGAAAAGACACAGAAATGCTGATTATTAAGTACTGTGAGAACGGACCTAAAATGCCTGCTATATTAGGGTTTTGTACATTTTTAATTTTTTTTTTTTTTACTTCTGCTAAACCCTTCTCCATAGTATTCCAATCACTGCAGGATAATTTAATGGCAGAAGCAATTCTCAGGGAGGTTTTTGGTCTAGTCCAACTCAAGGCTTGTATGTTGTCTTCCCCAAGGTTGATGTGACTGGTGTGGTTGAAACTGGAATTGCCCAAAATTTAGGTACAAATGGACACAGTATGTGGAGGTCACTGTGCTTCTAAAAGGGCCGACCTCCGTGCTCTTGGTGCTACCTCCCACTGGCCCTGATGTCCCTCCCTTTCTTGGAAGTCAGGTGCTTCCTGTCTTTGCTGTTCCTTCTGTGCAGGACACTCTGCCTTCATCCCCAGGAGACAGAAATGAATTCTTGGGACCTCCCTGGTGGTTCGGTGGTTAAGACTCTGCACTCCCAATGCAAGGAGCCCGGGTTCACTCTCTGGTTGGGGAACTGAGATCCCACATACCACAGCTAAGCACGTGCTGTGCAACTACTGAGCCCATGTGCTGGAGAGCCTACAAATCACAACCAGAGGAGCCTGTGTGCTGCAGTGAGGAGTCTGCACAGCTAAAATGAATAAACAAGGGTGCAATAACATTTGAAACTGTCACCTATATATTTAAAAAGCACGTGCATTTTAAAACAGTTTAAAACAATAACTAGTCCAGTGTCAGGACACTTGTCCCTTTCTCAGAAGACTTCCTTGAATGCCCATCTAAAGTATCAGCCTTGTCAGTATTTGTCATGTGTATTCATTTGTACATGTTTATCGTGTGCTTTACTAATGAGAACCTTCAAGAAACGTGAAACTTGACTCCTTTGTTGCTTTTCGGTAGGTGCTTAGTTGCTCAGTCGTGTCTTACTCTTTGCGACCCCGTGAACTAAGCCTACCAGACTCCTCTGTCCATGGGATTCTCCAGGCAAGAATACTGGAGTGAGTTGCCATTTCCTACTCCAGGGTATCTTCCCGATCCAGGGATCGAACCCGCGTGTTCTGTGTCTCCTGCATTGCAGGCAAGTTCTTTACCTGCTGAGTCACCTGGGAAGCATTACTGCTTTATGCCAATGCAAATGTGACAATTCAAAGTTTTACTTGAAGACTGGATGCCTGTTCAGGTTTCTCCTCAGTAATGAATCTGTGACCAAATTAAATATGCAATGTCATATACAAATTTTATAATTTTATGTAAATGTGCAATTTTATGATTTTGAACCCAACTGAATATTCAGTGTTATGTATAAATTTTGCAATTTTCTATAAACATGCATTTTAAAGAATTTGTTGCCAAATTAAATATGCAATGTTATCTAAAAATTTTATAATTTTATATAAATAAACAATTGGCTGAATTTGTGACCAAATTATATGGCAGTTACATAAAAATTTTGCAATTTTCTGTAAACATGCAATTTTATGACTTTGTGACCAATTTAAATATGCAATGTTATATACAAATATTATAATTTTATATATAGTTTATACATTTTGACAAACATGGAATATTATATAAAGTATAAAAACTATCAAAATGTTATGAAATTATGTAATTTTCTATATACAATTTAATGAATTTTTGACCAAATTAAAAATGTAATTTTATACAAAAAGAGGCATGTGTGTGTGTGTGTTTCCCCATTCTCTGGTTCTCTGGAGCAGTTCTGAGTGAAGGGTACAAGGGTGTGTTCTTGCTGTGTGACCCAGTCCTTCCTTCTCCCCTTTATGCCTCAGGCTCATCCTGCATGGGTGTGTCTCCTGCTCTGACTCAAGATTTTCAGATGCCAGATTCCTAGGGGACTGGAATTCAGCCCCTTCTCCATCCACCTCCTCCCTGCTCTTCCCCTGGGAGAGGGGCCCCAGCCTGGCCAGGCTCCTGCACAGCCTCCTCCCTGTGGTGTCTCTGAGTCCTATCTGGGCCTGCTGGGCTCCCTGGAGATACAGACTGGCTCTGACAGAGCTGTTGGGAAGGGCTGGTGGGGCCCTGCTTGCTGGGGTTCTTCTGTGGCCCCTCACTTGTGAGCCTCCTGCCACTCTGGGGCCACCTTCCCCTTCTGTCCCTTCTGCATCCTCATCACAGTGGGTCTGGTGGCTCAGCCCTGCAACCTCATGGGAGACCCAACTCCCTTGCCCTGGACCTTAGGGCCTTAGCGTAGGATCCCCCCACCCACCTAGATTTCCTAGGGGAGCCCCATGGTCCCAGCCTGTCCCCTTCACCAGAGCAAAGGTGCTGGTGCAGAGCTGCACACCCCCTTGACTGCCCCCACTCCTGCCTGTGAACAATTACATATTACATCAGGAGTGTGAAGAAAAATATTTTAGATCACAGATCAGGAGGAAGAGGTAAATTTATAATTGCTTTAAAATAAATTCTTGAAAAGCAGTGTTGCCTGTGTGCGACCCCTCTATCAAATCATCTAAGTTGTCCTTGAATGGAGAAGACTGACGGCATCCATTTGTTTCTGTGTCTGTTAACACTGTATGAGAAGCTGAGGGGGTGGTGGGGTGAGGGTGTTAGGGACAATATTATATAATCAATAGGCCTGAGCTTCCTTGGTGGCTCACATGATATGGAGTCTGCCTGCATTGCAGGAACCACATGCCCAAATCCAGGGTCTGGAAGATCTCCTGGAAAAGGAAAGGGCAACCCCCTCCAGTATTCTTGCCTGGAGAATCCCGTGGACAGAAGAGCCTGGCAAGTCCCAGTCCATGGGGTCACAAGGAGTCAGACAGGACTGAGCGACTAACATTTCACATATGGGATGCATCTGAGCAGTTTTACAGGATAAGTAAGAGCACGTATCAGTGGAAATTACCCTAAAACTTAGTGTTTTAAAACTACAGCCTTATTCTTGTTCAGTCACTCAGTCATGTCTGACTCTTTGTGACCCCATGGACTGCAACATGCCAGGATTCCCTGTCCTTCACCATCTCTCAGAGTTTGTTCTAACTCATGTCCACTGAGTCGGTGATACCATCCAACCATCCCATCCTGTCCACAACTTCTTTTCATGCCTTCAATCTTTCCCTGCATCAGAGTCTTTTCAAGTGAGTCGGCTCTTCCCATCAGCTGGTCAGTGTATTGGAGCTTCAACTTCAGCATCAGTCCTTCCAATGAATATTCAGGGTTGATTTCCTTCAAGACTGACTGGTTTGATCTCTTTGCTATCCAAGGGACTCTCATGAGTCTTCTCCAGCACCACGGTTAAACAAAGCTTCAGTTCCTCGGTGCTCAGCCTTCTTTATGGTCCTACTTTCACTTCCGTACATGACTACTGGAAATACTATAGCGTTGACCAGACGGATCTTTGTCAGCAGAGTGATGTCTCTGTTTTCCAATATGGCATCTAGGTTTGTCACAGCCTTTATTACACCACCGTTTCTAATGGTTCAGTGTAGTTTGGTTCTCTGCTGAGTCTCACCAGATTGGGGCTGTGGTCGCTTCAAGGCCTGAATGGAAAAGGACATGCTTCCAAGCATACACATGAGGTGGGGGCTGGATTCAGTTCTTGGGGGCAGTTGGCAGGAGGCTGTCCTTTGTCCTTGTGATGTGGGCCTCTCCGTTTATCGTTTATTGTGATGTAGACCTCTCCATTTATTGTTTATTAGTCACTCAGTCATATCAGACTCTTTGTAGCCCCATGGACTGTAGCCTACCAGACCCCTATATCTGTGGAGTTCTCCAGGCAAGAATACTGGAGTGGGTTGCTCTTTCCTTCTCCAAGAGATCTTCCCAACCCAGGGAGCAACCCCAAGTCTCCTGCATTGGCGGGTGGATTCTTCATGGCTGATCTTGAGACAACCCACTGCTTCTGTTGATCCAGTTCTCAGTATTTTGTCTGAAATTCTGACAGGTCTGAGATCCTACTTGCGAGTTAATGAGTTACCCTACCACAGTTATTTATGTGAGTCTTTAGGAGTGTGCACGTATACCTGGGTAGCATGCATTTATACCAGTATACAAGTGTATATGTATGCATACAAACATACATGCTAGCCAACTGTACACACACCATCCCATTGGGAGATCTCTAGATCAAGGATCAGACTGTTTCATTGCCAAGTAAACTTAGCCCTGGTTTCCCACAGGGGGAGAGGGTATGAGTCCCTGAAGGTACCTGTGTACCTGTGTGTGCAGTGGGGTTTATGCATAAATTCCAGGTTATGAAACTCAGAGCTTAAATAGATGGCGGAAACATCTACTCCTGCTCTCCTCCTCAGTAAGAAAGACCCTGTATTTTCTTCGGGAATTGAAACAAAGTCTCTTTCGGAGGAAAGAAGACTAGAATGTGAGTACATGGCCCTGATCGGCAGGGGACAACCTCGAGTCCCTACAGGGCAGTAGCCAACCTCTCCTTTCTAAGGCGTGTCAACCATTTGTACTTGTTGCACGCTAAGTCGCTTCAGTCATGTCTAACTCATTGCAACCTATGGACCTTAGCCCACTAGGCTTCTTGTTCATGGGATTCGCCAGGCAAGAATACTGGAGTGGGTTACCATGCCCTCTTACAGAGGCTCTTCTTGGCCCAGAGATGGAACCAGCATCTCCTAGGTCTCCTGCATTGACAGGGAAGGTTCTTTACCTCTAGCACCACCTGAAAAGTGCTGTTAACCTTTCACACAGCCTCTAAGCAAAGTTGCCCACAATCTTTGCTCAAAAAACTTAAACTTTAAGCAAATCTGAAAAATGTCATGTCCATTTTATAAATTGAAACTAATAGGATTAAAGCCCAGAAATTTGTCCCCAGTAGTAAAGATAAGCAGGGTGCACACAGTCTCTCTGCCTGGATGTTAAACATTCATTCTATAGAACTTCATTAAACACATATAAACTTTTAAAGATTTTTGACATCCCCCAATAGTTTGAGTTGGACAAATAAAAAATAGGAAACTCAGTTTTGGAACAGATTTCCACAAAACCGTGAAGTGACTTTTCACCCATCCCTTTCCTGGGTCCTGAGTCATCTTGGCCTGTTTGTTTCTTGACTCCTCAGACTCGGGTTTTACCATGTCTCAGCACTTGACTGTCTTCCTCTAGTTTCTTTTGTCTTTTCTGTCTTCTTGGGCGCACCTCCTGCTCTCCCTGCTGAATCACAGCAAAAGTCTCTGGCTTTGACAGCTGTCTCTGTCCTCCATTATGCTACGATCCCACAGGAGTCTGGAATCTTCCTGATGCAAACCACTTCCCAGGATTTCCACCCCTCCCTCCCTGGAGAGTGTCCAGACAATGTCTTATTAAGCACTTGGCTTTTGCTCCATTCCCTGAGTTGCTGAAACCATTTCCACACTAATGACCATTTTAGTCTACCTATTAGCCTGGTTAAATGATCATGGATTTTAGAGATATTTGGGCTTCCCCGGTGGCTCAGATGGTGAGGAATCTGCCTGCAGTGCAGGAGATCTGGGTTCAATCCCTGGGTTGGGAAGATGCCCTGCAGAAGGGAATGACAACCCATTCCTATGTTCTTGACTGGAGAATCCCCTGGACAGAGGAGCCTGGCAAGCACAGTTCGTGGGTTGCAAAGAGTTGGACACAACTGAGTGACTAACACACATATAGACATTTATGTGACAAAATGTCTTTGTAGTATTATTCAAATGTCAAAAACTTCAAAATAATTAAAATGTTCCCAGTGGGATTCTGGTTAAGTTACTGGTGTTAGACCCAGACAGTATGTTAGGGAGTTATCAAAAGTAACATTGTAGCAAAATAATTAGTGAAATAAAAAAATATTACAAAAAAGGTTTACAAGTGTTAAGCGGAAACAACAAGATTATTAATAGTATTTACCTGTGGTGGTTTTAAGGCAGGTGAACAAATTCTTTGATTTTTTTCTTTCAAGATACATAGCTGAACATGGGGTGCAATTAGTGATTCGTCTGTAAATCATTAGGACATGGCAGAGGTGGCTATACATGACCAGCTGCTCAAAGTGGGATCTCTCTTCCAGATCAAAGGGCCAGCAACAAGCCATCACAGCAAACAGTTCCTCAGGACAGTGCGGTAACCATCTTTTAGGGCACGCAGCCATGTCAAAGAGGTTCATGTCCACGTAGGGCATCTGGCCCAGAGTCAAAAGCTAGCTCCCACAGTATCCCTCTGAAGGCCCACAGGCCACTGGCACTGGAGAATGCATTATTACCTAGACTTTCAAGGGCCGTCCACCAAACCCGCCTGATTTCACTGTCCCCCAGGCAATGGCATAGTCCATGGGGAACAAGACTCTGCAGACAGCATTGTCTGCGATCTTAACTTGAAGTGTGTCTTCAGCGATACGGTTCCTAACAGCCACATCTTGGTGGGTGACTTTCCTGCTGGACAGATAGCTCATTCCTCAGGCAATCTGAACAGTCATGTGAACCAAGTCTTATTGAGAAACCGCCCGTGGATTATGGGCCTCTACTAATTGGCGCTGCCGTAAAAACAATCTAAGATTCCCCCAGTTCATGTAAGCCAATATCCCCAAGGCCTTTTCTCCTTTTATACACACCCTGGTGATAGGAAGAAGATTTCTGTGGTGAAGACCTCATAGCTTACAACTCTCAGTGAGCATCATTGTCACCTAATTTCAGAAGTCTGATCTTTATCTGTTTTTACAAATACTTGCTTTTCTTTATTTGGATCTTTTTCTTTTTTTTCCTTTACCCACAGACTCTATTGTTTGAATATTTGCAACTCTTATTCTATACACTTTTAATTACTTCCAAAACTCTAAGTTCCATATTGCTAGGACAAGTCACTCTCCATTTTATTCTACATTTCCATCAAGCAGTGTTTCCCCAAATCACAATCTGCCTGATTGTGTATTGTTGTTGTTCAGTTGCTAAGTTGTGTCTGTCTCTTTGTGATGCCAGGGACTGTAGGCCACCAGGCTCCTCGATCCATAAGATTTCCCAGGCAGGAATACTGGAGTGGGTTGCCATTCCTTCTCCATATTTGGTTCTTTTTCATCTAGTAAAATCCCATGGAAAATATGCTGAAAAGTACCTTATTGAAGTTCATCTTTTGGAATTATCCTCTCCCTGAATATTGCAATATCATTCACCTCAGCACTGGCATCCAAAAGAGTACCACTTCTCGGGTCATTCTTCTGTCTTCTTGAAGACAGAACCCTGCTTGAGTGAAAATAAAAACAAAAACCAAACTGTCACTATGTCAGATAGGATATCATCAACATAGTTCAGAAGTGACAATGCATAACAATTTTTAAACAAAAGCATGTTTATTATGCAATCTGAGACAAAGGGCAATCAGGAGGGAGCCTGATTATACTTTAAAAAGAAAATGCACTCAGGAGTGACTCTGGAATCAGAAGCAGCTTTGGTATTTGTTGGACTGTGATGCTCAGCCACTTTTGCCTAAACACATAGAATGGATGGGTCTGGTGCCCTGTGTGCTGGGCTGCAGGCCCAGTTTCTTAACACAGGGCAGGTGAACTGGGCCAACCACCCCTGTGCTCAGTGGGCAAAGCTGAGTCGCTCTCCTGTCCTCATGGGGCTAGCGGGAGGGACTGACTGAAGACAAAGTGCCATGGGTGACACTTCAGAGGGGTGTGATGCAGGAGAAGGGTGCCGATTTTATGGACTGCAGCCCCATCCACTTCTTCCATCTTCCTGGCTTCCTCCAATTCTCCTGGATTTAACACCAATTAACCTCAACTTCGGCCCCTTACCTAGATTTCTCAAGAATTTCATCTGTGTATAAATAGGAGGAGGAAAAATAAATAAATAAATAAACCTTTTGCTGTGCTCAAAGACTCTGCATGACCATCCTGCTTTTTAAAAACAGAGTATAGCACCAGAACACTACATCTTATTCCCTTTCATTTCTTTTTATAACAGTTGAAAATAACATGAGGTGCTTTGGCCGAAAGTCAAGCTTGTTCTAGACCCGTGACTACCCTATAAAGACACAATTACACAAAGGCTGTGCAGAGCTCCACCTTCTCACCCCATGGCACAAAGCCCAGTTCCTACCTAGAGACCCAGGCCAGGATGATTTCTTGGTCAGCCTGCTCAAGGGGGATGCTTATGTAACTCTTACCTTCTTCTAAGGAAAAGCAGGAAATCTGGAAATGAGTTTTCTAAAATAAAGAAGGCACATTCAGGAGATGGTTAAAATGGCAATCATTTCATAGTAATTATTTTTCTAGATCATCTGAGGTGCTGGAGAAAACTCATGAGAGTCCTTTGGAGAACAAGGATTTTGGCCAACTGATGGGAAGAACTGAGTAAAGCCCCTGATGCTGGGAAAGATTTGAGAGCAGGAGGAGATGGGAGTGACAGAGGATGAGATGCCTGGATGGCATCACTGACTCAGTGGACATGAGTTTGAGCAGACTCTGGGAGATAGTGAAGGCCAGGGAAGCCTGGCATGCTGCTGTGCATGGGGCAACAGAGTCGAACACAGCTGAGTGATGGAACAACAGCAACAGATGAGGATTAAAGTCATGCACATTGGATGCTCAGTGTGTGGGACCATTGAATAAATTCACTCTGTTACTGTTGAATCACTGATTACTATAAATGTAGAAACTGGCTAGAATTTCCCGTTCAAAAAAAAAAAGTTTTTTTTAGGACTTTGATGTTGGGCCTGTGATTAAGCATCCGCCTGCCAGTGCAGGGGAGACAGGTTCCATCCTTGGTCCAGGGATATCCCACAGGCCGTGGGGCAACTGAGCCAGTGTGTCATCACTCCTGAAGCCCACACGCTCTGTAGCCCATGCTCCACAACAAGAGAATCCACATCAGTGAGAAGCCTGTGCATTGTATCTAGAGAAAGCCTGTGCATAGCAGTAAGATCCAGTGCAGCCAGAAAGAAACAAATAAGTGAAAAAAGAAAAGATTAGTTCATGTCTAAAAAAAAATTAGCATTCTTGAAGGTAATGCTTGCTTACAAGCATTTGGTTTGTTGGGAGAAATAATTAAAGTACATTTTATCATATTAAAAGGCCTCTCATAAACAGGGTCAAACATTGTATATTTTAAAATAATATTTATTATATATTTTGTTAGACATATCCTGCAGAAGGTTAAAATGACACACACACACACACATATATATAGAAACCTCACTGTTTTTCCATCATCTAGATATAGCACTCTCAGCACATTCAGTTCAGTCACTCAGTTGTGTCTGACTCTTTGCGACCCCATGCATTGTAGCATGCCAGGCCTCCCTGTCCATCACCAACTCCCGGAGTTGACTTAAAATCCTGTCCATTGAGCCGGTGATGCCATCCAGCCATCTCATCCTCTGTCGTTCTCTTCTCCACCTGCCCCCAATCTCTCCTAGCATCAAGGTCTTTTCCAATGAGTCAACGCTTCGCATGCGTTGGCCAAAGTATTGGAGTTTCAGCTTCAGCATCAGTCCCTCCAATGAACACCCAGGACTGACCTCCTTTAGGAGGGACTGGCTGGATCTATCTCCTTGCAGTCCAACGGACTGTCAAGAGTCTTCTCCAAAGACCACAGTTCAAAAGCATCAATTCTTCAGTGCTCAGCTTTCTTCACAGTCCAATTCTCACATCCATACATGACTGCTGGAAAAACCATAGGCTTGATAAGACGGGCCTTTGTTGGCAAAGTAATGTCTCTGCTTTTCAATATGCTATCTAGGTTGGTCATAACTTTTCTTCCAATGAGTAAGCGTCTTTTAATTTCATGGCTGCAGTAAACACCTGCAGTGATTTTGGAACCCCCCGCCCCAAATAAAGTCTGATACTGTTTCCACTGTTTCCCCATCTATTTGCCATGAAGTGATGGGACCAGATGTCATGATGTTCGTTTTCTGAATCTTGCTCTTTAAGCCAACTTTTTCACTCCCCTCTTTCACGATCATCAAGAGCCTTTTTAGTTCCTCTTCACTTTTTGCCATAAGGGTGGTATCATCTGCATATCCGAGGTTATTGATATTTCCCCCAGCAATCTTGAATCCAGCTTGTGCTTCTTCCAGCCCAGCGTTTCTCATGATGTACTCTGCATAGAAGTTAAATAAGCAGGGTGACACTATACAGCCTTGACGTACTCCTTTTCCTATTTGGACAGTCTTTTGTCCATGCCCAGGTCTAACTGTAGCTTCCTAACCTGCATATAGGTTCCAAGCCTCCTTCCTGAGAGTGCAGCCTCGTTAAGCACCCTCAGCAGCGTGCTGTGGACCCTGAAGGGATGAGCCTGGGCCGGGTGTCTGTGTGATGCTTTAGAGGAAAAAAAGACCTGACATTCAAGGTCTTTCGCGTTTGCTCAGGCACATTCCAGTCTATTTCACTGCCCAGGAAGCAACCTTCCCCTAAGGCTCTGGTCACCCCAGGAACCAAAGGGAGGCCTGAGTAGTGCTGTCTTCTTGCAGACGATTTCAGTTACCACTATTTTATCTCCAGAGTTCACTGGCATCTCAGTTCACAAGGACTGGACTTGTATAATGACAGATGCCCTGAGAAAATGTCCTGGGGCAGTATTGGAAAAATAATTTCCAAACACACCCAACTTTCAGGAACCCAGATGTCAGAGGCAAACTGTCCTGACACCTATTAAGAAAAAAAAAACAAAACTCGACAACAGGACGAGGTGCTAAGCATTTTGCATGATGCTTTAGGGTAAAAAGTAGTGAGGCTCAAGCCCTTTCCTGTTTGCTCAGGCACATTCCACTCCACCCTAATTGCTGAAGGAATGTCAATCAAAACGACAATGGTAAATCAAATGCCAACTGTCTCAATCACAATCATCACAAATCTACAAGCATTAAAGTCAGGAGAGAGCCTGGAGGAAAAGGAAGACCCTAAGGTGTTGGTGCATAAGTACTATGGCAGCAGCCTGTAAAATGGACAGTCTCGAACGCCTGGAAAGAACTCTCCAAAGAGCTTAAGCATAGGACCTGACATTCCCACACCTGGGCCTGTATCCCGAGAAGACAACTGATCGTAAGGCACATCCACCTCGAGGAACACCGCAGCGCTGCTTCCAGTAGCCAAGACACACAACCATCAAGTCTCCAATGAGAGGCTGAAGCTTAAACATGATGCGGCACATACATCCGGTAGACTATTTCTCAGTCATCAAAACAAACACTGAAATTAGGGAATTAGGACACTGGGAGCCACAGGGATGGATCTTCAAGGACCATACACAAAGGGAAGTCAGTCAGGCAGAGGAAGACTGTGGCATATGAGGCAAGTTCCAAGCAGAACAAATATAAACACACAAGGCAACATATTTACAGTCCAAAAAGGGACTCTGAGAATCCAAAGTCAAACAAAGTGCTCAGGAAAAAAAAAAAAAAGTAAAGGGCCTTGAATGAATTGAGTTCCATACCTACATAAACAAGAAATGTGTGTCTGTAATAGACAATCCATGAGGATTAGCCTCTTCCTTCCTTCATTCTACATGTACACAGAAATCTTTATCTCTATACAGAAATCTCTATAAGAGATAAACCTCAGAAATTAACTACCTTCCTTCTTTGTATACACAAAAAGTGTATCTGGGATACATAATCCACGAGGCCTGATGCTCGGCACTCTGCTTGACATCCTATGGCAAAAATAAAGAATAGAGATACCACATGATTATTAAATACCTGATCAGGGAGCAGTATACTGACAAAAATCACAGCACTGCAAATTAACTATACTGCAAGTTAGCATCTGGAAATGTTAAAGAAAAGGAAAGAATAGCAGTTCCTACTCTATGATCCCCAACCTCCCTAACTTGAGATGCTATCCCTTCCCTGGAAGCTGAGCAGGCTTCGGTCCGACTCCTGGACTGACACAGTGCCATTTTTCAAACCATTTTTAAATGTCTGCTGTCCCCTACACTCTGGCTGGGACCAGAGTCTCACGCGGCATCAAGGCCTCAAGGAATCTGAAGGCAAGGATCAGGAGCATACACTCCTGATACGCGTGTTCCCAATTCAGAGCTCATCCCTGAGAGTCAGCCCCCTAAACCCATATGCAGCCTCAACAGTGGACTGTGAAACTGAAAAGGATGTCAGGACAGGGTGTTTGTGTGATGCTTAAGGGGGAAAAGTAGTGAGACTCAAGCCCTTTCCTGTTTGCTCAGGCACATTCCACTCTGTTTCACAGCCTAAGTAGCCAGCTTGCTCTGGTTACCCCCCAGGAACCCAAGGTGGGCTTAAAAGAGTGCTGCCAACTTGTGGATATTTTCTGTAAATAAAGTTTGATCACAGGTTCTAAAGGAACCTCAATTCACTAGGCCTGGGATACTGTTGGTGACAACTGCCCTGAAGATCAGGGATGAATATTCGAAAAAATTTGTAACACAGCCGACTTTCAGGAAACCAATTGCCAAAGGTAAACTGTGATCACACCCTTCAAGGATAGAGAAGACAAAACAAACCCAAATCTCCACCGCAGGACAGGATGCTACGATTCCCTAAATGTGGGGGGGAATGTCAATCAAAATGACAACGGAAAATCAGATTTCACCACTCACAATGGCTAAGACTGATCATCACGAGTCTACAAAAAATAAATGCGGAAGAGAGCCTGGAGGAAAAACAATCGCCCTAAGCTGCTGGTGGGAATATACAACAGCATCAGCCAGTATCATGCAGTCTTCGAATGAGTGAAAAAAAAAAACTAAGAGGGACTAGGCCTAGGATTTGACATCACAAAACCTGGGCCTATATCCTGAGAAAACCATGTAGTTATGTCAAACAACTGTACTTCAATTTGAAAAACATTTACTTGATGTACAGATACAAACACAATAGAAAATTGAGAAGAAAAAAACTAGCAAAATGAAAATGGGATATTTCTTGCAACAGAAGAGCCAACTGAGAAACTTCCTTTGCATGAGATTATTTAAAAAAACAGACTAGATTTACCGCTTTAAGCTATATTTCAAAAATAGTTAAATGAGGCCAATTAATCTACCAACAAGATAAATATGTCCTAGAAAGCAGGTGAAGACACATTTTATCACATTGTGATAATTAGTACCATTAAAAAATCCAGAAAAATTTTGATTTTCTTTCAAGAATGAATCAAAAGGAGTTCACTCTGAAGATGTATTTTCCATAGTCTATATGTGCCAATATTTTCCTGCATGAAACATGGTAAATTTCATATTTAATATGGGAAAATCTACAGCCACATTTTCCAGTACAAAATTTGGAAAATATCATACCTCATGCAGGAAAATCTGTGCCCATAATTTCCTGTATGAAACATGGACAATTCTGATGGGAGTTATAAATATTTTCAGGAAAATGAATTTACATTTTCTCATACTAAGGCAAGGTTGTCAGAAACACACACAGAAAGGGGGCATAAGAAATCACATTTGTGTAGAATCTTTAAAAAGACACAAATGAACCTACCTATGAAACAGAAAGAGACTCACAAATCCAGAAACTGGTGGATGCCTGGGGAATTTGGTGGTAGGCATTGCCAGACTGGAGTAGATGTTAAGAGATAAAAATCATTATATGTAACGTAACGCTTTATCATCTGAGCCACGAGGGAAGCCACATGTGTAATGTAAGAAAAGTAATAGGATATTGTATGCAGCAGAGAGCAATATAGCCATGGTTTTGTAGTATCTTTAAATGGAGTATATTCCGTTAAAATACTGAATCACTATGTTGTATCCTGTACTTCAGAGGGAAAAGAAACAGTGGACTGATATCTACAAACACAAAAAATAAACAAGACTGAAGATTAGCAAAATAAAAATGGGAAAATTTTAGGAATAGAAATTCCCATCAAGAAATTAATTTGGATGAGATTACTAAAAATGTCCACTGGTTCGTCCACTATGGAGGATCTTGAAATAATAAAACACAGAAGTGCCTTAGGAACAGTAATCACATGACTGGGCACATAGTCAAGGAGAAGCAACATTTTCAAAGACAGGGGTACCCATACCATCCCTGCTGGACTGGTTTTCATAGCAAAGACAGTGATGCAACCTAAGTGTTATTCACAGAAATGAATAAAGTATACGGGGTATACACACACAATGCTATATTACTCAGCCATAAAGAGCAATGAAATAATGGCATCTTCAGGCACAGGGAAGAAGGTAGAGATGATCATGGCAACCAAACAGAGACAGTGAGAAAAAAACATAGTACAATATCACTTCTAGGTGGATCTAACAATGGATACATATGAACTCCTTGAGCAAAGATACACAGTTCACACACTTAGAAAAAGAACTTATTGTTAGCAGAGAAGAAAGGTATCGCTGCTGCTGCTAAGTTGTTTCAGTCGTGTCTGACTCTGTGCGACCCCATAGATGGCAGCCCACCAGGCTCCCCCGTCCCTGGGACTCTCCAAGCAAGAACACTGGAGTGGGTTGCCATTTCCTTCTCCAATGCATGAAGGTGAAAAGAGAAAGTGAAGTCGCTCAGTCGTGTCTGACTCTTAGCGACCCCATGGACCGTAGCCTACCAGGCTCCTCCATCCATGGGATTTTCCAGGCAAGTGTACTGGAGTGGGGTGCCATTATCAGCTATTTGAAATAACATAATGCTCAAAATTCTCCAAGCCAGGCTTCAGCAGTATGTGAACCGTGAACTTCCAGCTGTTCAAGCTGGTTTTAGAAAAGGCAGAGGAACCAGAGATCAAATTGCCAACATCTGCTGGATCATCAAAAAAGCAAGAGAGTTCCAGAAAAACATCTATTGCTGCTTTATTGACTATGCCAAAGCCTTTGACTGTGTGGATCACAAGAAACTGTGGAAAATTATGAAAGAGAAGGGAATAGCAGACCACCTGACCCGCCTCTTGAGAAACCTGTATGCAGGTCAGGAAGCAACAGTTAGAACTGGACATGGAACAACAGACTGGTTCCAAATAGGAAAAGGAGTACATCAAGGCTGCATATTGTCACCCTGCTTATTTAACTTCTATGCAGAGTACATCATGAGAAACGCTGGGCTGGAGGAAACACAGGCTGGAATCAAGATTGCTGGGAGAGACATCAATAACCTTGCATATGCAGATGAAACCACCCTTACGGCAGAAAGTGAAGAGGAATTAAAAAGCCTTTTGATGAAACTGAAAGAGGAGAGTGGAAAAAGTTGGCTTAAAGCTCAACATTCAGAAAACGAAGATCATGGCATCTGGTCACATCACTTCATGCTTACTCCTTGGAAGGAAAGTTACGACCAACCTAGATAGCATATTGAAAAGCAGAGATATTATTCTGCCAACAAAGTAGTCTAGTCAAGGCTATGGTTTTTCCAGTGGTCATGTATGGATGTGAGAGTTGGACTATAAAGAAAGCTGAGCACCAAAGAATTGATGCGTTTGAACTGTGGTGTTGGAGAAGACTCTTGAGAGTCCCTTGGACTGCAAGGAGATCCAACCTGTCCATCCTCAAGGAGATCAGTTCTGGGTGTTCATTGGAAGTACTGACGCTGAAGCTGAAACTCCAATACTTTGGCCACCTCATGCGAAAAGTTGACTCATTGGAAAAGACCCTAATGCTTGGAGGGATTGGGGGCAGGAGGAGAAGGGGACGACAGAGGATGATATGGCTGGATGGCATCACCGACTCGATGGACAGAGTTTGAGTGAACTCTGGGAGTTGGTGATGGACAGGGAGGCCCGGTGTGCTGTGATTCATGGGGTTGCAAAGAGTTGGACACGACTGAGTGACTGAACTGAATGCACACCACTATTTAGAAAATAAATCACAAGGACCCACTGGGTAACAATAGGAATGGTATTCCACTCTCTGTAATAACCTCTACAGGCATAGAACCCAAAACACAATATATACACATCTACATATGAGTGAACCACTAACAGTCTCTGGGGGCTCAGTCAGTAAAGAATCTGCCTGCAATGCAGGAGACCTGGGTTTGATTCCTGGGTTGGGAAGAGCCCCTCATAAAGGGAAAGGCTACCCACTCCAGTATTCTGACCTGAAGAATTCCACGGACTGTATAGGCCATGGGGTTGCAAAGAGTTCGACATGACTGAGCAACTTTCACTTCACTTCATACAGGAATAGAACCCAAAATACAACATATACACATCTATATATGAGTGAATCTCTAACAGTCCCTGGTAGCTCAGTCAGTAAAGAATCTGCCTGCAATATAGGAGACCAGGGTTTGGATCCTGGGTTGGGAAGGTCTTATGGAGAAGCAAATGGCAACCCACTCCAGTATTCTTGACTGGGAAATCCCAAGGACAGAGGAGCCTGGTGGGATACAGCTGAGCTATTTCAAATCCTAAAAGATGATAGTGTTAAAGTGCTGCACTCAATATGACAGCAAACTTGGAAAACTCAAATTTGGAAAACTCAGGCCACGGGACTGGAAAAGGTCAGTTATCATTCCAGTCCCAAAGAAGGGCAATGCCAAAGAATGTTCAAACTACTGCACAATTGCACTCATTTCACACACTAGCAAAAGGAAGTTCCCAAGACACATTTCAACAGTACGTGAATGAAGAACTTCCAGATGTTCAAGCAGTATTTAGAAAAGGCAAAGGAACCAGACATCAAATTGAAACATCTGTGGATCATAGCAAAAGCAAGAGAATTCCAGAGAAACATCTACTTCTGATTCATAGATTACACTAAAGCTTTTGACTGTGTGGATCACAACAAAATGTGGAAAATTCTTAAAGAGATGGGAATACCAGACCACATTACCTGCCTCCTGAGAAACTTGGATAGTCAGGAAGTACCAGTAGGAACCAGACATGGAACAATGGACTTGTTCAAAATTGGGAAAGGATTTCATCAAGGTTGTATATTGTCATTCTGCGTATTTAACTTACATGCAACAACAATGAGTGAATCAAGTTGCTATGAATTAAAAAAAAAACCCAATGCATTGTAATTCACCTATATACTCGAGTTCAACTGACTTTATCAACTCAAAAACTATAGAAACGTATGCTGACTCTATTCCCCTCATCCCATGGCTACCTTGGTTGGTATCGCATCTCTGGGGACTGGGCAGGCTTGGGTCCCAAGGTTGGCTTGTGGTGGGGCTCAGGGACCTGGGAGGATGTGGCAGGCAGCGCACCCCCATGATGTTCCTGGGGTGCCTCTTGTCCTCTGTAGGAGCTCTCAGTCTCTAGATACAGGGAAAGTAAATTAAGAGATGTGAATTAACATAGACACACTTACATGGATCAAATAGATGGTCGAAAATGAGTTACTGAATAGCAGATGGAAGTTTACTGAAAAACGGTAATCACCTAGATGGGAACAAGAACTTGAAAGAGAATATAAGAACCACTATACATTAATGAATCAAGTTCCTGTATACCTGAAACATATATAAACTCAGAAATCATCTCCATTCAAAGTAAAATAACATGGAAATTACAGGGGGAAAAGTTGCGTGGGGCTGAATAAAGCTGCCACCTTGTAACAACTTGAAAAGATGTGGTGTTGGGCATTGAGTATTCTTAAGGTCAGAGGGTCTGGAAGTAAAAAACAGCTGATCTCCACAAACATTCTAGTGGTGGTCATCGGAAAAAATCTACAACAGGGCTGAGTTCAAGGGAGCCAATCTGGAGAAGTGAGCTGAACTCACCCTTGAAAAGAAATCACATGGAAAGAGGTCATCATTGCTAAATATTAGGAATGCAAATCAAAACCCCAGGAAGGCATCACCACACAGAAGGCAGAAGGGCCATTGTCAGAAACTCAACAAACGATAACTGCTGATAAAGGTACAGGGAAAAGGCAATGTGGAAAATTTCATATTTCATGCAGGAGAACCTGCACCCAGGTTTTGCTGCAGGAAATAGGGGGTATTCACAAGGACCTGCTCGACTTGTTATTGCACAAAGTCCAAATACACAATAGAGAAACACCATAGATAGAAAATACCTGAATCAAGCTGTATGCTGACAGCAATCACAATACCATAACTCGACTATGCTGCCATGTAGTATGGCAGACGAAAGGAAAAGAAAGGAAAGCAGGGCCTCCTCTGTTACAAACGACCTCCCTGACTTGGGATGCTATCCCATCCCTGGAGGCCGAGCAAGCTTGGGTCCCACTGCTGGACTGGGGAGGGGTGGATACAGCCTGGCACAGTGTCCTTCACTGAACCCTTTTAAAGGTCTACAATCTACTGCTCTCTGGCTGGGACCAGAGTCCTCCATGGCATCAAGGGCCCAAGGCATTTGAAGGCGTGATTCAGCTAGCCTCGCCCTCTCCCAGTGCTGAGGTTAGCCCCAAAAGCCTCCTTCCTGAGAGGGCAGCCTCCAAGGCACCGGGGGCTGTGGGCCTGGAAGGGATTAGTCTGGATGGTGGGTTTGTGTGATGCCATAGGGATAAAAAGTACTGAAACTCAAGCCCTTTTGTGTTTGTCCCGGCACAGTCCACTCTATTTCACACCCATGAAAGCCAGCTTTCCTGGCTGCCCTGGGAACCAAGTGTGGGCCTGCAAAAATGCTGCTGCCTTTTGAACTTCTTCTGTAACTACAACTTGATCACCAGTTCTCACAGGCACCTCAGTTCACAAGGCCTGGGGTTCTGTAATGATAGCTGTCCTCAGGAAAAGTCATGGTGTGGATACTGGAGAAATACACTCCAAACAGAGTCGACTTTCAGGAAGCCAAATGCCAAAGAAAACAAAACCTCCAGCACAGGACAAGATGCTCAGCATCCATAATGGCTGCAGGAATGCCAATCAAAATGACAATGGGAAGTCAAATTCCACCAGTCACAATGGCCATCCTCGCAAGTCTACAAACAATAAATGGAGGAAGGAGCCTGGCAGTCAAAGAATGCCCCTAAATTGTCGGTGGGAATATACATTGGCTACAGGATATGAACAGCCTCCAAGTGCCTCAAAAAAATAAATAAATAAACAACCTGTCAAGATGAGCTACACCTGGGATCTCACATTCTCACACCTGGGCATATATGCTGAGGAAACCTTCAATCAAAAGGCACATGAACCCCAATGAACACTGGAGGACTACTTCCAATAGCCAAGACACACAACAGGAAAATCTCCACCGAGATTAAAGCTTAAGCAAGATGTTGTACATATATCCAATCGACCATTTCTCACTCCTAAAAATACCACTGAAATTAGGGAGTTATGACACTGGTAATCACAAGGGTAGACCTTGAACGATCATGCATTAAGGGAAATCAGTCAGGCAGAGGAAGTTTGTGGCATATGAGATACCTTCTTGGAAAAAATAAAAATATACATACAAGGAAACAAATTTACAACTCAAGAAGGACTCTGAGAATTCAAAGTCAAAGAAAGGGTTCCAGAAAAAAAAAGTAAAGGGCCTGAAATGAATTAGGAGGTAAGTACCTACATAGATAAGAAATCTGTATCTGTAATAGAAAATCCACAAGGATTATCCTCTTCCTTCATTCCTTCCTTTCAAATACACACAGAAATCTGTATCTCTAAGAGATAATCCACAAAAAGTATCTCTTAACTTCCTTCTTTGTATACAGGAAATTGTATCTAAGATAGATAATTCGCAAGGACCTGATGAGATAGATAATTCACAAGGACCTCTGCTTGATCTTCCATGGCAGAAAAGTCCCAAAAGACAATAGAGAGATCCCATAGATACATAATACCCAAATCCATCAGCTGTGCACTAGAACAAACACAACATTTGAACTGACTGTACTGCAATGCAGCATAGGAAGATGGTAAAGCAGAGGAAAGCAGCGCAGTGACTATTCTATTATCTCCAGCCTTCCTGACTTGAGATACTATCCCAGCCCTGGAGGCTGAGCAGGCTTGGTTCCCACTGCTGAACTGGGGTGGGGTTGACACAGCCTGGCACATTGCCATCCTTTGAACCCTTTTAAAATTCTGCTGTCTGCTGTGAGGACCAGAGTGCTGAGTGGGATCAAGACCTCTCAGAGTTGGGGGCAATAATCATGGAGCCTCCACTTTTCCTGGTTCTGGTGGGGGGGTGGGGGGAGGTCCCAGCTCAAGCACATAGGCACCCTCAGCAGCGTGCTGTGGACCCAGACGGGATTAGTCTGGACGGGGCATTGGTGAGCTGCTTTAAGAGAGAAAGAAGAGAGACTCAAGCCCTTGGGTGTTTTCTCAGGCACATTCCACTCTAATTCACAGACCAGAAAGCCAACTTTCCATAAGGATCTAGTTGCCCCAGGAACCAAAGGTGGGCAAGAAAACAGTCCTGCCATCCTGTGGACATTTTCTGTAACTACAACTTGATCACCAGTGCTCACAGGCACCTTAATTCACAAGGGCTGTGGTTCTGTTACGGAGAAGGCAATGGCACCCCACTCCAGTACTCTCGCCTGGAAAATCCCATGGATGGAGGAGCCTGGTGGGCTGCAGTCCATGGGGTCGCTAAGAGTCGGACACGACTGAGCGACTTCCCTTTCACTTTTCACTTTCATGCATTGGAGAGGGAAATGGCAACCCACTCCAGTGATCTTGCCTGGAGAATCCCATGGACGGGGAGCCTGGTGGGCTGCCGTCTATGGGGTCGCACAGAGTCGGACACGACTGAAGCGACTCAGCAGCAGCAGCACAGCCAGTATATGGACAGACTCTGAATGTACAAAAAACAGCAAGAAGGGCTAGAGTGAAAAACGTGATGCTATCAAGAAGGGTGTCTGTGTGATGCTTCAAGAGGAAAAAGTAGTGAGACACAAGCCCTTGGGTTTTTGCTCAGGCACATTCCACATTTCACAGCCTGAAAGCCGACTTTCCCGAAACCTCTGCTTGCCCCAAGAACCAGATATGGGCATCGAAAAGTGCTGCCCCCTTGTGGACACTTTCTGTAACTACATCTGACCGCTAGTACTTCAGTTCAGTTCAGTTCAGTTCAGTCGCTCAGTCATGTCCCACTTTTGCGACCCCATGAATTGCAGCACGCCAGGCTTCCTTGTCCATCACCAACTCCCACCCAAACCCAGATCCATCCAACCATCTCATCCTCTGTCATCCCCTTATGCTCATGCCCTCAATTTTTCCCAGCATCAGGGTCTTTTCCAATGAGTCAGCTCTTTGCATCAGGTGGCCAAAGTATTGGAGTTTCATCCTCAGTATCAGTCCTTCCAATGAACACCCAGGACTGGTCTCCTTTAGGATGGACTGGTTGGATCTCCTTGCAGTCCAAGGGACTCTCAAGAGTCTTCTCCAACACCACAGTTCAAAAGCATCAATTCTTCGGCACTCAGCCTTCTTCACAATGCAACTCACATCCATACATGACCACTGGAAAAACCATACCTTAACTAAATGGACCTTTGTTGGCAAAGTAATGTCCTCTGCTTTTGAACATGCTATCTAGGTTGGTCATAACTTTCCTTCCAAGGAGTAAGTGTCTTTTAACTTCATGGCTGCAATCACCATCTGCAGTGATTTTGGAGCCCCCAAAATAAAGTCTGACACTGTTTCCCCATCTATTTCCCATGAAGTGATGGGACCAGATGCCATGATCTTTGTTTTCTGAATGTCGAGCTTTAAGCCAACTTTTTCACTCTCCTCTTTCAACTTCATCAAGAGGCTTTTAAGTTCCTCTTCACTTTCTGACATAAGGGTGGTGTCATCTAAATATCTGAGGTTATTGTTATTTTTCCTGGCAATCTTGATTCCAGCTTGTGCTTCTTCCAGCCCAGCGTTTCTCATGATATATTCTGCATAGAAGTTAAATAAGCAGGGTGACAATATACAGACTTCATGTACTCCTTTTCCTATTTGGAACCAGTCTGTTGTTCCATTTCCAGTTTTAACTGTTGCTTCCTGACCTGCATACAGATTTCTCAAGAGGCAGGTCAGGTGGTCATCTCTCTCAGAATTTTCCACAGTTTATTGTGATCCACACAGTCAAAGGTCTGGCATAGTCAATAAAGCAGAAATAGATGGTTTTCTGGAACTCTCATGTTTTTTCCATGATTCAGCGGATGTTGGCAATATGATCTCTGGTTCCTTTGCCTTTCTAAAACCAGCTTGAACACAGGAAGTTCACAGTTCACGTATTGCTGAAGCCTGGCTTGGAGAATTTTGAACATTACTAGCGTGTGAGATGAGTGCAACTGTATGGTAGTTTGAGCATTCTTTGGCATTGCCTTTCTTTAGGATGGGAATGAAAACTGACCTTTTCCAGTCCTGTGGCCATTGCTGAGTTTTCCAAATTTGCTGACATATTGAGTGCAGCACTTTCACAGCATCATCTTTCAGGATTTGAAATAGCTCAACTGGAATTCCATCACCTCCACTAGCTTTGTTCATAGTGATGCTTCCTAAGGTCCACTTGACTTCACGTTCCAGGATGTCTGGCTCTAGGTGAGTGATCACACAAAGGTAAATCAAATGTTCAATGAGATATCACCTCACACTGGACCAGACAGCCATCTCAAAACACCTACAAAAAGATAAGTCTCTTATTGGAAGGCAGGACACTAGTACCTCCTGGGAAGCCCTATTCCAATGGGAAAAGGAAAAATGAAAGTACAGGAAAAGGTTAAGAAAAAAGAAAATGGGGCAAAAGAAATGCTGCTGCCTTGTGGCCATATTGGTAATTACAACTATAAAAGCTGTGTTGACTAGCACTTAATATTCACAAGATCCTGGTGTAGGGGTGTGGGGGTATAAGTAAACAACAACTGCCCTCCAGGAGTCTCCTAGGTCACTGGAAAGAATTCATAACTGGGTAGATAGACAACCCTCAGAACAGGAAAATATATTTGTAGTTGAAGATATCCACAGGGAATTTGTGTCCAAAACATAGAACCAGCTCTTGCAACTTAATATCAAAAGGTTGAACAACCCAAGAAATCACTGGGCCAAAGATCAAAATGGATATGTTTTCTAGGAAGGCATATGGAAAAAGAAATGCAAAGGAGGCCAAATGGTTGTGTTAGGAGACCTTATAAATAGCTGAGATAAGAAAAGAAGAGAAAGGCCAAGGAGAAAGGGAAAGATACATTTAACTGAATGCAGAGTTCCAGAGGATAGCAAGGAGAGATAAGAAAGCCTTGTTATGTGAACAATGCAAAGAATAAGAAGAAACAAGAGAATGGGAAAGACTAAAGATCTCTTTAAGAAAACTGGAGATACCAAGAGGACATTTCCTCAAAGATGGGCATAATACAGGATAAAAGTGTCAAGGACCTAAAAGAAGCAGAAGAGATTAAGAAGAGGTGGCAAGAATACACAGAAGAACTGTACAAAAAGTTCTTAATGACCCAGATAACCATGATGGTGTGGTCACTCACATAGAGCTAGATATCCTAGAGTGTGAAGTCAAGTGGACCTTAGGAAGCATTACTATGAACAAAAGTAGTGGAGGTGACAGAATTCCAACTGAGCTATTTCAAATCCTAGAAGATGATGCTGTTACAGTGCTGCACTCGATTTGCCAGCAAATATGAAAAATTCAGCAGTGGCCACAGAAGTGGAAAAGGTCAGCTTTCATTCCAATCCCAAAGAAAGGAAATGCCAAATGTTCAAATTACCATGCAATTGCACTCATTTCACATGATAGCAAGATTATGCTCAAAATCCTTCAAGCTAAACTTCAGCAATGCATGAACCAAGAATTTCCAGATGTACAACCTGAATTTAGAAAAGGCAGAGGAACCAGAGATCAAATTGCCAGCATCTGCTGGATCATAGAAAAAGCAAGGGAATTAAAAAAAAATCTACTGCTGCTTCATTGATTATGCTAAAGCCTTTCACTATGTAGATCACAACAAAGTGTGGACTATTCTTGAAAAGTTGGGGATACCGCAGGTGCACTGAGCGCAGACTGGGTGGCGGCTGCACGCGCCGCACTGAGCGCAGGCGGGACGGGGGAGGGGAGGGGCCTGTGCGCAGCCGCACTGAGCGCAGGCGGCGTGGCGACTGCACGCAGCCGCACTGAGCGCAGGCGGGACGGGGCGGGGGGGGGGGCTGTGCGCAGCCACACTGAGCACAGATGGGGCACAGGCAGCGGCGGCGGCGCGCTGGCGCACTGAGCGCGGTCGAGAGCAACTACAAGTCCGAGGTCAGGGGCAGCGGCCAAGAGTGCCAGGCTGCGACAGCTCAGGAACGGCTGAGAGGAGCTCCCCTGCGTCTGCCGGGAGGAACTGCCCCGCGTCTGAGGTCAGTGGAGGCCGGAGGAGCGTCCCTGCGTCCGAGGTCGGGGCGGCAGCTGGGAGGAGCGACCCCGCGTCCGAGGTCAGGGGCAGCCGGGAGAAGCCTCCTGGAGCCAGAGGCCAGGGGCGGTGACCCTGAGGAGCCATCCTGAGCTCGAGGCCAGGGGAAGCCTCTGGGAGGGGCCATCTCTAAACCTCTCCAACAAAAAGTTTAGAGAGGGTGTGAAGGGAATGGACCCTTCCTACACTCTTGTTGGGAGAGTGAAATGGTACATGAGCTAGGGAGAACACCATGGAGGTTCTTTAAAAATATAAACATAATATTATTTATTTATTTATTTATTTTTACATGTTTCAATGCCATTCTCCCAAACCATCCCACCCTCTCCCTCTCCCTCAGGGTCCAAAAGTCCATTCTATACCTCTGTGCCTCTTTTGTTGTCTCACATATAGGGTCATCATTACTATCTTTCTAAATTCCATATATATGTGTCAGTATACTGTATTGGTGTTTTTCTTTCTGGCTTACTTCACTCTGTATAATCGGTTCCAATTTCATCCATCTCATTAGAACTGAGTCAAATTTATTCTTTTTAAGGGCTGAGTAGTACTCCATTGTGTATATGTACCACAGCTTTCTTATCCGTTCATCTGCTGATGGACATCTAGGTTGCTTCCATGTCCTGGCTATTATAAACAGTGCTGCAGTGAACATTGGGGTACATGTGTCTCTTTCAATTCTGGTTTCCTCGGTGTGTATGCCCAGCAGTGGGATTGCTGGGTCATAAGGCAGTTCTATTTGCAACTTTTTAAGGAATCTCCACACTGTTTTCCATAATGGCTGTACTAGTTTGCATTCCCACCAGCAGTGTAAGAGGGTTCCCTTTTCTCCACATCCTCTCCAGCATTTATTGCTTGTAGACTTTTGGATCGCAGCCATTCTGACTGGTGTGAAATGGTACCTCATTGTGGTCTTGATTTGCGTTTCTCTGATAATGAGTGATGTTGAACATCTTTTCATGTGTTGTAGCCCCGTGTCTTCTTTGGAGAAATGCCTATTTAGTTCTTTGGCCCCTTTTTTTTATTGGATCGTTTATTTTTCTGGAGTTGAGCTGCATAAGTTGCTTATGTATCTTTGAGATCAGTTGTTTGTCAGTTGTTTCATTTGCTATTGTTTTCTCCCATTCAGAAGGCTGTCTTTTCACCTTGCGTATAGTTTCCTTTGTTGTGCAGAAGCTTTTCATTTTAATTAGATCCCATTTGTTTAATTTTGCTTTTATTTCCAGTATACTGGGAGTTGGATCATAGAGGATCCTGCTGTGATTTATGTCGGAGAGGGTTTTGCCTATGTTCTCCTCTAGGAGTTTTATAGTTTCTGGTCTTACATTTAGATCTTTAATCCATTTTGAGTTGATTTCTGTGTATGGTGTTAGAAAGAGGTCTAGTTTCATTCTTTTACAAGTGGTTGACCGGTTTTCCCAGCACCACCTGTTAAAGAGACTGTCTGTACTCCACTGTATATTCTTGCCTCCTTTGTCGAAGATAAGGTGTCCATAGGTGTGTGGGTTTATCTCAGGGCTTTCTATTTTGTTCCATTGATCTATATTTCTGTCTTTGTGCCAGCACCATACTGTCTTAATGACTGTGGCTTTGTAGTAGAGCCTGAAGTCAGGCAAGTTGATTCCTCCAGTTCCATTCTTCTTTCTCAAGATTGCTTTGGCTCTTCGAGGTTTTTGTATTTCCATACAAATCTTGAGATTATTTGATCTAGTTCTATGAAAAATACTGCTGGTAGCTTGATGGGAATTGCATTGAATCTGTAGATTGCTTTGGGTAGTATACTCATTTTCACTATATTGACTCTTCCGACCCATGAGCATGGTATATTTCTCCATCTATTAGTGTCCTCTTTGATTTCTTTCATCAGTGTTTTATCGTTTTCGATATATAGGTCTTTAGTTTCTTTAGGTAGGAATATCCCTAAGTATTTTATTCTTTTCGTTGCAATGGTGAATGGAATTGTTTCCTTAACTTCTTTTTCTACTTTCTCATTATTAGTGTGTAGGAATGCAAGGGATTTCTGAGTGTTGATTTTATATCCTGCAACTTTACTATATTCATTGATTAGCTCTAGTAGTTTTCTGGTCGAGTCTTTAGGATTTTCTATGTAGAGGATCATGTCATCTGCAAACAGTGAGAGTTTTACTGCTTCTTTTCCAGTTTGGATTCCTTGTATTTCTTTTTCTGCTCTGATTGCTGTGGCCAAAACTTCCAGTACGATGTTGAAGAGGAGTGGTGAAAGTGGACACCCTTGTCTTGTTCCTGACTTTAGGGGAAATGGTTTCGATTTTTCACCATTGAGGATAATGTGAGCTGTGGGTTTGTCATATATAGCTTTTATTATGTTGAGGTATGTTCCTTCTATTCCTGCTTTCTGGAGAGTTTTTATCATAAGTGGATGTTGAATTTTGTCAAAGGCTTTTTCTGCGTCTATTGAGATAATCATATGATTTTTATTTCTCAGTTTGTTAATGTGATGAATTACGTTGATTGACTTGCGGATATTGAAGAATCCTTGCATCCCTGGGATAAAGCCCACTTGGTCATGGTGTATGACCTTTTTAATGTGTTGCTGTATTCTGATTGCTAGGATTTTGTTGAGGATTTTTGCATCTATGTTCATCAGTGATATTGGCCTGTCGTTTTCTTTTTGGTGGCGTCTTTGTCAGGTTTTGGTATTAGGGTGATGGTGGCCTCATAGAATGAGTTTGGGAGTTTACCTTCCTCTGCAATTTTCTGGAATCGTTTCAGTAAGATAGGTGTTAGCTCTTCTCGAAATTTTTGGTAGAATTCAGCTGTGAAGCCGTCTGGACCTGGGCTTTTGTTTGCTGGAAGATTTCTGATTACAGTTTCGATTTCCATGCTTGTGATGGGTCTGTTAAGATTTTCTATTTCTTCCTGGTTCAGTTTTGGAAAGTTGTACTTTTCTAAGAATTTGTCCATTTCTTCCAAATTGTCCATTTTATTGGCATATAATTGCTGATAGTAGTCTCTTGTGATTCTTTGTATTTCTGAGTTGTCTGTCGTGATCTCTCCATTTTCATTTCTAATTTTGTTGATTTGATTTTTTTCTCTTTGTTTCTTGATGAGTCTGGCTAATGGTTTGTCAATTTTATTTATCCTTTCAAAGAACCAGCTTTTTGCTTTGTTGATTTTTGCTATGGTCTCTTTTGTTTCTTTTGCATTTATTTCTGCCCTAATTTTTAGGATTTCTTTCCTTCTACTAACTCTGGGGTTCTCTATTTCTTCCTTTTCTAGTTGCTTTAGGTGTAGAGTTAGGTTATTTATTTGACTTTTTTCTTGTTTCTTGAGGTATGCCTGTATTGCTATGAACTTTCCTCCTAGGACTGCTTTTATAGTGTCCCAAAGGTTCTGTGTCGTTGTGTTTTCATTTTCATTCGTTTCGATGCATATTTTGATTTCTTTTGATTTCTTCTGTGATTTGTTGATTATTCAGAAGGGTGCTGTTCAGTTTCCAAATGTTGGAATTTTTAATAGTTTTTCTCCTATAATTGAGATGTAACCTTAGTGCATTATGGTCAGAGAAGATGCTTGGAATAGTTTCGATTTTTTTGAATTTATCAAGGTTAGATTTATGACCCAGAATGTGATCTATCCTGGAAAAGGTTCCGTGTGCACTTGAGTAAAGGTGAAATTTATCGTTTTGGGGTGAAATGTCCTATAGATATCAATTAGGTCTAACTGGTCTATTGTATCGTTTAACGTTTGCGTTTCTTTGTTAATTTTCTGTTTAGTTGATCTGTCCATAGGTGTGAGTGGGGTATTAAAGTCTCCCACTATTATTGTGTCATTATTAATTTCCCCTTTCATGCTTGTTAGCAATTGTCTTACATATTGCGGTGCTCCTATGTTGGGTGCATATATATTTATAATTGCTATATCTTCTTCTTGGGTTGATCCTTTAATCATTATGTAGTGGCCTTCTTTGTCCCTTTTCACAGCCTTTGTTTCAAAGTCTATTTTATCGGATATGTGTATTGCTACTCCTGCTTTCTTTTGGTCTTTATTTGCATGGAATATCTTTTTCCAGCCCTTCACTTTTAGTCTGCATGTGTCCCTTGTTTTGAGGTGGGTCTCTTGCAGGCAGCATATGGGGGGTTTTTTTTTTTTTCTCCCCCCGCCTCTTTTCTTTTTGGGGGGGGGGTTTACACCCTCATTTAAAGTAATTATTGATAAGTATGCTCCTGTTGCCCTTTACTTTATTGTTTTGGGTTCGGGTTTATACGTCCTTTTTGTGTTTCCTGTCTAAAGTCTATCCTTTAGTATTTGTTGGAGAGCTGGTTTGGTGGTGCTGAATTCTCTCAGCTTTTGCTTGTCTGGAAAGCTTTTGATTTCTCCTTCCGATTTGAATGAGATCCTTGCTGGGTACAGTAGTCTTGGCTGAAGGTTATTATCTTTCATCACTTAAAGTATGTCTTGCCATTCCCTCCTGGCCTGAAGAGTTTCTATTGAAAGATCTGCAGTTATTCTTATGGGGATCCCCTTGTGTGTTATTTGTTGTTTTTCCCTTGCTGCTTTTAATATTTGTTCTTTGTGTTTGCTCTTTGTTAGTTTGATTAAAATATGTCTTGGGGTGTTTCGCCTGGGGTTTATCCTGTTTGGCGCTCTCTGGGTTTCTTGGACTTGGGTGATTATTTCCTTCCCCATTTTAGGGAAGTTTTCAACTATTATCTCCTCAAGTATTTTCTCATGGTCTTTCTTTTCGTCTTCTTCTTCTGGGACTCCTATAATTCGAATGTTGGAGCGTTTCATATTGTCTTGGAGGTCTCTGAGGTTGTCCTCATTTCTTTTAATTCGTCTTTCTTTTTCCTCGCTGATTCATTTCTTTCTACCATTCTATCTTCTATTTCACTAATCCTATCTTCTGCCTCCCATATTCTACTATTTGTAGCCTCCAGAGTGTTTCTGATCTCATTTATTGCATTGTTCATTATATGCTGACTCTTTTTATTTCTTCTAGGTCCTTGTTAAACCTTTCTTGCATCTTCCTCAATCCTTGACCCCAGGCTATTTATCTGTGATTCCATTTTGATTTCAAGATTTCGGATCATTTTCACTATCAGTGTTCGGAATTCTTCCTCAGGTAGATTCCCTATGTCTTCCTCTTTTGTTTGGTTTGGTGGGCATGTCTCCTGTTCCTTTACCTGCTGGGTATTCCTCTGTCTCTTCATTTTGGTTATACTGCTGCGTTTGGGGTGGCTTTTCTGTATTCTGGGAATTTGTGGAAGTCTCTTTCTTATAGAGCTTCCTCTCTGTGTTTGGGGTTATATCGGTGGCTTGTCAAAGTTTCTTGATTAGGGAGGCTTGTGTTGGAGTTCTGGTGGGTGGAGCTGGATTTCCTCTCTCTGGAGTGCTGTGAAGTGTGAAGTAATGGGTTACGAGACGTCAGTGGTTTTGGAGTATTTTGAGTTGCCTGTGTATTGAAGCTCAGGGGCTTGTTGTTGTGTTGCTGGAGAATTTGCGTGGTATGTCTTGCTCTGGAGCTTGTTGGCCCTTGGGCGGTGCTCAGTTTCAGTATAGGTATGAAGGCGTTTGATGAGCTCTTATTGGATAATGTTCCCTGTATTCAGGAATTCTTTGATGATCTCAGGATTTGGACTTACGCCTCCCGATTCTGGTTTTCAGATTTATTTTTACAGCCTTATGATTTCTCCATCTATTCAGCACTAAGGTTCAAACATCTAGGTTAATGATGATAGGTTTCTCCACCTTGAGGGTTGTCCCTAGAGGATCACTGAGTTACTGGTTTTGAAGCCAATGATCTGCTTTGCTGGATGCCTGATGTCCTCTGCCAGCAGTCAGAAGTTATTTTGTGGAATTTACTCAGCGTTGAAATGTTCTTTTGATGAGGTTAGAGAGGGAGAAAATGTTCTCCCCATCCTCTTCCTTCACCATCTTTTTCGCTCTCAGTCATTTGCTAGGGAATGTTGGGCAATTCATTTAGTCTCTTTGAACTCTGGTTTCCTCATTTAAAACAGGAATACCAACAACGTCCTCACCAAGGTATCTTGGTTGATTAGTGTTTTCCAATGCCTCAAACTCTTCTAGAATGACTTGATTTATAGAAGGGACTTTAAGATATTGTTGTCAATTCACTTGTCCCAGTCACTCCTGCACTCTTGATGTGAATGTAAACCAGGTGCAGGCACCATAAAAAGCAGCACGTTTCCACAAAGGCTTTGCCTCTGTTTATCCTTGCCAAGATTATTCCCTGGAGGTGTTTACGAGAGATAAAGACTGGCTGCTGCTGCTGCTCCGTCTAAGTCGTTTCAGTCATGTCCGACTCTGTGCGACCCCATGGACTGCAGCCCACCAGGTTCCCCCATCTCTGGGATTCTCCAGGCAAGAATACTGGAGTGGGTTGCCATTTCCTTCTCCAACGCGTGAAAGTGAAGTCGCTCAGTCATGTTCAACTCTTTGCGACCCCGTGGACCGCAACCTACCAGGCTCCTCCGTCCATGGGATGCTCCAGGCAAGAGTACTGGAGTGGGGTGCCATTGCCTTCTCCACAAAGACTGGCTACTTACTCTGTTTCTGTCGTTACTTCAACTTCCGAGAGCAAACAGGGGGCTGGTTGTAAATTCCTCAACTGGAGCCCACCTATCTGTTGCCTCAGGAAATGCAGAGAGGAGGCTGGCTGCTTGTGAATTTCCAACCTGGAACCCATCTATCTCCTACTTCACTGGTTCCTTGAACAGTGAAAACAAGAATGAAATTAGAATATTCCTGAATACCATATACAAAAATAAACTCCGAATAAGATAAAGTTCCCACCTTAGTATGGCTCAGTGGTAAAGAACCCACCTGCCAATGCAACAGTCTCAGCTTTGGATCCCTGGGTGGGGAAGATTCCCTGGGGAAGGGAATGGCAACCAACTCCAGTATTCGTGCCTGAGAAATCCCACGGACAGAGGGTCATGGACTGTAGGTGGGCTACAGTCCACGGGATCTCAGAAAAGCCAAACACAACTTAGTGACAGATTTTCAAGATAAAGATCTAAATGTAAGGTTGGTCTCTTGTGATCCCATGGACTGTAGCCCACCAGGCTCCTCTCTCCATGGCATATCTCAGGCAAGAACACTGGAGTGGGTTGCCATTCCCTTCTCCAGAGGATCTTCCTGACCCCAAATCTCCTGCCTTGTAGGTAGATTCATTTACTAACTGAGTCACACGGGAAACCCTACTGCCTGGAGGCAGGTGTTTATAAAGTCCTCAACCCAGGCATTGCTGGGAAAGGCTGGCCGGCTCTCCCAAGTCAGCCAGTCCTGACCTATCAAGGGCTCATAGTTGCAGAACATGGGGCTTGTTGTGCTGGCCAGGTGCAAGAAACAGAAGTGTGGTCCTGAGAGTCAGGATGGACATGTGGCTACAGCCCTGGCTTGATATCTAGTCATTTTTTTCTGGGCCATGAGTGGGACAGAATTTCAGGAGACCTTCTCCTAAGGAGAGGAACCCTGGAGTCAGGGAGAGGAGGAGAGGCAGGTGGAGACAGAGGCCCAGGGCCCTGGGTGCAGTGGAAGCTTCTGGAGGCCACACAGAGTGAAGTGAAGGGTCACCAACCTGTCCAGGAGTGGCTGTTAGTTAGTCCAGATCCTTCTCTCTGGTGCTCAGGGCCAGCTCTGCCCAGGAAGAGGGCTGGGGGTGCTCTGCAACAAGGCTTCTGTGCATGGTTCCTGTGTGCTGAGTCCTGCCCAGATGGGTCCCCTGCCTGGGGAGGGGTCTGCCCATGTGAGCCCTGTGCCCTGAGAGGGATATGTGAACAAGCTATTTTTCTTTGCAGCAGGCAGAGAGTTGCTTAGGATGCAGATTAAAAGCAGCCGAGGGTAGAGGTCAGGAGCAGGGTCAGGGGTCCCTCGAGTGTAGCCATGCAGGAGTTCCAGCTCGCTATGTTTGCCACATGATACAAGATGTTTCATAAGGGCGCTAATCTCATTTGTGAGGGCCCCCTGCATGACCTAATTACTTCCCAAAGGCCCACCTCCTAAGGCCATCACATTGGATGTTAGGATTTGACACATGAATTATAGACAGACACAAACATAGCCATGTTCACCAAATATTTGCCCAGTTTCCTCTTGCCAGAGCTGGGACTACGTAAATGACCGAGCCCTTGAGAAACTCAGTCTAAATAAGGAGATGCTCATGGGAACAGATATTTTGAAGAAGAGTGGCAAGCAGTGTAATAGTTGTTTGTTGTTCAGCCACTAAATCGTGTCTGACTCTTTGCGACTCCATAGATTGCACCACACCAGGCGTCCCTGTCCTTCACTATCTCCTGGAGTTAGGTCAGATTCATGTCCATTGAGTTGGTGATGCTAGTTAACCATCTCATCCTCTGCCACCCCCTTTGCCTGTTGCCTTCAAACTTTCCCAGCATCAGAGTCTTTTCCAGTGAGTCACTCCAAGGGACACAGTAGCTCTGAGGAGGGGTCCCTAAAGCTCTCTGGAAAAGCCAATCAGTCTTCCATATAGGTTGGGATGTTGCTCTGGGATGAGGAAGAAGAACGTTCCAGGCAGAGGAATCAGGATGTTCAAAGGCAGAGAAAAGTTCCATGTGGAATGGAACGTGAAAATCAAATGAATGCCTTCAAATCAGTTAATTAAAAGATTGGATATTCATGAGGCTGAAATTGATGGTAAAGGTGACACCTTTGGAATAGTTAAAACTTTGATTTATTGAAACTACCTACATTGTTCTACCACCTCCTGAACACACACTCATGCAACACACACACATACACACGTGTGTGTACATTGTGGAATACGCCAACCCTTCGGTAGTCAGCATTTCAAAAAAAAATTCATTTGTCAACTTAACAAATACTGCCTGAGCACCTAGGAGATAATATGTCTACTCTCAAGGATTTGGCATTCCAGTCGGAGATATGAATAAGAAACTGGTAAACAAATGTACAAGATGTTTCTCTGTGGAAAGTGCTATGAAGAAAAGGAAATAGGGTGGTGAGGTGCCCAGTGATTGGGCATCACTAGTTTAGTGGAGAGAGTCAGGACAGGCCTTCTGAGGAGGTGATACATGAGTCCAGACTTAAAGGATGGGGTAGAGTCACCCATGCCAAGAGATGAGGAAAGAGCATGTCTGGCAGAGGGAACAGTGAGCACGAGGACCATAATGTGAGCACAGGCTGTGCGTGGTCAAGGAACAGAAAGAAGATGCATGTGGTGAGGGTGCAGTGGGGCAGAGGAAGAAAGGGTGTGAGATGAAGCTGGAGAGCTTCTGAGGCCCAAATCATTCAAGGCTTTGAGGGTCGAGGTGAAGACTGGAGTGTTACTCCCAAAACAAGAGAAGCCACTGAGGAGTTCTGTGTGGGAAGAAATATGATCTACTTTCCCAATTCGTTTCTGTCGGAAATCATTCATCATAAAACCAAAAAAATCAAATTGGACCTCATCAAAAATTTTATCAAATTCTCATCAAAGACACTATTAAGAATATGAACAGATAAGCCTTAGACTGGGGAAAAGATTGGCAGTACCTGTGTCTGCTGAAGAACTTATATCCAGAATATATGAGGAACTATTACAGGTAAACCATGAGCTCTCCCTCCCCAAGAAAGACAATGGCAAAAGACTTGTAGTTCACAAAAAATACTGACAGATGGAATACGGAAAATGAAAATTGAAGGCACAGTGAGAAGCAGTATCACACCTACCAGACTAGTGAAAACAGACTGATGATGTAAAGTTTTTGGCATCGAGAGAAACTCTCCATGCACTGTGGATACATGGATAAAGAGGACAACAATGTTGGAAAATCATGTGGCAGTTTCTAATAAAGTTAAGCACACATCTACCCTGGACCCGGCAATTCCATTCATGGGTATTTACCCAGGAAAAATGAAAACATGTTCACACACACACACAAATCATACAAGAATGTTCATCACAGTCTTTACTTCATAGTGGCCATCAATAGGAGAAAGGTGTATTCATACAATGGAATAGTGTTCAGCAATAAAAAGAAGGACTTACTGATATACACAACAATATGGGTGAATCTCAAAAACATTATGTTAAGCAAAAGAAACCAGACGCAAATGAGTACATATGGTATGAAGTCCAAGAAGAGGTACTACTGATGTGTGTTGCTGGAAATAAAGAAGTAGTTGCCTGGGACGAGGGGGAATTGAAAAGAGACAAGAGGAAGCTTTGGGAGTGATGAAATGTTGTATATCTTGCTCTGGATCATGGTTACCTAAGTACATACAACTGTGAAAGTTCACAGAATTACATGCTTGACATCTGAGTGTTTTATCATATTCAATTTTTAAAAAGAGGTCTATTTTTTAAAAGAAAGGCATGTATATCTTGCCTTGAACTGTCAAGGGGCCTTTGTGAAATGTGATGTCGTGTTTTAAAACAGTTAGATTCAGCATCAGACACACTGGGTTCCAGTGCAGCTGCAGGACCTTGGAAAAGTCACTTAGCTTTTTTCCATTTCCACCTCTGTAAGCAAAAAATAATCTAAATCACAAGATGGCTCTAAAGATTAAATGGAAAATTGATGTTAGTCTTTAAATCAGTACCTATAACCTGGAAAATTCTCAATAAACTTAGCTATTTCTAAAAACATGTTTTAAATAAACTGTAATCCCGGGGAGCAGCTAAAAATCTATTCTGTTCTGCTTTGCAAATAATATCACATGCAAATTAGGACAGATATTCCAGAATCAAAAAGAAGCACCGGAAAACAATTAAGTTAAAGGCATAGGTGTACTCGGTGGAGCAGCCTGTAGACACAGCTGGTAGCTATTACTTGTGATTATTACAAGAAAATCTGGCGCTTTCTGTGATCATATACAAATCTGTCTTCGTCATGTCCTACCTCATCTTTTTACCCAGTGTCAAAAGGGAAGGGAAAGGCTGCTTGGAACGAGGACTAAAAGTGAACAAGCCAGGATTATTGGAGGTGCTCAGCTTCAGCCTTTCTAAGGAAACTCCCATTTTCACCTTTCCAGAGGGCTCCATGACAAATTATTTATTCAGCTTCAGGACTCATCTGAAGTTGAGAAAAGAATTAGTGGAGAAGTGATAATGGAATTGAAATATATCTTGAATCTGTCTGCTTAATCCCTAATCCTTGCTAAATCATCTTTCATCTCTCTTGGTCGGATCCACTTTTGAGAAAGAGAACCCACTAGGGCCTCCCCTGGGAAGACCCTCCTCGTCTGTCCTCTTGTCTCTGCTTGGAGAGCCCTGAGGAGCCAACCCACTGCACAGAGTATCCTCCTTCTCTGGGACTTTGCTGGCAGATCCAGCTGGTCTGCGACAGCCCCTCTCCCAGGCTATGGTCCAAAGGCTCCATCCTGGTTACCTGCCCCGCCCCCCTCCGCCAGGTATTACAATGAGCTAGTCAAGGAAAATGAGATAAAGGACAGCGAACGCTCCCCGACCGCACCAGGCAGCGGGGACAGAGGACAGCGGCGGCCTCGAGCTCCCGGGCAGGGTACACCCAGGGCCCCAGGCCTCGTTTCGGGTCTTCCGGGCTCTCATCTTCGCCATCTTGGGTGTCTTGCTGTTGGTGAGTTCCCGCCGTGAGTCCTGGCTCCAAAAGGCACTCTTGGTGGCCCGGAAAAAGCCCGAGGGCACCTAGCAGGGCAAATCCTGGCAAGACCCACCGGAGCAATTCCAGTACTCGGCGTGTTGGTGGTGGGCCCTAGAGGAGCGCGGATGCCTGGCATCTACTCGCTGCCCAGAAGAGCTGGCTCCCTGGAGCGCCTGACCTCTGGACTGGCCCCAGGCCCCGCGAGCATCAGATGGTCATTTCTGTCCTCCCCCTTCCCTTTTCCCTCTGCTGACTCTCCTCACTCTTTTCTCTCTCTCTCTTTTTCTGTTTTGCACTGCATTTATCTTCTAACCTGCGTCCTTTGTAAATCATTAAGTGTAGGCCCCATCTTCCCCTGACCACTGCCTTAAGCACCCTTACATTTCCTTTTCTCAGAAAGAAGAACAACTTCAAAATTGCTTCTCACCACTTTCTTTCAGAGGGGAGGTGAAGGCTCTGGGTGTGGTTCACCACTGCTGCTGCTGCTGCTAAGTCGCTTCACTCGTGTCCAACTCCGTGCGACCCCATAGACGGCAGCCCACCAAGCTTCCCCCGTCCCTGAGTGTGCATTTTTAAGAAACTCACAGTGAGGAAAAATGTGCACACTTGGCACTGCTTTCTTGCATTGTTTGAGGCTGTTTTCAAAGTTGCTTATCGGTTCAAAGAAAAAAAAAATTAAGGGTCTAACAAAGTTACAGGAATCGTGAAAATATGCATCTTTCATTGAACAAATTAATACCAAAAATCTGGAAAGAAACAGCATTTTGTATTCACAAGAAGTATAGAATTAGTTTTTAAAGTATCGGTTTGTAATAGGTAGGACTCATATTGAACAGTACTTGATGAATGGGTCTGGGTGCCTGTCAAGTATCCAGTGTAGCCATGTGCATTGTCTGTTGGGTAACTCCTTAGAAGTGGAATTGCTGGGTCAGTGGGTTAGATGATTTTACACTTTTGTCTAGATAATGACAAACTGTTCTCCCAAAGAAGACTGGGCCATTTTAACTCACACCAGGAGTCCACAAGGGTGCCCTATTTCCCTGCACCCTTGCACATTGAACTGTAACACTTTGCCAATCTAAGAAGTAAAAATGGGGCACCATAGTGCCATGGTTTTGATTCTTCCATTCCAGTAGATTGTTTCAAGCATCCATGAGATTGCTGAGACTGGGAGTGGATAACCAGGAGACCCTAGATTAGGTCACAGGGGAGGCCACAAAAATACAGACAATAAAAGAACTAACAAAAATCTTTACAAAAATTCTTTCAGACAACAGGAGTCCTTCACTAGTTCTTCTAAAGCCAACATAACCCTAATACCTAAACCTAATGGAAACAATTGAAAAGAAGAAAAAATACTTTTAAATACCCTTCCTAAAAACAGAGGCAAAATTCCTTTACAAAGCAAATAGTAAACTAAGTTCAGGAAGATTTAAAGAAGAAAACATACCATAACCAAATGGGGTTAATCTCAGGAATAAGTATTGGATTAACATCTGAAAATCAATCAGTGTTTTTCACTGTATTAACAGTATGGAGGCTTCCCTGGTGGTCCAGTGGTTAGAAACTTCTGCGGTGTGAGAGATACCTGTTCATTCCCTGGTCTGGGAGGATCCCACATGCCTGGGAGCAACTGAGCCCATGTGCTACAACTGCTGAGCCCCCAGGCTGCATCTCCTGAAGCCTGTGCACCTGGAGTCTATGCTCCACAACAAGAGAAGCCACTGCAATGAGAAGCCTACACATGAACATCAAGAGTATCCTCCACTTGCCACAACTAGAGAAAGCCTGCATGCAGCAACAAAGACTCAGCACAGCCAAAATAAATAAATAGATCTTTAAAATCTGTGGCAGAAAACATCACAATAAAGTAACTATCCTCTAATTAAAAAGTCAAAACACACACACAAACCAGTGTAATGGAGAAAAACTATATAGAAAAACTAAACAGCTTAACAGATGCAGAAAAATAATTTGAACTGTCACTTAACCCCCTGTAAATGAAAAGGTGAAAGTTGCTCAGTCGTGTCCCAATAGTTTGCGACCCCATGGACTATAGCCTGCCAGGCTCCTCTTTCCATGGAATTCTCTAGGCAAGAATACTGGAGTGGATTGCCATTTCCTTCTCCAGGGGATCTTCCTGACACAGGGATTGAACCTGGGTCTCCTGTGTTGCAGGCAGATTCTTTACTGTCTGAAAAAAGTCTCATTTTATCAGGGAAGAAGGGCCCTTCCTCCATATGATGAAGGCCACTCCCTCTTGGAGTCACATCAGAGAGTAGGATAACTGAGGAAAGGGCATGAGGGAATGTTTTGGAGCAAGCTAATTTTCATGATCTAGATAGAGGGTTTGGATTTCCCAACTGTAAGCATTAAAAACAAACAAAAACGCTCTTTGAATGGTCCCCTTAAGATTGTACACTTTCTTCTTTGGAAATCTTAACATTGAAATAAACTGTAAAGAAATATTGAGCTCGAGTTACTGACATAATGCCAAAGTATTAAAAGTTGCAGATATGAATTTCGTCATACAGATAAGACACTTAGGAGAATGGACAGAGCAGCATGGATAGAGAAAGAAGTATGTGATACACCTAAGTTACAGAACTTAGGTGATGAGCACATACGCGTTTAGTGAATGAATCTTACAACTTGGTTGGATGTTTGAAACTGTTCGTAACAAAACATTGAGGGAGAGAGTCTGTGAGAGGAGAACCAGGGAAGGAAGGAAGGCCTAGGATTGTGAGGGCAGGGGAAGGAGAATCCACCAATTTGGGGTGACTCGGAGGAGGCCCAGACTGCGGAAGGGGACACATGTGAGCTTAACTGTCCCCAAATATTTACCAGGTGGCATTTTATCTTGTTTAGATCCAGGCAGTTGAACTGGGCTCAACATAAGCTCTTTCCATTTTGCCTTTGTTTTTCTTTCTTTTTTTCCCTCATAATGTCACTTTCTACTTTAAATCACTCCGAGATTAAAGTAACACAACTATACAAAACCCTTTGTTTCCTGTGTCATCTGAAACTTAGCTGCTGACATGACAGATCCCATGATTGGACACTTGAATGTACATTTTTTCCCACAAATGAGGACTGTCTCCCCCCAAATGACCACACAATCCTGAACATCAGAACACTATCATCAACCCATTAATCCTGGTCGAATCTTCAGACCAGTGGTTTTAGACAGGCCCCATTGTGTCATTTTTAGCACAGAGACTTGGCTGAAAACCCTGTATTGCTGTTTCTTCTTTCTCCATGTGATTCTGGTATTTTGTGGAACACTGACAGCTTCCTTTTGGGGACAGCTTGTTGGATTAAGGCCACAAGTTCATTACTCACTATGTGATTCTATATCCTGATTATGAAAAATTTGTATGCATGGCAGAACCCTCATTTGTGAAAGTGTGTGTGAGTGTGTGCATGCACATGTGAAAAAGAAAGAGCGAGCCTGAGAGTATTCACATGTGGTCAAATAGAAGAAGTCAAGGCACAAAATACTGGATACCTTCTCTAATCAAGGGAATCTCTGTGGTTTCTGTATTCTTATAAAAAAATTTTCCTTGCCTACGCTTTCTGGGCTTCACAGGTGGTGCTAGTGGTAAAGAACCAACCTGCAAACACAGGAGATGCAAGAGACTGAAGTTTGATCCCTGGGTCAGGAAGATCCCCTGGAGGAGGAAATGGCAACTCACTCCAAAATTCTTCCTGGGAGAATCCCATGGACAGAGGAGCCTGATGGGCTACAGTCCATGGGGTCGCAAAGAGTCGGATGTATCTGAGCACATACTTTCTGGAATACACATATTTTAAGAGGAAAGAATACAGGGGCAAAAACTTAAGTGAAAGTTACTTGCTAGCACAAAAGGCCAAAGGACAAACATGAAAAGAATGAGAGTTTAGACCTGGGAAGAAAGGCCCCAGTTCTGTTTCACTTTGCAGGTAGTGGTCAAGGAAATGTGGGGTGGATCCTAAAAGGGGTGAGAGTGTGGAAGCCACTCATGCCTGTCCCTGCTTTGTCCCCATAGGTCAAACCCGCTTCAGCCATGTCAGTAAGGAAGGATGAAATTCACCAGCAGTCATCAGCCCCACTGGAAGGGAGCCTCCAACAGAAGTTATGTCTACCAGGTAGATTCTAAGACTGGTCTCCCACCATTGTCTTCCTGTCTATGCATTTGTTTTTGGCTGTGCTGAGGCTTTCTTGCTGCATGGGCTCTCTCTAGTTGTGGAGAGTGGGGCCTCCTCTCCAGTTGCGGTGCTTGAGCTTCTCACTGGGGAGGCTTCTCTCGTTGCAGAGCAGAGGCTCTCGGGTGCATGGGCTTCAGCAGTCGCAGCAGGTGTGCTCAGTAGTTGTGGCTCCCGAGCTGCAGAGCACAGGCTCAGGATTTGTGACACCTGGGCTTAGCTGCTCCGCAGCATGTGGGATCTTCCCAGACCAGGGATTGAACCTATGTATTCTGCATAGGCAGGCAGATTCTTTCCCTCTGAGCCACCAGGGAAGCCCCCGATTTTTCTTTTTACTGTTTCATGTGCCAGCTATGAATGTGACCTGGATGTGTGGCTTGTAATATATTTCTGTTGGCAGTACTCGTCTAGGGTATGTCTAGGGTCTGTGGTAGATGAAGAATCAAAGATGAAAGCCCGGTTGAGGAGAGTTCCCCTTGTGGATTCCACAGATGGCCAAAGAGGCCTCCCCAGCCACACTGCCAGCCTCAGGCAATCCTGTGGGGTTTACTCACCAACTTTTCCCTTCCTTCCCAGGATTCTATATGGAAGAAGCCAGTGGAGGCTGTGCCTCGTGCACCGATGGGATAGACTACACCAGTCATTCAAACACCTTCCCTTCTTGCTTACCTTGCACGACTTACAATTCAGGTACAGAACCTGCGGTCCCCCATGCCTGCAGTTAGGGTGCTGGGTGATGAGATGGGAGTTAAATGGGACGAGGAGTCAGAAACCTGATTTCCAGCCCAGCTAGGTCTTCATCCTGTCTTGGTCAGTAAAATAAATGAGAACAGAAGTTATTTGCATAATACATGCCAACTGGTAGGGAAGTCTTTCAGAACATCAGCTGGAAAGAGGGGAATAACGTGTCCCTTGATGGAGGGGCTGGATGGTAACAGTGCAGAAGGCCTGGGGGAGTGGGGCAGGGTTGGGTTTGAGCTGTGGGAGGTGTCTGATCCTGGGCCAGGCTCCTGTGGGCGCCATGCCCTCTGCTCTGGGGCCTCAGCCTCTCTCAGCCTTCATGACCTGAGGTCCCTCTGCCTTTTAGCAGGCCATCACCCGTTGGGACATCACCCAAGGGTTCCTCTCCATCCACAGCGTCTCAGATTACACCTCACCCCACCCCACTTCTTGCTCCTCATTTGTGATCTAAAACATTTTTCTTCCCAACCCTGATGCAATTCGTAATGATGCACAGTCCCTTTTGTATGCCTCTGTTGCTGACACGTGAACAGTGGCTGTTCTATGGATGGCCTATGTGTGTTGCCACAGAAAATGACCCCAAAATTACTTAAAGAAAGATAAATTCATTTATTTTTGGCTGTTCTGGGTCTTTGTTGCGGAACTAGGGCTTTCTCTCATTGTGGCGAAGGGGGCTACTCCTTTTGCTTCTCATCGTGGTGCACAGACCCTAGAGCACACGATCAGTAGTTGTGGCACACAAGCTTAGCTGCCCCGCAACATGTGGGATCTTCCCAGACCAGCGATGCAACCTGTGTCCCCTGCTTTGACAGGCGGATTCTTAACTACTGGACAAGCCAGGAAGCCCTCCGAATTACTTCTTGAACTGAGTGGATGGAGATCTGGGTGGTGAAGAAGGGGTGAGAGACATATGAGGGAAACACACCCTCAAAACCTTATCTTTGGTCTCTAGAAGAAGAAGAAAAAAATCGCTGCACCCCTACCAAGGACACTGAGTGTCAGTGCAAACCTGGCCCTTTCCGTGGAGAAGATGCACCTGAATTCTGTCAAAAATGCTGCACCAGGTGAGACACAGGAACCTGGGGGCTTCCAACCCACAGGAGACCCCAGTTTCCTTGTATCCATTTCTCTCTCTTGCTTCCGTGAAGCCCCTCCCACCTCTCAGAGCTCCCTTGTGCCTGTGGGGTCTCCTGAGCCTGCAGCAGCGCTCCCTACCACCACCGTTTGTCCTGCATGGCTTTCCCAGTGGCCCCTTCCCATGTCTCCTCGGGAGGGGCCTAGAAAGATGGAAGTGCTGACAGCAGACAGAAGTCATGATGAGGGCCCGTGTGTGCTCCTTCAAGGTTCCTATAAAACCAGAGCCAACTCGACAGGCCTCACACCCTTGTTCCTCAGTAGCACCTGAATGTTTCCTATTTGGGGCCGACTTGGGGCCAAGAGTAATTCACTATCCTCTGATACTCCAGTGTTGGCTGAGATTGGTAGGAAGAGTCAACAGGTGGATGAGAGGGCCTCATATTCAAGTTTGACTGGAGGAGGAGTCAAGCTTGTACCCACACTCTTCTGATCCTTGACCTGGACGAGGCACCCTCCTCACCTCACAGAGCTTCACATGCAGCCCAGGGAGGCCAGGCAGGCCTTGCAGAGGAAGCCGAGTTCCTGAAGGACAGCTGTGAACACTCAGTAGGAGCCTGGGGGCCATAGTACACAATCCTGGATCCTTCTCCCCGCCCAGTGAGGGGGAGTGAGGGGACCCTCCCCTGCAGACAGCAAGAGCCTGTCCCCCTCCAATGTCTTGTCAGGGGATCCAGGATGGGAGGCTGCCCCCTCTTTCTCCTCATTGAGCCAGTTGTCCCTGATGGGTCCCCTACATCATCCCTGTGTCTGTACCCAGGTGCCCTGATGGGAAGGTCATGGTCACGGACTGTACCCCCTGGAGCAATATCAAGTGTGTGGACCAAGAATCAGGTACCCTGGCGCATGGGGAGGCCCCAGTTCCTGGAGAGCTAGGAACTCCCTCTCTCCCTCCTCAGGCACTTCAAGGCTGGTGATTAGAATTGTATGTGAAATCACCAGTGTACTAGTCGGATGTGTGGTATGGTGCTTCTTTAAAGGTGAGGTTCTAGAAGGGAAAGAGGAGGTGCTGGCTCCCTCCTCCAGATCTCCCCAATCCTCCTGTTCCTCCTGGCTTGTCTCTGATCTTGTTCCCCAGGAAACCCCTCCCACCTCACCTGGTCCTACAAAACCATGATCACATCGGGCCCCCAACTCAGCTGACGATCCCCTCACGGAACTCAGAGAAACATGTTGCCTAGTAGATCACAGCCTTATTGTAAAGGTAATAAACTCAGGAACAGCAGATGGAGGGGGATACATAGGACAGGGTGTGTGTGGGAGAGGCACGGAACTTCACACTCTCCGAGCCTCACTTTCCCCAAATCTGCATGTGTTCATCAACCCAGAAGCTGTCCAGACCCTGTTTGGGGGTTTTTATGGAGGAGTCATCACACAAGCACAATGGATTAAATCAGTGGCTGTTGGTGATTGCTTCAACCGGAAGCCCTTCTGGCTTTCCCAGACATGGTCGGGGGAGGAGGTGGGGCAGGGGAGGGACCGGAAATTCCAATCCTCTAACCATGTGCTTACCCTGACAAGCAGCGCCCCCTTTGGAAAGGAGGCACTCTCCGAAAAGTCACCTCATTCACCTAACAAGAGTACCTTGACTGCTCTCCCCCACTTAGGTAATTCCCAGAGTTTTAGGAGCTCTGTGCCAGGACCGGGGGCAAAGACCAAAACTGTATTTTTATTATTAATACAAATCACAAGGTCACAGTGACCCCAAATTTCAGTGATAATTTGGTTCTCTAGCCTTAAAAGTTTTTCAGCAGTTGATTGGACCTTCTTTAAAAAAAAAAATTTGGGGGCTACACCTCGAGGCATGCGGTGATCTTAGTTCCCCAACCAGGGATTGAACCCACACTCCCTGCATTGGAAGACAGAGTGTTACCCGCTGGGCCACCAGGGAAGTCTCTGATTGGGCCCTTTTTAGGTGAAACTGTTATTGGCTTAAACTAAATGGTTCAAGATTTCAAAAAGCTGGAGCTGAGCATGTGCCATCTTCCTGTGGTGTCTTCAGATCATTACTGACTTTTCCATGGTCCCTGAAACCCTGAGCTTTCCCCTGAGATGCGTCAGGGCCCAGGAAGCCTGTTGCCTGCCCCTGCTCGAGACCAGAGTCTATTCAGGGGCCCGCTGGGCACAGGCAGCTTGCGGGGTGTGTGTGGGTGCACACCAGCCTGATTAGTGGAGAGATGTCTGGGATGACTCATTCCCGGGTGTGCTCTGATTACAAGAAGTGAGAATGTTTGGGGAACAAGATAAGCCTGGGCGAGAGCCCAGCCACACTACCTTGCCCACTGTGAAACAAAATTTGGGGCTTATGCATGCTTCCCCAGGGAGAAAGAAATCCATGGACTCCATTGGATATTCAAGCAATGACCCCAAAAGATGAAGAGCCTTAAAGTGGGATTTCTCAGCCTTGGTGTTATTGGCATTTAATATCTTACAGCATTCATAAACGTAACTGAAAATGTCCCCAGATGTCACCAGTGTCCCCCAGCCCCAACATGAGGGCCAGCTGGACAGGCTGGACCAGGAGCAAGGAAGAAGGAAATGAAAGTTGCTCAGTCGTGTCTAACTCTTGGTGACCCCATGGGCTATACAGACAATGGAATTCTCCAGGCCAGAATACTGGAGTGGGTAGCCTTTCCCTTCACCAGGGTATCTTCCCAACGCAGGGATAGAACCAGGTCTCCTGCATTGCAGACAGATTCTTTACCCGCTGAGCCCCAAGGGAAGCCCAAGGGAAGACCAGGAACAGGGGGTGGGGGGATGCAAAAGGACAGTGAAGCACGAGGAATGGGGGCAGATAAGCAAGTCTGCCCTCCTGAAATGTCTGCTGGCCCGGTCGTCTGCAGTTATGACTGGGCAGGGTGTGGAGGTCACAGGGACTCTGAGGTGTGTGACCCCCTTTGCTCCCCCTGGGCCAGCAGGTGTGTGAGGCTGAGCCGCTCTGAGGCAACATGGGTTTTGAGGCCCACACAGACGCGGCCCCTGTGTGCTGCGTGAGCCTTTCTCCTAAGTCAGGAGGTTTGTTGTTGAGAAGACATCCCGTGATGACCAGGGGAAGACTGGCCTGGCTGAGGTAGCAGTGTATTGGTGGATCTTAGGGACACAGAACTTTGAGTGTCCCAGGTGGGGCTTCTGATACCGATGACCACAAACTGGGGTGCCGGGGAGGCTTAAAACCGCGCACGGCACCAAAAAAAAAAAAAAACACCCACAATACTAATTGATTCTCTTCCAGTTCTGGGGGCCAGAAGTCTAAAGTCAGGGGTCAGTAGGACCGGGCCCCCAGACCTGGGCTCTGGAGGAGCGTCACTCCCAGCTCTTCCAGTTTCTGGGGCTCCAGGTGTTCCTGGGTTTGTGGCCACATCCCTCCAGCCTATGCTTCCTCCTCACATGGTCTCCTCCTCTCTGTGTGTCTCTCCTCTTCTTATAAAGACACCCATCATTCTTCATAAGGCCCATCTAATCCACTGTAACCTTATCTAACTTGATTTCATCTGCAGTGACCCCATTTATGAATAAAGGCCCCCTGGCAAATATGGGGAGTTGGGATGTGGGTGTCTCTTTTGGAGGGCACCATTCACCCCGCCACAAAGCTGAGCCTTTACACACGAGCAGTTATCCCAGGAGTAGGGGGAGCTCACACAGGACCCCTCGAGTACAGCCATGGGTGGGAGAGGCATGGCGTCTGGTTGGAGAGCTGAGCAGGGCAGGTGGTCTGGCGGGGACCAAGCCTTGGCCTGGCTGCCTCGGTGCAGGGTCCCAGGGTGTGCACGGAAGCCCCTGAGGTCATCAAGATGCAGGTTCTGACTTTTAGCAGGTCTAGGAATGCCCCACAGTGCGCTTCTCACCTGCTCCAAGGGTGTATAAACTGCTGACTCTGGGGCATGCTTAGAGGTGCGAGGAGCGTGCAGGCCTGTTTCCCAGGAGCTGTCAGAAACTTCCCAAAGGACGGCGCCCCCCTCCAGTGTCTATGCAAGTCCCCAATCCCCTGTCCAGTGCCCCAGGGGTACCCCAGACAGACACCCATACACAACACTGGGTGCCTGGGCCAGGAACCCAGTGGAGGGGGGAAGTGGTGGCTCTGGAAGAAACATGCTCATAATTTGCGTATAGGACGAATGGAGGCTGAGCCTGGCCAACTGGCTGTGACCACAGGTGACCCACTTGCCCCCCCACCCTCTACCAGGCACCGTGGGCCCAGAGGACCTCAGCTTAAAAATTGCTTCCCCAGCCACCCACAAGAGGGGCCCTCATTGTCAAATCAGTGTCTGACATCTTGATCCAGAAGACCACCCCTGAAGTCAGTTTCACACATGATGGTCCGGGAGGGGTGTCATGTCAGAGACCCCTGGGACAGCAGACAGGATGGAAATAGTAGGAAAAGGTCCTGGAGGCAGGTGGCCCAGGCCTGCCTTCTGCAGGAACGCCTCTTCCGCCCATCCCCCACTGCTCTGTCCCTCCGATGGCTGTGGGGTTAGCGGCCAGGATCCCAAGGAAATGGACAAGAGCAACCTGTGGGCCAACATGTCTCCTTGTAACTGAAACCCATCAGCATTTTTTAAGCGCCAACTCAAAGCCAGGGCATTATTTATGTCCACTGGTAATTGCCGAAAAGGCCACACAGGAAAATCCAGGCTGTGTACTGGGGGTGACCGAGGCCCACACCTCCCTGATGTTGAACTTGACTCCGGATTTGGCAGAATTGTTAAGGCCGCAGACATGTGAACCCTACAAGGTCCGTTTGCTTTCAAGCTGCCGTTCAGGGCTCGCCACCGCACCCCAGGGCTGGCAGGCTGTAGTTTCCCCTCATTCCTCCCCGGAGTTGGTGTGGGCCGTGCCGGTATCTGTTTCCCCTCTTCATGGATATTACTTTTTGAAAAGCGAGTGAGCAACTGCCTGCTGGAGGATGGGAGCCACCTCCACACCAGAGTCCAGGATGGCTGGTCAGGTGGTGAGGGTAGCTGAGCTTCCAGAGAGGCTCAGACCCCACACAGCCCCTCTGAGGCCACGTGTGCAGGTCGAGACCCAGCCCGGCCACTTCCTGGGAGCTGAGCAGACTCAGGCAAGTGGCTTCCCCCTCGGGACCTTGGTTTTTCCATCTTAGAATGGAGGGGCTTTCATCTGCCACGGGGTGGGCAGGGTTGCCATGGACACGGGACAAGGAGAGGGGCATGTTTCTTGCAGTTTCCAGTTGAGGCTTTGTGGGCATGAGCTGGTGTCTGAGACAGTTTCCAGACTTGGCTAAGTGTGGTGATGAGCATGGAGTTGGAGGGTGGGGGTCCCTCCTCATAGCCTGGACATTGGGGTGGGGGTTCTCGACTTAGAGGCACCTCAAGTCTAATTTCAACAACTCCGTATGTAAGGATAATGCAGCAACAGATGTTCTCAGGGACTTGTCAGCCTGGATGCAAAGCCCCATCCCCACCCCACCTTCTGTGAGCATCCTGACCTGGCTTGTGGTACAAGGGTCAGATCGTTTTACCGAGGGAAGGAACTGAGGCTCTGAGAGGTAGGGCAAGGAGATCAAGGCCACTGGGCCCGACAGGGGCAGTTGAACCTGGGTGCTGGGTCCTCATGTCAGACTCTTTGCCCTGAACCGTGAGAACTGAACTCTAGGGAGGGCTGAGTGCCAAAGAATTGATGCTTTTGAACTGTGGAGTTAGAGAAGACTCTTGAGAGTCCCTTGGGCTGCAAGGGCATCAAACCAGTCAATCCTAAAGGAACTCAACCCTGAATATTCATTGGAAGGACTGATGCTGAAGCTGAAGCTCCAATACTTTGGCCAACCCGTGTGAAGAGCTGACTCATTGGAAAAGACCCCGATGCTGGGAAAGATTGAGGGTAGGAGGGAGAGGGGGCATCAGAGGATGAGATGGTTGGATGGCATCACGGAGTCAATGGACATGGGTTTGAGTAAGCTCTGGGAGGTGAAGGACAGGGAAGCCTGGTGTGTTACAGTCCATGGGGTCTCAGAGTCGGACGTGACTTAGTGACTGAACAACCACAAAATGTGGTCTTCAGCCTCCATCTCACTCCTCCCCCAGGCTTAGTGCCTCTGCCATGAGCCTCTCCTAGTGAGGTGTCAGGGGCCATTGTCTAGTCCCAAAGCTATTCATATCTCTAGTCATAATTCCACAATTACACATTCATTTCTTTGGCTGTACAGTTTTCGTGTCTCTTGAGTCTTAAGTGCTGAGGCTTTAATACACCCCACCTGGCTTCCTTTGGGCCTCTCTTGGTTTTGTGGAAGCGTACTTATTATTAACTGGAGAAGGAAATGGCAAAGTTATCAAGTGAATTCTGGACATGTTTTAAGAATCTTGTCTTTAAAGTTCCCCAAGGATGGCTCTTCGCTAGTCCCAGGTAGTCGGCCTGAAATCTGTGCCCCTCTGGTTGTGGTTTTGATGTCCTCCCATATCTCCAGGCCGGTTGTGTGCCAGAGTCAGCTCTTTCTGTCTCATCGGGAATTCTGCCAGCCAGGTGTGAACCCTTTGGTACATGAAACGGGCCACGGCGGGAGTATTTACACCACGGACACGGGCAAATGATGCAGCTACAGATCAGGGTTTCTTCCTGGAGAGCAGGGGGTTAGGCAGGGGGCTGCACACGTTATCAGCATGCCCCTGCTGTGTGGCCACGTGTCTCCTTTTCCTGAAGAGGTCAAGTGTCTTCAAACGCGTCTGTTGTATTTTTGCTTCTTGTTATGGCACTTTGTTATTTCTGCTCGTTCTGTTTGGTTCTTTTCCAAGTTGGCTGTGTCATTTTCTTTAATGGTTTCCTGTCCTTTGCAGGACCTTTCTATCTTGAGGTTTATTTCTCTAATTGAGATGAGCTTAACTGATTTATTAGATTGATTATCCATCAAATCCTCTCAGAACCCCAAAGCTGAGGGGGTCACGTCTGCTGGTTCTCCTCCAGCTGTCTTTCATCCTGATGTGCCTGGCGCTCTTCCACAACGTCCACCACTCTCCCATAACCCGTGGGGCAGTTCCCAAGCCTGGGAAGAAGGTGGCCTTATCCAGAAAGACTTGGCACTTGCATTCTCCACTCATCTGAAGGTGTTCTGGATAGGTTCACCTTGAACCAAGGTCACGGGCTGACATGCCTGGACCCACTGGGTTCCTCACCTCCTGCTTCTCTTGCTTGGCACCAGAACCAGCTTCCTTGTCATTCCCGAGGCTGGAGGAGGGAGGTCTTTCTGGGTCACCTGAAAGTGTCATCTCCTGGGAGTCCAGCTCCATGAGGAGAGAGGGGTTTTCTGTTGGACTCCTCTTGGGCAGGTGCTCCTCTTGGTCTTCTCAGGTCTTCAGCAAATTTAAGGCATGACACTTTTTTTTGTTTTTGTTTTCCATGAGAGGGTGGATCTGAGTAACCTACCCACCAAACATCAAATCAGAACTGTGAATGAACGCTGCTGCTGCTGCTGCTAAGTCACTTTAGTCGTGTCTCACTCTGTGTAACCCCATAGACGGCAGTCCACCAGGCTCCCCCATCGCTGGGATTCTCCAGGCAAGAACACTGGAGTGGGTTGCCATTTCCCTCTCCAATGCATGAAAGCAAAGGGAAAGTGAAGTCGCTCAGTCGTGTCCAACCCTTAGCGACCCCATGGACTTCAGCCTACCAGGCTCCTCCGTCCATGGGATTTTCTAGGCAACAGTACTGGAATGGCTTGCCATTGCCTTCTCCAGGTTATGTTATTAGGTACATTCACATTTAGAATCCTCGTCTTTAGAATCCTCGGTAGACTGAACGTGTATTATTAGTAGGAGATGCTCCTTTTTATCGCTAGTAGTGCTTCTTAGTTTAGACACTCTTGAGAGTGATATTGCCACATCAGTTTTCTGTCCTTGTTCGCCTGGGTATCTTTTACTTTCACCTGTCTGTGGTCTTCCATCTGAACATGTACCTCTGTGAACAGTGTATAGTTTTCATCTTAATCAGTTTGACACTTTGTATCTTTTAATGAGAATATTTGCTCTATTGATAATTTTGATGTTTCAGCCTGTAGATACCATGTTGCTGTGTGTTTTCTGTTCGTCCCACCTGTTCTGTGTTCTTTTCTTTTGCCTTCTTTTAGAAGGAGGAGTTGTTTCTCTAGTTCTGTGCTCCTCTGTCAGGTTGTTGGGTGCACATTCGCAGATGCAGCCTGTGTTTTACATTTAAGTCTAACTTAGTGCTTTGACTGCCTCTCTGACACGACTGTTTCCTCCTTGGCACTGTTCTCCTTGAAGATTTTAGATTTATTTTTGGCGTTATCATCATTGTAGCGTTAACATTTACCCTCACAGTTACCTCATTGTTGGTCTTCACTTGTGTTTTATGTTTCAGTCAGAGACTACTTTTCTTTTTCCCAAAGCACTGCTTTAATATTTTTTAGTTCCTGTGTGTGGGTGATGAATTGTCTCATTTCCATTTGCCCTAAAAGTCTTTATTTTGCTTTCACTTTTGAAGAGTGTTTTTGTTGGGTACAGAATGCCAGGTTGGTGGTTATTTGTTTTTCAGCATTTTACAGATGCCAGTCCATTATCTTCTGACTTCCTTTTTCTTGAAAAGTCAGCTCTCAGTGTTGCTGTGCCGTTAAAAGCCACACCTTTTTTTCTCTGAGAGCTTGAACATTTCCTTCTTGCCTTAGGTACCTGCAGAGCTGCTGAAACCAATGTGTAGTTTTCATTTTTGAGTCAGTGCTCTGATTCTTGAACCAGCTCTCGCCACTGTCCCTGTCAGTCAGTTCAGTCGCTCAGTGTCTGACCCACTGCAGCCCCATGGAGTACAGCACGCCAGGCTTCTCTGTCCATCACCAACTCCTGGAGCTTGCTCAAACTCATGTCCATCGAGTCGGTGATGCCATCCAAGCATCTCATCCTCTGTCCTCCCCTTCTCCTCCTGCCTTCAGTCTTCCCCAGCATCAGGTTCTTTTCCAGTGAGTCAGTTCTTCGCGTCAGGTGGCCAAAGTATTGGAGCTTCAGCATCAGTCTTTTCCAGTGAATATTCAGGACTGATTTGCTTTAGGATTGACTGGTTGGATCTCCTTGCAGCCCACGGGGCTCTCAAGAGTCTTTTCCAACACCACAGTTCAGAACTATTGATTCTTCGGTGTTCAGCCTTCTTCACAGGCCAACTCTCACATCGATACATGACTACTGGAAAAACCATAGCTTTGACTAAATGAACCTTTGTCAGCAAAGGAATATCTCTGCTTTTTAATGTGCTGTCTAGGTTTGTCATAGCTCTCCTTCCAAGGAGCAAGCGTCTTTTCGTTTCACCATCTGCAGTAATTTTGGAGTCCAAGGTCACTGTTTCCATTGTTTCCCCATTTATTTGCCATGAAGTGATGGGGCCGGATGCCATGATCTTCATTTTTTGAATGTTGAGTTTTATGCCAGCTTTTTCACTCTCGTCTTTCACTTTCATTAAGAGGCTCTTTCGTTTCAGCCCCTGGAGGCATTTCTTATTCCCCTAACTGTCTTTTCTCCACCTTAAGGGGCCCCATTTATAGTTTTTAACAATGTAGTTTCACAACAGGTTCCTTCGGTATATTCTATACTTTTTTCCCTCATCTATTTTTTCTAACTGATCCATTCCTCAGTTCACTGATCCTCTCTTCAACTATGTCCAATTTGATGTGAAGCCCGAAGCCTGAGTTCTTCAGTTCAGTCACTGTTATTTGAAAGTTCTCGAATCGGTTTTGAGTCTCAGAAATTTTTCCTTTGGTCAAGTATATTTTTGACCTGGTGAAGTTTGCATCTGATTCCTCTAGCATACCTCTGATATGCTGATATACATCTGATACCTCTGGATCTGTTTCCGTTCTTTTTCTCTTGGTCCTGTTTGTTGTTACACCCCTTTTTGCTTTTTTGGTTGCATGTTGGACATTATCTATGGAAAACTCTAGAGTTTCTGGTGACTCTGTCTTCTCCAGAGGTTCCTCTGACGCAAACCTCTAGTGGGGACAGAGCTGTCTGTTCACTCAGGGTCTTATGACTTGAGGCTGGGGTGTCCTTGTAAGCTGAGTCTCAGCAGCCTTCAACCAGCTTCCCCCTGACCCCAGGGAGAAGCCCTCCAGCGTCTCCATCTGGAAGCCTAGGGTGCCTCCCATGGCCCCCTCCCTTCTCGGCCAGTCCTGAATCCCACCGTCTGTCTCCCGAGCACCACAAGGTGATTGATACTCAGCACTCAGCCGGTTTGGGCAGAGCGTTGGGTATGTTTTCTGTACCTCCCTTTTGGGGAGCTTAGTCTCTACCATCCGGACTGACATGTCAGGCCTGCGATTGAACTTTTGTCTTCCCAGCCCAAGGAACTGTCCAGAGCTGTTAGCCAGTCCCCTCTGCTTGACTTTATCCCTGCCTTTTCTTCCCAGAATCAGCTTTGCTCTGATGCCCCGAGGGAAGGAGCAGCCCCTCATTCTCCAGCTCCCTCACTGGGCTTTGGTTTGAAATCTTGGATTGTGGCTGCCTAAGGACCTCTTTTGAAATGTATTTAGCTTCTCTAGCTCTTGGTAGGCTGACACACAAGCTGCTTGCATCTATAACTGGAAGTGGGGAAGCCCTGGGTGTTTTCTCTCATCTGAAGCTATATGTGAAATTCACAGGAATTCTATCGATCATCTTTGATACTGGGGTAAATGAGAACCAAGGGTCCTTGCTTATCACCCACGGTTGTGTTTCTGATCAGAATCCCCAGCTTGCCTTAGGTGTTTCAATGCCACTTGAACTTGGGAAGTAGGTGGGGCAAGCGGCCCATGCGGCCTCGGGACAGAGGAGCCAGTCTGCCCTCTTCCCTTGTGGCCCAGGGCAGGCCTTGTGATGACAGGCTGCTGGTGGTAGAGGAGAAGGCTGAGGAGGGAAGGGTTGTATGAACTGTATTCTGTGACGTGGCACGTGTGGGTTTTCTTTTGCAGTTTGAAAAAAATGACTGCTTTTACTCTTCTCTCCAGTTTCACTTTAAGGTTGAAAATGAAGATTTTTATTCTTAAAGTTGAGCACAGTGATTTTACAGTCTTTTTGAAAGCAAATGTTGAGCTTTTAAAAAGACGTCTCAATGAACCCCAGCAGATAAAGTGAAAAAAAAAAAAGGAGAGAGAGAGAGAGAGAATGTGTTCAGGGTGAACTGGGGACGGGACCCTAAACTGTACTCTGTCTCTCCCAGAGTCTGTAATTGCTGAGATGGGTGGATATAGGGCCTCAAACACCCTGAGGACTGAGGTCCTCAAGTGACAGCAGAGGTCCTGGCTGAACCAGGAGCAGTATGGCCTGTGCCCTGGCGAGTGGATAACCGCGAGTGGGGCCAGTAGAGGGGGTGGGAGACTCGGGTGTGGAGGGACGGGCAGCACCTGGCGGGGTCTGGGAGGCACTGGCTCTCGCGGCTCAAGGCAGGGACACCCCTGTACTTCCACCATGCAGCCCCCATGGGGCAGAGTTGTCTGGCAGCCCAGGGTCAAAGTTAAGAGGGTGAGTTCTCAGCAGATTAACAGAATCCCTGTACCCACTATGAATTCATTTTAAGTGCCTGGAGCGAGGTTGGTCAAGCCCTTGCTGAGCTCGGGAGTGAGGGAGTCAGACAGGGAAAACTGAGATCAGAGTGAGAGTGAGGGGCAGCTAGCGTGGTGAGACCTTGTCACCCGGGTGGGTTCTGGGGACCCCCTTGAGTTCAGTGGTGCCCTTTCAGTAGCCTCACTGGAGGCTTGTTTGGGGGTAGAGGAGGTAGAAGCCCACTTAGAAGACGTGCCCATTCCTAGTGGTGGTGGTTTCTGAAACGGTTTATACTATTTGGTTCGACTGTGAACCAGTATCCTTGCAGGGTCATGTTTGATGGTGGGCCTGAGCTGTGGGCTCAGCCTTCCTTCTCCTGCACCCACACTCATCTGTCATCTTTTTGGCAGCCCCTCCCCCCTCTCTGCACCCTTGGTGGTGGGCCTGAGCCCAGCCCCCCTGTTACCACGGAGCCCATTGTGACTGAGTGGGTTCCAGGTTCCAGGCTCCTGGGAGACGTGCTGGAGGCAGAGCCTTTGTGCCATTTCTTCTAGAGACAGCAGTGCTGAAGGTCATGGTGTGAGAGCAGTGATTATAGTGTGAGAGTAGTGTGTCTGAGAGTGGTGTGTGAGAGCTTCGTGTGTGAGAGGTGTGTGTGAGAGGTGCGTGAGAGCAGTGGTCAAAAGTGGTGGGTAGTGTGAGATTGGTGGTGATAGCTCGGGTGCTGAGGTATCTAACCGTAAAACAGCAGTTGCCCCTAGGTGGGAGCCTGCCCCCATCCGTGAGGATGGGTCGCAGAAGGGCCCGCCTATGGGCACTTTTGCAGTGCTGCATCCCCAAGGCAAAGGCCAAGACAAGGAATAACTTGGCCTTGGCCCAAGTCCTGGAAGCAGAGAGGCCTGAGGTAAGAGCAGCAGGGGCTGGGCCTGTCAGACTGGCCTTCACCCCGCAAAGCGTTGGGGTTGTGTTTCATTTTGTTAGCCTGGTTGTGGGCCCTGCTGGCCAGGGCGTTTGGGCCTTCTGGGCAGGATCGACCCCAGCAGGCTGACCTTGTAAGTGGTTGTGCAGGTGCTGTGTAGAGGATGGGCGGGGGCCCCACAAGAAGGGAAATACTGGCTGGAGGAGTCAGTGGGGCACGTGGATTGAGCTATAGAGTCAGTCCTTAAAGCAGGAAAGCTAAGCCCCTTAACATCTCCCATCTTACAAAGCACAGAACAGTGTGTCCAGTATCTTAATGACGCATACCTACTGCTTATATGTATAACATATACCCTCATAGCTTCACATGTCTACTGCATGCCTCTTACAAGTGTTGGGCAGTGTTCTAGGTGCTGAATACTCAGTATGAAGTAAGGGGTACGTGGCCCAGGATTTTTTTATTTGTGCAAAGGGAAATCAAAGAATGAAAGACACCATGTGGTTCAGTTTGAGACAGTTCATCACGTGGATGGCACCGCGTGCATGAACATTGTGATAAAATACATATAACATGAATTTAACATTTTATCCAGTTTCTTGAATGACTGGGTGACTTCAGTGAAGTCAGGCTAACAGATGGCCTTGGGGTGCCATCAGCCTTTTTCCCAGAGGAACAACTCCAAACCTAATGGCCCTGTAGATCTTACCTTTCTTCCTCACTCTCCCCAGCGGTTCTAGGTCACTTGTCTGTGTGTCGTTGAAGAAAGTCTTTATCCACTTTGTGTTGTTAGGTTTATGTTTAGGAAGTTTCTCAGACTTCCCTGGGTCTTGAGAAGGCAGGCTTGGATTCCAGGTTCTCCCCCTGCCACGTGCCTGCCAGGTCAAGATGGATGCTGAAGGCTGGTCTGAGTTGTGGTCATTGGACCACCTCTTCTCTGGAGGGGCAGGGAGACCCTTTGTGTGGAGCCTGGAGAGACTTGACAGGGTCAGTCTTCAGAGGCTTGCTCTCTTTTTAATTTGTGTTTGCATTTACTTACTCATGGAACTGTTTTCTAGGAGTTGGCAACATCTATGGAAGAACTCAATGTATGCCGGGAACAGCTTCTTGCAAGAGAAGAAGAAGTTGCTGTGCTCATAGCAGAGCAGAATAACATCAGGGTCAGTAGGGGGAGCCTCACGTGTTGACATTCACCCAATGGGGGTCACCACTGGGCTCCATGTTGCTGTCTTTAAGCTCTGTCTGGTTTTCAAGTCATTTTTCACATCTTCCCACTGAGCAGACCAGGGTGGATGAGTTTGGGGTTCTCATACTTTGCTTCAAATTTATGATGAGAGTCCACATTTGAGGTGGGAGTTCTCTTCACTTACATTTTTGTCCATGCTACAGTTTGTGTGGGGCCTTAGTTCCCCGACCAGGGATTAAAACCCATGACCCCTGCAGAAGTGTGGAGTCTTAACTACTGGGCCAGTGGGGAAGTCCACTCTAACTTTAGACAGCACTGGAGGAATTCTGACTTGCCTTAGCATGTTTCCGGCTATAGCATGAGGCTGAGAGGAGTTATCGGCCCTGAATTCAAGCGTGAGTTTGAAGGTGCTCCTTTGGCCCTGCCCTGCAGCTGCTGCTCGAGCACCTGGAGTGCCTGGTTTTCCCGGTACGTACCATCCCTCCAGATGACGGCGGGCGAGTCACAGGCACAGTCCCCAGCCAGCATGATCAGCGAGATGGAGGTGCTCAAGGCATTGAAGTCACTCTTTGAGTACCACAAGGCCCTGGAAAAGAAGGTACCAGGCCACCTGGCCATCCTGGCTTTGTACACTTGCTGCCTTGTTAGGTGGATGATGCATGTATTTATGTAACTAGTTGACTTTTGAGCTTCTTAAGTTCTTGTAAATACATTTTGTCTGTAAGAAGTCAGAGTTTTTTATGGTGCAAAAGTGTTGCCTGCATCCATGCTCAGTCATGTCCGAGTCTTTGCGACCCTGTGGACTGTAGCCCACCATGCTCCTCTCTTCCTGGGACTTCCCAGGCAAGAATACTGCAGTGGGTGGCCATCTTCTACTCCAGGGGATCTTCCTGACCCAAGGATCAAACCTGGCCTCTTGCATTGGCAGGTGGATTCTTTATCATTGATCCACCTGGGAAGCCCCCAGTTAAAAAGTATTCATTGGTATAAATGTCTCAAGATTTATTATATTCTGTATATCAATATGCAGTTAAAAGCTAGGTAATAAAATTATTTTAGGATAACATTCTTTTTCCTCTCAAACTTAGAATGTAAAATGGTTAATAAGCATATTTTCTGGACCTTAAGATCAGTGAGATACATTAAATATATTCTGTTATAGTAGCCATGTATTAGGGTGAGTATACAAGGGCAACCCACTCCAGTACTCCTGTCTGGAAAATCCCATGGGTGGAGAAGCCTGGTAGGCTGTAGTCCATGGGGTCGCAAAGAGTAGGACACTGCTGAGAGACTTCACTTTCACTTTTCACTTTCATGCATTGGAGAAGGAAATGGCAACCCACTCCAGTGTTCTTGCCTGGAGAATCCCAGGGACAGGGGACCCTGGTGGGGTCGCATAGAGTCGGACACAACTGAAGCGACTTAGCAGCAATAGCAGCAGCAGCGGCAGCATACACTAAGAAGTGCACTAAAGTATATACACACATCAATACACGAGGAGCACTTGAAAGGTGTAGTTTGTTAGAAGAATTAGGTGCCACACATAAAGAGGTAAGTTTGATCAGTCATCATGTGATTTCAGTTAGTTCAGTTCAGTTCAGTCAGTCAGTTGTGTCCGACTCTTTGCGACTCCATGAATTGCAGCACGCCAGGCCTCCCTGTGTATCCCCATCTCCCAGAGTTCACTCAAACTCACGTCCATCGAGTCGGTGATGCCATCCAGCCATCTCATCCTCTGTCGTCCCCTTTGCTCCTGCCCCCAATCCCTCCCAGCATCAGAGTCTTTTCCAATGAGTCAACACTATGCCTGAGGTGGTCAAAGTACTGGAGTTTCCACTTTAGCATCATTCCCTCCAAAGAACACCCAGGGCTGATCTCCTTCAGAATGGAGTGGTTGGATCTCCTTGCAGTCCAAGCGTTTGTCATTTGTATCCTTTCATTTTAAAAAAGTATATAGGCTGTAGTCATGGACATCAGATGTTATTTCTCTTTCTGATTGAGGACCAGCCCACCTGGGTTATTTTAATGACTAGTAAACTAGACTCGTGGCTCAGCAGTGCAGGATCTCTTAAGTACCCCTTTGTCCAGTAGGAGACGAATTCTGACTCTAGTCACCTGGTTCTAGTTGGGATGGATAGCATCACCATTTTTTTTTTTTAAATGCTGTATTTTTAGTTTTGAGTTGAGTTTTTCCAAATGGAGTTTTGCTGTCTTTACTTATTTCTTTATTTTGATTCAATATTTTTGGTTTTTGCTGATGATTCTTAAAGGGAAGAATAACCCGAAAAAGATACTAATGTACAGGGTGCTTGATGTAAATCACAAGCAAGAAAACATACCAAGCGCCAACGGAAAGGCAGGTCCTCTGTCTCACTCTCTGTCTGGTTCTCGTCTTACTGTCCAGTCTGTGCGGGACTGTTGAGACCTTTCACCAGTGCACCACATAGGTCTGAGTGGCCGTGAGGGTCGTGTGAGCTCCAGAGCGCAGAAGGCAGTTTTGACTTCACCGATTTCCTGGAAGTGCTGCGTTCCCTCCCTCCTGAAACAAGGCTGTCTAAGGTTTCCTTTCCCCTTAGAGAACCCGTGACGAAGTCCTGGATCAGGTGATGGAGCTCGAGGAAATCATCAAGAAGAAGTCACAGGAGCAGAGGCACATGAAGGACCGCCTGGCAGCCCTCTCTGCCCACATCACACAGGTGGAGGAGGACCTGGACACGGCCAGGAAGGACGTCTTCCAGTCCATGGAAGTTAATATGCATCTACAGCGGGATGTCCATGAAGTGAGTGACAGTGGACGTGTCTGTTGTCCTGAGGCGGAATGCGGGACCCTTGTTCTCCCAGTGATCTCAGCCTTGGCATGGCTGTGTGAACAAGAGCAGAGCACTGGTGAGACCGTGACTGGCTGCCTTCCCCGCCTCTGCATCGAGGTCTCTGGGGTAGAAGAGGCCCTGTCCAGGTGGTCCGTTGGCAGTGGACCAACATGAGGGCAGTCCTAACGCTGTGCTGCACCCTGGGTGTGGACTCCTCATATCCACAAGTTCTAGGGGGCCCAGTGTGTTCCTTTTTAAAAATTCATTCATGCCCTCATTCATTAATTGGAGTATAGTTGCTTTACAAACAAGAAAACATACCATGCTTTACACTGCGGTGTCAATTTCTGCTATACAGCAAAGTGAACCAATCATACATATATATATATACACATATAGCCCTCTTTTTTAGATTTCCTACCCATTAACTTCACCACAGAGCACTGAGTAGAGTTCTCTGTGCTGTACAGTAGGTCTTTACTCGTTGTGGACTTGATGCATAGTATCAGTAGTGTATATATGTCAAGCCCAGTCTCCCAGTTCATCCCCCTACCTGCCTGTTGAATGTGTTCCTGATGATGCTGAAATGTCCTTCTGATTCACTCAGGCGAGTGTGAACGTCTGTGGAGCCCATTTTCTCGGAGAGATGGGAGCGTGCTGTGCAGGCTCTGCTGAGGCAGCTTGCCTGACTGTCTTCTCTAGTTTTCTGAGGCTCCGCTCCTTGAAGGCATGCGTGACAGTGATGCCGGCAGTCAGACAAGTCGAGTGGCGTTTGCTCACCCTCAGATCCTCAGGCCCGTGCTGTGCAACCACGCAGAATCAGGATGTTTCTGGTGGTCGTGTCTGCAGATGTCGTGATTTATGAGACACTCCCTCACGGTACTGTGAAAACAGAAGAGAGCTGGGGGCTCAGGCCTCCTCCTGTGAGCCTCGCCTCTCCTCTCTGCGCAGACAGACAGCACCCACCCTGCCCAGCCCCTCCCCCATGAGACCATCTCAGAGTGCACCCCTCCAACATGTGGTACAGCAGGTGTACTTGTTTAGTAGCTCGGTGTGAGTAATTCTGTGTGAGAACTCAAAACAGAAAGATTGACACACGTTTGTATAACCTGTTCACACTACTCTTTGGCAACAGGAAGAGATTAGGTGGCAGAGGTTAATACGTAGAGAATTCTGGAAAAAGCGTTTTTAAGACCGTTCACTTTTAATGTTAGGACAACATCGGTTACTTAGTGAGCACGGAGGGACCTGAAATGGATTTTGAGCCGGCGGCCAGGAGTCGCACCGGCAGCCAGCTCTGCTGCTGGTTTGAGCGTTTTCTACATGTGGTGTAACTGCTTTAGAAGAACTAGGCTTGAGAAGGCTGCTCCCAGTTGTGTTACACTTTGACTTCTGTTTCCACTCGTTAATATTCTTATTTAATTTTGAGGACATTGCATGAGATTTTTCCAACTTTTACCTGAGGAAATGAGCCTCAGAGCTCCCTGTTGGATCTGTTGAAGGTCCCTCCCTGTTCTGGGTCAAGCACGCCTGTATGGTGTAGGTGACAGAGGTCCTCATTTCATGCCAGATACCTTCCCTCCTGGAATTCTTGCAATGACAGAGTAGTTTAGTGTACTTTTTGTTTGCTGTTTGGGTTTATGGTGTAGAAAAAGCTCGGTAAATGGAGTGGCCAGACAGACGTTAAGACAGATGGGTGCCATCGTGGCAAATGTGACATGTGAGGTAGGCGCGTTTTTGCTCACATCTCAGAAAACTGCCATGGCGAGGGCTTTAATTTTGAGGACATAATTTTATGTTTGATTTGAAACTTAGGATTTAATCTCACTTTTTTACTCTTACATGTATCGGAGTGTTCTATGATAATGAGTTACCTTTCTCCTCTGCAATGCCTGGTGTAGGCTGTCGCCCAGAAGGAGGACATGGAGAAGAGCATCACTGTGCTTAAGAAACACTACCTGGCTGCACAGCATGAAGCCATCTCTGCGCACAGCCTCGATGAGAAACTTGAAAATGCAATCGCAAAGAAGGATTCTATGCATCGACAGGTAATGGCGTTTCCTGGACTGTGTCTGACTTTTATAGTAGTGAATACTGAGGAAGGAAGGTAAAGACCTTTTCATGTGACTCCCACGTTGGAAATCAAGTCCCAGTGTAAAGTTCTTATGACCCTAAAATACTGCGTTCAAAAGTGTGCATGTACATCATGATAAATCAGCTGTACTGAAAGGAAATACATTTTTTAAAAATTGAGGGTGACTGCAACTTATAGGTTTGAATTGTTTGGGATTTGGGTTAACCATTTTGTGGAATTCCCCTGCTGACTCTTGTTTTACTTGACTTGAATCTGTTGGCTTGTTAGCATTTTTACTAAAAGAGCAGAGAACAGCAGGGAACTGCACAGCAGCTGGCTGCCCGATGGGAACTGTGGTCACTGTGACAAAAGGCAGGGTTAGAGCTCCAGTCTGATTAGGGTTTGTACTTCCTGTGGTTTGGTGAGCTTTACTTGCTCCTGTTCCTGTGTAGTCTCAGATAATCAGGACTTAACCAGGAAAACCAAATCTGGCTTCTCCAAAAAAGTGAGTCATTCCGGTGTGTGACAAAGTGTATCATTGGCCCCACTACAAAAATAAAATACTAGAAAGCCATTGCCATTTATGATATGGAATGCTAATTAAGAGCATTACGATATAAAAAATAATGGCTGTAAAGGCAGATCAGAAAAAACTACATACCATATGCTGTTGTTTTCTGAGGGTTTTAAAGCACATCTTATTGTTTACGTATGTACATAGAGAAATACACACACAGAAAAAATAAGAAAGCTGCTTAGAAATAAATGCTAACCTCTCAGGAACCCGAGCATATAGATAATTTCATTTTTTTTTTCTTTTTCAAAAAAGAATCTAAATGTTCTACACTGAAAGTTTTCAGAGTAAGAAGATCTGTTAAAAGAATGATCATGCATTTACAAATATTAGTTGTCTGGTATTTCCCAAGGCACACTCTGATCAGGTCTGTATTTCAGAGGAGACGAAAGCCATAGTTTGGCTTAAAAGCCCATGGCCATCTGCGGTCGGTAGGGTTCCCTTCAAATGATGATTCTGGTGATGTTTTAAGAAGGGTTAGTACTGACCCTTAACTTGTCGATAAGAATGAATAAGCTTCTACAGAAACCTGATCTTCTTTAATATATAAGACCTTTTAAAAAAAAAAAAAAACACTTCTTTGGAGACATTTAGGAAAAGCAAATACTCTGGCAGGAGGTGTTCTGCCCACTGAGACCAAGCCTAGGAACACTGAGAGAAAAACTACCATGATGCAGCTTCTGAAACAGAACTAATCCTGTAGACACATGCCTTTAGGTTTTGTCTCAGCTTACTAAAGATGGCAGAGGCTACACCACTTGGCCCATTTTGATGTTCTGCTCTCCCTTGTAGAAGGAGGATAAAGACCGACAGTTGCAGGAGTGCCTGGACCCGGTAGAGCAGAAACTGCAGCAGATGCTGACAGAAGTGGCTGCTAAGCTGACTCAGCAGGTGGCTGTGCCCTCCAAGGTGCTGCTCTTGGTCCTCGAGGGGGTGGGCGCGGGGAGGGCCTTTTCCAGTGCTGTCCCACTATGCGTCTCCCTATGCTGTTCAGTCCACAAAGGAGCGCAGACACGGAGGTTGTGCTGCCCGTCTGAGATGGGAGCACTCCCTGAGTGTCAGACAGTGACCACTCCCGTGTCATCCCTACGTTAATTTCCCTCCAGTTTTGTCCTGTGCTCTGTGTGTCCCCAGGATGCTTCAGCTCCGAGTCACTGCTGCTCAGAGTTCAGTCAGCACCTCAAAGCCTAGCAGGATCAAGAACGAGAAAAATCTCATTCTCGTTTAAGAGATGGCCAAAATGGCTCTGTAATGAACACAGTTTTAAGTCTTTATTCATACATTGTTGACTAAGTCACAGCGGGGCACGGTGCAGACCCGGGGCCCCACTCCAAGCTTGCAGTCCCCTGGAGCCCACAGGTGATAGGCCGCGTCCAGGAGACGTGGCACTGCTGGGGGCATGGTCCCCACAGCCAGCCAGCCACTCCGTTTTTCTGGTGGGAAAGGTGTTGCCCCACACTACTGGTGGGCACTGGCTGGGCATGGAGAGGCCGGCCAGCCCTGTACTGGCCCAGCTGTCGGAGCGTTGCCTGGAGCTCAGTGAGCGCCTGAGCGGCAGGCTGGTCTCTGGAGGCAGGTGGTGTCCTGTGCTTGCAAACCCTCCCAGAGCAGGGTCACTCATAGCTGCCAGGGGGCGCCCTTCAGCCTGTGATCTTCCCGTCAAGGGTTGGTTTCTTCTCTCCCTGGCATCTTTGCTGTCTGTCCCCGGTTGGCCTTGTAGTCTGAACTTTTGTCTTCCAGAAGCTCTGCCACTAAGGAGGCTAAACTGTTCGAACTTACCTCCCAGCTTAGCAAGGTAGAACATGTGCCCTCGTGTGTCCCGTGCTTGCCACTGCCTGCTGCCCACGCTGGCTCACCACAGGCAGTCTGAGGAGGGGGCACAGCAGCCGCGGGTGTGAGTCCTGGGGCCAGGGGGAGCACCTCTCCTCCCACGAGCCGGTCACCAGCACCCTGCGTCACCCACGTGTCACACACAAAGCCGCTAGCTCCATGAGCAGGCGTGCGGGTGTGCCCCCCATGAACCCGGGGCCAGTGGTCCACACAGAGCATGGCCCGCTTGCTGCCTCTGCGGTCACAGCCCACGTGCCATGAGGACAGTGTCGTTGCGAGCGGACCTTACGCTGTTCTTGGCCAACAGGCGGGAGAGAGACACAGCAGCATGGAGGAGAGGGGCGTGTGGGCCGGAGACCCGGCTGGGCAGGGCCGGGCGCTGCCTTTCCCCACCGCTCCTGTCTCTGCCGCCGAGTTGCATGTGTGGCCCTGTCTGCTGAGCCAGGCACCCAACCTTGGAGCAGGGCCAGATGTGGTCACCCGTAGGGTGGTGGGCAGGGGCCAGGGGGTCCCCCACGTTCAAGGAGGACGCTTGTTGCTCTGACCAGCCAGGCATGGGAGCTGCTCAGGATACAGTTAGACCTTACGCGTGGCCCTCAAACAAACCTGAGGGAGCCAGCCCGAGGCCTGTGAAACTGAAGGCATGGTGCCCAGGTGTGGAGGTGCTTGCCTCGGACATGGTGCTGGAGTCCCACATGCCACACTGCTGGTCCAGACGTGGTGTGTGTGTGTAGGATGGCTGTTCCTAGGCTGGAGGAGAACGGTAGTTGCGCTGCGACAGAAGGCGCACCAGGAAAGGGCGATGGTGGAGGCTCGCATCAGAGGGCCCTGAGAGAGCTTTCCTGGAAGAGTTGGCCACACAGCGGTACAGACCATCTAGGAAATGGCGTGGGGATCCCAGGCCCAGCCTCAGGTGTCAGTACTGTCCCCACCATAGCTGTGTTCTTGGGCCTGGACTGCAGAGCCTCACATGCGGGCTCCCAAGGGACTGTGGTTCTGACTCCCATCATGAGACCTCGGTCAGGCTCCCTCCCTGCTTAGGCAGAGAGCTCAGTGTCTCCCAATCAGGGGTGCACTTCCTTACTTTCAGAACTGTTGCTCAGAGGCTGTTGAGATTGGGATGCTGTTTATGACTAAGCCAATTCAAAGTAAACTTTTGTTTTGCTTTAAAAATATTTGAATGCCGATGCCTTATTGGGAAAGTTGTGACAGGTTTTATTTCCTTGGGCTCAAAAATCACTGCAGACGGTGGCTGCAGCCGTGAGATTAAAAATGCTTGCTCCTTGGAAAGCTGTGACAAACCTAGACAGCATATTGAAAAGTAGAGACATCGTTTTGCCGACAAAGGTCCATATAGTCAAAGCTATCGTTTTTCCAGTAGTCACGTGTGGATGTGAGAGTTGGACCATAAAGAAGGCTGAACATTGAAAAACAGATGCTTTTGAATTGTGTTGCTGGAGAAGACTCTGTTTTAACAGAAAATAACCTGTCAACCCACTCCACTACTCTTGCCTGGAAAATCCCATGGATGGAGGGGCCTAGTAGGCTGCAGTCCATGGGGTCGCGAAGAGTCGGACACTGCTGAGCGACTTCACTTTGACTTTTCACTGTCATTCATTGGAGAAGAAAACTGCAACCCACTCCAGTGTTCTTTCCTGGAGAATCCCAGGGATGGCGGAGCCTGGTGGGCTGCCACCTGTGGGGTCGCACAGAGTTGGACACGACTGAAGCGACTTAGCAGCAGCAACCTGTTTTTATATTTTTATGATGGAATATTTCAAACATGCACAAAAGTGGACGGAGTAGTATAATAAATACCCATTACCAATCAATTGGCCTCAGCAATTTCTCACACAGGGCCAATCTCAAATATATCATTCTTTTGTCTTCTCTCCATTTTTTTTTTAATACAGTAGGTCC